>BRZY01000016.1:0-1200000 GCA_030159175.1 Glycyrrhiza uralensis | reverse complement strand
TATCTATATCTTGAAGTTTTAAAGTATGATACTTGGTTGAGGAAAAGCTATTTTCGCAATTTATGGACTCTTGAAATATATATATATATATATATGGATTGAAGTTGCTTGTAAGCCTAATGCATGCTTCATGAATTAATTTTGTGTTCTTGCCTATTTAATGAATTTGATTTCTTGGGTGATATTGTTTGCTTTGACTCATGGTGTTGGATTGTAATATTTAAAGTAGTGTAAAGCTTTAAATTATTATGATTGTGGTTGTGATTGGTGATTGGATCTAAGGCATTGTTAACCAAGAATTTTGGAAGAGGATTTAGAGAACTTTAATGAAAAGTTTTTCCAATGAAATCTAGATAAATTAATTAGAATTCAAGTCAACACTTGATTAAGAAATTTTCACTTAATTTTAAGTATAAGTCTCCAATGGACTTTAAACAAATTTTACTTTCCAAAAAGCTTTAAGTAAGTTAGGGAATTAATTGATAAGGGAAAAAGTGAAATTTCAGGTTTTTAAGGGGCTGAACCGAAAATTGGGTGTGTTTTGGGCCAAAATAATAAATTTTGGAAGTTCTGGTGCTGAAAACGAAAACTGGGTGTTTTGGGCCAAAATCATAATTTTCATAAGTTCAGAGGCGGAAACGAAAAACTGAATGTTTTGGGGGTTCAGATTTTAAATAATTATGAGAAACCAAATTTAAGTAAAGTTTGATCAAAGTACGTAATTAAGACTTTTAAGTAAATCTTTTTACAATGAGAAGTTAGTTTTAAATAAAAGTATTTAAGTTTCCTAAGGACTTTCATAAAAAAAAACTATTCTTAGTTTGCATTTAAAAATGTTAAAAGGTATTTCTTTTATCAAAGCATTTAAAGATTTGAGATTTTAAACCGAAAGAGGGACTTAGAGAAATACTCACTGTTTTGAGGAACTTTAATTTCAAAGAGAAGTTTTCTTTAAAACTTATGATTTAGATAAAAAATTTACACGGTATTGAAAGAGAGTCAATACGTGACGATGATGAAGTCTTGAGGACAAATAATGCTACACGGTGTTGGGAGAGAGCTAACACGTCACGACGTAAATCCTAAGATGAGGGATTGCATTATTTATCTTGTATGTGTTTGTAAATTATAAATCTCATTTGCATTTAAGACGTTGGCTTTTGCCAAAATTAGAACATACAATCCTAAGGCGATGGATTGTAAATAGGTATGGTCTAACTATAAGTCTTTGAGGGCATTCAGGTTACGAAATTCTCAATGGTCTTGCGGTGAATCCCCTTATGCCGAGAAGAGTAGTATACCCGTCTTGGATGATCCTGACCGGCTGCCTTATTTATGTTTTGGTAATTAAATAGTAGCTCTACTGAATAATTGTGAGACTGGATCCTAGAGTGGACTGGGCAATTATGTTAGGTTTACGCTACAACCATTTCGCTCTACTTAGTTGAGGAAGAGAAGTCTCCATGGAGCAATGCACCGGTGTATTAAAGAGATATTGAAATGACATGCATTATGCTAGAGTGCTATGTGTGTTTAACTTGATGATGTGTTCTCTTTTAGTGTATGAAGGTCTTAGAGAAAGATTTGCGAAAGTGTAATTATATATATTCTTGGAATGTATTATGTAGTATTTTCTTTTTCATATACACCTTTCGTGGATTTCAACTTGTGCAAAGAAATTCACCCTTGCATGTTTTCTGTTATCTTTATGTACGTTACACGTAGATGTCCACATCGAGACCTCTGGTAGCGCGGGTGAGGGAGAGTTTCAGGCCTCTTGAGGCCGATGGTAGGGGATGGACTTACGATCACATCTCCCAATGGGCCACGGTGTCTGGACACGTGGTCAGGACTAGAGAAGGGGTGCTGGGCCCCAAAGAGGTTTTGGACAGAGACATGGTTTTGAACGCCTACATACCCATCGAGAGGATGCGCAGATGGCTGGCAGACACACCCTATGCACGCCGTGTGGCAGTGGAGAGCAGGGAGGCCAGAGTTCCGCCCATAGCGCAGCCTAAGAGGGAGATGAGAGAGGACCAGAGACCTACACTCTAGCGGGTAGCCAGACCAGTATCTGATCGCCATCGTCTGATTCGTCGCACTCCAAGGAAGAGTTCCTTGGAGAGGGCACGCTTGCCTAGATTGGCTCCACCAGTGACACCAGCTCCACCACCTGAGTCTATGAGACCGACGCTTCCTGTTCCTTACGTAGAGCTGTTGGGACGTTTCGTGCGTTGCTCTTCAGGCTGTCACGTCGAACCATCGGGACATGCAGGGAGAGGGAAGAGGAAGATCAGAGACGAGTCTGGATGCGGTTGGCTTGTGGAGTCTGAGTCTTAGGAGGAGGAGGAGGATCCCGAGGAGACGGCATCTTCTTAGGACTCTAGGTGTGGGGAGGATAGTGCTAGGTTGTGGGTTTGTTAGTTAGCCGACCAGCCTAGGTTTTGGGGAGTAGATATTCTTGTCATGTATTTGACACATCTTTTGCTTTACTGTTTTTCTTATGTTTAGTTTATCGCTTTATTTTCTTTATGCATGATGATGTATTTTGGCCACTTTGTTGTGGTTCTTGACTATACTTGCGGGCGCAAGACTTGGGTACAGTGACTTGGAGATATATATATATGATGTATGTTTTCTTCTTTCTGATTTTCTGGATGGCTAAAATATTTGTGAGCATACTTCTTCTCATAAAACTTTTAAAAAAAATTTAGCCACGAATTTCGGTATCCTTTAATTATAAAAGACGTATTTTTGAAGACAAACTAGTTTTATTTATTTCCGCATTAAGTTTTATTTTATTTTTATGTGACGTTTCTTGTGGAAAAAAGGGGCGTTACATTTGTGGTATCAGACCAGGTTGTGTCTTTCGGGAGTGTTTAGTTATAGGCCTATTAAGTTTAAGTTGTGTGATCTCTGATTAGCATTGTGTGACATTGTTCGTATTGTTTCCTTATGAAACAATGTGTTAAATTGATTGCTTTCTTGGATGGGTTTTGAATGGTTGACTTACAGAAACCCATGTCACGTCGAAGACGACCGATGAATCGCGCTGGCACTGAGGACTATGGTGACACGATGGAGAGGGCTATCCCGTCTATGACAAACATAGCGGCTCAAATGGCTCAACAGTCTGTTCGTGCTGAACATAGGGATATTGAGAGACAACAAAGAGATGCTAAGGATCGAGTGAGGACTAAGAGAGCTGCTGAAGCCAAGAGGTTGGTTGATTTTTGACACCATAATCCGCCACAGTTTCATGGCGAGACTGATCCGGAGAAAGCGGAGTTATGGATACGATAGCGAGCTATGGAAATTGGTCCAGAACCGGGTATAAGATCTATGGTAAACTCTATCTCACGAACTGGCGGCAAACCTGGTATCTCTTCTGGAAATACCTTCAAAAATTCTTTAATAACAGGCACATTGCTCAATTCAACTTCCCTCTTTCCTTTCAACGAGGTGAGTATCATGTTTTTCTGAACTTCTTCTTTCGAAGAAATTTCTGATTGGTTGGTAGACAAAAATCCAGGATCCTCAGAGTTAGGAAAAACTAGAGTTTTATTTGAATAGTTCAATAGGATATGGTTGGAAGATAACCAATCTATGCCTAAAATCACATCTAACTGTGTTAGTGGCAAACACACTAAATTAACATGATATTCCTTATTAGAAATGATAATAGGACAATCTATACAGACATTGTTTACAATGACTGGCTCAGCAGTAGGTAAGGAAACAATCAAATCAAAAGACATCAAGGACACAGGTAAGTTTAATTGTTTCACACAATCAAAGGAAATAAAAGATTGAGTTGCACCCGAGTCATATAGTACAATTAAAGGATTACCAGCTATGCTACACGTACCTTGTATGAAGTCCTCAGATTGTGAAGCCTCAAAACCACTCTTGGTGTAAACTCGTCCCTTAGCCTTAGGTCTCGTCGCTTGCACATTCTTGTTAACTGGTGCTGGCTTCTGTTCTCTACAGTTATTTGCCAAGTGCCCAACCATCTCACACCTGTAGCAAGTTGCCCCTTTCTGGTTACAGGTACTAGAATGATGTCCTAGCTTCCCGCAGTTAAAACACTTAATCACATTTTGCCCTTGGTAGCCAAAATCTCCATTCCCACCAACAGGTGCATTATTCCGATTTGGCTGTGGTGCTCTAAAGTTCCCGGGGTTTCTTGCATAAAGCTTATTCTGGAACTGCTTCCTATACTGGTTATGTGGCTGAAACCTAGACGGTTCGCCAACATTGTTCTTTCCTACTATCTTTCCTTTCTTCAGGATTTCCATCTTCCTACACTTCTCCCTCCACTAGAGGTTGGAATTGCCTGATCTCTAGTGCAGACACAACTTCCCTAATGTCGTAACGAATCCCCGCTTCGAAACGTTCACACTTCCACGATTCATCAAGCTGAAGTTGGAAGAAACAGAAGTACTTGGCCAAGGATTCAAACTTGGCTGCATACGCATCTACAGACAGATCCTTTTGTTGCAGACCTAGGAACTCCTGCTCCCTTTCACTTCGAGCACTCTGTGGAAAGTACTTCGCTAGAAACCTAGTGCGAAATACCGTCCAAGTAACTTCCTGATGCCCTGCTTCTAAGAGCTGTTGTTGCCCTTTCCACCAGTATTCTACATCCCCTATCAGCAAGTAAGATGCGTAGGATACCTTCACTCCTTCCTCACAACGAAGAGATGTAAAAATCTTTTCCATCTCCTGAATCCAAATATCAGCTTTCTCCGGATCAGGCTCCCTGTTAAACTGCTTGGGATTATGCTTCCTAAAGTCTGAAAGTCCCTTTCTAATGGCGGCTATATCAGCTCTTGCCTGTTTCTGTAGATCCCTCTGTTCTGCTCTCTCAGCCTGTTGTGCCATAGTGGCAGCCATCTGATTCATTGCCCCTATTGCCCTCTGCATTGCTTCGTTGTTTTGTGCCATATCTACCTATAAGTTAACCCAAAACATAAACACTAACTCACAATTAAAAAACACAGAGAAAGCAACCAATGTCACACATCACTTCACAGAGAAATAAATCAAACAATGTTAGTCAAAGTCACACAACCTAAGCCTAATAGATCTACAAACAAACACTCCCCCTAAAAGATTGAACCGGGCTCTGATACCACAAAATGCAACACTCTTTTTCCAAAAAGGATATTACTCCATAGTAACAAGTATTTTCGCAAAGTATTCCTTAATAACCTTTGATTAAAATCAAGTTTTGTTTCTAAAAATATGAATAAAATTTTTGCCTTTTTAAAAGATGAGAAGAATGGGGAGTCCATTCTTTTCTTTTTCATTGCGTGGTAAAATCAAGAATAATATTAGAAGAAACAATGAAGTAAAAGCAACCTCCTCAAATATATATATATATCAAAAGAGCTTGCGTCAGTACAAGCAAGGAGTCTTTCTAAAACTACTATACATCAAAAGCTGTAAAACTCTAAACAAACTAAAAGAAAATGACTGAAATAGAAAGCTACTAAGTAATAAGAAAGCCAGGTCCAATCTCTGACATCTACCCGGAGTAATAGGATATAAATGGTGCGTCAAGGGCTGGCACATCGCTTCCTTTGGTCTCGTCCTTCCCCTGCTGTACCATGTCTCTTAACCATCCTACAGGTAGCGTATAATCATAGACCCTATGTATTGTCCTCAGGTCGGGTCCATTGACCCTATGCTCTGTAATAAGAATATGCCCATCAAAGGTAGCACACTGTGTATAAGGATCTATCCTCCAGCCTATCCCGTCTGCCTCCAGAGGTTGGACGCTAAAACGTCGTCCCTGACTCATCTACTAACATACAACAAACACAAACAAGCAAACATGTAAGGGTGAAAAACTTTCACAAGTTAAGAATGACAGTTTGAAAGAGCATACACACAACACTTATACAGTATATTCTTCAGAACCTCACAAACACAGATCACACCTGGTAGTAAACATTCACAGCACAAGAAATAGTTAAGAATAAATAATCAAACACAGAAATGTCATCAACCACAGATATATTAATGCATGATACTTCAATCCCTTTTGAAATCACACCGGTGTACTGCTCTAAGGAGACTTTTCCCACCAAACTCCATTGAGCGATAGGCCTGCGACAAGTCCTAGCAGAATACCTAGAATTCACTCAGATTTCCTAGATAACATTCAGAAATGCGCATCTCAACCATATCATGAAATAGGTCCATCAGTCAGATTTATCCAAGCCGAGTATACGACTCATCTCAGCTCAAGGGTATTCACCATGCTAGGCTATTGAGACTTCTAAAACATGGATAATCCCAGTAGGCAATTGTAGCCCAACGAAACACTATTCTCAACCCTCTCTGGGTTGTACAGCCCAAAAACCATTATGCAAATGACAACTCAAAAATTGCATAATATCACTATGGTTTCTCTTGTAAAACCTTCTCTGTTTTACTGTATTATCTCTCATAATACAAAACCTCATAGAATACTGTTATTCTACCAACACAAAAATAACTCTTTGAAAACTTAACCATTTTGTGACTCTTTCCGGCTGTATTCATTTATTTTAAGAATAATCACACTGTAGCGGAGTCGACCGCGGTAACGAACTATAACTGTATTTAATGAATAATTATTACTTAAGTTCATTCTCTTTGGAAAAGCCCTTTGGAAGCTGATCAAGTAATCTTCGCCACGTATATACGAACTTTCTAAGATAGGGAAAATAGTGTATCAATATGGTTCCCAGGAAAGATCAGGTGAGCTTGTAGGCCCCTTCAATGACCTTTGTCTTTCCTAGATAGATCCATACAAATGAATTACCTTCTCCCACCATCAGTCTGTATATAAACAGTAAAAATTCACAAGTTTTTATATATATCCCAAATCAGAAATTTCTTCCAAATAACTTAACAGTAGAGTTCACCGAGAACCCATTACTATTAATTTATTTTACCCAATCAACCTGTATATATATATTTTCGAAAAAGAACATGGAAATGGAAGAAAATACCGATTTAGCAATTTTAGCGTATTTAATCACTTGCTCATGTACTAATGTCTAATAGAGATAC
The DNA here is from genome assembly GCA_030159175.1 of Glycyrrhiza uralensis. Taxonomy (NCBI): domain Eukaryota; kingdom Viridiplantae; phylum Streptophyta; class Magnoliopsida; order Fabales; family Fabaceae; genus Glycyrrhiza; species Glycyrrhiza uralensis. The sequence goes on along the minus strand of BRZY01000016.1, from coordinate 1,192,935 downwards.
GGCCCCTGAGCCCGACGTGACAGTACACCGAAGATGTACTCTCATGCCTAACCAACCACAGTATTCCCTATTAGCCAAAAGGACTACAGATGTTCAATTTTATAAATTCTTAGATTTGTTGATCACGGAGGCATAGCCCACTGAGTGATCAAACATTTATATTTAAAATTTCGCGAGCGTAACGGTACAATTATTAAACTTTATAATTAAATTGGGCATTATAACTTTACTATTTATAAAATCATATTTTAAATAAAAATAAGACATAGTATAATTTTTAAAACAATTTTGCAAATAAATAACAATTTATTAAAACCATAAATAGCCAAAACACAAATACTTATCAAAACAAAGATCAAACTAACTTTGGAAGTATTTCCCCTTACCTTGGCCTTACGAATATTGAAGAACACACTAAGAACACAAACAACAACCACACAAAAACATGATTAGTAAACAAAGAAAACCAAAGGAAAAACTAAGGAAAGAAAGAGTATTTGGAGTGAGATTTCTTCAAGTGGATTTGTGTGAAAACGGAAGAGCACCCCCTCCCTATTTATAGGGGAGGGTCACAGCCAAACCAAGAGGGAAGAGGGGGAAGATATTTTATTTTCCATTTCTCACAAAAATAACAAAATCCTAATTATTAAAAATATCAATAAAATATCTTTGGCTCTAGAAAAATAGAGAAGCTTCAAGACCCTCCAAGGCCTTGAGTGTGGCGGCCAAAACTGTGCCGGAAGGAGGGGATGTGAGTTTACAAAAATACCCCTAGGGTTTGGATGAAAAAGAGTGAAAATCAAGGGTATTTTGGTCATTTCATAAATCAAAAATTGAAATAATTAGTTAAAATTGATGAGAACCAATGAGAATGCTAGAAAATGCCATGACAAGTCTAAATAATTTCGTGGCATCCATTTTTGAAATTTATAGATAGTGCAAACTCTTCGATTTTCACCGTTTTGCAGGTATAACTCCCAAAAATCATGAAATAAATAATTAAAAATAAAATATAAAATACTTATGGACCTTTGACACGAAATTTATACCTGTGAAATAAGATTTTTACGCTATACGCTTCCTTTTAGCGTATTTTTTGCAATTTTTTGAAAGTTTTCCAAAAATCCTAGAAAAATTCCAGAAAATAAAAAATATTAAAAGAATCAACTTTTGTGAAGGAAGTTTATTTATTGAGTTTGTTTAACATACTCGAGCTATTTAAACATTATTTCGTCAGTTAGACGTAAACCGTTTTCTGTAAAAAGACCCAATTTTGACTGAAAAACTACTGTTTCAGAAGTATTCCGGAATAGGTGTATTTTACTCCTAATTTTAAGCTAAAAATAAATCACACAACATTTATGAAACAAAAATTCATATAAATCAGAAAAAAAAACGAAAAACGCAAAGAAATGGATATAGTAACTAGACCTAACGGAAGCTAAAAATAAACCATTTTCAGAAGTATTCTTAAACATGCATATTTAAATCCTATTTTTAAAAATAAACTAAATCTCCAAATATTTATATCGCAAAAATTCATATAAGACGGAAATAAACAGTTAATCACAGAAACGGATGTTACACACTTCAATATCTCTCTAATCACACCTGTGTAGTGCTCCAAGGAGACTTTCCAACCTCACATCATTTGAGCGACTGGCTGTAGTAAACTTAACAGCATAATTAGGGAATCCTTTTATTCCTCTAAAAATACTTCAGAAATACCGCATGTAAAAGTTAATACCAAATCAGAAATAGATCTGCCAGTCAGATTTATCCAAGCCGGGTATACGACTCGTCTCGGCTCAGGGGGATTCATCGACAAGGCCATTGAGACTTTCAAAACCTGCATAATCCCAGTAGACAATTGTAGTCCAACAAAACCTATTTTCAACCCCAGCCTCTATAACGCCCATTTTTCATACAAGGAACGTCACATGAAAAACTAAACTTAATGCGGAAAATCGTCTCTCATAAATCATGGTTATCAAAATTGGTGGCTAAATTTTTTTTTTAAGTCTTTTATACGAAAAGATTTGCTCACAACTCATTTAGCCATCCAGAAACTCAGAAGAAAAGAAACATCACATATATATATATATCCTCAAGTCAATATACACAAGTCTTGCGCCCGGTAGTATAGTTTAGAACCACAACATAGTGGCCAAAATACATCATCCAAACACAAAGAAAATAAAGCAATAAAGCTAAACCTAGGAAAAACGATAAATCAAAAAGTGTGTCCAATACACGACACTGAACATGTACATCCCAAACCTAGACTGGTCGCTAACAGCCACTCTACAACCTAGCACTAGACACCCCCACCTCTACAGGCCTAAGACGATGACGTCTCCTCGGGGTCCTCCTCAACCTCAGACACCTCGAATAGTACACGATCTGGCTCGTCTCTAACCTTCCTCTTCCCTCTATCTACGTGTCCCGAAGGTCCGGCAGAAGTGTCAGAAGAACAACGCACCACACGTCCAGAAGGTGTGACGTATGTAACAGGAAGTGTAGGTCTCACAGTCTCGGGTGATAGAACTGGTGTCACTGGTGGAGCCATCCTTGGTAAGCGTGCCCTCTCCAAAGAACTCTTCCTTGGAGTGCGACGAATCAGACGACAACGGTTAGATACCGATTCGGCTATCCGCTGAGGTGTAGGCCTCTGATCCTCCCTCGCCTCTCTCCTAGGCTACGCCGTGGGTGGAACTCTGGCCTCCCGGTCCTCCAAGGTGATGCTGCGTGCAAAGGGTGCATCTCCCAGCCAGTAGCGCATCCTCTCGACGAGTATGTAAACGTCCAAAACCATGTCCCTCTCCAAAACCTCTTCGGGCCCAACACCCCTCCTCTAGTCCTAACCACGTGTCCAGACACAGTGGCCCATTGGGAGATGGGATCGTAAGTCCATCCCCCACCATCGGCCTCACGAGACCGGAAGCACTCCCTCACTCGGGCTATCAGAGGTCTCGAAGTGGACATCTACGCATAGCGTACATAACATAACAGAAAAACACGCAAGGGTGAATTTCTTTGCACAAGTTGAAATCCACTGAAAGGATGTATACAAAGAGAAAATATTACATAATACATTCCAAGAATATATATAGCTACTCTTTCGCAAATCTTTCTCTAAGATATTCATACACCAAAAGAGAGCACATCATCCAATTAAACCCACAGTCAACACACACAAATAGCACTCTAGCATAATGCATGTCACTTCAATATCTCTTTAATACACCGGTGCACTGCTCCATGGAGACTTCCTCAACCAAGTAGAGCGAAATGGTTGTAGCATAAACCTAACATAATAAACCAATCGGTCCCCTTTTTCATGGACATGGTAACCATCGGTCCCCTTTTTCTTGAACAGGTTTTACAATTATTCAGTAGAGCTACTATCACCGTAACATAATAAACCAATCGGTCCCCTTTTTCATGGACATGGTAACCATCGGACCCCTTTTTCATGGACAGGTTTTACAATTATTCAGTAGGCTACTATGAGACCTAACATAATAAACCAATCGGTCCCCTTTTTCATGAACAGGTTTTACAATTATTCACAATCCATCGCATAGGATTGTATGCTCTCATCATAGCATAAAGATAGCCTGGCAAAAGCCAATATCTCAAATGCATATGACATTATATTTGCACTCACAAACAATACAATCAATGCGATCTCTCGTCTTAGGGTTTTTCGTCGCCACATGTTAGCTTTCATCCAACACTGTGTAATATTATTGTCCTCAAGACTTTATCGTCGCCACGTATTGATCCTCGTTCAATACCGTGTAAAAGCGTTTATTTAAAAACTTAAGTTTTATGGAAAGTTCCTCTTTGAAATTAAAGTCCTTCATCAACTTTAACTCTTTAATCCTCATTAATATTTTCTTCCCACTTCTCTTTGTAAGAGATTTAATTCAATGTCTTAGTTAATTGCTTTGATAACTTAAGTTTCTTTACTTATAAGTATTTACAATTCTGACCCCCTATGAAGTCCAGTTTCGAAGTCCAGCCTTTGATTTTCTGAAGAATTTGATTTCTGGCCCAAAATGCCCAGAATTTACGTTTTCTACCCCAAGACTTTCGTAAATTATAATTCTGGCCCAAAGGTACCCAGACTTCGCGTTTCTGCCCCGAACTTTCGTAAATTATACTTTTGGTCCAAAAGTCTCTAGACTTCGCGTTTCTGCCCCAAACTTTCGTAAATTATATTTTTGGCCCAAAAGTCTAGATTTTGCAATTAAAGCCCAGAATTCTAGAATTTGCATTTTTGACCCCAAAAAATCCAGTTTTCGTTTTTGACCCCTAAAAATTTGAAATTTGATTTTCTCTCTCATTAATTAATTTTCTAACTCACTTAGAAGTTTATGGATAAAAAGGATTTAGTATGAAATTGACTTAAGACTTATACTTAGGAATTTTATGAAATTTATCTAAGTATGTATTAACTTGAATCTTTATTAATTTATTTGATTTCACTTTGGAAAACTTTTTCATTAAAGCTTTTAAACCTCTTCCCACACTTAATCAAATATTTCCAAACCAATCCCAATCACAAGGAAATCAAGGTATATGGAATATGCAAAGAAAGCAACATACATCAATTAGGCAAAAACACAATCAAGCCATAAACCATACATCCACTCAAAGTGGGCCATCCATAGCATATGAACATACATCATGAACATAGCATAAAAATCATCAACTCATCAAACATACACTTAGGCATTCCAAATCACTCCAAATCATACATATGATTTTTCCAACAACACATAAGTTTATCAAAAATTATCATGCCTCAACCAAAATCATATTTTTACTCATATACATATACATGTAAAAATACATATTACTAAGAGAATGAAAACTCATTCAACAACCACTATGAAAACTCAAGTCTTTGAGTTTTTCATGAAACATACAACACATAGCCACACACATATACAACCTTCCCAACTTATTGAGAAAATTCCCTTACCTCTTGAAGCTTAGGAAAATGGGCAAACACCACTAATCACCTTCCCTCTACACAATCACCAAGTGGCCTCCTTGAAGCCTTGATGTTCCAACACTTAGAAAAATTCACCATACACAAAATACACCAAAAATAAACCATAAAAATGCAAGTTTCATGAAAACCACCAAACCTTAAGGTATAGAAATTTGAGTAGAGGAATACTTACTAAAATCTTGAAGAAAAATAGATCCAAGATGATTTTCAAGCTTGTAGGTTCCAATGGAGTGAACCTAAACCAAGAAAAAGATCTCTTTTAGTAAAGAGAAGAACACAACTTTCATGGAAACATGAAAGTGGTGGAAATGAAAAAAAATAAAAGAAATTTATGGATTAGAATAATGATCCAAACCTTTTTTGTGAAGCTTGACTATGCAAAATCTCAATAGAACTTGGTCTTTTTGTGTATGGAAAAACTTGGAAAATGGAGAGAAAATGGAGTTTGTATGATTCAAGTGGAGAAGATGAAGTGAAAGTGAAAGTCTCTCTCTTCCCTCTCCCTATGCAGATTTCGGCCAGAACATGAGGAGTATGGGGGAGTATAGGCTTCAATACTTTTGGTGGTTGGGAGCCATACCTCTCTCACCTAATTTTGAAAAATTCAAATATTAACCCCTATTTGACCATTTGACTTTTGGAAGGATTTTGAGGGTGGGATCAGCCCTTCCGTGCGCCCCAAGGTTGACTGAAAAATGGTGGGATTTAATTCCACCAAGTTAGGGTTTAATCGGTAGTTCGAAGTAGTAAAAACGTGTAGTTTTCGAACCCCTTTTTAGATAACTATTTTTCTAAAATGAGTAAAATCATGAGAAATGAATTTTATGACTTGAATATGTCATAGAAAAATTTAGAAACCCAAAACTAAATTTTTGGACTATTTTTCATGTTCCGGTTGCACCCGGTTTACCCGTAAAGCTCCAAACGCGGGTAAAATAAAGTTTTTCTGAAAAATTTTTAGAAAAATTTCTAAAAATCACAAATATTATAAGAACCAGTTTTGGTTCATTAAAAATTATTTTGGAGTAAAAATGACCTCCAGAAAAATACTGAACCCTATGCCCGCATCAGAAGAGAATGCGGTTCCCGCAAAAACTCAGTTTTGCGAACTCTACTACTCTAAACCCTTCAAAATCAAACCTAAGATATGAATATTATTATTCACACCTTAAAATTCTAAAAATCATAATTAAATAATTTTAATTAAATTAAATAGAATTAAAAATCAATAAAAACTATATATAAAAAATCAAGGTGTTACAGCCTCTAGGTTGTATGCTCATCGTCTATAATGCAAATCATCGTCTAAATTTGCAAATCATTTTCTCTTTAATCTCTCTTTGTAAAACTTCCTGTGTTTTACTGTCACTTTTCTCAAAATCTCTAAATCTCAAAAACTCTTTATATAAAATAAAACTCATCATTTTATAAAAATCTTTAGATAACTGTTAAAATCACTTTCTCTTGTAAAAACCTTTCGCTATATCATTAAATAAATAACTCTTGTTCTCAATGTTCTTGTTACAAATCGTTACAGATTTAACTCATTGACTCGGCTTTAATAATTTAGTTTTATGATTGATTACACCGCGGCAGAGCCAAACTGAGGTAATCAACCCACAAGTGAATTGGTACATAAACTAAAGTTATTAATTTATTTCAAGCAAACCAAAACGGGACAGAGCCACCTAGGATTGATCAAGAGAGAAGAGATCAACAATATTTAAACTTACGTCTATTTTTTAATCAGTAAGTGTCTGTTCTCAGATTTTAGATAGCTCTTTGGGAATGGAATAATTACACGGCGGCTGAGCCGACTGTGGTAATCAGTGTCCGTCTTTCTGAAAACTTAATATAGGCTTAGTGAACAAAGTAAAGCTGGTTAATTATCAGCTTAAGTTATTTTCGAAGATGAAAAGATCACATGACGGCAGAGCCATCTTTGGTGATCAATACTCAATCTTAAAAATCGGTCTACTATAACTAAGTGAATGTAATCAAACTGTTTCTCTTCTGAAATATTAATCACCAATTACCTTCCAGGAAAAAGGCCCGTTGAAAGCCTATCTCACTAATTTCCAGTGCCATAGACATTGGAAATTAAACTGAGTTACGTGCATATATATACAGATTGGATACCCACTCGATATTTCCCACTAATAATATAACAGTAGAATTCATCGAGAATCCATTACCGGTACATTAATTTCCGAAAGATGCTATTACAGTAGGATTAACCGAGAATCCATTACTGTTATACTCTTTTGTCCAATCCAATCTATTTATATATACGGTATTAAGAAATCACTTCTTTCCCAATTTATCTTAGTCACGTATATACCGGGTCTCTAGTGTTAAGAATTCCCCAAACAGCGTATCAATACAGATCCCAGACCATATAGAAATGGACTTTATAAAAGCCCCTTCAAAGGTCTCTTTTCTTTCTTGACAGATCCATACTCATAAACCATTTATCTTAACCATCACCTTGGTATATCATTGATAGACAATATTGGGGTTTTCACAAAATAATAAATTGTATTTTCTTTGCTGTAAAATCATATTTATGATACGTCTAAACTTCGCCATTATAACGGTATGTTTACAAAAGCTTAAAAGTGATTTTGCCATAGCTACTTTACTTTCACGATAAATTTGATAAATTTGGGCATTATAACTCTACAATTCATAAATAGCACAAAACAATTAATTTAAAGCTATAAAACAATTATAAAGCATAAATAAACAAATAAAAGATATAAACACCCAAACAAACAATTCAAACACAAACAAGAATCAAACTCATACTTCTCAAATTAATTTGCAAGAGGTTCCCCTTACCTTTGCCACAAAACTATGAAGAACAAACTTGAAGAACCAAGAACACAATAGTAAGAAATTTAAAACAAAGAAGAGAAAAAAGAGAAAAGTGTTTGCCTTAAATGCTTCTTGGATTTGTGTTGTGAAATTTTATGAAGACAAGGGTCCTATTTATAGGGAGAGGGCGGCCAAGAGGAGGGAGGAACAGGGTATTAAAAATTTGTGAGGTCATGGTACTTTTCCTTGATTATGTCATAAACCCTAATTAATTAAATCCATCCTTTTTCTAATTGGTTAAGGCTCATGACAAGGCTTGGTGACTCATATGGGAAATCTGATCCAAGGACCCTAAATGCTTCTTGATGTCGACCAAATGAAGGGGAAAGGAGAGCCATTGGATTGCTTGGTCAAGAGCTTTACGTTTAAGTAGTTTTAAGTGAAAACCAAGGGTAAAATGGTCTTTTCATTAATCAAATATTCAAAAATATTTTTAAATGGTATGAACCAATGAGGAATCTTGAAAATGACATATAAGAGCTTCGTAGAAGAGTTTTGGGATTTTTACGGTAAGGGTAAGCTTTACAGTTTGTAAAAACAAAAGAAATTAGACGCGCCGTAAGTGTAAAACGGACATTTTTGAAGAAAAATCCAGAAAAAATCTCTGACAAACACAAATTGAATTTAAACACTAATGATCCCTCTTGAAATTTGATTTTAAGAACTCACTGATCACTAAAAAACTATTTTTGACTAGAAATCCTCGTTTCTCGTACTTTTACAGGGACCGAAAAAGTAACTTTTGATCTATTTTTTTGGAAAATTATGAAATAATTTCCAAAAATCCCAAAAAAATGTAAAAACATAATTCAACCTTTCAAAATCTTTTTCTGACCTCAGTTTGGTCTCCGAATCAGTGTTTAGCTCTTACTGTTAGTAATAGGGAGAAAACGGTAATTTCTAAAAATTTTCAAAAATTCTAAGAAAATTCCAGAAAATCATAAATGTTAAAAGAACCAACTTTTGTGAAAGAAGTTTGTTTTTCTCTGTTGGTTTGACATACTTGAGTTATTTAAAACCTTATCTGTCAATTACGATAAATACGGTTTTCAAACGTCGAGGAAATAGTGATTGTTTTAATGAAATAATTTCATAAGTATATTCAAACCCTAATTATAAGCTAAAAATAATTTACTTAGCACTTAGATCACAAAATTATATATCAAACAAAATTTAAATAATAATCTAAAAAAAACGGATGTTACAATTCTACCCCTCTAAAAATAATTTCGTCCTCGAAATTACTTACCTAGAATAACGTCGGATAAAGCTTACGCATGTTGTCCTCTAATTCCCATGTTGCATCTCCTGTAACCTCATCCCAAATGACTTTGACTAGAGAGATTTGTTTATCCCTGAGTTGCTTGATTTTTCGATCCTTGACTCGTACAGGGTTTGCATCATAAGTCAAGTTTTCTCTCAGTTGTACTATAATCAGGTTCAATTATATGAGATGGGTCAACGACATATTTTCTCAATTGTGAAACATGAAAGACACTATGAAGATTTGAAAGAAAAGGAGGTAAAGTAATTTGATAAGCAACAGGATCTATCCGACGAAGAATTTTATGAGCTGCTAAGAACTTTGGAGTGAGTTTCTTGGATTTAATTACTCTACCCACCCTAGTCATTAGAGTGACTCTGAAGAAAACATGCTCACCTTCTTGGAATTCAAGAGGTCTTCTCCGTTTATCGGAGTAGCTCTTTTGTCTGCTTTGTGCTGTTTCATTCTTTCTTGAATTTGCCTTATTTGCGCATTAGTTTGCTGCAATAATTAAGGTCCTAAGGTTGTACTAACCCCTTCCTGGTACCAACACAAAGGTGTTTGGCATTTTCTCCCATACAATGCCTCAAAAGGTGCCATTTGCAACACCCTTTCTCATAAAAGGATATTACAACATAAGTAACCTTGTTTATCGAAAAATAATATTAATCTTTATTTTTAAAAGAAAATTATCTTTTAATTATTTCAAGTCTATTTGGAAAATGAGTATAATTTTTTTTCTTTTAACTCCTGAAAATTATTTTCACTTGAAACTCTAACTTACGTTGTTTAGATTTCGAAACTTATTTATGTCGTAACGTATTACTAAAAAAACGAGATAAACATCATATGAATGAATAATATACATCATATATATATATTGGTCCAAAGTTTTACAAGTACATCAAACTGGATAGCTAGTAATGTCATATAAAATAGTACAGCCATCCGGCAAGGATAATAATAACAGTCTACCCCAAATGAGCGTAAGTCGGTCGAGTCTCCGATCACCCCCAAAAGACTATCTAGCCAAAGCCACTCTAGACGGTAGTCTTCCTCATTCCTCCGTCCTGGTCAATTCACTTGACTGGTGATACATCTATATGAATCATGTTCCAAAGAGCACAAAACATATAGGCAAGGGTGAAAAATCTTCATACACAGATTATAAAGCATAGTGACAACAGATAAGAATAAAGTAAATCAGACTTATCAAACATTACCTACATTAAACATTACAGTACCATTTACCTTTTCTCAGCACAAAAATATATTCTCTCTTCCAATGAGGCATTCTCATATACACAAGGAAAATCATCACAGTTACAGCACATAACTCAGCATCAAGCAATATATCATCACACAGATATATATATATAAAATGCATGACACTTCTAATTCCCTCTCAACACCAGTGTAATGCTCCATGGAGACTTTTCTCTTCCTCAACAACATTTGAGCGATAGGCCACAGTCAATCCTTAACATACTATTCAAGGCTAAACCTCCAATAAAGTCCAATACAGCATTCAGGAAATCCATGTTTAAGTCAAAATTGTTCAAGGCTAAACAAACAGTAAAGTCCAAGACAATTATTTAATGCACTCAGTGACACCATATCACAAATAGGTCAGTCAGTCAGATTTATCCGAGCCGGGTGCTCTACTTGATCTCGGCTCGCTGGGAGTCACCACGCGGCCATTGAGACTTTTCGAAACCTGGATAATCCCAGTAGGCAATTGTAGCCCAACCATACCCTATTTTCAACCCCTCTGGGTTGTAGCTCACGTCACAACCCTCTCTAGGTATGACCACTTGACAAAGCCAAGAAAGTCTCTTTCTCTTTATGCAAAATGGCTCATCACATTAAGCATTCAAAATAATCATCTCAAGCATTCTTAAGCTTTGGTTTCTCTTGTAATTTAATTAACCTCTTCTCTAGGTCATCTCTTTGTCACCATCATACATAACCTTTCTCTTAGGTATGTTATTCTCATCTCTTGTGACATTACACATAACCTTCTCGTAGTTATGGTATTCTCATCTCTTATAGATTCACATCTCTTTGTGATTATTCCCAATCAACATGTCACTTTCTCTTCAATTTATACCTTTAATCAATCTTTGTGTCTTAACAAAAATCATTTTCTAAAACCATGTTTAAGTTTCAAAATAAATTAGCCAAAATGCTAACCAACCTTTAGGTTCAAAAATGACATTTTTCTCTTAAGCATCTTTGTTTAAAAAGCTGGAAAAAAGTGATTTTCGCAAAATCCTTGTCTGTCAAAAATTCAGGATCCAGAACTGTTCACCGGCGCGAGGATTTTCACACCCGCGGTGCAGACAGTTCTGTCCCCTGTTTTTCCAGTTTTCCACAACTTCGAAAATTTACACACCCAGGGCATGACAGATTTGCGATTTTCCATCATAAAACCATTTGGAGTTATTCTTAATATGATTTAGCTTATTTAGAACCAATTAAACATAGAGACATTCTCTTGACTTAACTCAAAAGGTCAATATTTATGATCAATCACAAGCCACCATATGCTCATCCATGATCAAAGATTAAACCTATGTCCCCAAGCTTTAATAGTCATCACAACAACAACCACCCAATTGATTTCAATCAAAACAATAGAACCAAAGTCACCATAGAACAACATAGAGCAAAGTCATCTCACACAACACAATTATTTTTCCACAACAAAGAACAATTCACATCAAAGGCAACCCAATCTTATTCAACCCTAGGTCAAACAATCCAAGACTATCATCAAGCAAGTTTTTCATGACCAAGCCACTCAAAATAGTTCATATTAACATAAACCCAACTCAAGGATCATCCATCACCATAGGAACAAAAGAATACATAGCTTACTAATCAACATGAACCCTAAATAAATTTAGCATCATCTTAATCAAACCAATACAAGCATGGCACTCATATGTCAACTAAGCCTTAAAAATCTTATATAAGAAAATTTTCCCTTACCTCCTTCCTCTTGCTTGTGTAAGAAAGCCCTAACCTCCAACCCTTTGTCTTCCTTCTCCTTCTCCTTCTTGATTCAAGTCCTTCCAAATCAACATAACACATCCAAATACCAAATAAGTTTACTTTTCTCATGGAAAATCCTTAGCATATGAAAGAAATCTTAAGATTAACCAAACTCAACCCTAAGCCCATGAACCATGAAAAAGACAACAAAACTTATCTATGGAGTCCTTACCAAATACCTTGATAGCTTGATGATCCCAAAATCAAGAGCAAACTTTGAAAAATTTGATTATCTTGGATGAAAATTTGGAGAGCAAAGTGTAAGAGATGGTTATGGTGTAAGAGTGAAAGTGAGAAAATGGAGCAAGACCCTTCCTCCCTCTCTCCTTCAACTCGGCCTCCCCCTCCCCCATCCACTTGCCCAAGATTTTTTTCAAGTTAATCATGACATAAAAAAATGAGTCATAAGTTTAATTAATCATGGATTTTTCTAATTGGCCAAAAATTATGAGTCAAGTGTTTAGAATTTTCCACACTCTTCTTCACATGGCAAGGGGCGTTGCAGCTGTCCAAGGGAGGGGTAAAATATTTTTCACCTTAACCATGGTAAAAGGTAAATCTCCAAGGTAATTAAATGTGGTAACTTTTGTATTTCATAGTAAAAATTGTCAAAAATAACCTATTGAAGTAAAAACTCTCATGAATCTTAAAATAAGTCCTAGGCCATGAAAATATGGTGCCATAAAGGTCTTGGTTTATAAAAATCAAGTTTAGAAGCATCACGGTAATTTTTGATTTTTACCGTAACCCGTAAATTAGGGTAAAAATGAACTTTCTCAGAAAATTTCCAGAAAATTTCTAAAAATCATAAATATTATAAAAACATCATTGGTTACATGGACCAAAACCGCAATTCTTAGTCTGCTATTCTAAAAATTCCAAAAATAAATTCTAAAATTCTAAAATAATATAAAACATCATTTGGCATCTCCAAAAATATTTCTTAACTTGTTCTGGTCTCCAAACCAACTCACAGTTCAACCTAGTCAAACTACATGGACCAAAACGGTAACATTTTTATCCGTTGCTCCCGAATAAATTTCTAAAATCCTCAAATATTGTAAAATCACTATTCATACCTTCAAATCTTTTTCTTACCCTCAATCTAGGGTTTCTACTTCACAAAGTCACCATTCCGTCTATTCACGATAAACAGAACTCTGTCTAGATCTCAACGTCCGACTTAAACTACTATTTTTTAACGTCAGGAAAACATCATCTACCAACTTAATCTTCCTAAAATATATTTCATTCACATGAATCACATATCCACATATTAAAATGTAATAAAGTCAGAAACCTAAAATTACGGACGTTACACCATTCCAATGCTAGAATGGTAACTATTGTTGTATGTAAACTCTATTAATGGCAGCATCTCATCCCAACTTCCACTTTGGTCTAATACGCATGCCCTTAACAAATCCTCTAAGGATTGAATGGTTCATTCTATCTGACTATCCGTTTGAGGATAATAAGTAGAACTTAATCTTAACTTAGTTCCTAAGGCTTGATGTAGACTTTGCCAAAATCTAGAAGTAAACCTAGGATCTCTATCAAAAACAATACTAGAAGGTACTCCATGTAACCTAATGATCTCTCATACATATAACTGGGTAAGACTTTCAAGAGAATACTTCATGTTAATGGGTAAGAAATGCGATAATTTTGTCAACCTATCTACAATCACCCAAATTCCATCGCATCCTTTTGAAGTCTTAGGTAATCCTGTTACAAAATCCATGGATATACTCTCCCATTTCCAGTCTGGGATATCCAAAGAATGCATCATTCCTGTAGGTCTTAGGTGTTCTACCTTAGATTTCTGACAAGTTAAACATGCTGTCACATACTCCTCAACTTGTTTCTTCATTCCTGGCCACCAAAATCTTTGTTTTAAATCATGATACATCTTTGTGGTTCCAGGGTGAATACTTAACTTACTTTTGTGTGCTTCATCTAAAATCATCTTCCTCATTTCCACATTATTTGACACACAAATCCTATCTTTACACCTCAAAATTTCATCACTTCCCATACTAAACTCTGCAACCTTCCCTTGCTCTAATAGCCTCTTTTTTTCCATTAATTGTTCATCGGTTGTTTGCTGCTTCTTAATCTCACTCATCAAATCACTAGTGATCCTAACCATATTCAGGCAAATCCTATCCTCATATATACTCATGTTTAAATTCAAATCACAGAATTATTCTATTAACTCTAATTCCTTCATCATCATACCTGACATATGCATGGTCTTTCTACTTAAGGCATCAGCTACTACATTAGCTTTTCCGGGATGATACATCAAAGAAAAATCGTAATCCTTAAGAAATTTCATCCATCTTCTTTGTCTCATATTAAGTTCCTTCTGATCAAACAGGTATTTTAAACTTTATGATCACTGAAGACATTAAATATTGATCCATACAAATAATGCCTCCAAATTCTTAAGGCAAAAACTACTACAGCTAACTCTAGGTCATGGGTAGGGTAATTCTTTTTATGAACCTTCAACTGTCGAGATGCATAAGCTACAACCTTTCTGTGCTGCATCAACACACATCTTAATCCTTGGTAAGAAGCATCACAGTATACTTCCATTGGCTCATCCGGGTTTGGTAAGACTAAAACAGGTGAGGTTGTCAGTAACCTTTTTATCTTAGTGAAACTTTCCTCACATTCGTCTGTCCATACGAACGGTTGATCCTTCTTGGTTAGCTTGGTTAATGGAGCTACAATCTTAGAAAATCCTTCAATAAACCTCCGATAATATCCTGCTAATCTTACAAAACTACGAATCTCTGTTATGATTGTGGGTCTCTCCCATGCAAGCATTGCTTCTACCTTTGTAGGATCTACTGCAATTCCTTCCTTAGAGATCACATGACCTAAAAATTGTACCTTACTAAGCCAAAACTCACACTTAGATAACTTAGCATACAACTGTTTCTCTTTTAACACTTGCATTACCTGTCGCAAATGATGCTCATGTTCCCTACGGGTTTTGGAATAGATCAATATGTCGTCGATAAATACAACAACAAACTGATCTAGAAAGGAACTAAAGACTCTATTCATGTAGTCCATGAATATAGCTGGTACATTGGTTACCCCAAATGGCATTACAAGATATTCATAATGGCCATATCGCATTCTGAACGTAATTTTTGGTATATCTTCTTTCTTAACTCTAATATGATGGTAGCCACTTCTCAAATCTATCTTAGAGAAGACAATGGCTCCACGAAGTTGATCCATTAAGTCATCTATTTTGGGCAAAGGGTACTTATTCTTAATGGTCACTTTGCTTAATTGTCTATAGTCCACACACAACGTAGATGTCCCATCCTTCTTCTTTACTAACAACACTGGTGCTCCCCATGGGGATGCACTTGGCCTAATGAACTGCTTAGACAACAAATCTTTTAATTGTTGTTTCAACTCGGCCAATTCTGTTGGTGCCATTTTATAAGGAGCTATAGAAATTGGTCCAGAACCAGGAACTATGTCTATTGAAAACTCAATCTCCCGTACCGCGCAGCAAACCTGGTATCTCTTCCGGAAATACCTCTGCGAAATATTGAATAACGGGCACTTTGCTCAATTTAACTTCCCTCTCTCTTTTCAATAAGGTTAACATCATGTTTTCCTGAGTTTCTTCTTTCGAAGGAACATCAAATTGGTTGGTAGAAAAACCAGAGTTTTATTGGAACAATCTAAGAGGATATGGTTGAAAGATAACCAATCCATGCCTAAAGCCACATCTAACTGTATTAAAGGCAAGCATATCAGGTTAACAAGGTATTCTTTGTCCAGAATTGTGATAGGACAATTCAAACAAATGGTGTTTGCAATAACAGGTTTAGCAGTAGGTAAACAAACTATTAAATCAAAAGGCATTAAAGACACAGGC
Source organism: Glycyrrhiza uralensis (assembly GCA_030159175.1). Classification (NCBI taxonomy): domain Eukaryota; kingdom Viridiplantae; phylum Streptophyta; class Magnoliopsida; order Fabales; family Fabaceae; genus Glycyrrhiza; species Glycyrrhiza uralensis. The sequence continues at coordinate 1,176,795 of BRZY01000016.1, read as the reverse complement.
AATTCTAATTGTTTCACACAATCCACATAAATAAAAGAATGTGTTGCGCCCGAATCATCTAGTACAATTAAGGGATTACCAGAATTACCTTGTATTAAGTCATCGGAGTTAGAAGCCTCTTTGCCACTCATAGTATAAACTCGTCCCTTAGTGACTGGTCTTGTTAGTTGCGTAATCTTGATAATGGGTGCAGGCCTTTGTCCCCTACAGTCACTTGCTAAGTGTCTAATCTTTCCACACTTGAAGCAAGTTGTTCCCTTCTGTGTCCTGGCTTCCCGCAATTATAACACCTTATTATGTTGGGCCTTTGCTGTCCAAAACCTCCATTTCCACCAGTCGGTGCATTGTTCCTATTTTGCTGAAGTGGCCTGAAGTTCACTGGGTTCCTATTGTAGGGTTTGTTCTGAAACTGCCTCCTATTCTGGTATTGAGGTTGCAACCTAGACGGTCCACCTACATTGGCCTTTACTACAACCTTCTCCTTTTTTAGGATTTCCAACTTCTGACATTTTTCAACTAGATGCTGAAATTGGCGGATCTCATGGACAGATACTACTTCCTAGATGTTGTAACGAAGTCCTATTTCGAAACATTCGCACTTCCATGCCTCATAAGGTTGAAGCTGGAAAAAGCGAAAGTACTTAGCCAAGGTTTCAAACTTAGCCGCGTACGCATCCACAGACATCTCTTTTTGCTGTAAATTCAGGAACTCCTGTTCCCTTTCAGTTCTAACACTCTGAGGAAAGTACTTAGTCAGAAACCTAGCACGAAAGTTTGTCCAAGTTATTTCTTGTTGTTCAGCTTCCAACAGTTGTTGTACTCCCTTCCACCAGTACTCTGCATCTCCAATGAGCAGGTATACAACATAAGATACCTTGACTCCTTTAGCACAATTTAGAGCCAAAAATATCTTTTCCAAGTCTTGGATCCAAAGATCAGCTTTCTCTGGATCAGGTTCTCCACTAAACTGTTGTGGATCATGCTTCCTAAAGTCAGTAAGTCCTTTAGTCACAGTAGCCCTATCTGCCCTTAACTGAGACTGTATGTCCCTTTGTTAAGCCCTTTCAGCTTGCTGAGCAATAGTAGCAGCCATATTGTTCATTACCCCAATTGCTCGCTCCATCACTTCGTTGTTACGAGCAGCCATTTTCTAGAATAAAACTAACAAGAACACACTTATCCTTAGGAAAAATAGGAAAACAAGCAATTTCACATAATGTCACATAGCACAGAATATCAAACAATGTCAAACAGAGTTAGACAACTTAAGCCTAATAGACCTATGACCTACACTCCCCCATAAAATTGTAAACCTAGCTCTGATACCACAAAATGTAATACCCTTTCTCCAAAAAGGATATTACACCATAGTAACCAAAAGTTTTGCAAAGTCTTAGAAAATATTTTGATAAAACTTGATAATTATCTTTAAAAAATGCGAATAAATTTTTTTTTTCTTTTCCAAAGTGAATGGTAAGTATAAAAGACTACCTTTGTGTTTGGAAAAGTACTTCATCATATAAATAATAACCATGCTATTTTACAAAGGGTTTGCTTCAGTACAAACCTGAGTATGGATTCTGCAGAAGTAAGAAAATTGGAAATTCTAGTAAACTAAAATTACAAAAGTGTTTAAAGAAAAGTACATGCTACTACGTAGGTGTGAGCCAGACCAATCTTAGACTAACCATCTAGCTTAAACATCTTAAGACGAAGATGTAACGGTAGCAGCAACCTTCTAACCCTAACACGTTAAATCTTCTTCTGAGCAATCTTCTTCTTCTTCTCCATCTTTCTTGCATTGCCATCTTCTGTCCGGATGATATCCTTTATCTGCTCCAGGGGTAGCTTAAAGTGTAAGACTAATCGGGTTTCTACTCTCCAGTTTGATTTATCCACTCTTCCAGCAGTAGTAAGTACATAACCAGAATATGTACCTCACTGTCTACCAGGGTTTATCTTCCACCCCGACTTCCCAATCTCAAGGGGTTGAATCCTAAGACGTCAGACCGGAACTAACCCACTCCTCGGATAAACCATCTACTCAGTCATGCATCAACACAACATAAAGTAGGCAAAGGTGAGACTCTAAGCAAAGTAATATGGAAAGTAGGAATACACCCAACATATAGATCACCTATCAATCAATTTGCACACCAAGCATATATTAATAATAACAGATCAATCAAGGCTTATAAATGTAGGTAACAGGATGAAACACAAGAAGGGGGGGTTGAATTGTGTTTCTAAGCTTTTAAAACTTTTCGCAAAAGTTGGACGCTGGTTTATTTCAAATATTGGACGCACAGCGTTTTCTGAAATATTGGATGCACAATAGTTTTAAAACACTGGACGCACAGAGTTGTGTAATATTGGACGCACAGCGTTTTCTGAAATATTGGACGCACAATAGTTTTAAAACACTGGACGCACAGAGTTGTGTAATATTGGACGCACAAAAAGATTGGACGCAGAAGCTTCCCTTTTAGTTTAAAAACTTGTTTTCTTTGTGCGATTTAAGGTATATGAAAAACTTGTTGAAATAAAATCAATTCAATCCCCTTGGTTAGTAATAAGCACAGATATAAAGAGAGTTAAGGGAAAGAAGAAATAACACAAGTTTTTATCCTGGTTCACTCTTTCCTAAGAGCTACGTCCAGTCCCCTCAAACTAGAGAGATTTCACTATCAAACCAGATAGGTACAAGTATTCTTTGCACGCAGCCTCTTCAGGCTATAACTCACACACAGCCTCTCCAGGCTAAATCCCAAGTATTCTTTGCACACAGCCTCTCCAGGCTAAATCAAGTATTCTTTTACAGTCAAGCCTCTCCAGGCTCAAACAACTCAGCAGAGTGTTTTTGATTTAAGTGCTGTCTAACTCACACAAGTGAGGATATGAAATCTAAAGCACTTCGAGAGTTAAGCAAACTCTCTTTTACAAGAAGAAAGACAAATATGTAAGACTTTCTATACAGAGTATAAGCACAGCAGTTCAGTCTCTTCTATTGTTGAAGTTCGTTCACATTATCTCTATCTTCTTCTTCTTGTATCACGGTATTTATATGTGTTGTGAAGCTTCAGACTTTCTCTTGAATAGCTCAGCTTCAGCCTTCATAAATATTACCGTTCTCTAATAGCATTAAATGCTATTTTCCCGTTGCTCTGAGGAGATCTACTTTAGTGTGCATGTCTGCGTTTCTTTCTCCTAAATCAGAAGCAACCTGTACTCAAAGTCTCAATTGTACAGTGGTTAATAGTAATATCTTATTGAGACAGAGAGAATACACTGTGTAAAGTAGAAAGATGTGTTCAGAGATATACAGAGTTAATCAGAGTACATTCTCTCTCTTAGTACACTTTCCACAGTGCTTTATGCTTTTCAAATGTACGTTCAAAAACGTTGACAATAGGTTGTACAGAAAAGCATTGTATACAGCTATTTATTTCAAATCATTTGCTCAATAAATATGTTTAATATTAAATGCAAGAGCAGTAAATAGCAAGTTTATGGATTCTGCGTATTGGACGCAGCATGTAGAAATCATTGGACTTTCAGTCCTTTTAGCAAATGGACGCATACCTTGTACTTACCATTTGCATATGATATTCATTCAATCATTGGACGCATCTTTATGCTTACCATTCTGATGATTAGTTGCAAAGCAACATTGGACGTATTGCCTCATTCTGGTTATTGGACTTTTGCCATTTCCTTATAGTTCCATTGGACGCAGAGCAGTTGATAATTGTACTTTTGTTCTTCTGCTTTATTGGACGCAGAACAGTTGTTTGATGTACCTTTGTCAATCTGCTTCATTGGACGCAGAGCAATATTGTTGGACTTTTGCCATTCTGCTTCATTCTGTTCCATTTGTTGTAGAACACTTGATTGTTGTCCTTCTGATTTATTGGACACAATACAGTACTTTTGTCATTCTGATTTCATTGGACGCAGAGCAGTTCTTTTGTTCATTTAGCTTCATTGGACGTTGAACATCAATGTCTTATACTGACCATTGGACTTTTGTCCTTCTTATACATTGGACGCTTACTGGTTCTGCTTCTTTGGAAATCATTGGACTTATAACAGTATTTGCCTTATACTGATCATTGGACGATAAGCATTCTGAACATTGGACAATGAGCACATCCTGAACATTGGACGATGATCAATATTCTGAACATTGGACGTAGAGCATCAATGCCTTATACTTATGTTTATTGGACGCAGAGAATCATTGGACGCATGGTCTCATAATGATTATTGGACGCATAGCTCTCATTTTGATTATTGGACGCAGAGCGTCTTTGACTGTATGTACATGTGCCAATATCGGACGATGACTTTAACATTGGACGCAAGGCTTCTCAGACTTTGTATATGAGCCAATGTCATGATGAACTAATTATTGGACGCAGACTGCAACATCCTTCAATAAACTTAGTTAGGCAGCTTTGTTATACATTGTAAAAGCTTAATACATTTTGTTTATCCTTTGTGAAAACCTTAATACATTTTGTTATCATCAAAACCATAAAATCACTTAGGGAGATTTTGTATTAAAAACACTTTTAACCAATTTGGTTCCAACAATAAACAGATCTCGTTTAAGCAGATCTTACCTTTGTGTTGCAATCCTACAAAATAACTCATTCATAAAATATATTTATGCATGTCACTTCAATATCTCTCTAATCACAGCGGTGTAGTGATCTAAGGAGACTTTCCAACATCACATCATTTGAGCGACGACTGCAGTAAACTTAACAGCATAATCAGGGAATCCCTTTATTCCTCTGAAAATACTTCAGAAATACCACATTTAAAACTTAATACCAAATCAGAAATAGATCTGCCAGTCATATTTATCCAAGCCGGGTGTACGACTCGTCTCGGCTCAGGGGGATTCACCGACAAGGCCATTGAGACTTTCGAAACCTGCATAATCCCAGTAGACAATTGTAGTCCAACAGAACCTGTTTTCAACCCCAACCTCTAGGTTGTATGCTCATTGTCTATAATGCAAATGATCGTCTAAATTTGCAAATCATTTTCTCTTTAATCTCTTTGTAAAACTTTCTGTGTTTTACTTTCACTTTTCTCAAAATCTCTGAATCTCAAAAACTCTTTATATAAAATAAAACTCATCATTTTATAAAAATCTTTAGATAACTGTTAAAATCACTTTCTCTTGTAAAAACCTTTCGTTGTATCATTAAATAAATAACTCTTGTTCTCAATATTCTTGTTACGGATTGTTACAGATTTAACTCATTGACTCGGCTTTAATAATTCAGTTTTATGATTGATTACACTGCGGCAGAGTCCAACTGAGGTAATCAACCCACAAGTGAATCGGTATATAAACTAAAGTTATTAATTTATTTCAAGCAAACCAAAACGGGACAGGGCCACCTAGGCTTAATCAAGAGAGAAGAGATCAACAGTATTTAAACTTACGTATGTTTTTTAATTAGTAAGTGTCTGTTCTCAGATTATAGATAGCTCTTTGGGAATGGAATAATTACACAGCGGCTGAGCCGACTGCGGTAATCAATGTTCGTCTTTCTGAAAACTTAATATAGGCTTAGTGAACGAAGTAAAGCTGGTTAATTATCGGCTTAAGTTATTTTCGAAGATGAAAAGATCACATGACGACAGAGCCATCTTTGGTGATCAATACTCAATCTTAAAAATCGGTCTACTATAACTAAGTGAATGTAATCAAACTGTTTCTCTTCTGAAATATTAAGCACCAATTATCTTCTAGGAAAAAGGTCCGTTGAAAGCCTATCTCACTAATTTCCACTACCATAGACATTGGAAATTAAACTGAGTTACGTGCATATATATACAGATTGGATACCCACTCGATATTTCCCACAAATAATATAACAGTAGAATTCACCGAGAATCCATTACCGTTACATTAATTTACGAAAGATGCTATAACAGTAGGATTCACCGAGAATCCATTACTGTTATACTCTTTTGTCCAATCCAATCTATTTATATATACGGTATTAAGAAATAACTTCTTTCCCAACATATCTTAGTCACGTATATACCGGGTCCCTAGTGTTAAGAATTCCCCAAACAACATATCAATACAGATCCCAGGCCAGATAAAGACGGACTTTATAAAAGCCCCTTCAAAGGTCTCTTTCCTTTCTAGACAGATCCATATTGATAAACCATTTATCTTAACCATCACCTTGGTATATCAATGATAGAAAATATTGGGGGTTTTCACAAAATAATAAATTGTATTTTCTTTGCGGTAAAATCATATTTATGATACGTCTAAAACTTGTTATTATAACGGTATGTTTACAAAAGCTTAAAAGTGATTTTGCCATAGCTACTTTACTTTCACGATAATTTGGATAAATTTGGGCATTATAACTCTACAATTCATAAATAGCACAAAACAATTAATTTAAAGCTATAAAACAATTATAAAGCATAAATAAACAAATAAAAGCTATAAACACCCAAACAAACAATTCAAACACAAACAAGAATCAAACTCATACTTCTCAAATTAATTTGCAAGAGGTTCCCCTTACCTTTGCCACAAAACTATGAAGAACAAGCTTGAAGAACCAAGAACACAATAGTAAGAAATTTAAGACTAAGAAGAGAAAAGAGAGAAAAGTGTTTGCCTTGAATGCTTCTTGGATTTGTGTTGTGAAATTTTATGAAGACAAGGGTCCTATTTATAGGGAGAGGGCGGCCAAGAGGAGGGAGGAAGAGGGTATTAAAAATTGTGAGGTCATGGTACTTTTCCTTGATTATGTCATAAACTCTAATTAATTAAATCCATCCTTTTTCTAATTGGTTAAGGCTCATGACAAGGCTTGGTGACTCATATGGGAAATCTGATCCAAGGCCCCTAAATGCTTCTTGATGTTGACCAAATGAAGGGGAAAGGAGAGCCATTGGATTGCTTGGTCAAGAGCTTTACGTTTAAGTAGTTTTAAGTGAAAACTAAGGGTAAAATGGTCTTTTCATTAATCAAATATTCAAAAATATTTTTAAATGGTATGAACCAATGAGGAATCTTGAAAATGACATATAAGAGCTTCGTAGAAGAGTTTTGGGATTTTTACGGTAAGGGTAAGCTTTACGGTTTGTAAAAACAAAAGAAATTAGACGCGCCGTAAGTGTAAAACGGACATTTTTGAAGAAAAATCCAGAAAAAATCTCTGAAAAACACAAATTGAATTTAAACACTAATGATCCCTCTTGAAATTTGATTTTAAGAACTCACTGATCACTAAAAAACTAATTTTGACTAGAAATCCTCGTTTCTTGTGCTTTTACAGGGACCGAAAAAGTAACTTTTGATCTGTTTTTCAAAATATTATGAAATAATTTCCAAAAATCCCAAAAAATATAAAAACATGATTCATCCTTTCAAAATCTTTTTCTGACTTCAGCTTGGTCTCCGAATCAGTGTTTAGCTCTTACTGTAAGTAATAGGGACAAAACGGTAATTTGTAAAATTTTCCAAAAATTCTAAGAAAATTCCAGAAAATCATAAATTTTAAAAGAACCAACTTTTGTGAAGGAAATTTGTTTTTCTCTGTTGGTTTGACATACTTGAGTCCTTTAAAACCTTATCCATCAATTACGGTAAATACAGTTTTCAAACGTCGAGGAAAATAATTTCATAAGTATATTCAAACCCTAATTATAAGCTAAAAATAATTTACTTAGCACTTAGATCACAAAATTTTATATCAAACAAAATTTAAATAATAATCTAAAAAAACGGATGTTACAATACAAATGACCAAACTCCCTGCGTCGGTTTATGACGAAGTGGAGCGCTTGTGCCAGGATTTTATTTGGGGCTCAACCCCTGAGGTGCGGAAGAACCATTTAATATCTTGGGAAAAAATCTGCTCTCCCAAGGATGAAGGTGGGCTCAGTTTTCACAGTTTGCGTATGGTAAATTCTGCCATCATAATGAAACTAGGCTAGGGTATCTTGTCCAAAAAGGATGCTCTTTGGGTCCAAGTTCTGAGGTTCAAATATGGTTGCGGGTGTAACATCCTAAAAATTCACTCTAAGAGACAGAGTGTTAATTTTAGAGGATTAGAATTATTCTGAACTTTTTGGATAAAAACTTAGTAGTTTAGAATTAAATACGGAAGTCAGAGGATTATATACAGACATTCCGATTATTGGATAAATGGTGAAATGAATTTGGAAAAATCATATGACACTTCCAAAAGGTATTTAAGGGAAGTCATAGTAGTATGGATGATACATGAAGGTTTTAGAAATTAAGTTTGGATTTTAAGAGGAAGAAATAAAGGAAATTACGGTTTTAATCCTTTTTAGACAGAACTCCATAATCTGTTAGTTAGAAAAAGGATACATACCAGAGATAGAAAAATAGATGAGATAGGGATTGCATGGGTTTGATAGAAATCTAAGAAATGTAGAAAGACCAGTTACGGTTAAGTGTTACAACGTGAATAGTACAATAGTTACGTTTTTATAGGTTTCTGTTTTAGGTATTTCTGTCTTTTGTCTGTTTTAAATGTTCTGGTAGGAAGTAAGTGATAAGAAAATTATTGTAGTCTTATAATTAAGAGTTTAAGATACTTATTAAGTTATTTTACAAAAACAGTCATTTTCTTACGACGGTTGCAAACTGTACTTACCGTAATAGACGGAAAATAATTTAATTGATAAAAATATATTAAAACAACCCAGAAAATTATCTTCCTTCACAAAATTTATTTCTTATAATATTTATGATTTTCTAGAATTTTTCTATAATTTTTGGAGAAACTAATTTTCAAAAGTACCGTTTTGGTTTCTGCAAAGTTAAGGTAAGAGTTAAAAACTGATAGAGACCAAAACGGAGTCAAAACGAAAAACTGGAACTGTACACCACGTTCTTATATTTTTAAAGAATTATGAAATTTATTTTGGAATTTTTCGAAAGACAAATAAAGAGTTACATTTTTGGTCCCTACAAGCACGTAAAACGAAGTTTTACGGAAACCAGGATGGATTTTCAGTGGTCAGGGAGTGCTCAAAATCAAATTCTAAGAGGGACCATAGTTGTTTAAATTAAATTTGTGATTTTCTGGGAATTTTTCTAGAATTTTCTCAAAAATTACTGTTTTGGGCTTACGGCGGTCCGTTTTCCTTCGTTAGTACATACCGTAAAGCCTATCTTTTACCGTAAAAATCCAGAAACTCTTGTATAAAGTCCTTATGAATATTAGAGACTATTTTTGAAATTTTATAATGAGTCCTCACCTTTTAACTAATTAATTATGAGATCAGTTTGCAAAAAGACTATATAGCCATCAGTTTTCCGTTTATTTACGAAACCATAAAGTTTTCTTACTATTTGATCAAATGGCTCTCCTCCTTCCTCAAAATGGTCGACATCCACATTAAGTTAGGGCCCTTGGATGAGTTTTTGGGTCATGACTCATAATGCCTTGTCACTAGTATTAACCAATTAGAAAAATGGAAAGTTTATGAATTATTGATTTATGACATACACACCAAAAAGCTAGGTGACCTCACAAATCTTTATTCCCTCTTGGTCCTCACCTCATAACCGCCCCACCACTATAAATAGGGGTCCTTGCTTCATAAATTGAACTCACACCAAATCAAGAAGCAAGGCAATATACAAGTTCTCTCTCTTTTTCCTCTTAGTTTCTTAAATTTCTTTTGGTGTTCTTGATTGTTCTTCATCAAGATTTTGGCTAAGGTAAGGGGCTTCTCTTCTCATCTTAATTTTAGTAGTATGAGTTTGATCTTGTTTGTGTGTGGAATTGCTTGTTTGGTTGTTTATAGCTTTCTGTTTGTTTAGCACGCTTTTATGATTGTTTTATTGTCTTAATTTAATTGTTTAGTGCTAATTATAAATTGTAGAGTTATAATGCCCAATTTTATTTAAGAATTCGAGTAAGAGGAGAGATTATGGCAAAATGGCTTTTGAACTTTAGTAAACATACCGTTATAATGACAAATTTTACACGTACCGCAAACGAGATTTTACCGCAAAGCAAACAATAATTATTTGTGAAAACCCCATTAGTATCTGTTATTTATGTGCAAGGTTGTAGTTAAGATAAATGGTTTGTCAGTATGGATCTGTCTAGAAAGGAAGTGAGACCTTTGAAGGGGCTAAAGCAGTCCGTCTCACTCTGGTCTGGGATCTGTGCTGATACGCTGTTTGGGGAAATCTTAACAGTGGAAGCCTGGTATATACATGACAAGATAAGATTGGGAAAGAAGCAATTTTCTTAATACCGTATATATAAATGGATTGGAAAGGATTAAAGAGTGTAACAGTAATGGATTCTCGGTGAATCCTACTGTTATAGCATCTGTCGGAATATAGTGTAACGGTAATGGATTCTCGGTGAATCCTATCGTTATATTGTTTGTGGGAAATATAGAGTGGGAATCCAATCTGTATATGTATGCACATAACTCAGTTTAATTTCGAATGTCTACGCCATTGGAAATTAGTGAGATAGGCTTTCAACAGACCTTTTTCCTAAAAGATAATTGGAGTTAAAGTATTTCAGCAAAGAGATAAATTGACTACGTTCACTTAGTACATAGGAACGGTTTACAGTGGAATACTGATTACCAAAGATGGCTCAGCCGTTGTGTAATCTTTTCATCTTCGAAAATTAATCTAAGCCGTGCCTAATTAAACGTAATTTCGATCACTAAAGTTTATATTAAGTTTTCAAGAAAACTGGACACTGATTACCGCAGTCGGCTCAGTCGCTGTGTGATTATTCCATTACCAAGAAGCTATCTAAAAACTGAGAACAGACATCTATTATTTCAAAAGCGGACGTAAGTTTAAATACTGTTGACCTTTCTCTCTCAATCAAATCAAAGTGGCTATGCCCGGTTTGATCTTCTTGTAATACAGTTAAATAACTCTTTTTATACCGATTCACCCAGTTGAGCAACTTAAAATAAATAAAGCCGAGATAATGAATTAGCCCGTAATAAACAGTAAAACGAGACAAGAGTTTTATGATTTTTCAAGGCATACAGTCAAGAGAGAGTTTTTATGGGAAACAGTGACTTATAAACAGTTGTTTACTTATACTAGTGGTATGTCCATAAAAGGAATTGACTTATTTCTTACAAAGAGTTTTTAAGAGATTCTGAGATTTTTTTGAGAAAGAGAAGTTACAGTAAAACAGAGAGAGTTTTACAGAGATAGAGATTTCAAGAGGAAATGGTTTGCAAATCTAAGATGAGCATTTGTATTATAGATTATGAGCATACAACCTTCGAGAGAACGGGGTTGCAAATAGGTTCTGTTGGACTACAATTGTCTACTGGGATTATCCAGGTTTCGAAAGTCTCAATGGCCTTGTCGGTGAATACCCCTGAGCCGAGACGAGTCGTATACCCGACTTGGATAAATCTAACTGGCAAATCTATTTAGGATTTGGTATTAAGTTTTAAATGCAGTATTTTTGAAGTATCTTCAGGGGTCCTGAAGGGATTTCCTGTTTATGCTGTTAAGTTTACTGCGGCCGATCACTCTATGATGTGAGGTTGGATAAGTATCCCTGGGAGCAATACACCGGTGTGATTAGAGAGATATTGGTGTGTCATGCATTAATAGAACACTGATGTGATATATTCTCGTGAAATGTATTGTTTTACAGGGTTGTATGGACAAAAGGTAAGATCTGCTTGTTTGATGTGATTGTATGTTTTCAATGGCTTGCTATATTGTTTTGTTGATTGAAATGACTTGATTATCTGCATTACCTATGTGTCTTGAGGATTGAGTATTGTGTGTTATGTGTTTGATAATATACTTGCACTATTTCTGTTAATTTGAGTTAGAGTTTCACCCTGCCTGCTTTGTTGTGTTCTTACATGACTGAGTAGATGGAAATGAACCCACAAGATAGAGGATTGGGAACCGTCCGACATCTACATATAGAACTTTTGGGTGGAAACACTGTACGTTGGAATATATGCCATAGTACGCAGTGGGGAAGGTTTGTAGGATATACTGAAACCTTAGATATCAGAGGTGGAGCCCCACCAAAACCACGACCTATTCAGGAACAAATGATATTAGATGTTAAGTTACAATTACGTCAGTTAAAACCCTTGGTGTTTGACCCAGAAGACTTGTTCGATAGTAATGATGATAGTGGTGATAGCAGTGGGGGTGGTAGCTCACATCCCTCGGAACATGATGGAAATGGTTCTGGTCATGTACTGACGAGGTCGAGAGATAAGTCTTCTGACAAAAATCAAGATGGAACCTCTGAAGACACATCCGCAGCAGCACCTACAAGAACGGAGGGTTCCATAGGTCATGTACAAGTTTCGCCTTTGGGAGAAGCGAATCCTCCAACTTATTCTCCTTTACCCCGTCCTTCTGATTCAGAATCAGAAGACATAATCTGGTTATCCGAATCCTTATCAGAATCAGAAGACATATGCTCTTGGGCTACCTCTGACCTTACTAGTGATACTATGCCTAGACCAGATCTAGCCGGATTCAACTTTGATTGGGTTCCAGTAACTAGAGTCCCGCCTCTACACACCAGCTGCCTGGACTAGGAGGATCTACCTGGTCTTGTCCATGAGTATGTATATGAGTTAGGGTTTTATTGTAGTAGATCCTTGTGGTATAAATAACGGGATCATGGCTCGACTGTACATAGTAGCGTGTATTTTTCTTTTACCACTTTTGTACTTTTTGGTTTAGAGTAGCTTTCACTTCTTTTTCTTTTGCAGTGTAAAAACAAAGTTTGTCTTAGAACAAACTCCTTTGTAAAATATCATGTTCTATATATATATGAGAGGAGGTACTTTTCTGTACATGAGGCTTTGTTTTACAATTAAAATCTTTAATAAGAAAATGAGGGATCTTACTCCCCATCCTTCTCATCTTCTTTTATGAAAGTGAAAAATTTTACCCGCATTTTGAAAAGCTTTACAAGCTGTTATGAAATATTTTCTAAGTATTTGTGAAACTTTCGGTTACTATGGTGTAATATCCTTTTTGGAGAAAGGTGTTGCAGCGGGAACCTACTGATTCCTCACATGAAAACTGGGTCCAAATCATCCAATCTGTGGCGCGGTGTTTGCCAAGTCTGGCCACTTGTGGAACAAGGCCTTTCTTGGATTATAAAAAATGGGCAGGAGGCCAGATTTTGGATTGATCTCTGGGTGCCAAGTTTGGGGCCTCTAGGTGAGCATACGACTTCACAACTTCAAGATAGTGAATGGCACCATCATGTTGCATATTTCTCCTTTGATGGTATCTGGAACTGGGGTCGGCTGCACCAAGTTCTCCCTCATGCCATTTGTGCCCAGATTGCTAGTGTACACCCCCTTCCCCAGGTGAGGAAGATTATCCTATATGGGCTCATTCCACTGATGGTGAATTTAGCATCAAGTCTGCTTATTCTATTCTGGCCAGGGACTTGATTAGTGAGGATTCCAATTTTCCTTTTTCCTTGATTTGGAAATTAAGGACCCCCCTCGTGTTCATGCTTTCCTTTGAAAGTTACCCACCAAAGGCTTATGACGAATGAGCAGAGGCATTCTAGAGGCATTTCCGGATCAGATTTATGTCCTCGTTACCACACATATCCTAAATCTATCATGTACTTATTGCGGGACTGCGATTATACTTTGGAAATTTGGGAAAACTTGTTGACCCAAATGAATGGCACTTGTTCGCTAATCTTGGGCTACAGCAATGGCTTATTTATAACCTCCAAAAGTCTGTCACGGGTTCCCTTAGATGGGATTGGTCCATTCTTTTTGCTTCATTTATCCACATGCTCTGGATTGACCGCAATCACCTTGTCTTTTCGAGTAAAACCGCCTTCCCGGATCTGATTTTGCCGAAGCTGCTTGGTCACATCAAAGCCATTGAGACTCATTTACGTAAGCCTTCTCCCTCTTTCCTGGAAGCTAGCATGGAGGTCCCTGTTAGATGGACCCTGCCTCTTATGGGTGTGTTTAAATTAAATTCTGATGGTTCGCTTCGTAATGGGCTCGCAGCTTGTGGGGGACTTCTTCATAACCATCATGGCCACTTCATCAAAGGTTACCACTATAATCTAGGCGTTGCATCTTCGATTCTTGTTGAGTTGTGGGGACTGATACATGGTCTTCGGTTGGCTAAAAGTATGCATATGTCCTCTCTAGTGGTGGAACTTGATTCAAAAGCGGTGGTGTCCATGATCAGGAAGTGATTCTCCCCTTTAGCTCAGCTTCAACTACTGTTGGCCGAAGCTCTTTCGCTAATAGAGGCAATTGATTGGCACTGTTTTATTGCGCATATCTTTAGAGAAGCTAATTTCTGTGCTGATGCGTTTGCGGATGTTGGCCACCATGGTGATTTCCAATGTACTGTTTTAGATTTTCCCCCTGCTTGCATTAGTCTTGCCTTGCATGTGGACTGTAGAGGTGTAATCTCTACTAGGATTGTGCACTAGTTGCTGTTTCTGTTTTTCTTTTCCTCAGTATAAAAAAAATTAGATAGAGTTGAGTTAGCTGGACAAACTTCTAAAAAGATTAAGAATTATAAAGATTACCCGCTAGACCCTAAGGCTATGTTTGGGTGGGGTTTTTGGAGGGGAGGGGAGGACTTATAATCCCCAATTACCTTGTTTGGGAGTTTTTAAAATTAGGGAAAAGTTTTTGGTGGGGTTTTTGGAAACCCCCCAAAGCCCTCCTTGGGCCAATTTTCGGAGTTCCCCCAAATTGGGGGGTTTCAGAGGTAAATAGAATAAAATTACCCATTTACCCCTGAGTAACTTGGAAAATTCCAATTTCAGTCTGAACCCTAGTCTCATTGTCCCAGCTCCTTCGTGTGTCTCTCGCACTCGATCTCCTTCTACATGCATTTCTCTCTCTCGATCGATCTCCTTCTTGCGTCTCTCTCTCGATCAATCTCCATCGCTCTCTTCACACTCTTCCTCTTCCAAGATCGATCTCAATTAGGTATTTCTCATATCTATCTTCTTCATTTCGTTTATTCATTTTGTTGAATTTGATGTTCATTGTCTGGCATGTTTGATTTGTTTGATCTAGGTCCTTCGTTCATGTTTCAGCTTTGAATCGTGGTGTTTCAGCTTTGAATCGTTCATTATTCTTCAAATCTCTTCGACTTGTTTGCTTTGGGTTGCTAGCTGATTCGATTTCAGCTTTGCATGATTCATTATTATTCAATTCTCTTTAGCTACTGCTTACATACCCCTCATTTCATTATTCATCAGTTACTGCTTGTATACCCATCAATTTTTCCCCATTTGGTAAGTTTGGGTGGAGCACTTAGCAGGATTTCTATGACCTCAAGTAGGGTATCTATTGAAATATTGTGTTATTTGTTCCACTATGACTGGTATTGAGTAAACCAGACCAGAAAAATGGCTAGTTTGAATGGAATGCAACATGGGGAGTGATATTCCTCATTCAGTGATTAGCTAATTGATGTACTGTTTTGTGATAAATGTTAATCTAAATGCAAAGTTGGTCCTTTAGCGACTCACTCCAAAACTTGTGCTTCTGTGTCTTATGTTAGCTGAATATAGTAGTAATGCTACTCAGATTTATGATGCCTTTAATTACTACTACAGGTTTGTGCCAAATTATCTTTGGTTTCAACCGGGTCATGTGTGGCATGAATTTGAAAATTATTCATCAAAGTACCTAAAATACAAGAAATGTTCAGTTATCTGCAATATAGCCTTGAATTATTCATATTTAATCTCTGTTGATCTTAGTTTCCTCAACAACACTTTTCATTTATGCAGACTTTCCCTGATGAACTACTGACTTTGTGTTTCGTTGTTCAGTTCGCTCATAGATATACATGTATTTCGTTGTTCAGTTCGCACATAGAGATTGCATTTAGACATGTGTAATGTAACACCCTGATTTTTATATAGTTTTTATTGACTTTTAATCTGTTTTAATTTAATTAAAATTATTTAATTAATGATGTTTAGGATTTTAAGGTGTGAATAATAATATTCATATCTTAGATTTGTTTTTGAAGGGTTTAGAGTGGTAGAGTTCGCAAAACTAAGTTTTGCGGGAAGCGCATTCTCACGTGATGCGGGAAAGGGTTCAGTAATTTTCTGGACACCATTTTTACTTCAAAATAAAATTTTAACGAACCAAAAGTGGTTTTTATAATATTTGTGATTTTTAGAAATTTTTCTAGAAATTTTTCAGAAAAACTTTATTTTATCCGCGTTTGGAGCTTTACGGGTAAATCGAGCGCAACCAGGACATGAAAAATAGTTCAAAAATTTAGTTTTGAGATTCTAAGTTTTTCTATATCATATTCAAGTCATAAACTTGATTTCTCATGATTTTACCTATTTTAGAAAAATATTTAGCTAAAAAGGGGTTATAAAAACCGCGCGTTTTTACTACTTTGAACTACCGATTAAACCCTAACTTGATGGGACATAATCCCACCAACTTTTTTGGTGTCTTGGGTGAATTCCTTGGCCAAAAATCTGGTCATAAAAATATTCCAAAGTCAAATGGTCAAAAGGATTGATTTTTGAATTTTTTTCAAATTAGGTGAGTGAGGTATGACTCCCACCCACTTCAAGTAAGCTAGCCCATGCCTCCTTGTCCCCTTGTGGCTGGCCGAAATCTGGATAGGGAGAGGGAAGAGAGAGGTTTCATTTTCTCATTCACTTCATCTTCTTCATCTTACCAAAACTCCATTTTTCTCTCATTCCAAGCTTTTCCTCCATAACCAAAAGCTTGAGTTTTGTTGAGTTTTTGACTATTCAAGCTTCACAAAAAAGGTTTGGATCATCATTCTAATCCATAAACTTCTTTCATTTTTTCATTTCCACCACTTTCATTTTCCCATGAAAGCTTGAGTTCTTCATTTCACTAAAAGTAAGCTTTTTCTTGGTTTAGGTTCACTCCATTGGAACCTACAAGCTTGAAAACTACCTTGGATCTATTTTCCTTCAAGATTTGAGTAAGTATTCCTCTACTCAAATTTCTATACCTTAGGGTTTGGTGGTTTTCATAAAACTCATATTTTTATGGTTTGATTTTGGTGTATTTTGTGAAAGGTTAATTTTTCTAAGTGTGGGAACTTCAAGGCTTCAAGGAGGCCACTTGGTGATTGTGTAGAGGGAAGGTGATTAGTGGTGTTTGCCCATTTTCATAGTCTTCAAGAGGTAAGGGGAATTTCACAATAAGTTGGGAAGGATGTGTATGTGTGTGGTGTATGTTGTGTTGTTCTAAGTTAAACTGAAAGACTTGAGTTTTTCTCTTGGTTGTTGAATGAATATTTCATTCTCTTAGTAATATGTATTTTCATATATCTATATCTATATATGAGTTCATGCATGATTTTTGGGTGATGGATGAGTATGTTTGAAAGGCCTATGTGTTCTTTGAAAAATGTATGCTTGATGAGTTGATGATTTATGCTATGTTCATGATGTATGTTCATATGCCATGGATGGTCACTTTGAATGGATGTATGGTTTATGGCTTGATTGTGTTCTTGCCTAATTGATGTATGCTGATTTCTTTGAATATTCCATATACCTTGATTTCCTTGTGATTGGGATTGGTTTGGAAATATTTGACTGAGTGTGAAAGAGGACTTAAAAACTTTAATGAAAAAGTTTTACAAATAAAATCAAATACATTAATTGGGATTCAAGTTAACACTTAAGTAAATACATTTCATAAAATTGCTAAGTATAAGTCTCAAGTCAATTTCATACTAAGTCATTTTTATCCATAAAATTCAGAGTTAGAAAATTAATTAATGAGGGAGAAAAAAATTAAATTTCTAATTTTTAGGGGTCAAAAACGAAAAATGCATGTGTTGGGGTTAAAAATGAAAAATTCTAGAATTTTGGGCTTAAATTCAAAAATCTGGACATTTTGGGCTAAAATTATAATTTACGAAAGTTTGGGGCAAAAACGCGAAGTCTGGGTACTTTTGGGCCAAAAATATAATTTACGAAAGCTTTGGGGCAGAAACGTGAAGTCTGGGCACTTTGGGCCAAAAACATAATTTACGAAAGTTTTGGGGTAGAAAACGCGAAGTCTTGGCATTTTGGGCCAAAAACCTAATTTTTTAGAAAATTAGGGGCTGAACTGAGAAACTGAACTTCTTAGGGGGTCAGAATTCTAAATACTTAAAAGTAAAGAAATTTAAGTAAAATTCTCAAAGAGTTTAATCAAGTTTTAATTAAATCTTTTTATAATGATAGGTGGGAAGAAAAATAATATAGTGGCTTTTAAAAAAAAAGTAACTCCTTTATTAATAACAAATGAAGATTTAAGACTTTAAAGTTAAAAGAGAACTTAAGAATTCAAAGAGGAATTTCTTCTAAAAACTTATGGTTTCAAATAACGTTTTAAAATGGCGTTGAAGAGGATCAAAACGTGGCGACGATGAAGTCTTGAGGACAACAATGCTACACGGTGTTGGAAGAGAGCTAACACGGGACGACGAAAATCATAACGTGAAGGATTGCATTATTCTCTTGTATGTGGGTGTAAATATAGATGTCATTGCTACAATCCAGCTTGGAGGATTGTGCAATATATATTGAGGTCATGCTACAATCCAGCTTGGAGGATTGTGCAATAAATGTAGATATCATTGCTACAATCCTGCTTGGAGGATTGTGCAATATATGTAGATGTCATTACTACAATCCAGCTTGGAGGATTGTCCAATATATATATATGTCATTCCTACAATCCAGCTTGGAGGATTGTGCAATATATATATAGATGTCAGTTGCATTTGGTGTTTGGCTTTGCCAAAATTGAGCTATAATCCAGCTTGGAGGATTGTGCAATCCAGCTTGGGGGATTGCGAATGGAGTGCGGTTTGAGCTGTATTGAAAGATGTTGAAGTGACATGCATTATGCTAGAGTGCTATGTGTGTTTGACTGTGTGTTTAACTTGATGATGTGTTCTCTTCGATGATTGAATAGCTTAGCTAAAAGATTTGTAAAAGAGTAATTCTATATAAATATATTCTTGGAATGTATTATGTAGTATTTTATTTTTCATATGCAACCTTTCGTGGATTTCAACTTGGACAAAGAAATTCACCCTTGCATGTTTTTATGTTATCTGTATGTACGTTACACGTAGATGAGGCCTCTGGTAGCTTGAGTAAGGGACAGTTTCAGGCCCCTTGAGGCCGATGGTGGGGGATGGACTTATGATCCCATCTCCCAATGGACCACAGTGTGTGGGCACGTGGTCAGGATGAGAGGAGGGGTGCTGGGCCTTGAAGAGGTTTTGGAACGTGACATGGTTCTGGACGCTTATATTCCCTTAGAGAGGATGCGCAGCTGGCTGGCAGCCGCGCCCGAGGCACCAGTGGAGCAGCCGAGAAGAGAGACTCAGGCAGAGGAGAGACCTTTACCCTCGCGGGTAACCGGATCTGCTCGGGAGTATCGCCGTATGTTTTGTCGCACGTGTCTCACTCCAAGGAAGAGTACCTTGGCGCGGGATCGTCTACCGAGGATGGCTCCACCAGTGACACCAGTTTCACCACTGGTGACAGTGAGATCGATGATCTCCGTTCCTTACATCCCATCGTATGGGCGTTTCGTGCGTTGCTTTTCTGACACTTCTGCCAGACCGTCGAGACACGCAGAGAGGGGGAAGAGGAAGGTTCGAGATGAGCCAGAGAGGGTATTCATTGAGATATCTGAGGACGAGGAGGACCCGGAGGAGGATCCCAAGGAGGACCCCGAGGAGACGTCATTGTCTTAGGTCTGTAGTGGTGGGGGGGGTCTAGTGCTAGGTTGTGGGTTGTCTGTTAGCGACCAGCCTAGGTTTGGGGTGTACATGTTCAATGTCGTGTATTTGACACACCTTTTGATTTATAGCTTTCCTAGGTTTAGATTTATCGCTTCATTTTCTTTATGTTATGATGATGTATTTTGGCCACTATGTTGTGGTTAAAAACTATACTTGCGGGCGCAAGACTTGTGTATATTGACATGATGATATATATATATATGTATGATGTTTCTTTTCTTCTGAGTTTCTGGATGGCTAAATGTGATCTGAGAAATCTTTTCGTTTAAGACTTTTCAAAAAAAAATTAGCCACCAATTTTGGTAACCTTGATTTATGAAAGACGTTTTTTCGTATTAAGTTTTAGTTTTTCATGTGACGTTCCTTGTGGGAAAAAGGGGCGTTACATGTAATGAGAAGGGAAATACAACTTGTGAAATTTGTCCACGGGTATGATGAGGCTTCAGTTTTTCTTGTTTTAATTAGTGTGTAACCCTGCACTGAATTCCTTCAATTTTTTTTAAATGTAAAATGGGTCAGCTATTCCTTTCCGATCATAGTTTCCTTTCTGATGTTTTCCTTCTGCTTTTTTTTCCTTCTCTTCTGCCATTGCCTAATGTTAAATTCCCTCTATATCGGTATTCTATTTTTTCTATTGAAATGCTTGTTAATTTGTTTCTCAGGAAGACAAACTTGCTTTGGCTTTAATTACTTTCAATCTTTATTTTCAATTTGATATTTTAGGAACATGGTGTTGGAACCAAATTATTCAAAAGCATTTCTAATGCATGAATTCCCTAAGTGATTTTGATGATAACAATAATTATTGAAGGTTTTACAAAGTTTGCTGACAAGCTCTTGTAGGTACAACAAAGATAAGTCCAGTGCGAGATTGGCACATGTATGTACAGTCCAAGAGTGGAGCGTCCAATGTGTAACGCCCCTTCTTCACACAAGGAACGTCACATGAAAAACTAAACTTAATGCGGAAAATCGTCTCTCATAAATCATGGTTACCAAAATTGGTGGCTAATTTTTTTTTAAAAGAATCTTATCCGAAAAGATTTGCTCACAACTCATTTAGCCATCCAAAAACTCAGAAGAAAAGAAACATCACATATATATATATCCTCAAGTCAAAATACACAAGTCTTACGCCCGCAAGTATAGTTTGGAACCACAACATAGTGGCCAAAATACATCATCCTGACACAGAAAATAAAGTGATAAAGCTAAACCTAGGAAAAACGATAACTCAAAAAGTGTGTCCAATACACGACACTGAACATGTACATCCCAAACCTAGGTTGGTCGCTAACAAACACTCTACAACTTAGCAGTAGACACCCCCACCTCTACAGGCCTAAGAGGATGACGTCTCCTCGGGGTCCTCCTCAACCTCAGACACCTCGAATAGTACATGATCTGGCTCGTCTCTAGCCTTCCTCTTCCCTCTATCTACGTGTCCCGAATGTCCGGCAGAAGTGTCAGAAGAACAGCGCACCAAACGTCCAGAAGGTACGACGTATGGAACAGGAAGTGTAGGCCTCATGGTCTCGGATGATGGAATTGGTGTCACTGGTGGAGCCATCCTTGGTAAGCGTGCCCTCTCCAAGGAACTCTTCCTTGGAATGCGACGAATCAGACGACAACGGTTAGACACCGATTCGGCTATCCGCTGAGGTGTAGGTCTCTGATCCTCCCTCGTCTCTCTCCTAGGCTGCGCCGTGGGCGGAACTCTGGCCTCCCGGTTCTCCAAAGTGATACTGCGTGCAAAGGGTGCATCTCCCAGCCAGTAGCGCATCCTCTCGACGGGTATGTAGATGTCCAAAACCATGTCTCTCTCCAAAACCTCTTTGGGGCCCAACACCCCTCCTCTAGTCCTGACCACGTATCCAGTCACAGTGGCCCATTGGGAGATGGGATCGTAAGTCCATCCCCCACCATCGGCCTCACGAGGCCGGAAGCACTCCCTCACTCGGGCTATCAGAGGTCTCGAAGTGGACATCTAAGCGTAACGTACATAGAATAACAGAAAAAAAACACGCAAGGGTGAATTTCTTTGCACAAGTTGAAAGTCCACTGAAAGAATGTATATGAAAATAAAATACAACATAATACACTCCAATAATATATATATATATATATATATTATATAGAATTACTCTTTCGCAAGTCTTTTAGCTAAGCTATTCAATCATCAACAAGAGACACCTCATCGAGGTAAACACACAATCAAGCACACCCATAGCATTCTAGCATAATGCATGTCACTTCAATGTCTCTTTAATACACCGGTGCACTGCTCCATGGAGACTTCTCTTCCTCAATTAAGTAGAGCAAAATGGTTGTAGCATAAACCTAACATAATAAACCAATCTATCCCCTTTTTCATGGACTTGGTAACCATCTGTCCCCTTTTTCATGAACAGGTTTTACAATTATTCAGTAGAGCTACTATCACCATAACATAATAAACCAATCGGTCCCCTTTTTCATGGACATGGTAACCATCGGTCCCCTTTTTCATGGACAGGTTTTACAATTATTCAGTAGGCTACTATGAGACCTAACATGATAAACCAATCGGTCCCCTTTTTCATGGATATGGTAAACATCGGTCCCCTTTTTAATGGACAGGTTTTACAATTATTCACAATCCATCGCATAGGATTGTATGCTCTCATCATAGCATAAAGCTAGCCTGGCAAAAGCCAATATCTCAAATGCATATGACATTATATTTGCACTCACAAACAATTTGGTCCCTCGTCTTAGGGTTTTCCGTCGCCACGTGTTAGCTTTCACCCAACACCATGTAATATTTCTGTCATTAAGACTTTTATCTTCGCCACGTATTGGTTCTCTCCCAATACCGTGTAATATTATTGTCCTTAAGACTTTTATCTTCGCCACGTATTGGTTCTCTCCCAATACCGTGTAATATTACTATACTTAAGACTTTTATCTTCGCCACGTATTGGTTCTCTTCCAATACCGTGTAATCTTGTTATTTAACACCATAAGTTTTTAGAAGAATTTCCTCTTTGAAATTAAAGCCCTTCATTAACTTTAACTCTTAAATCCTCATTAATATTTTCTTCCCACTTCTCTTTGTAAAAGATTTAATTCAAAGTCTTAGTTAATTGCTTTGATAACTTAAGTTCCTTTACTTTGAAGTATTTACAATTCTGACCCCCTAAGAAGTCCAGTTTCGCAGTCCAGCCCCTGATTTTCTAAAGAATTTGATTTCTGGCCCAAAATGCCCAGGCTTCGCGTTTTCTGCCCCAAAACTTTCGTGAATTACGTTTTTGGCCCAAAGTTCCCAGACTTCGCATTTCTGCCCCAAAACTTTTATAAATTATAATTTTGGCCCAAAGTGCCTAGATTTTCGAAATTGTGCCCAGAATTTTGCAATTTTACCCCCAAAACATCCAGTTTTCGTTTTTGACCTCTAAAAATCTAAAATTTGATTTTTCTCCCTCTTTAATTGATTTTCTAGCTCACTTAGAATTTTATGGATAACAAGGATTTAGTATGAAATTGATTTAAGACTTATGATTAGAAACTTGATGAAATTTATCTAATTAAGTGTTATCTTTGAATTCTAATTAATTCATTTGGAAAACTTTTTCATTAAAGCTTTTAAACTCTCTTCCCACACTTAATCAAATCTTTTCAATCCAATCCCAATCAAAGTATATGAAATACACATAAATCAATATACATCAATTAGGCAATAACACAACCAAGCCATAAATCAAACATACACTCAAAATACTCATTCATAATATATCAACATACATCATTAAATCATACTTCAACAAGCACACACTTAGACATCCAAAATCACCCCAAAGCATACATATGATTTTTCCAACAACACATAGGCTCATGAAAAATTATCATGCCTCAACCAAAATCATATTTTTACTCATATACATATACATGTAAAAACACATATTACTAAGAGAATGAAACTTCATTCCAACACCCAATATGAAAACTCAAGTCTTTGAGTTTTTCATGATCATACAACATAAACCACACACATACACATCCTTCCCAACTTATTGAGAAAATCCCCTTACCTCTTGAAGCTTAGGAAAATGGCAAACACCACTAATCACCTTCCCTCTACACAATCACCAAGTGGCCTCCTTGAGTCTTGATGTTCCAATACTTAGAAAAATTCACCTTACACAAAATACATAAAAAAAAACCATAAAAATGCAAGTTTCATGAAAACCACCAAACCCTAAGGTATAGAAATTTGAGTAGAGGAATACTTACTCAAATCTTGAAGCAAAATAGATCCAAGATGATTTTCAAGCTTGTAGGTTCCAATGGAGTGAACCTAAACCAAGAAAAAGCTCTCTTTTAGTAAAGAGAAGAATACAAGCTTTCATGGAAAAATTAAAAATGATGAGAATGGAAAACTAAGAAGATATTATGGTTTAGAATCATGATCCAAACCTTTTTTGTGAAGCTTGAATAGCCAAAAACTCAACAAAACCTAGCCTTTTGGTGTATGGAAAAGCTTGGGAAAATGGAGAGAAAATGGAGTTTCTCTGAACCAAGGAAGAAGATGAAGTGAAAAATGAATTTCTCTCTCTTCCCTCTCCCAAGTAGAATTCGGCTGACTCAAGGAAGACATGGGGGAGGTATGGGCTTCAATGCTTTTGGTGGTTGGGAGCCATACCTCTCTCACCTAATTTTGAAAAATTCAAATATTAATCCCTATTTGACCATTTGACTTTTGGAAGGATTTTGAGGGTGGGATCAGCCCTTCCATGCGCCCCAAGGCTGACTGGAAAATGGTGGAATTTAATTCCACCAAGTTAGGGTTTAATTGGTAGTTCGAAGTAGTAAAAACGCGTAGTTTTATAGCCCATTTTTTTGATAAATATGTTCTAAAATAGGTAAAATCATGAGAAATATATTTTTTGATTTGAATATGTCATAGAAAATTTAGAAACCCAAAACTAAATTTTTGGATTATTTTTCATGTCCTGGTTGCGCCCGGTTTACCCGTAAAGCTCCAAACGCGGGTAAAATAAAGTTTTTCTGAAAAATTTTCAAAAAATTTCTAAAAATCCCAAATATTATAAGAACCACTTTTGGTTCATTAAAATATTATTTTGGAGTAAAAATGACCTCCAGAAAAATGTTGAACCCTATCCCCGCATCAGGAGAGAATGTGGTTCCCGCAAAAACTCAGTTTTGCGAACTCTATTACTCTAAACCCTTCAAAATCAAACCTAAGATATTACTATCACTATCCTCATCTCAAGATCCCAAAAATCATTAATTAAATAATTTTAATTAAATTAAATAGGATTAAAAATCAATAAAAACTATACATAAAAATCAGGGTGTTACACAATGGACTCAAAGAAGCAATACTTCCAATGAAGCTTTGCGTCCAAAGAAGCAGAACCTATAAGCATTCAACAATTATTCATGGAGACACACTATGCTTTGCGTCCAAAGAAGCAGAATTAATAAACGTCCAACAATTGTTATAGAGACGTACTAACAGAGAAGCAAAGTCATAAGTCCATATGGTAAGCAATGGATATGCGTCCATATGAACCAAGCTGTCTCAAGTACAAATGGTAAACAAAGGTATGTGTCCATTTTGTACATAACCTGAATAGTCCATATATTCTACATGCCGCGTCCAAAACACAAAAGACACAACTTGCTATTTATTGCTCTTGCATTTAATATGGAACATATTTATTGAACAAATGATTTGAAATAAATAGATGTATTCAAAGTATTTGAACATGCATTTAATGAAAAGCATAAAACACTGTGGAAAGTGTACTTAGAGAGAGAGTGTACTATGATTATTTCTACATCTCTCTAAACACTACTTTCTACTTGTGTTCTCTTTGTCTCAACAGAATATTACTATTAACCTTTGTGCAATTGAGACTATGAGTACAGGTTGCTTCTGACTTAGGAGAAAAAGACGCAGATATACATACTGAAGTGAAACTCCTCAGAGCAACGAAAAAATAGCATTCAATGCTATCAGAGAACAGTCATATTTATGAAGGCTGAAGCTGAGTTATTCATAGAACTAGTCTGAAGTTTCATCAAAGCCTATAAATAACTTGAACAAGAAGAAGAATACAAGAGACTGAACCAAGAAAAAGAAAGAGCTGAAACGCTGTGCAAATACTCTGTCTTTGTAAAAATCTTGTATTGTTTTCCTTCTTGTAAAAGAGAGTTTGCTTAACTCTCGAAGTGCTTAAGATTTTCATATTCTCACTTGTGTGAGTTAGATAGCACTTTAAGTCAAAAACACTTTTCTGAGTTGTTTGAGCCTGGAGAGGCTTGGTTAGAAAGAATACTTGGGTTGAGCCTGAAGAGGCTTGTCTGTAAAAGAATACTTGGGATATAGCCTGGAGAGGCTATGTGCAAAGAATACTTGGGGTTGAGCCTGGAGAGGCTTGGTTTGAGCTTAGAGAGGCTTGTTTGTAAATAATACTTGGTTTGAGCCTGGAGAGGCTAGGTGTGCAAAGAATACTCGTTGTAAGGCCTGAAGAGGCTGTTGAAGAATACTTGTGTTCTATCTGGATTGATAGTGAAATCTCTCTAGTTTGAGGGGACTGGACGTAGCTCTTAGGAAAGGGTGAACCAGTATAAATACTTGTGTTATTCTCTCTTTCCCTTACTCTAGTTATTTCATTGTTTATACTAACTGAGGGGATTGAATTGAATTTTAATTTAACAAGTTTTTCATACTCTTTAAATCGCACCTAGAAAACAAGTTTTAAACTAAGTGGAAGCCTCTGCGTCTCACTTGACTGTACATCCAGTATTTCTATACGCTGTGCGTCCAAAGGTTTCACGTCAGCGTCCAACATTTGCGAAAAGTTTAAAAAGCTTTGAAACACAATTCAACCCCCCTTCTTGTGTTTCTCCCTGTTACCTACAGTTGGTATCAGAGCCAGGTCTCTAGGGGTTGAGCACCTAATAGTGCAGAGAAGCAAAGATCCATGGAGAACGAGGGATAAGCTGTGAACAGGCCACCATTGTTCAATGGAGACGAATATGATTATTGGAAGCAAAGAATGATCACATTCTTTGATGCGCAAAATATTGACATGTGGGATGTCGTGGAAACTGGCTACACTGCTCCAGTAGATGAAGCGGGTCAACCAGTACCAAGAGCTCAATGGACACAAGATCAAAGAACCAGATTCCAGCTGAACTCAAAGGCAAGACACTATCTGATGTGTGACATCACTAAGTCAGAATATGACAAAGTGCACAGCTGCACCACTACCAAAGAAATATGGAACACTTTAGCTTTGGCGCATGAAGGATGATCTCAGGTCCGTGAGTCCAAAATCAGCATGCTAGTTCATCAATATGAACTATTCAAAATGGAGGATCACGAGACTATTGATCAGATGTTTGGACGATTCCAAACAATCATCAACAACCTGAGATCCCTGGGAAAAATCTACACAAACCAGGATCATATCAGGAAAATATTAAGGAGTTTGCCAAAACAATGGAGACCCAAAGTAACTACCATACAAGAAGCAAGAGATCTTTCCACTGTTGCTATGGAGAATCTCCTAGGCTCACTCAAAGTGCATGAGCTTGAGCTCAATGAGGAAGGAACAGAAAGAAGAGCAAAATCCATTGCTCTTAAAGCCCAAAAGGGAGCACCTCAAAGGCACTAAAGGCACTTGACTCAGATGAGGAGTCATCCAGCTCAGAAGGAGAAGAAGGCTCAGATGATGATGAACTTTCCTTCATCTCCTGGAAAATAAAGTCTATGTGGAAAAAGAAAAGTGGCTTCAGAAGAAAGCAATTCAACAAAAAATTTCCATAAAAGAAAGTTGAGCAAAAAGAGAAAAGTCCAGTAGTGTGCTATGGATGTAAGAAACCAGACCACTACAAGGCAGACTGTCTTGAGGCTGAAAGGACAAAGAAGAAGTTCTTCAAGAAGAATAAGGGTCTCATGGCAACATGGGAAGATCTTGATGAATCTTCTGATGATGAGGATGAGGAGGATAAGGAAGAAGCAAATCTTTGCCTAATGGCAAGTCTACCCCTCCACTGACAGTGAGGATGAAAAAGAGGTACTTTCTTATCCTGAACTAAGAGACAACTTTAATGATCTTCTTAGAGAATCATCCATTTTATCTAATGAGTACAGATCTTTGAAGAAGAAGTTTTCACTCAACCAAAGATTTTGAAAAACTTTGGAAAATAAAGTACTCAAATCAGAAAATGAAGAGTTGAGACTTCAAGTAAGTCAACTCAAAGATGAATCTCCAAAGGATTCTAAGTCCAATACTTCCTGTGAGGTACAAGCACTCCAACAAGATGTAAATGAACTCACTGGACTATTGTCCAGATTTGTCAGTAGCTCTGAAAAACTTGATCAGATTTTAAAAATTCAGAGAAAACCTTCTGACAAAAGTGGTTTGGGTTATGAAAAACCAAAACTAAAACCAAAGTTTTCTAAGAATTCTTCAAAATTTACTTTATACTGCGGTCACTGTGGAAAGGCTGGACATGTCACCTCAATGTGCGTCCATAACAAGAGAAACATGCCTGGACGCAGACCAAGGACTAACAAGAAAGGACCCAAGTCAATCTGGGTACCTAAGAATATGATAATTCCTGTTGCAGATATGCTTGATGGGAGGAAGACAACACCAGTCATGGTACCTGGACAGTGGCTGCCCACGACACATGACAGGAGAAAGGTCTATGTTCCAAGACCTAAAACCTAGATCAAAAGGTTGGGTCACCTTTGGAGGAGACCAGAAAGGCAGAATAGTTGGAATAGGTAAAATTAGTAAGCATCCTTTTCCCTCTATTGAAAATGTCTTACTGGTTGAATGACTCAAACATAATCTGCTTAGCATAAGTCAATTGTGTGATAGTGGGTTTGATGTTTCCTTTAACAAGGACAAATGTATAGTCAGAAATCCTGACAAGTCCATACTTTTTCAAGCAAAGAGGCAGGACAATGTCTACAAAATTGATTTCAAAAATCTGTCCAAACAAAATGTCTCATGTTTCATATCTTTAAAGGATGAACAATGGATATGGCACAAGAAACATGGTCATGCAAGCTTGAGAACCATCTCAAAGCTAAATAAGCATAACCTTGTGAGAGGACTACCAAATCTTGTGTACAAATCTGAAGTTCTGTGTGAAGCATGTTAGAAATGGAAACAAGTGAAAAGCTCTTTTAATTCCAAAAATGTTGTTTCCACTTCTAGACCTTTGGAACTTTTACACATGAATTTGTTTGGACCCACTCAAACTGCTTCCTTAAATGGAGAAAGATATGGATTAGTTATAGTTGATGACTATACTAGATGGACATGGGTCAAATTCCTTGCACACAAGGACGAGTCTTTCAAAGTCTTCACCATATTCTGTAAAAGAGTCCAAAATGAGAAAGGAGTTTGTATCAACTCTATTAGAAGTGATCATGGAGGTGAGTTTGAAAATGCAAACTTCCAGAGATTCTGTGAAGAGAATGGGATCTTTCACAATTTCTCTGCACCAAGAACACCTCAACAGAATGGTGTGGTGGAAAGAAAGAATCGATTTTTACAAGAGATGGCCAGATCCATGCTCAATGATCACTCAACATCTAAGAGGTTTTGGACTAAAGAAGTAAACACTGTCTGTTATTTACAAAACAGAATATATGTGAGGCCTATATTGAAAAAGACTCCATATGAATTGTGAAAAGGAAGAAAACCTAACATTTCATACTTCCATCCCTTTGGATGTGAATGTTTCATTCTTAACACTAAGGATCAACTTGGCAAATTTGATTCTAAAGCGGATAATGGAATTTTTCTGGGTTACTCTGAAACTTCCAAGGCCTATCGAGTCTATAACTCAAGAACCTTGACTGTAGAAGAGTCAATTCATATTAAATTCAATGACAAAAAGCCCGACAAGGAATTGTTAGAGCTAAGTGATTCTCTTGCAGATATGAGAATACAAGCAGAAGGTGAAGGACTATCACCTAAGAATGAAGAAGATGGATCAGACGCAGAAAATAATGATTCGTCCAATACTGAAAGAAGAAGAAGCTGGCACTTCAAGACCTATCATCCTAAAGATCAAATCATTGGAAATGCAAATGATAGAGTCAGAACAAGGTCCACATTCAGAGAACAAACTGATGTTGCATTCATCTCTGAATTGGAGCCCAAAAATATAGATGAAGCCCTATTGGACGAAGGATGGATTTTGGCAATGCAGGAGGAGCTGAATCAATTCAAACGCAATGATGTTTGGACGCTAGTAGCCCCACCTGAAGATAAGTCCATTATTGGAACCAAATGGGTATTCAGAAACAAACTGGACGAAGAAGGTAAAGTTGTGAGAAACAAGGCAAGGTTAGTTGCTCAAGGTTACTCACAACAGGAAGGTATTGACTTTACTGAAACTTTTGCTCTAGTAGCTAGAATTGAAGCCATTCGCATCTTACTTTCATTTGCTGCTCAACATGATATGAGACTTTATCAAATGGATGTAAAGAGTGCTTTTCTGAATGGTATAATAACAGAGGAAGTCTATGTTGAACAGCCCCCTGGCTTTGAGGATCAAACTTTTCCCAATCATGTTTTTGAACTAAAAAAAGGCTCTTTATGGCCTCAAGCAAGCTCCCCGAGCTTGGTATGAAAAACTAAGTCCTTTTCTAATGAAAAATGGATTTTCAAGAGGAAAAGTAGATACTACTCTTTTCAGAAAATCCATAGACACACATTTCATCATAGTACAAATTTATGTGGATGATATCATTTTTGGTGCTACTGATGAATCTCTATGTGGAGAGTTTTCTTAGTTAATGCAGAAGGAGTTTGAAATGAGCATGATGGGAGAATTGAAGTTCTGCCTTGGACTTCAAGTAAAACAGACGCAAGATGGGATCTATGTGCATCGGTCCAAATACACAAAGGAGCTTCTTAAAAAGTTCAATATGGACGATTGCAAACCCATGAACACTCCTATGCATCCAACTTGCATAATGAGCCTGAATGATAAATATCAAAAGGTAGATCAAAAGGTATACAGAGGTATGATTGAATCTCTTTTATATCTTACTGCATCTAGACCTGATATTATGTTCAGTGTTTGTTTATGTGCAAGATTCCAATCAGATCCTAGAGATTCTCACTTAACTGCTGTAAAGAGAATCTTTAGATACCTGAAAGAGACTACTAATCTTGGTTTGCTGTTTAAGAAATCAGATGAATACAGATTAGTAGGATTATGTGATGCTGATTATGCTGGAGACAGGCTTGAAAGAAAAAGCACCAGCGGAGGATGCCATTTTATTGGGTCCAATCTAGTATCATGGACGAGCAGGAGACAGAGCACAATTACATTATCTACAGCTGAAGCTGAATATGTCTCTGCTGCAAGTTGTTGTTCTCAGCTTTTATGGATTAAACATCAATTGGAGGACTACAACATCTTCGAGAGTAAGATTTCTGTTCTTTGTGATAATACTGTTGCAATCAATTTATCTAAGAACCCAATCTTACACTCAAGAGCTAAGCATATAGAAATTAAACATCATTTCATTAGAGACTATGTACAGAAGGAAATTTTTGATATTCAGTTTGTTAACACTGAAAATCAATGGGCAGATATATTTACAAAACCCCTCTCTTTAGATAGATTCACTTTTATAAGGAAGCACTTAAATATGCACTTTGTAAAAGAATGATGTTTAGCGTCCAATATGCTTAAGCTAAGTCTGAGTCCAATATGACTAGCGTCCAATAGGACACGTCAGTCTATTTGAGACATAGAAGTCTTTTTGACTTAAAAGGTCTTTACCTATTAGTCTTCTCGCGTTGAGTCCTAACTATTTTTATAATGATATATTTTTTTCACAAAACTGTACACCTGCTCTGCAGCCGTTTTCTCGTCTGATGATTACGCCTGTTTTCAAGAAAAAGTTATTTTCTCTCTCCACAAACTTCCTTCTTACACACGTTTTTACTCCATTATCTTTCACACTTCATCTTCTACCGAACTCTGTGTTTGCTCTCATTTTCGAAAACCCTCTCAAAACCCTCTCTTTCAAAAAATCAAATCTTTCACCTTCAGAATGGAGAACATTGAGAACATGGAAGTTCTTGTGGAATATTGCTTCATTCCCATCGAGTTGGTTGAACTAGGAATCTTCGGGGTTGAGGAAATCACCAGTGCTGGTTGGAATAACTTCTTCAAGGGAGATATCAGAGTGTATCCGAATCCTATTAAGCAGTTCTGGTTAACTGCTGAGATTGAAGACACTGAAATTACTATAACGGTTAATGGGTAGAAAATAACAGTTTCAGTTGAAACTATTTCTGAAACCATTAACTGTAAAGCTGAAGGAGAAGTTCCTCTCTCTGATTGGCAGAATGGAAGACTAGGAGGGAGTGATATTCTGTTTGACTCATCTGAACACTCTCAACCTATAGTTGCCTCACAAATGAACGACAAGGCAAGAGTCCTGCATCAAGTCATCAACAAAATGATTCTTCACAAAACAGGATCAAGAAATTCTGTGTCTGCTATACATGAGTTTTTACTGGTGAATTTGTTGAATCGGAAGAAGATTGATCTGCCACTCATTCTCTTCATGAATTTCAAGAAGCGTGTCAGCAGAAAGTATTCCTTGAAGAAAATTCCATATGGAGTGCTTCTAACGAAGATTATGCGAAAACAAGGAATTGTCGAAGACTTAAATCAAATTCTAAGCAGTATCAGACAATCCAAGCTTGGCAAAAGCAACTTTGACAAAATGAACCTTCGTTCTGCTATCCAAGGTGCAAAAGAATATCAGAGGATAAATGAGATAGCTAAGAAAGAAAAGATCCTTAGAGAAGAGTTGAAGAGGCAGAACCAGTATCTCAAGAAGCTGTGGCAACTGAGAAGAAACCTAGAAGAAAGAATGTGGAAAGGCCTAAAGTGAAAGAAACACAGCCTTCCAGAAAAAGGCAGTCCAGTCAAGAGCTTGCTGAAAGACCTGTTAAGAAACGTACAGGTACGAGAAAACCTTCAAAAACCATTTCTGAAATTGCTAAAGATTTTAGAAAGGTTTACTCTCACAAAGGAACAAGGAATGTTGATAGAGAAACTCCTGAGTCCATTCCCTCACCCATTCGTCCAATCCCTGACCCTCAAACAGAACAACCATCCCAAACACCACCTCAAACAGAACAACCATCCCAAACACCACCTCAAACTCTCTCACCCCCTCTGTCCACCAAATCAAGACAGCAAACACCACCATTCGCCTCACCTGAAACCGTTCCACCTTCACCTGTCAATCTTGAACCATCGTCCAATCCCATCCAAACACACTCACCTTCACCTTCACGTGATCAATCTCACCATTCTTCACCTTCCTCCAACCTGGAGATATCAGAAGTCCCACTTCATCAACTTCTGAGTATATCTTCACAGTCAAGAAGCTGGAAGCCCTGACTAAGGGGTTGAAGGTCATAGAAATCCCTCTTTAGGGGGATAAAATAAAGGAGAATATGACTTCAAAGGAAGTAAGGGCTAAGTCCATCATGCCTAGCTCCTTGGGTCTCTCAAGGATGAGGATTTACGACTTCAAGCCAAAGTACTCTCCTCTGACTGCGGAAGAACTGGGATCATTCCTCTCACCTCTTGACAGGATGATTATCATAAACATAGTGAATGGACTTCAACTTCAGAACCGCTTCAATGTGCCTCCGTCTATGAAAATCAAGCCAACAACAACAATAAAAATCAAGCCTGACAGGATAGCACCAAGGGTCTATCTTGTGGACAAAAATAAGGACAAGTTCCCAAGGAAGAGCATCAACAAGAGTCCAATGCCAACTCCTATCAGGATTAATGAGGACTGGGCAAAGAAATCCATGGAGAATGTGGATATGGATTTCTTGATGTTCCTGTCCAAGACAGGGCAAGCAACGGAGCAGGAAGCAAAAACTTTCTGCGAAAGACATCTTGTCTTGTGTGAGTAAGAGGCATCATCTTTAGGGGTCTCAGATGCTGAGAAGGCTGCAACGCCAACGAGGGGATCAGTTACAGAAAACATGGCACATCAACGATATATGTTTAATGATATCTTTGGTGCTCCAACTAGATCCACTCAGCCAATCATTGAATTTCCTCCGGAGCCTCAAGCTGCTACTGAACAAAGTCAAGCACAAGATTCAGTTCCAAGGGAACAATATGAAGAACTTGCGTTTCTCTTTGGACAGTATATCAAATACACCCAGAGACTTCAGCAAAGACCCTGACTCCACGCTCCAATGCTTCTCCATTTTTTCTTTTAATTTTTTTTCTTCTTTTTTTTTCTTTTCTCTTCTTTAGGACTATGATGTTCTGTGAACCTTTTTGTCTGATGACAAAAGGGGGAGAAATTGGGAAGAAATTAAGTTTTAAAGCTCAAAAGTTTAATAAAATGAGATTTGAGTCCACATTGCAGTAGTCTTATTACTTATGTATGCGCTGATGCTATAGTGTATATGCTGGACTAATATGCCTTGTGAGAAAAAGAAATTTTTCAGGTACTCTAAACATATTGAATATCCAAAACCATGAGATGTTTATCTCAGGGGGAGAAGAGTAAGAAAAACTGAGACGTCTATCTTAGGGGGAGTTTTCCCTAAGAAAAAATTCTCTTTAAAAAGTATATGTTGACTGTTTATTGGTTTTATCTGCTTTACTGCTTGTAAAACTTAATAATGTTTGTCATCATAAAAAAGGGGGAGATTGTTGGAACCAAATTATTCAAAAGCATTTCTAATGCATGAATTCCTTAAGTGATTTTGATGATAACAATAATTATTAAAAGTTTTACAAAGTCTGCTGACAAGCTCTTGTAGGTACAACAAAGATAAGTCCAGCATCCAGTGCGACATTGGCACATATATGTACAGTCCAAGAGTAGAGCGTCCAATGGACTCAAAGAAGCAATACGTCCAATGGACTCAAAGAAACAATACGTCCAATGAAGCTTTGCGTCCAAAGAAGCAGAACCTATAAGCATTCAGCAATTATTCATTGAGACACACTATGCTTTGCGTCCAAAGAAGCAGAATTAATAAACGTCCAACAATTGTTATAGAGACGTACTAACAGAGAAGTAAAGTCATAAGTCCATATGGTAAGCAATGGATATGCGTCCATATGAACCAAGCTGTCTCAAGTATAAATGGTAAGCAAAGGTATGCGTCCATTTTGTACATAACCTGAATAGTCCATATATTCTACATGCTGCGTCCAAAACGCAGAAGACACAACTTGTTATTTATTGCTCTTGCATTTAATATGGAACATATTTATTGAGCAAATGATTTGAAATAAATAGATGTATTCAAAGTATTTGAACATGCATTTAATGAAAAACATAAAGCACTGTGGAAAGTGTACTTAGAGAGAGAGTGTACTATGATTATTTCTATATCTCTTTGAACACTACTTTCTGCTTTACACAGTGTGTTCTCTTTGTCTCAACAGAATATTACTATTAACCTTTGTGCAATTAAGACTATGAGTACAAGTTGCTTCTGACTTAGGAGAAAGAGACGCAGACATACATACTGAAGTGAAACTCCTCAGAGCAACGGAAAAATAGCATTTAATGCTATCAGAGAACGGTCATATTTATGAAGGCTGAAGCTGAGTTATTCATAGAACTAGTCTGAAGCTTCATCAAAGCCTATAAATAACGTGAACAAGAAGAAGAATACAAGAGACTAAACCAAGAAAAAGAAAGAGTTGAAACGCTGTGCAAATACTCTGTCTTTGTAAAAATCTTGTATTGTTTTCCTTCTTGTAAAAGAGAGTTTGCTTAACTCTCGAAGTGCTTAAGATTTTCATATTCTCACTTGTGTGAGTTAGATAGCACTTTAAGTCAAAAACACTTTTTTGAGTTGTTTGAGCCTGGAGAGGCTTGGTTAGAAAGAATACTTGGGTTGAGCCTGAAGAGGCTTGTCTGTAAAAGAATACTTGGGATATAGCCTGGAGAGGCTATGTGCAAAGAATACTTGGGGTTGACCCTGGAGAGGCTTGTTTGTAAAGAATACTTGGTTTGAGCCTGGAGAGGCTAGGTGTGCAAAGAATAGTCGTTGTAAGGCCTGAAGAGGCTGTTGAAGAATACTTGTGTTGTATCTGGATTGATAGTGAAATCTCTCTAGTTTGAGGGGACGGGACGTAGCTCTTAGGAAAGGGTGAACCAGTACAAATAATTGTGTTATTCTCTCTTTCCTTTAACTCTAGTTATTTCATTGTTTATACTAACTGAGGGGGTTGAATTGAATTTTAATTTAACAAGTTTTTCATACTCTTTAAATCGCACCTAGAAAACAAGTTTTAAACTAAGTGGAAGCCTCTGCGTCTCACTTGACTGTGCGTCCAGTATTTCTATACGCTGTGCGTCCAAAGGTGCCATGGCCAGCGTCCAACATTTGCGAAAAGTTTAAAAAGCTTTGAAATACAATTTAACCCCCCTTCTTGTGTTTCTCCCTGTTACCTACACATGGGGTCTATGGAAATTTTTATTTTTAAACAGAGTCCCCTTTCAATATCACAAGAGCTAAAACTGATTCTTTTTTTATTTTTTTTCCTTATTTTTGCAGCAATATGAACCTGGATGTACAGCACTGCCAAAGAAATCTCAAATATCTGATGCAGCAATGACAATTAGGTAATTCCCCCATTATATAAATTTTTGTATAGTTGAATATATATCACATGCAACACAATTTTAATTATCTTTGTTGTAATAACATGTCTCAAAGCCACTCAACTTTCCCACGTGGAATTCAATCAAAGTGAACTCATGTGCCTTACTTTGCAACTGATTATTTTTATCCTTAAATCATTTCACAATTCTAAACTGTGACGCCTTGACTAAGTTAAGTGGCATGGTTTTTTTAGTCTGATTCAATTCAATGGTTCAATGATTATACCATTGAGTTTATCTTTGTGGAAGCTAATAACTTGGGATAGATAGATTCACACTCACTACTTTCTGTTTTGATTATACCTTGAGTTGATCTTACTTTGTGGAAGCTAATAACTTATATTATTGCATTATACTCAATGATTATACCTTGACTTTATCTTTTTCTCAAGCTATTTACTCATGAATTAAGAAAGCACACATGTGTATCATGATCAATGGTTTTTATTTGTATGCCTTGACAATGAGGTTAGAGTTGGGGTTGTACAAACAATAGTCTCATTCAATGGCTGGATTTATTTTCTTTTGTCCTTTTTGGAGTCTTTTTTTTGTTTTTATTTTTTTTCCACCTCTCCCTTGCAAATAGAGATCATAAGAGAGGGTGTAGAGTTTATTCCAAGTGATGAACTAATTTGATTGCTTCTGGATTTTGGTTTTCCTCCCATTGTTTTCGGGTAAAGATGAACTTCTTGGAATTAATTGTTTGTTAAACGTATATTGCATATATTTATATTTTCATCTCCTGATATAGGTTGTGATTGTCTTAACTACAGGAGTTTATAATTCTTGGAACTCGAGAGGTCGTCTCCTTTTATCGGAGTAGCTTTTTTGTTTGCTTTGTGCCGTCCTCATCTTTTCTCAAACTTGCCTCACCTTCTCCGTGGTTTGTTGTAAAACTCAGGTCCTAATATTGCACTCTCCCCATCCTAGTACCAACACAAAGGTGTTTGACACTTTCTCCCATACAAAGCCTCGTAGGGTGCCATTCCTATGTTCGAATGAAAACTATTGTTATAGGTGAACTCTATCAATGGCAAAATATCGTCCCAACTTCCCCTATGATCCAAAACACATGCTCTCAACAAGTCCTCAAGGGATTGAATGGTTCTCTCTGACTGACCATCCGTCTGAGGATGATAAGCAGAACTTAATCTCAGCTTAGTTCCTAGGGCTTGTTGCAAACTTTGCCAAAAACGGGATGTAAACCTAGGGTCCCTATCAGAAATAATACTAGATGGCACTCCATGCAACCTAATTATCTCCTTCACATACATCTGAGCAAGCTTATCTAGGGAATACATCATATTGATGGGTAGAAAATGCGATGACTTTGTCAGTCTATCTACAATTACCCAAATCCCATCAAATCCTTTCGACGTTCTTGGTAATCCAGACACAAAGTCCATCGATATGCTTTCCCATTTCCACTCTGGGATATCCAATGATTGCATCATGCCCGCAGGTCATTGGTGTTCCACTTTTGCTTTTTGGCATGTTATGCACGCTGTGACATACTTCACAACTTGTTTCTTCATCCCCGACCACTAGAATCTTTGCTTCAGGTCTTGATACATTTTCGTGGCTCCAGGGTGAATACTCAAATTGCTCTTATGTGCTTCGTCTAGAATCAGCTTTCTCAATTCAGGATTGTTTGGCACACAAATCCTCCCTTTGCATCTCAGAATTCCATCATTACTCACACTAAACTCTGCCACTTTGCCTTGTTCCATTAACTCTCTCTTTTCTTTCAGACTCTCATCGGTTGCTTGTTGCTCCCGAATGTCATCAATTAATCAACTCGACACTTTGATCATGCTTAGACTAATCTTATCCTTGTGTCTCTCCATGTTTAAATCTAGATCTCTAAATTCCTCAATCAATTCTAGTTCCTTGACCATCATGGCAGACACATGAACAGTTTTTCGACTTAAGGCATCAGCCACAACATTTGCCTTCCCGTGATGATACATCAGGGTAAAGTCATAATCTTTCAGGAATTCCATCCAACGTCTCTGTCTCATGTTGAGTTCCTTCTGGTCAAATAGATATTTCAAGCTCTTGTGATCGCTGAAGACGTTAAACGTTGATCCATACAGATAATGCCTCCAAATCTTCAGAGCGAACACTACAGCCGCTAACTCAATATCATGAGTTGGATAGTTTCTCTCGTGATTTTTCAACTGGCGGGATGCGTATGCCACTACTCTTCTATTTTGCATCAACACGCACCGAAGTCCTTGGTATGAAGCATCACAGTAAACCTCCATAGGTTCTTCAGGATTAGGCAAAATTAGCACAGGTGAGGTCGTCAGTAGTTCCTTCATCTTCAAGAAACTTGCCTCACTCATCGGTCCACACAAAAGGATGATCTTTCCTAGTGAGTTGTGTCATTGGGGCTACTATCTTCGAA
This sequence comes from Glycyrrhiza uralensis, assembly GCA_030159175.1. Lineage (NCBI taxonomy): Eukaryota > Viridiplantae > Streptophyta > Magnoliopsida > Fabales > Fabaceae > Glycyrrhiza > Glycyrrhiza uralensis. Next base: position 1,137,798 of record BRZY01000016.1, on the reverse strand, counting down.
AATCCTTCGATAAATCTTCGATAATAACCCGTTAACCCTACAAAACTACGAACCTCAGTCACTGTTGTGGGTCTTTCCCATGACATTACTACCTCTACTTTCTCTGGGTCTACAGCTATACCCTCCTTTGAAATCACATGGCCTAGAAATTGTACTTTTTCTAACCAAAATTCACACTTAGACAACTTTGGATAAAGCTTTTTCTCACTCAAAATCTGCAATACTTGTCTTAGGTGTTGCTCGTGCTCCTCATGACTCTTAGAGTAAATCAAAATGTCATCTATGAACACCACTACAAATCGATCCAAGAAAGGTCTAAAGATCCTATTCATATAGTCCATGAATATGGCTGGTGCATTCACTCCAAACGGAATCACAAGATACTCAAAATGACCATATCTAGTCCTAAAAGCAGTCTTAGGAATATCATCATTCTTAACCCTAATCTGGTGATAACCACTCCTCAAATCAATCTTAGAAAATACAGCTGCACCGCGAAGTTGATCCATCAGATCGTCGATGCATGGCAATGGGTACTTATTCTTGATCGTCACCTTGTTCAACTGACGGTAATCCACAAACAATCTGGAAGTTCCGTCCTTCTTTTTCACCAATAGCACAGGAGCTCCCCATGGCAATACACTTGGTCTTACGAATTGCTTTGACAGCAAATCCTCCAATTGTTTATTCAGTTCAGCCAGCTCCGTTGGCGACATTCTATACGGGGCAATAGAGATTAAACCAGTACCAGGTACTAAGTCTGTGGCAAACTCTATGTCCTTCACAGGTAGTAGACCTGGAACATCCTCCGGAAATACTTCCGAGAAGTCTCTAACGACGGACACGTTGCTCAATACAACTTCCCCCTCGACTTTCAAGAAGGATAAAAACATGTATCCCTGAGCTCCTTCTTTCGAAGAAGCTCTCACTTGATTGGCAGTCATAAATCCAGAATTCAGCATTAGGGAAAATCAAAGTTTTATTGGCACAGTCTAACAGGATATGGTTGGAAGATAACCAATCCATGCCTAAAATCATATCCAATTGTGTCAAAGGTAAACACATCAAATCAACAAAATATGTCCTATTGGAAATAACAACAGGGCATTTTAGACATACAGAATTTGCAGTAACAGTTTCAGCAGTAGGCATAGAAACAACAAGATCAAAAGACATCAAAGACACAGGCAAATTCAGTCGTTTCACACAGTTTTCAGATATGAAGGAATGGGTTGCACCCGAATCATACAGTACAATAAAGGGATTTCCAGCTATGTCACAAGTACCTTGTATGAGATCCTCTGATTGTGAAGCCTCAACACCGCTCATGGTGTAAACTCGTCCTTTCGTCGTCGGCCTTCCGACTTTGACGGCGTTCACCTCTGGTTTTGGTTTGCCCATCTGGCAATCCTTTGCTGCATGTCCAATCTTCCCGCAGCTAAAGCATGTCATCCCCTTCTGGTTGCATGCTGAGGACAAGTGTCCGGGCTTTCCACAGTTGTAACATACAATCGGAGCGCCCACTCCCTGATAGCCCTTGTTGGTGCCACCAGTAGAAAATGGTACACTGCGGTTCGGATGACTCCTCTGGTTCTTGAAATAAGGCTTGTGTTGAGCCTGCTTCCCCTTCTAACTTTGTGGATATGACCTAGACGGTCCTCCCACGTTCCCCTTATTGACCCTTCCCTTCATCAAATTCTCCATCTTCCTACTCTTTTCCACCAGCAGTGGAAACTGACTGATATCAAGCGAAGCCACAGATTGACGTACTCGTACCTCAACCCAACTTCGAACCTCTCACACTTCCAACCCTCGTCCAGTTGGACTTGAAAGAATCGAAAATACTTGGCGAGTGACTCAAACTTCGCCGCATATTCCCCTACAGTCATGTCTCGCTGCTGGAGTCGCAGAAACTCCTGCTCCTTCTCAGATCTCACGCTTTGTGGGAAATACTTCTCAAGAAATTTCTCCTTGAAAAGTTCCCAAGTCACAACTTGGTTACCAGCATCCAACAGCTGTCAGACTCCCTTCCACCAGTATTCCGCGTCACCCAACAGCAGGTACACCGCGTATTGTAACTTCTCAGCTGCTGTACAGTGTAAGATCTCAAAGATCTTCTCCAGCTCCTCTATCCATAGTTCTGCTTTATCCGGCTCAGCCTCACCACGAAATTGTGGCGGATTATGGTGTCGAAAGTCGACTAACCTCTTGGCTTCAACAGCCCTCTCAGCCCTCAATTGATCCTCAACGTCTCTCTGTTGCCTCTCAACATCCCTCAGTTCAGCACGAACAGACTGTTGAGCCATCTGAGCCGCCATGTTAGTCATAACCACTATAGCCCTCTCCATCGTATCGTCACGGTCTTCGGTGTCAACACGATTCATCGGTCGTCCCCGACGTGCCATGGGTTTCTGCAAGTGAACAAATCAGTCGCACTATTCAAAACCCATTCGAGAAAGCAATCAATTTCACACATTGCTTCATAAGAAAACAATACAAACAATGTCACACAATGCTAATCAGAGATCACACAACTTCAACTTAGTAAGCCTATAACCTAGACACTCCCGAAAGACATCGACCAGCTCTGATACCACAAATGTAATGCCCCTTTTTCCCACAAGGAACGTCATGTGAAAAACTAAAACTTAATGCGGAAAATCGCCTTTCATAAATCAATGTTACCAAAATTGGTGGCTAATTTTTTTTTGAAAAAGGATCTTATACAAAAAGATTTCTCACATTATATTTAGCCATCCAGAAACTCAGAAGAAAAGAAACATCATACATACACATATAGATATATATCATCATGTCAATATACACAAGTCTTGCGCTCGCAAGTACAGTAGGAACCACAACATAGTGGCCAAAATACATCATCATAACATAAAGAAAATGAAGCGATAAATCTAAACCTAGGAAAGCTGTAAATCAAAAGGAGTGTCAAATACACGACACTGAACATGTACATCCCAAACCTAGGCTGATAGCTAACAGACAACCCACAACCTAGCACTAGACACCCTCACCACTACAGACCTATGACGATGACGTCTCCTCGGGGTCCTCCTCGGGATCCTCCTCCGGGTCCTCCTCCTCCTCCTCGAATATCTCAATGAATACCCGCTCTGGCTCATTTCAAACCTTCCTCTTCCCCCTCTCAGCGTGTCCCGACGGTCCGACAGAAGTGTCAGAAGAGCAACGCACGAAACGCCTATACAGTGGGATGTAAGGAACGGAGAGCGTCGGTCTCCCTGTCTCTGGTGGTGAAGCTGGTGTCACTGGTGGAGCCATCCTTGGTAGACGATCCCGAACCAAGGTACTCTTCCTTGTAGTGAGACGCGTGCGACAAAACATACGGCGATACTCCCGAGTAGATCCGATTACCCGCAAGTGTAAAGGTCTCTCCTCCGCCTGAGTCTCTCTCCTCGGCTGCTCCACAGGTGCCTAAGGTGCGGCTGCCAGCCAGCTGCGCATCCTCTCTAAGGGAATGTAAGCGTCCAGAACCATGTCACGCTCCAAAACCTCCTCGGGGCCCAGCACCCCTCCTCTCGTCCAGACCACGTGTCCACACACTGTGGCCCATTGGGAGATGGATCATAAGTCCATCCCCCACTATCGGCCTCAAGAGGCCTGAAACTCTCCCTTACTCGGGCTACCAGAGGCCTCATCTACGCGTAACGTATATACAGATACAGGAAAACATGCAAGGGTGAATTTCTTTATACAAGTTGAAATCCACTGAAAGGGTGCATATGAAAAGTAAAATACTACATAATACATTCCAAGAATATATATATAGAACTACTCTTTCGCAAGTCTTTTAGCTAAGATATTCAATCATCAACAAGAGACACATCATCAAGGTAAACACACAGTCAAGCACACACATAGCATTCTAGTATAATGCATGTCACTTCAATATCTCTTTTCATACACCGGTGGCGGTGCACTGCTCCATGGAGACTTCTCTTCCACAACTAAGTAGAGCGATGTGGCGGAATCGTATACCTATCATTAATGCAAACTGACCTTCAATCGTGGCCATCGTTTGTCATTTATTCGGGATAGACCCATTGTGCTACGTCGTACACCCCATCTCAAACAAGGCAGCCGGTTAGGATCTTCCAAGCCGGGTACACTACTCTTCTCGGCACAAGGGGATTCACCGCAACGCCATTGAGAATTTCGTAACCTGGATGCCCTCAAAGACTTATAGTCAGACCATACTTATTTATAATTCCCACATAGGATTGTGTGCTCTAAAATTTGGCAAAAGCCACGTCTTTAATGCAAGTGACAGTATATTTGCAACCACAATCATACAATCAATGCGGTCCCTCGTCTTAGGATTTTTCGTCGCCACGTGTTCGCTTTCATCCAACACCGTGTAATTTTATTGTCCTCAAGACTTTATCGTCGCCACGTATTGATCCTTGTTCAATACCGTGTAAAATCGTTATTTGAAACCATAAGTTTTTTAGCAGCAATTCATCTTTGAATTTTTAAGTTTTCTTTTAACTCTAAAATCTTTAATCTTCTTTTGTTTTTAATAAAAGAATTACCTTTTATTTAAAACCCACTTTATTAATTTTTCTTCTCACTTTTCATTATTAAAGGTTTAATTAAAAGCTTGAGTAGATTCTTTGATAATTTTACTTAATCTCCTTTACTTTTAAGTATTTACAATTCTAACCCCTAAGAAGTTCAATTTCGCAGTTCAGCCCCTAATTTTCTGAAAAATTTGGTTTCTGGCCCAAATTGCCCATACTTTGCGTTTTCTGCCCCAAAACTTTCGTAAATTATGTTTTTGGCCCAAAGTGCTCAGACTTCGCGTTTATGCCCCAACACTTTCGTAAATTATATTTTTCGCCCAAAATGCCTAGATTTTCGAATTTAAGCCCAGAATTCCAGAATTTTGCATTTTTATCCCAAAACATCCAGTTTTCGTTTTTGACCCCTAAAAATCTAAAATTTAATTTTTCTCCCTCTTTAATTGATTTTCTAACTCACTTAGAATTTTATGGCTAAAAATGACTTAGTATGAAATTGACTTGAGACTTATACTTAGCAATTTTATGAAATCTATCTAAGTATGTATTAACTTGAATCCCAATTAACTTATTTGATTTCTTTTAGACAACTCTTTCGTTAAAGCTTTTAACTCCTCTTACCACACTTAGTCAAATATTTCCAAATCAATCTCAATCACAAGGAAATCAAGGTATATGGAATATTCAAAGAAATCAACATACATCAATTAGGCAAGAACACAATCAAGCCATAAACCATACATCCACTCAAAGTGACCATCCATAACATATGAACATACATCATGAACATAGCATAAAATCATCAACTCATCAAGCATGCATTTTTTCAAAGAACACATAGGCCTTTCAAACATACTCATCTATCAACCAAAAATCATGCTTGAACTCATATAGATATAGATATATGAAAATACATATTACTAAGAGAATAAAATATTCATTCAACAACCAAGAGAAAAACTCAAGTCTTTGAGTTTAACTTAGAACAACACAACATACACCACACACATACACATCCTTCCCAACTTATTGAGAAATTCCCCTTACCTCTTGAAGACTATGAAAATGGGCAAACACCACAAATCACCTTCACTCCTCACCAACACCAAGTGGCCTCCTTGAAGCCTTGATGTTCCCACACTTAGAAAAATTTACCTTTCACAAAATACACCAAAATAAAACCATAAAAAAATATGAGTTTTATGAAAACCACCAAACCCTAAAGAGTAGAAATTTTGAGTAGATGAATACTTACTCAAACTTGAAGGCAAATGGATCCAAGGTAGTTTTCAAGCATGTAGGTTCCAATGGAGTGAACCTAAACCAAGAAAAAGCTCTCTTTTTGTAAAGAGAAGAATATAAGCTTCATGGAAAAATTGAAAGTGGTGGGAATGAAAAAATGAAAGAAGTTTATGGATTAGAATGATGATCCAAACCTTTTTTGTGAAGCTTGACTATGCAAAATCTCAATAAAACTTGGTCTTTTTGGTGTATGAAAAAGCTTGGAATATGAGAGGAAAAATGGAGTTCTTGGTTTCAAGTGAAAGAGATGAAGTGAAGAAATGAATTTTCTCTATCCCTTTCCCTATAGGATTCGGCTGAAGCAAGGAGAGGCATGGGGGAGGTATGGGCTTGCATGCTTTTGGTGGTTGGGAGCCATACATCTCTCACCTAATTTGGAAAATTCAAAAATTAAACCCCTTTGACTATTTGACTTTTGGAATAATTTTGAGAGTGGGATCCGCCCTCTTATGCGCCCCAAAACTGACCAGAAAAATGGTGGGATTAAATCCCATCAAGTTAGGGTTTAATCGGTAGTTCGAAGTAGTAAAAACGCGTAGTTTTCGAACCCCTTTTTAGATAAATATTTTTCTAAAATGGGTAAAATCATGAAAAATGAATTTTATGATTTGAATATGTCATAGAAAAATTTAGAAACCCAAAACTATATTTTTGGACTATTTTTCATGTCCCGGTTGCTCCCGGTTTACCCGTAAGACTCCAAACACGGGTAAAATAAAGTTTTTCTGAAAAGTTTTCAAAAAAATTTCTTAAAATCAGAAATATTATAAGAACCACTTTTGGTTCGTTAAAAAATTATTTTGGAGTAAAAATGACCTCCAGAAAAAAATACTGAACCCTTCCCGCATTCCGCGAGAACGCGGTTCCCGCAAAAACTCAGTTTTGCGAACTCTATTACTCTAAACCCTTAAAAAAATAAACCTAAGATATAAATATTATTATTCATACCTTAAAATCACAAAAATCGTTAATTAATTAATTTTAATTAAATTAAAACAGATTAAAAAAATCAATAAAAACTATATAAAAATCAGAGTGTTACATACTGGACTATTAAAAGGATGGTGGGATAATATATTATCGACTCTGGAAAAAGTGGTTATCTATAATTCTGTTAAAATGAACGGAGAAGAAGATGCTACTTCCACATTACTTTATGCTATAGCGAAACATTTTGTTGGAGAACATTTAAAATTCCAGCAGAGAGCTGTTGATCAATTAGTAAATTTTTATTGTCTTACAATGTCAGATTATAGATGGTATAAAGATATGTTTTTATCTAAACTTTATCTCAGGACAGATGGAGCGGCAGAATATTGGAAAGAAATATTTATAGGAGAATTACCTAAGTTATTTGCTGAAAAGGTTAAGTGTAATATTAAACAAAATTTTAATGGAATTCTACCTTATAATAATTTAACTATGGGAGAAATATCTAATTATGTTGTTGAGACTGAAATACAGATATACAGATTTGTATTGATTAAAAATTACAAAATAAGATTAAATATGAAAGTTTACAAAGTAAAAGATAATTAGAAACTTTTTCTGAACAATTGGAATAGAACCCATTAAAGCCCCAAGTAGAGTTGCTAAGAAAAAGAAAAGGTAGAATTTTAATGGAAAACCATTTTATAGGAAAATAAATTATAGGAATTATAAAAAACAACAATCTCAACAAAATTATAATTCTCAGCCTCAAAGACAGGGAAAAAGGAAGCCACAAAAAAGAAATCTACAAGATATTTTTTTTTAACAAAAATGGAATGCTAAGGCTTCACAATGAGGAAGAACATCCCAACTATGTTGGCACCTCAATCCTCACCAATCATCTGTAGCATACCATAATTTATTAAAAAAGAAAGAAAGAAGAACAAAAAATACAAAAGAGACAAGGGGGATCAAACCAAAACCCATGGACGAGAAAAGCTAAGAGAACCTATAGGCTGGAAGCCAAAGCCTATTTCTACCGCAATCCTGTACAAGAAAAGAGGGAATAGAGTCCCACCAATTAAAACAATGACTACTAAGACCATAGCCGCCAATTTGTCAGCGCAGGAATTCCCTTCCCTATATATATGAGAAACCAGGAAGGACATACGAGTAGTATAATGCAAACAATTAGACCAACGAACTTTATACATCCAAGGGACAAGCGAATGATTTTTAAAGGCCTGAACCACCATGATTTTAAAATGTTTTAAGTGCGGAAGATTTGGGCATTATACGAAAAACTGTAGAGTTGAAGAAAAAATTAATATAATAAATAATCTTAATATACAAGAAAATTTAAAGGAAAGTGTTATTAATATTTTAAAAGATATAATGATTTATAGTGAATCTGAATGTTCTTCAGAAGAGGAATCTTGGTATGAAGAAGAAGTAATTAATCAAATTAATGAATCATTAGACGAAGAATCATCTAGTTCTTCTGAATGTTTAGGAGTTGATATCTGTAAATGCGACAAATGTGTTAAAAGAATTAATGTTATAACCAAAACTCAAGCTAATACTTTGATAGAAATCTTAGGAAAAATGCAAGATTCTGAATTAAAACAAGATTTTATGAAGCAAGTAAAAGACATTATATCTAAAGAAGAAAAATAGAAAGACACTATTTACAAAACAGAATTTAAAGAAGTGATGGATAAATTTAAGAAACCAGAAGGATCTACTATTACTTTACAAGATTTACAAAATGAAATAAAAATTTTAAAGCAAGAAATCCAGCAATTAAAACAAAAAGTTCTAGAATTAGAATTAAATTATTTAGAAATAAAAGGAAAGAAAATAATTACTGAACAAGAAAATAGTTCTAATACCAAGTCTTATATACATAAGTTGGATAGATTAATTATGCATAAGTGGTATTGCCCTATAGAATTAATAATTAAAGATGAAAGAATTAATTTCATAGCTCTAATGGATTCTGGAGCAGATTTAAATTGTATACAAGAAGGATTAGTTCCAACTAAATATTATGAAAAGACAAAAGAATCTTTAAGTGGAGCTAATGGATAAACCCATTAGTCCGCCGATAGTAGAGCGAAAATCTTGTTGAATGGAATGGACCAACATTATAGAGCCCTAGAGTATTGTAAATTAAGTCGAGATCAAAATCTTGATGAGAGGAAGGAAAAAATTAGTTGGATTTATGGAAGCACATCATAGATGTGTAAGAACATAAGTTGAAAGTTACAAGATCAATAAGATCAATATTGTGATTCTTGAGGAATAGATAAGATGAGGCCACCATGATTATATGTATTAAGGAAAGTGACTTTTTGGAATAGATAAAGAAATAGTTATCCTGGTAAATAGGTTATATTCTTAATAAGAGACAGTTATTAAGAAAAGGATCAGTGTATAACTAAGTTAGAAAAATGATATTTATGTTCAATGAAAAATTTTGGGTATTGATAATTTCTCTTGAAGTTAATAGATGATGTTAGTGATTGCTATGGATTGACATCACCAAGTTACTAGAACTGAGAAATATAAGGTTTTGATCTCTGACGAAAATAGCGAGTACACTGTAGTGGGAGTAAGGGTACTCAGATGAAGGAAAATGTGTAGATTAAAAGGTTAGCAAATTGCACATATGGATAAGTGAGATGATATTGAGTGTTTTATCGGATGAGAGTTTTTCAAAGTAATGGTGATTATTTCACTAAGTATATCCGTGTATTTTCGAGGACGAAATTATTTAAGAGGGGGAGAATTGTAACGTCCGTAATTTTGGGATTTTTATATTAATTATATTTTAATATATGGATAGTTGATTCATCTATATTAAATATATTTTAGGAAATATAATTCCATAGATGAAATTCTCCTGTGCTCAGAAAATAGTAGTTTAAGTTCGACGTCAAAGTACAACGGATATCGGTTCACGTTGTTAATTGACAGAATGGCTGTATTATGAGATAGAATCCCTAAATTGGCGTTAGAAAAAGGATTTGAAGATATCAATAGTTATTTTACAATATTTGAGGATTTTAGAAATAAAGCTGGGAATTTTCTGAGAAACGGATCAGAAATAGTACTGTTTTGGTCCCTATAGTATGACTAGGAGGAACTGCGAGTAGGTTTGGAGACCAGAACACCTTAGAAAAATATTTCACCAATCCAAATAATGTTTTTACATTATTTTAGAATTTTGGAAATTATTTTGGGAATTTTTAAAATAGCAGATTAAGAATTGCTGTTTTGGTCCCTGTAAAATGAAGAACAGGGTAAACGGGAGAACAAATGGATACCAGAAAGTTATGACATGATCAAAATTAGACATAAGGCTAACCATTAGAGTTCTTATAAGATTTATGATTTTTAGGAATTTTCTGGGAATTTTCAGGAAAAAGTCAGGTTAACCCTAGTTTACGTGTTACCGCGGGAACCGAAATATTACCGTTTTACTTCTAAGCTTGATTCCTATCTACCAAGGCCATTTTGGAACATAAATTTCGTGGTCTAGACTAACCATATGAGTCCTGAGAGTCATTTATTTCAATAGGTCACGTTTAAATAGTTTTAATCATGAAACGCAAAAGTTACCGTATTTAATTGCCGTAATTTATCTTTTACCATGGTTAAAAGTGAAAAATTTAATTACCTCATTCCATGACCAGCCCTGGACTTCCTGGAAGCTAGGAGAAGAGTTTAGAATTTTTCTACCATTTTTATCTCATGGGAAAAGACCATTTTACCCTTTGCCTAAATAATTAATTACCAAGAGAGGAAATGACCACTTTGTCCCTTTGATTTTGCCCTCAAGTTTGCTCCAAACTACCAAAGAACCAAGAAGCCACCTTGCATCATTTTGGACCCTTGATTAGGCACCCCATTTAATGGAGAGACATCTTGGCCATTGATTTAATTTAATTACACAAATCATGGTTAAATACCAAACTAGTCTAGTTTCTTTCTAACCAAGCTCTAACCCTAGTTGATTTTGAGCTTATCTCTTGTCCTTTGGAGCAGCTGGCCGCCCCACCTTTACCACACGGGATAATGTGGATTTCATCTTACTCAAAGTTGGATTCAATTCCATTTTAGGTCCACACATCATAGCCTAACACTTGTAAGGATTTTATTTGTCTTTCACTTAACTTCTTGGAGTGCAAGGTGATCTTAGAAAAATTTAATTTCCAAGACTCTCTTCAGAGTGTGTAGGCGTGAATCTTAGGGAGAGGAAGAGAGGATTTCATTTCATTTGGCAAGACAACTTCTCTCTCTTCAAGCCAATTCTCCAACTTCTCTCTAAGTTTCTTCTTCTTCCTTCAAGCTTTTTCTTCCATTTCCATGGAAGCTCTCCACCATCTTCAATCATGTTTTTGATTCTCTATACAATAATCAAGTATAGAGAATCCATTTTATACACTTTCTAAACACTAGCCTTTATCAAATCATCAAGATTTCCATATATGTTCTTCAAGGTGTTCTTCAAGTTCTTCATCATCTTCTTGGATTTTTAAGCTTGAATCTTCATGATACCAAGGTTGGTTTCTTATTTTCAATCCATTAAATCTTTCTTCCTCTTCATGATCATCAAGTTCACATTTCTAAAAGTGGGTTTTTCTATTTTTGTCTTAAAGGAACCCAAGCTTGTGAAGGTAAAGGATCTTTGATCCAAGCTTTGATTTTTCTTCTTCCTTTGGTTCATAACTATCAAGGGTTTGAAAGAAATAATCTTTCCTCTCTTGTTCTTCTTCTCTCTTTGGTAAAAAGGGATCTTATTTGTAGTATTTTTGGCTATGTTCATATCTTGGTTTTAAGGTGGTGATCAAGTAAGGCTAGGAAGTCAAGAGACTAGGATTTTCATTCAAGAAGAGAAGGAAAAAAAAAAGGTAAGGGGAAATCTCTCTTTTTGTGAGTTGTAGGATTCATGGATGCTATGTGTTTGTCTATGATTTTTTTTTAAAAAGCTTGAGAATCTTACTATAAACAAAAGAGGACTTGATTCTTCTAAAAGTTTGATCTTTATGAAAATATATTTTTTTTTATTTAAGAAGTAACCTTTATGGAAAATTATTGATTTTTACCTAAGTAATAATCATGATCAAGTGGTGATTTCTTTGAAAAGTATAAACTTCCATGAAAAAGACAATCTTTCTTTGGAAAGTAATAATTTTTATTTCAAAGAGATGACTTCTTTGGAAAAGACATGATTTTTAATCAAAGAGATGATTTTTATTAAGTAATCAGTGAGTAAAAAGTATTGGATGATGGCATCTTTGTGTTTGTAACTTTGTCTTTGTGATTGAAGTTCATATTGTTCTATGTGTGATTGTCATATTGGTTTATGCTTGATGTGGATGTTTTCCTTTGCTTGATGGTGATGCTTGGCTATGTGTTTGATTGTGATGTTATTTTGTGCTTGATGTCCTTTGGCTTGTGAGGATTGTCTTCTAGCTATCCTCTATGTTCTATGTTTCTTTTTCTTATTTCTATTCAATTTGGGAATGTAATATTTAAAGTAGGTTATTGCTTTATTATTGTTATGCTTGATGCTTGGTGATTGACGATTGAGGAAGAGTACGAAAGGCTTAAAGTATGGCAAATTGGCTAATGACCCAAGCATTATGGAGTGTGGTAAAAAGGACATGGACATGGACAAAAAGAATTTTTCATAATGAATTAATTAGTACAAAGTCCAAAGCTTTGTTAGGATTTCATTAAGCCAAGAGTTTTCAAAAATAAGTCTCCAATGGACTTTTAATAAAGATTTTAATTATAACTTAATAAGTTAAAAATGAATCATTAGAAGAAAAGTCACAATTATAAGCCAAATATCTTATTTTTAATCTAATTAATTCAAATTAAGGGGTATGGTGTTTTCAAAATTAAAATGAAGTTTCTAATCCAACGAATTTTGGCAAAAACAGATCAGTTACACCTCTGGTGTGAATTTCAGAAAAAGGATGTGAAAATCGGATTTTTGTATAGAAATAAGAAAACAGAGAAACAGAGTCGTTCACACCCGCGCTGTGATTTTTATCACACCTGTGAAAATGTCAGGGGTCTTAAAATTCGAAATTTATAAATTTTATGCTTAAAGGCTCGTAAATTAATGTCTTTTTAAGAGAAAAATATTTATTTTGAAATTACCTTAGCCTAAGTATTTTATATTAATTTTTGAAGATAATACGATAAATACGGTAAATCGATTTTTGTGAAACAACGATATATTATAATTAAGATAACCAAAGAGAAGTGTATATAATATATTTTGGTCAAAATAACCAAAGAGAAAACTATATATTATTTTGGTAGAGATAACCAATGAGAAGTGAATTTATAAAATGAATAAAAGAATTAGATAAAAGAGAAAGAGATATTTTGATTGAAATAATCAAGAAGAGATGAATATTACATAACCAAGAGAGAGGGTTATGCGTTAATGTACAAGAGGTAACAAAGAAAAGAGAATTTACAAATGACCAAGAGATAAGGTCATGTGGTGTTGTTACAAGAGGTAACATAATGATGAGTATATAACCAAGAGAAGGTTATATGATGATTGTTACAGGTGGTAACATAGAGAAGTAATTGTGATGTTATTGTGTATGCAAAATATGCCATGCCATTTGCATAAAGAGATTTTCTTGGCTTTGCCAAGTGGTCATACCCAGAGAGGGTATTGACGTGAGCTACAACCCAGAGAGGGGTTGGAAATAGGGTACGGTTGGGCTACAATTGCCTACTGGGATTATCCAGGTTTCGAAAAGTCTCAATGGCCGCGTGGTGACTCCCAGCGAGCCGAGATCGAGTAGAGCACCCGGCTTGGATAAATCTGACTGGCTGACCTATTTATGATATGGTGTCACTGAGTGCATTGAATAATTGTGACTTGGACTTTACGGTTTGTTTAGCCGGGTACAATTATGACTTAAACATGGCTCTCCTGAATACTGTCTTGGACTTTACGGTTTGTTTAGCCTTGAATTAGTATGTAAAGGATTGACTGTGGCCTATCGCTCAAATGTTGTTGAGGAAGAGAAAAGTCTCCATGGAGCATTACACCGGTGTTTGAGAGGGAAATAGAAGTGACATGCATTATGATATGTCTTGTTGGTTAATGGATTGCTTGGTGAGGATATAAATGATATGTGCGATGAGATAGTAACTGTGGTTGTTATGCATGATTCTTTCTTAATTCTGTGATTTATATCTGTTGTCTGTGATATCTTTATGACTTGCATAAGGAGTGTTTTTCACCCTTGCCTATATGTTTTGTGCTCTTTGGAACATGATTCATATAGATGGACCACCAGCTAGGTGGACTAGCCAAGACTTGAAGAAGAGGGCCGAAGACTACCCTTAGGGGGTGTTTTAAGACTCGACCAACTTAGGCTCGTTTTGGGTAGGCTGTGATTGCTGTCCTTGCTAGAGGATTTTATTAAATTATTAATCCTTGATTGACTATGTCGTCTGTTGTGGATATCTACAATGTAATATGAATATATGACACATATGTTTGTAAGAATGTGTTTGTGTAATTCCTTCTTGAGAAGAATTTTTATTTAACTTTTTTCCCATTCTTCTCATCTCCTTTAAAAGAAAAAAAATTTTACTCACATTTTTTAATAACAAATAAGTTAATTAAAATTAACTTTTATAATTATTCTGTAAAAATATTTTATTCCTTGCAATATCCTTTTATGAGAAAGGGTGTTGCATGGTACCAATATATACAATCAATGAGCTGAGCGTCCAATGGACTCTGGTACTTGACCTATGGTAAGTATCGTCTAATGGACTCAAGATGATATGCGTCTATTTGGTAAGACATGTTATGCGTCCAAATGGTAAGACAGCTGAGCGTCCATTCTGTTTAATGTTGCATCCAACACGCATGTTATTCGGATCTCTGAATACGCTATTTATTGCTCTTGTATTTAATTTGAAGCATATTAAATGAGCAAATGATTTGAAATAAATAGTTGTATGTATGCCTTTCTCGGACTTAATGGTCAAGATTTCAGATAGCATTTAATGAAAAGCATAGAGCACTGTGAAAGGTGTACTTGGGAGAGAATGTAGTCTGAACAAATCTGGCACTCTCTGAACGTACCTTTTCTATCACAAAGTGTATTCTCATTGTCTCAACTGGATATTAACTTTAACCATTGTGTAATTGAGACACTGAAGTAGCACTCCGTTGAAGCAACAGTAAAATAGCATTTAATGCTATTAGTAAACGGCTATTTTATGAAGGTTGAAGCAGAACAAGCTCAAGACCTAACTGAAGCTTCATTCAAGCCTATAAATACCCTGAACAAGAAGAAGAAGAACAAAAGACTGATATACAAGAGACTCATATCAAGACGTGATTACGCTGTGCTTCATAAAATTTCATATACTCTGTAAACTTTGAAAGAGTGTATATTTCTTTCTTCTTGTAAAAGAGAGTTTGCTTAACTCTCGAAGTGCTTAAGATTTCATATCCTCACTTGTGTGAGTAGCAACACTTAGAAACACAAACACTCTTTTGAGTTGTGTGAGCCTGGAGAGGCTTGTCTCTAAAAGAATACTTGTTTGAGTCTGTTGTCTGTAAAAGAATACTTGATTGAGCCTGGAGAGGCTAGGTGTGCAAACAATACTTGTTGTAAGGCCTGAAGAGGCTGTTGAAGAATACTTGTATTCTATCTGGATTGATAGTGAAATCTCTCTAGTTTGAGGGGACTGGACATAGCTCCTAGGAAAAGGTGAACCAGGATAAAACAACTGTGTAAATCTTCTACCCCTTAACTCCTTTACTTTCAGTTTTTATACTAACTGTGGGGATTGAATTGAGATTTTGTTTAACAAACGCTTTAAACGTTTTACACGCACCTAAATTGGTTTTAAACTAAGTGGACGTTTCTGCGTCCAACTTACTCTGTGTGCCCAATACTCGCTGTGCATCCAATTCTTCTTAAACAGCGTCCAATGTTTTCGAAAAGATTTTAAAAGCAAAGAAACACAATTTAACCCCCCTTCTTGTGTTTCATCTCGTTACCTACAGTTCGCATCAGAGCTTGGTCTTTAGGGGTTGAGCACCTAATAGTGCAGAGAACAAATATTCATGGAAAACGAGGGACAAACTGTGAAAAGGACACCACTGTTCAATGGAAAAGAATACGACTATTGGAAGCAAAGAATGATCACATTCTTTGATGCATAAAATATAGACATGTGGGATGTCGTTGAGAATGGTTACACTGGTCCAGTAGATGAAGCAAGGCAACCATTTCCAAGACTCCAGTGGACACCTGATCAGAGGACAAGATTCAAGCTGAACTCAAAGGCCAAACACTATATGATGTGTGCCATTACAAAGTCAGAGTATGACAACGTGCATAGCTACACCACAACCAAAGAAATCTGGGATACTCTAGCTTTGGCTCATGAAGGATCATCTCAGGTCCGTTAATCCAAAATCAGCATGTTAGTTCATCAATATGAACTATTTAAAATGGAGGATCATGAGACTATAGATCAGATGTTTGGAAGATTCCAAACAATCATCAACAATCTGAGATCTCTGGGAAAAATCTACTCAACCCAAGATCACATCAGAAAAATCCATAGGAGTCTGCCAAGACAATGGAGACCCAAGGTCACTGCTATTCAAGAAGCAAGATATCTATCTACTCTTGCTATTGAAGAACTTATGGGTTCGCTCAAAGTGCATGAGCTTGAGCTCAAAGAAGAGGGCACAGACAAAAGAGCAAGGTCCATTGCTCTTAAAGCTCAAAGAGGAAGCACCTCAAAAGCACTGAATGCTAATGACTCAGATGAAGAGTTATGCAGCTCAGAAGGAGAAGAAGGTTCAGATGATGAACTTTCCTTCATCTCCAAGAAGATCAAATCCATGTGGAGAAAGAAAGGTGGCTTCAAAAGGAAGAAATTCAACAAAAGATTTCCATAGGAGAAAACTGAGCAGAAAGAGAAAAACCCCATGGTGTACTTTGGCTGCAAGAAACCAGACCACTACAAGGCAAACTATCCTGCAGCAGAGAGGACAAAGAAAAAGTTCTTCAAAAAGAAGAAGCGCTGGGAGGACCTTGATGATTCATCTGATGATGAAAACGAGGATGATGAGGAAGAAGCAAATTTTTGCATGATGGCAACCATGCCCTCAACAGACAGTGAGGATGAAGAAGAGGTACTTTCTTATCCTGAACTGAAGGATAGTTTTGATGATCTTCTTAGAGAATTGTCCATTCTCTCTGATGAGTACAAATCTATTAAAATATTGTGTTATTTGTTCCACTATGACTGGTATTGACTAAATCAAACTAGAAAAATGGCTAGTTTGAATGGAATACAACATGGGGAGTGATATTCCTCATTCAGTGATTTGCTAATTGATGTTCTGTTTTGTGATAAATGTTAATCTAAATGCAAAGTTGGTCCTTTGGCCACTCACTCCAAAACTTGTGCTTCTGTGTCTTATGTTAGCTGAATATAGTAGTAATGCTACTCAGATTTATGATGCCATTAATTACTACTATAGGTTTGTGCCAATGTTTCAACCGGGTCATGTGTGGCATGAATATGAAATATAGCCTTGAACTGTTCATATTTAATCTCTGTTGATCTTAGTTTCCTCAACAACACTTTTCATTTATGCAGACTTTCCCTGATGATCTACTGACTTCGTGTTTCGTTGTTCAGTTCGCTCATAGATATGCCTGTGTTTCGTTGTTCAGTTCGCACATAGAGATTGCATTCAGACAGGTGTAATGAGATGGGAAATACAACTTGTGAAATTTGTGTACGGGTATGATGAGGCTTCAGTTTTTCTTGTTTTAATTAGTGTGTAACCCTGCACCAAATTCCTTCAATTTTTTTTAAATGTAAAATGGGTCAGCTGTTCCTTTCCGATCATAATTTCCTTTCTGATGTTTTCCTTCTGCTTTTTTTTTCTTCTCTTCTGCCATTGCCTAATGTTAAATTCTCTCTGTATCTGTATTTTATTTTTTTTATTGAAATGCTTGTTAATTTGTTTCTTAGGAAGACAAACTTGCTTTGGCTTTAATTAGTTTCAATCTTTATTTTCCATTTGATATTTTAGGAACGTGGGGTCTATGGAAATTTTTATTTTTAAATAGAGTCCTCTTCCAATACCACAAGAGCTGAAACTGATTCTTTTTTTTATCTTTTTCCTTGTTTTTGCAGCAATATGAACCAGGATATACAACACTGCCAAAGAAATCTCAAATATCTGATGCAGCAATGACAATTAGGTAATTCCCCCATTATATAAATTTTCGTATAGTTGAATATATATCACATGCAACACAATTTTAATTATCTTTGTTGTAATAACATGTCTCGAAGCTGTTGGAACCAAATGATTCAAAGACATTCTTTTTATATGTTTTAATCCCTAAGTGATTTTGATGATAACAATGATTATTAAGGAATTTACAAAGTCTGCTAACAAGCTCTTGTAGGTACAACAAAAATAAGTCTATCGTCCAATATGGCCTTGGCTTTTATAAGTACAGTCAGAGAGCTGAAAGTCCAAATGGACTCTGATACTTGACCATGGGTAAGTATCATCCAAAGGACTATGGGAGAAATGCATCCAAAGATGCTATGCGTCCAAAGAAGCAAAATGATAAAACGTCCAATAATTATCAGGAAAGAAGTAAGTCCAGAAAAGCAAAGCTATAAGTTCACATGGTAAGAACTGTTATGCGTCCATATGACCAGAGAAGCCTTGCGTCCAAATGGTAAGCAATTGAATGCGTCCATTTGGTAAGTGAACAGAAAGTCCATTCTGTTCTACAAGCTGTGTCCAAAACGCAGAGTCTATAACATGCTATTTATTGCCCTTGCATTTAATATGAGACATATTTAATGAGCAAATTATTTGAAATAAATAGTTGTATGAAATGTTTTTCTTGCGCATAAGTGTCAACGATTTGAACATGCATTTAATGAAAAACATAAAGCACTGTGTAAAGAGTAATTAAGTGAGAGAATGTTGTCTGAACATTTCTGTGTCTCTCTGAACATACCTTTTTCCTTACACAGTGTATTCTCTCTGTCTCAATAGAATATTGCTATTAACCATTGTGTAATTGAGACTTTGAGTACATATTGCTTCTGACATAGGAGAAAGAAACGCAGAAAATACGCTGAATAAGCACTCCTCAGAGCAACGGAAAAATAGCATTTAATGCTATTTGAGAATGGCTATATTGAAGAAGGCTGAAGCTGAGTTTATTCAAAGATCAAGACTGAAGCTTCATCAAAGCCTATATATAGCGAGATTAAGAAGAAGAATGCAAGAAGCTTTGATTCACGAAAAGAAAAGAGCCAAAATGCTGTGCAAATATTGTCATACTCTGTAATCTAAGAAAGTCTTGTATATTTTCTTTCTTCTTGTAAAAGAGAGTTTGCTTAACTCTCGAAGTGCTTTAGAGTCTATATTCTCACTTGTGTGAGTTAACAGTACATTTATCAAAAACACTCTTCTGAGTTGTTTGAGCCTGGAGAGGCTTGTTTAGAAAAGAATACTTGTTTGAGCCTGGAGAGGCTTAACTGTAAAAGAATACTTGGGATTAGCCTGGAGAGGCTACGTGGAAAGAATACTTGGGTTTGAGCCTGGAGAGGCTTGTCTGTAAAACAATACTTGGGTTGAGCCTAGAGAGATTAGGTGCGCAAAGAATACTTGTTGTAAGGCCTGAAGAGGCTGGTGAAGAATACTTATAAATCTATCTGGTTCGATAGTGAAATCTATCTAGTTTGAGGGGACTGGACGTAGCTCTTAGCAAAGGGTGAACCAGGATAAATACTTGTGCAATCTCTCTTTCCCTTAACTCTTTTATTTTCAGTTTATATACTAACTGAGGGGATTGAATTAAAACATTTTTCAACAAGCTTTCAAACGTTTTAAATGTGACATCCCGAAATTTTCACTCTATGAGATAGAGTATTTATTTTGGAGGGTTAGAATTACCTTTAAGATTTTCGGATAATAAATAATGGTTTAGAGCTGACGTACAAGTCAAATGGCATTTTACGGATATTCTTAACAGTTAGAATAAGCTGATAAATGAATATGGAAAATTCATACTTGATTCCCAAAAGGTATTAGATGATATGAAATGGTGACTTGATATTCCCTTTAGAAGTTAAGTTTGGAATTTTAGAGAAAGATATAAAGGGAATTGCAGTTTTAGTCCCTCTACGGAAAACTCTGTAAACTATTAGTTAAGAAATGGATAAATACTGGAGATGGAGGAATAGTTAAGATGGAGATTTTAGGATTTAATATACTTTGGATAGTATGGAAGTAATAAGTCTTGTTGATATTACAGTTTAGAAACGGTAAGATAGTTAGTCTCATATAGACTTCTGTTTGCTATTTTCCGTCAATTATGTGTTTCATATGAAATACTAAGATCTATGTGCTAAGAAAATTATCTTAGTCTTATAATGAAAGTTTTTAAATACCTATCAAGTTATTTCAGTAAAACAGTAACTTTTTCCTTACTGTTTGACATCTGTATTTACCGTTATTGACGGAAAAGGATTTTAATAACACAAATATGTTAACCCAACTTTTTGAAACAAACTTCCTTCACAAAAGTTGCTTCTTTTAATATTTGTGATTTTCTGAAATTTTCTTAGAATTTTTGGAAAAATTTAGAAATTACCGTTTTGACCCTATTACTTACGAAAAGAGTAAAACACTGATTCGGAGACCAACCTGAGGTCAGAAAAAGATTTTGAGTAGTTGAAGCATATTTTTATATTTTTTGAGATTTTTTGAAATTATTTTGTAATTTTCTGAAAAGCAGGTCAAAACGCTACTTTTTTTACGCTTATAAAATACGGAAAGCATATATTTCTGGTCCAAAATCGATTTATGTCGAACAATGAGGGCTCAAAATCAAATTTTAAGAGAGACCATTAGTAATTAAATTCAACTTGCAAATTTTCTGAGATTTTTCTTGAATTTTCTGAAAAAGTGCTATTTTTCACTTACGGCGCGACCATCTTCCGTTGTTTTTGCAAACTGTAAAGCTTACCCTTACCGTAAAATTCCCAAAACTCTTCCATAAGACTTTTATGTGTTATTTTCAAGATTCCCCATTGATTCTTACTATTTTAAATTATTCTTGAGTATTAGATTAGTAAAAAGACTATTTTGACTCTTAATTGCGGAACAAGCCGAATTGAGACGAATAGAGATATAGTGGCTATAATATGGTAACTTTGAGGGGTTTGAATATAATTCTAAGAAATATGTAAGAGTGGGGAATATCATGATTACCTTGAATAGTAAGGTGGGCAAAGAAAAAGACCATTTTGCCCTTAGTTCCCACTTAAAACTACCTAAACCCTAGGCTTTTGTCCAAGCAATCCAATGGCCCTCTTTCTCCCTCACTTGGTCGACATCAAGAGCTCATTTGAGGCCTTGGATCAAATTTCCTACTTTGTCATCAATCCTTGTGAAGAGCTCTAAGCCAACTAGGAAAAAGATTGATTAAACCTAATTAATAATTGGAATTTAGGAGTCATGGCTTACCTCACACATTTTCTTAATTCATTTCTTCCCCCAAGCTTTGGCAGCCCCCTCACCTATAAATAGACCCCCTTGGCTTCATAAATTTTCATTCATCCAAAGTGGAAATCAAGAAGACAAACACTTTTCTCTCTTTTCTCTCTTTAGTCTTAAATTTCTTACTATTTGTTCTTGGTGTTCTTGCTTGTTCTTCTTCAAAGTTTGGCCAAGGTAAAGGGTTAATCTTGCAATTTAATTTGTGAAGTATGAGTTTTGATTCTTGTTTGTGTTAGGATTGTATGCTTTAGGTGTTTTTACTATTAAGCCTTAATAAATGGTTTTATAGCCTTTAAATAATTATTTGGTGCTAAATATTAATAGTAGAGTTATAATGCTCAAATTTTCTCAAGATTTTCGTGAAGCAAGAGGGTTATGTTAAAATCATTTTTGAACTTTTGTAAACATACCGTTATAATGGCAAAATTTATACTACCACAAATATGATTTTACCGCGAAGAGAATACAATTAATTATTTTGTGAAAACCCTGGTATTATCTATCATTGATATACAAGGTCATGTTTAAGATAAATGGTTTATCAGTATGGATCTGTCTAGAAAGGAAGTGAGACCTTTGAAGGGGCTAAAACAGTCCGTCTCTCTCTGGCCTGAGATCTGTATTGATACGCTGTTTGGGGAATTCTTAACTTAGGGACTCGGTATATACGTGACCAAGATAATTGGGGAATTAAATTCTACTGTTATATATTTTTAGTTCAGTATTCTCTATGTTTTTAACAGTGGAAATTTGTGAAAATAAGCTTTCAATGGGTTTTTTTTTTTAAAATAAACTGGTGTTCAAATATTTTCGAAATATTTCCATTTTGACCCTTTTTTAATAAGTTAATTACTTTTTGGTACTGTTATATACCGATATATTTTTGAGAAACTTGAATATAAATGACATATGAGTTGTCTGGAATAAATGGTTCTATGTCTGTCTGAGTGGTAAGATTCTGTGTTTTTCCTGAGATGTGTGTTTTGGAATTCCTATCTGTTAAGTGTGGCTTTGTGTGTTCTGGTGATTCTATGTGGTTTGAGATGAGTGGTTCTGAGTAGTTGGAAGTGAAAGAGATATGCCTAGTGAAAGGCGATGTTCCCATATGCTTAGTACTAATGCGATGTTCCCACACGATGTTCCCATATGCTTCAGTTGAAGCGATGTTCCTACTCGATGTTCCCAAATGCTTTGTTGAAAGCGATGTTCCCACTGGATGTTCCCAAATGTGCTGTGTTGAGGGAAATTCTTATTGTGCTGATTATCTGATATATTGATATACTGGTTATTTTAGTATGATTCCTTAGTGATTGTGTTGTGTGTTGCTGTGGGTCGTACTTTCCTTATTAAATTGTTTAGAGTTTCACACTTGCTTGCTTTGTTGTGTTGATTCATGACGGAGTAGATGTTTGACCCCAGAAGTGGGTTAGCTCCTAGGAGAGGAGCTGAAGGATGCTGCTGAGTACATGATATGGATTCCAAGAAGATTAGACAGTTACTGTATTATTTGGATAGGGGTTTAGAGACCAGACTGGCTCAGATGTTCACTGTCTTACTTTAAACTCTTTTCTGTACAAACTCTAATGATTTTATATATATATATGAGACGAGATCTTTTTCGCATAATATTGTTTTATGCTTCCGCACTTAAACCCTTTTGAAAAGAATTAATACATATTTCTCCATCCTTCTCTGTGTTAAAAGAAGAAAAAAATTTACACACATTTTCGTAGTAGGAATGTTGAGTTTTCACTAAATATTTTCTAAGTAAATTCGAAATTCATTGGTAACTATGGTGTAATATCCTTTTTGGAGAAAGGGTATAGCATTAAACACACACAAACTTGTTTTAAACTAAGTGGACGATCCTGCGTCCAATATTCACATACACTGTGCATCCAACGTTTTCTTAAGCAGCGTCCAACATTTGTGAAAAGTTTTTAAAAGCTAAGAAACATAATTCAACCTCCCTTCTTGTGTTTTATCTTACCTACAGTTGGCATCAGAGCTAGGTCTCTAGGGGTTGAGCACCTAACAGTGCAGAGAAGCAAAGATCCATGGAAAACGAAGGACAAGCTGTGAACAGGCCACCACTGTTCAATGGAGATGAATATGACTATTGGAAGCAAAGAATGATCACATTCTTTGATGCACAAAATATCGACATGTGGGATGTCATTGAAAATGGTTACACTGCTCCAGTAGGTAAAGCAGGGCAACCAGTACATAGAGCTCAGTGGACACAGGATCAGAGGACAAGGTTCTAGCTGAACTCAAAGGCCAGACATTATTTAATGTGTGCCATTACAAAGTTAGAATATGACAAGGTGCACAGCTGCAACACTGCCAAAGAGATATGGGATACTCTAGTTTTGGATCATGAAGGATCAACTCAGGTCCGTGAGTCCAAAATCAGCATGCTAGTTCATCAATATGAACTATTCAAAATGGAGGATCACGAGGCAATCGATCAAATGTTTAGAAGATTCCAAACAATCATCAACAACATGAGATCTCTGGGAAAAATCTGTAGGTAACAAGATGAAACACAAGAAGGGGGGGGTTGAATTGTGTTTCTAAGCTTTTAAAACTTTTCGCAAAAGTTGGACGCTGGCTGTTAAAAAACGTTGGACGCACAGCTTAGTTCAAATATTGGACGCACAGTGTTTTTCTAAAATATTGGACGCACAGAGTGCTAAAACACTGGACGCACAGAGTCTTTATAAAAACTGGACGCACAGGTTTTCTAAAGATTGGACGCACAGAATGCTTCCCTTTCAGTTTGAAAAACTTGTTTGAATAAAATCAATTTCAATCCCCTTTGTTAGTAATAAACACAGATATAAAAGGAGTTAAGGGAAGGAAGAAATAACACAAGTTTTTATACTGGTTCACCCTTTCCTAAGAGCTACGTCCAGTCCCCTCAAACTAGAGAGATTTCACTATCAACCTGATAGAATACAAGTATTCTTTGTACACAGCCTCTTCAGGCTAAAACCCAAGTATTCTTTGCACACAGCCTCTCCAGGCTAAATCCCAAGTATTCTTTGAACACAGCCTCTTCAGGCTAAAACCCAAGTATTCTTTGAACACAGCCTCTTCAGGCTAAACAACTCAGCAGAGTTTTTGATTCAAGTGCTGTTTAACTCACACAAGTGAGGATATGAAATCTAAAGCACTTTGAGAGTTAAGCAAACTCTCTTTTACAAGAAGAAAGAATAAATACAAGACTTTCTATACAGAGTATAACAAATTGCACAGCAGTTCAGCTCTTTCTTTTTCGTTGTTAAGTCTCTTATATCTTCTTCTTGCTTCTCGGTATTTATAAGAGTAGTGAAGCTTCAGACTTGTTCTTCAGTTGCTCAACTTCAGCTCTCATAAAAGTTACCGTTCTCTAATAGCATTTAATGCTATTTTCCCGTTGCTCTGAGGAGATCTACTTCATTGCGCATGTCTGCGTTTCTTTCTCCTAAATCAGAAGCAACCTGTACTCAAGGTCTCAATTGTACAGTGGTTAATAATAATATCTTATTGAGACAGAGAGAATACACTGTGTAAAGCAGAAAGATGTGTTCAGAGATATATAGAGTAGTTAAAAGTACATTCTCTCTCTTAGTACACTTTCCACAGTGCTTTATGCTTTTCAAAAGTACGTTCAGAAACGTTGACAAAGTTGTACAGAAAAGCATTGTATACAGCTATTTATCTCAAATCATTTGCTCAATAAATATGTTCCATATTAAATGCATGAGCAGTAAATAGCAAGTTTATGGATTCTGCGTATTGGACGCAGCATGTAGAAATCATTGGACTTTCAGTCCTTTTAGCAAATGGACGCATACCTTGTACTTACCATTTGCATATAATATTCATTCAATCATTGGACGCATCCTTATGCTTACCATTTCATTCCATTCAAGGCAGTATTGGACTTATTGCCTCATGCTGGTTTTTGGACTTTTGCCATTTCCTTACTGTTCCATTGGACGTAGAGCAGTTGATTGTTGTACATTTGTTTTTCTGCTTCATTGGACGATGAATAGTAGACTGAGAACTTGTCCTACTTTGCTTTATTCATCGTGTAACACTTTGTTCTTGTTCTTCTCATTTATCGGACGCAAAACAGTACCTTTGTCACTCTGATTTTATTGGACGCAGAACAGTTCTTTTGTTTGTTCAGTTTCATTGGACGTTGAACTTCAATGCCTTAAACTGAACATTGGACTTTTGTCCTTCATTGGACGCATACTCACTGAATCTGTTCCTTTGAAAATCATTGGACTTTTACTGCAATTCTGCTTCTCATAGAAACATTGGACTTATACCAGTATTGCCTTGTACTTATCATTGGACGATCAGCATTCTTTACCTTGGTCAAGAACACATCCTGAACATTGGACTTATGACTTATGTTCTGATCATTGGTCGTATTGTTATTCTTGAACATTGGACTTATGTCTTCAATGCCTTCTCATGAATCATTGGACGTATGAAATTGTCCTTGTGCCTTGTACTGAATTATTGGACGCACAACATTACTTGCCTTTGCTCAAATATTGGACGCAGAACTCTTCCTTCTGCTTCAAACATTGGACGCAGAACTCTTCCTTCTGCTTCAAACATTGGACGCAGAATTCTTCCTTCTGCTCAAACATTGGACGCAAGGCTCACTTTGAATGCCAGCCAATGTCATGAAGAACTGATTGGACGCAGACTGCAATAAGCTTAGTTAGGCAGTATTGTTATACATTGTACAAGCTTAATACATTTTGTTTATCCTTTGTAAAAACCTTAATACATTTTGTTATCATCAAAACCATAAAATCACTTAGGGAGTTTTTGTATTAAAAACACTTTTAACCAATTTGGTTCCAACAATCTCCCCCTTTTTGATGATGACAAACATTATTAAGTTTTACAAACAATAAAGCATAAACCAGATAAATAGTCAGTAAAAACAGAAATTTCAAAGAGAAACTCCCCCTGAGATAAACATCTCAGTTTTTCCTTACTCTTCTCCCCCTGAGACTTAGAGTACCTGAAAGTTTCTTTTACTCATAAAACAAAGATTAGTCCACAAATAGCTTATCAAAATAACATGGTAATAAGACTAATGCAATCAGACTTAATCTTTCTCCCTTTTTAGTCAAGATATAAAAACTTAATCCCATTCTTTCTCCCCCTTTTGTCATCAGGCAAAAAGGTTCATAGAACATCATACTCCAAAGAGAGTTTTGAAAAGACTTGGAGCTTTTAAAAACAGAAACCTCTTTAAAACTGAAAAAAAACTTTTTCTTCTCCCCTTTTCTAAACAAGCTTTCTCAAACAGAAATGATTTTAGAAAAGATGCCAAACGAAGAGAAATCTGAATCAAGTTTATAGAGAAAACAGAAGTTTTTCTTGAAAGCTTGAATAATCATCAAACTGAAAAAAATACTGCAAAGCATTTGTAAGAGACCAATTGTAAGATATAGCTTTATGAAAAAAGAATTTGGACTCAGCGTGGGATTACTAAGAGGTGAAAGCTTTCTTTTAAAAAATTCTAAGTCTCAAATAGACTGTCGTGTCCTATTGGACTCTAGTCACATTGGACTCAGACTCAACTTAAGCATATTGGACGTTAAACATCAGTCTTTTATAAAGTGCATATTCAAATGCTTCCTTATAAAAATGAATCTATCTACAGAGAGGGGTTTTGTAAATATATCTGCCCATTGATTTTTAGTGTTAACAAACTGAATATCAAATGTTCCCTTCTGCACATAGTCTCTAATAAAATGATGTTTAATTTCTATATGCTTAGCTCTTGAGTGTAAAATTGGGTTCTTAGATAAATTGATTGCAGCAGTATTATCACACAGAACAGAAATCTTACTCTCGAAAATGTTGTAGTCCTCCAATTGATATTTAATCCATAAGAGCTGAGAACAACAACTTGCTGCAGAGACATATTCAGCTTCGGCTGTTGATAATGCAATTGTGCTTTGTCTCTTGCTTGTCCATGATACTAAATTGGATCCCATAAAATGGCATCCTCCGCTGGTGCTTTTTCTTTCAAGCCTGTCTCCAGCATAATCAGCATCACAGAACCCTACTAATCTGTACTCATCTGATTTCTTAAACAACAAACCGAGATTAGTAGTTTCTTTCAGATATCTAAAAATTCTTTTGACAGCAGTCAAATGAGAATCTCTAGGATCTGATTGAAATCTTGCACATAAGCAAACACTGAACATAATATCAGGTCTAGATGCAGTAAGATATAAAAGAGATCCTATCATACCTCTATATACCTTTTGATCTACCTTTTTATCTTTGTCATTCAGGCTCATTATGCAAGTTGGATGCATGGGGGTATTCATGGGTTTGCAATCATCCATTTTGAACTTCTTCAGAAGCTCCTTTGTATATTTGGTCTGATGCACATATATCCCATCTTGAGTTTGTTTCACTTGAAGTCCAAGAAAGAACTTCAACTCTCCCATCATACTCATTTCGAATTCTTTCTGCATTAATTCAGAGAATTCTCTACACAAAGATTCATCAGTAGCACCAAAAATAATATCATCTACATAAATCTGTACTATGATGAAATGTGAGTCTATGGATTTTCTGAAAAGAGGGTTATCAACTTTTCCTCTTGAAAAACCATTTTCCATTAAAAATGAACTCAGTTTTTCATACCAAGCTCGAGGAGCTTGCTTAAGGCCATAAAGAGCCTTTTTCAATTTAAAAACATGATTTGGAAAAGTTTGATCCTCAAAGCCAGGGGGCTGTTCAACATAGACTTCTTCTGTTATTATACCATTCAGAAATGCACTTTTTACATCCATTTGATAAAGCCTTATATCATGTTGGGCAGCAAATGAAAGTAAAATGCGAATGGCTTCAATTCTAGCTACTGGAGCAAAGGTTTCAGTGAAATCAATACCTTCCTGTTGTGAGTAGCCTTGAGCAACTAACCTTGCTTTGTTCCTCACAACATTACCTTCTTCGTCCAGCTTATTTCTGAATACCCATTTGGTTCCAATAATGGACTTATCTTCAGGTGGGGCTACCAGAGTCCAAACATCATTTCTTTTGAACTGATTCAGCTCCTCCTGCATTGCTAAAATCCATCCTTCATCCAATAGGGCTTCATCTATATTCTTTGGCTCCAATTCAGAGATGAATGCTACATCAGTTTGCTCTCTGAATGTGGACCTTGTTCTGACTTTATCATCTGCATTTCCAATAATTTGATCTTCAAGATGATAAGTCTTAAAATGCCAGCTTTTACCACCTGCAGTATTGGACGCATGACTGTCTCCTGCGTCTGGTCCAACTTCTTCAATCTTGCTTGATGATTCTTCACCTCCTGGTTGTATTCTCATATCTGCAAGAGAATCACTTAGCTCTGACAGATCATTGTCAGGCTTTTTGTCATTGAATTTAATGTGAATTGACTCTTCAACAGTCAAGGTTCTTGAGTTGTAAACTCGATATGCCTTGGAAGTTTCAGAATAACCCAGAAAAATTCCATTATCAATTTTAGAGTCAAATTTACCAAGTTGATCCTTGGTGTTAAGAATAAAACACTCACATCCGAAAGGATGAAAATATGAAATGTTGGGTTTTCTTCCTTTCCACGATTCATAAGGAGTCTTTTTCAGTATAGGCCTTATATAAATTCGGTTTTGCAAATAACATGCTGTGTTTACAGCTTCAGCCCAAAACCTCTTAGAGGTTGAGTGATCATTGAGCATGGTCCTGGCCATCTCTTGTAAAGATCGATTTTTCCTCTCTACTACACCATTTTGCTGTGGTGTTCTAGGTGCAGAGAAATTGTGAAGGATTCCATTCTCTTCACAGAATCTCTGAAAGTTTGCATTTTCAAACTCACCTCCATGATCACTTCGAATGGAGTTGATACAAACTCCTTTCTCAGTTTGGACTCTTTTACAAAATATGGTGAATACTTTAAAAGACTCATCCTTGTGTGCTAGGAACTTAACCCATGTCCATCTAGTATAGTCATCAACTATAACAAGTCCATATTTCTTTCCACTCAAAGAAGCAGTTTGTGTTGGTCCAAACAAATCCATATGTAAAAGTTCTAAAGGTCTAGAAGTGGAAACAATGTTTTTAGAATCAAAAGAGTTTTTCACTTGTTTCCCTTTCTGACATGCTTCACAGAGAACCTCAGATTTGTACACAAGATTTGGAAGTCCTCTTACGAGGCTATGCTTATTAAGCTTTGAGATGGTTCTCAAGCTTGCATGACCAAGCTTCTTGTGCCATATCCATTGTTCATTATTTAAAGAAATGAAGCATGAGACATTCTGTTTGGACAGATTTTCGAAATCAATTTTATAAACATTGTCCTGCCTCTTTGCTTGAAAAAGAATGGACTTATCAGAATTTCTGACTATACATTTATCCTTGTCAAAGGAAACATCACATCCACTGTCACACAATTGACTTATGCTAAGTAGATTATGTTTGAGTCCTTCAACCAATAAAACATTTTTAATAGTAGGAAAAGGATGTTTACCAATTTTACCGATTCCAACTATTCTGCCTTTCTGGTCACCTCCAAATGTGACCCAGCCCTTTGTTCTAGGCTTGAGGTCTTGGAACATAGACCTTTCTCCTGTCATGTGTCGTGAGCACCCACTGTCCAGGTACCATGACTGGTGTTGCTTTCCTCCCATTAAGCAAATCTGCAACAGGAATGATCATGTTCTTAGGTACCCAGATTTTCTTGGGTCCTTTCATGTTAGTCCTTGGCCTGCGTCCAGGCTTGTTCCATTTATTATGGAAGCATGTCGATGTGACATGTCCAGCCTTTCCACAGTATCCACAATATATATTAAACTTTGATGGACTCTTGGAAAACTTTGGTTTCAGTTTTTCATAACCCAAACCAGTTTTGTCAGAAGGTTTTCTCTGAATTTTTAAAATTTGATCAAGCTTTTCAGAGCTACTGACAAATTTGGACAAACGTCCAGTGAGTTCATCTACTTCTTGTTGAAGTACTTGTACTTCACAGGAAGTATTGGACTCAGACTTCTTTGGAGATTCATCTTTTGGTTGACTTGCTTGAAGTCTTAACTTTTCATTTTCTGATTTAAGTACTTTGTTTTCTGAAGAAAGCTTTTCAAAATCTTTTGTTATAAGAGAAAACTTTTTCTTTAAAGACCTGTACTCATCAGATAGAATGGATGAATCTCTAAGAAGCTCATCAAAATTATTTCTTAATTCAGAGTAAGAAATTACCTCCTCTTCGTCTTCACTTTCAACTGAGGAGAGTCCTGCCATTAGGCACAGATTTGCCTCTTCTTTATCCTCATCATCAGAGGAATCATCGAGGTCTTCCCATGTTGCCATGAGACCTTTCTTCTTCTTGAAGACTTTCTTCTTTGTCTTCTCAGCCTCAGGACAGTCTGCCTTGTAGTGGCCTGGTTTCCTGCATCCATAGCACACCACTGGACTTTCCTCCATTTGCTCAGCTTCCTTCTGTGGAAATCTTCTGTTGAATTGCTTCCTTCTGAAGCCACCCTTCTTTTTCCACATAGATTTTATTTTTCTGGAGATGAAGGAGAGTTCATCATCATCTGAGCCTTCTTCTCCTTGTGAGCTGCATGATTCTTCATCAGAATCATTTGCCTTCAATGCTTTGGAGGTGCTCCCTCTATGAGCTTTAAGAGCAATGGACTTTGCTCTTTTCTCGGTTCCCTCTTCATTCAGCTCAAGCTCATGTACTTTCAGTGAGCCTAGAAGATCCTCCATGGCAAGAGTGGAAAGATCCCTTGCTTCTTGTATGGCTGTCACCTTGGGTCTCCATTGTCTTGGCAGACTCCTTAGGATTTTCCTGATATGCTCCTGGGTTGTGTAGATTTTTCCCAAGGACCTCAGGTTGTTAATGATTGTTTGGAATCTTCCAAACATTTGATCAATGGACTCGTGATCCTCCATTTTGAATAGTTCATATTGATGAACTAGCATGCTTATCTTAGATTCAAGAACCTGAGATGAGCCTTCATGTGCCAAGGCCAGAGTGTCCCACATTTCCTTGGCAGTGGTGCAGCTGTGCACCTTGTCATATTCAGATTTTGTGATGGCACACATCAGGTAGTGCCTAGCCTTCGAGTTCAGCTGGAACCTTGTCCTTTGATCTGCTGTCCACTGAGCTCTTGGTACTTGTTGACCTGCTTCATTTACTGGAGCAGTGTAGCCAGTTTCCACGACATCCCATAGGTCCATATTTTGAGCATCAAAAAATGTGATCATTCTCTGCTTCCAGTAGTCGTATTCATTTCCATTGAACAGTGGTGGTCTGTTCACAGCTTGTCCTTCGTTTTCCATGGATCTTGCTTCTCTTCACGGTTAAGTGCTCAACCCCTAGAAACCAGGCTCTGATGCCAACTGTAGGTAACAAGATGAAACACAAGAAGGGGGGGTTGAATTGTGTTTCTAAGCTTTTAAAACTTTTCGCAAAAGTTGGACGCTGGCTGTTAAAAAACGTTGGACGCACAGCTTAGTTCAAATATTGGACGCACAGTGTTTTTCTAAAATATTGGACGCACAGAGTGCTAAAACACTGGACACACAGAGTCTTTATAAAAACTGGACGCACAGGTTTTCTAAAGATTGGACACACAGAATGCTTCCCTTTCAGTTTGAAAAACTTGTTTGAATAAAATCAATTTCAATCCCCTTTGTTAGTAATAAACACAGATATAAAAGGAGTTAAGGGAAGGAAGAAATAACACAAGTTTTTATACTGGTTCACCCTTTCCTAAGAGCTACGTCCAGTCCCCTCAAACTAGAGAGATTTCACTATCAACCTGATAGAATACAAGTATTCTTTGTACACAGCCTCTTCAGGCTAAAACCCAAGTATTCTTTGCACACAGCCTCTCCAGGCTAAATCCTAAGTATTCTTTGAACACAGCCTCTTCAGGCTAAAACCCAAGTATTCTTTGAACACAGCCTCTTCAGGCTAAACAACTCAGCAGAGTTTTTGATTCAAGTGCTGTTTAACTCACACAAGTGAGGATATGAAATCTAAAGCACTTTGAGAGTTAAGCAAACTCTCTTTTACAAGAAGAAAGAATAAATACAAGACTTTCTATACAGAGTATAACAAATTGCACAGCAGTTCAGCTCTTTCTTTTTCGTTGTTAAGTCTCTTGTATTCTTCTTCTTGCTTCTCGGTATTTATAAGAGTAGTGAAGCTTCAGACTTGTTCTTCAGTTGCTCAACTTCAGCTCTCATAAAAGTTACCGTTCTCTAATAGCATTTAATGCTATTTTCCCGTTGCTCTGAGGAGATCTACTTCATTGCGCATGTCTGCGTTTCTTTCTCCTAAATCAGAAGCAACCTGTACTCAAGGTCTCAATTGTACAGTGGTTAATAATAATATCTTATTGAGACAGAGAGAATACACTGTGTAAAGCAGAAAGATGTGTTCAGAGATATATAGAGTAGTTAAAAGTACATTCTCTCTCTTAGTACACTTTCCACAGTGCTTTATGCTTTTCAAAAGTACGTTCAGAAACGTTGACAAAGTTGTACAGAAAAGCATTGTATACAGCTATTTATCTCAAATCATTTGCTCAATAAATATGTTCCATATTAAATGCATGAGCAGTAAATAGCAAGTTTATGGATTCTGCGTATTGGACGCAGCATGTAGAAATCATTGGACTTTCAGTCCTTTTAGCAAATGGACGCATACCTTGTACTTACCATTTGCATATAATATTCATTCAATCATTGGACGCATCCTTATGCTTACCATTTCATTCCATTCAAGGCAGTATTGGACTTATTGCCTCATGCTGGTTTTTGGACTTTTGCCATTTCCTTACTGTTCCATTGGACGTAGAGCAGTTGATTGTTGTACATTTGTTTTTCTGCTTCATTGGACGATGAATAGTAGACTGAGAACTTGTCCTACTTTGCTTTATTCATCGTGTAACACTTTGTTCTTGTTCTTCTCATTTATCGGACGCAGAACAGTACCTTTGTCACTCTGATTTTATTGGACGCAGAACAGTTCTTTTGTTTGTTCAGTTTCATTGGACGTTGAACTTCAATGCCTTAAACTGAACATTGGACTTTTGTCCTTCATTGGACGCATACTCACTGAATCTGTTCCTTTGAAAATCATTGGACTTTTACTGCAATTCTGCTTCTCATAGAAACATTGGACTTATACCAGTATTGCCTTGTACTTATCATTGGACGATCAGCATTCTTTACCTTGGTCAAGAACACATCCTGAACATTGGACTTATGACTTATGTTCTGATCATTGGTCGTATTGTTATTCTTGAACATTGGACTTATGTCTTCAATGCCATCTCATGAATCATTGGACGTATGAAATTGTCCTTGTGCCTTGTACTGAATTATTGGACGCACAACATTACTTGCCTTTGCTCAAACATTGGACGCAGAACTCTTCCTTCTGCTTCAAACATTGGACGCAGAACTCTTCCTTCTGCTTCAAACATTGGACGCAGAATTCTTCCTTCTGCTTCAAACATTGGACGCAGAATTCTTCCTTCTGCTCAAACATTGGACGCAAGGCTCACTTTGAATGCCAGCCAATGTCATGAAGAACTGATTGGACGCAGACTGCAATAAGCTTAGTTAGGCAGTATTGTTATACATTGTACAAGCTTAATACATTTTGTTTATCCTTTGTAAAAACCTTAATACATTTTGTTATCATCAAAACCATAAAATCACTTAGGGAGTTTTTGTATTAAAAACACTTTTAACCAATTTGGTTCCAACAAAGTTCGTCTCGTTCGTCCCTCTTCGTCCTCCCATTTCATCTGTAGGACTTCTTTGGACCAAGTTCGTCTCGTTCGTCCATCTTCGTCCTCCCATTTGATCCGTAGGCCTTCTTTGGACCAAGTTCGTCTCCTTCGTCCATCTTCGACCTCCCATTTGATCCATTGGCATTCTTTGGACCATGTTCGTCCCATTCGTCCATCTTCAACCTCCCATATGATCCATAGGCCTTCTTTGGACCAAATTCGTCTCGTTCGTCCTCCCATTTGATCCATTGGCATTCTTTAGACCATGTTCGTCTCGTTCGTCCCTCTTCGCCCTCCCATTTGATCTGTAGGCCTTCTTTGGACCAAGATCGTCTCGTTCGTCCATCTTCGTCCTCCCATTTGATCCGTATGACTTCTTTGGACCAAGTTCGTCTCGTTCGTCCATCTTCGTCCTCCCATTTGATCCGTAGGCCTTCTTTGGCTAAGTTCGTCTCATTCGTCCATCTTCGACCTCCCATTTGGTCCATTGGCATTCTTTGGACGATGTTGTCTTGTTCGTCCATCTTCGTCCTCCCATTTGATCCATTGGCCTTATTTGGACTAACTACGTTTCGTTCGTCCATCTTCGCCCTCCCATTTGATCCATTGGCATTCCTGAGACCATTTTCGCCTCGTTCGTCCCTCTTCGTCCTCCCATTTGATCCGTAGGCCTTCTTTGGATCAAGTTCGTCTCGTTCGTCCATCTTCGTCCTCCCATTTGATCCGTAGGCCTTCTTTGGACCATGTTCGTCTCGTTCGTCCATCTTCGTCCTCCCATTCGATCCGTAGGTCTTCTTTGGACCAAGTTCGACTCGTTCGTCCATCTTCAACCTCCCATATGATCCATAGGCCTTCTTTGGACCAAATTCGTCTCGTTCCACCATCTTCGTCCTCGCATTTGATCCGTTGGCATTCTATGGACCAAGTTCGCCTCGTTCGTCCATCTTCGTCCTCCCATTTGATCCGTAGGCCTTCTTTGGAACAAGTTCGCCTAGTTCGTCCCTCTTAACCTCCCATTTGATCCGTAGGCCTTCTTTGGACCAAGTTCGTCTCGTTCGTCCCTGTTCGTCCTCCCATTTGATCCGTAGGCCTTCTTTGGACCAAGTTCGTCTCGTTCGTCCCTCTTCGTCCTCCCATTTGATCCGTAGGCCTTCTTTGGACCAAGTTCGTCTCGTTCATCCATCTTCGTCCTCCCATTTGATCCGTAGGCCTTCTTTGGACCAAGTTCGTCTCGTTCGTCCATCTTCGACCTCCCATTTGATCCATTGGCATTCTTTGGACCATGTTCGTCCCATTCGTCCATCTTCAACCTCCCATATGATCCATAGGCCTTCTTTGGACCAAATGCGTCTCGTTCGTCCATCTTCGTACTCCCATTTGATCCATTGGCATTCTTTAGACCATGTTCGTCTCGTTCGTCCCTCTTCGCCCTCCCATTTGATCTGTAGGCCTTCTTTGGACCAAGTTCGTCTCGTTCGTCCATCTTCGTCCTCCCATTTGATCCGTATGACTTCTTTGGACCAAGTTCGTCTCGTTCG
Organism: Glycyrrhiza uralensis; assembly: GCA_030159175.1. Lineage (NCBI taxonomy): Eukaryota > Viridiplantae > Streptophyta > Magnoliopsida > Fabales > Fabaceae > Glycyrrhiza > Glycyrrhiza uralensis. The sequence goes on along the minus strand of BRZY01000016.1, from coordinate 1,102,022 downwards.
TCCATCTTCGTCCTCCCATTTGATCCGTAGGCCTTCTTTGGCTAAGTTCGTCTCGTTCGTCCATCTTCGACCTCCCATTTGATCCATTGGCATTCTTTGGACGATGTTGTCTTGTTCGTCCATCTTCAACCTCCCATTTGATCAATTGGCCTTATTTGGACTAACTACGTTTCGTTCGTCCATCTTCGTCCTCCCATTTGATCCATTGGCATTCTTTAGACCATGTTCTTGTCGTTCGTCCCTCTTCGTCCTCTCAATTGATCCGTAGGCCTTCTTTGGACCAAACTCGTCTCGTTCGCCCCTCTTCGTCCTCTCAATTGATCCGTAGGCCTTCTTTGGACCAAGTTCGTCTCGTTCGTCCACTTCGTCCTCCCATTTGATCGGTTGGCATTCTATGGACCAAGTTCGTCTCGTTCGTCCATATTCGTCCTCGCATTTGACCTGTAGGCCTTCTTTGGACCAAGTTCGTCTCGTTCGTCCATCTTCGTCCTCCCATTTGATCCGTATGACTTCTTTGGACCATGTTCGTCTCGTTCGTCCATCTTCGTCCTCCGATTTGATCCGTAGGCCTTCTTCGGCCAAGTTCGTCTCGTTCGTCCATCTTCGACCTCCCATTTGATCCATTGGCCTTCTTTGGACTAACTACGTTTCGTTCGTCCATCTTCGCCCTCCCATTTGATCCATTGGCATTCTTGAGACCATTTTCGCCTCGTTCGTCCTCCCATTTTATCCGTAGGCTTTCTTTGGACCAAGTTCGTCTCATTCGTCCATCTTCGTCCTCCCATTTGATCCATTGGAATTCTTTAGACCATGTTCTTGTCGTTCGCCCCTCTTCGTCCTCTCATTTGATCCGTAGGCCTTCTTTGGACCAAGTTCGTCTCGTTCGTCCACTTCGTCCTCCCATTTGATCGGTTGGCATTCTATGGACCAAGTTCGTCTCGTTCGTCCATATTCGTCCTCCCATTTGACCTGTAGGCCTTCTTTGGACCAAGTTCGTCTCGTTCGTCCATCTTCGTCCTCCCATTTGATCCGTATGACTTCTTTGGACCAAGTTCGTCTCGTTCGTCCATCTTCGTCCTCCCATTTGATCCGTAGGCCTTCTTCGGCCAAGTTCGTCTCGTTCGTCCATCTTCGACCTCCCATTTGATCCATTGGCATTCTTTGGACGATGTTCGTCTTGTTCGTCCATCTTCAACCTCCCATTTGATCCATTGGCCTTATTTGGACTAACTACGTTTCGTTCGTCCATCTTCGCCCTTCCATTTGATCCATTGGCATTCTTGAGACCATTTTCGTCTCGTCGTCCCTCTTCGTCCTCCCATTTGATCCGTAGGCCTTCTTTGGAACAAGTTCGCCTAGTTCGTCATTCTTAACCTCCCATTTGATCCGTAGGCCTTCTTTGGACCAAGTTCGTCTCGTTCGTCCCTGTTCGTCCTCCCATTTGATCCGTAGGCCTTCTTTGGACCAAGTTCGTCTCGTTCGTCCCTCTTCGTCCTCCCATTTGATCCGTAGGCCTTCTTTGGACCAAGTTCGTCTCGTTCGTCCATCTTCATCCTCCCATTTGGTCCGTAGGCCTTCTTTGGACCAAGTTCGTCTCGTTCGTCCATCTTCGACCTCCCATTTGATCCATTGGCATTCTTTGGACCATGTTCGTCCCATTCGTCCATCTTCAACCTCCCATATGATCCATAGGCCTTCTTTGGACCAAATTCGTCTCGTTCGTCCATCTTCGTCCTCCCATTTGATCCATTGGCATTCTTTAGACCATGTTCGTCTCGTTCGTCCCTCTTCGCCCTCCCATTTGATCTGTAGGCCTTCTTTCGACCAAGTTCGTCTCGTTCGTCCATCTTCGTCCTCCCATTTGATCCGTATGACTTCTTTGGACCAAGTTCGTCTCGTTCGTCCATCTTCGTCCTCCCATTTGATCTGTAGGCCTTCTTTCGCTATGTTCGTCTCGTTCGTCCATCTTCGACCTCCCATTTGATCCATTGGCATTCTTTGGACGATGTTGTCTTGTTCGTCCATCTTCAACCTCCCATTTGATCCATTGGCGTTATTTGGACTAACTACGTTTCGTTCGTCCATCTTCGTCCTCCCATTTGATCCATTGGCATTCTTTAGACCATGTTCTTGTCGTTCGTCCCTCTTCGTCCTCTCAATTGATCCGTAGGCCTTCTTTGGACCAAACTCGTCTCGTTCGTCCATCTTCGTCCTCCCATTTGATCCGTTGGCATTCTATGGACCAAGTTCGTCTCGTTCGTCCATATTCGTCATCCCATTTGATTTGTAGGCCTTCTTTGGACCAAGTTCGCCACGTTCGTCCATCTTCGTCCTCCCATTTGATCCGTATGACTTCTTTGGACCACGTTCGTCTCGTTCGTCCATCTTCGTCCTCCCATTTGATCTGTAGGCCTTCTTTGGCCATGTTCGTCATGTTCGTCCATATTCGACCTCCCATTTGATCCTTTGGCATTTTTTGGACGATGTTCGTCATGTTCGTCCATCTTCAAGCTCCCATTTGATCCATTGGCCTTCTTTGGACTAACTACGTTTCATTCGTCCATCTTCGCCCTCCCATTTGATCCATTGGCATTCTTTAGACCATGTTCGTCTCGTTCGTCCCTCTTCGCCCTCCCATTTGATCTGTAGGCCTTCTTTGGACCAAGTTCGTCTCGTTCGTCCATCTTCTTCCTCCCATTTGATCCGTATGACTTCTTTGGACCAAGTTCGTCTCGTTCGTCCATCTTCGTCCTCCCATTTGATCCGTAGGCCTTCTTTGGCTAAGTTCGTCTCGTTCGTCCATCTTCGACCTCCCATTTGATCCATTGGCATTCTTTGGACGATGTTGTCTTGTTCGTCCATCTTCAACCTCCCATTTGATCAATTGGCCTTATTTGGACTAACTACGTTTCGTTCGTCCATCTTCGTCCTCCCATTTGATCCATTGGCATTCTTTAGACCATGTTCTTGTCGTTCGTCCCTCTTCGTCCTCTCAATTGATCCGTAGGCCTTCTTTGGACCAAACTCGTCTCGTTCGCCCCTCTTCGTCCTCTCAATTGATCCGTAGGCCTTCTTTGGACCAAGTTCGTCTCGTTCGTCCACTTCGTCCTCCCATTTGATCGGTTGGCATTCTATGGACCAAGTTCGTCTCGTTCGTCCATATTCGTCCTCGCATTTGACCTGTAGGCCTTCTTTGGACCAAGTTCGTCTCGTTCGTCCATCTTCGTCCTCCCATTTGATCCGTATGACTTCTTTGGACCATGTTCGTCTCGTTCGTCCATCTTCGTCCTCCGATTTGATCCGTAGGCCTTCTTCGGCCAAGTTCGTCTCGTTCGTCCATCTTCGACCTCCCATTTGATCCATTGGCCTTCTTTGGACTAACTACGTTTCGTTCGTCCATCTTCGCCCTCCCATTTGATCCATTGGCATTCTTGAGACCATTTTCGCCTCGTTCGTCCTCCCATTTTATCCGTAGGCTTTCTTTGGACCAAGTTCGTCTCATTCGTCCATCTTCGTCCTCCCATTTGATCCATTGGAATTCTTTAGACCATGTTCTTGTCGTTCACCCCTCTTCGTCCTCTCATTTGATCCGTAGGCCTTCTTTGGACCAAGTTCGTCTCGTTCGTCCACTTCGTCCTCCCATTTGATCGGTTGGCATTCTATGGACCAAGTTCGTCTCGTTCGTCCATATTCGTCCTCCCATTTGACCTGTAGGCCTTCTTTGGACCAAGTTCGTCTCGTTCGTCCATCTTCGTCCTCCCATTTGATCCGTATGACTTCTTTGGACCAAGTTCGTCTCGTTCGTCCATCTTCGTCCTCCCATTTGATCCGTAGGCCTTCTTCGGCCAAGTTCGTCTCGTTCGTCCATCTTCGACCTCCCATTTGATCCATTGGCATTCTTTGGACGATGTTCGTCTTGTTCGTCCATCTTCAACCTCCCATTTGATCCATTGGCCTTATTTGGACTAACTACGTTTCGTTCGTCCATCTTCGCCCTTCCATTTGATCCATTGGCATTCTTGAGACCATTTTCGTCTCGTCGTCCCTCTTCGTCCTCCCATTTGATCCGTAGGCCTTCTTTGGAACAAGTTCGCCTAGTTCGTCATTCTTAACCTCCCATTTGATCCGTAGGCCTTCTTTGGACCAAGTTCGTCTCGTTCGTCCCTGTTCGTCCTCCCATTTGATCCGTAGGCCTTCTTTGGACCAAGTTCGTCTCGTTCGTCCCTCTTCGTCCTCCCATTTGATCCGTAGGCCTTCTTTGGACCAAGTTCGTCTCGTTCGTCCATCTTCATCCTCCCATTTGATCCGTAGGCCTTCTTTGGACCAAGTTCGTCTCGTTCGTCCATCTTCGACCTCCCATTTGATCCATTGGCATTCTTTGGACCATGTTCGTCCCATTCGTCCATCTTCAACCTCCCATATGATCCATAGGCCTTCTTTGGACCAAATTCGTCTCGTTCGTCCATCTTCGTCCTCCCATTTGATCCATTGGCATTCTTTAGACCATGTTCGTCTCGTTCGTCCCTCTTCGCCCTCCCATTTGATCTGTAGGCCTTCTTTCGACCAAGTTCGTCTCGTTCGTCCATCTTCGTCCTCCCATTTGATCCGTATGACTTCTTTGGACCAAGTTCGTCTCGTTCGTCCATCTTCGTCCTCCCATTTGATCTGTAGGCCTTCTTTCGCTATGTTCGTCTCGTTCGTCCATCTTCGACCTCCCATTTGATCCATTGGCATTCTTTGGACGATGTTGTCTTGTTCGTCCATCTTCAACCTCCCATTTGATCCATTGGCGTTATTTGGACTAACTACGTTTCGTTCGTCCATCTTCGTCCTCCCATTTGATCCATTGGCATTCTTTAGACCATGTTCTTGTCGTTCGTCCCTCTTCGTCCTCTCAATTGATCCGTAGGCCTTCTTTGGACCAAACTCGTCTCGTTCGTCCATCTTCGTCCTCCCATTTGATCCGTTGGCATTCTATGGACCAAGTTCGTCTCGTTCGTCCATATTCGTCATCCCATTTGATTTGTAGGCCTTCTTTGGACCAAGTTCGCCACGTTCGTCCATCTTCGTCCTCCCATTTGATCCGTATGACTTCTTTGGACCACGTTCGTCTCGTTCGTCCATCTTCGTCCTCCCATTTGATCTGTAGGCCTTCTTTGGCCATGTTCGTCATGTTCGTCCATATTCGACCTCCCATTTGATCCTTTGGCATTTTTTGGACGATGTTCGTCATGTTCGTCCATCTTCAAGCTCCCATTTGATCCATTGGCCTTCTTTGGACTAACTACGTTTCATTCGTCCATCTTCGCCCTCCCATTTGATCCATTGGCATTCTTGAGACCATTTTCGCCTCGTTCGTCCCTCTTCGTCCTCCCATTTGATCCGTAGGCTTTCTTTGGACCAAGTTCGTCTCATTCGTCCATCTTCGTCCTCCCATTTGATCCATTGGAATTCTTTAGACCATGTTCTTGTCGTTCGCCCCTCTTCGTCCTCTCAATTGATCCGTAGGCCTTCTTTGGACCAAACTCGTCTCGTTCGTCCATCTTCGTCCTCCCATTTGATCCGTTGGCATTCTATGGACCAAGTTCGTCTCGTTCGTCCATATTCGTCCTCCCATTTGATCTGTAGGCCTTCTTTGGACCAAGTTCGTCTCGTTCGTCCATCTTCGTCCTCCCATTTGATCCGTATGACTTCTTTGGACCACGTTCGTCTCGTTCGTCCATCTTCGTCCTCCCATTTGATCTGTAGGCCTTCTTTGGCCATGTTCATCTTGTTCGTCCATCTTCGACCTCCCATTTGATCCATTGGCATTTTTTGGATGATGTTCGTCATGTTCGTCCATCTTCAAGCTCCCATTTGATCCATTGGCCTTCTTTGGACTAACTACGTTTCGTTCGTCCATCTTCGCCCTCCCATTTGATCCATTGGCATTCTTGAGACCATTTTCGCCTCGTTCGTCCTCCCATTTTATCCGTAGGCTTTCTTTGGACCAAGTTCGTCTCATTCGTCCATCTTCGTCCTCCCTTTTGATCCATTGGAATTCTTTAGACCATGTTCTTGTCGTTCGCCCCTCTTCGTCCTCTCATTTGATCCGTAGGCCTTCTTTGGACCAAGTTCGTCTCGTTCGTCCACTTCGTCCTCCCATTTGATCGGTTGGCATTCTATGGACCAAGTTCGTCTCGTTCGTCCATATTCGTCCTCCCATTTGACCTGTAGGCCTTCTTTGGACCAAGTTCGTCTCGTTCGTCCATCTTCGTCCTCCCATTTGATCCGTATGACTTCTTTGGACCAAGTTCGTCTCGTTCGTCCATCTTCGTCCTCCCATTTGATCCGTATGACTTCTTTGGACCAAGTTCGTCTCGTTCGTCCATCTTCGTCCTCCCATTTGATCCGTAGGCCTTCTTCGGCCAAGTTCGTCTCGTTCGTCCATCTTCGACCTCCCATTTGATCCATTGGCATTCTTTGGACGATGTTCGTCTTGTTCGTCCATCTTCAACCTCCCATTTGATCCATTGGCCTTATTTGGACTAACTACGTTTCGTTCGTCCATCTTCGCCCTTCCATTTGATCCATTGGCATTCTTGAGACCATTTTCGTCTCGTTCGTCCCTCTTCGTCCTCCCATTTGATCCGTAGGCCTTCTTTGGAACAAGTTCGCCTAGTTCGTCATTCTTAACCTCCCATTTGATCCGTAGTCCTTCTTTGGACCAAGTTCGTCTCGTTCGTCCCTGTTCGTCCTCCCATTTGATCCGTAGGCCTTCTTTGGACCAAGTTCGTCTCGTTCGTCCCTCTTCGTCCTCCCATTTGATCCGTAGGCCTTCTTTGGACCAAGTTCGTCTCGTTCGTCCATCTTCATCCTCCCATTTGATCCGTAGGCCTTCTTTGGACCAAGTTCGTCTCGTTCGTCCATCTTCGACCTCCCATTTGATCCATTGGCATTCTTTGGACCATGTTCGTCCCATTCGTCCATCTTCAACCTCCCATATGATCCATAGGCCTTCTTTGGACCAAATTCGTCTCTTTCGTCCATCTTCGTCCTCCCATTTGATCCATTGGCATTCTTTAGACCATGTTCGTCTCGTTCGTCCCTCTTCGCCCTCCCATTTGATCTGTAGGCCTTCTTTCGACCAAGTTCGTCTCGTTCGTCCATCTTCGTCCTCCCATTTGATCCGTATGACTTCTTTGGACCAAGTTCGTCTCGTTCGTCCATCTTCGTCCTCCCATTTGATCCGTAGGCCTTCTTTCGCTATGTTCGTCACGTTCGTCCATCTTCGACCTCCCATTTGATCCATTGGCATTCTTTGGACGATGTTGTCTTGTTCGTCCATCTTCAACCTCCCATTTGATCCATTAGCGTTATTTGGACTAACTACGTTTCGTTCGTCCATCTTCGTCCTCCCATTTGATCCATTGGCATTCTTTAGACCATGTTCTTGTCGTTCGTCCCTCTTCGTCCTTTCAATTGATCCGTAGGCCTTCTTTGGACCAAACTCGTCTCGTTCGTCCATCTTCGTCCTCCCATTTGATCCGTTGGCATTCTATGGACCAAGTTCGTCTCGTTCGTCCATATTCGTCATCCCATTTGATTTGTAGGCCTTCTTTGGACCAAGTTCGCCACGTTCGTCCATCTTCGTCCTCCCATTTGATCCGTATGACTTCTTTGGACCACGTTCGTCTCGTTCGTCCATCTTCGTCCTCCCATTTGATCTGTAGGCCCTCTTTGGCCATGTTCGTCTTGTTCGTCCATATTCGACCTCCCATTTGATCCTTTGGCATTTTTTGGACGATGTTCGTCATGTTCGTCCATCTTGAAGCTCCCACTTGATCCATTGGCCTTCTTTGGACTAACTACGTTTCATTCGTCCATCTTCGCCCTCACATTTGATCCATTGGCATTCTTGAGACCATTTTCGCCTCGTTCGTCCCTCTTCCTCCTCCCATTTGATCCGTAGGCTTTCTTTGGACCAAGTTCGTCTCATTCGTCCAGCTTCGTCCTCCCATTTGATCCATTGGAATTCTTTAGACCATGTTCTTGTCGTTCGCCCCTCTTCGTCCTCTCATTTGATCCGTAGGCCTTCTTTGGACCAAGTTCGTCTCATTCGTCCACTTCGTCCTCCCATTTGATCGGTTGGCATTCTATGGACCAAGTTCATCTCGTTCGACCATATTCGTCCTCCCATTTGATCTGTAGGCCTTCTTTGGACCAAGTTCGTCTCGTTCGTCCATCTTCGTCCTCCCATTTGATCCGTATGACTTCTTTGGACCAAGTTCGTCTCGTTCGTCCATCTTCGTCCTCCCATTTGATCCGTAGGCCTTCTTCGGCCAAGTTCGTCTCGTTCGTCCATCTTCGACCTCCCATTTGATCCATTGGCATTCTTTGGAAGATGTTCGTCTTGTTCGTCCATCTTCCACCTCCCATTTGATCCATTGGCCTTACTTGGACTAACTACGTTTCGTTCGTCCATCTTCGTCCTCCCATTTGATCCATTGGCATTCCTGAGACCATTTTCGCCTCGTTCGTCCCTCTTCGTCCTCCCATTTGATCCGTAGGCCTTCTTTGGATCAAGTTCGTCTCGTTCGTCCATCTTCGTCCTCCCATTTGATCCGTAGGCCTTCTTTGGACCATGTTCGTCTCGTTCGTCCATCTTCGTCCTCCCATTCGATCCGTAGGTCTTCTTTGGACCAAGTTCGACTCGTTCGTCCATCTTCAACCTCCCATATGATCCATAGGCCTTCTTTGGACCAAATTCGTCTCGTTCCACCATCTTCGTCCTCGCATTTGATCCGTTGGCATTCTATGGACCAAGTTCGCCTCGTTCGTCCATCTTCGTCCTCCCATTTGATCCGTAGGCCTTCTTTGGAACAAGTTCGCCTAGTTCGTCCCTCTTAACCTCCCATTTGATCCGTAGGCCTTCTTTGGACCAAGTTCGTCTCGTTCGTTCCTGTTCGTCCTCCCATTTGATCCGTAGGCCTTCTTTGGACCAAGTTCGTCTCGTTCGTCCCTCTTAACCTCCCATTTGATCCGTAGGCCTTCTTTGGACCAAGTTCGTCTCGTTCGTCCCTGTTCGTCCTCCCATTTGATCCGTAGGCCTTCTTTGGACCAAGTTCGTCTCATTCGTCCCTCTTCGTCCTCCCATTTGATCCGTAGGCCTTCTTTGGACCAAGTTCGTCTCGTTCGTCCATCTTCGTCCTCCCATTTGATCCATTGGCATTCTTTGGACCATGTTTGTCCCATTCGTCCATCTTCAACCTCCCATATGATCCATAGGCCTTCTTTGGACCAAATTCGTCTCGTTCGTCCATCTTCGTCCTCCCATTTGATCCATTGGCATTCTTTAGACCATGTTCGTCTCGTTCGTCCCTCTTCGCCCTCCCATTTGATCTGTAGGCCTTCTTTGGACCAAGTTCGTCTCGTTCGTCCATCTTCGTCCTCCCATTTGATCCGTATGACTTCTTTGGACCAAGTTCGTCTCGTTCGTCCATCTTCGTCCTCCCATTTGATCCGTAGGCCTTCTTTGGCTAAGTTCGTCTCGTTCATCCATCTTCGACCTCCCATTTGATCCATTGGCATTCTTTGGACGATGTTGTCTTGTTCGTCCATCTTCAACCTCCCATTTGATCAATTGGCCTTATTTGGACTAACTACGTTTCGTTCGTCCATCTTCGTCCTCCCATTTGATCCATTGGCATTCTTTAGACCATGTTCTTGTCGTTCGTCCCTCTTCGTCCTCTCAATTGATCCGTAGGCCTTCTTTGGACCAAGTTCGTCTCATTCGTCCACTTCGTCCTCCCATTTGATCGGTTGGCATTCTATGGACCAAGTTCATCTCGTTCGACCATATTCGTCCTCCCATTTGATCTGTAGGCCTTCTTTGGACCAAGTTCGTCTCGTTCGTCCATCTTCGTCCTCCCATTTGATCCGTATGACTTCTTTGGACCAAGTTCGTCTCGTTCGTCCATCTTCGTCCTCCCATTTGATCCGTAGGCCTTCTTCGGCCAAGTTCGTCTCGTTCGTCCATCTTCGACCTCCCATTTGATCCATTGGCATTCTTTGGAAGATGTTCGTCTTGTTCGTCCATCTTCCACCTCCCATTTGATCCATTGGCCTTACTTGGACTAACTACGTTTCGTTCGTCCATCTTCGTCCTCCCATTTGATCCATTGGCATTCCTGAGACCATTTTCGCCTCGTTCGTCCCTCTTCGTCCTCCCATTTGATCCGTAGGCCTTCTTTGGATCAAGTTCGTCTCGTTCGTCCATCTTCGTCCTCCCATTTGATCCGTAGGCCTTCTTTGGACCATGTTCGTCTCGTTCGTCCATCTTCGTCCTCCCATTCGATCCGTAGGTCTTCTTTGGACCAAGTTCGACTCGTTCGTCCATCTTCAACCTCCCATATGATCCATAGGCCTTCTTTGGACCAAATTCGTCTCGTTCCACCATCTTCGTCCTCGCATTTGATCCGTTGGCATTCTATGGACCAAGTTCGCCTCGTTCGTCCATCTTCGTCCTCCCATTTGATCCGTAGGCCTTCTTTGGAACAAGTTCGCCTAGTTCGTCCCTCTTAACCTCCCATTTGATCCGTAGGCCTTCTTTGGACCAAGTTCGTCTCGTTCGTCCCTGTTCGTCCTCCCATTTGATCCGTAGGCCTTCTTTGGACCAAGTTCGTCTCGTTCATCCCTCTTAACCTCCCATTTGATCCGAGGCCTTCTTTGGACCAAGTTCGTCTCGTTCGTCCCTGTTCGTCCTCCCATTTGATCCGTAGGCCTTCTTTGGACCAAGTTCGTCTCATTCGTCCCTCTTCGTCCTCCCATTTGATCCGTAGGCCTTCTTTGGACCAAGTTCGTCTCGTTCGTCCATCTTCGTCCTCCCATTTGATCCATTGGCATTCTTTGGACCATGTTTGTCCCATTCGTCCATCTTCAACCTCCCATATGATCCATAGGCCTTCTTTGGACCAAATTCGTCTCGTTCGTCCATCTTCGTCCTCCCATTTGATCCATTGGCATTCTTTAGACCATGTTCGTCTCGTTCGTCCCTCTTCGCCCTCCCATTTGATCTGTAGGCCTTCTTTGGACCAAGTTCGTCTCGTTCGTCCATCTTCGTCCTCCCATTTGATCCGTATGACTTCTTTGGACCAAGTTCGTCTCGTTCGTCCATCTTCGTCCTCCCATTTGATCCGTAGGCCTTCTTTGGCTAAGTTCGTCTCGTTCGTCCATCTTCGACCTCCCATTTGATCCATTGGCATTCTTTGGACGATGTTGTCTTGTTCGTCCATCTTCAACCTCCCATTTGATCAATTGGCCTTATTTGGACTAACTACGTTTCGTTCGTCCATCTTCGTCCTCCCATTTGATCCATTGGCATTCTTTAGACCATGTTCTTGTCGTTCGTCCCTCTTCGTCCTCTCAATTGATCCGTAGGCCTTCTTTGGACCAAACTCGTCTCGTTCGCCCCTCTTCGTCCTCTCAATTGATCCGTAGGCCTTCTTTGGACCAAGTTCGTCTCGTTCGTCCACTTCGTCCTCCCATTTGATCGGTTGGCATTCTATGGACCAAGTTCGTCTCGTTCGTCCATATTCGTCCTCGCATTTGACCTGTAGGCCTTCTTTGGACCAAGTTCGTCTCGTTCGTCCATCTTCGTCCTCCCATTTGATCCGTATGACTTCTTTGGACCATGTTCGTCTCGTTCGTCCATCTTCGTCCTCCGATTTGATCCGTAGGCCTTCTTCGGCCAAGTTCGTCTCGTTCGTCCATCTTCGACCTCCCATTTGATCCATTGGCATTCTTTGGACGATGTTCGTCTTGTTCGTCCATCTTCAACCTCCCATTTGATCCATTGGCCTTATTTGGACTAACTATGTTTCGTTTGTCCATCTTCGCCCTTCCATTTGATCCATTGGCATTCTTGAGACCATTTTCACCTCGTTCGTCCCTCTTCGTCCTCCCATTTGATCCGTAGGCCTTCTTTGGAACAAGTTCGCCTAGTTCGTCCCTCTTACCCGCCCATTTGATCCGTAGGCCTTCTTTGGACCAAGTTCGTCTCGTTCGTCCCTGTTCGTCCTCCCATTTCATCCGTAGGCCTTCTTTGGACCAAGTTCGTCTCGTTCGTCCCTCTTTGTCCTCCCATTTGATCCGTAGGCCTTCTTTGGACCAAGTTCGTCTCGTTCGTCCATCTTCATCCTCCCATTTGATCCGTAGGCCTTCTTTGGACTACGTTCGTCTCGTTCGTCCATCTTCGACCTCCCATTTGATCCATTGGCATTCTTTGGACCATGTTCGTCCCATTCGTCCATCTTCAACCTCCCATATGATCCATAGGCCTTCTTTGGACCAAATTCGTCTCGTTCGTCCATCTTCGTCCTCCCATTTGATCCATTGGCATTCTTTAGACCATGTTCGTCTCGTTCGTCCCTCTTCGCCCTCCCATTTGATCTGTAGGCCTTCTTTCGACCAAGTTCGTCTCGTTCGTCCATCTTCGTCCTCCCATTTGATCCGTATGACTTCTTTGGACCAAGTTCGTCTCGTTCGTCCATCTTCGTCCTCCCATTTGATCCGTAGGCCTTCTTTCGCTATGTTCGTCTCGTTCGTCCATCTTCGACCTCCCATTTGATCCATTGGCATTCTTTGGACGATGTTGTCTTGTTCGTCCATCTTCAACCTCCCATTTGATCCATTGGCCTTATTTGGACTAACTACGTTTCGTTCGTCCATCTTCGTCCTCCCATTTGATCCATTGGCATTCTTTAGACCATGTTCTTGTCGTTCGTCCCTCTTCGTCCTCTCAATTGATCCGTAGGCCTTCTTTGGACCAAACTCGTCTCGTTCGTCCATCTTCGTCCTCCCATTTGATCCGTTGGCATTCTATGGACCAAGTTCGTCTCGTTCGTCCATATTCGTCCTCCCATTTGATTTGTAGGCCTTCTTTGGACCAAGTTCGCCTCGTTCGTCCATCTTCGTCCTCCCATTTGATCCGTATGACTTCTTTGGACCACGTTCGTCTCGTTCGTCCATCTTCGTCCTCCCATTTTATCTGTAGGCCTTCTTTGGCCATGTTCGTCTTGTTCGTCCATATTCGACCTCCCATTTGATCCATTGGCATTTTTTGGACGATGTTCGTCATGTTCGTCCATCTTCAAGCTCCCATTTGATCCATTGGCCTTCTTTGGACTAACTACGTTTCGTTCGTCCATCTTCGCCCTCCCATTTGATCCATTGGCATTCTTGAGACCATTTTCGCCTCGTTCGTCCCTCTTCGTCCTCCCATTTGATCCGTAGGCTTTCTTTGGACCAAGTTCGTCTCATTCGTCCATCTTCGTCCTCCCATTTGATCCATTGGAATTCTTTAGACCATGTTCTTGTCGTTCGCCCCTCTTCGTCCTCTCATTTGATCCGTAGGCCTTCTTTGGACCAAGTTCGTCTCGTTCGTCCACTTCGTCCTCCCATTTGATCGGTTGGCATTCTATGGACCAAGTTCATCTCGTTCGTCCATATTCGTCCTCCCATTTGATCTGTAGGTCTTCTTTGGACCAAGTTCGTCTCGTTCGTCCATCTTCGTCCTCCCATTTGATCCGTACGACTTCTTTGGACCAAGTTCGTCTCGTTCGTCCATCTTCGTCCTCCCATTTGATCCGTAGGCCTTCTTCGGCCAAGTTCGTCTCGTTCGTCCATCTTCGACCTCCCATTTGATCCAATGGCATTCTTTGGACGATGTTCGTCTTGTTCGTCCATCTTCAACCTCCCATTTGATCCATTGGCCTTATTTGGACTAACTACGTTTCGTTCGTCCATCTTCGCCCTCCCATTTGATCCATTGGCATTCTTGAGACCATTTTCGCCTCGTTCGTCCCTCTTCGTCCTCCCATTTGATCCGTAGGCCTTCTTTGGTTCAAGTTCGTCTCGTTCGTCCATCTTCGTCCTCCCATTTGATCTGTAGGCCTTCTTTGGACCATGTTCGTCTCGTTCGTCCATCTTCGTCCTCCCATTTGATCCGTAGGTCTTCTTTGGACCATGTTCGACTCATTCGTCCATCTTCAACCTCCCATATGATCCATAGGCCTTCTTTGGACCAAATTCGTCTCGTTCATCCATCTTCGTCCTCGCATTTGATCTGTTGGCATTCTATGGACCAAGTTCGCCTCGTTCGTCCATCTTCGTCCTCCCATTTGATCCGTAGGCCTTCTTTGGAACAAGTTCGCCTAGTTCGTCCCTCTTAACCTCCCATTTGATCCGTAGGCCTTCTTTGGACCAAGTTCGTTTCGTTCGTCCCTGTTCCTCCTCCCATTTGATCCGTAGGCCTTCTTTAGACCATGTTCGTCTCATTCGTCCCTCTTCGTCCTCCCATTTGATCCGTAGGCCTTCTTTGGACCAAGTTCGTCTCGTTCGTCCATCTTCGTCCTCCCATTTGATCCGTAGGCCTTCTTTGGACCAAGTTCGGCTCGTTCGTCCATCTTCGACCTCCCATTTGATCCATTGGCATTCTTTGGACCATGTTCGTCCCATTCGTCCATCTTCAACCTCCCATATGATCCATAGGCCTTCTTTGGACCAAATTCGTCTCGTTCGTCCATCTTCGTCCTCCCATTTGATCCATTGGCATTCTTTAGACCATGTTCGTCTCGTTCGTCCCTCTTCGCCCTCCCATTTGATCTGTAGGCCTTCTTTCGACCAAGTTCGTCTCGTTCGTCCATCTTCGTCCTCCCATTTGATCCGTATGACTTCTTTGGACCAAGTTCGTCTCGTTCGTCCATCTTCGTCGTCCCATTTGATCCGTAGGCCTTCTTTGGCTAAGTTCGTCTCGTTCGTCCATCTTCGGCCTCCCATTTGGTCCATTGGCATTCTTTGGACGATGTTGTCTTGTTCGTCCATCTTCGTCCTCCCATTTGATCCATTGGCCTTATTTGGACTAACTACGTTTCGTTCGTCCATCTTCGCCCTCCCATTTGATCCATTGGCATTCTTGAGACCATTTTCGCCTCGTTCGTCCCTCTTTGTCCTCCCATTTGATCCGTAGGCCTTCTTTGGATCAAGTTCGTCTCGCTCGTCCATCTTCGTCCTCCCTTTTGATCCGTAGGCCTTCTTTGGACCATGTTCGTCTCGTTCGTCCATCTTCGTCCTCCCATTTGATCCGTAGGTCTTCTTTGGACCAAGTTCGACTCGTTCGTCCATCTTCAACCTCCCATATGATCCATAGGCCTTCTTTGGACCAAATTCGTCTCGTTCCACCATCTTCGTCCTCGCATTTGATCCGTTGGCATTCTATGGTCCAAGTTCGCCTCGTTCGTCCATCTTCGTCCTCCCATTTGATCCGTAGGCCTTCTTTGGAACAAGTTCGCCTAGTTCGCCCCTCTTAACCTCCCATTTGATCCGTAGGCCTTCTTTGGACCAAGTTCATCTCGTTCGTCCCTCTTCGTCCTCCCATTTGATCCGTAGGCCTTCGTTGGACCAAGTTCGTCTCGTTCGTCCATCTTCGTCCTCCCATTTGATCCGTAGGCCTTCTTAGGACCAAGTTCGTCTCGTTCGTCCATCTTCGACCTCCCATTTGATCCATTGGCATTCTTTGGACCATGTTCATCCCATTCGTCCATCTTCAACCTCCCATATGATCCATAGGCCTTCTTTGGACCAAATTCGTCTCGTTCGTCCATCTTCGTCCTCCCATTTGATCCATTGGCATTCTTTAGACCATGTTCGTCTCGTTCGTTCCTCTTCGCCCTCCCATTTGATCTGTAGGCCTTCTTTGGACCAAGTTCGCCTCTTCGTCCATCTTCGTCCTCCCATTTGATCCGTATGACTTCTTTGGACCAAGTTCGTCTCGTTCGTCCATCTTCGTCCTCCCATTTGATCCGTAGGCCTTCTTTGGCTAAGTTCGTCTCGTTCGTCCATCTTCGATCTCCCATTTGATCCATGGGCATTCTTTGGACGATGTTGTCTTGTTCGTCCATCTTCAACCTCCCATTTGATCCATTGGCCTTATTTGGACTAACTACGTTTCGTTCGTCCATCTTCGTCCTCCCATTTGATCCATTGACATTCTTTAGACAATGTTCTTGTCGTTCGTCCCTCTTCGTTCTCTCAATTGATCCGTAGGCCTTCTTTGGACCAAACTCGTCTCGTTCGTCCATCTTCGTCCTCCCATTTGATCCATTGGCCTTCTTTGGACTAACTACGTTTCGTTCGTCCATCTTCGCCCTCCCATTTGATCCATTGGCATTCTTGAGACCATTTTCGCCTCGTTCGTCCCTCTTCGTTCTCCCATTTGATCCGTAGGCTTTCTTTGGACCAAGTTCGTCTCGTTCGTCCATCTTCGTCCTCCCATTTGATCCGTAGGCCTTCTTTGGCTAAGTTCGTCTCGTTCGTCCATCTTCGACCTCCCATTTGATCCATGGGCATTCTTTGGACGATATTGTCTTGTTCGTCCATCTTCAACCTCCCATTTGATCCATTGGCCTTATTTGGACTAACTACGTTTCGTTCGTCCATCTTCGTCCTCCCATTTGATCCATTGACATTCTTTAGACAATGTTCTTGTCGTTCGTCCCTCTTCGTCCTCTCAATTGATCCGTAGGCCTTCTTTGGACCAAACTCGTCTCGTTCGTCCATCTTCGTCCTCCCATTTGATCCATTGGCCTTCTTTGGACTAACTACGTTTCGTTCGTCCATCTTCGCCCTCCCATTTGATCCATTGGCATTCTTGAGACCATTTTCGCCTCGTTCGTCCCTCTTCGTTCTCCCATTTGATCCGTAGGCTTTCTTTGGACCAAGTTCGTCTCATTCGTCCATCTTCGTCCTCCCATTTGATCCATTGGAATTCTTTAGACCATGTTCTTGTCGTTCGCCCCTCTTCGTCCTCTCATTTGATCCGTAGGCCTTCTTTGGACCAAGTTCGTCTCGTTCGTCCACTTCGTCCTCCCATTTGATCGGTTGGCATTCTATGGACCAAGTTCGTCTCGTTCGTCCATATTCGTCCTCCCATTTGATCTGTAGGCCTTCTTTGGACCAAGTTCGTCTCGTTCGTCCATCTTCGTCCTCCCATTTGATCCGTATGACTTCTTTGGACCAAGTTCGTCTCGTTCGTCCATCTTCGTCCTCCCATTTGATCCGTAGGCCTTCTTCGGCCAAGTTCGTCTCATTCGTCCATCTTCGACCTCCCATTTGATCCATTGGCATTCTTTGGACGATGTTCGTCTTGTTCGTTCATCTTCAACCTCCCATTTGATCCATTGGCCTTATTTGGACTAACTACGTTTCGTTCGTCCATCTTCGCCCTCCCATTTGATATATTGGCATTCTTGAGACCATTTTCGCCTCGTTCGTCCCTCTTCGTCCTCCCATTTGATCCGTAGGCCTTCTTTGGATCAAGTTCGTCTCGCTCGTCCATCTTCGTCCTCCCATTTGATCCGTAGGCCTTCTTTGGACCATGTTCGTCTCGTTCGTCCATCTTCGTCCTCCCATTTGATCCGTAGGTCTTCTTTGGACCAAGTTCGACTCGTTCGTCCATCTTCAACCTCCCATATGATCCATAGGCCTTCTTTGGACCAAGTTTGTCTCGTTCCACCATCTTCGTCCTCGCATTTGATCCGTTGGCATTCTATGGACCAAGTTCGCCTCGTTCGTCCATCTTCGTCCTCCCATTTGATCCGTAGGCCTTCTTTGGAACAAGTTCGCCTAGTTCGTCCCTCTTAACCTCCCATTTGATCCGTAGGTCTTCTTTGGACCAAGTTCGTCTCGTTCGTCCCTCTTCGTCCTCCCATTTGATCCGTAGGCCTTCTTTGGACCAAGTTCGTCTCGTTCGTCCATCTTCGTCCTCCCATTTGATCCGTAGGCCTTCTTAGGACCAAGTTCGTCTCGTTCGTCCATCTTCGACCTCCCATTTGATCCATTGGCATTCTTTGGACCATGTTCGTCCCATTCGTCCATCTTCAACCTCCCATATGATCCATAGGCCTTCTTTGGACCAAATTCGTCTCGTTCGTCCATCTTCGTCCTCCCATTTGATCCATTGGCATTCTTTAGACCATGTTCGTCTCGTTCGTCCATCTTCGTCCTCCCATTTGATCCGTAGGCCTTCTTTGGCTAAGTTCGTCTCGTTCGTCCATCTTCGACCTCCCAATTGATCCATGGGCATTCTTTGGACGATGTTGTCTTGTTCGTCCATCTTCAACCTCCCATTTGATCCATTGGCCTTCTTTGGACTAACTACGTTTCGTTCGTCCATTTCCGTCCTCCCATTTGATCCATTGACATTCTTTACACCATGTTCTTGTCGTTCGTCCCTCTTCGTCCTCTCAATTGATCCGTAGGCCTTCTTTGGACCAAACTCGTCTCGTTCGTCCATCTTCGTCCTCCCATTTGATCCGTTGGCATTCTATGGACCAAGTTCGTCTCGTTCGTCCATATTCTTCCTCCCATTTGATCTGTAGGCCTTCTTTGGCCATGTTCGTCTTGTTCGTCCATCTTCGACCTCCCATTTGATCCGTTGGCATTTTTTGGACGATGTTCGTCATGTTCGTCCATCTTCAAGCTCCCATTTGATCCATTGGCCTTCTTCGGACTAACTACGTTTCGTTCGTCCATCTTCGCCCTCCCATTTGATCCATTGGCATTCTTGAGACCATTTTCGCCTCGTTCGTCCCTCTTCGTTCTCCCATTTGATCCGTAGGCTTTCTTTGGACCAAGTTCGTCTCATTCGTCCATCTTCGTCCTCCCATTTGATCCATTGGAATTCTTTAGACCATGTTCTTGTCGTTCGCCCCTCTTCGTCCTCTCATTTGATCTGTAAGCCTTCTTTGGACCAAGTTCGTCTCGTTCGTCCACTTCGTCCTCCCATTTGATCGGTTAGCATTCTATGGACCAAGTTCGTCTCGTTCGTCCATATTCGTCCTCCCATTTGATCTGTAGGCCTTCTTTGGACCAAGTTCGTCTCGTTCGTCCATCTTCGTCCTCCCATTTGATCCGTATGACTTCTTTGGACCAAGTTCGTCTCGTTCGTCCATCTTCGTCCTCCCATTTGATCCGTAGGCCTTCTTCGGCCAAGTTCGTCTCGTTCGTCCATCTTCGACCTCCCATTTGATCCATTGGCATTCTTTGGACGATGTTCGTCTTGTTCGTCCATCTTCAACCTCCCATTTGATCCATTGGCCTTATTTGGACTAACTACGTTTCGTTCGTCCATCTTCGCCCTCCCATTTGATATATTGGCATTCTTGAGACCATTTTCGCCTCGTTCGTCCCTCTTCGTCCTCCCATTTGATCCGTAGGCCTTCTTTGGATCAAGTTCGTCTCGCTCGTCCATCTTCGTCCTCCCATTTGATCCGTAGGCCTTCTTTGGACCATGTTCGTCTCGTTCGTCCATCTTCGTCCTCCCATTTGATCCGTAGGTCTTCTTTGGACCAAGTTCGACTCGTTCGTCCATCTTCAACCTCCCATATAATCCTTAGGCCTTCTTTGGACCAAGTTCGTCTCGTTCCACCATCTTCGTCCTCGCATTTGATCCGTTGGCATTCTATGGACCAAGTTCGCCTCGTTCGTCCATCTTCGTCCTCCCATTTGATCCGTAGGCCTTCTTTGGAACAAGTTCGCCTAGTTCGTCCCTCTTAACCTCCCATTTGATCCGTAGGCCTTCTTTGGACCAAGTTCGTCTCCTTCGTCCCTCTTCGTCCTCCCATTTGATCCGTAGGCCTTCTTTGGACCAAGTTCGTCTCGTTCGTCCATCTTCGTCCTCCCATTTGATCCGTAGGCCTTCTTAGGACCAAGTTCGTCGCGTTCGTCCATCTTCGACCTCCCATTTGATCCATTGGCATTCTTTGGACCATGTTCGTCCCATTCGTCCATCTTCAACCTCCCATATGATCCATAGGCCTTCTTTGGACCAAATTCGTCTCGTTCGTCCATCTTCGTCCTCCCATTTGATCCATTGGCATTCTTTAGACCATGTTCGTCTCGTTCGTTCCTCTTCGCCCTCCCATTTGATCTGTAGGCCTTCTTTGGACCAAGTTCGTCTCGTTCGTCCATCTTCGTCCTCCCATTTGATCCGTATGACTTCTTTGGACCAAGTTCGTCTCGTTCGTCCATCTTCGTCCTCCTATTTGATCCGTAGGCCTTCTTTGGCTAAGTTCGTCTCGTTCGTCCATCTTCAACCTCCCATTTGATCCATGGGCATTCTTTGGACGATGTTGTCTTGTTCGTCCATCTTCAACCTCCCATTTGATCCATTGGCCTTATTTGGACTAACTACGTTTCGTTCGTCCATCTTCGTCCTCCCATTTGATCCATTGACATTCTTTAGACCATGTTCTTGTCGTTCGTCCCTCTTCGTCCTCTCAATTGATCCGTAGGCCTTCTTTGGACCAAACTCGTATCGTTCGTCCATCTTCGTCCTCCCATTTGATCCGTTGGCATTCTATGGACCAAGTTCGTCTCGTTCGTCCATATTCGTCCTCCCTTTTGATCTGTAGGCCTTCTTTGGCCATGTTCGTCTTATTCGTCCATCTTCGACCTCCCATTTGATCCATTGGCATTTTTTGGACGATGTTCGTCATGTTCGTCCATCTTCAAGCTCCCATTTGATCCATTGGCCTTCTTTGGACTAACTACGTTTCGTTCGTCCATCTTCGCCCTCCCATTTGATCCATTGGCATTCTTGAGACCATTTTCGCCTCGTTCGTCCCTCTTCGTTCTCCCATTTGATCCGTAGGCTTTCTTTGGACCAAGTTCGTCTCATTCGTCCATCTTCGTCCTCCCATTTGATCCATTGGAATTCTTTAGACCATGTTCTTGTCGTTCGCCCCTCTTCGTCCTCTCATTTGATCCGTAGGCCTTCTTTGGACCAAGTTCGTCTCGTTCGTCCACTTCGTCCTCCCATTTGATCGGTTGGCATTCTATGGACCAAGTTCGTCTCGTTCGTCCATATTCGTCATCCCATTTGATCTGTAGGCCTTCTTTGGACCAAGTTCGTCTCGTTCGTCCATCTTCGTCCTCCCATTTGATCCGTATGACTTCTTTGGACCAAGTTCGTCTCGTTCGTCCATCTTCGTCCTCCCATTTGATCCGTAGGCCTTATTCGGCCAAGTTCGTCTCATTCGTCCATCTTCGACCTCCCATTTGATCCATTGGCATTCTTTGGACGATGTTCGTCTTGTTCGTTCATCTTCAACCTCCCATTTGATCCATTGGCCTTATTTGGACTAACTACGTTTCGTTCGTCCATCTTCGCCCTCCCATTTGATATATTGGCATTCTTGAGACCATTTTCGCCTCGTTCGTCCCTCTTCGTCCTCCCATTTGATCCGTAGGCCTTCTTTGGATCAAGTTCGTCTCGCTCGTCCATCTTCGTCCTCCAATTTGATCCGTAGGCCTTCTTTGGACCATGTTCGTCTCGTTCGTCCATCTTCGTCCTCCCATTTGATCCGTAGGTCTTCTTTGGACCAAGTTCGACTCGTTCGTCCATCTTCAACCTCCCATATGATCCATAGGCCTTCTTTGGACCAAGTTTGTCTCGTTCCACCATCTTCGTCCTCGCATTTGATCCGTTGGCATTCTATGGACCAAGTTCGCCTCGTTCGTCCATCTTCGTCCTCCCATTTGATCCGTAGGCCTTCTTTGGAACAAGTTCGCCTAGTTCGTCCCTCTTAACCTCCCATTTGATCCGTAGGCCTTCTTTGGACCAAGTTCGTCTCGTTCGTCCCTCTTCGTCCTCCCATTTGATCCGTAGGCCTTCTTTGGACCAAGTTCGTCTCGTTCGTCCATCTTCGTCCTCCCATTTGATCCGTAGGCCTTCTTAGGACCAAGTTCGTCTCGTTCGTCCATCTTTGACCTCCCATTTGATCCATTGGCATTCTTTGGACCATGTTCGTCCCATTCGTCCATCTTCAACCTCCCATATGATCCATAGGCCTTCTTTGGACCAAATTCGTCTCGTTCGTCCATCTTCGTCCTCCCATTTGATCCATTGGCATTCTTTAGACCATGTTCGTCTCGTTCGTTCCTCTTCGCCCTCCCATTTGATCTGTAGGCCTTCTTTGGACCAAGTTCGTCTCGTTCGTCCATCTTCGTCCTCCCATTTGATCCGTATGACTTCTTTGGACCAAGTTCGTCTCGTTCGTCCATCTTCGTCCTCCCATTTGATCCGTAGGCCTTCTTTGGCTAAGTTCGTCTCGTTCGTCCATCTTCGACCTCCCAATTGATCCATGGGCATTCTTTGGACGATGTTGTCTTGTTCGTCCATCTTCAACCTCCCATTTGATCCATTGGCCTTATTTGGACTAACTACGTTTCGTTCGTCCATTTCCGTCCTCCCATTTGATCCATTGACATTCTTTAGACCATGTTCTTGTCGTTCGTCCCTCTTCGTCCTCTCAATTGATCCGTAGGCCTTCTTTGGACCAAACTCGTCTCGTTCGTCCATCTTCGTCCTCCCATTTGATCCGTTGGCATTCTATGGACCAAGTTCGTCTCGTTCGTCCATATTCTTCCTCCCATTTGATCTGTAGGCCTTCTTTGGCCATGTTCGTCTTGTTCGTCCATCTTCGACCTCCCATTTGATCCATTGGCATTTTTTGGACGATGTTCGTCATGTTCGTCCATCTTCAAGCTCCCATTTGATCCATTGGCCTTCTTTGGACTAACTACGTTTCGTTCGTCCATCTTCGCCCTCCCATTTGATCCATTGGCATTCTTGAGACCATTTTCGCCTCGTTCGTCCCTCTTCGTTCTCCCATTTGATCCGTAGGCTTTCTTTGGACCAAGTTCGTCTCATTCGTCCATCTTCGTCCTCCCATTTGATCCATTGGAATTCTTTAGACCATGTTCTTGTCGTTCGCCCCTCTTCGTCCTCTCATTTGATCCGTAGGCCTTCTTTGGACCAAGTTCGTCTCGTTCGTCCACTTCGTCCTCCCATTTGATCGGTTAGCATTCTATGGACCAAGTTCGTCTCGTTCGTCCATATTCGTCCTCCCATTTGATCTGTAGGCCTTCTTTGGACCAAGTTCGTCTCGTTCGTCCATCTTCGTCCTCCCATTTGATCCGTATGACTTCTTTGGACCAAGTTCGTCTCGTTCGTCCATCTTCGTCCTCCCATTTGATCCGTAGGCCTTCTTCGGCCAAGTTCGTCTCGTTCGTCCATCTTCGACCTCCCATTTGATCCATTGGCATTCTTTGGACGATATTCGTCTTGTTCGTCCATCTTCAACCTCCCATTTGATCCATTGGCCTTATTTGGACTAACTACGTTTCGTTCGTCCATCTTCGCCCTCCCATTTGATATATTGGCATTCTTGAGACCATTTTCGCCTCGTTCGTCCCTCTTCGTCCTCCCATATAATCCTTAGGCCTTCTTTGGACCAAGTTCGACTCGTTCGTCCATCTTCAACCTCCCATATAATCCTTAGGCCTTCTTTGGACCAAGTTCGTCTCGTTCCACCATCTTCGTCCTCGCATTTGATCCGTTGGCATTCTATGGACCAAGTTCGCCTCGTTCGTCCATCTTCGTCCTCCCATTTGATCCGTAGGCCTTCTTTGGAACAAGTTCGCCTAGTTCGTCCCTCTTAACCTCCCATTTGATCCGTAGGCCTTCTTTGGACCAAGTTCGTCTCGTTCGTCCCTCTTCGTCCTCCCATTTGATCCGTAGGCCTTCTTTGGACCAAGTTCGTCTCGTTCGTCCATCTTCGTCCTCCCATTTGATCCGTAGGCCTTCTTAGGACCAAGTTCGTCGCGTTCGTCCATCTTCGACCTCCCATTTGATCCATTGGCATTCTTTGGACCATGTTCGTCCCATTCGTCCATCTTCAACCTCCCATATGATCCATAGGCCTTCTTTGGACCAAATTCGTCTCGTTCGTCCATCTTCGTCCTCCCATTTGATCCATTGGCATTCTTTAGACCATGTTCGTCTCGTTCGTTCCTCTTCGCCCTCCCATTTGATCTGTAGGCCTTCTTTGGACCAAGTTCGTCTCGTTCGTCCATCTTCGTCCTCCCATTTGATCCGTACGACTTCTTTGGACCAAGTTCGTCTCGTTCGTCCATCTTCGTCCTCCCATTTGATCCGTAGGCCTTCTTCTGCCAAGTTCGTCTCGTTCGTCCATCTTCGACCTCCCATTTGATCCATTGGCATTCTTTGGACGATGTTCGTCTTGTTCGTCCATCTTCAACCTCCCATTTGATCCATTGGCCTTATTTGGACTAACTACGTTTCGTTCGTCCATCTTCGCCCTCCCATTTGATATATTGGCATTCTTGAGACCATTTTCGCCTCGTTCGTCCCTCTTCGTCCTCCCATTTGATCCGTAGGCCTTCTTTGGATCAAGTTCGTCTCGCTCGTCCATCTTCGTCCTCCCATTTGATCCGTAGGCCTTCTTTGGACCATGTTCGTCTCGTTCGTCCATCTTCGTCCTCCCATTTGATCCGTAGGTCTTCATTGGACCAAGTTCGACTCGTTCGTCCATCTTCAACCTCCCATATGATCCATAGGCCTTCTTTGGACCAAATTCGTCTCGTTCCACCATCTTCGTCCTCGCATTTGATCCGTTGGCATTCTATGGACCAAGTTCGCCTCGTTCGTCCATCTTCGTCCTCCCATTTGATCCGTAGGCCTTCTTTTGAACAAGTTCGCCTAGTTCGTCCCTCTTAACCTCCCATTTGATCCGTAGGCCTTCTTTGGACCAAGTTCGTCTCGTTCGTCCATCTTCGTCCTCCCATTTGATCCGTAGGCCTTCTTAGGACCAAGTTCGTCTCGTTCGTCCATCTTCGACCTCCCATTTGATCCATTGGCATTCTTTGGACCATGTTCGTCCCATTCGTCCATCTTCAACCTCCCATATGATCCATAGTCCTTCTTTGGACCAAATTCGTCTCGTTCGTCCATCTTCGTCCTCCCATTTGATCCATTGGCATTCTTTAGACCATGTTCGTCTCGTTCGTTCCTCTTCGCCCTCCCATTTGATCTGTAGGCCTTCTTTGGACCAAGTTCGTCTCGTTCGTCCATCTTCGTCCTCCCATTTGATCCGTATGACTTCTTTGGACCAAGTTCGTCTCGTTCGTCCATCTTCGTCCTCCCATTTGATCCGTAGGCCTTCTTTGGCTAAGTTCGTCTCGTTCGTCCATCTTCGACCTCCCATTTGATCCATGGGCATTCTTTGGACGATGTTGTCTTGTTCGTCCGTCTTCAACCTCCCATTTGATCCATTGGCCTTATTTGGACTAACTACGTTTCGTTCGTCCATCTTCGTCCTCCCATTTGATCCATTGACATTCTTTAGACCATGTTCTTGTCGTTCGTCCCTCTTCGTCGTCTCAATTGATCCGTAGGCCTTCTTTGGACCAAACTCGTCTCGTTCGTCCATCTTCGTCCTCCCATTTGATCCGTTGGCATTCTATGGACCAAGTTCGTCTCGTTCGTCCATATTCGTCCTCCCATTTGATCCGTAGGCCTTCTTTGGACCAAGTTCGTCTCGTTCGTCCATCTTCGTCCTCCCATTTGATCCGTAGGCCTTCTTAGGACCAAGTTCGTCTCGTTCGTCCATCTTCGACCTCCCATTTGATCCATTGGCATTCTTTGGACCATGTTCGTCCCATTCGTCCATCTTCAACCTCCCATATGATCCATAGGCCTTCTTTAGACCAAATTCGTCTCGTTCGTCCATCTTCGTCCTCCCATTTGATCCATTGGCATTCTTTAGACCATGTTCGTCTCGTTCGTTCCTCTTCGCCCTCCCATTTGATCTGTAGGCCTTCTTTGGACCAAGTTCGTCTCGTTCGTCCATCTTCGTCCTCCCATTTGATCCGTATGACTTCTTTGGACCAAGTTAGTCTCGTTCGTCCATCTTCGTCCTCCCATTTGATCCGTAGGCCTTCTTTGGCTAAGTTCGTCTCGTTCGTCCATCTTCGACCTCCCATTTGATCCATGGGCATTCTTTGGACGATGTTGTCTTGTTCGCCCATCTTCAACCTCCCATTTGATCCATTGGCCTTATTTGGACTAACTACGTTTCGTTCGTCCATCTTCGTCCTCCCATTTGATCCATTGACATTCTTTAGACCATGTTCTTGTCGTTCGTCCCTCTTCGTCCTCTCAATTGATCCGTAGGCCTTCTTTGGACCAAACTCGTCTCGTTCGTCCGTCTTCGTCCTCCCATTTGATCCGTTGGCATTCTATGGACCAAGTTCGTCTCGTTCGTCCATATTCGTCCTCCCATTTGATCTGTAGGCCTTCTTTGGACCAAGTTCGTCTCGTTCGTCCATCTTCGTCCTCCCATTTGATCCGTATGACTTCTTTGGACCACGTTCGTCTCGTTCGTCCATCTTCGTCCTCCCATTTGATCTGTAGGCCTTCTTTGGCCATGTTCGTCTTGTTCGTCCATCTTCGACCTCCCATTTGATCCATTGGCATTTTTTGGACGAAGTTCGTCATGTTCGTCCATCTTCAAGCTCCCATTTGATCCATTGGCCTTCTTTGGACTAACTACGTTTCGTTCGTCCATCTTCGCCCTCCCATTTGATCCATTGGCATTCTTGAGACCATTTTCGCCTCGTTCGTCCCTCTTCGTCCTCCCATTTGATCCGTAGGCTTTCTTTGGACCAAGTTCGTCTCATTCGTCCATCTTCGTCCTCCCATTTGATCCATTGGAATTCTTTAGACCATGTTCTTGTCGTTCGCCCCTCTTCGTCCTCTCATTTGATCCGTAGGCCTTCTTTGGGCCAAGTTCGTCTCGTTCGTCCAGTTCGTCCTCCCATTTGATCGGTTGGCATTCTATGGACCAAGTTCGTCTCGTTCGTCCATCTTCGTCCTCCCATTTGATCCGTAGGCCTTCTTTGGCTAAGTTCGTCTCGTTCGTCCATCTTCGACCTCCCATTTGATCCATGGGCATTCTTTGGACGATGTTGTCTTGTTCGTCCATCTTCAACCTCCCATTTGATCCATTGGCCTTATTTGGACTAACTACGTTTCGTTCGTCCATCTTCGTCCTCCCATTTGATCCATTGACATTCTTTACCCCATGTTCTTGTCGTTCGTCCCTCTTCGTCCTCTCAATTGATCCGTAGGCCTTCTTTGGACCAAACTCGTCTCGTTCGTCCATCTTCGTCCTCCCATTTGATCCGTTGGCATTCTATGGACCAAGTTCGTCTCGTTCGTCCATATTCGTCCTCCCATTTGATCCGTAGGCCTTCTTTGGACCAAGTTCGTCTCGTTCGTCCATCTTCGTCCTCCCATTTGATCCGTAGGCCTTCTTAGGACAAAGTTCGTCTCGTTCATCCATCTTCGACCTCCCATTTGATCCATTGGCATTCTTTGGACCATGTTCGTCCCATTCGTCCATCTTCAACCTCCCATATGATCCATAGGCCTTCTTTGGACCAAATTCGTCTCGTTCGTCCATCTTCGTCCTCCCATTTGATCCATTGGCATTCTTTAGACCATGTTCGTCTCGTTCGTTCCTCTTCGCCCTCCCATTTGATCTGTAGGCCTTCTTTGGACCAAACTCGTCTCGTTCGTCCATCTTCGTCCTCCCATTTGATCCGTTGGCATTCTATGGACCAAGTTCGTCTCGTTCGTCCATATTCGTCCTCCCATTTGATCCGTAGGCCTTCTTTGGACCAAGTTCGTCTCGTTCGTCCATCTTCGACCTCCCATTTGATCCATTGGCATTCTTTGGACCATGTTCGTCCCATTCGTCCATCTTCAACCTCCCATATGATCCATAGGCCTTCTTTGGACCAAATTCGTCTCGTTCGTCCATCTTCGTCCTCCCATTTGATCCATTGGCATTCTTTAGACCATGTTCGTCTCGTTCGTTCCTCTTCGCCCTCCCATTTGATCTGTAGGCCTTCTTTGGACCAAGTTCGTCTCGTTCGTCCATCTTCGTCCTCCCATTTGATCCGTATGACTTCTTTGGACCAAGTTAGTCTCGTTCGTCCATCTTCGTCCTCCCATTTGATCCGTAGGCCTTCTTTGGCTAAGTTCGTCTCGTTCGTCCATCTTCGACCTCCCATTTGATCCATGGGCATTCTTTGGACGATGTTGTCTTGTTCGCCCATCTTCAACCTCCCATTTGATCCATTGGCCTTATTTGGACTAACTACGTTTTGTTCGTCCATCTTCGTCCTCCCATTTGATCCATTGACATTCTTTAGACCATGTTCTTGTCGTTGGTCCCTCTTCGTCCTCTCAATTGATCCGTAGGCCTTCTTTGGACCAAACTCGTCTCGTTCGTCCATCTTCGTCCTCCCATTTGATCCGTTGGCATTCTATGGACCAAGTTCGTCTCGTTCGTCCATATTCGTCCTCCCATTTGATCCGTAGGCCTTCTTTGGACCAAGTTCGTCTCGTTCGTCCATCTTCGTCCTCCCATTTGATCCGTAAGCCTTCTTAGGACCAAGTTCGTCTCGTTCGTCCATCTTCGACCTCCCATTTGATCCATTGGCATTCTTTGGACCATGTTCGTCCCATTCGTCCATCTTCAACCTCCCATATGATCCATAGGCCTTCTTTGGACCAAATTCGTCTCGTTCGTCCATCTTCGTCCTCCCATTTGATCCATTGGCATTCTTTAGACCATGTTCGTCTCGTTCGTTCCTCTTCGTCCTCTCATTTGATCCGTAGGCCTTCTTTGGACCAAGTTTGTCTCGTTCGTCCAGTTCGTCCTCCCATTTGATCGGTTCGCATTCTATGGACCAAGTTCGTCTCGTTCGTCCATCTTCGTCCTCCCATTTGATCCGTAGGCCTTCTTTGGCTAAGTTCGTCTCGTTCGTCCATCTTCGACCTCCCATTTGATCCATGGGCATTCTTTGGACGATGTTGTCTTGTTCGTCCATCTTCAACCTCCCATTTGATCCATTGGCCTTATTTGGACTAACTACGTTTCGTTCGTCCATCTTCGTCCTCCCATTTGATCCATTGACATTCTTTACCCCATGTTCTTGTCGTTCGTCCCTCTTCGTCCTCTCAATTGATCCGTAGGCCTTCTTTGGACCAAACTCGTCTCGTTCGTCCATCTTCGTCCTCCCATTTGATCCGTTGGCATTCTATGGACCAAGTTCGTCTCGTTCGTCCATATTCGTCCTCCCATTTGATCCGTAGGCCTTCTTTGGACCACGTTCGTCTCGTTCGTCCATCTTCGTCCTCCCATTTGATCTGTAGGCCTTCTTTGGCCATGTTCGTCTTGTTCGTCCATCTTCGACCTCCCATTTGATCCATTGGCATTTTTTGGACGAAGTTCGTCATGTTCGTCCATCTTCAAGCTCCCATTTGATCCATTGTCCTTCTTTGGACTAACTACGTTTCGTTCGTCCATCTTCGCCCTCCCATTTGATCCATTGGCATTCTTGAGACCATTTTCGCCTCGTTCGTCCCTCTTCGTCCTCCCATTTGATCCGTAGGCTTTCTTTGGACCAAGTTCGTCTCATTCGTCCATCTTCGTCCTCCCATTTGATCCATTGGAATTCTTTAGACCATGTTCTTGTCGTTCGCCCCTCTTCGTCCTCTCATTTGATCCGTAGGCCTTCTTTGGACCAAGTTCGTCTCGTTCGTCCAGTTCGTCCTCCCATTTGATCGGTTGGCATTCTATGGACCAAGTTCGTCTCGTTCGTCCATATTCGTCCTCCCATTTGATCTGTAGGCCTTCTTTGGACCAAGTTCGTCTCGTTCGTCCATCTTCGTCCTCCCATTTGATCCGTATGACTTCTTTGGACCAAGTTCGTCTCGTTCGTCCATCTTCGTCCTCCCATTTGATCCATAGGCCTTCTTCGGCCAAGTTCGTCTCGTTCGTCCATCTTCGACCTCCCATTTGATCCATTGGCATTCTTTGGACGATGTTCGTCTTGTTCGTCCATCTTCAACCTCCCATTTGATCCATTGGCCTTATTTGGACTAACTACGTTTCGTTCGTCCATCTTCGCCCTCCCATTTGATCCATTGGCATTCTTGAGACCATTTTCGCCTCGTTCGTCCCTCTTCGTCCTCCCATTTGATCCGTAGGCCTTCTTTGGATCAAGTTCGTCTCTTTCGTCCATCTTCGTCCTCCCATTTGATCCGTAGGCCTTCTTTGGACCATGTTCGTCTCGTTCGTCCATCTTCGTCCTCCCATTTGATCCGTAGGTCTTCTTTGGACCAAGTTCGACTCGTTCGTCCATCTTCAACCTCCCATATGATCCATAGGCCTTCTTTGGACCAAATTCGTCTCGTTCCACCATCTTCGTCTTCGCATTTGATCCGTTGGCATTCTATGGACCAAGTTCGCCTCGTTCGTCCATCTTCGTCCTCCCATTTGATCCGTAGGCCTTCTTTGGAACAAGTTTGCCTAGTTCGTCCCTCTTAACCTCCCATTTGATCCGTAGGCCTTCTTTGGACCAAGTTCATCTCGTTCGTCCCTCTTCGTCCTCCCATTTGATCCGTAGGCCTTCTTTGGACCAAGTTCGTCTCGTTCGTCCATCTTCGTCCTCCCATTTGATCCTTAGGCCTTCTTCGGCCAAGTTCGTCTCGTTCGTCCATCTTCGACCTCCCATTTGATCCATTGGCATTCTTTGGACGATGTTCGTCTTGTTCGTCCATCTTCAACCTCCCATTTGATCCATTGGCCTTATTTGGACTAACTACGTTTCGTTCGTCCATCTTCGCCCTCCCATTTGATCCATTGGCATTCTTGAGACCATTTTCGCCTCGTTCGTCCCTCTTCGTCCTCCCATTTGATCCGTAGGCCTTCTTTGGATCAAGTTCGTCTCGTTCGTCCATCTTCGTCCTCCCATTTGATCTGTAGGCCTTCTTTGGACCATGTTCGTCTCGTTCATCCATCTTCGTCCTCGCATTTGATCCGTTGGCATTCTATGGACCAAGTTCGCCTCGTTCGTCCATCTTCGTCCTCCCATTTGATCCGTAGGCCTTCTTTGGAACAAGTTCGCCTAGTTCGTCCCTCTTAACCTCCCATTTGATCCGTAGGCCTTCTTTGGACCAAGTTCGTCTCGTTCGTCCCTGTTCGTCCTCCCATTTGATCCGTAGGCCTTCTTTTGACCAAGATCGTCTCCTTCGTCCCTCTTCGTCCTCCCATTTGATCCGTAGGCCTTCTTTGGACCAAATTCGTCTCGTTCATCCATCTTCGTCCTCGCATTTGATCCGTTGGCATTCTATGGACCAAGTTCGCCTCGTTCGTCCATCTTCGTCCTCCCATTTGATCCGTAGGCCTTCTTTGGAACAAGTTCGCCTAGTTCGTCCCTCTTAACCTCCCATTTGATCCGTAGGCCTTCTTTGGACCATGTTCGTCTCGTTCGTCCCTGTTCGTCCTCCCATTTGATCCGTAGGCCTTCTTTGGACCAAGTTCGTCTCGTTCGTCTCTCTTCGTCCTCCCATTTGATCCGTAGGCCTTCTTTGGACCAAGTTCGTCTCGTTCGTCCATCTTCGTCCTCCCATTTGATCCGTAGGCCTTCTTTGGAGCAAGTTCGTCTCGTTCGTCCATCTTCGACCTCCCATTTGATCCATTGGCATTGTTTGGACCATGTTCGTCCCATTCGTCCATCTTCAACCTCCCATATGATCCATAGGCCTTCTTTGGACCAAATTGGTCTCGTTCGTCCATCTTCGTCCTCCCATTTGATCCATTGGCATTCTTTAGACCATGTTCGTCTCGTTCGTCCCTCTTCGCCCTCCCATTTGATCTGTAGGCCTTCTTTCGACCAAGTTCGTCTCGTTCATCCATCTTCGTCCTCCCATTTGATCCGTATGACTTCTTTGGACCAAGTTCGTCTCGTTCGTCCATCTTCGTCCTCCCATTTGACCCGTAGGCCTTCTTTGGCTAAGTTCGTCTCGTTCGTCCATCTTCGACCTCCCATTTGGTCCATTGGCATTCTTTGGACGATGTTGTCTTGTTCGTCCATCTTCGTCCTCCCATTTGATTCATTGGCCTTATTTGGAGTAACTACGTTTCGTTCGTCCATCTTCACCCTCCCATTTGATCCATTGGCATTCTTGAGAACATTTTCGCCTTGTTCGTCCCTCTTCGTCCTCCCATTTGATCCGTAGGCCTTCTTTGGATCATGTTCGTCTCGTTCGTCCATCTTCGTCCTCCCATTTGATCCGTAGGCCTTCTTTGGACCATGTTCGTCTCGTTCGTCCATCTTCGTCCTCCCATTTGATCCGTAGGTTTTCTTTGGACCAATTTCGACTCGTTCGTCCATCTTCAACCTCCCATATGATCCATAGGCCTTCTTTGGACCAAATTCGTGTCGTTCCACCATCTTCGTCCTCGCATTTGATCCGTTGGCATTCTATGGACCAAGTTCGTCTCGTTCGTCCATCTTCGTCCTCCCATTTCATCCGTAAGCCTTCTTTGGAACAAGTTCGCCTAGTTCGTCCCTCTTAACCTCCCATTTGATCCGTAGGCCTTCTTTGGACCAAGTTCGTCTCGTTCGTCCCTCTTCGTCCTCCCATTCGATCCGTAGGCCTTCTTTGGACCAAGTTCGTCTCGTTCGTCCATCTTCGTCCTCCCATTTGATCCGTAGGCCTTCTTTGGACCAAGTTCGTCTCGTTCGTCCATCTTCGACCTCCCGTTTGATCCATTGGCATTCTTTGGACCATGTTCGTCCCATTCGTCCATCTTCAACCTCCCATATGATCCATAGGCCTTCTTTGGACCAAATTCGTCTCGTTCGTCCATCTTCGTCCTCCCATTTGATCAATTGGCATTCTTTAGACCATGTTCGTCTCGTTCGTCCCTCTTCGCCCTCCCATTTGATCTGTAGGCCTTCTTTGGACCAAGTTCGTCTCGTTCGTCCATCTTCGTCCTCCCATTTGATTCGTTTGACTTCTTCGGAACAAGTTCGTCTCGTTCATCCATCTTCGTCCTCCCATTTGATCCATAGGCCTTCTTTGGCTAAGTTCGTCTCGTTCGTCCATCTTCGACCTCCCATTTGATCCATTGGCATTCTTTGGACGATGTTGTCTTGTTCGTCCATCTTCAACCTCCCATTTGATCCATTGGCCTTATTTGGACTAACTACGTTTCGTTCGTCCATCTTCGTCCTCCCATTTGATCCATTGGCATTCTTTAGACCATGTTCTTGTCGTTCGTCCCTCTTCGTCCTCTCAATTGATCCGTAGGCCTTCTTTGGACCAAACTCGTCTCGTTCGTCCATCTTCGTCCTGCCATTTGATCCGTATGACTTCTTTGGACCAAGTTCGTCTCGTTCGTCCATCTTCGTCCTCCCATTTGATCCGTAGGCCTTCTTTGGCTATGTTCGTCTCGTTCGTCCATCTTCGACCTCCCATTTGATCCATTGGCATTCTTTGGACGATGTTGTCTTGTTCGTCCATCTTCAACCTCCCATTTGATCCATTGGCCTTATTTGGACTAACTACGTTTCGTTCGTCCATCTTCGTCCTCCCATTTGATCCATTGGCATTCTTTAGACCATGTTCTTGTCGTTCGTCCCTCTTCGTCCTCTCAATTGATCCGTAGGCCTTCTTTGGACCAAACTCGTCTCGTTCGTCCATCTTCGTCCTGCCATTTGATCCGTTGGCATTCTATGGACCAAGTTCGTCTCGTTCGTCCATATTCGTCCTCCCATTTGATCTGTAGGCCTTCTTTGGACCAAGTTCGTCTCGTTAGTCCATCTTCGTCCTCCCATTTGATCCGTATGACTTCTTTGGACCACGTTCGTCTCGTTCGTCCATCTTCGTCCTCCCATTTGATCTGTAGGCCTTATTTGGCCATGTTCGTCTTGTTCGTCCATCTTCGACCTCCCATTTGATCCATTGGCATTCTTTGGACGATGTTCGTCATGTTCGTCCATCTTCAAGCTCCCATTTGATCCATTGGCCTTCTTTGGACTAACTACGTTTCATTCGTCCATCTTCGCCCTCCCATTTGATCCATTGGCATTCTTGAGACCATTTTCGCCTCGTTCGTCCCTATTCGTCCTCCCATTTGATCCGTAGGCCTTCTTTGGACCAAGTTTGTCTCGTTCGTCCATATTCGTCCTCCCATTTGATCCGTTGGCATTCTTTGGACCAAGTTCGCCTCGTTCGTCCATCTTCGTCCTCCCATTTGATCCATTGGCCTTATTTGGACTAACTACGTTTCGTTTGTCCATCTTCGCCCTCCCATTTGATCCATTGGCCTTATTTGGACTAACTACGTCTCGTTCGTCCATCTTCGTCCTCCCATTTGATCCGTAGGCCTTCTTTGGACCATGTTCGTCTCGTTCGTCCATCTTCAACCTCCCATATGATCCATAGGCCTTCTTTGGACCAAATTCGTCTCGTTCATCCATCTTCGTCCTCGCATTTGATCCGTTGGCATTCTATGGACCAAGTTCGCCTCGTTCGTCCATCTTCGTCCTCCCATTTGATCCGTAGGCCTTCTTTGGAACAAGTTCGCCTAGTTCGTCCCTCTTAACCTCCCATTTGATCCGTAGGCCTTCTTTGGACCAAGTTCGTCTCGTTCCACCATCTTCGTCCTCGCATTTGATCCGTTGGCATTCTATGGACCAAGTTCGTCTCGTTCGTCCATCTTCGTCCTCCCATTTGATCCGTAGGCCTTCTTTGGACCATGTTCATCTCGTTCGTCCATCTTCGTCCTCCCATTTGATCTGTAGGTCTTCTTTGGACCAAGTTCGACTCGTTCGTCCATCTTCAACCTCCCATATGATCCATAGGCCTTCTTTGGACCAAATTCGTCTCGTTCGTCCATCTTCGTCCTCCCATTTGATCCGTAGGCCTTCTTTGGAACAAGTTCGCCTAGTTCGTCCCTCTTAACCTCCCATTTGATCCGTAGGCCTTCTTTGGACCAAGTTCGTCTCGTTCGTCCCTCTTCGTCCTCCCATTTGATCCGTAGGCCTTCTTTGGACCAAGTTCGTCTCGTTCGTCCATCTTCGTCCTCCCATTTGATCCGTAGGCCTTCTTTGGACCAAGTTCGTCTCGTTCGTCCATCTTCGACCTCCCATTTGATCCCTTGGCATTCTTTGGACCATGTTCGTCCCATTCGTCCATCTTCAACCTCCCATAGGATCCATAGGCCTTCTATGGACCAAATTCGTCTCGTTCGTCCATCTTCGTCCTCTCATTTGATCCATTGGCATTCTTTGGACCATGTTCGTCCCATTCGTCCATCTTCAACCTCCCATATGATCCATAGGCCTTCTTTGGACCAAATTCGTCTAGTTCGTCCATCTTCGTCCTCCCATTTGATCCGTTGGCATTCTTTAGACCATGTTCGTCTCATTCGTCCCTCTTCGCCCTCCCATTTGATTCGTAGGCTTTCTTTGGACCAAGTTCGTCTCATTCGTCCATCTTCGTCCTCCCATTTGATCCATTGGAATTCTTTAGACCATGTTCTTGTCGTTCGCCCCTCTTCGTCCTATCATTTGATCCGTAGGCCTTGTTTGGACCAAGTTCGTCTCGTTCGTCCACTTCGTCCTCCCATTTGATCGGTTGGCATTCTATGGACCAAGTTCGTCTCGTTCGTCCATATTCGTCCTCCCATTTGATCTGTGGGCCTTCTTTGGACCAAGTTCGTCTCGTTCGTCCATCTTCGTCCTCCCATTTAATCCGTATGACTTCTTTGGACCAAGTTCGTCTCGTTCGTCCATCTTTGTCCTCCCATTTGATCCGTAGGCCTTCTTCGGCCAAGTTCATCTCGTTCGTCCATCTTCGACCTCCCATTTGATCCATTGGCATTCTTTGGACGATGTTCGTCTTGTTTGTCCATCTTCAACCTCCCATTTGATCCATTGGCCTTATTTGGACTAACTACGTTTCGTTCGTCCATCTTCGCCCTCCCATTTGATCCATTGGCATTCTTGAGACCATTTTCGCCTCGTTCGTCCCTCTTCGTCCTCCCATTTGGTCCGTAGGCCTTCTTTGGATCAAGTTCGTCTCGTTCGTCCATCTTCGTCCTCCCATTTGATCCTTAGGCCTTCTTTGGACCATGTTCGTCTCGTTCGTCCATCTTCGTCCTCCCATTTGATCCGTAGGTCTTCTTTGGACCATGTTCGACTCGTTCGTCCATCTTCAACCTCCCATATGATCCATAGGCCTTCTTTGGACCAAATTCGTCTCGTTCATCCATCTTCGTCCTCGCATTTGATCCGTTGGCATTCTATGGACCAAGTTCGCCTCGTTCGTCCATCTTCGTCCTCCCATTTGATCCGTAGGCCTTCTTTGGAACAAGTTCGCCAAGTTCATCCCTCTTAACCTCCCATTTGATCCGTAGGCCTTCTTTGGACCAAGTTCGTCTCGTTCGTCCCTGTTCGTCCTCCCACTTGATCCGTAGGCCTTCTTTGGACCAAGTTCGTGTCGTTCGTCCCTCTTCGTCCTCCCATTTGATCCGTAGGCCTTCTTTGGACCAAGTTCGTCTCGGTCGTCCATCTTCGTCCTCCCATTTGATCCGTAGGCCTTCTTTGGACCAAGTTCGTCTCGTTCGTCCATCTTCGACCTCCCATTTGATCCATTGGCATTCTTTGGACCATGTTCGTCCCATTCGTCCATCTTCAACCTCCCATATGATCCATAGGCCTTCTTTGGACCAAATTCGTCTCGTTCGTCCATCTTCGTCCTCCCATTTGATCCATTGGCATTCTTTAGACCATGTTCGTCTCGTTCGTCCCTCTTCGCCCTCCCATTTCATCTGTAGGCCTTCTTTCGACCAAGTTCGTCTCGTTCGTCCATCTTCGTCCTCCCATTTGATCCGTATGACTTCTTTGGACCAAGTTCGTCTCGTTCGTCCATCTTCGTCCTCCCATTTTATCCGTAGGCCTTCTTTGGCTAAGTTCGTCTCGTTCGTCCATCTTCGACCTCCCATTTGATCCATTGGCATTCTTTGGACGATGTTGTCTTGTTCGTCCATCTTCGTCCTCCCATTTGATCCATTGGCCTTATTTGGACTAACTACGTTTCGTTCGTCCATCTTCGCCCTCCCATTTGATCCATTGGCATTCTTGAGACCATTTTCGCCTCGTTCGTCCCTCTTCGTCCTCCCATTTGATCCGTAGGCCATCTTTGGACCAAGTTTGTCTCGTTCGTCCATATTCGTCCTCCCATTTGATCCGTTGGCATTCTTTGGATAAAGTTCGCCTCGTTCGTCCATCTTCGTCCTCCCATTTGATCCATTGGCCTTATTTGGACTAACTACGTTTCGTTCGTCCATCTTCGCCCTCCCATTTGATCCATTGGCATTCTTGAGACGATTTTCGCCTCGTTCGTCCCTCTTTGTCCTCCCATTTGATCCGTAGGCCTTCTTTGGATCAAGTTCGTCTCGTTCGTCCATCTTCGTCCTCCCATTTGATCCGTAGGTCTTCTTTGGACCAAGTTCGACTCGTTCGTCCATCTTCAACATCCCATATGATCCATAGGCCTTCTTTGGACCAAATTCGTCTCGTTCCACCATCTTCGTCCTTGCATTTGATCCGTTGGCATTCTATGGACCAAGTTCGCCTCGTTCGTCCATCTTCGTCCTCCCATTTGATCCGTAGGCCTTCTTTGGAACAAGTTCGCCTAGTTCGTCCCTCTTAATCTCCCATTTGATCCGTAGGCCTTCTTTGGACCAAGTTCGTCTCGTTCGTCCCTCTTCGTCCTCCCATTTGATCCTTAGGCCTTCTTTGGACAAGGTTCGTCTCGTTCGTCCATCTTCGTCCTCCCATTTGATCCGTAGGCCTTCTTTGGACCAAGTTCGTCTCGTTCGTCCATCTTCGACCTCCCATTTGATCCATTGGCATTCTTTGGACCATGTTCGTCCCATTCGTCCATCTTCAACCTCCCATATGATCCATAGGCCTTCTTTGGACCAAATTCGTCTCGTTCGTCCATCTTCGTCCTCCCATTTGATCCATTGGCATTCTTTGGACCATGTTCGTCCCATTCGTCCATCTTCAACCTCCCATATGATCCATAGGCCTTCTTTGGACTAAATTTGTCTCGTTCGTCCACCTTCGTCCTCCCATTTGATCCATTGGCATTTTTTAGACCATGTTCGTCTCATTCGTCCATCTTCAACCTCCCATATGATCCATAGGCATTCTTTGGACCAAATTTGTCTCGTTCGTCCATCTTCGTCCTCCCATTTGATCCATTGGCATTCTTTAGACCATGTTCGTCTCGTTCGCCCCTCTTCGTCCTCTCATTTGATCCGTAGGCCTTCTTTGGACCAAGTTCGTCTCGTTCGTCCACTTCGTCCTCCCATTTGATCGGTTGGCATTCTATGGACCAAGTTCGTCTCGTTCGTCCATATTCGTCCTCCCATTTGATCTGTAGGCCTTCTTTGGATCAAGTTCGTCTCGTTCGTCCATCTTCGTCCTCCCATTTGATCCGTAGGCCTTCTTCGGCCAAGTTCGTCTCGTTCGTCCATCTTCGACCTCCCATTTGATCCATTGGCATTCTTTGGACGATGTTCGCCTTGTTCGTCCATCTTCAACCTCCCATTTGATCCATTGGCCTTATTTGGACTAACTACGTTTCGTTCGTCCATATTCGCCCTCCCATTTGATCCATTGGCATTCTTGAGACCATTTTCGCCTCATTCGTCCCTCTTCGTCCTCCCATTTGATCCCTAGGCCTTCTTTGGATCAAGTTCGTCTCGTTCGTCCATCTTCGTCCTCCCATTTGATCCTTAGGCCTTCTTTGGACCATGTTCGTCTCGTTCGTCCATCTTCGTCCTCCCATTTGATCCGTAGGTCTTCTTTGGACCATGTTCGTCTCGTTCGTCCATCTTCAACCTCCCATATGATCCATAGGCCTTCTTTAGACCAAATTCGTCTCGTTCATCCATCTTCGTCCTCGCATTTGATCCGTTGGAATTCTATGGACCAAGTTCGCCTCGTTCGTCCATCTTCGTCCTCCCATTTGATCCGTAGGCCTTCTTTGGAACAAGTTCGCCTAGTTCGTTCCTCTTAACATCCCATTTGATCCGTAGGCCTTCTTTGGACCAAGTTCGTCTCGTTCGTCCCTGTTCGTCCTCCCACTTGATCCGTAGGCCTTCTTTGGACCAAGTTCGTGTCGTTCGTCCCTCTTCGACCTCCCATTTGATCCGTATGACTTCTTTGGACCAAGTTCGTCTCGTTCGTCCATCTTCGTCCTCCCATTTTATCCGTAGGCCTTCTTTGGCTAAGTTCGTCTCGTTCGTCCATCTTCGACCTCCCATTTGATCCATTGGCATTCTTTGGACGATGTTGTCTTGTTCGTCCATCTTCGTCCTCCCATTTGATCCTTTGGCCTTATTTGGACTAACTACGTTTCGTTCGTCCATCTTCGCCCTCCCATTTGATCCATTGGCATTCTTGAGACCATTTTCGCCTCGTTCGTCCCTCTTTGTCCTCCCATTTGATCCGTAGGCCTTCTTTGGATCAAGTTCGTCTCGTTCGTCCATATTCGTCCTCCCATTTGATCCGTAGGTCTTCTTTGGACCAAGTTCGACTCGTTCGTCCATCTTCAACATCCCATATGATCCATAGGCCTTCTTTGGACCAAATTCGTCTCGTTCCACCATCTTCGTCCTTGCATTTGATCCGTTGGCATTCTATGGACCAAGTTCGCCTCGTTCGTCCATCTTCGTCCTCCCATTTGATCCGTAGGCCTTCTTTGGAACAAGTTCGCCTAGTTCGTCCCTCTTAATCTCCCATTTGATCCGTAGGCCTTCTTTGGACCAAGTTCGTCTCGTTCGTCCCTCTTCGTCCTCCCATTTGATCCTTAGGCCTTCTTTGGACAAGGTTCGTCTCGTTCGTCC
Source organism: Glycyrrhiza uralensis (assembly GCA_030159175.1). NCBI lineage: Eukaryota > Viridiplantae > Streptophyta > Magnoliopsida > Fabales > Fabaceae > Glycyrrhiza > Glycyrrhiza uralensis. The sequence continues at coordinate 1,062,333 of BRZY01000016.1, read as the reverse complement.
ATCTTCGTCCTCCCATTTGATCCGTAGGCCTTCTTTGGATCAAGTTCGTCTCGTTCGTCCATCTTCGACCTCCCATTTGATCCATTGGCATTCTTTGGACCATGTTCGTCCCATTCGTCCATCTTCAACCTCCCATATGATCCATAGGCCTTCTTTGGACCAAATTCGTCTCGTTCGTCCATCTTCGTCCTCCCATTTGATCCATTGGCATTCTTTGGACCATGTTCGTCCCATTCGTCCATCTTCAACCTCCCATATGATCCATAGGCCTTCTTTGGACTAAATTTGTCTCGTTCGTCCACCTTCGTCCTCCCATTTGATCCATTGGCATTTTTTAGACCATGTTCGTGTCATTCGTCCATCTTCAACCTCCCATATGATCCATAGGCATTCTTTGGACCAAATTTGTCTCGTTCGTCCATCTTCGTCCTCCCATTTGATCCATTGGCATTCTTTAGACCATGTTCGTCTCGTTCGCCCCTCTTCGTCCTCTCATTTGATCCGTAGGCCTTCTTTGGACCAAGTTCGTCTCGTTCGTCCACTTCGTCCTCCCATTTGATCGGTTGGCATTCTATGGACCAAGTTCGTCTCGTTCGTCCATATTCGTCCTCCCATTTGATCTGTAGGCCTTCTTTGGATCAAGTTCGTCTCGTTCGTCCATCTTCGTCCTCCCATTTGATCCGTAGGCCTTCTTCGGCCAAGTTCGTCTCGTTCGTCCATCTTCGACCTCCCATTTGATCCATTGGCATTCTTTGGACGATGTTCGCCTTGTTCGTCCATCTTCAACCTCCCATTTGATCCATTGGCCTTATTTGGACTAACTACGTTTCGTTCGTCCATATTCGCCCTCCCATTTGATCCATTGGCATTCTTGAGACCATTTTCGCCTCATTCGTCCCTCTTCGTCCTCCCATTTGATCCCTAGGCCTTCTTTGGATCAAGTTCGTCTCGTTCGTCCATCTTCGTCCTCCCATTTGATCCTTAGGCCTTCTTTGGACCATGTTCGTCTCGTTCGTCCATCTTCGTCCTCCCATTTGATCCGTAGGTCTTCTTTGGACCATGTTCGACTCGTTCGTCCATCTTCAACCTCCCATATGATCCATAGGCCTTCTTTAGACCAAATTCGTCTCGTTCATCCATCTTCGTCCTCGCATTTGATCCGTTGGAATTCTATGGACCAAGTTCGCCTCGTTCGTCCATCTTCGTCCTCCCATTTGATCCGTAGGCCTTCTTTGGAACAAGTTCGCCTAGTTCGTCCCTCTTAACATCCCATTTGATCCGTAGGCCTTCTTTGGACCAAGTTCGTCTCGTTCGTCCCTGTTCGTCCTCCCACTTGATCCGTAGGCCTTCTTTGGACCAAGTTCGTGTCGTTCGTCCCTCTTCGACCTCCCATTTGATCCGTATGACTTCTTTGGACCAAGTTCGTCTCGTTCGTCCATCTTCGTCCTCCCATTTTATCCGTAGGCCTTCTTTGGCTAAGTTCGTCTCGTTCGTCCATCTTCGACCTCCCATTTGATCCATTGGCATTCTTTGGACGATGTTGTCTTGTTCGTCCATCTTCGTCCTCCCATTTGATCCTTTGGCCTTATTTGGACTAACTACGTTTCGTTCGTCCATCTTCGCCCTCCCATTTGATCCATTGGCATTCTTGAGACCATTTTCGCCTCGTTCGTCCCTCTTTGTCCTCCCATTTGATCCGTAGGCCTTCTTTGGATCAAGTTCGTCTCGTTCGTCCATCTTCGTCCTCCCATTTGATCCGTAGGTCTTCTTTGGACCAAGTTCGACTCGTTCGTCCATCTTCAACATCCCATATGATCCATAGGCCTTCTTTGGACCAAATTCGTCTCGTTCCACCATCTTCGTCCTTGCATTTGATCCGTTGGCATTCTATGGACCAAGTTCGCCTCGTTCGTCCATCTTCGTCCTCCCATTTGATCCGTAGGCCTTCTTTGGAACAAGTTCGCCTAGTTCGTCCCTCTTAATCTCCCATTTGATCCGTAGGCCTTCTTTGGACCAAGTTCGTCTCGTTCGTCCCTCTTCGTCCTCCCATTTGATCCTTAGGCCTTCTTTGGACAAGGTTCGTCTCGTTCGTCCATCTTCGTCCTCCCATTTGATCCGTAGGCCTTCTTTGGACCAAGTTCGTCTCGTTCGTCCATCTTCGACCTCCCATTTGATCCATTGGCATTCTTTGGACCATGTTCGTCCCATTCGTCCATCTTCAACCTCCCATATGATCCATAGGCCTTCTTTGGACCAAATTCGTCTCGTTCGTCCATCTTCGTCCTCCCATTTGATCCATTGGCATTCTTTGGACCATGTTCGTCCCATTCGTCCATCTTCAACCTCCCATATGATCCATAGGCCTTCTTTGGACTAAATTTGTCTCGTTCGTCCACCTTCGTCCTCCCATTTGATCCATTGGCATTTTTTAGACCATGTTCGTCTCATTCGTCCATCTTCAACCTCCCATATGATCCATAGGCATTCTTTGGACCAAATTTGTCTCGTTCGTCCATCTTCGTCCTCCCATTTGATCCATTGGCATTCTTTAGACCATGTTCGTCTCGTTCGCCCCTCTTCGTCCTCTCATTTGATCCGTAGGCCTTCTTTGGACCAAGTTCGTCTCGTTCGTCCACTTCGTCCTCCCATTTGATCGGTTGGCATTCTATGGACCAAGTTCGTCTCGTTCGTCCATATTCGTCCTCCCATTTGATCTGTAGGCCTTCTTTGGATCAAGTTCGTCTCGTTCGTCCATCTTCGTCCTCCCATTTGATCCGTAGGCCTTCTTCGGCCAAGTTCTTCTCGTTCGTCCATCTTCGACCTCCCATTTGATCCATTGGCATTCTTTGGACGATGTTCGCCTTGTTCGTCCATCTTCAACCTCCCATTTGATCCATTGGCCTTATTTGGACTAACTACGTTTCGTTCGTCCATATTCGCCCTCCCATTTGATCCATTGGCATTCTTGAGACCATTTTCGCCTCATTCGTCCCTCTTCGTCCTCCCATTTGATCCCTAGGCCTTCTTTGGATCAAGTTCGTCTCGTTCGTCCATCTTCGTCCTCCCATTTGATCCTTAGGCCTTCTTTGGACCATGTTCGTCTCGTTCGTCCATCTTCGTCCTCCCATTTGATCCGTAGGTCTCCTTTGGACCATGTTCGACTCGTTCGTCCATCTTCAACCTCCCATATGATCCATAGGCCTTCTTTAGACCAAATTCGTCTCGTTCATCCATCTTCGTCCTCGCATTTGATCCGTTGGAATTCTATGGACCAAGTTCGCCTCGTTCGTCCATCTTCGTCCTCCCATTTGATCCGTAGGCCTTCTTTGGAACAAGTTCGCCTAGTTCGTCCCTCTTAACATCCCATTTGATCCGTAGGCCTTCTTTGGACCAAGTTCGTCTCGTTCGTCCCTGTTCGTCCTCCCACTTGATCCGTAGGCCTTCTTTGGACCAAGTTCGTGTCGTTCGTCCCTCTTCGACCTCCCATTTGATCCGTACGTATGACTTCTTTGGACCAAGTTCGTCTCGTTCGTCCATCTTCGTCCTCCCATTTTATCCGTAGGCCTTCTTTGGCTAAGTTCGTCTCGTTCGTCCATCTTCGACCTCCCATTTGATCCATTGGCATTCTTTGGACGATGTTGTCTTGTTCGTCCATCTTCGTCCTCCCATTTGATCCTTTGGCCTTATTTGGACTAACTACGTTTCGTTCGTCCATCTTCGCCCACCCATTTGATCCATTGGCATTCTTGAGACCATTTTTGCCTCGTTCGTCCCTCTTCGTCCTCCCATTTGATCCGTAGGTCTTCTTTGGACCATGTTCGACTCGTTCGTCCATCTTCAACCTCCCATATGATCCATAGGCCTTCTTTGGACCAAATTCGTCTCGTTCCTCCATCTTCGTCCTCGCATTTGATCCGTTGGAATTCTATGGACCAAGTTCGCCTCGTTCGTCCATCTTCGTCCTCCCATTTGATCCGTAGGCCTTCTTTGGAACAAGTTCGCCTAGTTCGTCCCTCTTAACATCCCATTTGATCCGTAGGCATTCTTTAGACCATGTTCGTCTCGTTCGTCCCTCTTCGCCCTCCTATTTGATCTGTAGGCCTTCTTTCGACCAAGTTCGTCTCGTTCGTCCGTCTTCGTCCTCCCATTTGATCCGTATGACATCTTTGGACCAAGTTCGTCTCGTTCGTCCATCTTCGTCCTCCCATTTTATCCGTAGGCCTTCTTTGGCTAAGTTCGTCTCGTTCGTCCATCTTCGACCTCCCATTTGATCCACTGGCATTCTTTGGACGATGTTGTCTTGTTCGTCCATCTTCGTCCTCCCATTTGATCCATTGGCCTTATTTGGACTAACTACGTTTCGTTCGTCCATCTTCGCCCTCCCATTTGATACATTGGCATTCTTGAGACCATTTTCGCCTCGTTCGTCCCTCTTCGTCCTCCCATTTGATCCGTAGGCCATCTTTGGACCTAGTTTGTCTCGTTCGTCCATATTCGTCCTCCCATTTGATCCGTTGGCATTCTTTGGATAAAGTTCACCTCGTTCGTCCATCTTCGTCCTCCCATTTGATCCGTTGGCATTCTTTGGATAAAGTTCACCTCGTTCGTCCATCTTCGTCCTCCCATTTGATCCGTTGGCATTCTTTGGATAAAGTTCACCTCGTTCGTCCATCTTCGTCCTCCCATTTGATCCATTGGCCTTATTTGGACTAACTACGTTTCGTTCGTCCATCTTCGCCCTCCCATTTGATCCATTGGCATTCTTGAGACCATTTTCGCCTCGTTCGTCCCTCTTCGTCCTCCCATTTGATCCGTAGGCCTTCTTTGGATCAAGTTCGTCTCGTTCGTCCATCTTCGCCCTCCCATTTGATCCGTAGGTCTTCTTTGGACCAAGTTCGACTCGTTCGTCCATCTTCAACGTCCCATATGATCCATAGGCCTTCTTTGGACCAAATTCATCTCGTTCCACCATCTTCGTCCTCGCATTTGATCCGTTGGCATTCTATGGACCAAGTTCGCCTCGTTCGTCCATCTTCGTCCTCCCATTTGATCCGTAGGCCTTCTTTGGAACAAGTTCGCCTAGTTCGTCCCTCTTAACCTCCCATTTGATCCGTAGGCCTTCTTTGGACCAAGTTCGTCTCGTTCGTCCCTCTTCGTCCTCCCATTTGATCCGTAGGCCTTCTTTGGACAAGGTTCGTCTCGTTCGTCCATCTTCGTCCTCCCATTTGATCCGTATGCCTTCTTTGGACCAAGTTCGTCTCGTTCGTCCATCTTCGACCTCCCATTTGATCCATTGGCATTCTTTGGACCATGTTCGTCCCATTCGTCCATCTTCAACCTCCCATATGATCCATAGGCCTTCTTTGGACCAAATTCGTCTCGTTCGTCTATCTTCGTCCTCCCATTTGATCCATTGGCATTCTTTGGACCATGTTCGTCCCATTCGTCCATCTTCAACCTCCCATATGATCCATAGGCCTTCTTTGGACTAAATTCGTCTCGTTCGTCCATCTTCGTCCTCCCATTTGATCCATTGGCATTTTTTAGACCATGTTCGTCTCATTCGTCCATCTTCAACCTCCCATATGATCCATAGGCATTTTTTGGACCAAATTTGTCTCGTTCGTCCATCTTCGTCCTCCCATTTGATCCATTGGCATTCTTTAGACCATGTTCGTCTCGTTCGCCCCTCTTCGTCCTCTCGTTTGATCCGTAGGCCTTCTTTGGACCAAGTTCGTCTCGTTCATCCACTTCGTCCTCCCATTTGATCTGTAGGCCTTCTTTAGATCAAGTTCGTCTCGTTCGTCCATCTTCGTCCTCCCATTTGATCCGTAGGCCTTCTTCGGCCAAGTTCTTCTCGTTCGTCCATCTTCGACCTCCCATTTGATCCATTGGCATTCTTTGGACGATGTTCGCCTTGTTCGTCCATCTTCAACCTCCCATTTGATCCATTGGCCTTATTTGGACTAACAACGTTTCGTTCGTCCATCTTCGCCCTCCCATTTGATCCATTGGCATTCTTGAGACCATTTTCGCCTCATTCGTCCCTCTTCGTCCTCCCATTTGATCCGTAGGCCTTCTTTGGATCAAGTTCGTCTCGTTCGTCCATCTTCGTCCTCCCATTTGATCCTTAGGCCTTCTTTGGACCATGTTCGTCTCGTTCGTCCATCTTCGTCCTCCCATTTGATCCGTAGGTCTTCTTTGGACCATGTTCGACTCGTTCGTCCATCTTCAACCTCCCATATGATCCAAAGGCCTTCTTTGGACCAAATTCGTCTCGTTCATCCATCTTCGTCCTCGCATTTGATCCGTTGGAATTCTATGGACCAAGTTCGCCTCGTTCGTCCATCTTCGTCCTCCCATTTGATCCGTAGGCCTTCTTTGGAACAAGTTCGCCTAGTTCGTCCCTCTTAACATCCCATTTGATCCGTAGGCCTTCTTTGGACCAAGTTCGTCTCGTTCGTCCCTGTTCGTCCTCCCACTTGATCCGTAGGCCTTCTTTGGACCAAGTTCGTGTCGTTCGTCCCTCTTCGTCCTCCCATTTGATCCGTATGACTTCTTTGGACCAAGTTCGTCTCGTTCGTCCATCTTCGTCCTCCCATTTTATCCGTAGGCCTTCTTTGGCTAAGTTCGTCTCGTTCGTCCATCTTCGACCTCCCATTTGATCCATTGGCATTCTTTGGACGATGTTGTCTTGTTCGTCCATCTTCGTCCTCCCATTTGATCCTTTGGCCTTATTTGGACTAACTACGTTTCGTTCGTCCATCTTCGCCCTCCCATTTGATCCATTGGCTTTCTTGAGACCATTTTCGCCTCGTTCGTCCCTCTTCGTCCTCCCATTTGATCCGTAGGTCTTCTTTGGACCATGCTCGACTCGTTCGTCCATCTTCAACCACCCATATGATCCATAGGCCTTCTTTGGACCAAATTCGTCTCGTTCATCCATCTTCGTCCTCGCATTTGATCCGTTGGAATTCTATGGACCAAGTTCGCCTCGTTCGTCCATCTTCGTCCTCCCATTTGATCCGTAGGCCTTCTTTGGAACAAGTTCTCCTAGTTCGTCCCTCTTAACATCCCATTTGATCCGTAGGCATTCTTTAGACCATGTTCGTCTCGTTCGTCCCTCTTCGCCCTCCTATTTGATCTGTAGGCCTTCTTTCGACCAAGTTCGTCTCGTTCGTCCATCTTCGTCCTCCCATTTGATCCGTATGACTTCCTTGGACCAAGTTCGTCTCGTTCGTCCATCTTCGTCCTCCCATTTGATCCGTATGACTTCCTTGGACCAAGTTCGTCTCGTTCGTCCATCTTCGTCCTCCCATTTTATCCGTAGGCCTTCTTTGGCTAAGTTCGTCTCGTTCGTCCATCTTCGACCTCCCATTTGATCCACTGGCATTCTTTGGACGATGTTCTCTTGTTCGTCCATCTTCGTCCTCCCATTTGATCCATTGGCCTTATTTGGACTAACTACGTTTCGTTCGTCCATCTTCGCCCTCCCATTTGATCCATTGGCATTCTTGAGACCATTTTCGCCTCGTTCGTCCCTCTTCGTCCTCCCATTTGATCCGTAGGCCATCTTTGGACCAAGTTTGTCTCGTTCGTCCATATTCGTCCTCCCATTTGATCCGTTGGCATTCTTTGGATAAAGTTCACCTCGTTCGTCCATCTTCGTCCTCCCATTTGATCCGTTGGCATTCTTTGGATAAAGTTCACCTCGTTCGTCCATCTTCGTCCTCCCATTTGATCCATTGGCCTTATTTGGACTAACTACGTTTCGTTCGTCCATCTTCGCCCTCCCATTTGATCCATTGGCATTCTTGAGACCATTTTCGCCTCGTTCGTCCCTCTTCGTCCTCCCATTTGATCCGTAGGCCTTCTTTGGATCAAGTTCGTCTCGTTCGTCCATCTTCGCCCTCCCATTTGATCCGTAGGTCTTCTTTGGACCAAGTTCGACTCGTTCGTCCATCTTCAACGTCCCATATGATCCATAGGCCTTCTTTGGACCAAATTCGTCTCGTTCCACCATCTTCGTCCTCGCATTTGATCCGTTGGCATTCTATGGACCAAGTTCGCCTCGTTCGTCCATCTTCGTCCTCCCATTTGATCCGTAGGCCTTCTTTGGAACAAGTTCGCCTAGTTTGTCCCTCTTAACCTCCCATTTGATCCGTAGGCCTTCTTTGGACCAAGTTCGTCTCGTTCGTCCCTCTTCGTCCTCCCATTTGATCCGTAGGCCTTCTTTGGACAAGGTTCGTCTCGTTCGTCCATCTTCGTCCTCCCATTTGATCCGTAGGCCTTCTTTGGACCAAGTTCGTCTCGTTCGTCCATCTTCGACCTCCCATTTGATCCATTGGCATTCTTTGGATAAAGTTCACCTCGTTCGTCCATCTTCGTCCTCCCATTTGATCCGTTGGCATTCTTTGGATAAAGTTCACCTCGTTCGTCCATCTTCGTCCTCCCATTTGATCCATTGGCCTTATTTGGACTAACTACGTTTCGTTCGTCCATCTTCGCCCTCCCATTTGATCCATTGGCATTCTTGAGACCATTTTCGCCTCGTTCGTCCCTCTTCGTCCTCCCATTTGATCCGTAGGTCTTCTTTGGACCATGTTCGACTCGTTCGTCCATCTTCAATCTCCCACATGATCCATAGGCCTTCTTTGGACCAAATTCGTCTCGTTCATCCATCTTCGTCCTCGCATTTGATCCGTTGGAATTCTATGGACCAAGTTCGGCTCGTTCGTCCATCTTCGTCCTCCCATTTGATCCGTAGGCCTTCTTTGGAACAAGTTCGCCTAGTTCGTCCCTCTTAACATCCCATTTGATCCGTAGGCATTCTTTAGACCATGTTCGTCTCGTTCGTCCCTCTTCGCCCTCCTATTTGATCTGTAAGCCTTCTTTCGTCCAAGTTCGTCTCGTTCGTCCATCTTCGTCCTCCTATTTGATCCGTATGACTTCTTTGGACCAAGTTCGTCTCGTTCGTCCATCTTCGTCCTCCCATTTTATCCGTAGGCCTTCTTTGGCTAAGTTCGTCTCGTTCGTCCATCTTCGACCTCCCATTTGATCCATTGGCATTCTTTGGACGATGTTGTCTTGTTCGTCCATCTTCGTCCTCCCATTTGATCCTTTGGCCTTATTTGGACTAACTACGTTTCGTTCGTCCATCTTCGCCCTCCCATTTGATCCATTGGCATTCTTGAGACCATTTTCGCCTCGTTCGTCCTTCTTCGTCCTCCCATTTGATCCGTAGGCCTTCTTTGGATCAAGTTCGTCTCGTTCGTCCATCTTCGTCCTCCCATTTGATCCGTAGGCCTTCTTTGGACCATGTTCGTCTCGTTCGTCCATCTTCGTCCTCCCATTTGATCCGTAGGTCTTCTTTGGACCATGTTCGACTCGTTCGTCCATCTTCAACCTCCCATATGATCCATAGGCCTTCTTTGGACCAAATTCGTCTCGTTCCACCATCTTCGTCCTCGCATTTGATCCGTTGGCATTCCATGGACCAAGTTCGCCTCGTTCGTCCATCTTCGTCCTCCCATTTGATCCGTAGGCCTTCTTTGGAACAAGTTCGCCTAGTTCGTCCCTCTTAACCTCCCATTTGATCCGTAGGCCTTCTTTGGACCAAGTTCGTCTCGTTCGTCCCTCTTCGCCCTCCTATTTGATCTGTAAGCCTTCTTTCGTCCATGTTCGTCTCGTTCGTCCATCTTCGTCCTCCTATTTGATCCGTATGACTTCTTTGGACCAAGTTCGTCTCGTTCGTCCATCTTCGTCCTCCCATTTTATCCGTAGGCCTTCTTTGGCTAAGTTCGTCTCGTTCGTCCATCTTCGACCTCCCATTTGATCCATTGGCATTCTTTGGACGATGTTGTCTTGTTCGTCCATCTTCGTCCTCCCATTTGATCCTTCGGCCTTATTTGGACTAACTACGTTTCGTTCGTCCATCTTCGCCCTCCCATTTGATCCATTGGCATTCTTGAGACCATTTTCGCCTCGTTCGTCCCTCTTCGTCCTCCCATTTGATCCGTAGGCCTTCTTTGGATCAAGTTCGTCTCGTTCGTCCATCTTCGTCCTCCCATTTGATCCGTAGGCCTACTTTGGACCATGTTCGTCTCGTTCGTCCATCTTCGTCCTCCCATTTGATCCGTAGGTCTTCTTTGGACCATGTTCGACTCGTTCGTCCATCTTCAACCTCCCATATGATCCATAGGCCTTCTTTGGACCAAATTCGTCTCGTTCCACCATCTTCGTCCTCGCATTTGATCCGTTGGCATTCCATGGACCAAGTTCGCCTCGTTCGTCCATCTTCGTCCTCCCATTTGATCCGTAGGCCTTCTTTGGAACAAGTTCGCCTAGTTCGTCCCTCTTAACCTCCCATTTGATCCGTAGGCCTTCTTTGGACCAAGTTCGTCTCGTTCGTCCCTCTTCGTCCTCCCATTTGATCCGTAGGCCTTCTTTGGACCAAGTTCGTCTCGTTCGTCCATCTTCGTCCTCCCTTTTGATCCGTAGGCCTTCTTTGGACCATGTTCGTCCCATTCGTCCATCTTCAACCTCCCATATGATCCATAGGCCTTCTTTGGACAAAATTCGTCTCGTTCGTCCATCTTCGTCCTCCCATTTGATCCATTAGCATTCTTTCGACCATGTTCGTCTCGTTCGTCCCTCTTCGCCCTCCCATTTGATCTGTAGGCCTTCTTTGGACCAAGTTCGTCTCGTTCGTCCATCTTCGTCCTCCCATTTGATCCGTATGACTTCTTTGGACCAAGTTCGTCTCGTTCGTCCATCTTCGTCCTCCCATTTGATCCGTAGGCCTTCTTTGGCTATGTTCGTCTCGTTCGTCCATCTTCGACCTCCCATTTGATCCATTGGCATTCTTTGGACGATGTGGTCTTGTTCGTCCATCTTCAACCTCCCATTTGATCCATTGGCCTTATTTGGACTAACTACGTTTCGTTCGTCCATCTTCGTCCTCCGATTTGATCCATTGGCATTCTTTAGACCATGTTCTTGTCGTTCGTCCCTCTTCGTCCTCTCAATTGATCCGTAGGCCTTCTTTGGACCAAACTCGTCTCGTTCGTCCATCTTCGTCCTCCCATTTGATCCGTTGGCATTCTATGGACCAAGTTCGTCTCGTTCATCCATCTTCGACTTCCCATTTGATCCATTGGCATTCTTTGGACGATGTTCGTCTTGTTCGTCCATCTTCAACCTCCCATTTGAACCATTGGCCTTATTTGGACTAACTACGTTTCGTTCGTCCATCTTCGCCCTCCCATTTGATCCATTGGCATTCTTGAGACCATTTTCGCCTCGTTCGTCCCTCTTCGTCCTCCCATTTGATCCGTAGGCCTTCTTTGGATCAAGTTCGTCTCGTTCGTCCATCTTCGTCTTCCCATTTGATCCTTAGGCCTTCTTTGGACCATGTTTGTCTCGTTCGTCCATCTTCGTCCTCCCATTTGATCTGTAGGTCTTCTTTGGACCATGTTTGACTCGTTCGTCCATCTTCCACCTCCCATATGATCCATAGGCCTTCTTTGGACCAAATTCGTCTCGTTCATCCATCTTCGTCCTCGCATTTGATCCGTTGGCATTCTATGGACCAAGTTCGCCTCGTTCGTCCATCTTTGTGCTCCCATTTGATCCGTAGGCCTTCTTTGGAACAAGTTCGCCTAGTTCGTCCCTCTTAACCTCCCATTTGATCCGTAGGCCTTCTTTGGACCAAGTTCGTCTCGTTCGTCCCTGTTCGTCCTCCCACTTGATCCGTAGGCCTTTTTTGGACCAAGTTCGTGTCGTTCGTCCCTCTTCGTCCTCCCATTTGATCCGTAGGCCTTCTTTGGACCAAGTTCGTCTCGTTCGTCCATCTTCGTCCTCCAATTTGATCCGTAGGCCTTCCTTGGACCAAGTTCGTCTCGTTCGTCCAACTTCGACCTCCCATTTGATCCATTGGCATTCTTTGGACCATGTTCGTCCCATTCGTCCATCTTCAACCTCCCATATGATCCATAGGCCTTCTTTGGACCAAATTCGTCTCGTTCGTCCATCTTCGTCCTCCCATTTGATCCATTGGCATTCTTTAGACCATGTTCCTCTCGTTCGTCCCTCTTCGCCCTCCCATTTGATCTGTAGGCCTTCTTTCGACCAAGTTCGTCTCGTTCGTCCATCTTCGTCCTCCCATTTTATCCGTAGGCCTTCTTTGGCTAAGTTCGTCTCGTTCGTCCATCTTCGACCTCCCATTTGATCCATTGGCATTCTTTGGACGATGTTGTCTTGTTCGTCCATCTTCGTCCTCCCATTTGATCCTTTGGCCTTATTTGGACTAACTACGTTTCGTTCGTCCATCTTCGCCCTCCCATTTGATCCATTGGCATTCTTGAGACCATTTTCGCCTCGTTCGTCCTTCTTCGTCCTCCCATTTGATCCGTAGGCCTTCTTTGGATCAAGTTCGTCTCGTTCGTCCATCTTCGTCCTCCCATTTGATCCGTAGGCCTTCTTTGGACCATGTTCGTCTCGTTCGTCCATCTTCGTCCTCCCATTTGATCCGTAGGTCTTCTTTGGACCATGTTCGACTCGTTCGTCCATCTTCAACCTCCCATATGATCCATAGGCCTTCTTTGGACCAAATTCGTCTCGTTCCACCATCTTCGTCCTCGCATTTGATCCGTTGGCATTCCATGGACCAAGTTCGCCTCGTTCGTCCATCTTCGTCCTCCCATTTGATCCGTAGGCCTTCTTTGGAACAAGTTCGCCTAGTTCGTCCCTCTTAACCTCCCATTTGATCCGTAGGCCTTCTTTGGACCAAGTTCGTCTCGTTCGTCCCTCTTCGTCCTCCCATTTGATCCGTAGGCCTTCTTTGGACCAAGTTCGTCTCGTTCGTCCATCTTCGTCCTCCCTTTTGATCCGTAGGCCTTCTTTGGACCATGTTCGTCCCATTCGTCCATCTTCAACCTCCCATATGATCCATAGGCCTTCTTTGGACAAAATTCGTCTCGTTCATCCATCTTCGTCCTCCCATTTGATCCATTAGCATTCTTTCGACCATGTTCGTCTCGTTCGTCCCTCTTCGCCCTCCCATTTGATCTGTAGGCCTTCTTTGGACCAAGTTCGTCTCGTTCGTCCATCTTTGTCCTCCCATTTGATCCGTATGACTTCTTTGGACCAAGTTCGTCTCGTTCGTCCATCTTCGTCCTCCCATTTGATCCGTAGGCCTTCTTTGGCTATGTTCGTCTCGTTCGTCCATCTTCGACCTCCCATTTGATCCATTGGCATTCTTTGGACGATGTGGTCTTGTTCGTCCATCTTCAACCTCCCATTTGATCCATTGGCCTTATTTGGACTAACTACGTTTCGTTCGTCCATCTTCGTCCTCCCATTTGATCCATTGGCATTCTTTAGACCATGTTCTTGTCGTTCGTCCCTCTTCGTCCTCTCAATTGATCCGTAGGCCTTCTTTGGACCAAACTCGTCTCGTTCGTCCATCTTCGTCCTCCCATTTGATCCGTTGGCATTCTATGGACCAAGTTCGTCTCGTTCGTCCATCTTCGACTTCCCATTTGATCCATTGGCATTCTTTGGACGATGTTCGTCTTGTTCGTCCATCTTCAACCTCCCATTTGAACCATTGGCCTTATTTGGACTAACTACGTTTCGTTCGTCCATCTTCGCCCTCCCATTTGATCCATTGGCATTCTTGAGACCATTTTCGCCTCGTTCGTCCCTCTTCGTCCTCCCATTTGATCCGAAGGCCTTCTTTGGATCAAGTTCGTCTCGTTCGTCCATCTTCGTCTTCCCATTTGATCCTTAGGCCTTCTTTGGACCATGTTTGTCTCGTTCGTCCATCTTCGTCCTCCCATTTGATCTGTAGGTCTTCTTTGGACCATGTTTGACTCGTTCGTCCATCTTCCACCTCCCATATGATCCATAGGCCTTCTTTGGACCAAATTCGTCTCGTTCATCCATCTTCGTCCTCGCATTTGATCCGTTGGCATTCTATGGACCAAGTTCGCCTCGTTCGTCCATCTTTGTGCTCCCATTTGATCCGTAGGCCTTCTTTGGAACAAGTTCGCCTAGTTCGTCCCTCTTAACCTCCCATTTGATCCGTAGGCCTTCTTTGGACCAAGTTCGTCTCGTTCGTCCCTGTTCGTCCTCCCACTTGATCCGTAGGCCTTTTTTGGACCAAGTTCGTGTCGTTCGTCCCTCTTCGTCCTCCCATTTGATCCGTAGGCCTTCTTTGGACCAAGTTCGTCTCGTTCGTCCATCTTCGTCCTCCAATTTGATCCGTAGGCCTTCCTTGGACCAAGTTCGTCTCGTTCGTCCAACTTCGACCTCCCATTTGATCCATTGGCATTCTTTGGACCATGTTCGTCCCATTCGTCCATCTTCAACCTCCCATATGATCCATAGGCCTTCTTTGGACCAAATTCGTCTCGTTCGTCCATCTTCGTCCTCCCATTTGATCCATTGGCATTCTTTAGACCATGTTCGTCTCGTTCGTCCCTCTTCGCCCTCCCATTTGATCTGTAGGCCTTCTTTCGACCAAGTTCGTCTCGTTCGTCCATCTTCGTCCTCCCATTTTATCCGTAGGCCTTCTTTGGCTAAGTTCGTCTCGTTCGTCCATCTTCGACCTCCCATTTGATCCATTGGCATTCTTTGGACGATGTTGTCTTGTTCGTCCATCTTCGTCCTCCCATTTGATCCTTTGGCCTTATTTGGACTAACTACGTTTCGTTCGTCCATCTTCGCCCTCCCATTTGATCCATTGGCATTCTTGAGACCATTTTCGCCTCGTTCGTCCTTCTTCGTCCTCCCATTTGATCCGTAGGCCTTCTTTGGATCAAGTTCGTCTCGTTCGTCCATCTTCGTCCTCCCATTTGATCCGTAGGCCTTCTTTGGACCATGTTCGTCTCGTTCGTCCATCTTCGTCCTCCCATTTGATCCGTAGGTCTTCTTTGGACCATGTTCGACTCGTTCGTCCATCTTCAACCTCCCATATGATCCATAGGCCTTCTTTGGACCAAATTCGTCTCGTTCCACCATCTTCGTCCTCGCATTTGATCCGTTGGCATTCCATGGACCAAGTTCGCCTCGTTCGTCCATCTTCGTCCTCCCATTTGATCCGTAGGCCTTCTTTGGAACAAGTTCGCCTAGTTCGTCCCTCTTAACCTCCCATTTGATCCGTAGGCCTTCTTTGGACCAAGTTCGTCTCGTTCGTCCCTCTTCGTCCTCCCATTTGATCCGTAGGCCTTCTTTGGACCAAGTTCGTCTCGTTCGTCCATCTTCGTCCTCCCTTTTGATCCGTAGGCCTTCTTTGGACCATGTTCGTCCCATTCGTCCATCTTCAACCTCCCATATGATCCATAGGCCTTCTTTGGACAAAATTCGTCTCGTTCGTCCATCTTCGTCCTCCCATTTGATCCATTAGCATTCTTTCGACCATGTTCGTCTCGTTCGTCCCTCTTCGCCCTCCCATTTGATCTGTAGGCCTTCTTTGGACCAAGTTCGTCTCGTTCGTCCATCTTCGTCCTCCCATTTGATCCGTATGACTTCTTTGGACCAAGTTCGTCTCGTTCGTCCATCTTCGTCCTCCCATTTGATCCGTAGGCCTTCTTTGGCTATGTTCGTCTCGTTCGTCCATCTTCGACCTCCCATTTGATCCATTGGCATTCTTTGGACGATGTGGTCTTGTTCGTCCATCTTCAACCTCCCATTTGATCCATTGGCCTTATTTGGACTAACTACGTTTCGTTCGTCCATCTTCGTCCTCCCATTTGATCCATTGGCATTCTTTAGACCATGTTCTTGTCGTTCGTCCCTCTTCGTCCTCTCAATTGATCCGTAGGCCTTCTTTGGACCAAACTCGTCTCGTTCGTCCATCTTCGTCCTCCCATTTGATCCGTTGGCATTCTATGGACCAAGTTCGTCTCGTTCGTCCATCTTCGACTTCCCATTTGATCCATTGGCATTCTTTGGACGATGTTCGTCTTGTTCGTCCATCTTCAACCTCCCATTTGAACCATTGGCCTTATTTGGACTAACTACGTTTCGTTCGTCCATCTTCGCCCTCCCATTTGATCCATTGGCATTCTTGAGACCATTTTCGCCTCGTTCGTCCCTCTTCGTCCTCCCATTTGATCCGTAGGCCTTCTTTGGATCAAGTTCGTCTCGTTCGTCCATCTTCGTCTTCCCATTTGATCCTTAGGCCTTCTTTGGACCATGTTTGTCTCGTTCGTCCATCTTCGTCCTCCCATTTGATCTGTAGGTCTTCTTTGGACCATGTTTGACTCGTTCGTCCATCTTCCACCTCCCATATGATCCATAGGCCTTCTTTGGACCAAATTCGTCTCGTTCATCCATCTTCGTCCTCGCATTTGATCCGTTGGCATTCTATGGACCAAGTTCGCCTCGTTCGTCCATCTTTGTGCTCCCATTTGATCCGTAGGCCTTCTTTGGAACAAGTTCGCCTAGTTCGTCCCTCTTAACCTCCCATTTGATCCGTAGGCCTTCTTTGGACCAAGTTCGTCTCGTTCGTCCCTGTTCGTCCTCCCACTTGATCCGTAGGCCTTTTTTGGACCAAGTTCGTGTCGTTCGTCCCTCTTCGTCCTCCCATTTGATCCGTAGGCCTTCTTTGGACCAAGTTCGTCTCGTTCGTCCATCTTCGTCCTCCAATTTGATCCGTAGGCCTTCCTTGGACCAAGTTCGTCTCGTTCGTCCAACTTCGACCTCCCATTTGATCCATTGGCATTCTTTGGACCATGTTCGTCCCATTCGTCCATCTTCAACCTCCCATATGATCCATAGGCCTTCTTTGGACCAAATTCGTCTCGTTCGTCCATCTTCGTCCTCCCATTTGATCCATTGGCATTCTTTAGACCATGTTCGTCTCGTTCGTCCCTCTTCGCCCTCCCATTTGATCTGTAGGCCTTCTTTCGACCAAGTTCGTCTCGTTCGTCCATCTTCGTCCTCCCATTTTATCCGTAGGCCTTCTTTGGCTAAGTTCGTCTCGTTCGTCCATCTTCGACCTCCCATTTGATCCATTGGCATTCTTTGGACGATGTTGTCTTGTTCGTCCATCTTCGTCCTCCCATTTGATCCTTTGGCCTTATTTGGACTAACTACGTTTCGTTCGTCCATCTTCGCCCTCCCATTTGATCCATTGGCATTCTTGAGACCATTTTCGCCTCGTTCGTCCTTCTTCGTCCTCCCATTTGATCCGTAGGCCTTCTTTGGATCAAGTTCGTCTCGTTCGTCCATCTTCGTCCTCCCATTTGATCCGTAGGCCTTCTTTGGACCATGTTCGTCTCGTTCGTCCATCTTCGTCCTCCCATTTGATCCGTAGGTCTTCTTTGGACCATGTTCGACTCGTTCGTCCATCTTCAACCTCCCATATGATCCATAGGCCTTCTTTGGACCAAATTCGTCTCGTTCCACCATCTTCGTCCTCGCATTTGATCCGTTGGCATTCCATGGACCAAGTTCGCCTCGTTCGTCCATCTTCGTCCTCCCATTTGATCCGTAGGCCTTCTTTGGAACAAGTTCGCCTAGTTCGTCCCTCTTAACCTCCCATTTGATCCGTAGGCCTTCTTTGGACCAAGTTCGTCTCGTTCGTCCCTCTTCGTCCTCCCATTTGATCCGTAGGCCTTCTTTGGACCAAGTTCGTCTCGTTCGTCCATCTTCGTCCTCCCTTTTGATCCGTAGGCCTTCTTTGGACCATGTTCGTCCCATTCGTCCATCTTCAACCTCCCATATGATCCATAGGCCTTCTTTGGACAAAATTCGTCTCGTTCGTCCATCTTCGTCCTCCCATTTGATCCATTAGCATTCTTTCGACCATGTTCGTCTCGTTCGTCCCTCTTCGCCCTCCCATTTGATCTGTAGGCCTTCTTTGGACCAAGTTCGTCTCGTTCGTCCATCTTCGTCCTCCCATTTGATCCGTATGACTTCTTTGGACCAAGTTCGTCTCGTTCGTCCATCTTCGTCCTCCCATTTGATCCGTAGGCCTTCTTTGGCTATGTTCGTCTCGTTCGTCCATCTTCGACCTCCCATTTGATCCATTGGCATTCTTTGGACGATGTGGTCTTGTTCGTCCATCTTCAACCTCCCATTTGATCCATTGGCCTTATTTGGACTAACTACGTTTCGTTCGTCCATCTTCGTCCTCCCATTTGATCCATTGGCATTCTTTAGACCATGTTCTTGTCGTTCGTCCCTCTTCGTCCTCTCAATTGATCCGTAGGCCTTCTTTGGACCAAACTCGTCTCGTTCGTCCATCTTCGTCCTCCCATTTGATCCGTTGGCATTCTATGGACCAAGTTCGTCTCGTTCGTCTATCTTCGACTTCCCATTTGATCCATTGGCATTCTTTGGACGATGTTCGTCTTGTTCGTCCATCTTCAACCTCCCATTTGATCCATTGGCCTTATTTGGACTAACTACGTTTCGTTCGTCCATCTTCGCCCTCCCATTTGATCCATTGGCATTCTTGAGACCATTTTCGCCTCGTTCGTCCCTCTTCGTCCTCCCATTTGATCCGTAGGCCTTCTTTGGATCAAGTTCGTCTCGTTCGTCCATCTTCGTCTTCCCATTTGATCCTTAGGCCTTCTTTGGACCATGTTCGTCTCGTTCGTCCATCTTCGTCCTCCCATTTGATCTGTAGGTCTTCTTTGGACCATGTTTGACTCGTTCGTCCATCTTCCACCTCCCATATGATCCATAGGCCTTCTTTGGACCAAATTCGTCTCGTTCATCCATCTTCGTCCTCGCATTTGATCCGTTGGCATTCTATGGACCAAGTTCGCCTCGTTCGTCCATCTTTGTGCTCCCATTTGATCCGTAGGCCTTCTTTGGAACAAGTTCGCCTAGTTCGTCCCTCTTAACCTCCCATTTGATCCGTAGGCCTTCTTTGGACCAAGTTCGTCTCGTCCGTCCCTGTTCGTCCTCCCACTTGATCCGTAGGCCTTTTTTGGACCAAGTTCGTGTCGTTCGTCCCTCTTCGTCCTCCCATTTGATCCGTAGGCTTCTTTGGACCAAGTTCGTCTCGTTCGTCCATCTTCGTCCTCCAATTTGATCCGTAGGCCTTCCTTGGACCAAGTTCGTCTCGTTCGTCCATCTTCGACCTCCCATTTGATCCATTGGCATTCTTTGGACCATGTTCGTCCCATTCGTCCATCTTCAACCTCCCATATGATCCATAGGCCTTCTTTGGACCAAATTCGTCTCGTTCGTCCATCTTCGTCCTCCCATTTGATCCATTGGCATTCTTTAGACCATGTTCGTCTCGTTCGTCCCTCTTCGCCCTCCCATTTGATCTGTAGGCCTTCTTTCGACCAAGTTCGTCTCGTTCGTCCATCTTCGTCCTCCCATTTGATCCGTATGACTTCTTTGGACCACGTTCGTCTCGTTCGTCCATCTTCGTCCTCCCATTTGACCTGTAGGCCTTCTTTGAACATGTTCGTCTTGTTCGTCCATCTTTGACCTCCCATTTGATCCATTGGCATTCTGTGGACGATGTTCGTCATGTTCGTCCATCTTCAAGCTCCCATTTGATCCATTGGCCTTCTTTGGACTAACTACGTTTCGTTCGTCCATCTTCGCCCTCCCATTTGATCCATTGGCATTCTTGAGACCATTTTCCGCCTCGTTCGTCCCTCTTCGTCCTCCCATTTGATCCGTAGGCCTTCTTTGGACCCAGTTTGTCTCGTTCATCCATATTCGTCCTCCCATTTGATCCGTTGGCATTCTTTGGACCAAGTTCGCCTCGTTCGTCCATCTTCGTCCTCCCATTTGATCCATTGGCCTTATTTGGACTAACTACGTTTCGTTCGTCCATCTTCGCCCTCCCATTTGATCCATTGGCATTCTTGAGACCATTTTCGCCTCGTTCGTCCATCTTCGTCCTCCCATTTGATCCGTAGGTCTTCTTTGGACCAAGTTCGACTCGTTCGTCCATCTTCAACCTCCCATATGATCCATAGGCCTTCTTTGGACCAAATTCGTCTCGTTCCACCATCTTCGTCCTCGCATTTGATCCGTTGGCATTCCATGGACCAAGTTCGCCTCGTTCGTCCATCTTCGTCCTCCCATTTGATCCGTAGGCCTTCTTTGGAACAAGTTCGCCTAGTTCGTCCCTCTTAACCTCCCATTTGATCCGTAGGCCTTCTTTGGACCAAGTTCGTCTCGTTCGTCCCTCTTCGTCCTCCCATTTGATCCGTAGGCCTTCTTTGGACCAAGTTCGTCTCGTTCGTCCATCTTCGTCCTCCCTTTTGATCCGTAGGCCTTCTTTGGACCATGTTCGTCCCATTCGTCCATCTTCAACCTCCCATATGATCCATAGGCCTTCTTTGGACAAAATTCGTCTCGTTCGTCCATCTTCGTCCTCCCATTTGATCCATTGGCATTCTTTAGACCATGTTCGTCTCGTTCGTCCCTCTTCGCCCTCCCATTTGATCGGTAGGCCTTCTTTGGACCAAGTTCGTCTCGTTCGTCCATCTTCGTCCTCCCATTTGATCCGTATGACTTCTTTGGACCAAGTTCGTCTCGTTCGTCCATCTTCGTCCTCCCATTTGATCCGTAGGCCTTCTTTGGCTATGTTCGTCTCGTTCGTCCATCTTCGACCTCCCATTTGATCATTTGGCATTCTTTGGACGATGTTGTCTTGTTCGTCCATCTTCAACCTCCCATTTGATCCATTGGCCTTATTTGGACTAACTACGTTTCGTTCGTCCATCTTCGTCCTCCCATTTGATCCATTGGCATTCTTTAGACCATGTTCTTGTCGTTCGTCCCTCTTCGTCCTCTCAATTGATCCGTAGGCCTTCTTTGGACCAAACTCGTCTCGTTCGTCCATCTTCGTCCTCCCATTTGATCCGTTGGCATTCTATGGACCAAGTTCGTCTCGTTCGTCCATATTCGTCCTCCCATTTGATCTGTAGGCCTTCTTTGGACGAAGTTCGTCTCGTTCGTCCATCTTCGTCCTCCCATTTGATCCGTTGGCATTCTATGGACCAAGTTCGTCTCGTTCGTCCATATTCGTCCTCCCATTTGCTCTGTAGGCCTTCTTTGGACCAAGTTCGTCCATCTTCGTCCTCCCATTTGATCCGTATGACTTCTTTGGACCACGTTCGTCTCGTTCGTCCATCTTCGTCCTCCCATTTGATCCGTTGGCATTCTTTGGACCAAGTTCGCCTCGTTCGTCCATCTTCGTCCTCCCATTTGATCCATTGGCCTTATTTGGACTAACTACGTTTCGTTCGTCCATCTTCGCCCTCCCATTTGATCCATTGGCATTCTTGAGACCATTTTCGCCTCGTTCGTCCCTCTTCGTCCTCCCATTTGATCCGTAGGCCTTCTTTGGATCAAGTTCGTCTCGTTCGTCCATCTTCGTGCTCCCATTTGATCCGTAGGCCTTCTTTGGACCATGTTCGTCTCGTTCGTCCATCTTCGTCCTCCCATTTGATCCGTAGGTCTTCTTTGGACCAAGTTCAACTCGTTCGTCCATCTTCAACCTCCCATATGATCCATAGTCCTTCTTTGGACCAAATTCGTCTCGTTCCACCATCTTCGTCCTCGCATTTGATCCGTTGGCATTCTATGGACCAAGTTCGCCTCGTTCGTCCATCTTCGTCCTCCCATTTGATCCGTAGGCCTTCTTTGGAACAAGTTCGCCTAGTTCGTCCCTCTTAACCTCCCATTTGATCCGTAGGCCTTCTTTGGACCAAGTTCGTCTCGTTCGTCCCTCTTCGTCCTCCCATTTGATCCGTAGGCCATCTTTGGACCAAGTTCGTCTCGTTCGTCCATCTTTGTCCTCCCATTTGATCCGTAGGCCTTCTTTGGACCAAGTTCGTCTCGTTCGTCCATCTTCGACCTCCCATTTGTTCCATTGGCATTATTTGGACCATGTTCGTCCCATTCGTCCATCTTCAACCTCCCATATGATCCATAGGCCTTCTTTGGACCAAATTCGCCTCGTTCGTCCATCTTCGTCCTCCCATTTGATCCATTGGCATTCTTTAGACCATGTTCGTCTCGTTCGTCCCTCTTCGCCCTCCCATTTGATCTGTAGGCCTTCTTTGGACCAAGTTCGTCTCGTTCGTCCATCTTCGTCCTCCCATTTGATCCGTATGACTTCTTTGGACCAAGTTCGTCTCGTTCGTCCATCTTCGTCCTCCCATTTGATCCGTAGGCCTTCTTTGGCTAAGTTCGTCTCGTTCGTCCATCTTCGACCTCCCATTCGATCCATTGGCATTCTTTGGACGATGTTGTCTTGTTCGTCCATCTTCAACCTCCCATTTGATCCATTGGCCTTTTTTGGACTAACTACGTTTCGTTCGTCCATCTTCGTCCTCCCATTTGATCCATTGGCATTCTTTAGACCATGTTCTTGTCGTTCGTCCCTCTTCGTCCTCTCAATTGATCCGTAGGCCTTCTTTGGACCAAACTCGTCTCGTTCGTCCATCTTCGTCCTCCGATTTGATCCGTTGGCATTCTATGGACCAAGTTCGTCTCGTTCGTCCATATTCGTCCTCCCATTTGATCTGTAGGCCTTCTTTGGACCAAGTTCGTCTCGTTCGTCCATCTTCGTCCTCCCATTTGATCCGTATGACTTCTTTGGACCACGTTCGTCTCGTTCGTCCATCTTCGTCCTCCCATTTGATCTGTAGGCCTTCTTTGGCCATGTTCGTCTTGTTCGTCCAACTTCGACCTCCCATTTGATCCATTGGCATTCTTTGGACGATGTTCGTCATGTTCGTCCATCTTCAAGCTCCCATTTGATCCATTGGCCTTCTTTGGACTAACTACGTTTCGTTCGTCCATTTTCGCCCTCCCATTTGATCCATTGGCATTCTTGAGACCATTTTCGCCTCGTTCGTCCCTCTTCGTCCTCCCATTTGATCCGTAGGCCTTCTTTGGACCAAGTTTGTCTCGTTCGTCCATATTCGTCCTCGCATTTGATCCGTTGGCATTCTTTGGACCAAGTTCGCCTCGTTCGTCCATCTTCGTCCTCCCATTTGATCCATTGGCCTTATTTGGACTAACTACGTTTCGTTCGTCCATCTTCGCCCTCCCATTTGATCCATTGGCATTCTTGAGACCATTTTAGCCTCGTTCGTCCCTCTTCGTCCTCCCATTTGATCCGTAGCCCTTCTTTGGACTAAGTTCGTTTCGTTCGTCCATCTTCGCCCTCCCATTTGATCCATTGGCATTCCTTGGCCCATTTTCGTCTCGTTCGTCCATCTTTGTCCTCCCATTTGATCCGTAGGCCTTCTTTGGACCAAGTTCGACTCGTTCGTTCCTCATCGTCCTCCCATTCGATCCGTAGGCCTTCTTTGGACCAAGTTCATCTCATTCGTCCATCTTCGTCCTCCCATTTGATCCATTGGCATTCCTTAGACCATGTTCGTCTAGTTCTTCCCTCTTAACCTCCTATTTGATCCGTAGGCCTTCTTTGGACCAAGTTCGTCTCGTTCGTCCATCTTCGACCTCCCATTTGATCCATTGGCATTCTTTGGACGATGTTGTCTTGTTCGTCCATCTTCAACCTCCCATTTGATCCATTGGCCTTATTTGGACTAACTACGTTTCGTTCGTCCATCTTCGTCCTCCCATTTGATCCATTGGCATTCTCTAGACCATGCTCTTGTCGTTCGTCCCTCTTCGTCCTCTCAATTGATCCGTAGGCCTTCTTTGGACCAAACTCGTCTCGTTCGTCCATCTTCGTCCTCCCATTTGATCCGTTGGCATTCTATGGACCAAGTTCGTCTCGTTCGTCCATATTCGTCCTCCCATTTGATCTGTAGGCCTTCTTTGGACGAAGTTCGTCTCGTTCGTCCATCTTCGTCCTCCCATTTGATCCGTTGGCATTCTATGGACCAAGTTCGTCTCGTTCATCCATATTCGTCCTCCCATTTGATCTGTAGGCCTTCTTTGGACCAAGTTCGTCTCGTTCGTCCATCTTCGTCCTCCCATTTGATCCGTATGACTTCTTTGGACCACGTTCGTCTCGTTCGTCCATCTTCGTCCTCCCATTTGATCCGTAGGTCTTCTTTGGACCAAGTTCGACTCGTTCGTCCATCTTCAACCTCCCATATGATCCATAGGCCTTCTTTGGACCAAATTCGTCTCGTTCCACCATCTTCGTCCTCGCATTTGATCCGTTGGCATTCCTTAGACCATGTTCGTCTAGTTCTTCCCTCTTAACCTCCTATTTGATCCGTAGGCCTTCTTTGGACCAAGTTCGTCTCGTTCGTCCATCTTCGACCTCCTATTTGATCCGTATGGCATTCTTTGGACGATGTTCGTCATGTTCGTCCATCTTCAAGCTCCCATTTGATCCATTGGCCTTCTTTGGACTAACTACGTTTCGTTCGTCCATCTTCGCCCTCACCATTTGAACCATTGGCATTCTTGAGACCATTTTCGCCTCGTTCGTCCCTCTTCGTCCTCCCATTTGATCCGTAGGCATTCTTTGGACCAAGTTTGTCTCGTTCGTCCATATTCGTCCTCCCATTTGATCCGTTGGCATTCTTTGGACCAAGTTCGCCTCGTTCGTCCATCTTCGTCCTCCCATTTGATCCATTGGCCTTATTTGGACTAACTACGTTTCGTTCGTCCATCTTCGCCCCTCCCATTTGATCCATTGGCATTCTTGAGACCATTTTCGCCTCGTTCGTCCCTCTTCGTCCTCCCATTTGATCCGTAGGCCTTCTTTGGATCAAGTTCGTCTCGTTCGTCCATCTTCGTCCTCCCATTTGATCCGTAGGCCTTCTTTGGACCATGTTCGTCTCGTTCGTCCATCTTCGTCCTCCCATTTGATCCGTAGGTCTTCTTTGGACCAAGTTCGACTCGTTTCGTCCATCTTCAAACCTCCCATATGATCCATTAGGCCTTCCTTTGGACCAAATTCGTCTCGTTCCACCATCTTCGTCCTCGCATTTGATCCGTTGGCATTCTATGGACCAAGTTCGCCTCGTTCGTCCATCTTCGTCCTCCCATTTGATCTGTAGGCCTTCTTTGGAACAAGTTCACCTAGTTCGTCCCTCTTAACCTCCCATTTGATCCGTAGGCCTTCTTTGGACCAAGTTCGTCTCGTTCGTCCCTCTTCGTCCTCCCATTTGATCCGTAGGCCTTCTTTGGACCAAGTTCGTCTCGTTAGTCCATCTTCGTCCTCCCATTTGATCCGTAGGCCTTCTTTGGACCAAGTTCGTCTCGTTCGTCCATCTTCGACCTCCCATTTGATCCATTGGCATTATTTGGACCATGTTCGTCCCATTCGTCCATCTTCAACCTCCCATATGATCCATAGGCCTTCTTTGGACCAAATTCGCCTCGTTCATCCATCTTCGTCCTCCCATTTGATCCATTGGCATTCTTTAGACCATGTTCGTCTCGTTCGTCCCTCTTCGCCCTCCCATTTGATCTGTAGGCCTTCTTTGGACCAAGTTCGTCTCGTTCGTCCATCTTCGTCCTCCCATTTGATCCGTATGACTTCTTTGGACCAAGTTCGTCTCGTTTGTCCATCTTCGTCCTCCCATTTGATCCGTAGGCCTTCTTTGGCTAAGTTCGTCTCGTTCGTCCATCTTCGACCTCCCATTTGATCCATTGGCATTCTTTGGACGATGTTGTCTTATTCGTCCATCTTCAACCTCCCATTTGATCCATTGGCCTTTTTTGGACTAACTACGTTTCGTTCGTCCTTCTTCGTCCTCCCATTTGATCCATTGGCATTCTTTAGACCATGTTCTTGTCGTTCGTCCCTCTTCGTCCTCTCAATTGATCCGTAGGCCTTCTTTGGACCAAACTCGTCTCGTTCGTCCATCTTCGTCCTCCCATTTGATCCGTTGGCATTCTATGGACCAAGTTCGTCTCGTTCGTCCATATTCGTCCTCCCATTTGATCTGTAGGCCTTCTTTGGACGAAGTTCGTCTCGTTCGTCCATCTTCGTCCTCCCATTTGATCCGTTGGCATTCTATGGACCAAGTTCGTCTCGTTCGTCCATATTCGTCCTCCCATTTGATCTGTAGGCCTTCTTTGGACGAAGTTCGTCTCGTTCGTCCATCTTCGTCCTCCCATTTGATCCGTTGGCATTCTATGGACCAAGTTCGTCTCGTTCGTCCATATTCGTCCTCCCATTTGCTCTGTAGGCCTTCTTTGGACCAAGTTCGTCCATCTTCGTCCTCCCATTTGATCCGTATGACTTCTTTGGACCACGTTCGTCTCGTTCGTCCATCTTCGTCCTCCCATTTGATCCGTTGGCATTCTTTGGACCAAGTTCGCCTCGTTCGTCCATCTTCGTCCTCCCATTTGATCCATTGGCATTATTTGGACTAACTACGTTTCGTTCGTCCATCTTCGCCCTCCGATTTGATCCATTGGCATTCTTGAGACCATTTTCGCCTCGTTCGTCCCTCTTCGTCCTCCCATTTGATCCGTAGGCCTTCTTTGGAGCAAGTTCGTCTCGTTCGTCCATCTTCGTCCTCCCATTTGATCCGTAGGCCTTCTTTGGACCATGTTCGTCTCGTTCGTCCATCTTCGTCCTCCCATTTGATCCGTAGGTCTTCTTTGGACCAAGTTCGACTCGTTCGTCCATCTTCAACCTCCCATATGATCCATAGGCCTTCTTTGGACCAAATTCGTCTCGTTCCACCATCTTCGTCCTCGCATTTGATCCGTTGGCATTCTATGGACCAAGTTCGCCTTGTTCGTCCATCTTCGTCCTCCCATTTGATCCGTAGGCCTTCTTTGGAACAAGTTCGCCTAGTTCGTCCCTCTTAACCTCCCATTTGATCCGTAGGCCTTCTTTGGACCAAGTTCGTCTCGTTCGTCCCTCTTCGTCCTCCCATTTGATCCGTAGGCCTTCTTTGGACCAAGTTCGTCTCGTTCGTCCATCTTCGTCCTCCCATTTGATCCGTAGGCCTTCTTTGGACCAAGTTCGTCTCGTTCGTCCATCTTCGACCTCCCATTTGATCCATTGGCATTATTTGGACCATGTTCGTCCCATTCGTCCATCTTCAACCTCCCATATGATCCATAGGCCTTCTTTGGACCAAATTCGCCTCGTTCGTCCATCTTCGTCCTCCCATTTGATCCATTGGCATTCTTTAGACCATGTTCGTCTCGTTCGTCCCTCTTCGCCCTCCCATTTGATCTGTAGGCCTTCTTTGGACCAAGTTCGTCTCGTTCGTCCATCTTCGTCCTCCCATTTGATCCGTATGACTTCTTTGGACCAAGTTCGTCTCGTTTGTCCATCTTCGTCCTCCCATTTGATCCGTAGGCCTTCTTTGGCTAAGTTCGTCTCGTTCGTCCATCTTCGACCTCCCATTTGATCCATTGGCATTCTTTGGACGATGTTGTCTTATTCGTCCATCTTCAACCTCCCATTTGATCCATTGGCCTTTTTTGGACTAACTACGTTTCGTTCGTCCCTCTTCGTCCTCTCAATTGATCCGTAGGCCTTCTTTGGACCAAACTCGTCTCGTTCGTCCATCTTCGTCCTCCCATTTGATCCGTTGGCATTCTATGGACCAAGTTCGTCTCGTTCGTCCATATTCGTCCTCCCATTTGATCTGTAGGCCTTCTTTGGACGAAGTTCGTCTCGTTCGTCCATCTTCGTCCTCCCATTTGATCCGTTGGCATTCTTTGGACCACGTTCGTCTCGTTTGTCCATCTTCGTCCTCCCATTTGATCTGTAGGCCTTCTTTGGCCATGTTCGTCTTGTTCGTCCATCTTCGTCCTCCCATTTGATCCATTGGCATTCTTTGGACGATGTTCGTCATGTTCGTCCATCTTCAAGCTCCCATTTGATCCATTGGCCTTCTTTGGACTAACTACGTTTCATTCGTCCATCTTCGCCCTCCCATTTGATCCATTGGCTTTCTTGAGACCATTTTCGCCTCGTTCGTCCCTCTTCGTCCTCCCATTTGATCCGTAGGCCTTCTTTGGACCAAGTTTGTCTCGTTCGTCCATATTCGTCCTCCCATTTGATCCGTTGGCATTCTTTGGACCAAGTTCGCCTCGTTCGTCCATCTTCGTCCTCCCATTTGATCCATTGGCCTTATTTGGACTAACTACGTTTCGTTCGTCCATCTTCGCCCTCCCATTTGATCCATTGGCATTCTTGAGACCATTTTCGCCTCGTTCGTCCCTCTTCGTCCTCCCATTTGATCCGTAGGCCTTCTTTGGATCAAGTTCGTCTCGTTCGTCCATCTTCGTCCTCCCATTTGATCCGTAGTCCTTCTTTGGACCTCGTTCGTCCATCTTCGTCCTCCCATTTAATCCGTAGGTCTTCTTTGGACCAAGTTCGACTCGTTCGTCCATCTTCAACCTCCCATATGATCCATAGGCCTTCTTTGGACCAAATTCGTCTCGTTCCACCATCTTCGTCCTCGCATTTGATCCGTTGGCATTCTATGGACCAAGTTCGCCTCGTTCGTCCATCTTCGTCCTCCCATTTGATCCGTAGGCCTTCTTTGGAACAAGTTCGCCTAGTTCGTCCCTCTTAACCTCCCATTTGATCCGTAGGCCTTCTTTGGACCAAGTTCGTCTCGTTCGTCCCTCTTCGTCCTCCCATTTCATCCGTAGGCCTTCTTTGGACCAAGTTCGTCTCGTTCGTCCATCTTCGTCCTCCCATTTGATCCGTAGGCCTTCTTTGGACCAAGTTCGTCTCGTTCGTCCATCTTCGACCTCCCATTTGATCCATTGGCATTATTTGGACCATGTTCGTCCCATTCGTCCATCTTCAACCTCCCATATGATCCATAGGCCTTCTTTGGACCAAATTCGCCTCGTTCGTCCATCTTCGTCCTCCCATTTGATCCGTTGGCATTCTATGGACCAAGTTCGTCTCGTTCGTCCATATTCGTCCTCCCATTTGATCTGTAGGCCTTCTTTGGACGAAGTTCGTCTCGTTCGTCCATCTTCGTCCTCCCATTTGATCCGTTGGCATTCTTTGGACCACGTTCATCTCGTTTGTCCATCTTCGTCCTCCCATTTGATCTGTAGGCCTTCTTTGGCCATGTTCGTCTTGTTCGTCCATCTTCGTCCTCCCATTTGATCCATTGGCATTCTTTGGACGATGTTCGTCATGTTCGTCCATCTTCAAGCTCCCATTTGATCCATTGGCCTTCTTTGGACTAACTACGTTTCATTCGTCCATCTTCGCCCTCCCATTTGATCCATTGGCTTTCTTGAGACCATTTTCGCCTCGTTCGTCCCTCTTCGTCCTCCCATTTGATCCGTAGGCCTTCTTTGGACCAAGTTTGTCTCGTTCGTCCATATTCGTCCTCCCATTTGATCCGTTGGCATTCTTTGGACCAAGTTCGCCTCGTTCGTCCATCTTCGTCCTCCCATTTGATCCATTGGCCTTATTTGGACTAACTACGTTTCGTTCGTCCATCTTCGCCCTCCCATTTGATCCATTGGCATTCTTGAGACCATTTTCGCCTCGTTCGTCCCTCTTCGTCCTCCCATTTGATCCGTAGGCCTTCTTTGGATCAAGTTCGTCTCGTTCGTCCATCTTCGTCCTCCCATTTGATCCGTAGTCCTTCTTTGGACCTCGTTCGTCCATCTTCGTCCTCCCATTTAATCCGTAGGTCTTCTTTGGACCAAGTTCGACTCGTTCGTCCATCTTCAACCTCCCATATGATCCATAGGCCTTCTTTGGACCAAATTCGTCTCGTTCCACCATCTTCGTCCTCGCATTTGATCCGTTGGCATTCTATGGACCAAGTTCGCCTCGTTCGTCCATCTTCGTCCTCCCATTTGATCCGTAGGCCTTCTTTGGAACAAGTTCGCCTAGTTCGTCCCTCTTAACCTCCCATTTGATCCGTAGGCCTTCTTTGGACCAAGTTCGTCTCGTTCGTCCCTCTTCGTCCTCCCATTTCATCCGTAGGCCTTCTTTGGACCAAGTTCGTCTCGTTCGTCCATCTTCGTCCTCCCATTTGATCCGTAGGCCTTCTTTGGACCAAGTTCGTCTCGTTCGTCCATCTTCGACCTCCCATTTGATCCATTGGCATTATTTGGACCATGTTCGTCCCATTCGTCCATCTTCAACCTCCCATATGATCCATAGGCCTTCTTTGGACCAAATTCGCCTCGTTCGTCCATCTTCGTCCTCCCATTTGATCCGTTGGCATTCTATGGACCAAGTTCGTCTCGTTCGTCCATATTCGTCCTCCCATTTGATCTGTAGGCCTTCTTTGGACGAAGTTCGTCTCGTTCGTCCATCTTCGTCCTCCCATTTGATCCGTTGGCATTCTTTGGACCACGTTCATCTCGTTTGTCCATCTTCGTCCTCCCATTTGATCTGTAGGCCTTCTTTGGCCATGTTCGTCTTGTTCGTCCATCTTCGTCCTCCCATTTGATCCATTGGCATTCTTTGGACGATGTTCGTCATGTTCGTCCATCTTCAAGCTCCCATTTGATCCATTGGCCTTCTTTGGACTAACTACGTTTCATTCGTCCATCTTCGCCCTCCCATTTGATCCATTGGCTTTCTTGAGACCATTTTCGCCTCGTTCGTCCCTCTTCGTCCTCCCATTTGATCCGTAGGCCTTCTTTGGACCAAGTTTGTCTCGTTCGTCCATATTCGTCCTCCCATTTGATCCGTTGGCATTCTTTGGACCAAGTTCGCCTCGTTCGTCCATCTTCGTCCTCCCATTTGATCCATTGGCCTTATTTGGACTAACTACGTTTCGTTCGTCCATCTTCGCCCTCCCATTTGATCCATTGGCATTCTTGAGACCATTTTCGCCTCGTTCGTCCCTCTTCGTCCTCCCATTTGATCCGTAGGCCTTCTTTGGATCAAGTTCGTCTCGTTCGTCCATCTTCGTCCTCCCATTTGATCCGTAGTCCTTCTTTGGACCTCGTTCGTCCATCTTCGTCCTCCCATTTAATCCGTAGGTCTTCTTTGGACCAAGTTCGACTCGTTCGTCCATCTTCAACCTCCCATATGATCCATAGGCCTTCTTTGGACCAAATTCGTCTCGTTCCACCATCTTCGTCCTCGCATTTGATCCGTTGGCATTCTATGGACCAAGTTCGCCTCGTTCGTCCATCTTCGTCCTCCCATTTGATCCGTAGGCCTTCTTTGGAACAAGTTCGCCTAGTTCGTCCCTCTTAACCTCCCATTTGATCCGTAGGCCTTCTTTGGACCAAGTTCGTCTCGTTCGTCCCTCTTCGTCCTCCCATTTCATCCGTAGGCCTTCTTTGGACCAAGTTCGTCTCGTTCGTCCATCTTCGTCCTCCCATTTGATCCGTAGGCCTTCTTTGGACCAAGTTCGTCTCGTTCGTCCATCTTCGACCTCCCATTTGATCCATTGGCATTATTTGGACCATGTTCGTCCCATTCGTCCATCTTCAACCTCCCATATGATCCATAGGCCTTCTTTGGACCAAATTCGCCTCGTTCGTCCATCTTCGACCTCCCATTTGATCCATTGGCATTCTTTAGACCATGTTCGTCTCGTTCGTCCCTCTTCGCCCTCCCATTTGATCTGTAGGCCTTCATTGCACCAAGTTCGTCTCGTTCGTCCATCTTCGTCCTCCCATTTGATCCGTATGACTTCTTTGGACCAAGTTCGTCTCGTTTGTCCATCTTCGTCCTCCCATTTGATCCGTAGGCCTTCTTTGGCTAAGTTCGTCTCGTTCGTCCATCTTCGACCTCCCATTTGATCCATTGGCATTCTTTGGACGATGTTGTCTTATTCGTCCATCTTCAACCTCCCATTTGATCCATTGGCCTTTTTTGGACTAACTACGTTTCGTTCGTCCATCTTCGTCCTCCCATTTGATCCATTGGCATTCTTTAGACCATGTTCTTGTCGTTCGTCCCTCTTCGTCCTCTCAATTGATCCGTAGGCCTTCTTTGGACCAAACTCGTCTCGTTCGTCCATCTTCGTCCTCCCATTTGATCCGTTGGCATTCTATGGACCAAGTTCGTCTCGTTCGTCCATATTCGTCCTCCCATTTGATCTGTAGGCCTTCTTTGGACCAAGTTCGTCTCGTTCGTCCATCTCCGTCCTCCCATTTGATCCGTATGACTTCTTTGGACCACGTTCGTCTCGTTCGTCGATCTTCGTCCTCCCATTTGATCTGTAGGCCTTCTTTGGCCATGTTCGTCTTGTTCGTCCATCTTCGACCTCCCATTTGATCCATTGGCATTCTTTGGACGATGTTCGTCATGTTCGTCCATCTTCAAGCTCCCATTTGATCCATTGGCCTTCTTTGGACTAACTACGTTTCGTTCGTCCATCTTCGCCCTCCCATTTGATCCATTGGCATTCTTGAGACCATTTTCGCCTCGTTCGTCCCTCTTCGTCCTCCCATTTGATCCGTAGGCCTTCTTTGGACCAAGTTTGTCTCGTTCGTCCATATTCGTCCTCCCATTTGATTCGTTGGCATTCTTTGGACCAAGTTCGCCTCGTTCGTCCATCTTCGTCCTCCCATTTGATCCATTGGCCTTATTTGGACTAACTACGTTTCGTTCGTCCATCTTCGCCCTCCCATTTGATCCATTGGCATTCTTGAGACCATTTTCGCCTCGTTCGTCCCTGTTCGTCCACCCATTTGATCCGTAGCCCTTCTTTGGACTAAGTTCGTTTCGTTCGTCCATCTTCGCCCTCCCATTTGATCCATTGGCATTCCTTGGACCATTTTCGTCTCGTTCGTCCATCTTCGTCCTCCCATTTGATCCGTAGGCCTTCTTTGGACCAAGTTCGACTCGTTCGTCCCTCATCGTCCTCCCATTTGATCCGTAGGCCTTCTTTGGACCAAGTTCGTCTCTTTCGTCCATCTTCGTCCTCCCATTTGATCCATTGGCATTCCTTAGACCATGTTCGTCTAGTTCGTCCCTCTTAACCTCCCATTTGATCCGTAGGCCTTCTTTGGACCAAGTTCGTCTCGTTCGTCCATCTTCGAACTCCCATTTGATCCATTGGCATTCTTTGGACCATGTTCGTCCCATTCGTCCATCTTCAACCTCCATATGATCCATAGGCCTTCTTTGGACTAAATTCGTCTCGTTCGTCCATCTTCGTCCTCCCATTTGATCCATTGGCATTCTTTAGACCATGTTCGTCTCGTTCGTCCCTCTTCGCCCTCCCATTTGATCTGTAGGCCTTCTTTGGACCAAGTTCGTCTCGTTCGTCCATCTTCGTCCTCCCATTTGATCCGTAGGCCTTCTTTGGACCAAGTTCGTCTCGTTCGTCCATCTTCGACCTCCCATTTGATCCATTGGCATTATTTGGACCATGTTCGTCCCATTCGTCCATCTTCAACCTCCCATATGATCCATAGGCCTTCTTTGGACCAAATTCGCCTCGTTCGTCCATCTTCGTCCTCCCATTTGATCCATTGGCATTCTTTAGACCATGTTCGTCTCGTTCGTCCCTCTTCGCCCTCCCATTTGATCTGTAGGCCTTCTTTGGACCAAGTTCGTCTCGTTCGTCCATCTTCGTCCTCCCATTTGATCCGTATGACTTCTTTGGACCAAGTTCGTCTCGTTTGTCCATCTTCGTCCTCCCATTTGATCCGTAGGCCTTCTTTGGCTAAGTTCGTCTCGTTCGTCCATCTTCGACCTCCCATTTGATCCATTGGCATTCTTTGGACGATGTTGTCTTATTCGTCCATCTTCAACCTCCCATTTGATCCATTGGCCTTTTTTGGACTAACTACGTTTCGTTCGTCCATCTTCGTCCTCCCATTTGATCCATTGGCATTCTTTAGACCATGTTCTTGTCGTTCGTCCCTCTTCGTCCTCTCAATTGATCCGTAGGCCTTCTTTGGACCAAACTCGTCTCGTTCGTCCATCTTCGTCCTCCCATTTGATCCGTTGGCATTCTATGGACCAAGTTCGTCTCGTTCGTCCATATTCGTCCTCCCATTTGATCTGTAGGCCTTCTTTGGACGAAGTTCGTCTCGTTCGTCCATCTTCGTCCTCCCATTTGATCCGTTGGCATTCTTTGGACCACGTTCGTCTCGTTTGTCCATCTTCGTCCTCCCATTTGATCTGTAGGCCTTCTTTGGCCATGTTCGTCTTGTTCGTCCATCTTCGTCCTCCCATTTGATCCATTGGCATTCTTTGGACGATGTTCGTCATGTTCGTCCATCTTCAAGCTCCCATTTGATCCATTGGCCTTCTTTGGACTAACTACGTTTCATTCGTCCATCTTCGCCCTCCCATTTGATCCATTGGCTTTCTTGAGACCATTTTCGCCTCGTTCGTCCCTCTTCGTCCTCCCATTTGATCCGTAGGCCTTCTTTGGACCAAGTTTGTCTCGTTCGTCCATATTCGTCCTCCCATTTGATCCGTTGGCATTCTTTGGACCAAGTTCGCCTCGTTCGTCCATCTTCGTCCTCCCATTTGATCCATTTGCCTTATTTGGACTAACTACGTTTCGTTCGTCCATCTTCGCCCTCCCATTTGATCCATTGGCATTCTTGAGACCATTTTCGCCTCGTTCGTCCCTCTTCGTCCTCCCATTTGATCCGTAGGCCTTCTTTGGATCAAGTTCGTCTCGTTCGTCCATCTTCGTCCTCCCATTTGATCCGTAGTCCTTCTTTGGACCTCGTTCGTCCATCTTCGTCCTCCCATTTAATCCGTAGGTCTTCTTTGGACCAAGTTCGACTCGTTCGTCCATCTTCAACCTCCCATATGATCCATAGGCCTTCTTTGGACCAAATTCGTCTCGTTCCACCATCTTCGTCCTCGCATTTGATCCGTTGGCATTCTATGGACCAAGTTCGCCTCGTTCGTCCATCTTCGTCCTCCCATTTGATCCGTAGGCCTTCTTTGGAACAAGTTCGCCTAGTTCGTCCCTCTTAACCTCCCATTTGATCCGTAGGCCTTCTTTGGACCAAGTTCGTCTCGTTCGTCCCTCTTCGTCCTCCCATTTCATCCGTAGGCCTTCTTTGGACCATGTTCGTCCCATTCGTCCATCTTCAACCTCCATATGATCCATAGGCCTTCTTTGGACTAAATTCGTCTCGTTCGTCCATCTTCGTCCTCCCATTTGATCCATTGGCATTCTTTAGACCATGTTCGTCTCGTTCGTCCCTCTTCGCCCTCCCATTTGATCTGTAGGCCTTCTTTGGACCAAGTTCGTCTCGTTCGTCCATCTTCGTCCTCCCATTTGATCCGTAGGCCTTCTTTGGACCAAGTTCGTCTCGTTCGTCCATCTTCGACCTCCCATTTGTTCCATTGGCATTATTTGGACCATGTTCGTCCCATTCGTCCATCTTCAACCTCCCATATGATCCATAGGCCTTCTTTGGACCAAATTCGCCTCGTTCGTCCATCTTCGTCCTCCCATTTGATCCATTGGCATTCTTTAGACCATGTTCGTCTCGTTCGTCCCTCTTCGCCCTCCCATTTGATCTGTAGGCCTTCTTTGGACCAAGTTCGTCTCGTTCGTCCATCTTCGTCCTCCCATTTGATCCGTATGACTTCTTTGGACCAAGTTCGTCTCGTTTGTCCATCTTCGTCCTCCCATTTGATCCGTAGGCCTTCTTTGGCTAAGTTCGTCTCGTTCGTCCATCTTCGACCTCCCATTTGATCCATTGGCATTCTTTGGACGATGTTGTCTTATTCGTCCATCTTCAACCTCCCATTTGATCCATTGGCCTTTTTTGGACTAACTACGTTTCGTTCGTCCATCTTCGTCCTCCCATTTGATCCATTGGCATTCTTTAGACCATGTTCTTGTCGTTCGTCCCTCTTCGTCCTCTCAATTGATCCGTAGGCCTTCTTTGGACCAAACTCGTCTCGTTCGTCCATCTTCGTCCTCCCATTTGATCCGTTGGCATTCTATGGACCAAGTTCGTCTCGTTCGTCCATATTCGTCCTCCCATTTGATCTGTAGGCCTTCTTTGGACGAAGTTCGTCTCGTTCGTCCATCTTCGTCCTCCCATTTGATCCGTTGGCATTCTTTGGACCACGTTCGTCTCGTTTGTCCATCTTCGTCCTCCCATTTGATCTGTAGGCCTTCTTTGGCCATGTTCGTCTTGTTCGTCCATCTTCGTCCTCCCATTTGATCCATTGGCATTCTTTGGACGATGTTCGTCATGTTCGTCCATCTTCAAGCTCCCATTTGATCCATTGGCCTTCTTTGGACTAACTACGTTTCATTCGTCCATCTTCGCCCTCCCATTTGATCCATTGGCTTTCTTGAGACCATTTTCGCCTCGTTCGTCCCTCTTCGTCCTCCCATTTGATCCGTAGGCCTTCTTTGGACCAAGTTTGTCTCGTTCGTCCATATTCGTCCTCCCATTTGATCCGTTGGCATTCTTTGGACCAAGTTCGCCTCGTTCGTCCATCTTCGTCCTCCCATTTGATCCATTGGCCTTATTTGGACTAACTACGTTTCGTTCGTCCATCTTCGCCCTCCCATTTGATCCATTGGCATTCTTGAGACCATTTTCGCCTCGTTCGTCCCTCTTCGTCCTCCCATTTGATCCGTAGGCCTTCTTTGGATCAAGTTCGTCTCGTTCGTCCATCTTCGTCCTCCCATTTGATCCGTAGTCCTTCTTTGGACCTCGTTCGTCCATCTTCGTCCTCCCATTTAATCCGTAGGTCTTCTTTGGACCAAGTTCGACTCGTTCGTCCATCTTCAACCTCCCATATGATCCATAGGCCTTCTTTGGACCAAATTCGTCTCGTTCCACCATCTTCGTCCTCGCATTTGATCCGTTGGCATTCTATGGACCAAGTTCGCCTCGTTCGTCCATCTTCGTCCTCCCATTTGATCCGTAGGCCTTCTTTGGAACAAGTTCGCCTAGTTCGTCCCTCTTAACCTCCCATTTGATCCGTAGGCCTTCTTTGGACCAAGTTCGTCTCGTTCGTCCCTCTTCGTCCTCCCATTTCATCCGTAGGCCTTCTTTGGACCAAGTTCGTCTCGTTCGTCCATCTTCGTCCTCCCATTTGATCCGTAGGCCTTCTTTGGACCAAGTTCGTCTCGTTCGTCCATCTTCGACCTCCCATTTGATCCATTGGCATTATTTGGACCATGTTCGTCCCATTCGTCCATCTTCAACCTCCCATATGATCCATAGGCCTTCTTTGGACCAAATTCGCCTCGTTCGTCCATCTTCGACCTCCCATTTGATCCATTGGCATTCTTTAGACCATGTTCGTCTCGTTCGTCCCTCTTCGCCCTCCCATTTGATCTGTAGGCCTTCATTGGACCAAGTTCGTCTCGTTCGTCCATCTTCGTCCTCCCATTTGATCCGTATGACTTCTTTGGACCAAGTTCGTCTCGTTTGTCCATCTTCGTCCTCCCATTTGATCCGTAGGCCTTCTTTGGCTAAGTTCGTCTCGTTCGTCCATCTTCGACCTCCCATTTGATCCATTGGCATTCTTTGGACGATGTTGTCTTATTCGTCCATCTTCAACCTCCCATTTGATCCATTGGCCTTTTTTGGACTAACTACGTTTCGTTCGTCCATCTTCGTCCTCCCATTTGATCCATTGGCATTCTTTAGACCATGTTCTTGTCGTTCGTCCCTCTTCGTCCTCTCATTTGATCCGTAGGCCTTCTTTGGACCAAGTTTGTCTCGTTCGTCCATATTCGTCCTCCCATTTGATTCGTTGGCATTCTTTGGACCAAGTTCGCCTCGTTCGTCCATCTTCGTCCTCCCATTTGATCCATTGGCCTTATTTGGACTAACTACGTTTCGTTCGTCCATCTTCGCCCTCCCATTTGATCCATTGGCATTCTTGAGACCATTTTCGCCTCGTTCGTCCCTGTTCGTCCTCCCATTTGATCCGTAGCCCTTCTTTGGACTAAGTTCGTTTCGTTCGTCCATCTTCGCCCTCCCATTTGATCCATTGGCATTCCTTGGACCATTTTCGTCTCGTTCGTCCATCTTCGTCCTCCCATTTGATCCGTAGGCCTTCTTTGGACCAAGTTCGACTCGTTCGTCCCTCATCGTCCTCCCATTTGATCCGTAGGCCTTCTTTGGACCAAGTTCGTCTCTTTCGTCCATCTTCGTCCTCCCATTTGATCCATTGGCATTCCTTAGACCATGTTCGTCTAGTTCGTCCCTCTTAACCTCCCATTTGATCCGTAGGCCTTCTTTGGACCAAGTTCGTCTCGTTCGTCCATCTTCGAACTCCCATTTGATCCATTGGCATTCTTTGGACCATGTTCGTCCCATTCGTCCATCATCAACCTCCATATGATCCATAGGCCTTCTTTGGACTAAATTCGTCTCGTTCGTCCATCTTCGTCCTCCCATTTGATCCATTGGCATTCTTTAGACCATGTTCGTCTCGTTCGTCCCTCTTCGCCCTCCCATTTGATCTGTAGGCCTTCTTTGGACCAAGTTTGTCTCGTTCGTCCATATTCGTCCTCCCATTTGATCCGTTGGCATTCTTTGGACCAAGTTCGCCTCGTTCGTCCATCTTCGTCCTCCCATTTGATCCATTGGCCTTATTTGGACTAACTACGTTTCGTTCGTCCATCTTCGCCCTCCCATTTGATCCATTGGCATTCTTTGGACGATGTTGTCTTATTCGTCCATCTTCAACCTCCCATTTGATCCATTGGCCTTTTTTGGACTAACTACGTTTCGTTCGTCCATCTTCGTCCTCCCATTTGATCCATTGGCATTCTTTAGACCATGTTCTTGTCGTTCGTCCCTCTTCGTCCTCTCAATTGATCCGTAGGCCTTCTTTGGACCAAACTCGTCTCGTTTGTCCATCTTCGTCCTCCCATTTGATCCGTTGGCATTCTATGGACCAAGTTCGTCTCGTTCGTCCATATTCCTCCTCCCATTTGATCTGTAGGCCTTCTTTGGACCAAGTTCGTCTCGTTCGTCCATCTGCGTCCTCCCATTTGATCCGTATGACTTCTTTGGACCACGTTCGTCTCGTTCGTCCATCTTCGTACCCCCATTTGATCTGTAGGCCTTCTTTGGCCATGTTCGTCTTGTTCGTCCATCTTCGACCTCCCATTTGATCCATTGGCATTCTTTGGACGATGTTCGTGATGTTCGTCCATCTTCAAGCTCCCATTTGATCCATTGGCCTTCTTTGGACTAACTAAGTTTCGTTCGTCCATCTTCGCCCTCCCATTTGATCCATTGGCATTCTTGAGACCATTTTCGCCTCGTTCGTCCCTCTTCGTCCTCCCATTTGATCCGTAGGCCTTCTTTGGACCAAGTTTGTCTCGTTCGTCCATATTCGTCCTCCCATTTGATCCGTTGGCATTCTTTGGACCAAGTTCGCCTCGTTCGTCCATCTTCGTCCTCCCATTTGATCCATTGGCCTTCTTTGGACAAACTAAGTTTTGTTCGTCCATCTTCGCCCTCCCATTTGATCCATTGGCATTCTTGAGACCATTTTCGCCTCGTTCGTCCCTCTTCGTCCTCCCATTTGATCCGTAGCCCTTCTTTGGACTAAGTTCGTTTCGTTCGTCCATCTTCGCCCTCCCATTTGATCCATTGGCATTCCTTGGACCATTTTCGTCTCGTTCGTCCATCTTCGTCCTCCCATTTGATACGTAGGCCTACTTTGGACCAAGTTCGACTCGTTCGTCACTCATCGTCCTCCCATTTGATCCGTAGGCCTTCTTTGGACCAAGTTCGTCTCTTTCGTCCATCTTCGTCCTCCCATTTGATCCATTGGCATTCCTTAGACCATGTTCGTCTAGTTCGTCCCTCTTAACCTCCCATTTGATCCGTAGGCCTTCTTTGGACCATGTTCGTCTCGTTCGTCCATCTTCGTCCTCCCATTTGATCCGTAGGCCTTCTTTGGACCAAGTTCGTCTCGTTCGTCCATCTTCGAACTCCCATTTGATCCATTGGCATTCTTTGGACCATGTTCGTCCCATTCGTCCATCTTCAACCTCCCATATGATCCATAGGCCTTCTTTGGACCAAATTCGTCTCGTTCGTCCATCTTCGTCCTCCCTTTTGATCCATTGGCATTCTTTAGACCATGTTCGTCTCGTTCGTCCCTCTTCGCCCTCCCATTTGATCTGTAGGCCTTCTTTGGACCAAGTTCGTCTCGTTCGTCCATCTTCGTCCTCCCATTTGATCCGTATGACTTCTTTGGACCAAGTTCGTCTCGTTCGTCCCTCTTCGTCCTCCCATTTGATCCGTAGGCCTTCTTTGGACCAAGTTCGTCTCATTCGTCCATCTTCGTCCTCCCATTTGATCCATTGGCATTCCTTAGACCATGTTCGTCTCGTTCGTCCCTCTTCGTCCTCCCATTTGTTCCATTCGCATTCTTTGGACCATTTTCGTCTCGTTCGTCCTTCTTCGTCCTCCCATTTGATCCGTAGGATTTCTTTGGACCAAGTTCGTCTCGTTCGTCCATCTTCGTCCTCCCATTTGATCCATTGGCATTCCTTAGACCATGTTCGTCTAGTTCGTCCCTCTTAACCTCCCATTTGATCCGTAGGCCTTCTTTGGACCAAGTTCGTCTCGTTCGTCCATCTTCGTCCTCCCATTTGATTCGTAGGCCTTCTTTGGACCAAGTTCGTCTCGTTCGTCCATCTTCGACCTCCCATTTGATCCATTGGCATTCTTTGGACCATGTTCGTCCCATTCGTCCATCTTCAACCTCCCATATGATCCATAGGCCTTCTTTGGACTAAATTCGTCTCGTTCGTCCATCTTCGTCCTCCCATTTGATCCATTGGCATTCTTTAGACCATGTTCGTCTCGTTCGTCCCTCTTCGCCCTCCCATTTGATCTGTAGGCCTTCTTTGGACCAGGTTCGTCTCGTTCGTCCATCTTCGTCCTCCCATTTGATCCGTATGACTTCTTTGGACCAAGTTCGTCTCGTTCGTCCATCTTCGTCCTCCCATTTGATCCGTAGGCCTTCTTTGGCTAAGTTCGTCTCTTTCGTCCATCTTCGACCTCCCATTTGATCCATTGGCATTCTTTGGACGATGTTTTCTTGTTCGTCCATCTTCAACCTCCCATTTGATCCATTGGCCTTATTTGGACTAACTACGTTTCGTTCATCCATCTTCTTCCTCCCATTTGATCCATTGGCATTCTTTATACCATGTTCTTGTCGTTCGTCCCTCTTCGTCCTCTCAATTGATCCGTAGGCCTTCTTTGGACCAAACTCGTCTCGTTCGTCCATCTTCGTCCTCCCATTTGATCCGTTGGCTTTCTATGGACCAAGTTCGTCTCGTTCGTCCATATTCGTCCTCCCATTTGATCTGTAGGCCTTCTTTGGACCAAGTTCGTCTCGTTCGTCCATCTTCGTCCTCCCATTTGATCCGTATGACTTCTTTGGACCACGTTCGTCTCCTTCGTCCATCTTCGTCCTCCCATTTGATCCATTGGCCTTCTTTGGACTAACTACGTTTCGTTCTTCCATCTTCGCCCTCCCATTTGATCCATTGGCATTCTTGAGACCATTTTCGCCTCGTTCGTCCCTCTTCGTCCTCCCATTTGATCCGTAGGCCTTCTTTGGACTAAGTTTGTCTCGTTCGTCCATATTCGTCCTCCCATTTGATCCGTAGGCATTCTTTGGACCAAGTTCGCCTCGTTCGTCCATCTTCGTCCTCCCATTTGATCCGTAGGACTTCTTTGGAACAAGTTGTCTCGTCCATCCCTCTTCACCTCCCATTTGATCCGTAGGCCTTCTTTGGACCAAGTTCGTCTAGTTCGTCCATCTCCGTCCTCCCATTTGATCCGTTGGCCGTTGTCATTCTTTGGACCAAGTTCGTCTCGTTCCTCCATCTTCGTCCTTCCATTTGATCCATTGGCATTCTTTGGACCATGTTCGTCTCGTTGGTCCATCTTCGTCCTCCCATTTGATTCGTAGGCCTTCTTTGGACCAAGTTCGTCTCGTTTGTCCATCTTCGACCTCCCATTTGATCCATTGGCATTCTTTGGACCATGTTCGTCCCGTTCGTCCATCTTCAACTTCCCATATGATCCATAGGCCTTCTTTGGACCAAATTCGTCTTGTTCGTCGATCTTCGTCGTCCCATTTGATCGATTGGCATTCTTTAGACCATGTTCATCTCGTTCATCCCTCTTCGCCCTCCCATTTGATCTGTAGGCCTTCTTTCGACCAAGTTCGTCTCGTTCGTCCATCTTCGTCCTCCCATTAGATCCATTGGCATTCTTTAGACCATGTTCGTCTCGTTCGTCCCTCTTCGTCCTCCCATTTGATCCGTAGGCCTTCTTTGGACTAAGTTCGTTTTGTTCGTCCATCTTCGCCCTCCCATTTGATCCGTAGGCCTTCTTTGGACCAAGTTCGTCTCATTCGTCCATCTTCGTCCTCCCATTTGATCCATTGGCATTCCTTAGACCATGTTCATCTCGTTCGTCCCTCTTCGTCCTCCCATTTGTTCCGTAGACCTTCTTTGGACCGAGTTCGTCTCGTTCGCCCCTCTTCGTCCTCCTATTTGATCTGTAGACCTTCTTTGGACCAAGTTCGTCTCGTTCGTCCCTCTTCGTCCTCCCATTTGATCCGTAGGCCTTCTTTGGACCAAGTTCGTCCCATTCGTCCATCTTCGTCCTCCCATTTGATCCATTGGCATTCCTTAGACCATGTTCGTCTCGTTCGTCCCTCTTCGTCTTCCCATTTGTTCCATTGGCATTCTTTGGACCATTTTCGTCTCGTTCGTCCTTCTTCGTCCTCCCATTTGATCCGTAGGATATCTTTGGACCAAGTTCGTCTCATTCGTCCATCTTCGCCCTCCCATTTGATCCATTGGCATTCCTTGGACCATTTTCGTCTCGTTCGTCCCTCTTCGTCCTCCCATTTGATCCGTAGGCCTTTTTTGGACCAAGTTCGTCTCGTTCGTCCATCTTCGCCCTCCCATTTGATCCATTGGCATTCTTGAGACCATTTTCGCCTCGTTCGTCCCTCTTCGTCCTCCCATTTGATCCGTAGGCCTTCTTTGGATCAAGTTCGTCTCGTTTGTCCATCTTCGTCCTCCCATTTGATCCGTAGGCCTTCTTTGGACCAAGTTCGTCTCGTTCGTCCATCTTCGTCTTCCCATTTGATCCGTAGGCTTTCCTTGGACCAAGTTCGTCTCGTTCGTCCCTTTTCGTCCTCCCATTTGATCCGTAGGCCTTCTTTGCACCAAGTTCGTCTCATTCGTCCATCTTCGTCCTCCCATTTGATCCATTGGCATTCCTTAGACCAGGTTCCTCTCGTTTGTCCCTCTTCGTCCTCCCATTTGTTCCATTGGCATTCTTTGGACCATTTTC
The DNA here is from genome assembly GCA_030159175.1 of Glycyrrhiza uralensis. Classification (NCBI taxonomy): domain Eukaryota; kingdom Viridiplantae; phylum Streptophyta; class Magnoliopsida; order Fabales; family Fabaceae; genus Glycyrrhiza; species Glycyrrhiza uralensis. The sequence continues at coordinate 1,019,172 of BRZY01000016.1, read as the reverse complement.
GTCTCGTTCGTCCTTCTTCGTCCTCCCATTTGATCCGTAGGATTTCTTTGGACCAAGTTCGTCTCATTCAACCATCTTCGTCCTCCCATTTGATCCATTGGCATTCTTCAGACCATGTTCTTGTCGTTCGTCCCTCTTCGTCCACTCAATTGATCCGTAGGCCTTCTTTGGACCAAGCTCGTCTCGTTCGTCCATCTTCGTCCTCCCATTTGATCCGTTGGCATTCTATGGACCAAGTTCGTCTCGTTCGTCCATATTCGTCCTCCCATTTGATCTGTAGGCCTTCTTTGGGCCAAGTTCGTCTCGTTCGTCCATCTTCGTCCTCCCAGTTGATCCGTATGACTTCTTTGGACCACGTTCATCTCGTTCGTCCATCTTCGTCCTCCCATTTGATCCGTAGGCCTTCTTTGGCCAAGTTCTCTCGTTCGTCCATCTTCGACCTCCCATTTGATCCATTGGCATTCTTTGGACGATGTTCGTCATGTTCGTCCATCTTCAACCTCTCATTTCATCCATTGGCCTTCTTTGGACAAACTACGTTTCGTTCGTCCATCTTCGCCCTCCCATTTGATCCATTGGCATTCTTTAGACCATGTTCGTCTCGTTGGTCCATCTTCGTCCTCCCATTTGATCCGTAGGCCATCTTTGGACCAAGTTCGTCTCGTTCGTCCATCTTCGACCTCCCATTTGATCCATTGGCATTCTTTGGACCATGTTCGTCCCGTTCGTCCATCTTCAACCTCCCATATGATCCATAGGCCTTCTTTGGACCAAATTCGTCTTGTTCGTCCATCTTCGTCCTCCCATTAGATCCATTGGCATTCTTTAGACCATGTTCGTCTCGTTCGTCCCTCTTCGTCCTCCCATTTGATCCGTAGCCCTTCTTTGGACTAAGTTCGTCCATCTTCGTCTTCCCATTAGATCCATTGGCATTCTTTAGACCATGTTCGTCTCGTTCGTCCCTCTTCGTCCTCCCATTTGATCCGTAGGCCTTCTTTGGACCAAGTTCATTTTGTTCGTCCATCTTCGCCCTCCCATTTGATCCATTGGCATTCTTTGGACCATGTTCGTCCCGTTCGTCCATCTTCAACCTCCCATATGATCCATAGGCCTTCTTGGGACCAAATTCGTCTTGTTCGTCCATCTTCGTCCTCCCATTTGATCCATTGGCATTCTTTAGACCAAGTTTATCTCGTTCGTCCCTCTTCGCCCTCCCATTTGATCTGTAGGCCTTCTTTCGACCAAGTTCGTCTCGTTCGTCCATCTTCGTCCTCCCATTAGATCCATTGGCATTCTTTAGATCATGTTCGTCTCATTCGTCCCTCTTCGTCCTCCCATTTGATCCGTACGCCTTCTTTGGACTAAGTTCGTTTTGTTCGTCCATCTTCGCTCTCCCATTTGATCCATTGGCATTCCTTGGACCATTTTCGTCTCGTTCGTCCCTCTTCGTCCTCCCATTTGATCCGTAGGCCTTCTTTGGACCTAGTTCGTCTCGTTCGTCCATCTTCGCCCTCCCATTTGATCCATTGGCATTCTTGAGACCATTTTCGCCTCGTTCGTCCCTCTTCGTCCTCCCATTTGATCCGTAGGCCTTCTTTGGATCAAGTTCGTCTCGTTGGTCCATCTTCGTCCTCCCATTTGATCCGTAGGCCTTCTTTGGACCAAGTTCGTCTCGTTCGTCCATCTTCGTCTTCCCATTTGATCCGTAGGCTTTCCTTGGACCAAGTTCGTCTCGTTCGTCCCTTTTCGTCCTCCCATTTGATCCGTAGGCCTTCTTTGGACCAAGTTCGTCTCATTCGTCCATCTTCGTCCTCCCATTTGATCCATTGGCATTCCTTAGACCAGGTTCCTCTCGTTCGTCCCTCTTCGTCCTCCCATTTGTTCTATTGGCATTCTTTGGACCATTTTCGTCTCGTTCGTCCTTCTTCGTCCTCCCATTTGATCCGTAGGATTTCTTTGGACCAAGTTCGTCTCATTCAACCATCTTCGTCCTCCCATTTGATCCATTGGCATTCTTTAGACCATGTTCTTGTCGTTCGTCCCTCTTCGTCCTCTCAATTGATTCGTAGGCCTTCTTTGGACCAAGCTCGTCTCGTTCGTCCATCTTCGTCCTCCCATTTGATCCGTTGGCATTCTATGGACCAAGTTCGTCTCGTTCGTCCATATTCGTCCTCCCATTTGATCTGTAGGCCTTCTTTGGACCAAGTTCGTCTCGTTCGTCCATCTTCGTCCTCCCAGTTGATCCGTATCACTTCTTTGGACCACGTTCGTCTCGTTCGTCCATCTTCGTCCACCCATTTGATCTGTAGGCCTTCTTTGGCCAAGTTCGTCTCGTTCGTCCATCTTCGACCTCCCATTTGATCCATTGGCATTCTTTGGACGATGTTCGTCTTGTTCGTCCATCTTCAACCTCCCATTTCATCCATTGGCCTTCTTTGGGCTAACTACGTTTCGTTCGTCCATCTTCGCCCTCCCATTTGATCCATTGGCATTCTTTAGACCATGTTCGTCTCGTTGGTCCATCTTCGTCCTCCCATTTTATCCGTAGGCCTTCTTTGGACCATGTTCGTCTCGTTCGTCCATCTTCGACCTCCCATTTGATCCATTGGCATTCTTTGGACCATGTTCGTCCCGTTCGTCCATCTTCAACCTCCCATATGATCCATAGGCCTTCTTTGGACCAAATTCGTCTTGTTCGTCCATCTTCGTCCTCCCATTTGATCCATTGGCATTCTTTAGACCATGTTCATCTCGTTCGTCCCTCTTCGCCCTCCCATTTGATCTGTAGGCCTTCTTTCGACCAAGTTCGTATCGTTCGTCCATCTTCGTCCTCCCATTAGATCCATTGGCATTCTTTAGACCATGTTCGTCTCGTTCGTCCCTCTTCGTCCTCCCATTTGATCCGTAGGCCTTCTTTGGAGCAAGTTCGTCTCGTTCGTCCCTCATCGTCCTCCCATTTGATCCGTAGGCCTTCTTTGGACCAAGTTCGTCTCATTCGTCAATCTTCGTCCTCCCATTTGATCCATTGGCGTTCCTTAGACCATGTTCGTCTCATTCCTCCATCTTCGTCCTCCCATTTGATCCATTGGCATTATTTGGACCATGTTCGTCTCGTTGATCCATCTTCGTCCTCCCATTTGATCCGTAGGCCTTCTTTGGCCTAAGTTCGTCTCGTTCGTCCCTCGTCGTCCTCCCATTTGATCCGTAGGCCTTCTTTGGACCAAGTTCGTCTCCTTCGTCCATCTTCGTGCTCCCATTTGATCCATTGGCCTTCCTTAGACCATGTTCGTCTCATTCGTCCATCTTCGTCCTCCGATTTGATCCATTGGCATTCTTTGGACCATGTTCGTCTCGTTCGTCCATCTTCGTCCTCCCATTTGATCCGTAGGCCTTCTTTGGACCAAGTTCGTCTAATTCGTCCATCTTCGTCCTCCCATTTGATCCATTGGCATTCTTTAGACCATGTTCGTCTCGTTCGTCCCTCTTCTCCCTCCCATTTGATCTGTAGGCCTTCTTTCGACCAAGTTCATCTCGTTCGTCCATCTTCGTCCTCCCATTAGATCCATTGGCGTTCCTTAGACCATGTTCGTCTCGTTCGTCCATCTTCGTCCTCCCATTTGATCCATTGGCATTCTTTGGACCATGTTCGTCTCGTTCGTCCATCTTCAACCTCCCATATGATCCATAGGCCTTCTTTGGACCAAATTCGTCTCGTTTGTCCATCTTCGTCCTGCCATTTGATCCATTGGCATTCTTTAGACCATGTTCATCTCGTTCGTCCCTCTTCTCCCTCCCATTTGATCTGTAGGCCTTCTTTCGACCAAGTTCGTCTCGTTCGTCCATCTTCGTCCTCCCATTAGATCCATTGGCATTCTTTAGACCATGTTCGTCTCGTTCGTCCCTCTTCGACCTCCCATTTGATCTGTAGGCCTTCTTTCGACCAAGTTCGTCTCGTTCGTCCATCTTCGTCCTCCCATTAGATCCATTGGCATTCTTTAGACCATGTTCGTCTCGTTCGTCCCTCTTCGACCTCCCATTTGATCCGTAGCCCATCTTTGGACTAAGTTCGTTTCGTTCGCCCATCTTTGCCCTCCCATTTGATCCATTGGCATTCCTTGGACCATTTTCGTCTCGTTCGTCCCTCTTCGTCCTCCCATTTGATCCGTTGGCCTTCTTTGGACCAAATTCGTCTCGTTCGTCCCTCTTCGTCCTCCCATTTGATCCGTAGGCCTTCTTTGGACCAAGTTCATCTCATTCGTCCAACTTCGTCCTCCCATTTGATCCATGGCGTTCCTTGGACCATGTTCGTCTCGTTCGTCCATCTTCGTCCTCCCATTTGATCCATTGGCATTCTTTGGGCCATGTTCGTTTCGTTGGTTCATCTTCGTCCTCCCATTTGATCCGTAGGCCTTCTTTGGACCAAGTTCATCGCGTTCGTCCATCTTCGACCTCCCATTTGATCCATTGGCATTCTTTGGACCATGTTCGTCCCGTTCGTCCATCTTCCACCTCCCATATGATCCATAGGCCTTCTTTGGACCAAATTCGTCTCGTTCGTCCATCTTCGTCCTCCCATTTGATCGATTGGCATTCTTTCGACCATGTTCGTCTCGTTTGTCCCTCTTCTCCCTCCCATTTGATCTGTAGGCCTTCTTTCGACCAAGTTCATCTCGTTCGTCCATCTTCGTCCTCCCATTTGATCCATTGGCATTCCTTAGACCATGTTCGTCTCGTTCGTCTCTCTTCGTCCTCCCATTTGTTCCATTGGCATTCTTTGGACCATGTTCGTCTCGTTGGTCCATCTTCGTCCTCCCATTTGATCCGTAGGCCTTCTTTGGACCATGTTCATCGCGTTCGTCCATCTTCGACCTCCCATTTGATCCATTGGCATTCTTTGGACCATGTTCGTCCCGTTCGTCCATCTTCCACCTCCCATATGATCCATAGGCCTTCTTTGGACCAAATTCGTCTCGTTCGTCCATCTTCGTCCTCCCATTTGATCGATTGGCATTCTTTAGACCATGTTCGTCTCGTTTGTCCCTCTTCTCCCTCCCATTTGATCTGTAGGCCTTCTTTCGACCAAGTTCATCTCGTTCGTCCATCTTCGTCCTCCCATTAGATCCATTGGCGTTCCTTAGACCATGTTCGTCTCGTTCGTCCATCTTCGTCCTCCCATTTGATCCATTGGCATTCTTTGGACCATGTTCGTCTCGTTCGTCCATCTTCAACCTCCCATATGATCCATAGGCCTTCTTTGGACCAAATTCGTCTCGTTTGTCCATCTTCGTCCTGCCATTTGATCCATTGGCATTCTTTAGACCATGTTCATCTCGTTCGTCCCTCTTCTCCCTCCCATTTGATCTGTAGGCCTTCTTTCGACCAAGTTCGTCTCGTTCGTCCATCTTCGTCCTCCCATTAGATCCATTGGCATTCTTTAGACCATGTTCGTCTCGTTCGTCCCTCTTCGACCTCCCATTTGATCTGTAGGCCTTCTTTCGACCAAGTTCGTCTCGTTCGTCCATCTTCGTCCTCCCATTAGATCCATTGGCATTCTTTAGACCATGTTCGTCTCGTTCGTCCCTCTTCGACCTCCCATTTGATCCGTAGCCCATCTTTGGACTAAGTTCGTTTCGTTCGCCCATCTTTGCCCTCCCATTTGATCCATTGGCATTCCTTGGACCATTTTCGTCTCGTTCGTCCCTCTTCGTCCTCCCATTTGATCCGTTGGCCTTCTTTGGACCAAATTCGTCTCGTTCGTCCCTCTTCGTCCTCCCATTTGATCCGTAGGCCTTCTTTGGACCAAGTTCATCTCATTCGTCCAACTTCGTCCTCCCATTTGATCCATGGCGTTCCTTGGACCATGTTCGTCTCGTTCGTCCATCTTCGTCCTCCCATTTGATCCATTGGCATTCTTTGGGCCATGTTCGTTTCGTTGGTTCATCTTCGTCCTCCCATTTGATCCGTAGGCCTTCTTTGGACCAAGTTCATCGCGTTCGTCCATCTTCGACCTCCCATTTGATCCATTGGCATTCTTTGGACCATGTTCGTCCCGTTCGTCCATCTTCCACCTCCCATATGATCCATAGGCCTTCTTTGGACCAAATTCGTCTCGTTCGTCCATCTTCGTCCTCCCATTTGATCGATTGGCATTCTTTCGACCATGTTCGTCTCGTTTGTCCCTCTTCTCCCTCCCATTTGATCTGTAGGCCTTCTTTCGACCAAGTTCATCTCGTTCGTCCATCTTCGTCCTCCCATTTGATCCATTGGCATTCCTTAGACCATGTTCGTCTCGTTCGTCTCTCTTCGTCCTCCCATTTGTTCCATTGGCATTCTTTGGACCATGTTCGTCTCGTTGGTCCATCTTCGTCCTCCCATTTGATCCGTAGGCCTTCTTTGGACCATGTTCATCGCGTTCGTCCATCTTCGACCTCCCATTTGATCCATTGGCATTCTTTGGACCATGTTCGTCCCGTTCGTCCATCTTCCACCTCCCATATGATCCATAGGCCTTCTTTGGACCAAATTCGTCTCGTTCGTCCATCTTCGTCCTCCCATTTGATCGATTGGCATTCTTTAGACCATGTTCGTCTCGTTTGTCCCTCTTCTCCCTCCCATTTGATCTGTAGGCCTTCTTCCGACCAAGTTCGTCTCGTTCGTCCATCTTCGTCCTCCCATTTGATCCATTGGCATTCCTTAGACCATGTTCGTCTCGTTCGTCCCTCTTCGTCCTCCCATTTGTTCCATTGGCATTCTTTGGACCATTTTCGTCTCGTTTGTCCCTCTTCGTCCTCCCATTTGATCCGTAGGCCTTCTTTGGACCAAGTTCGTCTCGTTCGTCCCTCATCGTCCTCTCATTTGATCCGTAGGCCTTCTTTGGACCAAGTTCGTCTCATTCGTCCATCTTCGTCCTCCCATTTGATCCATTGGCGTTCCTTAGACCATGTTCGTCTCGTTCGTCCATCTTCGTCCTCCCATTTGATCCATTGGCATTCTTTGGACCATGTTCGTCTCGTTGGTCCATCTTCGTCCTCCCATTTGATCCGTAGGCCTTCTTTGGACCAAGTTCATCGCGTTCGTCCATCTTCGACCTCCCATTTGATCCATTGGCATTCTTTGGACCATGTTCGTCCCGTTCGTCCATCTTCAACCTCCCATATGATCCATAGGCCTTCTTTGGACCAAATTCGTCTCGTTCGTCCATCTTCGTCCTGCCATTTGATCCATTGGCATTCTTTAGACCATGTTCATCTCGTTCGTCCCTCTTCGCCCTCCCATTTGATCTGTAGGCCTTCTTTCGACCAAGTTCGTCTCGTTCGTCCATCTTCGTCCTCCCATTAGACCCATTGGAATTCTTTAGACCATGTTCGTCTCGTTCGTCCCTCTTCACCCTCCCATTTGATCTGTAGGCCTTCTTTCGACCAAGTTCATCTCGTTCATCCATCTTCGTCCTCCCATTAGATCCATTGGAATTCTTTAGACCATGTTCGTCTCGTTTGTCCCACTTCGTCCTCCCATTTGATCCGTAGGCCTTCTTTGGACTAAGTTTGTTTCGTTCGTCCATCTTCGCCCTCCCATTTGATCCATTGGCATTCCTTGGACCATTTTCGTCTCGTTCGTCCCTCTTCGTCCTCCCATTTGATCCGTAGGCCTTCTTCGGACCATGTTCGTCTCGTTCGTCCCTCTTCGTCCTCCCATTTGATCCGTAGGCCTTCTTTGGACCAAGTTCGTCTCCTTCGTCCATCTTCGTCCTCCCATTTGAGCCATTGGCATTCCTTGGACCATTTTCGTCTCGTTCGTCCCTCTTCGTCCTCCCATTTGATCCATAGGCCTTCTTTGGATCAAGTTCGTCTCCTTCGTCCATCTTCGTCCTCCCATTTGATCCATTGGCATTCCTTAGACCATGTTCGTCTCGTTCATCCATCTTCGTCCTCCCATTTGATCCATTGGCATTCTTTGGACCATGTTCGTCTCGTTCGTCCATCTTCGTCCTCCCATTTGATCCGTAGGCCTTCTTTGGACCAAGTTCGTCTCCTTCGTCCATCTTCGTCCTCCCATTTGATCCATTGGCATTCCTTAGACCATGTTCGTCTCGTTCGTCCATCTTCGTCCTCCCATTTGATCCATTGGCATTCTTTGGACAATGTTCGTCTCGTTCGTCCATCTTCGTCCTCCCATTTGATCCGTAGGCCTTCTTCGGAACAAGTTCGTCTCGTTCGTCCCTCTTCGTCCTCCCATTTGATCCATAGGCCTTCTTTGGATCAAGTTCGTCTCCTTCGTCCATCTTCGTCCTCCCATTTGATCCATTGGCATTCCTTAGACCATGTTCGTCTCGTTCATCCATCTTCGTCCTCCCATTTGATCCATTGGCATTCTTTGGACCATGTTCGTCTCGTTCGTCCATCTTCGTCCTCCTATTTGATCCGTAGGCCTTCTTTGGACTAAGTTTGTTTCGTTCGTCCATCTTCGCCATCCCATTTGATCCATTGGCATTCCTTGGACCATTTTCGTCTCGTTCGTCCCTCTTCGTCCTCCCATTTGATCCGTAGGCCTTCTTTGGACCAAGTTCGTCTCGTTCGTCCCTCATCGTCCTCCCATTTGATCCGTAGGCCTTCTTTGGACCATGTTCGTCTCATTTGTCCATCTTTGTCCTCCCATTTGATCCATTGGCGTTCCTTAGACCATGTTCATCTCGTTCGTCCATCTTCGTCCTCCCATTTGATCCATTGGCATTCTTTGGACCATGTTCGTCTCGTTGGTCCATCTTCGTCCTCCCATTTGATCCGTAGGCCTTCTTTGGACCATGTTCATCGCGTTCGTCCATCTTCGACCTCCCATTTGATCCATTGGCATTCTTTGGACCATGTTCGTCCCGTTCGTCCATCTTCAACCTCCCATATGATCCATAGGCCTTCTTTGGACCAAATTCGTCTCGTTCGTCCATCCTCGTCCTCCCATTTGATCGATTGGCATTCTTTAGACCATGTTCGTCTCGTTTGTCCCTCTTCTCCCTCCCATTTGATCTGTAGGCCTTCTTTCGACCAAGTTCGTCTCGTTCGTCCATCTTCGTCCTCCCATTAGACCCATTGGAATTCTTTAGACCATGTTCGTCTCGTTCGTCCCTCTTCGCCCTCCCATTTGATCTGTAGGCCTTCTTTCGACCAAGTTCATCTCGTTCGTCCATCTTCGTCCTCCCATTAGATCCATTGGAATTCTTTAGACCATGTTCGTCTCGTTCGTCCCTCTTCGTTCTCCCATTTGATCCGTAGGCCTTCTTTGGACTAAGTTTGTTTCGTTCGTCCATCTTCGCCCTCCCATTTGATCCATTGGCATTCCTTGGACCATTTTCGTCTCGTTCGTCCCTCTTCGTCCTCCCATTTGATCCGTAGGCCTTCTTCGGACCAAGTTCGTCTCGTTCGTCCCTCTTCGTCCTCCCATTTGATCCGTAGGCCTTCTTTGGACCAAGTTCGTCTCCTTCGTCCATCTTCGTCCTCCCATTTGATCCATTGGCATTCCTTAGACCATGTTCGTCTCGTTCGTCCATCTTCGTCCTCCCATTTGATCCATTGGCATTCCTTGGACCATTTTCATCTCGTTCGTCCCTGTTCGTCCTCCCATTTGATCCGTAGGCCTTCTTTGGACCAAATTCGTCTCGTTCGTCCCTCTTCGTCCTCCCATTTGATCCGTAGGCCTTCTTTGGACCAAGTTCGCCTCATTCGTCCATCTTCGTCCTCCCATTTGATCCATTGGCATTCCTTAGACCTTGTTCGTCTCGTTCGTCCCTCTTCGTCCTCCCATTTGTTCCATTGGCATTCTTTGGACCATTTTCGTCTCGTTTGTCCCTCTTCGTCCTCCCATTTGATCCGTAGGCCTTCTTTGGACCAAGTTCGTCTCGTTCGTCCCTCATCTTCCTCTCATTTGATCCGTAGGCCTTCTTTGGACCAAGTTCGTCTCATTCGTCCATCTTCGTCCTCCCATTTGATCCATTGGCCTTCCTTAGACCATGTTCGTCTCGTTCGTCCATCTTCGTCCTCCCATTTGATCCATTGGCATTCTTTGGACCATGTTCGTTTGGTTGGTCCATCTTCGTCCTCCCATTTGATCCGTAGGCCTTCTTTGGACCAAGTTCATCGCGTTCGTCCATCTTCGACCTCCCATTTGATCCATTGGCATTCTTTGGACCATGTTCGTCCCGTTCGTCCATCTTCAACCTCCCATATGATCCATAGGCCTTCTTTAGACCAAATTCGTCTCGTTCGTCCATCTTCGTCCTCCCATTTGATCCATTGGCATTCTTTAGACCATGTTCATCTCGTTCGTCCCTCTTCGCCCTCCCATTTGATCTGTAGGCCTTCTTTCGACCAAGTTCGTCTCGTTCGTCCATCTTCGTCCTCCCATTAGACCCATTGGAATTCTTTAGACCATGTTCGTCTCGTTCGTCCCTCTTCACCCTCCCATTTGATCTGTAGGCCTTCTTTCGACCAAGTTCATCTCGTTCATCCATCTTCGTCCTCCCATTAGATCCATTGGCATTCTTTAGACCATGTTCATCTCGTTCGTCCCTCTTCGCCCTCCCATTTGATCTGTAGGCCTTCTTTGGACCAAGTTCGTCTCGTTCGTCCATCTTCGTCCATCTTCGTCCTCCCATTAGACCCATTGGAATTCTTTAGACCATGTTCGTCTCGTTCGTCCCTCTTCGCCCTCCCATTTGATCTGTAGGCCTTCTTTCGACCAAGTTCATCTCGTTCGTCCATCTTCGTCCTCCCATTAGATCCATTGGAATTCTTTAGACCATGTTCGTCTCGTTTGTCCCACTTCGTCCTCCCATTTGATCCGTAGGCCTTCTTTGGACTAAGTTTGTTTCGTTCGTCCATCTTCGCCCTCCCATTTGATCCATTGGCATTCCTTGGACCATTTTCGTCTCGTTCGTCCCTCTTCGTCCTCCCATTTGATCCGTAGGCCTTCTTCGGACCAAGTTCGTCTCGTTCGTCCCTCTTCGTCCTCCCATTTGATCCGTAGGCCTTCTTTGGACCAAGTTCGTCTCCTTCGTCCATCTTCGTCCTCCCATTTGAGCCATTGGCATTCCTTGGACCATTTTCGTCTCATTCGTCCCTCTTCGTCCTCCCATTTGATCCATAGGCCTTCTTTGGATCAAGTTCGTCTCCTTCGTCCATCTTCGTCCTCCCATTTGATCCATTGGCATTCCTTAGACCATGTTCGTCTCGTTCATCCATCTTCGTCCTCCCATTTGATCCATTGGCATTCTTTGGACCATGTTCGTCTCGTTCGTCCATCTTCGTCCTCCCATTTGATCCGTAGGCCTTCTTTGGACCAAGTTCGTCTCCTTCGTCCATCTTCGTCCTCCCATTTGATCCATTGGCATTCCTTAGACCATGTTCGTCTCGTTCGTCCATCTTCGTCCTCCCATTTGATCCATTGGCATTCTTTGGACAATGTTCGTCTCGTTCGTCCATCTTCGTCCTCCCATTTGATCCGTAGGCCTTCTTTGGACCAAGTTCGTCTCATTCGTCCATCTTCGTACTCCCATTTGATCCATTGGCATTCTTTAGACCATTTTCGTCTAGTTCGTCCCTCTTCGCCCTCCCATTTGATCTATAGGCCTTCTTTCGACCAAGTTCGTCTCGTTCGTCCATCTTCGTGCTCCCATTAGATCCATTGGAATTCTTTAGACCATGTTCGTCTCGTTCGTCCCTCTTCGTCCTCCCATTTGATCCGTAGGCCTTCTTTGGACTAAGTTTGTTTCGTTCGTCCATCTTTGCCCTCCCATTTGATCCATTGGCATTCCTTGGACCATTTTCGTCTCGTTCGTCCCTCTTCGTCCTCCCATTTGATCCGTAGGCCTTCTTCGGACCAAATTCGTCTCGTTCGTCCCTCTTCGTCCTCCCATTTGATCCGTAGGCCTTCTTTGGACCAAGTTCGTCTCCTTCGTCCATCTTCGTCCTCCCATTTGATCCATTGGCATTCCTTAGACCATGTTCGTCTCGTTCGTCCATCTTCGTCCTCCCATTTGATCCATTGGCATTCCTTGGACCATTTTCATCTCGTTCGTCCCTGTTCGTCCTCCCATTTGATCCGTAGGCCTTCTTTGGACCAAATTCGTCTCGTTCGTCCATCTTCGTCCTCCCATTTGATCCGTAGGCCTTCTTTGGACCAAGTTCGTCTCATTCGTCCATCTTCGTCCTCCCATTTGATCCATTGGCATTCCTTAGACCATGTTCGTCTCGTTCATCCATCTTCGTCCACCCATTTGATCCATTGGCATTCTTTGGACCATGTTCGTCTCGTTCGTCCATCTTCGTCCTCCTATTTGATCCGTAGGCCTTCTTTGGACTAAGTTTGTTTCGTTCGTCCATCTTCGCCATCCCATTTGATCCATTGGCATTCCTTGGACCATTTTCGTCTCGTTCGTCCCTCTTCGTCCTCCCATTTGATCCGTAGGCCTTCTTTGGACCAAGTTCGTCTCGTTCGTCCCTCATCGTCCTCCCATTTGATCCGTAGGCCTTCTTTGGACCATGTTCGTCTCATTTGTCCATCTTTGTCCTCCCATTTGATCCATTGGCGTTCCTTAGACCATGTTCATCTCGTTCGTCCATCTTCGTCCTCCCATTTGATCCATTGGCATTCTTTGGACCATGTTCGTCTCGTTGGTCCATCTTCGTCCTCCCATTTGATCCGTAGGCCTTCTTTGGACCATGTTCATCGCGTTCGTCCATCTTCGACCTCCCATTTGATCCATTGGCATTCTTTGGACCATGTTCGTCCCGTTCGTCCATCTTCAACCTCCCATATGATCCATAGGCCTTCTTTGGACCAAATTCGTCTCGTTCGTCCATCTTCGTCCTCCCATTTGATCGATTGGCATTCTTTAGACCATGTTCGTCTCGTTTGTCCCTCTTCTCCCTCCCATTTGATCTGTAGGCCTTCTTTCGACCAAGTTCGTCTCGTTCGTCCATCTTCGTCCTCCCATTAGACCCATTGGAATTCTTTAGACCATGTTCGTCTCGTTCGTCCCTCTTCGCCCTCCCATTTGATCTGTAGGCCTTCTTTCGACCAAGTTCATCTCGTTCGTCCATCTTCGTCCTCCCATTAGATCCATTGGAATTCTTTAGACCATGTTCGTCTCGTTCGTCCCTCTTCGTCCTCCCATTTGATCCATAGGCCTTCTTTGGACTAAGTTTGTTTCGTTCGTCCATCTTCGCCCTCCCATTTGATCCATTGGCATTCCTTGGACCATTTTCGTCTCGTTCGTCCCTCTTCGTCCTCCCATTTGATCCGTAGGCCTTCTTCGGACCAAGTTCGTCTCGTTCGTCCCTCTTCGTCCTCCCATTTGATCCGTAGGCCTTCTTTGGACCAAGTTCGTCTCCTGCGTCCATCTTCGTCCTCCCATTTGATCCATTGGCATTCCTTAGACCATGTTCGTCTCGTTCGTCCATCTTCGTCCTCCCATTTGATCCATTGGCATTCCTTGGACCATTTTCATCTCGTTCGTCCCTGTTCGTCCTCCCATTTGATCCGTAGGCCTTCTTTGGACCAAATTCGTCTCGTTCGTCCCTCTTCGTCCTCCCATTTGATCCGTAGGCCTTCTTTGGACCAAGTTCGTCTCATTCGTCCATCTTCGTCCTCCCATTTGATCCATTGGCATTCCTTAGACCTTGTTCGTCTCGTTCGTCCCTCTTCGTCCTCCCATTTGTTCCATTGGCATTCTTTGGACCATTTTCGTCTCGTTTGTCCCTCTTCGTCCTCCCATTTGATCCGTAGGCCTTCTTTGGACCAAGTTCGTCTCGTTCGTCCCTCATCGTCCTCTCATTTGATCCGTAGGCCTTCTTTGGACCAAGTTCGTCTCATTCGTCCATCTTCGTCCTCCCATTTGATCCATTGGCGTTCCTTAGACCATGTTCGTCTCGTTCGTCCATCTTCGTCCTCCCATTTGATCCATTGGCATTCTTTGGACCATGTTCGTCTGGTTGGTCCATCTTCGTCCTCCCATTTGATCCGTAGGCCTTCTTTGGACCAAGTTCATCGCGTTCGTCCATCTTCGACCTCCCATTTGATCCATTGGCATTCTTTGGACCATGTTCGTCCCGTTCGTCCATCTTCAACCTCCCATATGATCCGTAGGCCTTCTTTAGACCAAATTCGTCTCGTTCGTCCATCTTCGTCCTCCCATTTGATCCATTGGCATTCTTTAGACCATGTTCATCTCGTTCGTCCCTCTTCGCCCTCCCATTTGATCTGTAGGCCTTCTTTCGACCAAGTTCGTCTCGTTCGTCCATCTTCGTCCTCCCATTAGACCCATTGGAATTCTTTAGACCATGTTCGTCTCGTTCGTCCCTCTTCACCCTCCCATTTGATCTGTAGGCCTTCTTTCGACCAAGTTCATCTCGTTCATCCATCTTCGTCCTCCCATTAGATCCATTGGCATTCTTTGGACCATGTTCATCTCGTTCGTCCCTCTTCGCCCTCCCATTTGATCTGTAGGCCTTCTTTGGACCAAGTTCGTCTCGTTCGTCCATCTTCGTCCATCTTCGTCCTCCCATTAGACCCATTGGAATTCTTTAGACCATGTTCGTCTCGTTCGTCCCTCTTCGCCCTCCCATTTGATCTGTAGGCCTTCTTTCGACCAAGTTCATCTCGTTCGTCCATCTTCGTCCTCCCATTAGATCCATTGGAATTCTTTAGACCATGTTCGTCTCGTTTGTCCCACTTCGTCCTCCCATTTGATCCGTAGGCCTTCTTTGGACTAAGTTTGTTTCGTTCGTCCATCTTCGCCCTCCCATTTGATCCATTGGCATTCCTTGGACCATTTTCGTCTCGTTCGTCCCTCTTCGTCCTCCCATTTGATCCGTAGGCCTTCTTCGGACCAAGTTCGTCTCGTTCGTCCCTCTTCGTCCTCCCATTTGATCCGTAGGCCTTCTTTGGACCAAGTTCGTCTCCTTCGTCCATCTTCGTCCTCCCATTTGAGCCATTGGCATTCCTTGGACCATTTTCGTCTCGTTCGTCCCTCTTCGTCCTCCCATTTGATCCATAGGCCTTCTTTGGATCAAGTTCGTCTCCTTCGTCCATCTTCGTCCTCCCATTTGATCCATTGGCATTCCTTAGACCATGTTCGTCTCGTTCATCCATCTTCGTCCTCCCATTTGATCCATTGGCATTCTTTGGACCATGTTCGTCTCGTTCGTCCATCTTCGTCCTCCCATTTGATCCGTAGGCCTTCTTTGGACCAAGTTCGTCTCCTTCGTCCATCTTCGTCCTCCCATTTGATCCATTGGCATTCCTTAGACCATGTTCGTCTCGTTCGTCCATCTTCGTCCTCCCATTTGATCCATTGGCATTCTTTGGACAATGTTCGTCTCGTTCGTCCATCTTCGTCCTCCCATTTGATCCGTAGGCCTTCTTTGGACCAAGTTCGTCTCATTCGTCCATCTTCGTACTCCCATTTGATCCATTGGCATTCTTTAGACCATTTTCGTCTAGTTCGTCCCTCTTCGCCCTCCCATTTGATCTATAGGCCTTCTTTCGACCAAGTTCGTCTCGTTCGTCCATCTTCGTGCTCCCATTAGATCCATTGGAATTCTTTAGACCATGTTCGTCTCGTTCGTCCCTCTTCGTCCTCCCATTTGATCCGTAGGCCTTCTTTGGACTAAGTTTGTTTCGTTCGTCCATCTTTGCCCTCCCATTTGATCCATTGGCATTCCTTGGACCATTTTCGTCTCGTTCGTCCCTCTTCGTCCTCCCATTTGATCCGTAGGCCTTCTTCGGACCAAATTCGTCTCGTTCGTCCCTCTTCGTCCTCCCATTTGATCCGTAGGCCTTCTTTGGACCAAGTTCGTCTCCTTCGTCCATCTTCGTCCTCCCATTTGATCCATTGGCATTCCTTAGACCATGTTCGTCTCGTTCGTCCATCTTCGTCCTCCCATTTGATCCATTGGCATTCCTTGGACCATTTTCATCTCGTTCGTCCCTGTTCGTCCTCCCATTTGATCCGTAGGCCTTCTTTGGACCAAATTCGTCTCGTTCGTCCATCTTCGTCCTCCCATTTGATCCGTAGGCCTTCTTTGGACCAAGTTCGTCTCATTCGTCCATCTTCGTCCTCCCATTTGATCCATTGGCATTCCTTAGACCATGTTCGTCTCGTTCGTCCCTCTTCGTCCTTCCATTTGTTCCATTGGCATTCTTTGGACCATTTTCGTCTCGTTTGTCCCTCTTCGTCCTCCCATTTGATCCGTAGGCCTTCTTTGGACCAAGTTCGTCTCATTCGTCCCTCATCGTCCTCTCATTTGATCCGTAGGCCTTCTTTGGACCAAGTTCGTCTCATTCGTCCATCTTCGTCCTCCCATTTGATCCATTGGCGTTCCTTAGACCATGTTCGTCTCGTTCGTCCATCTTCGTCCTCCTATTTGATCCATTGGCATTCTTTGGACCATGTTCGTCTCGTTGGTCCATCTTCGTCCTCCCATTTGATCCGTAGGCCTTCTTTGGACCAAGATCATCGCGTTCGTCCATCTTCGACCTCCCATTTGATCCATTGGCATTCTTTGGACCATGTTCGTCCCGTTCGTCCATCTTCAACCTCCCATATGATCCATAGGCCTTCTTTGGACCAAATTCATCTCGTTCGTCCATCTTCGTCCTCCCATTTGATCCATTGGCATTCTTTAGACCATGTTCATCTCGTTCGTCCATCTTCGCCCTCCCATTTGATCTGTAGGCCTTCTTTCGACCAAGTTCGTCTCGTTCGTCCATCTTCGTCCTCCCATTAGACCCATTGGAATTCTTTAGACCATGTTCGTCTCGTTCGTCCCTCTTCGCCCTCCCATTTGATCTGTAGGCCTTCTTTCGACCAAGTTCATCTCGTTCGTCCATCTTCGTCCTCCCATTAGATCCATTGGAATTCTTTAGACCATGTTCGTCTCGTTCGTCCCTCTTCGTCCTCCCATTTGATCCGTAGGCCTTCTTTGGACTAAGTTTGTTTCGTTCGTCCATATTCGCCCTCCCATTTGATCCATTGGCATTCCTTGGACCATTTTCGTCTCGTTCGTCCCTCTTCGTCCTCCCATTTGATCCGTAGGCCTTCTTCGGATCAAGTTCGTCTCGTTCGTCCCTCTTCGTCCTCCCATTTGATCCGTAGGCCTTCTTTGGACCAAGTTCGTCTCCTTCGTCCATCTTCGTCCTCCCATTTGAGCCATTGGCATTCCTTGGACCATTTTCGTCTCGTTCGTCCCTCTTCGTCCTCCCATTTGATCCGTAGGCCTTCTTTGGATCAAGTTCGTCTCCTTCGTCCATCTTCGTCCTCCCATTTGATCCATTGGCATTCCTTAGACCATGTTCGTCTCGTTCGTCCATCTTCGTCCTCCCATTTGATCCATTGGCATTCTTTGGACAATGTTCGTCTCGTTCGTCCATCTTCGTCCTCCCATTTGATCCGTAGGCCTTCTTTGGACCAAGTTCGTCTCATTCGTCCATCTTCGTACTCCCATATGATCCATTGGCATTCTTTAGACCATTTTCGTCTAGTTCGTCCCTCTTCGCCCTCCCATTTGATCTATAGGCCTTCTTTCGACCAAGTTCGTCTCGTTCGTCCATCTTCGTGCTCCCATTAGATCCATTGGAATTCTTTAGACCATGTTCGTCTCGTTCGTCCCTCTTCGTCCTCCCATTTGATCCGTAGGCCTTCTTTGGACTAAGTTTGTTTCGTTCGTCCATCTTTGCCCTCCCATTTGATCCATTGGCATTCCTTGGACCATTTTCGTCTCGTTCGTCCCTCTTCGTCCTCCCATTTGATCCGTAGGCCTTCTTCGGACCAAGTTCGTCTCGTTCGTCCCTCTTCGTCCTCCCATTTGATCCGTAGGCCTTCTTTGGACCAAGTTCGTCTCCTTCGTCCATCTTCGTCCTCCCATTTGATCCATTGGCATTCCTTAGACCATGTTCGTCTCGTTCGTCCATCTTCGTTCTCCCATTTGATCCATTGGCATTCCTTGGACCATTTTCATCACGTTCGTCCCTGTTCGTCCTCCCATTTGATCCGTAGGCCTTCTTTGGACCAAATTCGTATCTTTCGTCCATCTTCGTCCTCCCATTTGATCCGTAGGCCTTCTTTGGACCAAGTTCGTCTCATTCGTCCATCTTCGTCCTCCCATTTGATCCATTGGCATTCCTTAGACCATGTTCGTCTCGTTCGTCCCTCTTCGTCCTCCCATTTGTTCCATTGGCATTCTTTGGACCATTTTCGTCTCGTTTGTCCCTCTTCGTCCTCCCATTTGATCCGTAGGCCTTCTTTGGACCAAGTTCGTCTCGTTCGTCCCTCATCGTCCTCCCATTTGATCCGTAACCCTTCTTTGGACCAAGTTCGTCTCATTCGTCCATCTTCGTCCTCCCATTTGATCCATTGGCGTTCCTTAGACCATGTTCGTCTCGTTCGTCCATCTTCATGCTCCCATAAGATCCATTGGCATTCTTTGGACCATGTTCGTCTCGTTCGTCCCTCTTCGTCCTCCCATTTGATCCGTAGGCCTTCTTTGGACTAAGTTCGTTTCGTTCGGGCATCTTCGCCCTCACATTTGATCCATTGCATTCCTTGGACCATTTTCGTCTCATGTGTCCCTCTTCGTCCTCCCATTTGATCTGTAGGCCTTCTTTGGACTAAGTTCGTTTCGTTCGTCCATCTTCGTCCTCCCATTTGATCCGTAGGCCTTCTTTGGACCAAGTTCGTCTCCTTCGTCCATCTTCGTCCTCCCATTTGATCCATTGGCATTCCTTAGACCATGTTCGTCTCGTTCGTCCATCTTCGTCCTCCCATTTGATCCATTGGCATTCCTTGCACCATTTTCGTCTCGTTCGTCCCTGTTCGTCCTCCCATTTGATCCGTAGGCCTTCTTTGGACCAAATTCGTCCCGTTCGTCCCTCTTCGTCCTCCCATTTGATCCGTAGGCCTTCTTTGGACCAAGTTCGTCTCATTCGTCCATCTTCGTCCTCCCATTTGATCCATTGGCATTCCTTAGACCATGTTCGTCTCGTTCGTCCCTCTTCGTCCTCCCATTTGTTCCATTGGCATTCTTTGGACCATTTTCGTCTCGTTTGTCCCTCTTCGTCCTCCCATTTGATCCGTAGGCCTTCTTTGGACCATGTTCGTCTCGTTCGTCCCTCATCGTCCTCCCATTTGATCCGTAAGCCTTCTTTGGACCAAGTTCGTCTCATTCGTCCATCTTCGTCCTCCCATTTGATCCATTGGCGTTCCTTAGACCATGTTCGTCTCGTTCGTCCATCTTCGTCCTCCCATTTGATCCATTGGCATTCTTTGGACCATGTTCGTCTCGTTGGTCCATCTTCGTCCTCCCATTTGATCCGTAGGTCTTCTTTGGACCAAGTTAATCGCGTTCGTCCATCTTCGACCTCCCATTTGATCCATTGGCATTCTTTGGACCATGTTCGTCCCGTTCGTCCATCTTCAACCTCCCATATGATCCATAGGCCTTCTTTGGACCAAATTCGTCTCGTTCGTCCATCTTCGTCCTCCCATTTGATCCATTGGCATTCTTTAGACCATGTTCATCTCGTTCGTCCCTCTTCGCCCTCCCATTTGATCTGTAGGCCTTCTTTCGACCAAGTTCGTCTCGTTCGTCCATCTTCGTCCATCTTCGTCCTCCCATTAGACCCATTGGAATTCTTTAGACCATGTTCGTCTCGTTCGTCCCTCTTCGCCCTCCCATTTGATCTGTAGGCCTTCTTTCGACCAAGTTCATCTCGTTCGTCCATCTTCGTCCTCCCATTAGATCCATTGGAATTCTTTAGACCATGTTCGTCTCGTTCGTCCCTCTTCGTCCTCCCATTTGATCCGTAGGCCTTCTTTGGACTAAGTTTGTTTCGTTCGTCCATATTCGCCCTCCCATTTGATCCATTGGCATTCCTTGGACCATTTTCGTCTCGTTCGTCCCTCTTCGTCCTCCCATTTGATCCGTAGGCCTTCTTCGGACCAAGTTCGTCTCGTTCGTCCCTCTTCGTCCTCCCATTTGATCCGTAGGCCTTCTTTGGACCAAGTTCGTCTCCTTCGTCCATCTTCGTCCTCCCATTTGAGCCATTGGCATTCCTTGGACCATTTTCGTCTCGTTCGTCCCTCTTCGTCCTCCCATTTGATCCGTAGGCCTTCTTTGGATCAACTTCGTCTCCTTCGTCCATCTTCGTCCTCCCATTTGATCCATTGGCATTCCTTAGACCTTGTTCGTCTCGTTCGTCCATCTTCGTCCTCCCATTTGATCCATTGGCATTCTTTGGACCATGTTCGTCTCGTTCGTCCATCTTCGTCCTCCCATTTGATCCGTAGGCCTTCTTTGGACCAAGTTCGTCTCCTTCGTCCATCTTCGTCCTCCCATTTGATCCTTTGGCATTCCTTAGACCATGTTCGTCTCGTTCGTCCATCTTCGTCCTCCCATTTGATCCATTGGCATTCTTTGGACAATGTTCGTCTCGTTCGTCCATCTTCGTCCTCCCATTTGATCCGTAGGCCTTCTTTGGACCAAGTTCGTCTCATTCGTCCATCTTCGTACTCCCATTTGATCCATTGGCATTCTTCAGACCATTTTCGTCTGGTTCGTCCCTCTTCGCCCTCCCATTTGATCTATAGGACTTCTTTCGACCAAGTTCGTCTCGTTCGTCCATCTTCGTGCTCCCATTAGATCCATTGGAATTCTTTAGACCATGTTCGTCTCGTTCGTCCCTCTTCGTCCTCCCATTTGATCCGTAGGCCTTCTTCGGACCAAGTTCGTCTCGTTCGTCCCTCTTCGTCCTCCCATTTGATCCGTAGGCCTTTTTTGGACCAAATTCGTCTCGTTCGTCCCTCTTCGTCCTCCCATTTGATCCGTAGGCCTTCTTTGGACCAAGTTCGTCTCGTTCGTCCATCTTCGTCCTCCCATTTGATCTGTTGGCATTCTTTGGACCAAGTTCGCGTCGTTCGTCCATCTTCGTCCTCCCATTTGATCCATTGGCATTCTTTGGACGATGTTCGTCTTGATCGTCCATCTTCAACCTCCCATTTGATCCATTGGCCTTCTTTGGACTAACTACGTTTCGTTCGTCCATTTTCGCCTCGTTCGTCCCTCTTCGTCCTCCCATTTGATCCGTAGGCCTTCTTTGGACCAAGTTCGTCTCGTTCGTCCATCTTCGTCCTCCCATTTGATCCGTTGGCATTCTTTGGACCAAGTTCGCCTCGTTCGTCCATCTTCGTCCTCCCATTTGATCCGTAGGCCTTCTTTGGAACAAGTCAGTCTCGTTCGTCCCTCTTCACCTCCCATTTGATCCGTAGGCCTTCTTTGGACCAAGTTCGTCATGTTTGTCCATCTTCGTCCTTCCATTTGATCCGTTGGCCGTTGGCATTCGTTGGACCAAGTTCGTCTCGTTCGTCCATCTTCGTCCTCCCATTTGATCCATTGGCATTCTTTGGACCATGTTCGTCTCGTTCGTCCATCTTCGTCCTCCCATTTGAACTGTAGGCCTTCTTTGAACCAAGTTCGTCTCGTTCGTCCCTGCTCGCCCTCCCATTTGATCTGTAGGCCTTCTTTCGACCAAGTTCGTCTAGTTCGTCTATCTTCGTCCTCCCATTTGATCCGCAGGCCTTCTTTGGACTATGTTCGTTTCGTTCGTCCATCTTCGCCCTCCCATTTGATCCATTGGCATTCTTTAGACCATGTTCTTGTCGTTCGTCCCTCTTCGTCCTCTCATTTGATCCGTAGGCCTTCTTTGGACCAAGTTTGTCTCGTTCGTCCATCTTCGTCCTCCCATTTGATCCGTTGGCATTCTATGGACCAAGTTCGTCTCGTTCGTCCATCTTCGTCCTCCCATTTGATCTGTAGGCCTTCTTTGGACTAAGTTCATTTTGTTCGTCCCTCTTCGTCCTCCCATTTGATCCGAAGGCCTTCTTCGGACCAAGTTCGTCTCATTCGTCCATCTTCGTCCTCCCATTTGATCCCTTGGCACTCTTTGGACCAAGTTCGTCTCGTTCCTCCATCTTCGTCCTCCCATTTGATCAGTAGGCCTTCTTTGGACCAAGTTCGTCTCCTTCGTCCATCTTCGTCCTCCCATTTGATCCATTGGCATTCTTTAGACCATGTTCGTGTCGTTCGTCCCTCTTCATCCTCCCATTTGATCCGTAGGCCTTCTTTCGACCAAGTTCGTCTCGTTCGTCCATCTTCGACCTCCCATTTGATCCATTACCATTCTTTGGACCATGTTCGTCCCGTTCGTCCATCTTCAACCTCCCATATGATCCATAGGCCTTCTTTGGACCAAATTCGTCTCGTTCGTCCATCTTCGTCCTCATTTGACCCATTGGCATTCTTTAAACAATGTTCGTCTCGTTCGTCCCTCTTCGCCCTCCCATTTGATCTGTAGGCCTTCTTTCGACCAAGTTCGTCTCGTTCATCCATCTTTGTCCTCCCATTAGATCCATTGGAATTCTTTAGACCAAGTTCGTCTCGTTCGTCCCTCTTCGTCCTCCCATTTGATCCGTAGGCCTTCTTTGGACCAAGTTCGTCTCGTTCGTCCCACTTCATCCTCCCATTTGATCCGAAGGCCTTCTTTGGACAAAGTTCGTATCGTTCCTCCATCTTTGTCCTCCCATTTGATCTGTAGGCCTTCTTTGGACTAATTTCGTTTCGTTCGTCCCTCTTCGTCCTCCCATTTGATCCGTAGGCCTTCTTTCGACCAAGTTCGTCTCGTTCGTCCATCTTCGACCTCCCATTTGATCCATTACCATTCTTTGGACCATGTTCGTCCCGTTCGTCCATCTTCAACCTCCCATATGATCCATAGGCCTTCTTTGGACCAAATTCGTCTCGTTCGTCCATCTTCGTCCTCATTTGACCCATTGGCATTCTTTAAACCATGTTCGTCTCGTTCGTCCCTCTTCGCCCTCCCATTTGATCTGTAGGCCTTCTTTCGACTAAGTTCGTCTCGTTCATCCATCTTCGTCCTCCCATTAGATCCATTGGAATTCTTTGGACCAAGTTCGTCTCGTTCGTCCCTCTTCGTCCACCCATTTGATCCGTAGGCCTTCTTTGGACTAAGTTCGTTTCGTTCGTCCATCTTCGCCCTCCCATTTGATCCGTATGACTTCTTTGGACCAAGTTCGTCTCGTTCGTCCATCTTCGTCCTCCCATTTGATCCGTAGGCCTTCTTTGGACCAAGTTTGTCTCGTTCGTCCATCATCGACCTCCCATATGATCCATAGGCCTTCTTTGGACCAAATTCGTCTCGTTCGTCCATCTTCGTCCTCCCATTTGATCCATTGGCATTCTTTAGACCATGTTCGTCTCGTTCGTCCCTCTTCGCCCTCCCATTTGATCTGTAGGCCTTCTTTCGACCAAGTTTGTCTCGTTCGTTCATCTTCATCCTCCCATTACATCCATTGGCATTCTTTCGACCATGTTCGTCTCGTTCGTCCCTCTTCGTCCTCCCATTTGATCCGTAGGCCTTCTTTGGACTAAGTTCGTCTCGTTCGTCCCTCTTCGTCCTCCCATTTGATCCGTAGGCCTTCTTTGGACCAAGTTCGTCTCGTTCGTCCCTCCTCGTCCTCCCATTTGATCCGTAGTCCTTCTTTGGACCAAGTTCGTCTCGTTCGTCCATCTTCGTCCTCCCATTTGATCTGTAGGCCTTCTTTCGACCAAGTTCGTCTCGTTCGTCCATCTTCGACCTCCCATTAGATCCATTGGCATTCTTTAGACCATGTTCGCCTCGTTCGTCCCTCTTCGTCCTCCCATTTGATCCATAGGCCTTATTTGGACTAAGTTCGTTTCGTTCGTCCATCTTCGCCCTCCCATTTGATCCATTGGCATTCGTTGGACCATTTTCGTCTCGTTCGTCCCTCTTCGTCCTCCCATTTGATCCGTAGGCCTTCTTTGGACCAAGTTCGTCTCGTTCGTCCCACTTCATCCTCCCATTTGATCCGTAGGCCTTCTTTGGACAAAGTTCGTCTCGTTCGTCCATCTTCGTCCTCCCATTTGATCCGTTGGCATTCTGTGGACCAAGTTCGTCTCGTTCGTCCATCTTCGTCCTCCCATTTGATCTGTAGGCCTTCTTTGGACTAAGTTCATTTCGTTCGTCCCTCTTCGTCCTCCCATTTGATCCGTAGGCCTTCTTCGGACCAAGTTCGTCTCGTTCGTCCATCTTCGTCCTCCCATTTGATCCCTTGGCACTCTTTGGAGCAAGTTCGTCTCGTTCCTCCATCTTCGTCCTCCCATTTGATCTGTAGGCCTTCTTTGGACTAAGTTCGTTTCGTTCGTCCCTCTTCGTCCTCCCATTTGATTCGTAGGCCTTCTTTGGACCAAGTTCGTCTCGTTCGTCAATCTTTGTCCTCCCATTTGATCCATTGGCATTCTTTGGACCATGTTCGTCTCGTTCGTCCCTCTTCGCCCTCCCATTTGATCTGTAGGCCTTCTTTGGACCATGTTCGTCTCGTTCATCCATCTTCGTCCTCCCATTAGATCCATTGGAATTCTTTAGACCAAGTTCGTCTCGTTCGTCCCTCTTCGTCCACCCATTTGATCCGTAGGCCTTCTTTGGACTAAGTTCGTTTCGTTCGTCCATCTTCGCCCTCCCATTTGATCCGTATGACTTCTTTGGACCAAGTTCGTCTCGTTCGTCCATCTTCGTCCTCCCATTTGATCCGTAGGCCTTCTTTGGACCAAGTTTGTCTCGTTCGTCCATCATCGACCTCCCATATGATCCATAGGCCTTCTTTGGACCAACTTCGTCTCGTTCGTCCATCTTCGTCCTCCCATTTGATCCATTGGCATTCTTTAGACCATGTTCGTCTCGTTCGTCCCTCTTCGCCCTCCCATTTGATCTGTAGGCCTTCTTTCGACCAAGTTCGTCTCGTTCGTTCATCTTCATCCTCCCATTACATCCATTGGGATTCTTTAGACCATGTTCGTCTCGTTCGTCCCTCTTCGTCGTCCCATTTGATCCGTAGGCCTTCTTTGGACTAAGTTCGTCTCGTTAGTCCCTCTTCGTCCTCCCATTTGATCCGTAGGCCTTCTTTGGACCAAGTTCGTCTCGTTCGTCCCTCCTCGTCCTCCCATTTGATCCATAGTCCTTCTTTGGACCAAGTTCGTCTCGTTCGTCCATCTTCGTCCTCCCATTTGATCTGTAGGCCTTCTTTCGACCAAGTTCGTCTCGTTCGTCCATCTTCGACCTCACATTAGATCCATTGGCATTCTTTAGACCATGTTCGCCTCGTTCGTCCCTCTTCGTCCTCCCATTTGATCCATAGGCCTTATTTGGACTAAGTTCGTTTCGTTCGTCCATCTTCGCCCTCCCATTTGATCCATTGGCATTCGTTGGACCATTTTCGTCTCGTTCGTCCCTCTTCGTCCTCCCATTTGATCCGTAGGCCTTCTTTGGACCAAGTTCGTCTCGTTCGTCCCACTTCATCCTCCCATTTGATCCGTAGGCCTTCTTTGGACAAAGTTCGTCTCGTTCGTCCATCTTCGTCCTCCCATTTGATCCGTTGGCATTCTATGGACCAAGTTCGTCTCGTTCGTCCATCTTCGTCCTCCCATTTGATCCATTGGCATTCTTTGGACCATGTTCGTCTCGTTCGTCCCTCTTCGCCCTCCCATTTGATCTGTAGGCCTTCTTTGGACCATGTTCGTCTCGTTCATCCATCTTCGTCCTCCCATTAGATCCATTGGAATTCTTTAGACCAAGTTCGTCTCGTTCGTCCCTCTTCGTCCACCCATTTGATCCGTAGGCCTTCTTTGGACTAAGTTCGTTTCGTTCGTCGATCTTCGCCCTCCCATTTGATCCGTATGACTTCTTTGGACCAAGTTCGTCTCGTTCGTCCATCTTCGTCCTCCCATTTGATCCGTAGGCCTTCTTTGGACCAAGTTTGTCTCGCTCGTCCATCATCGACCTCCCATATGATCCATAGGCCTTCTTTGGACCAACTTCGTCTCGTTCGTCCATCTTCGTCCTCCCATTTGATCCATTGGCATTCTTTAGACCATGTTCGTCTCGTTCGTCCCTCTTCGCCCTCCCATTTGATCTGTAGGCCTTCTTTCGACCAAGTTCGTCTCGTTCGTTCATCTTCATCCTCCCATTACATCCATTGGCATTCTTTAGACCATGTTCGTCTCGTTCGTCCCTCTTCGTCGTCCCATTTGATCCGTAGGTCTTCTTTGGACTAAGTTCGTCTCGTTAGTCCCTCTTCGTCCTACCATTTGATCCGTAGGCCTTCTTTGGACCAAGTTCGTCTCGTTCGTCCCTCCTCGTCCTCCCATTTGATCCGTAGTCCTTCTTTGGACCAAGTTCGTCTCGTTCGTCCATCTTCGTCCTCCCATTTGATCTGTAGGCCTTCTTTCGACCAAGTTCGTCTCGTTCGTCCGTCTTCGACCTCACATTAGATCCATTGGCATTCTTTAGACCATGTTCGCCTCGTTCGTCCCTCTTCGTCCTCCCATTTGATCCATAGGCCTTATTTGGACTAAGTTCGTTTCGTTCGTCCATCTTCGCCCTCCCATTTGATCCATTGGCATTCGTTGGACCATTTTCGTCTCGTTCGTCCCTCTTCGTCCTCCCATTTGATCCGTAGGCCTTCTTTGGACCAAGTTCGTCTCGTTCGTCCCACTTCATCCTCCCATTTGATCCGTAGGCCTTCTTTGGACAAAGTTCGTCTCGTTCGTCCATCTTCGTCCTCCCATTTGATCCGTTGGCATTCTATGGACCAAGTTCGTCTCGTTCGTCCATCTTCGTCCTCCCATTTGATCTGTAGGCCTTCTTTGGACTAAGTTCATTTCATTCGTCCCTCTTCGTCCTCCCATTTGATCCGTAGGCCTTCTTCGGACCAAGTTCGTCTCGTTCGTCCATCTTCGTCCTCCCATTTGATCCCTTGGCACTCTTTGGACCAAGTTCGTCTCGTTCCTCCATCTTCGTCCTCCCATTTGATCTGTAGGCCTTCTTTGGACTAAGTTCGTTTCGTTCGTCCCTCTTCGTCCTCCCATTTGATTCGTAGGCCTTCTTTGGACCAAGTTCGTCTCGTTCGTCCATCTTTGTCCTCCCATTTGATCCATTGGCATTCTTTGGACCATGTTCGTCTCGTTCGTCCATCTTCGTTCTCCCATTTG
This sequence comes from Glycyrrhiza uralensis, assembly GCA_030159175.1. Classification (NCBI taxonomy): domain Eukaryota; kingdom Viridiplantae; phylum Streptophyta; class Magnoliopsida; order Fabales; family Fabaceae; genus Glycyrrhiza; species Glycyrrhiza uralensis. The sequence continues at coordinate 992,044 of BRZY01000016.1, read as the reverse complement.
ATCCGTAGGCCTTCTTTGGACCAAGTTCGTCTCCTTCGTCCATCTTTGTCCTCCCATTTGATCCATTGGCATTCTCTGGACCATGTTCGTCTCGTTCATCCATCTTCGTCCTCCCATTTGATCCGTAGGCCTTCTTTGGACCATGTTCGTCTTGTTCGTCCCTGTTCGTCCTCCCATTTGAACCGTAGGCCTTCTTTCGACCAAGTTCGTCTCGTTCGTCCCTCTTCGTTCTCCCATTTGATCCGTAGGACTTCTTTGGACCAAGTTCGTCTCCTTCGTCCATCTTCGTCCTCCCATTTGATCCATTGGCATTCTTTAGACCATGTTCGTGTCGTTCGTCCCTCTTCGTCCTCCCATTTGATCCATTGGCATTCTCTGGACCATGTTCGTCTCGTTCATCCATCTTCGTCCTCCCATTTGATCCGTAGGCCTTCTTTGGACCATGTTCGTCTTGTTCGTCCCTGTTCGTCCTCCCATTTGAACCGTAGGCCTTCTTTCGACCAAGTTCGTCTCGTTCGTCCCTCTTCGTTCTCCCATTTGATCCGTAGGCCTTCTTTGGACCTAGTTCATCTCGTTCGTCCATCTTGGTCCTCCCATTTGATCCGTTGGCATTCTTTGGACCAAGTTCGTCTCGTTCGTCCATATTCGTCCTCCCATTTGATCCGTAGGCCTTCTTTGGACCAAGTTCGTCTCCTTCGTCCATCTTCGTCCTCCCATTTGATCCGTAGGCCTTCTTTGGACCATGTTCCTCTCGTTCGTCCCTGTTCGTCCTCCCATTTGATCCGTAGACCTTCTTTGGACGAAGTTCGTCTCGTTCGTCCCTCTTCGTCCTCCCATTTGATCCGTAGGCCTTCTTTGGACCAAGTTCATCTCGTTCGTCCCTCTTCGTCCTCCCATTTGATCCGTAGGCCTTCTTTCGACCAAGTTCGTCTCGTTCGTCCATATTCGTCCTCCCATTTGATCCGTAGGCCTTCTTTGGACCATGTTCGTCTCATTCGTCCATCTTCGTCCTCCCATTTGATCCGTAGGCCTTCTTTGGACCTTGTTCATCTCGTTCGTCCCTGTTCGTCCTCCCATTTGATCCGTAGACCTTCTTTGGACGAAGTTCGTCTCGTTCGTCCCTCTTCGTCCTCCCATTTGATCCGTAGGCCTTCTTTGGACCAAGTTCGTCTCGTTCGTCCCTCTTCGTCCTCCCATTTGATCCGTAGGCCTTCTTTGGACCAAGTTCATCTCGTTCGTCCCTCTTCGTCCTCCCATTTGATCCGTAGTCCTTCTTTGGACCAAGTTCGTCTCGTTCGTCCATCTTCGTCCTCCCATTTGATCTGTAGGCCTTCTTTCGACCAAGTTCGTCTCGTTCGTCCATATTCGTCCTCCCATTTGATCCGTAGGCCTTCTTTGGACCAAGTTCGTCTCATTCGTCCATCTTCGTCCTCCCATTTGATCCGTAGGCCTTCTTTGGACCATGTTCATCTCGTTCGTCCCTGTTCGTCCTCCCATTTGATCCGTAGACCTTCTTTGGACGAAGTTCGTCTCGTTCGTCCCTCTTCGTCCTCCCATTTGATCCGTAGGCCTTCTTTGGACCAAGTTCATCTCGTTCGTCCCTCTTCGCCCTCCCATTTGATCCATTGGCATTCGTTGGACCATTTTCGTCTCGTTCGTCCCTCTTCGTCCTCCCATTTGATCCGTAGGCCTTCTTTGGACCAAGTTCGTCTCGTTCGTCCCACTTCATCCTCCCATTTGATCCGAAGGCCTTCTTTGGACCAAGTTCGTCTCGTTCGTCCATCTTCGTCCTCTCATTTGAGCCATTGGCATTCTTTGGACCATGTTCGTCTCGTTTGTCCATCTTCGTCCTCCCATTTGATCCGTAGGCCTTCTTTGGACAAAGTTCGTATCGTTCCTCCATCTTTGTCCTCCCATTTGATCTGTAGGCCTTCTTTGGACTAATTTCGTTTCGTTCGTCCCTCTTCGTCCTCCCATTTGATCCGTAGGCCTTCTTTCGACCAAGTTCGTCTCGTTCGTCCATCTTCGACCTCCCATTTGATCCATTACCATTCTTTGGACCATGTTCGTCCCGTTCGTCCATCTTCAACCTCCCATATGATCCATAGGCCTTCTTTGGACCAAATTCGTCTCGTTCGTCTATCTTCGTCCTCATTTGACCCATTGGCATTCTTTAAACCATGTTCGTCTCGTTCGTCCCTCTTCGCCCTCCCATTTGATCTGTAGGCCTTCTTTCGACCAAGTTCGTCTTGTTCATCCATCTTCGTCCTCCCATTAGATCCATTGGAATTCTTTAGACCAATTTCGTCTCGTTCGTCCCTCTTCGTCCACCCATTTGATCCGTAGGCCTTCTTTGGACTAAGTTCGTTTCGTTCGTCCATCTTCGCCCTCCCATTTGATCCGTATGACTTCTTTGGACCAAGTTCGTCTCGTTCGTCCATCTTCGTCCTCCCATTTGATCCGTAGGCCTTCTTTGGACCAAGTTTGTCTCGTTCGTCCATCATCGACCTCCCATATGATCCATAGGCCTTCTTTGGACCAAATTCGTCTCGTTCGTCCATCTTCGTCCTCCCATTTGATCCATTGGCATTCTTTAGACCATGGTCGTCTCGTTCGTCCCTCTTCGCCCTCCCATTTGATCTGTAGGCCTTCTTTCGACCAAGTTCGTCTCGTTCGTTCATCTTCATCCTCCCATTACATCCATTGGAATTCTTTAGACGATGTTCGTCTCGTCCCTCTTCGTCCTCCCATTTGATCCGTAGGCCTTCTTTGGACTAAGTTCGTGTCGTTCGTCCCACTTCGTCCTCCCATTTGATCCGTAGGCCTTCTTTGGACCAAGTTCGTCTCGTTCGTCCCTCCTCGTCCTCCCATTTGATCCGTAGTCCTTCTTTGGACCAAGTTCGTCTCGTTCGTCCATCTTCGTCCTCCCATTTGATCTGTAGGCCTTCTTTCGACCAAGTTCGTCTCGTTCGTCCATCTTCGACCTCCCATTAGATCCATTGGCATTCTTTCGACCAAATTCGTCTCGTTCGTCCATCTTCGTCCTCCCATTAGATCCATTGGCATTCTTTAGACCATGTTCGCCTCGTTCGTCCCTCTTCGTCCTCCCATTTGATCCGTAGGAGTTCTTTGGACTAAGTTCGTTTCGTTCGTCCATCTTCGTCCTCCCATTTGATCCATTGGCATTCCTTAGACAATGTTCGTCTCGTTCGTCCCTCTTCGTCCTCCCATTTGTTCCATTGGCATTCTTTGGACCATTTTCATCTCGTTCGTCCATCTTCGTCCTCCCATTTGATCCCTTGGCACTCTTTGGACTAAGTTCGTCTCGTTCCTCCATCTTCGTCCTCCCATTTGATCTGTAGGCCTTCTTTGGACTAAGTTCGTCTCGTTCGTCCCTGTTCGCCCTCCCATTTGATCTGTAGGCCTTCTTTCGACCAAGTTCGTCTCGTTCGTCCATCTTCGTCCTCCCATTAGATCCATTGGCATTCTTTGGACCAAGTTCGTCTCGTTCGTCCATCTTCGTCCTCCCATTTGATCCGTAGGCCTTCTTTGGACCAAGTTCGTCTCCTTCGTCCATCTTCGTCCTCCCATTTGATCCATTGGCATTCTTTAGACCATGTTCGTGTCGTTCGTCCCTTTCGTCCTCCCATTTGATCCATTGGCATTCTCTGGACCATGTTCGTCTCGTTCATCCATCTTCGTCCTCCCATTTGATCCGTAGGCCTTCTTTGGACCATGTTCGTCTTGTTCGTCCCTGTTCGTCCTCCCATTTGAACCGTAGGCCTTCTTTCGACCAAGTTCGTCTCGTTCGTCCCTCTTCGTTCTCCCATTTGATCCGTAGGCCTTCTTTGGACCTAGTTCATCTCGTTCGTCCATCTTTGTCCTCCCATTTGATCCGTTGGCATTCTTTGGACCAAGTTCGTCTCGTTCGTCCATATTCGTCCTCCCATTTGATCCGTAGGCCTTCTTTGGACCAAGTTCGTCTCATTCGTCCATCTTCGTCCTCCCATTTAATCCGTAGGCCTTCTTTGGACCATGTTCATCTCGTTCGTCCCTGTTCGTCCTCCCATTTGATCTGTAGGCCTTCTTTGGACGAAGTTCGTCTCGTTCGTCCCTCTTCGTCCTCCCATTTGATCCGTAGGCCTTCTTTGGACCAAGTTCGTCTCGTTCGTCCCTCTTCGTCCTCCCTTTTGTTCCGTTGGCATTCTTTGGACCAAGTTCGTCTCGTTCGTCCATCTTCGTTCTCCCATTTGATCTGTTTGCATTCTTTGGACCAAGTTCGTGTCGTTCGTCCCTCTTCGTCCTCCCATTTGATCCATTGGCATTCTCTGGACCATGTTCGTCTCGTTCATCCATCTTCGTCCTCCCATTTGATCCGTAGGCCTTCTTTGGACGAAGTTCGTCTCGTTCGTCCCTCTTCGTCCTCCCATTTGATCCGTAGGCCTTCTTTGGACTAAGTTCGTTTCGTTCGTCCATCTTCGCCCTCCCATTTGATCCGTATGACTTCTTTGGACCAAGTTCGTCTCGTTCGTCCATCTTCGTCCTCCCATTTGATCCGTAGGCCTTCTTTGGACCAAGTTTGTCTCGTTCGTCCATCATCGACCTCCCATATGATCCATAGGCCTTCTTTGGACCAAATTCGTCTCGTTCGTCCATCTTCGTCCTCCCATTTGATCCATTGGCATTCTTTAGACCATGGTCGTCTCGTTCGTCCCTCTTCGCCCTCCCATTTGATCTGTAGGCCTTCTTTCGACCAAGTTCGTCTCGTTCGTTCATCTTCATCCTCCCATTACATCCATTGGAATTCTTTAGACGATGTTCGTCTCGTCCCTCTTCGTCCTCCCATTTGATCCGTAGGCCTTCTTTGGACTAAGTTCGTGTCGTTCGTCCCACTTCGTCCTCCCATTTGATCCGTAGGCCTTCTTTGGACCAAGTTCGTCTCGTTCGTCCCTCCTCGTCCTCCCATTTGATCCGTAGTCCTTCTTTGGACCAAGTTCGTCTCGTTCGTCCATCTTCGTCCTCCCATTTGATCTGTAGGCCTTCTTTCGACCAAGTTCGTCTCGTTCGTCCATCTTCGACCTCCCATTAGATCCATTGGCATTCTTTCGACCAAATTCGTCTCGTTCGTCCATCTTCGTCCTCCCATTAGATCCATTGGCATTCTTTAGACCATGTTCGCCTCGTTCGTCCCTCTTCGTCCTCCCATTTGATCCGTAGGAGTTCTTTGGACTAAGTTCGTTTCGTTCGTCCATCTTCGTCCTCCCATTTGATCCATTGGCATTCCTTAGACAATGTTCGTCTCGTTCGTCCCTCTTCGTCCTCCCATTTGTTCCATTGGCATTCTTTGGACCATTTTCATCTCGTTCGTCCATCTTCGTCCTCCCATTTGATCCCTTGGCACTCTTTGGACTAAGTTCGTCTCGTTCCTCCATCTTCGTCCTCCCATTTGATCTGTAGGCCTTCTTTGGACTAAGTTCGTCTCGTTCGTCCCTGTTCGCCCTCCCATTTGATCTGTAGGCCTTCTTTCGACCAAGTTCGTCTCGTTCGTCCATCTTCGTCCTCCCATTAGATCCATTGGCATTCTTTGGACCAAGTTCGTCTCGTTCGTCCATCTTCGTCCTCCCATTTGATCCGTAGGCCTTCTTTGGACCAAGTTCGTCTCCTTCGTCCATCTTCGTCCTCCCATTTGATCCATTGGCATTCTTTAGACCATGTTCGTGTCGTTCGTCCCTTTCGTCCTCCCATTTGATCCATTGGCATTCTCTGGACCATGTTCGTCTCGTTCATCCATCTTCGTCCTCCCATTTGATCCGTAGGCCTTCTTTGGACCATGTTCGTCTTGTTCGTCCCTGTTCGTCCTCCCATTTGAACCGTAGGCCTTCTTTCGACCAAGTTCGTCTCGTTCGTCCCTCTTCGTTCTCCCATTTGATCCGTAGGCCTTCTTTGGACCTAGTTCATCTCGTTCGTCCATCTTTGTCCTCCCATTTGATCCGTTGGCATTCTTTGGACCAAGTTCGTCTCGTTCGTCCATATTCGTCCTCCCATTTGATCCGTAGGCCTTCTTTGGACCAAGTTCGTCTCATTCGTCCATCTTCGTCCTCCCATTTAATCCGTAGGCCTTCTTTGGACCATGTTCATCTCGTTCGTCCCTGTTCGTCCTCCCATTTGATCTGTAGGCCTTCTTTGGACGAAGTTCGTCTCGTTCGTCCCTCTTCGTCCTCCCATTTGATCCGTAGGCCTTCTTTGGACCAAGTTCGTCTCGTTCGTCCCTCTTCGTCCTCCCTTTTGTTCCGTTGGCATTCTTTGGACCAAGTTCGTCTCGTTCGTCCATCTTCGTTCTCCCATTTGATCTGTTTGCATTCTTTGGACCAAGTTCGTGTCGTTCGTCCCTCTTCGTCCTCCCATTTGATCCATTGGCATTCTCTGGACCATGTTCGTCTCGTTCATCCATCTTCGTCCTCCCATTTGATCCGTAGGCCTTCTTTGGACGAAGTTCGTCTCGTTCGTCCCTCTTCGTCCTCCCATTTGATCCGTAGGCCTTCTTTGGACCAGGTTCGTCTCGTTCGTCCATCTTCGTCCTCCCATTTGTTCCGTTGGCATTCTTTGGACCAAGTTCGTCTCGTTCGACCATCTTTGTCCTCCCATTTGATCTGTTTGCATTCTTTGGACCAAGTTCGTCTCGTTCGTCCATAATCGTCCTCCCATTTGATCAGTAGGCCTTCTTTGGACTAAGTTCGTTTCGTTCGTCCCTCTTCGTTCTCCCATTTGATCCGAAGGCCTTCTTTGGACCAAGTTCGTCTCATTCGTCCATCTTCGTCCTCCCATTTGAGCCATTGGCATTCTTTGGACCATGTTCGTCTTGTTTGTCCATCTTCGTCCTCCCATTTGATCCGTAGGCCTTCTTTGGACAAAGTTTGTATCGTTCCTCCATCTTTGTCCTCCCATTTGATCTGTAGGCCTTCTTTGGACTAATTTCGTTTCGTTCGTCCCTCTTCGTCCTCCCATTTGATCCGTAGGCCTTCTTTCGACCAAGTTCGTCTCGTTCGTCCATCTTCGACCTCCCATTTGATCCATTACCATTCTTTGGACCATGTTCGTCCCGTTCGTCCATCTTCCACCTCCCATATGATCCATAGGCCTTCTTTGGACCAAATTCGTCTCGTTCGTCCATCATCGTCCTCATTTGACCCATTGGCATTCTTTAGACCATGTTCGTCTCGTTCGTCCCTGTTCGCCCTCCCATTTGATCTGTAGGCCTTCTTTCGACCAAGTTCGTCTCGTTCGTCCATCTTCGTCCTCCCATTAGATCCATTGGAATTCTTTAGACCAAGTTCGTCTTGTTCGTCCCTCTTCGTCCTCCCATTTGATCCGTAGGCCTTCTTTGGACTAAGTTCGTTTCGTTCGTCCATCTTCGCCCTCCCATTTGATCCATCGGCATTCCTTGGACCATTTTTGTCTCGTTCGTCCCTCTTCGTCCACCCATTTGATCTGTAGGCCTTCTTTGGACCAAGTTCGTCTCGTTCGTCCCTCTTCGTCCTCCCATTTGATCCTTAGGCCTTCTTTGGACCAATTTCGTCTCGTTTGTCCATCTTCGACCTCCCATTTGATCCATTGGCATTCATTAGACCATGTTCTTGTCGTTCATCCCTCTTCGTCCTCTCATTTGATCCGTAGGCCTTCTTTGGACCAAGTTCGTCTCGTTCGTCCATCTTCGTCCTCCCATTTGATCTGTTGGCATTCTATGGACCAAGTTCGTCTCGTTCGTCCATATTCGTCCTCCCATTTGATCCGTATGACTTCTTTGGACCAAGTTCGTCTCGTTCGTCCATCTTCGTCCTCCCATTTGATCCGTAGGCCTTCTTTGGCAATGTTCGTCTCGTTCGTCCATCTTCGACCTCCCATTTGATCCATTGGCATTCTTTGGACGATGTTCGTCTTGTTCGTCCATCTTCAACCTCCCATATGATCCATAGGCCTTCTTTGGACCAAATTCGTCTCGTTCGTCCATCTTCGTCCTCCCAATTGATCCATTGGCATTCTTTAGACCATGTTCGTCTCATTCGTCCCTCTTCGCCCTCCCATTTGATCTGTAGGCCTTCTTTCGACCAATTTCGTCTCGTTCGTTCATCTTCATCCTCCCATTACATCCATTGGCATTCTTTAGACCATGTTCGTCTCGTTCGTCCCTCTTCGTCCTCCCATTTGATCCGTAGGCCTTCTTTGGACCAAGTTCGTCTCATTCGTCCATCTTCGTCCTCCCATTTGATCCGTAGGCCTTCTTTGGACCATGTTCATCTCGTTCGTCCCTGTTCGTCCTCCCATTTGATCCGTAGACCTTCTTTGGACGAAGTTCGTCTCGTTCGTCCCTCTTCGTCCTCCCATTTGATCCGTAGGCCTTCTTTGGACCAAGTTCATCTCGTTCGTCCCTCTTCGTCCTCCCATTTGATCCGTAGTCCTTCTTTGGACCAAGTTCGTCTCGTTCGTCCATCTTCGTCCTCCCATTTGATCTGCAGGCCTTCTTTCGACCAAGTTCGTCTCGTTCGTCCATCTTCGTCCTCCCATTAGATCCATTGGCATTCTTTAGACCATGTTCGCCTCGTTCGTCCCTCTTCGTCCTCCCATTTGATCCATAGGCCTTCTTTGGACTAAGTTCGTTTCGTTCGTCCATCTTCGCCCTCCCATTTGATCCATTGGCATTCGTTGGACCATTTTCGTCTCGTTCGTCCCTCTTCGTCCTCCCATTTGATCCGTAGGCCTTCTTTGGACCAAGTTCGTCTCGTTCGTCCCACTTCATCCTCCCATTTGATCCGAAGGCCTTCTTTGGACCAAGTTCGTCTCGTTCGTCCATCTTCGTCCTCTCATTTGAGCCATTGGCATTCTTTGGACCATGTTCGTCTCGTTTGTCCATCTTCGTCCTCCCATTTGATCCGTAGGCCTTCTTTGGACAAAGTTCGTATCGTTCCTCCATCTTTGTCCTCCCATTTGATCTGTAGGCCTTCTTTGGACTAATTTCGTTTCGTTCGTCCCTCTTCGTCCTCCCATTTGATCCGTAGGCCTTCTTTCGACCAAGTTCGTCTCGTTCGTCCATCTTCGACCTCCCATTTGATCCATTACCATTCTTTGGACCATGTTCGTCCCGTTCGTCCATCTTCAACCTCCCATATGATCCATAGGCCTTCTTTGGACCAAATTCGTCTCGTTCGTCTATCTTCGTCCTCATTTGACCCATTGGCATTCTTTAAACCATGTTCGTCTCGTTCGTCCCTCTTCGCCCTCCCATTTGATCTGTAGGCCTTCTTTCGACCAAGTTCGTCTCGTTCGTCCATCTTCGTCCTCCCATTTGATCCATTGGCATTCTTTAGACCATGGTCGTCTCGTTCGTCCCTCTTCGCCCTCCCATTTGATCTGTAGGCCTTCTTTCGACCAAGTTCGTCTCGTTCGTTCATCTTCATCCTCCCATTACATCCATTGGCATTCTTTAGACGATGTTCGTCTCGTCCCTCTTCGTCCTCCCATTTGATCCGTAGGCCTTCTTTGGACTAAGTTCGTGTCGTTCGTCCCTCTTCGTCCTCCCATTTGATCCGTAGGCCTTCTTTGGACCAAGTTCGTCTCGTTCGTCCCTCCTCGTCCTCCCATTTGATCCGTAGTCCTTCTTTGGACCAAGTTCATCTCGTTCGTCCATCTTCGTCCTCCCATTTGATCTGTAGGCCTTCTTTCGACCAAGTTCGTCTCGTTCGTCCATCTTCGACCTCCCATTAGATCCATTGGCATTCTTTCGACCAAATTCGTCTCGTTCGTCCATCTTCGTCCTCCCATTAGATCCATTGGCATTCTTTAGACCATGTTCGCCTCGTTCGTCCCTCTTCGTCCTCCCATTTGATCCGTAGGAGTTCTTTGGAGTAAGTTCGTTTCGTTCGTCCATCTTCGTCCTCCCATTTGATCCATTGGCATTCCTTAGACAATGTTCGTCTCGTTCGTCCCTCTTCGTCCTCCCATTTGATCCCTTGGCACTCTTTGGACCAAGTTCGTCTCGTTCCTCCATCTTCGTCCTCCCATTTGATCTGTAGGCCTTCTTTGGACTAAGTTCGTCTCGTTCGTCCCTGTTCGCCCTCCCATTTGATCTGTAGGCCTTCTTTCGACCAAGTTCGTCTCGTTTGTCCATCTTCGTCCTCCCATTAGATCCATTGGCATTCTTTGGACCAAGTTCGTCTCGTTCGTCCATCTTCGTCCTCCCATTTGATCCGTAGGCCTTCTTTGGACCAAGTTCGTCTCCTTCGTCCATCTTCGTCCTCCCATTTGATCCATTGGCATTCTTTAGACCATGTTCGTGTCGTTCGTCCTTTTCGTCCTCCCATTTGATCCATTGGCATTCTCTGGACCATGTTCGTCTCGTTCATCCATCTTCGTCCTCCCATTTGATCCGTAGGCCTTCTTTGGACCATGTTCGTCTTGTTCGTCCCTGTTCGTCCTCCCATTTGAACCGTAGGCCTTCTTTCGACCAAGTTCGTCTCGTTCGTCCCTCTTCGTTCTCCCATTTGATCCGTTGGCCTTCTTTGGACCTAGTTCATCTCGTTCGTCCATCTTTGTCCTCCCATTTGATCCGTTGGCATTCTTTGGACCAAGTTCGTCTCGTTCGTCCATATTCGTCCTCCCATTTGATCCGTAGGCCTTCTTTGGACCAAGTTCATCTCGTTCGTCCCTCTTCGTCCTCCCATTTGATCCGTAGTCCTTCTTTGGACCAAGTTTGTCTCGTTCGTCCATCTTCGTCCTCCCATTTGATCTGTAGGCCTTCTTTCGACCAAGTTCGTCTCGTTCGTCCATCTTCGTCCTCCCATTAGATCCATTGGCATTCTTTAGACCATGTTCGCCTCGTTCGTCCCTCTTCGTCCTCCCATTTGATCCATAGGCCTTCTTTGGACTAAGTTCGTTTCGTTCGTCCATCTTCGCCCTCCCATTTGATCCATTGGCATTCGTTGGACCATTTTCGTCTCGTTCGTCCCTCTTCGTCCTCCCATTTGATCCGTAGGCCTTCTTTGGACCAAGTTCGTCTCGTTCGTCCCACTTCATCCTCCCATTTGATCCGAAGGCCTTCTTTGGACCAAGTTCGTCTCGTTCGTCCATCTTCGTCCTCTCATTTGAGCCATTGGCATTCTTTGGACCATGTTCGTCTCGTTTGTCCATCTTCGTCCTCCCATTTGATCCGTAGGCCTTCTTTGGACAAAGTTCGTATCGTTCCTCCATCTTTGTCCTCCCATTTGATCTGTAGGCCTTCTTTGGACTAATTTCGTTTCGTTCGTCCCTCTTCGTCCTCCCATTTGATCCGTAGGCCTTCTTTCGACCAAGTTCGTCTCATTCGTCCATCTTCGACCTCCCATTTGATCCATTACCATTCTTTGGACCATGTTCGTCCCGTTCGTCCATCTTCAACCTCCCATATGATCCATAGGCCTTCTTTGGACCAAATTCGTCTCGTTCGTCTATCTTCGTCCTCATTTGACCCATTGGCATTCTTTAAACCATGTTCGTCTCGTTCGTCCCTCTTCGCCCTCCCATTTGATCTGTAGGCCTTCTTTCGACCAAGTTCGTCTCGTTCGTCCATCTTCGTCCTCCCATTTGATCCATTGGCATTCTTTAGACCATGGTCGTCTCGTTCGTCCCTCTTCGCCCTCCCATTTGATCCCTTGGCACTCTTTGGACCAAGTTCGTCTCGTTCCTCCATCTTCGTCCTCCCATTTGATCTGTAGGCCTTCTTTGGACTAAGTTCGTCTCGTTCGTCCCTGTTCGCCCTCCCATTTGATCTGTAGGCCTTCTTTCGACCAAGTTCGTCTCGTTCGTCCATCTTCGTCCTCCCATTAGATCCATTGGCATTCTTTGGACCAAGTTCGTCTCGTTCGTCCATCTTCGTCCTCCCATTTGATCCATTGGCATTCTTTAGACCATGTTCGTGTCGTTCGTCCTTTTCGTCCTCCCATTTGATCCATTGGCATTCTCTGGACCATGTTCGTCTCGTTCATCCATCTTCGTCCTCCCATTTGATCCGTAGGCCTTCTTTGGACGAAGTTCGTCTCGTTCGTCCCTCTTCGTCCTCCCATTTAATCCGTAGGCCTTCTTTGGACCAAGTTCGTCTCGTTCGTCCCTCTTCGTCCTCCCATTTGTTCCGTTGGCATTCTTTGGACCAAGTTCGTCACGTTCGTCCATCTTCGTCCTCCCATTTGATCTGTCTGCATTCTTTGGACCAAGTTCGTCTCGTTCGTCCATAATCGTCCTCCCATTTGATCCGTAGGCCTTCTTTGGACGAAGTTCGTCTCGTTCGTCCCTCTTCGTCCTCCCATTTGATCCATAGGCCTTCTTTGGACCAAGTTCGTCTCGTTCGTCCCTCTTCATCCTCCCATTTGATCCGTAGTCCTTCTTTGGACCAAGTTCGTCTCGTTTGTCCATCTTCGTCCTCCCATTTGATCTATAGGCCTTCTTTGGCCATGTTCGTCTCGTTCGTCCATCTTCGACCTCCCATTTGATACATTGGCATTCTTTGGACGATGTTCGTCTTGATCGTCCATCTTCAACCTCCCATTTGATCCATTGGCCTTCTTTGGACTAACTACGTTTCGTTCGTCCATCTTCGCCCTCCCATTTGATCCATTGGCATTTTTGAGACCATTTTCGTCTCGTTCGTCCCTCTTCGTCCTCCCATTTGATATGTAGGCCTTCTTTGGACCAAGTTCGTCTCGTTCGTCCATCTTCGTCCTCCCATTTGATCCGTTGGCATTCTTTGGACCAAGTTCGTCTCGTTCGTCCCTCTTCACCTCCCATTTGATCCGTAGGCCTTCTTTGGACCAAGTTCGTCTTGTTTGTCCATCTTCGTCCTTCCAATTGATCCGTTGGCCATTGGCATTCGTTGGACCAAGTTCATCTCGTTCGTCCATCTTCGTCCTCCCATTTGATCCCTTGGCATTCGTTGAACCATGTTCGTCTCGTTCGTTCATCTTCGTCCTCCCATTTGATCTGTAGGCCTTCTTTGGACCAAGTTCGTCTCGTTGGTCCCTCTTCGCCCTCCCATTTGATCTGTAGGCCTTCTTTCGACCATGTTCGTCTCGTTCGTCCATCTTCGTCCTCCCATTAGATCCATTGGAATTCTTTAGACCAAGTTCGTCTCGTTCGTCCCTCTTCGTCCTCCCATTTGATCCGTAGGCCTTCTTTGGACTAAGTTCGTTTCGTTCGTCCATCTTCGCCCTCCCATTTGATCCATTGGCATTCCTTGGACCATTTTTGTCTCGTTCGTCCCTCTTCGTCCTCCCATTTGATCTGTAGGCCTTCTTTGGAGCAAGTTCGTCTCGTTCGTCCTTATTCGTCCTCCCATTTGATCCTTAGGCCTTCTTTGGACCAATTTCGTCTCGTTTATCCATCTTCGACCTCCCATTTGATCCATTGGCATTCTTTAGACCATGTTCTTGTCGTTCATCCCTCTTCGTCCTCTTATTTGATCCGTAGGCCTTCTTTGGACCAAGTTCGTCTCGTTCGTCCATCTTCGTCCTCCCATTTGATCTGTTGGCATTCTATGGACCAAGTTCGTCTCGTTCGTCCATATTCGTCCTCCCATTTGATCCGTATGACTTCTTTGGACCAAGTTCGTCTCGTTCGTCCATCTTCGTCCTCCCATTTGATCCGTAGGCCTTCTTTGGCAATGTTCGTCTCGTTCGTCCATCTTCGACCTCCCATTTGATCCATTGGCATTCTTTGGACGATGTTCGTCTTGTTCGTCCATCTTCAACCTCCCATATGATCCATAGGCCTTCTTTGGACCAAATTCGTCTCGTTCGTCCATCTTCGTCCTCCCAATTGATCCATTGGCATTCTTTAGACCATGTTCGTCTCGTTCGTCCCTCTTCGCCCTCCCATTTGATCTGTAGGCCTTCTTTCGACCAATTTCGTCTCGTTCGTTCATCTTCATCCTCCCATTACATCCATTGGCATTCTTTAAACCATGTTCGTCTCGTTCGTCCCTCTTCGTCCTCCCATTTGATCCGTAGGCCTTCTTTGGACCAAGTTCGTCTCGTTCGTCCCTCTTCCTCCTCCCATTTGATCCGTAGTCCTTCTTTGGACCAAGTTCGTCTCGTTCGTCCATCTTCGTCCTCCCATTTCATCTGTAGGCCTCCTTTGGCCATGTTCGTCTCGTTCGTCCATCTTCGACCTCCCATTTGATCCATTGGCATTCTTTGGACGATGTTCGTCTTGATCGTCCATCTTCAACCTCCCATTTGATCCATTGGCCTTCTTTGGACTAACTACGTTTCGTTCGTCCATCTTCGTCCTCCGATTTGATCCATTGGCATTTTTGAGACCATTTTCGCCTCGTTCGTCCCTCTTCGTCCTCCCATTTGATATGTAGGCCTTCTTTGGACCAAGTTCGTCTCGTTCGTCCATCTTCGTCCTCCCATTTGATCCGTTGGCATTCTTTGGACCAAGTTCGCCTCGTTCGTCCATCTTCGTCCTCCCATTTGATCCGTAGGCCTTCTTTGGAACAAGTTCGTCTCGTTCGTCCTTCTTCAACTCCCATTTGATCCGTAGGCCTTCTTTGGACCAAGTTCGTCTTGTTTGTCCATCTTCGTCCTTCCATTTGATCCGTTGGCCGTTGGCATTCGTTGGACCAAGTTCGTCTCGTTCGTCCATTTTCGTCCTCCCATTTGATCCATTGGCATTCGTTGGACCATGTTCGTCTCGTTCGTCCATCTTCGTCCTCCCATTTGATCTGTAGGCCTTCTTTGGACCAAGTTCGTCTAGTTCGTCCCTGTTCGCCCTCCCATTTGATCTGTAGGCCTTCTTTCGACCAAGTTCGTCTCGTTCGTCCATCTTCGTCCTCCCATTAGATCCATTGGCATTCTTTAGACCATGTTCGCCTCGTTCATCACTCTTCGTCCTCCCATTTGATCCGTAGGAGTTCTTTGGACTAAGTTCGTTTCGTTCGTCCATCTTCGCCCTCCCATTTGATCCATTGGCATTCGTTGGACCATTTTCGTCTCGTTCGTCCGTCTTCGTCCTCCCATTTGATCCATAGGCCTTCTTTGGACCAAGTTCGTCTCGTTTGTCCCACTTCATCCTCCCATTTGATCCGTAGGCCTTCTTCGGACCAAGTTCGTCTCATTCGTCCATCTTCGTCCTCCCATTTGATCCGTTGGCATTCCTTAGACAATGTTCGTCTCGTTCGTCCCTCTTCGTCCTCCCATTTGTTCCATTGGCATTCTTTGGACCATTTTCATCTCGTTCGTCCCTCTTCGTCCTCCCATTTGATCCGTAGGCTTTCTTTGGACCAAGTTCATCTCATCCGTCCATCTTCGTCCTCCCATTTGATCCATTGGCATTCTTTAGACCATGTTCTTGTCGTTGTCCCTCTTCGTCCTCTCATTTGATCCGTAGGCCTTCTTTGGACCAAGTTCGTCTCGTTCGTCCATCTTCGTCCTCCCATTTGATCCGTTGGCATTCTATGGACCAAGTTCGTCTCGTTCGTCCATCTTCGTCCTCCCATTTGATCTGTAGGCCTTCTTTGGACTAAGTTCATTTCGTTCGTCCCTCTTCGTCCTCCCATTTGATCCGTAGGCATTCTTCGGACCAAGTTCGTCTCGTTCGTCCATCTTCGTCCTCCCATTTGATCCCTTGGCACTCTTTGGACCAAGTTCGTCTCGTTCCTCCATCTTCGTCTTCCCATTTGATCTGTAGGCCTTCTTTGGACTAAGTTTGTTTCGTTCGTCCCTCTTCGTCCTCCCATTTGATCTGTAGGCCTTCTTTGGCCATGTTCGTCTCGTTCGTCCATCTTCGACCTCCCATTTGATCCACTGGCATTCTTTGGACGATGTTCGTCTTGATCGTCCATCTTCAACCTCCCATTTGATCCATTGGCCTTCTTTGGACTAACTACGTTTCGTTCGTCCATCTTCGCCCTCCCATTTGATCCATTGGCATTTTTGAGACCATTTTCGCCTCGTTCGTCCCTCTTCGTCCTCCCATTTGATATGTAGGCCTTCTTTGGACCAAGTTCGTCTCGTTCGTCCATCTTCGTCCTCCCATTTGATCCGTTGGCATTCTTTGGACCAAGTTCGCCTCGTTCGTCCATCTTCGTCCTCCCATTTGATCCGTAGGCCTTCTTTGGAACAACTTCGTCTCGTTTGTCCCTCTTCACCTCGCATTTGATCCGTAGGTCATCTTTGGACCAAGTTCGTCTTGTTTGTCCATCTTCGTCCTTCCATTTGATCCGTTGGCCGTTGGCATTCGTTGGACCAAATTCGTCTCGTTCGTCCATCTTCGTCCTCCCATTTGATCCATTGGCATTCGTTCGACCATGTTCGTCTCGTTCTTCCATCTTCGTCCTCCCATTTGATCTGTAGGCCTTCTTTGGACCAAGTTCGTCTCGTTCGTCCCTGTTCGCCCTCCCATTTGATCTGTAGGCCTTCTTTCGACCAAATTCGTCTCGTTCGTCCATCTTCGTCCTCCCATTAGATCCATTGGCATTCTTTAGACCATGTTCGCCTCGTTCGTCCCTCTTCGTCCTCCCATTTGATCCGTAGGAGTTCTTTGGACTAAGTTCGTTTCGTTCGTCCATCTTCGCCCTCCCATTTGATCCATTGGCATTCGTTGGACCATTTTCGTCTCGTTCGTCCCTCTTCGTCCTCCCATTTGATCCGTAGGCTTTCTTTGGACCAAGTTCGTCTCGTTCGTCCCACTTCATCCTCCCATTTGATCCGTAGGCCTTCTTTGGACCAAGTTCGTCTCATTCGTCCATCTTCGTCCTCCCATTTTATCCATTGGCATTCCTTAGACAATGTTCGTCTCGTTCGTCCCTCTTCGTCCTCCCATTTGTTCCATTGGCATTCTTTGGACCATTTTCATCTCGTTCGTCCCTCTTCGTCCTCCCATTTGATCCGTAGGCTTTCTTTGGACCAAGTTCATCTCATTCGTCCATCTTCGTCCTCCCATTTGATCCATTGGCATTCTTTAGACCATGTTCTTGTCGTTCGTCCCTCTCCGTCCTCTCATTTGATCCGTAGGCCTTCTTTGGACCAAGTTCGTCTCGTTCGTCCCTCTTCAACTCCCATTTGATCCGTAGGCCTTCTTCGGACCAAGTTCGTCTCGTTCGTCCATCTTCGTCCTCCCATTTGATCCCTTGGCACTCTTTGGACCAAGTTCGTCTCGTTCCTCCATCTTCGTCCTCCCATTTGATCTGTAGGCCTTCTTTGGACGAAGTTCGTTTCGTTCGTCCCTCTTCGTCCTCCCATTTGATTCGTAGGCCTTCTTTGGACCAAGTTCGTCTTGTTTGTCCATCTTCGTCCTTCCATTTGATCCGTTGGCCGTTGGCAATCGTTGGACCAAGTTCGTCTCGTTCGTCCATTTTCGTCCTCCCATTTGATCCATTGGCATTCGTTGGACCATGTTCGTCTCGTTCGTCCATCTTCGTCCTCCCATTTGATCTGTAGGCCTTCTTTGGACCAAGTTCGTCTAGTTCGTCCCTGTTCGCCCTCCCATTTGATCTGTAGGCCTTCTTTCGACCAAGTTCGTCTCGTTCGTCCATCTTCGTCCTCCCATTAGATCCATTGGCATTCTTTAGACCATGTTCGCCTTGTTCGTCACTCTTCGTCCTCCCATTTGATCCGTAGGAGTTCTTTGGACTAAGTTCGTTTCGTTCGTCCATCTTCGGCCTCCCATTTGATCCATTGGCATTCGTTGGACCATTTTCGTCTCGTTCGTCCGTCTTCGTCCTCCCATTTGATCCATAGGCCTTCTTTGGACCAAGTTCGTCTCGTTTGTCCCACTTCATCCTCCCATTTGATCCGTAGGCCTTCTTCGGACCAAGTTCGTCTCATTCGTCCATCTTCGTCCTCCCATTTGATCCGTTGGCATTCCTTAGACAATGTTCGTCTCGTTCGTCCCTCTTCGTCCTCCCATTTGTTCCATTGGCATTCTTTGGACCATTTTCATCTCGTTCGTCCCTCTTCGTCCTCCCATTTGATCCGTAGGCTTTCTTTGGACCAAGTTCATCTCATTCGTCCATCTTCGTCCTCCCATTTGATCCATTGGCATTCTTTAGACCATGTTCTTGTCGTTGTCCCTCTTCGTCCTCTCATTTGATCCGTAGGCCTTCTTTGGACCAAGTTCGTCTCGTTCGTCCATCTTTGTCCTCCCATTTGATCCGTTGGCATTCTATGGACCAAGTTCGTCTCGTTCGTCCATCTTCGTCCTCCCATTTGATCTGTAGGCCTTCTTTGGACTAAGTTCATTTCGTTCGTCCCTCTTCGTCCTCCCATTTGATCCGTAGGCCTTCTTCGGACCAAGTTCGTCTCGTTCGTCCATCTTCGTCCTCCCATTTGATCCCTTGGCACTCTTTGGACCAAGTTCGTCTCGTTCCTCCATCTTCGTCTTCCCATTTGATCTGTAGGCCTTCTTTGGACTAAGTTCGTTTCGTTCGTCCCTCTTCGTCCTCCCATTTGATCTGTAGGCCTTCTTTGGCCATGTTCGTCTCGTTCGTCCATCTTCGACCTCCCATTTGATCCACTGGCATTCTTTGGACGATGTTCGTCTTGATCGTCCATCTTCAACCTCCCATTTGATCCATTGGCCTTCTTTGCACTAACTACGTTTCGTTCGTCCATCTTCGCCCTCCCATTTGATCCATTGGCATTTTTGAGACCATTTTCGCCTCGTTCGTCCCTCTTCGTCCTCCCATTTGATATGTAGGCCTTCTTTGGACCAAGTTCGCCTCGTTCGTCCATCTTCGTCCTCCCATTTGATCCGTAGGCCTTCTTTGGAACAACTTCGTCTCGTTTGTCCCTCTTCACCTCGCATTTGATCCGTAGGTCATCTTTGGACCAAGTTCGTCTTGTTTGTCCATCTTCGTCCTTCCATTTGATCCGTTGGCCGTTGGCATTCGTTGGACCAAATTCGTCTCGTTCGTCCATCTTCGTCCTCCCATTTGATCCATTGGCATTCGTTCGACCATGTTCGTCTCGTTCGTCCATCTTCGTCCTCCCATTTGATCTGTAGGCCTTCTTTCGACCAAATTCGTCTCGTTCGTCCATCTTCGTCCTCCCATTAGATCCATTGGCATTCTTTAGACCATGTTCGCCTCGTTCGTCCCTCTTCGTCCTCCCATTTGATCCGTAGGAGTTCTTTGGACTAAGTTCGTTTCGTTCGTCCATCTTCGCCCTCCCATTTGATCCATTGGCATTCGTTGGACCATTTTCGTCTCGTTCGTCCCTCTTCGTCCTCCCATTTGATCCGTAGGCTTTCTTTGGACCAAGTTCGTCTCGTTCGTCCCACTTCATCCTCCCATTTGATCCGTGGGCCTTCTTTGGACCAAGTTCGTCTCATTCGTCCATCTTCGTCCTCCCATTTTATCCATTGGCATTCCTTAGACAATGTTCGTCTCGTTCGTCCCTCTTCGTCCTCCCATTTGTTCCATTGGCATTCTTTGGACCATTTTCATCTCGTTCGTCCCTCTTCGTCCTCCCATTTGATCCGTAGGCTTTCTTTGGACCAAGTTCATCTCATTCGTCCATCTTCGTCCTCCCATTTGATCCATTGGCATTCTTTAGACCATGTTCTTGTCGTTCGTCCCTCTCCGTCCTCTCATTTGATCCGTAGGCCTTCTTTGGACCAAGTTCGTCTCGTTCATCCCTCTTCAACTCCCATTTGATCCGTAGGCCTTCTTCGGACCAAGTTCGTCTCGTTCGTCCATCTTCGTCCTCCCATTTGATCCCTTGGCACTCGTTGGACCAAGTTTGTCTCGTTCCTCCATCTTCGTCCTCCCATTTGATCTGTAGGCCTTCTTTGGACGAAGTTCGTTTCGTTCGTCCCTCTTCGTCCTCCCATTTGATTCGTAGGCCTTCTTTGGACCAAGTTCGTCTCGTTCGTCCATCTTCGTCCTCCCATTTGATCCATTGGCATTCTTTGGACCATATTCGTCTCGTTCGTCCATCTTCGTCCTCCCAATTGATCCATTGGCATTCTTTAAACCATGTTCGTCTCGTTCGTCCCTCTTCGCCCTCCCATTTGATCTGTAGGCCTTCTTTCGACCAATTTCGTCTCGTTCGTTTATCTTCATCCTCCCATTACATCCATTGGCATTCTTTAGACCATGTTCGTCTCGTTCGTCCCTCTTCGTCCTCCCATTTGATCCGTAGGCCTTCTTTGGACCAAGTTTGTCTCGTTCGTCCCTCTTCATCCTCCCATTTGATCCGTAGTCCTTCTTTGGACCAAGTTCGTCTCGTTCGTCCATCTTCGTCCTCCCATTTGATCTGTAGGCCTTCTTTGGCCATGTTCGTCTCGTTCGTCCATCTTCGACCTCCCATTTGATCCATTGGCATTCTTTGGACGATGTTCGTCTTGATCGTCCATCTTCAACCTCCCATTTGATCCATTGGCCTTCTTTGGACTAATTACGTTTCGTTCGTCCATCTTCGTCCTCCCATTTGATATGTAGGCCTTCTTTGGACCAAGTTCGTCTCGTTCGTCCATCTTCGTCCTCCCATTTGATCCGTTGGCATTCTTTGGACCAAGTTCGCCTCGTTCGTCCATCTTCGTCCTCCCATTTGATCCGTAGGCCTTCTTTGGAACAAGTTCGTCTCGTTCGTCCCTCTTCAACTCCCATTTGATCCGTAGGCCTTCTTTGGACCAAGTTCGTCTTGTTTGTCCATCTTCGTCCTTCCATTTGATCCGTTGGCCGTTGGCATTCGTTGGACCAAGTTCGTCTCGTTCGTCCATTTTCGTCCTCCCATTTGATCCATTGGCATTCGTTGGACCATGTTCGTCTCGTTCGTCCATCTTCGTCCTCCCATTTGATCCATAGGCCTTCTTAGGCCAAGTTCGTCTCGTTTGTCCCACTTCATCCTCCCATTTGATCCATAGGCCTTCTTCGGACCAAGTTCGTCTCATTCGTCCATCTTCGTCCTCCCAGTTGATCCGTTGGCATTCCTTAGACAATGTTCGTCTCGTTCGTCCCTCTTCGTCCTCCCATTTGTTCCATTGGCATTCTTTGGACCATTTTCATCTCGTTCGTCCCTCTTCGTCCTCCCATTTGATCCGTAGGCTTTCTTTGGACCAAGTTCATCTCATTCGTCCATCTTCGTCCTCCCATTTGATCCATTGGCATTCTATGGCCAAAGTTCGTCTCGTTCGTCCATCTTCGTCCTCCCATTTGATCTGTAGGCCTTCTTTGGACTAAGTTCATTTCGTTCGTCCCTCTTCGTCCTCCCATTTGATCCGTAGGCCTTCTTCGGACCAAGTTCGTCCATCTTCGTCCTCCCATTTGATCCCTTGGCACTCTTTGGACCAAGTTCGTCTCGTTCCTCCATCTTCGTCTTCCCATTTGATCTGTAGGCCTTCTTTGGACTAAGTTCGTTTCGTTCGTCCCTCTTCGTCCTCCCATTTGATCTGTAGGCCTTCTTTGGCCATGTTCGTCTCGTTCGTCCATCTTCGACCTCCCATTTGATCCACTGGCATTCTTTGGACGATGTTCGTCTTGATCGTCCATCTTCAATCTCCCATTTGATCCATTGGCCTTCTTTGGACTAACTACGTTTCGTTCGTCCATCTTCGCCCTCCCATTTGATCCATTGGCATTTTTGAGACCATTTTCGCCTCGTTCGTCCCTCTTCGTCCTCCCATTTGATATGTAGGCCTTCTTTGGACCAAGTTCGTCTCGTTCGTCCATCTTCGTCCTCCCATTTGATCCGTTGGCATTCTTTGGACCAAGTTCGCCTCGTTCGTCCATCTTCGTCCTCCCATTTGATCCGTAGGCCTTCTTTGGAACAAGTTCGTCTCGTTCGTCCCTCTTCAACTCCCATTTGATCCGTAGGCCTTCTTTGGACCAAGTTCGTCTTGTTTGTCCATCTTCGTCCTTCCATTTGATCCGTTGGCCGTTGGCATTCGTTGGACCAAGTTCGTCTCGTTCGTCCATTTTTGTCCTCCCATTTGATCCATTGGCATTCGTTGGACCATGTTCGTCTCGTTCGTCCATCTTCGTCCTCCCATTTGATCTGTAGGCCTTCTTTGGACCAAGTTCGTCTCGTTCGTCCCTGTTCGCCCTCCCATTTGATCTGTAGGCCTTCTTTCGACCAAGTTCGTCTCGTTCGTCCATCTTCGTCCTCCCATTTGATCCGTTGGCATTCCTTAGACAATGTTCGTCTCGTTCGTCCCTCTTCGTCTTCCCATTTGTTCCATTGGCATTCTTTGGACCATTTTCATCTCGTTCGTCCCTCTTCGTCCTCCCATTTGATCCGTAGGCTTTCTTTGGACCAAGTTCATCTCATTCGTCCATCTTCGTCCTCCCATTTGATCCATTGGCATTCTTTAGACCATGTTCTTGTCGTTCGTCCCTCTTCGTCCTCTCATTTGATCCGTAGGCCTTCTTTGGACCAAGTTCGTCTCGTTCGTCCATCTTCGTCCTCCCATTTGATCCGTTGGCATTCTATGGACCAAGTTCGTCTCGTTCGTCCATCTTCGTCCTCCCATTTGATCTGTAGGCCTTCTTTGGACTAAGTTCATTTCGTTCGTCCCTCTTCGTCCTCCCATTTGATCCGTAGGCCTTCTTCGGACCAAGTTCGTCTCGTTCGTCCATCTTCGTCCTCCCATTTGATCCCTTGGCACTCTTTGGACCAAGTTCGTCTCGTTCCTCCATCTTCGTCTTCCCATTTGATCTGTAGGCCTTCTTTGGACTAAGTTCGTTTCGTTCGTCCCTCTTCGTCCTCCCATTTGATCTATAGGCCTTCTTTGGCCATGTTCGTCTCGTTCGTCCATCTTCGACCTCCCATTTGATCCATTGGCATTCTTTGGACGATGTTCGTCTTGATCGTCCATCTTCAACCTCCCATTTGATCCATTGGCCTTCTTTGGACTAACTAAGTTTCGTTCGTCCATCTTCGCCCTCCCATTTGATCCATTGGCATTTTTGAGACCATTTTCGCCTCATTCGTCCCTCTTCGTCCTCCCATTTGATAAGTAGGCCTTCTTTGGACCAAGTTCGTCTCGTTCGTCCATCTTCGTCCTCCCATTTGATCCGTTGGCATTCTTTGGAGCAAGTTCGCCTCGTTCGTCCATCTTCGTCGTCCCATATGATCCGTAGGCCTTCTTTGGAACAAGTTCGTCTCGTTCGTCCCTCTTCAACTCCCATTTGATCCGTAGGCCTTCTTTGGACCAAGTTCGTCTTGTTTGTCCATCTTCGTCCTTCCATTTGATCCGTTGGCCGTTGGCATTCGTTGGACCAAGTTCGTCTCGTTCGTCCATCTTCGTCCTCCCATTTGATCCATTGGCATTCGTTGGACCATGTTCGTCTCGTTCGTCCATCTTCGTCCTCCCATTTGATCTGTAGGCCTTCTTTGGACCAAGTTCGTCTCGTTCGTCCCTGTTCGCCCTCCCATTTGATCTGTAGGCCTTCTTTCGACCAAATTCGTCTCGTTCGTCCATCTTCGTCCTCCCATTAGATCCATTGGCATTCTTTAGACCATGTTCGCCTCGTTCGTCCCTCTTCGTCCTCCCATTTGATCCGTAGGAGTTCTTTGGACTAAGTTCGTTTCGTTCGTCCATCTTCGCCCTCCCATTTGATCCATTGGCATTCGTTGGACCATTTTCGTCTCGTTCGTCCCTCTTCGTCCTCCCATTTGATCCGTAGGCCTTCTTTGGACCAAGTTCATCTCGTTCGTCCCACTTCATCCTCCCATTTGATCCGTAGGCCTTCTTTGGACCAAGTTCGTCTCATTCGTCCATCTTCGTCCTCCCATTTGATCCATTGGCATTCCTTAGACAATGTTCGTCTCGTTCGTCCCTCTTCGTCCTCCCATTTGTTCCATTGGCATTCTTTGGACCATTTTCATCTCGTTCGTCCCTCTTCGTCCTCCCATTTGATCCGTAGGCTTTCTTTGGACCAAGTTCATCTCATTCGTCCATCTTCGTCCTCCCATTTGATCCATTGGCATTCTTTAGACCATGTTCTTGTCGTTCGTCCCTCTTCGTCCTCTCAATTGATCCGTAGGCCTTCTTTGGACCAAGTTCGTCTCGTTCGTCCATCTTCGTCCTCCCATTTGATCCGTTGGCATTCTATGGACCAAGTTCGTCTCGTTCGTCCATCTTCGTCCTCCCATTTGATCCGTTGGCATTCTTTGAACCAAGTTCGCCTCGTTCGTCCATCTTCGTCCTCCCATTTGATCCGTAGGCCTTCTTTGGAACAAGTTCATCTCGTTCGTCCCTCTTCAACTCCCATTTGATCCGTAGGCCTTCTTCGGACCAAGTTCGTCTCGTTCGTCCATCTTCGTCCTCCCATTTGATCCCTTGGCACTCTTTGGACCAAGTTCGTCTCGTTCCTCCATCTTCGTCCTCCTATTTGATCTGTAGGCCTTCTTTGGACGAAGTTCGTTTCGTTCGTCCCTCTTCGTCCTCCCATTTGATTCGTAGGCCTTCCTTGGACCAAGTTCGTCTCGTTCGTCCATCTTCGTCCTCCCATTTGATCCATTGGCATTCTTTGGACCATGTTCGTCTCGTTCGTCCATCTTCGTCCTCCCATTTGATCTGTAGGCCTTCTTTGGACCAAGTTCGTCTCCTTCGTCCATCTTCGTCCTCCCATTTGATCCATTGGCATTCTTTAGACCATGTTCGTGTCGTTCGTCCCTCTTCGTCCTCCCATTTGATCCATTGGCATTCTCTGGACCATGTTCGTCTCGTTCATCCATCTTCGTCCTCCCATTTGATCCGTAGGCCTTCTTTGGACCAAGTTCGTCTTGTTCGTCCCTGTTCGTCCTCCCATTTGTTCCGTTGGCATTCTTTGGACCAACTTCGTCTCTTTCGTCCATCTTCGTCCTCCCATTTGATCGGTTTGCATTCTTTGGACCAAGTTCGTCTCGTTCGTCCATATTCGTCCTCCCATTTGATCCGTAGGCCTTCTTTGGACCAAGTTCGTCTCATTCGTCCATCTTCGTCCTCCCATTTGATCTGTAGGCCTTCTTTGGACTAAGTTCGTTTCGTTCGTCCCTCTTCGTTCTCCCATTTGATCCGAAGGCCTTCTTTGGATCAAGTTCGTCTCGTTCGTCCATCTTCGTCCTCCCATTTGATCCATTGGCATTCTTTGGACCATGTTCGTCTCGTTCGTCCATCTTCGTCCTCCCATTTGATCCGTAGGCCTTCTTTGGACAAAGTTCGTATCGCTTCTCCATCTTTGTCCTCCCATTTGATCTGTAGGCCTTCTTTGGACTAAGTTCGTTTCGTTCGTCCCTCTTCGTCATCCCATTTGATCCGTAGGCCTTCTTTCGACCAAGTTCGTCTCGTTCGTCCCTCTTCGTTCTCCCATTTGATCGGTAGGCCTTCTTTGGACCAAGTTTGTCTCCTTCGTCCATCTTCGTCCTCTCATTTGAACCGTAGGCCTTCTTCGGACCAAGTTCATCTCGTTCGTCCCTGTTCGCCTTCCCATTTGATCCATAGGCCTTCTTTGGACCAAGTTCGTCTCGTTCGTCCATCTTCGTGCTCCCATTTGACCTGTAGGTCTTCTTTGGACCAAGTTCGTCTCGTTCGTCCATCTTCGTCCTCCCATTTGATCCCTTGGCACTCTTTGGACCAAGTTCGTCTCGTTCCTCCATCTTCGTCCTCCCATTTGATCTGTAGGCCTTCTTTGGACGAAGTTCGTTTCGTTCGTCCCTCTTCGTCCTCCCATTTGATTCGTAGGCCTTCTTTGGACCAAGTTCGTCTCGTTCGTCCATCTTCGTCCTCCCATTTGATCCATTGGCATTCTTTGGACCATGTTCGTCTCGTTCGTCCATCTTCGTCCTCCCATTTGATCCGTAGGCCTTCTTTGGACCAAGTTCATCTCCTTCATCCATCTTCGTCCTCCCATTTGATCCATTGGCATTCTTTAGACCATGTTCGTGTCGTTCGTCCCTCTTCGTCCTCCCATTTGATCCATTGGCATTCTCTGGACCATGTTCGTCTCGTTCATCCATCTTCGTCCTCCCATTTGATCCGTAGGCCTTCTTTGGACCAAGTTCGTCTTGTTCGTCCCTGTTCGTCCTCCCATTTGAACCGTAGGCCTTCTCTCGACCAAGTTCGTCTCGTTCGTCCCTCTTCGTTCTCCCATTTGATCCGTAGGCCTTCTTTGGACCTAGTTCATCTCGTTCGTCCATCTTTGTCCTCCCATTTGATCCGTTGGCATTCTTTGGACCAAGTTCGTCTCGTTCGTCCATATTCGTCCTCCCATTTGATCCGTAGGCCTTCTTTGGACCAAGTTCGTCTCATTCGTCCATCTTCGTCCTCCCATTTGTTCCGTTGGCATTCTTTGGACCAAGTTCGTCTCTTTCGTCCATCTTCGTCCTCCCATTTGATCTGTTTGCATTCTTTGGACCAAGTTCGTCTCGTTCGTCCATATTCGTCCTCCCATTTGATCCGTAGGCCTTCTTTGGACCAAGTTCGTCTCATTCGTCCATCTTCGTCCTCCCATTTAATCTGTAGGCCTTCTTTGGACTAAGTTCGTTTCGTTCGTCCCTCTTCGTTCTCCCATTTGATCCGAAGGCCTTCTTTGGACCAAGTTCGTCTCGTTCGTCCATCTTCGTCCTCCCATTTGATCTGTTTGCATTCTTTGGACCAAGTTCGTCTCGTTCGTCCATATTCGTCCTCCCATTTGATCCGTAGGCCTTCTTTGGACCAAGTTCGTCTCATTCGTCCATCTTCGTCCTCCCATTTAATCTGTAGGCCTTCTTTGGACTAAGTTCGTTTCGTTCGTCCCTCTTCGTTCTCCCATTTGATCCGAAGGCCTTCTTTGGACCAAGTTCGTCTCGTTCGTCCATCTTCGTCCTCCCATTTGATCCATTGGCATTCTTTGGACCATGTACGTCTCGTTCGTCCATCTTCGTCCTCCCATTTGATCCGTAGGCCTTCTTTGGACAAAGTTCGTATCGCTTCTCCATCTTTGTCCTCCCATTTGATCCGTAGGCCTTCTTTGGACTAAGTTCGTTTCGTTCGTCCCTCTTCGTCCTCCCATTTGATCCGTAGGCCTTTTTTCGACCAAGTTCGTCTCGTTCGTCCCTCTTCGTTCTCCCATTTGATCTGTAGGCCTTGTTTGGACCAAGTTCCTCTCGTTCGTCCATATTCGTCCTCCCATTTGATCCGTTGGCATTCTTTGGGCCAAGTTCGTGTCGTTCGTCCATATTCGTCCTCCCATTTGATTCGTAGGCTTTCTTTGGACCAAGTTCGTCTCGTTCGTCCATCTTCGTCCTCCCATTTGATCCATTGGCATTCTTTGGACCATGTACGTCTCGTTCGTCCATCTTCGTCCTCCCATTTGATCCGTAGGCCTTCTTTGGACAAAGTTCGTATCGCTTCTCCATCTTTGTCCTCCCATTTGATCTGTAGGCCTTCTTTGGACTAAGTTCGTTTCGTTCGTCCCTCTTCGTCATCCCATTTGATCCGTAGGCCTTCTTTCGACCAAGTTCGCCTCGTTCGTCCCTCTTCGTTCTCCCATTTGATCGGTAGGCCTTCTTTGGACCAAGTTCATCTCGTTCGTCCCTGTTCGCCCTCCCATTTGATCCGTAGGCCTTCTTTGGATGAAGTTCGTCTCGTTCGTCCCTCTTCGTCCTCCCATTTGATCCGTAGGCTTTCTTTGGACCAAGTTCGTCTCGTTCGTCCCTCTTCGTTCTCCCATTTGATTCGAAGGCCTTCTTTGGACCAAGTTCGTCTCGTTCTTCCATCTTCGTCCTCCCATTTGATCCATTGGCATTCTTTGGACCATGTTCGTCTCGTTCGTCCATCTTCGTCCTCCCATTTGATCCATAGGCATCTTTGGAACAAGTTCATCTCGTTCGTCCCTCTTCGTCCTCCCATTTGATCCGTAGGCCTTCTTTGGACGAAGTTCGTCTCGTTCGTCCCTCTTCGTCCTCCCATTTGATCCGTAGGCCTTCTTTGGACTAAGTTCGTTTCGTTCGTCCCTCTTCGTCCTCCCATTTGATCCGTAGGCCTTTTTTCGACCAAGTTCGTCTCGTTCGTCCCTCTTCGTTCTCCCATTTGATCTGTAGGCCTTGTTTGGACCAAGTTCCTCTCGTTCGTCCATATTCGTCCTCCCATTTGATCCGTTGGCATTCTTTGGGCCAAGTTCGTGTCGTTCGTCCATATTCGTCCTCCCATTTGATTCGTAGGCTTTCTTTCGACCAAGTTCGTCTCGTTCGTCCATCTTCGTCCTCCCATTTGATCCGTTGGCATTCTTTGGAACATGTTCTTCTCGTTCGTCCCTCTTCGTCCTCCCATTTGATATTTTGGCATTCTTTGGACCATGTTCCTCTCGTTCATCCATCTTCGTCCTCCCATTTGATCCGTAGGCCTCTTTGGAACAAGTTCGTCTCGTTCGTCCCTTTTCATCCTCCCATTTGATCCGTAGGCCTTCTTTGGACCAAGTTCGTCTTGTTCGTCCCTCTTCGTCCTCCCATTTGATCCGTAGGCCTTCTTTGGACCAAGTTCGTCTTGTTCGTCCATCTTCGACCTCCCATTTGATCAGTTGGCATTCTTTGGACCAAGTTCGTCTCGTTCGTCCATCATCGTCCTCCCATTTGATCCGTAGGCCTTCTTTGGACCAAGTTCGTCTCGTACGTCCATCTTCGTCCTCCCATTTGATCCGTTGGCTTTCTTTGGACGAAGTTCCTCTCGTTCGTCCATCTTCGTCCTCCCATTTGATCTGTAGGACTTCTTTGGACCAAGTTCGTCTCGTTCGTCCATCTTCGTCTTCCCATTTGATCCGTTGGCTTTCTTTGGACGAAGTTCCTCTCGTTCGTCCACCTTCGTCCTCCCATTTGATCCGTAGGCCTTCTTTGGACCAAGTTTGTCTCGTTCGTCCAGCTTCGTCCTCCCATTTTATCCATTGACATTCTTTGGACCATGTTTGTCTCGTTTGTCCACCTTCGTCCTCCCATTTGATCCGTAGGCCTTCTTTGGACCAAGTTCGTCTCGTTCGTCCCTGTTCGTCCTCCCATTTGATCCGTAGGCCTTCTTTGTACCAAATTCGACTCGTTCGTCCATCTTTATGCTCCCATTTGATCCATTGGCATTCTTTCGACCAAGTTCGTCTCGTTCATCCCTTTTCGTCCTCCCATTTGATCCGTAGGCCTTCTTTGGACCATGTTCGTCTCGTTCGTCCATCTTCGTCCTCCCATTTGATCCGTTGGCATTCTTTGGACTATGTTCGTCTCGTTCGTCCCTCTTCGTCCTCCCATTTGATCCGTAGGCCTTCTTTGGACTAAGTTCATTTCGTTCGTCCCTCTTCGTTCTCCCATTTGATCCGTAGGCCTTCTTTGGACCAAGTTCCTCTCGTTCGTCCATCGTCATCCTCCCATTTGATCCGTTGGCATTCTTTGGACCAAGTTCGTCTCGTTCGTCCATATTCGTCCTCCCATTTGATTCGTAGGCTTTCTTTGGACCAAGTTCGTCTCGTTCGTCCATCTTCGTCCTCCCATTTGATCCGTTGGCATTCTTTGGAACATGTTGTTCTCGTTCGTCCCTCCTCGTCCTCCCATTTGATCCATTGGCATTCTTTCGACCATGTTCCTCTCGTTCGTCCATCTTCGTCCTCCCATTTGATCCGTAGGCCTTCTTTGGACCAAGTTCATCTCGTTCGTCCCTGTTCGCCCTCCCATTTGATCCGTAGGCCTTCTTTGGATGAAGTTCGTCTCGTTCGTCCCTCTTCGTCCTCCCATTTGATCCGTAGGCCTTCTTTGGACCAAGTTCGTCTCGTTCGTCCCTCTTCGTTCTCCCATTTGATTCGAAGGCCTTCTTTGGACCAAGTTCGTCTCGTTCTTCCATCTTCGTCCTCCCATTTGATCCATTGGCATTCTTTGGACCATGTTCGTCTCGTTCGTCCATCTTCGTCCTCCCATTTGATCCATAGGCATCTTTGGAACAAGTTCATCTCGTTCGTCCCTCTTCGTCCTCCCATTTGATCCGTAGGCCTTCTTTGGACGAAGTTCGTCTCGTTCGTCCCTCTTCGTCCTCCCATTTGATCCGTAGGCCTTCTTTGGACTAAGTTCGTTTCGTTCGTCCCTCTTCGTCCTCCCATTTGATCCGTAGGCCTTTTTTCGACCAAGTTCGTCTCGTTCGTCCCTCTTCGTTCTCCCATTTGATCTGTAGGCCTTGTTTGGACCAAGTTCCTCTCGTTCGTCCATATTCGTCCTCCCATTTGATCCGTTGGCATTCTTTGGGCCAAGTTCGTGTCGTTCGTCCATATTCGTCCTCCCATTTGATTCGTAGGCTTTCTTTGGACCAAGTTCGTCTCGTTCGTCCATCTTCGTCCTCCCATTTGATCCGTTGGCATTCTTTGGAACATGTTCTTCTCGTTCGTCCCTCTTCGTCCTCCCATTTGATATTTTGGCATTCTTTGGACCATGTTCCTCTCGTTCATCCATCTTCGTCCTCCCATTTGATCCGTAGGCCTCTTTGGAACAATTTCGTCTCGTTCGTCCCTTTTCATCCTCCCATTTGATCCGTAGGCCTTCTTTGGACCAAGTTCGTCTTGTTCGTCCCTCTTCGTCCTCCCATTTGATCCGTAGGCCTTCTTTGGACCAAGTTCGTCTTGTTCGTCCATCTTCGACCTCCCATTTGATCAGTTGGCATTCTTTGGACCAAGTTTGTCTCGTTCGTCCATCATCGTCCTCCCATTTGATCCGTAGGCCTTCTTTGGACCAAGTTCGTCTCGTACGTCCATCTTCGTCCTCCCATTTGATCCGTTGGCTTTCTTTGGACGAAGTTCCTCTCGTTCGTCCATCTTCGTCCTCCCATTTGATCTGTAGGACTTCTTTGGACCAAGTTCGTCTCGTTCGTCCATCTTCGTCTTCCCATTTGATCCGTTGGCTTTCTTTGGACGAAGTTCCTCTCGTTCGTCCACCTTCGTCCTCCCATTTGATCCATAGGCCTTCTTTGGACCAAGTTCGTCTCGTTCGTCCATCTTCGTCCTCCCATTTGATCCGTTGGCATTCTTTGGACTATGTTCGTCTCGTTCGTCCCTCTTCGTCCTCCCATTTGATCCGTAGGCCTTCTTTGGACTAAGTTCATTTCGTTCGTCCCTCTTCGTTCTCCCATTTGATCCGTAGGCCTTCTTTGGACCAAGTTCCTCTCGTTCGTCCATCTTCATCCTCCCATTTGATCCGTTGGCATTCTTTGGACCAAGTTCGTCTCGTTCGTCCATATTCGTCCTCCCATTTGATTCGTAGGCTTTCTTTGGACCAAGTTCGTCTCGTTCGTCCATCTTCGTCCTCCCATTTGATCCGTTGGCATTCTTTGGAACATGTTCTTCTCGTTCGTCCCTCCTCGTCCTCCCATTTGATCCATTGGCATTCTTTCGACCATGTTCCTCTCGTTCGTCCCTCTTCGTCCTCCCATTTGATCCGTAGGCCTTCTTTGGACCAAGTTCGTCTCGTTCGTCCCTCTTCGTTCTCCCATTTGATTCGAAGGCCTTCTTTGGACCAAGTTCGTCTCGTTCATCCATCTTCGTCCTCCCATTTGATCCATTGGCATTCTTTGGACCATGTTCGTCTCGTTCGTCCATCTTCGTCCTCCCATTTGATCCATAGGCATCTTTGGAACAAGTTCATCTCGTTCGTCCCTCTTCGTCCTCCCATTTGATCCGTAGGCCTTCTTTGGACCAAGTTCGTCTCGTTCCTCCATCTTCGTCCTCCCATTTGATCTGTAGGCCTTCTTTGGACGAAGTTCGTTTCGTTCGTCCCTCTTCGTCCTCCCATTTGATCCGTAGGCCTTCTTTCGACCAAGTTCGTCTCGTTCGTCCCTCTTCGTTCTCCCATTTGATCCGAAGGCCTTCTTTGGACCAAGTTCCTCTCGTTCGTCCATCTTCGTCCTCCCATTTGATCCGTTGGCATTCTTTGGACCAAGTTTGTCTCATTCGTCCATATTCGTCCTCCCATTTGATTCGTAGGCTTTATTTGGACCAAGTTCGTCTCGTTCGTCCATCTTCGTCCTCCCATTTGATCCATTGGCATTCTTTGGACCATGTTCGTCTCGTTCGTCCATCTTCGTCCTCCCATTTGATCCATAGGCATCTTTGGAACAAGTTCATCTCGTTCGTCCCTCTTCGTCCTCCCATTTGATCCGTAGGCCTTCTTTGGACCAAGTTCGTCTCGTTCCTCCATCTTCGTCCTCCCATTTGATCTGTAGGCCTTCTTTGGACGAAGTTCGTTTCGTTCGTCCCTCTTCGTCCTCCCATTTGATCCGTAGGCCTTCTTTCGACCAAGTTCGTCTCGTTCGTCCCTCTTCGTTCTCCCATTTGATCCGAAGGCCTTCTTTGGACCAAGTTCCTCTCGTTCGTCCATCTTCGTCCTCCCATTTGATCCGTTGGCATTCTTTGGACCAAGTTTGTCTCATTCGTCCATATTCGTCCTCCCATTTGATTCGTAGGCTTTATTTGGACCAAGTTCGTCTCGTTCGTCCATCTTCGTCCTCCCATTTGATCCGTTGGCATTCTTTGGAACATGTTCTTCTCGTTCGTCCCTCTTCGTCCTCCCATTTGATCACTTGGCATTCTTTGGACCAAGTTCGTCTCGTTCGTCCCTTTTCGTCCTCAAATTTGATCCGTAGGCCTTCTTTGGACGAAGTTCGTCTCGTTCGTCCCTCTTCGTCCTCCCATTTGATCCGTAGGCCTTCTTTGGACTAAGTTCGTTTCGTTCGTCCCTCTTCGTCCTCCCATTTGATCCGTAGGCCTTTTTTCGACCAAGTTCGTCTCGTTCGTCCCTCTTCGTTCTCCCATTTGATCCGTAAGCCTTCTTTGGACCAAGTTCGTCTTGTTCGTCCATCTTCGACCTCCCATTTGATCCGTTGGCATTCTTTGGACCAAGTTCGTCTCGTTCGTCCATCATCGTCCTCCCATTTGATCCGTAGGCCTTCTTTGGACCAAGTTCGTCTCGTACGTCCATCTTCGTCCTCCCATTTGATCCGTTGGCTTTCTTTGGACGAAGTTCCTCTCGTTCGTCCATCTTCGTCCTCCCATTTGATCTGTAGGACTTCTTTGGACCAAGTTCGTCTCGTTCGTCCATCTTCGTCTTCCCATTTGATCCGTTGGCTTTCTTTGGACGAAGTTCCTCTCGTTCGTCCACCTTCGTCCTCCCATTTGATCCGTAGGCCTTCTTTGGACCAAGTTTGTCTCGTTCGTCCAGCTTCGTCCTCCCATTTTATCCATTGACATTCTTTGGACCATGTTTGTCTCGTTTGTCCACCTTCGTCCTCCCATTTGATCCGTAGGCCTTCTTTGGACCAAGTTCGTCTCGTTCGTCCCTGTTCGTCCTCCCATTTGATCCGTAGGCCTTCTTTGTACCAAATTCGACTCGTTCGTCCATCTTTATGCTCCCATTTGATCCATTGGCATTCTTTCGACCAAGTTCGTCTCGTTCATCCCTTTTCGTCCTCCCATTTGATCCGTAGGCCTTCTTTGGACCATGTTCATCTCGTTCGTCCATCTTCGTCCTCCCATTTGATCCGTTGGCATTCTTTGGACTATGTTCGTCTCGTTCGTCCCTCTTCGTCCTCCCATTTGATCCGTAGGCCTTCTTTGGACTAAGTTCATTTCGTTCGTCCCTCTTCGTTCTCCCATTTGATCCGTAGGCCTTCTTTGGACCAAGTTCCTCTCGTTCGTCCATCTTCATCCTCCCATTTGATCCGTTGGCATTCTTTGGACCAAGTTCGTCTCGTTCGTCCATATTCGTCCTCCCATTTGATTCGTAGGCTTTCTTTGGACCAAGTTCGTCTCGTTCGTCCATCTTCGTCCTCCCATTTGATCCGTTGGCATTCTTTGGAACATGTTCTTCTCGTTCGTCCCTCCTCGTCCTCCCATTTGATCCATTGGCATTCTTTCGACCATGTTCCTCTCGTTCGTCCATCTTCGTCCTCCCATTTGATCCGTAGGCCTTCTTTGGACCAAGTTCATCTCGTTCGTCCCTGTTCGCCCTCCCATTTGATCCGTAGGCCTTCTTTGGATGAAGTTCGTCTCGTTCGTCCCTCTTCGTCCTCCCATTTGATCCGTAGGCCTTCTTTGGACCAAGTTCGTCTCGTTCGTCCCTCTTCGTTCTCCCATTTGATTCGAAGGCCTTCTTTGGACCAAGTTCGTCTCGTTCTTCCATCTTCGTCCTCCCATTTGATCCATTGGCATTCTTTGGACCATGTTCGTCTCGTTCGTCCATCTTCGTCCTCCCATTTGATCCATAGGCATCTTTGGAACAAGTTCATCTCGTTCGTCCCTCTTCGTCCTCCCATTTGATCCGTAGGCCTTCTTTGGACCAAGTTCGTCTCGTTCCTCCATCTTCGTCCTCCCATTTGATGTGTAGGCCTTCTTTGGACGAAGTTCGTTTCGTTCGTCCCTCTTCGTCCTCCCATTTGATCCGTAGGCCTTCTTTCGACCAAGTTCGTCTCGTTCGTCCCTCTTCGTTCTCCCATTTGATCCGAAGGCCTTCTTTGGACCAAGTTCCTCTCGTTCGTCCATCTTCGTCCTCCCATTTGATCCGTTGGCATTCTTTGGACCAAGTTTGTCTCATTCGTCCATATTCGTCCTCCCATTTGATTCGTAGGCTTTATTTGGACCAAGTTCGTCTCGTTCGTCCATCTTCGTCCTCCCATTTGATCCGTTGGCATTCTTTGGAACATGTTCTTCTCGTTCGTCCCTCTTCGTCCTCCCATTTGATCACTTGGCATTCTTTGGACCAAGTTCGTCTCGTTCGTCCCTTTTCGTCCTCCCATTTGATCCGTAGGCTTTCTTTGGACGAAGTTCGTCTCGTTCGTCCCTCTTCGTCCTCCCATTTGATCCGTAGGCCTTCTTTGGACTATGTTCGTTTCGTTCGTCCCTCTTCGTCCTCCCATTTGATCCGTAGGCCTTTTTTCGACCAAGTTCGTCTCGTTCGTCCCTCTTCGTTCTCCCATTTGATCCGTAGGCCTTGTTTGGACCAAGTTCCTCTCGTTCGTCCATATTCGTCCTCCCATTTGATCCGTTGGCATTCTTTGGGCCAAGTTCGTGTCGTTCGTCCATATTCGTCCTCCCATTTGATTCGTAGGCTTTCTTTGGACCAAGTTCGTCTCGTTCGTCCATCTTCGTCCTCCCATTTGATCCGTTGGCATTCTTTGGAACATGTTCTTCTCGTTCGTCCCTCTTCGTCCTCCCATTTGATATTTTGGCATTCTTTGGACCATGTTCCTCTCGTTCATCCATCTTCGTCCTCCCATTTGATCCGTAGGCCTCTTTGGAACAAGTTCGTCTCGTTCGTCCCTTTTCATCCTCCCATTTGATCCGTAGGCCTTCTTTGGACCAAGTTCGTCTTGTTCGTCCCTCTTCGTCCTCCCATTTGATCCGTAGGCCTTCTTTGGACCAAGTTCGTCTTGTTCGTCCATCTTCGACCTCCCATTTGATCAGTTGGCATTCTTTGGACCAAGTTCGTCTCGTTCGTCCATCATCGTCCTCCCATTTGATCCGTAGGCCTTCTTTGGACCAAGTTCGTCTCGTACGTCCATCTTCGTCCTCCCATTTGATCCGTTGGCTTTCTTTGGACGAAGTTCCTCTCGTTCGTCCATCTTCGTCCTCCCATTTGATCTGTAGGACTTCTTTGGACCAAGTTCGTCTCGTTCGTCCATCTTCGTCTTCCCATTTGATCCGTTGGCTTTCTTTGGACGAAGTTCCTCTCGTTCGTCCACCTTCGTCCTCCCATTTGATCCGTAGGCCTTCTTTGGACCAAGTTTGTCTCGTTCGTCCAGCTTCGTCCTCCCATTTTATCCATTGACATTCTTTGGACCATGTTTGTCTCGTTTGTCCGCCTTCGTCCTCCCATTTGATCCGTAGGCCTTCTTTGGACCAAGTTCGTCTCGTTCGTCCCTGTTCGTCCTCCCATTTGATCCGTAGGCCTTCTTTGTACCAAATTCGACTCGTTCGTCCATCTTTATGCTCCCATTTGATCCATTGGCATTCTTTCGACCAAGTTCGTCTCGTTCATCCCTTTTCGTCCTCCCATTTGATCCGTAGGCCTTCTTTGGACCATGTTCGTCTCGTTCGTCCATCTTCGTCCTCCCATTTGATCCGTTGGCATTCTTTCGACTATGTTCGTCTCGTTCGTCCCTCTTCGTCCTCCCATTTGATCCGTAGGCCTTCTTTGGACTAAGTTCATTTCGTTCGTCCCTCTTCGTTCTCCCATTTGATCCGTAGGCCTTCTTTGGACCAAGTTCCTCTCGTTCGTCCATCTTCATCCTCCCATTTGATCCGTTGGCATTCTTTGGACCAAGTTCGTCTCGTTCGTCCATATTCGTCCTCCCATTTGATTCGTAGGCTTTCTTTGGACCAAGTTCGTCTCGTTCGTCCATCTTCGTCCTCCCATTTGATCCGTTGGCATTCTTTGGAACATGTTCTTCTCGTTCGTCCCTGCTCGTCCTCCCATTTGATCCATTGGCATTCTTTCGACCATGTTCCTCTCGTTCGTCCATCTTCGTCCTCCCATTTGATCCGTAGGCCTCTTTGGAACAAGTTCGTCTCGTTCGTCCCTCTTCGTCCTCCCATTTGATCCGTAGGCCTTCTTTGGACCAAGTTCGTCTCGTTCGTCCATCTTCGTCCTCCCATTTGATCCGTTGGCATTCTTTGGACCAAGTTCCTCTCGTTCGTCCATCTTCGTCCTCCCATTTGATCCATTGGCATTCTTTGGACCATGTTCGTCTCGTTCGTCCATCTTCGTCCTCCCATTTGATCCGTAGTCCTTCTTTGGACCAAGTTCGTCTCGTTCGTCCATCTTCGTCCTCCCATTTGATCCATTGGCATTCTTTGGACCATGTTCGTCTCGTTCGTCCATCTTCGTCCTCCCATTTGATCCGTAGGCCTCTTTGGAACAAATTCGTCACGTTCGTCCCTCTTCGTCCTCCCATTTGATCCGTAGGCCTTCTTTGGACCAAGTTCGTTTCGTTCGTCCCTCTTCGTCCTCCCGTTTGATCCGTAGGCCTTCTTTCGACCAAGTTCGTCTCGTTCGTCCCTCTTCGTTCTCCCATTTGATCCGTAGGCCTTGTTTGGACCATGTTCCTCTCGTTCGTCCATCTTCGTCCTCCCATTTGATCCATTGGCATTCTTTGGAACATGTTCTTCTCGTTCGTTCCTCTTCGTCCTCCCATTTGATCCATTGGCATTCTTTGGACCATGTTCCTCTCGTTCGTCCATCTTCGTCCTCCCATTTGATCCGTAGGCCTCTTTGGAACAAGTTCGTCTCGTTCGTCCCTCTTCGTCCTCCCATTTGATCCATAGGCCTTCTTTGGATCTTCGACCTCCCATTTGATCAGTTGGCATTCTTAGGACCAAGTTCGTCTCGTTCGTCCAGCTTCGTCCTCCCATTTGATCCATTGACATTCTTTGGACCGTGTTCGTCTCGTTTGTCCACCTTCGTCCTCCCATTTGATCCGTAGGCCTTCTTTGGACCAAGTTCGTCTCGTTCGTCCCTGTTCGTCCTCCCATTTGATCCGTAGGCCTTCTTTGTACCAAATTCGTCTCGTTCGTCTATCTTCATGCTCCCGTTTGATCCATTGGCATTCTTTCGACCAAGTTCGTCTCGTTCATCCCTTTTCGTCCTCCCATTTGATCCGTAGGCCTTCTTTGGACCATCTTCGTCTCGTTGGTCTATCTTCGTCCTCCCATTTGATCCGTTGGCATTCTTTGGACCATGTTCTTCTCGTTCGTCCCTCTTCGTCCTCCCATTTGATCTGTAGGCCTTCTTTGGACCAAGTTCGTGTCGTTCGTCCCTTTTCGTCCTCTCATTTGATCCGTAGGCCTTCTTTGGACCAAGTTCCTCTCGTTCGTCCCTGTTCGTCCTCCCATTTGATCCGAAGGCCTTCTTTGGAGGAAGTTCGTCTCGTTTGTCCCTTTTCGTCCTCCCATTTGATCCGTAGGCCTTCTTTGGACCAAGTTCGTCTCGTTCGTCCCTGTTCGTCCTCCCATTTGATCCGTTGGCCTTCTTTGGACCAAGTTTGTCTCGTTCGTCCATCTTCGTCCTCCCATTTGATCCGTTGGCATTCTTTGGACCAAGTTCGTCTCGTTCGTCCATATTCGTGCTCCCATTTGATCCGTCGACCTTCTTTGCACAAAGTTCGTCTCGTTCGTCCGTCTTCGTTCACCCATTTGATCCATTGGCATTCTTTGGACAATGTTCGTCTCGTTCGTCCATCTTCGTCCTCCCATTTGATCCGTAGGCCTCTTTGGAACAAGTTCGTCTCGTTCGTCCCTCTCTGTCATCCCATTTGATCCGTAGGCCTTCTTTGGACCAAGTTTGTCTCGTTCCTCCATCTTCGTCCTCCCATTTGATCTGTAGGCCTTCTTTGGACTAAGTTCGTTTCGTTCGTCCCTCTTCGTCCTCCCATTTGATCCGTAGGCCTTCTTTCGACCAAGTTCGTCTCGTTCGTGCCTCTTCGTTCTCCCATTTGATCCATTGGCCTTCTTTCGACCAAGTTCGTCTCGTTCGTCCCTCTTCGTTCTCCCATTTGATCCGTAGGCCTTCTTTGGACCAAGTTCATCTCGTTTGTCCTTCTTCGCCCTCCCATTTGATCCGTTGGCATTCTTTGGACCAAGTTCGTCTCGTTCGTCCATATTCGTTCTCCCATTTGTACCGTAGGCTATCTTTGGACCAAGTTCGTCTCATTCTTCCATCTTCGTCTTCCCTTTTGATCCATTGGCATTCTTTGGACCATGTTCTTCTCGTTCGTCCCTCTTCGTTCTCCCATTTGATCCATTGGCATTCTTTGGACCATGTTCGTCTTGTTCGTCCACCTTCGTCCTCCCATTTGATCCGTCGGCCTCTTTGGAACAAGTTCGTCTCGTTCTTACCTTTTCGTCCTCCCATTTGATCCGTAGGCCTTCTTTGGACCAAGTTCGTCTCGTTCCTCCATCTTCGTCCTCCCATTTGATCTGTAGGCCTTCTTTGGACTAAGTTCGTTTCGTTCGTCCCTCTTCGTCCTCCCATTTGATCCGTAGGCCTTCTTTGGACCAAGTTCATCTCGTTCGTCCGTCTTCGTCCTCCTATTTGATCGGTTGGCATTCTTTGGACCAAGTTCGTCTCATTCGTCCATATTCGTCCTCCCATTTGATCCGTAGGCTTTCTTTGGACCAAGTTCGTCTCATTCGTCCATCTTCGTCCTCCCATTTAATCCATTGGCATCTTTGGACCATGTTCTTCTCGTTCGTCCCTCTTCGTCCTCCCATTTGATCCATTGGCATTCTTTCGACCATGTTCGTGTCGTTCGTCCCTCTTCGTCCTCCCATTTGATCCATTGGCATTCTTTGGACCATTTTCGTCTCGTTCGTCCCTCTTCGTCCTCCCATTTGATCCGTAGGCTTTCTTTGGACCAAGTTCGTCTCATTATCCATCTTCGTCCTCCCATTTGATCCATTGGCATTCTTTGGACCATGTTCTTCTCGTTCGTCCCTCTTCGTCCTCCCATTTGATCCATTGGCATTCTCTGGACCATGTTCGTCTAGTTCGTCCATCTTCGTCCTCCCATTTGATCCGTAGGCCTTCTTTGGACCAAGTTCGTCTTGTTCGTCCCTTTTCGTCCTGCCATTTGATCCGTAGGCCTTCTTTTGATCAAGTTCGTCTCGTTCATCCCTGTTCGTCCTCCCATTTGATCCGTAGGCCTTCTTTGCACGATTTTCGTCTCGTTCGTCCCTCTTCGTCCTCCCATTTGATCCGTAGGCTATCTTTGGACCATTTTCGTCTCGTTCGTCCCTCTTCGTCCTCCCATTTGATCCGTAGGCTTTCTTTGGACCAAGTTCGTCTCATTCGTCCATCTTCGTCCTCCCATTTGATCCATTGGCATTCTTTGGACCATGTTCTTCTCGTTCGTCCCTCTTCGTCCTCCCATTTGATCCATTGGCATTCTCTGGACGATGTTCGTCTCGTTCGTCCATCTTCGTCCTCCCATTTGATTCGTAGGCCTTCTTTGGACCAAGTTCGTCTTGTTCGTCCCTGTTCGTCCTCCCATTTGATCCGTAGGCCTTCTTTCGACCAAGTTCGTCTTGTTCGTCCATCTTCGTCCTCGCATTTGATCTGTTGGCCATTGGCATTCTTTGGACCATGTTCGTCTCGTTCGTCCATCTTCGTCCTCCCATTTGATCCGTTGGCATTCTTTGGACTAAGTTCGTCTCGCTCGTCCATCTTCATGCTCCCATTTGATCCATTGGCATTCTTTCGACCAAGTTCGTCTCGTTCATCCCTTTTCGTACTCCCATTTGATCCGTAGGCCTTCTTTGGACCATGTTCGTCTCGTTCATCCATCTTCGTCCTCCCATTTGATCCGTTGGCATTCTTTGGACCATGTTCTTCTCGTTCGTCCCTCTTCGTCCTCCCATTTGATCCATTGGCATTCTTTGGACCATGTCCGTCTTGTTCGTCCATCTTCGTCCTCCCATTTGATCCGTAGGCCTCTTTGGAACAAGTTCATCTCGTTCGTCCCTCTTCGTCCTCCCAATTGATCCGTAGGCCTTCTTTGGACCAAGTTCGTCTGGTTCGTCCATCTTCGTCCTCCCATTTGATCCATTGGCATTCTCTGGACCATGTTCGCCTCGTTCGTCCATCTTCGTCCTCCCATTTGATCCGTTGGCCTTCTTTCGACCAAGTTCGTATTGTTCGTCCATCTTTGTCCTCCCATTTGATCCGTTGGCCATTGGCATTCTTTGAACCATGTTCGTCTCGTTCGTCCATCTTCGTCCTCCCATTTGATCCGTTGGCCATTGGCATTCTTTGAACCATGTTCGTCTCGTTCGTCCATCTTCGTCCTCCCATTTGATCCGTTGGCATTCTTTGGACTAAGTTCGTCTCGTTCGTCCATCTTCATGCTCCCATTTGATCCATTGGCATTCTTTCGACCAAGTTCTTCTCGTTCATCCCTTTTCGTCCTCCCATTTGATCCGTAGGCCTTCTTTGGACCAAGTTCGTCTCGTTCATCCATCTTCGTCCTCCCATTTGATCCGTTGGCATT
Organism: Glycyrrhiza uralensis; assembly: GCA_030159175.1. Taxonomy (NCBI): domain Eukaryota; kingdom Viridiplantae; phylum Streptophyta; class Magnoliopsida; order Fabales; family Fabaceae; genus Glycyrrhiza; species Glycyrrhiza uralensis. The sequence goes on along the minus strand of BRZY01000016.1, from coordinate 951,067 downwards.
CTTTGTGTAGGTGACAGGATGAAACACAAGAAGGGGGGGTTGAATTGTGTTTCTAAGCTTTTAAAAACTTTTCGCAATGATGGACGTTGGCTTGTGAAAAACGTTGGACGCACAGCTTATTTCAAATATTGGACGCACAGTGTTTTTCTGAAATGTTGGACGCACAGAGTGCTAAAACATTGGACGCATAGAGTGCTAAAACACTGGACTCACAGAATTGTGAAATATTGGACGCACAAAAGATTGGACGCTGAGGCTTCCCTCTTAGTTTAAAAACTTGTTTTCTTTGTGCGATTTAAGGTGTATGAAAAACTTGTTTAAACAAAATCAATTCAATCCACTTGGTTAGTAATAAGCACAGATATAATAAGAGATAAGGGAAGGAAGAAATAACACAAGTTTTTATACTGGTTCACCCATTCCTAAGAGCTACGTCCAGTCCCCTCAAACTAGAGAGATTTCACTATCAAACCAGATAGATACAAGTATTCTTTGCACACAGCCTCTTCAGGCTAAATCCCAAGTATTCTTTGCACACAGCCTCTCCAGGCAAAATCCCAAGTATTCTTTGCACACAGCCTCTTCAGGCTAAATCACAAGTATTCTTTGCACACAGCCTCTTCAGGCTAAATCAAGTATTCTTTTACAGTCAAGCCTCTCCAGGCTCAAACAACTCAGCAGAGTGTTTTTGATTTAAGTGTTGTCTAACTCACACAAGTGAGGATATGAAATCTAAAGCACTTCGAGAGTTAAGCAAACTCTCTTTTACAAGAAGAAAGACAAATATACAAGACTTTCTATACAGAGTATAAGCACAGCGGTTCAGCTCTTTCTTTTTCTTTTTCGTTATCCTCAGTGTCTTATATTCTTCTTCTTGTTCACGGTATTAATAGGCTTTGATGAAGCTTCAGACTTGTTCTTCGAATAGCTCAGCTTCAGCCTTCATAAATATTACCGTTCTCTAATAGCATTAAATGCTATTTTCCCGTTGCTCTGAGGAGATCTACTTCAGTGAGCATGTCTGCGTTTCTTTCTCCTTAATCAGAAGCAACCTGTACTCAAAGTCTCAATTGTACAGTGGTTAATAGTAATATCTTATTGAGACAGAGAGAATACACTGTGTAAAGCAGAAAGATGTGTTCAGAGATATATAGAGTAGATAAAAGTACATTCTCTCTCTTAGTACACTTTCCACAGTACTTTATGCTTTTCAAAAGTACGTTCATAAACGTTGACAATAGGTTGTACAGAAAAGCATTGTATACAGCTATTTATTTCAAATCATTTGCTCAATAAATATGTTCCATATTAAATGTATGTGCAATAAATAGCAAGTAATGGATTCTGCGTATTGTGTATTGGGCGCAAAATATATGAAACATTGGACGCAGCATTTAGCAAGTTATTGGACGCATACCTTTGCACTTACCAATTTGCACAGAACTCATGCAAACATTGGACGCATACCTGATGCTTTCAATTGCACTTTGTTATGCTGCTTTATTGGACGATGAATAGTAGACTGAGAACTTGTCCTACTTTGCTTCATTCATCGTGTAACACTTTGTTCTTGTTCTTCTCATTTATCGGACGCAGAACAGTAGATAATGAACTTGTTCCATTCTGTTTCATTGCTTGTGGAACACTTTGTTATTTTCCTTCTTCATTATCGGACGCAGAACAGTGCTTGAGTAACTCTGACTTCATTGGACGCAGAATGTTCAGTTTCATTGGACGCAGAGTTGCACTCTTGCTCATGTACATTGGACTTTTGTCCTTCATATGCATTGGACGCTTATTGGTTCTGTTCCTTTGGAAATCATTGGACGCAGAAAGTAGCGTGTCTTCAAGACTTGATTTCTTCTACTTCTGCGATTCTGCTTCTTCAGAAGACATTGGACGCAGAACTTTGTTCTTGCCTTGTGCTTATCATTGGACGCACTGTTCATTGGACGAACTGTGCTGAAGCATTGGACGCACAACAGTAATCCTTTTGCTAAAACATTGGACGCAGAACACTTCCTTCTGCTCAACCATTGGACGCAGAATTCTTCCTTCTGCTCAAACATTGGACGCAGAACTCTTCCTTCTGCTCAACCATTAGACGCAGAATTCTTCCTTCTCCTAAAACATTGGACGCAGAACTTTTATGTCCATTCCAGTGCCAACATTGTGATGAGCTAGCTTATTGGACGCAGACTGCAATCTTCCTTCAATAAACTTAGTTAGGCAGCATTGTTAGACATTGTACAAGCTTAATACATATTGATTATCCTTTGTAAAAACCTTAATACATTTTGTTATCATCAAAACCGTAAAATCACTTAGGGAGTTTTTGTATTAAAAACACTTTTAACCAACTTGGTTCCAAAACTTTGGACCATGTTCTTCTCGTTCGTCCCTCTTCGTCCTCCCATTTGATCCATTGGCATTCTTTGGACCATGTTCGTCCATCTTCATCCTCCCATTTGATCCGTAGGCCTCTTTGGAACAAGTTCGTCTCGTTCGTCCCTCTTCGTCCTCCCAATTGATCCGTAGGACTTCTTTGGACCAAGTTCGTCTGGTTCGTCCATCTTCGTCCTCCCATTTGATCCGTTGGCATTCTTTGGACCAAGTTCGTCTCGTTCGTCCATCATCGTCATCCCATTTGATCCGTAGGCCTTCTTTGGACCAAGTTCATCTCGTTCGTCCATCTTCGTCCTCCCATTTGATCCGTTGGCTTTCTTTGGACGAAGTTCCTCTCGTTCGTCCATAGTCGTCCTCCCATTTGATCCGTAGGCCTTGTTTGGATCAAATTCGTCTCGTTCGTCCATCTTCGTCCTCCCATTTGATCTGTAGGCCTTCTTTGGACCAAGTTTGTCTCGTTCGTCCATCTTCGTCCTCCCATTTGATCCATTGGCATTCTTTGGACCATGTTCGTCTCGTTCGTCTATCTTCGTCCTCCCATTTGATCCGTAGGCCTTCTTTGGACCAAGTTGGTCTCGTTCGTCCCTGTTCGTCCTCCCACTTGATCCGTAGGCCTTCTTTGTACCAAATTCGTCTCGTTCGTCCATCTTCATGCTCCTATTTGATCCATTGGCATTCTTTCGACCAAGTTCGTCTCGTTCATCCCTTTTCGTCCTCCCATTTGATCCGTAGGCCTTCTTTGGACCAAGTTCGTCTCGTTCGTCCATCTTCGTCCTCCCATTTGATCCGTTGGCATTCTTTGGACCATGTTCTTCTCGTTCGTCCCTCTTCGTCCTCCCATTTGATCCGTAGGCCTTCTTTGGACCAAGTTCGTCTCGTTCGTCCCTTTTCGTCCTCTCATTTGATCCGTAGGCCTTCTTTGGACCAAGTTCATCTCGTTCGTTCCTGTTCGTCCTCCCATTTGATCCGTAGGCCTTCTTTGGACGAAGTTCGTCTCATTCGTCCCTTTTCGTCCTCCCATTTGACCCGTAGGCCTTCTTTGGACCAAGTTCGTCTCGTTCCTCCATCTTCGTCCTCCCATTTGATCTGTAGGCCTTCTTTGGACTAAGTTCGTTTCGTTCGTCCCTCTTCGTCCTCCCATTTGATCCGTAGGCCTTCTTTCGACCAAGTTTGTGTTGTTCGTCCCTCTTCGTTCTCCCATTTGATCCATAGGCCTTCTTTGGACCAAGTTCCTCTCGTTCGTCCATCTTCGTCCTCCCATTTGATCCGTTGGCATACTTTGGACCAAGTTCGCCTCGTTCGTCCATATTCGTCCTCCCATTTGATCCGTAGGCTTTCTTTGGACCAAGTTCGTCTCATTCGGCCATCTTCGTCCTCCCATTTGATCCATTGGCATTCTTTGGACCATGTTCTTCTCGTTCGTCACTCTTTGTCCTCCCATTTGATCCATTGGCATTCTTTCGACCATGTTCGTGTTGTTCGTCCCTCTTCGTCCTCCCATTTGATCCATTGGCATTCTTTGGACCATTTTCGTCTCGTTCGTCCCTCTTCGTCCTCCCATTTGATCCGTAGGCCTTCTTTGGACCAAGTTCATCTCGTTCGTTCCTGTTCGTCCTCCCATTTGATCCGTAGGCCTTCTTTGGACGAAGTTCGTCTCATTCGTCCCTTTTCGTCCTCCCATTTGATCCGTAGGCCTTCTTTGGACCAAGTTGGTCTCGTTCGTCCCTGTTCGTCCTCCCACTTGATCCGTAGGCCTTCTTTGTACCAAATTCGTCTCGTTCGTCCATCTTCATGCTCCTATTTGATCCATTGGCATTCTTTCGACCAAGTTCGTCTCGTTCATCCCTTTTCGTCCTCCCATTTGATCCGTAGGCCTTCTTTGGACCAAGTTCGTCTCGTTCGTCCATCTTCGTCCTCCCATTTGATCCGTTGGCATTCTTTGGACCATGTTCTTCTCGTTCCTCCATCTTCGTCCTCCCATTTGATCTGTAGGCCTTCTTTGGACTAAGTTCGTTTCGTTCGTCCCTCTTCGTCCTCCCATTTGATCCGTAGGCCTTCTTTCGACCAAGTTCGTCTTGTTCGTCCCTCTTCGTTCTCCCATTTGATCCATAGGCCTTCTTTGGACCAAGTTCCTCTCGTTCGTCCATCTTCGTCCTCCCATTTGATCCGTTGGCATACTTTGGACCAAGTTCGCCTCGTTCGTCCATATTCGTCCTCCCATTTGATCCGTAGGCTTTCTTTGGACCAAGTTCGTCTCATTCGGCCATCTTCGTCCTCCCATTTGATCCATTGGCATTCTTTGGACCATGTTCTTCTCGTTCGTCACTCTTTGTCCTCCCATTTGATCCATTGGCATTCTTTGGACCATTTTCGTCTCGTTCGTCCCTCTTCGTCCTCCCATTTGATCCGTAGGCTTTCTTTGGACCAAGTTCGTCTCATTCGTCCATCTTCGTCCTCCCATTTGATCCATTGGCATTCTTTGGACCATGTTCTTCTCGTTCGTCCCTCTTCGTCCTCCCATTTGATCCATTGGCATTCTCTGGACCATGTTCACGGTATTTATAGGCTTTGATGAAGCTTCAGACTTGTTCTTCGAATAGCTCAGCTTCAGCCTTCATAAATATTACCGTTCTCTAATAGCATTAAATGCTATTTTCCCGTTGCTCTGAGGAGATCTACTTCAGTGAGCATGTCTGTGTTTCTTTCTCCTTAATCAGAAGCAACCTGTACTCAAAGTCTCAATTGTACAGTGGTTAATAGTAATATCTTATTGAGACAGAGAGAATACACTGTGTAAAGCAGAAAGATGTGTTCAGAGATATATAGAGTAGATAAAAGTACATTCTCTCTCTTAGTACACTTTCCACAGTACTTTATGCTTTTCAAAAGTACGTTCATAAACGTTGACAATAGGTTGTACAGAAAAGCATTGTATACAGCTATTTATTTCAAATCATTTGCTCAATAAATATGTTCCATATTAAATGTATGTGCAATAAATAGCAAGTAATGGATTCTGCGTATTGTGTATTGGGCGCAAAATATATGAAACATTGGACGCAGCATTTAGCAAGTTATTGGACGCATACCTTTGCACTTACCAATTTGCACAGAACTCATGCAAACATTGGACGCATACCTGATGCTTTCAATTGCACTTTGTTATGCTGCTTTATTGGACGATGAATAGTAGACTGAGAACTTGTCCTACTTTGCTTCATTCATCGTGTAACACTTTGTTCTTGTTCTTCTCATTTATCGGACGCAGAACAGTAGATAATGAACTTGTTCCATTCTGTTTCATTGCTTGTGGAACACTTTGTTATTTTCCTTCTTCATTATCGGACGCAGAACAGTGCTTGAGTAACTCTGACTTCATTGGACGCAGAATGTTCAGTTTCATTGGACGCAGAGTTGCACTCTTGCTCATGTACATTGGACTTTTGTCCTTCATATGCATTGGACGCTTATTGGTTCTGTTCCTTTGGAAATCATTGGACGCAGAAAGTAGCGTGTCTTCAAGACTTGATTTCTTCTACTTCTGCGATTCTGCTTCTTCAGAAGACATTGGACGCAGAACTTTGTTCTTGCCTTGTGCTTATCATTGGACGCACTGTTCATTGGACGAACTGTGCTGAAGCATTGGACGCACAACAGTAATCCTTTTGCTAAAACATTGGACGCAGAACACTTCCTTCTGCTCAACCATTGGACGCAGAATTCTTCCTTCTGCTCAAACATTGGACGCAGAACTCTTCCTTCTGCTCAACCATTAGACGCAGAATTCTTCCTTCTGCTAAAACATTGGACGCAGAACTTTTATGTCCATTCCAGTGCCAACATTGTGATGAGCTAGCTTATTGGACGCAGACTGCAATCTTCCTTCAATAAACTTAGTTAGGCAGCATTGTTAGACATTGTACAAGCTTAATACATATTGATTATCCTTTGTAAAAACCTTAATACATTTTGTTATCATCAAAACCGTAAAATCACTTAGGGAGTTTTTGTATTAAAAACACTTTTAACCAACTTGGTTCCAAAACTTTGGACCATGTTCTTCTCGTTCGTCCCTCTTCGTCCTCCCATTTGATCCATTGGCATTCTTTGGACCATGTTCGTCCATCTTCATCCTCCCATTTGATCCGTAGGCCTCTTTGGAACAAGTTCGTCTCGTTCGTCCCTCTTCGTCCTCCCAATTGATCCGTAGGACTTCTTTGGACCAAGTTCGTCTGGTTCGTCCATCTTCGTCCTCCCATTTGATCCGTTGGCATTCTTTGGACCAAGTTCGTCTCGTTCGTCCATCATCGTCATCCCATTTGATCCGTAGGCCTTCTTTGGACCAAGTTCATCTCGTTCGTCCATCTTCGTCCTCCCATTTGATCCGTTGGCTTTCTTTGGACGAAGTTCCTCTCGTTCGTCCATAGTCGTCCTCCCATTTGATCCGTAGGCCTTGTTTGGATCAAATTCGTCTCGTTCGTCCATCTTCGTCCTCCCATTTGATCTGTAGGCCCTCTTTGGACCAAGTTTGTCTCGTTCGTCCATCTTCGTCCTCCCATTTGATCCATTGGCATTCTTTGGACCATGTTCGTCTCGTTCGTCCATCTTCGTCCTCCCATTTGATCCGTAGGCCTTCTTTGGACCAAGTTGGTCTCGTTCGTCCCTGTTCGTCCTCCCACTTGATCCGTAGGCCTTCTTTGTACCAAATTCGTCTCGTTCGTCCATCTTCATGCTCCTATTTGATCCATTGGCATTCTTTCGACCAAGTTCGTCTCGTTCATCCCTTTTCGTCCTCCCATTTGATCCGTAGACCTTCTTTGGACCAAGTTCGTCTCGTTCGTCCATCTTCGTCCTCCCATTTGATCCGTTGGCATTCTTTGGACCATGTTCTTCTCGTTCGTCCCTCTTCGTCCTCCCATTTGATCCGTAGGCCTTCTTTGGACCAAGTTCGTCTCGTTCGTCCCTTTTCGTCCTCTCATTTGATCCGTAGGCCTTCTTTGGACCAAGTTCATCTCGTTCGTTCCTGTTCGTCCTCCCATTTGATCCGTAGGCCTTCTTTGGACGAAGTTCGTCTCATTCGTCCCTTTTCGTCCTCCCATTTCACCCGTAGGCCTTCTTTGGACCAAGTTCGTCTCGTTCCTCCATCTTCGTCCTCCCATTTGATCTGTAGGCCTTCTTTGGACTAAGTTCGTTTCGTTCGTCCCTCTTCGTCCTCCCATTTGATCCGTAGGCCTTCTTTCGACCAAGTTCGTCTCGTTCGTCCCTCTTCGTTCTCCCATTTGATCCATAGGCCTTCTTTGGACCAAGTTCCTCTCGTTCGTCCATCTTCGTCCTCCCATTTGATCCGTTGGCATACTTTGGACCAAGTTCGCCTCGTTCGTCCATATTCGTCCTCCCATTTGATCCGTAGGCTTTCTTTGGACCAAGTTCGTCTCATTCGGCCATCTTCGTCCTCCCATTTGATCCATTGGCATTCTTTGGACCATGTTCTTCTCGTTCGTCCCTCTTCGTCCTCCCATTTTATCATTGGCATTCTTTCGACCATGTTCGTGTTGTTCGTCCCTCTTCGTCCTCCCATTTGATCCATTGGCATTCTTTGGACCAATTTCGTCTCGTTCGTCCCTCTTCGTCCTCCCATTTGATCCGTAGGCTTTCTTTGGACCAAGTTCGTCTCCTTCGTCCATCTTCGTCCTTCCATTTGATCCATTGGCATTCTTTGGACCATGTTCTTCTCGTTCGTCCCTCTTCGTCCTCCCATTTGATCCGTAGGCCTTCTTTGGACCAAGTTCGTCTCGTTCGTCCCTTTTCGTCCTCTCATTTGATCCGTAGGCCTTCTTTGGACCAAGTTCGTCTTGTTCGTCCCTGTTCGTCCTCCCATTTGATCCGTAGGCCTTCTTTTGATCAAGTTCGTCTCGTTCGTCCCTGTTCGTCCTCCCATTTGATCCGTAGGCATTCTTTGGACAAAGTTCATCTCATTCGTCCCTCTTCGTCCTCCCATTTGATCCGTAGGCTAACTTTGGACCAAGTTCGCCTCGTTCGTCCATATTCGTCCTCCCATTTGATCCGTAGGCTTTCTTTGGACCAAGTTCGTCTCATTCGTCCATCTTCGTCCTCCCATTTGATCCATTGGCATTCTTTGGACCATGTTCTTCTCGTTCGTCCCTCTTCGTCCTCCCATTTGATCCATTGGCATTCTTTGGACCATGTTCGTCTCGTTCGTCCATCTTCGTCCTCCCATTTGATCCGTAGGCCTTCTTTGGACCAAGTTCGTCTTGTTCGTCCGTGTTCGTCCTCCCATTTGATCCGTAGGCCTTCTTTCGACCAAGTTCATCTTGTTAGTCCATCTTCGTCCTCCCATTTGATCTGTTGGCCATTGGCATTCTTTGGACCATGTTCGTCTCGTTCGTCCATCTTCGTCCTCCCATTTGATCCGTTGGCATTCTTTGGACTAAGTTCGTCTCGTTCGTCCATCTTCATGCTCCCATTTGATCCATTGGCATTCTTTCGACCAGGTTCATCTCGTTCATCCCTTTTCGTCCTCCCGTTTGATCCGTAGGCCTTCTTTGGACCAAGTTCGTCTCGTTCATCCATCTTCGTCCTCCCATTTGATCCGTTGGCATTCTTTGGACCATGTTCTTCTCGTTCGTCCCTCTTCATCCTCCCATTTGATCCATTGGCATTCTTTGGACCACGTTCGTTTCGTTAGTCCATCTTCGTCCTCCCATTTGATCCGTAGGCCTTCTTTGGACCAAGTTCGTCTTGTTCGTCCCTGTTCGTCCTCCCATTTGATCCGTAGGCCTTCTTTCGACCAAGTTCATCTTGTTCGTCCATCTTCGTCCTCCCATTTGATCCGTTGGCCATTGGCATTCTTTGGACCATGTTCGTCTCGTTCGTCCATCTTCGTCCTCCCATTTGATCCGTTGGCATTCTTTGGACCATGTTCGTCTCGTTCGTCCATCTTCGTCCTCCCATTTGATCCGTAGGCCTTCTTTGGACCAAGTTCGTCTTGTTCGTCCCTGTTCGTCCTCCCATTTGATCCGTAGGCCTTCTTTCGACCAAGTTCATCTTGTTCGTCCATCTTCATCCTCCCATTTGATCCGTTGGCCATTGGCATTCTTTGGACCATGTTCGTCTCGTTCGTCCATCATCGTCCTCCCATTTGATCCGTTGGCATTCTTTGGACTAAGTTCGTCTCGTTCGTCCATCTTCATGCTCCCATTTGATCCATTGGCATTCTTTCGACCAAGTTCATCTCGTTCATACCTTTTCGTCCTCCCATTTGATCCGTAGGCCTTCTTTAGACCAAGTTCGTCTCGTTCATCCATCTTCGTCCTCCCATTTGATCCGTAGGCTATTCTTTGGACCAAGTTCATCTCGTTCGTCCCTCTTCGTCCTCCCATTTGATCCGTAGGCTTTCTTTGGACCAAGTTCGTCTCATTCGTCCATCTTCGTCCTCCCATTTGATCCATTGGCATTCTTTGGACCATGTTCTTCTCGTTCGTCCCTCTTCGTCCTCCCATTTGATCCATTGGCATTCTCTGGACCATGTTCGTCTCGTTCGTCCATCTTCGTCCTCCCATTTGATCCGTAGGCCTTCTTTGGACCAAGTTCGTCTTGTTCGTCCCTGTTCGTCCTCCCATTTGTTCCGTAGGCCTTCTTTCGACCAAGTTCATCTTGTTCGTCCATCTTCGTCATCCCATTTGATCCGTTGGCCATTGGCATTCTTTGGACCATGTTCGTCTCGTTCGTCCATCTTCGTCCTCCCATTTGATCCGTTGGCATTCTTTGGACTAAGTTCGTCTCGTTCGTCCATCTTCATGCTCCCATTTGATCCGTTGGCATTCTTTTGACCAGGTTCGTCTCGTTCATCCCTTTTCGTCCTCCCATTTGATCCGTAGGCCTTCTTTGGACCAAGTTCGTCTCGTTCATCCATCTTCGTCCTCCCATTTGATCCGTTGGCATTCTTCGGACAATGTTCTTCTCGTTCGTCCCTCTTCGTCCTCCCATTTGGTCCATTGGCATTCTTTGGACCATGTTCTTCTCGTTCGTCCCTCTTCGTCCTCCCATTTGATCCATTGGCATTCTTTCGACCATGTTCGTGTTGTTCGTCCCTCTTCGTCCTCCCATTTGATCCAATGGCATTCTTTCGACCATTTTCGTCTCGTTCGTCCCTCTTCGTCCTCCCATTTGATTCGTAGGCTTTCTTTGGACCAAGTTCGTCTCATTCGTCCATCTTCGTCCTCCCATTTGATCCATTGGCATTCTTTGGACCATGTTCTTCTCGTTCGTCCATCTTCGTCCTCCCATTTGATCCGTTGGCATTCTTCGGACAATGTTCTTCTCGTTCGTCCCTCTTCGTCCTCCCATTTGGTCCGTTGGCATTCTTTGGACCATGTTCTTCTCGTTCGTCCCTCTTCGTCCTCCCATTTGATCCATTGGCATTCTTTCGACCATGTTCGTGTTGTTCGTCCCTCTTCGTCCTCCCATTTGATCCATTGGCATTCTTTGGACCATTTTCGTCTCGTTCGTCCATCTTCGTCCTCCCATTTGATCCGTAGGCCTTCTTTCGACCAAGTTCATCTTGTTCGTCCATCTTCGTCCTCCCATTTGATCCGTTGGCCATTGGCATTCTTTGGACCATGTTCGTCTCGTTCGTCCATCTTTGTCCTCCCATTTGATCCATTGGCATTCTTTGGACTAAGTTCGTCTCGTTCGTCCATCTTCATGCTCCCATTTGATCCATTGGCATTCTCTGGACCATGTTCGTGTTGTTCGTCCCTCTTCGTCCTCCCATTTGATCCATTGGCATTCTTTGGACCATTTTCGTCTCGTTCGTCCCTCTTCGTCCTCCCATTTGATCCGTAGGCTTTCTTTGGACCAAGTTCGTCTCATTCGTCCATCTTCGTCCTCCCATTTGATCCATTGGCATTCTTTGGACCATGTTCTTCTCGTTCGTCCATCTTCGTCCTCCCATTTGATCCGTGGGCCTTCTTTGGACCAAGTTCGTCTTGTTCGTCCCTGTTCGTCCTCCCATTTGATCCGTAGGCCTTCTTTTGATCAAGTTCGTCTCGTTTGTCCCTGTTCGTCCTCCCATTTAATCCGTAGGCATTCTTTGGACCAAGTTCGTCTCGTTCGTCCCTCTTCGTCCTCCCATTTGATCCGTAGGCTATCTTTGGACCATTTTCGTCTCGTTCGTCCCTCTTCGTCCTCCCGTTTGATCCGTAGGCTTTCTTTGGACCAAGTTCGTCTCATTCGTCCATCTTCGTCCTCCCATTTGATCCATTGGCATTCTTTGGACCATGTTCTTCTCGTTCGTCCCTCTTCGTCCTCCCATTTGATCCATTGGCATTCTCTGGACCATGTTCGTCTCGTTCGTCCATCTTCGTCCTCCCATTTGATCCGTAGGCCTTCTTTGGACCAAGTTCGTCTTGTTCGTCCCTGTTCGTCCTCCCATTTGATACGTTGGCCTTCTTTCGACCAAGTTCGTATTGTTCGTCCATCTTCGTCCTCCCATTTGATCCGTTGGCCATTGGCATTCTTTGGACCATGTTCGTCTCGTTCGTCCATCTTTGTCCTCCGATTTGATCCGTTGGCATTCTTTGGACTAAGTTCATCTCGTTCGTCCATCTTCATGCTCCCATTTGATCCATTGGCATTCTCTGGACCATGTTCGTCTCGTTCGTCCATCTTCGTCCTCCCATTTGATCCGTAGGCCTTCTTTGGACCAAGTTCGTCTTGTTCGTCCCTGTTCGTCTTCCCATTTGATCCGTAGGCCTTCTTTCGACCATGTTCATCTTGTTCGTCCATCTTCGTCCTCCCATTTGATCCGTTGGCCATTGGCATTCTTTGGACCATGTTCGTCTCATTCGTCCCTCTTCATCCTCCCATTTGATCCATTGGCATTCTTTGGACCATGTTCGTTTCGTTCGTCCATCTTTGTCCTCCCATTTGATCCGTAGGCCTCTTTGGAACAAGTTCATTTCGTTCGTCCCTCTTCGTCCTCCCAATTGATCCGTAGGCCTTCTTTGGACCAAGTTCGTCTGGTTCATCCATTTTCGTCCTCCCATTTGATCCATTGGCATTCTTTCGACCAAGTTCGTCTCGTTCATCCCTTTTCGTCCTCCCATTTGATCCGTAGGCATTCTTTGGACCAAGTTCGTCTCGTTCATCCATCTTCGTCCTCCCATTTGATCCATTGGCATTCTTTGGACCATGTTCTTCTCGTTCGTCCCTCTTCGTCGACCCATTTGGTCCATTGGCATTCTTTGGACCATGTTCGTCTCGTTCGTCCATCTTCGTCCTCCCATTTGATCCGTTGGCATTCTTTGGACTAAGTTTGTGTCGTTCGTCCATCTTCATGCTCCCATTTGATCCGTAGGCCTTATTTGGACCAAGTTCGTCTCGTTCATCCATCTTCGTCCTCCCATTTGATCCGTTGGCATTCTTTGGACCATGTTCTTCTCGTTCTTCCATCTTCGTCCTCCCATTTGATCCGTTGGCATTCCTTGGACCCTATTCTTCTCGTTCGTCACTCTTCGTCCTCCCATTTGATCCATTGCCATTCTTTGGACCATGTTCGTCTCGTTCGTCCACCTTCGTCCTCCCATTTGATCCGTAGGCCTTCTTTGGACCAAGTTCGTCTCGTTCGTCCATCTTCGTCCTCCCATTTGATCCGTTGGCATTCTTTGGACTAAGTTCGCCTCGTTCGTCCATCTTCATGCTCCCATTTGATCCATTGGCATTCTTTCGACCAAGTTCGTCTCGTTCATCCCTTTTCGTCCTCCCATTTGATCCGTAGGCATTCTTTGGACCAAGTTCGTCTCGTTCATCCATCTTCGTCCTCCCATTTGATCCATTGGCATTCTTTGGACCATGTTCTTCTCGTTCGTCCCTCTTCGTCCTCCCATTTGATCCGTTGGCATTCTTTGGACTAAGTTCGTCTCGTTCGTCCATCTTCATGCTCCCATTTGATCCATTGTCATTCTTTCGACCAAGTTCGTCTCGTTCATCCCTTTTCGTCCTCCCATTTGATCCGTTGGCCTTATTTGGACCAAGTTCGTCTCGTTCATCCATCTTCGTCGTCCCATTTGATCCGTTGGCATTCTTTGGACCATGTTCTTCTCGTTCTTCCATCTTCGTCCTCCCATTTGATCCGTTGGCATTCCTTGGACCCTATTCTTCTCGTTCGTCACTCTTCGTCCTCCCATTTGATCCATTGCCATTCTTTGGACCAAGTTCCTCTCGTTCATCCATCTTCGTCCTCCCATTTGATCCGTTGGCATTCTTTGGACCATGTTCTTCTCGTTCGTCCCTCTTCCTCCTCCCATTTGATCCATTGGCATTCTTTGGAACATGTTCGTTTCGTTCGTCCATCTTCGTCCTCCCATTTGATCCGTAGGCCTCTTTGGAACAAGTTCATCTCGTTCGTCCCTCTTCGTTCTCCCAATTGACCCGTAGGCCTTCTTTGGACCAAGTTCGTCTGGTTCGTCCATCTTCGTCCTCCCATTTGATCCATTGGCATTCTGTGGACCATGTTCTTCTCGTTCGTCCCTCTTCGTCCTCCAATTTGATCCATTGGCATTCTCTGGACCATGTTCGTCTCGTTCGTCCATCTTCGTCCTCCCATTTGATCCGTAGGCCTTCTTTGGACCAAGTTCGTCTTGTTCGTCCATCTTCGTCCTCCCATTTGATCCGTTGGCCATTGGCATTCTTTGGACCATGTTCGTCTCGTTCGTCCATCTTCGTCCTCCCATTTGATCCGTTGGCATTCTTTGGACTAAGTTCGTCTCGTTCGTCCATCTTCATGCTCCCATTTGATCCATTGGCATTCTTTCGACCAAGTTCGTCTCGTTCATCCCTTTTCGTCCTCCCATTTGATCTGTGGGCCTTCTTTGGACCAAGTTCGTCTCGTTCGTCCCTCTTCGTCCTCCCATTTGATCCGTAGACTATCTTTGGACCATTTTCGTCTCGTTCGTCCCTCTTCGTCCTCCCATTTGATCCGTAGGCTTTCTTTGGACCAAGTTCGTCTCATTCGTCCATCTTCGTCCTCCCATTTAATCCGTAGGCATTCTTTGGACCAAGTTCGTCTCGTTCGTCCCTCTTCGTCCTCCCATTTGATCCGTAGGCTATCTTTGGACCATTTTCGTCTCGTTCGTCCCTCTTCGTCCTCCCATTTGATCCGTAGGCTTTCTTTGGACCAAGTTCGTCTCATTCGTCCATCTTCGTCCTCCCATTTGATCCATTGGCATTCTTTGGACCATGTTCTTCTCGTTCGTCCCTCTTCGTCCTCCCATTTGATCCATTGGCATTCTCTGGACCATGTTCGTCTCGTTCGTCCATCTTCGTCCTCCCATTTGATCCGTAGGCCTTCTTTGGACCAAGTTCGTCTTGTTCGTCCCTGTTCGTCCTCCCATTTGATACGTTGGCCTTCTTTCGACCAAGTTCGTATTGTTCGTCCATCTTCGTCCTCCCATTTGATCCGTTGGCCATTGGCATTCTTTGGACCATGTTCGTCTCGTTCGTCCATCTTTGTCCTCCCATTTGATCCGTTGGCATTCTTTGGACTAAGTTCATCTCGTTCGTCCATCTTCATGTTCCCATTTGATCTATTGGCATTCTCTGGACCATGTTCGTCTCGTTCGTCCATCTTCGTCCTCCCATTTGATCCGTAGGCCTTCTTTGGACCATGTTCGTCTTGTTCGTCCCTGTTCGTCTTCCCATTTGATCCGTAGGCCTTCTTTCGACCAAGTTCATCTTGTTCGTCCATCTTCGTCATCCCATTTGATCCGTTGGCCATTGGCATTCTTTGGACCATGTTCGTCTCGTTCGTCCATCTTCGTCCTCCCATTTGATCCGTTGGCATTCTTTGGACTAAGTTCGTCTCGTTCGTCCATCTTCATGCTCCCATTTGATCCGTTGGCATTCTTTCGACCAGGTTCGTCTCGTTCATCCCTTTTCGTCCCCCCATTTGATCCGTAGGCCTTCTTTGGACCAAGTTCGTCTCGTTCATCCATCTTCGTCCTCCCATTTGATCCGTTGGCATTCTTCGGACAATGTTCTTCTCGTTCGTCCCTCTTCGTCCTCCCATTTGGTCCATTGGCATTCTTTGGGCCATGTTCTTCTCGTTCGTCCCTCTTCGTCCTCCCATTTGATCCATTGGCATTCTTTCGACCATGTTCGTGTTGTTCGTCCCTCTTCGTACTCCCATTTGATCCATTGGCATTCTTTGGACCATTTTCGTCTCGTTCGTCCCTCTTCGTCCTCCCATTTGATCCGTAGGCTTTCTTTGGACCAAGTTCGTCTCCTTCGTCCATCTTCGTCCTCCCATTTGATCCATTGGCATTCTTTGGACCATGTTCTTCTCGTTCGTCCATCTTCGTCCTCCCATTTGATCCGTGGGCCTTCTTTGGACCAAGTTCGTCTTGTTCGTCCCTGTTCGTCCTCCCATTTGATCCGTAGACCTTCTTTGGACCAAGTTCGTCTCGTTCGTCCATCTTCGTCCTCCCATTTGATCCGTTGGCATTCTTTGGACCATGTTCTTCTCGTTCGTCCCTCTTCCTCCTCCCATTTGATCCATTGGCATTCTTTGGAACATGTTCGTTTCGTTCGTCCATCTTCGTCCTCCCATTTGATCCGTAGGCCTCTTTGGAACAAGTTCATCTCGTTCGTCCCTGTTCGTTCTCCCAATTGACCCGTAGGCCTTCTTTGGACCAAGTTCGTCTGGTTCGTCCATCTTCGTCCTCCCATTTGATCCATTGGCATTCTGTGGACCATGTTCTTCTCGTTCGTCCCTCTTCGTCCTCCAATTTGATCCATTGGCATTCTCTGGACCATGTTCGTCTCGTTCGTCCATCTTCGTCCTCCCATTTGATCCGTAGGCCTTCTTTGGACCAAGTTCGCCTTGTTCGTCCATCTTCGTCCTCCCATTTGATCCGTTGGCCATTGGCATTCTTTGGACCATGTTCGTCTCGTTCGTCCATCTTCGTCCTCCCATTTGATCCGTTGGCATTCTTTGGACTAAGTTCGTCTCGTTCGTCCATCTTCATGCTCCCATTTGATCCATTGGCATTCTTTCGACCAAGTTCGTCTCGTTCATCCCTTTTCGTCCTCCCATTTGATCTGTGGGCCTTCTTTGGACCAAGTTCGTCTCGTTCGTCCCTCTTCGTCCTCCCATTTGATCCGTAGACTATCTTTGGACCATTTTCGTCTCGTTCGTCCCTCTTCGTCCTCCCATTTGATCCGTAGGCTTTCTTTGGACCAAGTTCGTCTCATTCGTCCATCTTCGTCCTCCCATTTAATCCGTAGGCATTCTTTGGACCAAGTTCGTCTCGTTCGTCCCTCTTCGTCCTCCCATTTGATCCGTAGGCTATCTTTGGACCATTTTCGTCTCGTTCGTCCCTCTTCGTCCTCCCATTTGATCCGTAGGCTTTCTTTGGACCAAGTTCGTCTCATTCGTCCATCTTCGTCCTCCCATTTGATCCATTGGCATTCTTTGGACCATGTTCTTCTCGTTCGTCCCTCTTCGTCCTCCCATTTGATCCATTGGCATTCTCTGGACCATGTTCGTCTCGTTCGTCCATCTTCGTCCTCCCATTTGATCCGTAGGCCTTCTTTGGACCAAGTTCGTCTTGTTCGTCCCTGTTCGTCCTCCCATTTGATACGTTGGCCTTCTTTCGACCAAGTTCGTATTGTTCGTCCATCTTCGTCCTCCCATTTGATCCGTTGGCCATTGGCATTCTTTGGACCATGTTCGTCTCGTTCGTCCATCTTTGTCCTCCCATTTGATCCGTTGGCATTCTTTGGACTAAGTTCATCTCGTTCGTCCATCTTCATGTTCCCATTTGATCCATTGGCATTCTCTGGACCATGTTCGTCTCGTTCGTCCATCTTCGTCCTCCCATTTGATCCGTAGGCCTTCTTTGGACCAAGTTCGTCTTGTTCGTCCCTGTTCGTCTTCCCATTTGATCCGTAGGCCTTCTTTCGACCAAGTTCATCTTGTTCGTCCATCTTCGTCATCCCATTTGATCCGTTGGCCATTGGCATTCTTTGGACCATGTTCGTCTCGTTCGTCCATCTTCGTCCTCCCATTTGATCCGTTGGCATTCTTTGGACTAAGTTCGTCTCGTTCGTCCATCTTCATGCTCCCATTTGATCCGTTGGCATTCTTTCGACCAGGTTCGTCTCGTTCATCCCTTTTCGTCCCCCCATTTGATCCGTAGGCCTTCTTTGGACCAAGTTCGTCTCGTTCATCCATCTTCGTCCTCCCATTTGATCCGTTGGCATTCTTCGGACAATGTTCTTCTCGTTCGTCCCTCTTCGTCCTCCCATTTGGTCCATTGGCATTCTTTGGGCCATGTTCTTCTCGTTCGTCCCTCTTCGTCCTCCCATTTGATCCATTGGCATTCTTTCGACCATGTTCGTGTTGTTCGTCCCTCTTCGTACTCCCATTTGATCCATTGGCATTCTTTGGACCATTTTCGTCTCGTTCGTCCCTCTTCGTCCTCCCATTTGATCCGTAGGCTTTCTTTGGACCAAGTTCGTCTCCTTCGTCCATCTTCGTCCTCCCATTTGATCCATTGGCATTCTTTGGACCATGTTCTTCTCGTTCGTCCATCTTCGTCCTCCCATTTGATCCGTGGGCCTTCTTTGGACCAAGTTCGTCTTGTTCGTCCCTGTTCGTCCTCCCATTTGATCCGTAGGCCTTCTTTTGATCAAGTTCGTCTCGTTTGTCCCTGTTCGTCCTCCCATTTAATCCGTAGGCATTCTTTGGACCAAGTTCGTCTCGTTCGTCCCTCTTCGTCCTCCCATTTGATCCGTAGGCTATCTTTGGACCATTTTCGTCTCGTTCGTCCCTCTTCATCCTCCCATTTGATCCGTAGGCTTTCTTTGGACCAAGTTCGTCTCATTCGTCCATCTTCGTCCTCCCATTTGATCCATTGGCATTCTTTGGACCATGTTCTTCTCGTTCGTCCCTCTTCGTCCTCCCATTTGATCCATTGGCATTCTCTGGACCATGTTCGTCTCGTTCGTCCATCTTCGTCCTCCCATTTGATCCGTAGGCCTTCTTTGGACCAAGTTCGTCTTGTTCGTCCCTGTTCGTCCTCCCATTTGATACGTTGGCCTTCTTTCGACCAAGTTCGTATTGTTCGTCCATCTTCGTCCTCCCATTTGATCCGTTGGCCATTGGCATTCTTTGGACCATGTTCGTCTCGTTCGTCCATCTTTGTCCTCCCATTTGATCCGTTGGCATTCTTTGGACTAAGTTCATCTCGTTCGTCCATCTTCATGTTCCCATTTGATCCATTGGCATTCTCTGGACCATGTTCGTCTCGTTCGTCCATCTTCGTCCTCCCATTTGATCCGTAGGCCTTCTTTGGACCAAGTTCGTCTTGTTCGTCCCTGTTCGTCTTCCCATTTGATCCGTAGGCCTTCTTTCGACCAAGTTCATCTTGTTCGTCCATCTTCGTCATCCCATTTGATCCGTTGGCCATTGGCATTCTTTGGACCATGTTCGTCTCGTTCGTCCATCTTCGTCCTCCCATTTGATCCGTTGGCATTCTTTGGACTAAGTTCGTCTCGTTCGTCCATCTTCATGCTCCCATTTGATCCGTTGGCATTCTTTCGACCAGGTTCGTCTCGTTCATCCCTTTTCGTCCCCCCATTTGATCCGTAGGCCTTCTTTGGACCAAGTTCGTCTCGTTCATCCATCTTCGTCCTCCCATTTGATCCGTTGGCATTCTTCGGACAATGTTCTTCTCGTTCGTCCCTCTTCGTCCTCCCATTTGGTCCATTGGCATTCTTTGGGCCATGTTCTTCTCGTTCGTCCCTCTTCGTCCTCCCATTTGATCCATTGGCATTCTTTCGACCATGTTCGTGTTGTTCGTCCCTCTTCGTACTCCCATTTGATCCATTGGCATTCTTTGGACCATTTTCGTCTCGTTCGTCCCTCTTCGTCCTCCCATTTGATCCGTAGGCTTTCTTTGGACCAAGTTCGTCTCCTTCGTCCATCTTCGTCCTCCCATTTGATCCATTGGCATTCTTTGGACCATGTTCTTCTCGTTCGTCCATCTTCGTCCTCCCATTTGATCCGTGGGCCTTCTTTGGACCAAGTTCGTCTTGTTCGTCCCTGTTCGTCCTCCCATTTGATCCGTAGGCCTTCTTTTGATCAAGTTCGTCTCGTTTGTCCCTGTTCGTCCTCCCATTTAATCCGTAGGCATTCTTTGGACCAAGTTCGTCTCGTTCGTCCCTCTTCGTCCTCCCATTTGATCCGTAGGCTATCTTTGGACCATTTTCGTCTCGTTCGTCCCTCTTCATCCTCCCATTTGATCCGTAGGCTTTCTTTGGACCAAGTTCGTCTCATTCGTCCATCTTCGTCCTCCCATTTGATCCATTGGCATTCTTTGGACCATGTTCTTCTCGTTCGTCCCTCTTCGTCCTCCCATTTGATCCATTGGCATTCTCTGGACCATGTTCGTCTCGTTCGTCCATCTTCGTCCTCCCATTTGATCCGTAGGCCTTCTTTGGACCAAGTTCGTCTTGTTCGTCCCTGTTCGTCCTCCCATTTGATACGTTGGCCTTCTTTCGACCAAGTTCGTATTGTTCGTCCATCTTCGTCCTCCCATTTCATCCGTTGGCCATTGGCATTCTTTGGACCATGTTCGTCTCGTTCGTCCATCTTTGTCCTCCCATTTGATCCGTTGGCATTCTTTGGACTAAGTTCATCTCGTTCGTCCATCTTCATGCTCCCATTTGATCCATTGGCATTCTCTGGACCATGTTCGTCTCGTTCGTCCATCTTCGTCCTCCCATTTGATCCGTAGGCCTTCTTTGGACCAAGTTCGTCTTGTCGTCCCTGTTCGTCTTCCCATTTGATCCGTAGGCCTTCTTTCGACCAAGTTCATCTTGTTCGTCCATCTTCGTCATCCCATTTGATCCGTTGGCCATTGGCATTCTTTGGACCATGTTCGTCTCGTTCGTCCATCTTCGTCCTCCCATTTGATCCGTTGGCATTCTTTGGACTAAGTTCGTCTCGTTCGTCCATCTTCATGCTCCCATTTGATCCGTTGGCATTCTTTCGACCAGGTTCGTCTCGTTCATCCCTTTTCGTCCCCCCATTTGATCCGTAGGCCTTCTTTGGACCAAGTTCGTCTCGTTCATCCATCTTCGTCCTCCCATTTGATCCGTTGGCATTCTTCGGACAATGTTCTTCTCGTTCGTCCCTCTTCGTCCTCCCATTTGGTCCATTGGCATTCTTTGGGCCATGTTCTTCTCGTTCGTCCCTCTTCGTCCTCCCATTTGATCCATTGGCATTCTTTCGACCATGTTCGTGTTGTTCGTCCCTCTTCGTACTCCCATTTGATCCATTGGCATTCTTTGGACCATTTTCGTCTCGTTCGTCCCTCTTCGTCCTCCCATTTGATCCGTAGGCTTTCTTTGGACCAAGTTCGTCTCCTTCGTCCATCTTCGTCCTCCCATTTGATCCATTGGCATTCTTTGGACCATGTTCTTCTCGTTCGTCCATCTTCGTCCTCCCATTTGATCCGTGGGCCTTCTTTGGACCAAGTTCGTCTTGTTCGTCCCTGTTCGTCCTCCCATTTGATCCGTAGGCCTTCTTTTGATCAAGTTCGTCTTGTTTGTCCCTGTTCGTCCTCCCATTTAATCCGTAGGCATTCTTTGGACCAAGTTCGTCTCGTTCGTCCCTCTTCGTCCTCCCATTTGATCCGTAGGCTATCTTTGGACCATTTTCGTCTCGTTCGTCCCTCTTCGTCCTCCCATTTGATCCGTAGGCTTTCTTTGGACCAACTTCGTCTCATTCGTCCATCTTCGTCCTCCCATTTGATCCATTGGCATTCTTTGGACCATTTTCTTCTCGTTCGTCCCTCTTCGTCCTCCCATTTGATCCATTGGCATTCTCTGGACCATGTTCGTCTCGTTCGTCCATCTTCGTCCTCCCATTTGATCCGTAGGCCTTCTTTGGACCATGTTCGTCTTGTTCGTCCCTGTTCGTCCTCCCATTTGATACGTTGGCCTTCTTTCGACCAAGTTCGTATTGTTCATCCATCTTCGTCCTCCCATTTCATCCGTTGGCCATTGGCATTCTTTGGACCATGTTCGTCTCGTTCGTCCATCTTTGTCCTCCCATTTGATCCGTTGGCATTCTTTGGACTAAGTTCATCTCGTTCGTCCATCTTCATGCTCCCATTTGATCCATTGGCATTCTCTGGACCATGTTCGTCTCGTTCGTCCATCTTCGTCCTCCCATTTGATCCGTAGGCCTTCTTTGGACCAAGTTCGTCTTGTTCGTCCCTGTTCGTCTTCCCATTTGATCCGTAGGCCTTCTTTCGACCAAGTTCATCTTGTTCGTCCATCTTCGTCATCCCATTTGATCCGTTGGCCATTGGCATTCTTTGGACCATGTTCGTCTCGTTCGTCCATCTTCGTCCTCCCATTTGATCCGTTGGCATTCTTTGGACTAAGTTCGTCTCGTTCGTCCATCTTCATGCTCCCATTTGATCCGTTGGCATTCTTTCGACCAGGTTCGTCTCGTTCATCCCTTTTCGTCCCCCCATTTGATCCGTAGGCCTTCTTTGGACCAAGTTCGTCTCGTTCATCCATCTTCGTCCTCCCATTTGATCCGTTGGCATTCTTCGGACAATGTTCTTCTCGTTCGTCCCTCTTCGTCCTCCCATTTGGTCCATTGGCATTCTTTGGGCCATGTTCTTCTCGTTCGTCCCTCTTCGTCCTCCCATTTGATCCATTGGCATTCTTTCGACCATGTTCGTGTTGTTCGTCCCTCTTCGTACTCCCATTTGATCCATTGGCATTCTTTGGACCATTTTCGTCTCGTTCGTCCCTCTTCGTCCTCCCATTTGATCCGTAGGCTTTCTTTGGACCAAGTTGGTCTCCTTCGTCCACCTTCGTCCTCCCATTTGATCCATTGGCATTCTTTGGACCATGTTCTTCTCGTTCGTCCATCTTCGTCCTCCCATTTGATCCGTTGGCCATTGGCATTCTTTGGACCATGTTCGTCTCGTTCGTCCATCTTTGTCCTCCCATTTGATCCGTTGGCATTCTTTGGACTAAGTTCATCTCGTTCGTCCATCTTCATGTTCCCATTTGATCCATTGGCATTCTCTGGACCATGTTCGTCTCGTTCGTCCATCTTCGTCCTCCCATTTGATCCGTAGGCCTTCTTTGGACCAAGTTCGTCTTGTTCGTCCCTGTTCGTCTTCCCATTTGATCCGTAGGCCTTCTTTCGACCAAGTTCATCTTGTTCGTCCATCTTCGTCATCCCATTTGATCCGTTGGCCATTGGCATTCTTTGGACCATGTTCGTCTCGTTCGTCCATCTTCGTCCTCCCGTTTGATCCGTTGGCATTCTTTGGACTAAGTTCGTCTCGTTCGTCCATCTTCATGCTCCCATTTGATCCGTTGGCATTCTTTCGACCAGGTTCGTCTCGTTCATCCCTTTTCGTCCCCCCATTTGATCCGTAGGCCTTCTTTGGACCAAGTTCGTCTCGTTCATCCATCTTCGTCCTCCCATTTGATCCGTTGGCATTCTTCGGACAATGTTCTTCTCGTTCGTCCCTCTTCGTCCTCCCATTTGGTCCATTGGCATTCTTTGGGCCATGTTCTTCTCGTTCGTCCCTCTTCGTCCTCCCATTTGATCCATTGGCATTCTTTCGACCATGTTCGTGTTGTTCGTCCCTCTTCGTACTCCCATTTGATCCATTGGCATTCTTTGGACCATTTTCGTCTCGTTCGTCCCTCTTCGTCCTCCCATTTGATCCGTAGGCTTTCTTTGGACCAAGTTCGTCTCCTTCGTCCATCTTCGTCCTCCCATTTGATCCATTGGCATTCTTTGGACCATGTTCTTCTCGTTCGTCCATCTTCGTCCTCCCATTTGATCCGTGGGCCTTCTTTGGACCAAGTTCGTCTTGTTCGTCCCTGTTCGTCCTCCCATTTGATCCGTAGGCCTTCTTTTGATCAAGTTCGTCTTGTTTGTCCCTGTTCGTCCTCCCATTTAATCCGTAGGCATTCTTTGGACCAAGTTCGTCTCGTTCGTCCCTCTTCGTCCTCCCATTTGATCTTCGTCCTCCCATTTGATCCGTAGGCTATCTTTGGACCATTTTCGTCTCGTTCGTCCCTCTTCGTCCTCCCATTTGATCCGTAGGCTTTCTTTGGACCAAGTTCGTCTCATTCGTCCATCTTCGTCCTCCCATTTGATCCATTGGCATTCTTTGGACCATTTTCTTCTCGTTCGTCCCTCTTCGTCCTCCCATTTGATCCATTGGCATTCTCTGGACCATGTTCGTCTCGTTCGTCCATCTTCGTCCTCCCATTTGATCCGTAGGCCTTCTTTGGACCAAGTTCGTCTTGTTCGTCCCTGTTCGTCCTCCCATTTGATACGTTGGCCTTCTTTCGACCAAGTTCGTATTGTTCATCCATCTTCGTCCTCCCATTTCATCCGTTGGCCATTGGCATTCTTTGGACCATGTTCGTCTCGTTCGTCCATCTTTGTCCTCCCATTTGATCCGTTGGCATTCTTTGGACTAAGTTCATCTCGTTCGTCCATCTTCATGCTCCCATTTGATCCATTGGCATTCTCTGGACCATGTTCGTCTCGTTCGTCCATCTTCGTCCTCCCATTTGATCCGTAGGCCTTCTTTGGACCAAGTTCGTCTTGTTCGTCCCTGTTCGTCTTCCCATTTGATCCGTAGGCCTTCTTTCGACCAAGTTCATCTGGTTCGTCCATCTTCGTCATCCCATTTGATCCGTTGGCCATTGGCATTCTTTGGACCATGTTCGTCTCGTTCGTCCATCTTCGTCCTCCCATTTGATCCGTTGGCATTCTTTGGACTAAGTTCGTCTCGTTCGTCCATCTTCATGCTCCCATTTGATCCGTTGGCATTCTTTCGACCAGGTTCGTCTCGTTCATCCCTTTTCGTCCCCCCATTTGATCCGTAGGCCTTCTTTGGACCAAGTTCGTCTCGTTCATCCATCTTCGTCCTCCCATTTGATCCGTTGGCATTCTTCGGACAATGTTCTTCTCGTTCGTCCCTCTTCGTCCTCCCATTTGGTCCATTGGCATTCTTTGGGCCATGTTCTTCTCGTTCGTCCCTCTTCGTCCTCCCATTTGATCCATTGGCATTCTTTCGACCATGTTCGTGTTGTTCGTCCCTCTTCGTACTCCCATTTGATCCATTGGCATTCTTTGGACCATTTTCGTCTCGTTCGTCCCTCTTCGTCCTCCCATTTGATCCGTAGGCTTTCTTTGGACCAAGTTCGTCTCCTTCGTCCACCTTCGTCCTCCCATTTGATCCATTGGCATTCTTTGGACCATGTTCTTCTCGTTCGTCCATCTTCGTCCTCCCATTTGATCCGTTGGCCATTGGCATTCTTTGGACCATGTTCGTCTCGTTCGTCCATCTTTGTCCTCCCATTTGATCCGTTGGCATTCTTTGGACTAAGTTCATCTCGTTCGTCCATCTTCATGTTCCCATTTGATCCATTGGCATTCTCTGGACCATGTTCGTCTCGTTCGTCCATCTTCGTCCTCCCATTTGATCCGTAGGCCTTCTTTGGACCAAGTTCGTCTTGTTCGTCCCTGTTCGTCTTCCCATTTGATCCGTAGGCCTTCTTTCGACCAAGTTCATCTTGTTCGTCCATCTTCGTCATCCCATTTGATCCGTTGGCCATTGGCATTCTTTGGACCATGTTCGTCTCGTTCGTCCATCTTCGTCCTCCCGTTTGATCCGTTGGCATTCTTTGGACTAAGTTCGTCTCGTTCGTCCATCTTCATGCTCCCATTTGATCCGTTGGCATTCTTTCGACCAGGTTCGTCTCGTTCATCCCTTTTCGTCCTCCCATTTGATCCGTAGGCCTTCTTTGGACCAAGTTCGTCTCGTTCATCCATCTTCGTCCTCCCATTTGATCCGTTGGCATTCTTCGGACAATGTTCTTCTCGTTCGTCCCTCTTCGTCCTCCCATTTGGTCCATTGGCATTCTTTGGACCATGTTCTTCTCGTTCGTTCCTCTTCGTCCTCCCATTTGATCCATTGGCATTCTTTCGACCATGTTCGTGTTGTTCGTCCCTCTTCGTCCTCCCATTTGATCCATTAGCATTCTTTGGACCATTTTCGTCTCGTTCGTCCCTCTTCGTCCTCCCATTTGATCCGTAGGCTTTCTTTGGACCAAGTTCGTCTCCTTCGTCCATCTTCGTCCTCCCATTTGACCCATTAACATTCTTTGGACCATGTTCTTCTCGTTCGTCCATCTTCGTCCTCCCATTTGATCCGTGGGCCTTCTTTGGACCAAGTTCGTCTTGTTCGTCCCTGTTCGTCCTCCCATTTGATCCGTAGGCCTTCTTTTGATCAAGTTCGTCTCGTTTGTCCCTGTTCGTCCTCCCATTTAATCCGTAGGCATTCTTTGGACCAAGTTCGTCTCGTTCGTCCCTCTTCGTCCTCCCATTTGATCCGTAGGCTATCTTTGGACCATTTTCGTCTCGTTCGTCCCTCTTCGTCCTCCCATTTGATCCGTAGGCTTTCTTTGGACCATGTTCGTCTCATTCGTCCATCTTCGTCCTCCCATTTGATCCATTGGCATTCTTTGGACCATGTTCTTCTCGTTCGTCCCTCTTCGTCCTCCCATTTGATCCATTGGCATTCTCTGGACCATGTTCGTCTCGTTCGTCCATCTTCGTCCTCCCATTTGATCCGTAGGCCTTCTTTGGACCAAGTTCGTCTTGTTCGTCCTTGTTCGTCCTCCCATTTGATACGTTGGCCTTCTTTCGACCAAGTTCGTATTGTTCGTCCATCTTCGTCCTCCCATTTGATCCGTTGGCCATTGGCATTCTTTGGACCATGTTCGTCTCGTTCGTCCATCTTTGTCCTCCCATTTGATCCGTTGGCATTCTTTGGACTAAGTTTATCTCGTTCGTCCATCTTCATGCTCCCATTTGATCCATTGGCATTCTCTGGACCATGTTCGTCTCGTTCGTCCATCTTCGTCCTCCCATTTGATCCGTAGGCCTTCTTTGGACCAAGTTCGTCTTGTTCGTCCCTGTTCGTCTTCCCATTTGATCCGTAGGCCTTCTTTCGACCACGTTCATCTTGTTCGTCCATCTTCGTCCTCCCATTTGATCCGTTGGCCATTGGCATTCTTTGGACCATGTTCGTCTCGTTCGTCCATCTTCGTCCTCCCGTTTGATCCGTTGGCATTCTTTGGACTAAGTTCGTCTCGTTCGTCCATCTTCATGCTCCCATTTGATCCGTTGGCATTCTTTCGACCACGTTCATCTTGTTCGTCCATCTTCGTCCTCCCATTTGATCCGTTGGCCATTGGCATTCTTTGGACCATGTTCGTCTCATTCGTCCCTCTTCATCCTCCCATTTGATCCATTGGCATTCTTTGGACCATGTTCGTTTCGTTCGTCCATCTTCGTCCTCCCATTTGATCCGTAGGCCTCTTTGGAACAAGTTCATTTCGTTCGTCCCTCTTCGTCCTCCCAATTGATCCGTAGGCCTTCTTTGGACCAAGTTCGTCTTGTTCGTCCCTGTTCGTCTTCCCATTTGATCCGTAGGCCTTCTTTCGACCACGTTCATCTTGTTCGTCCATCTTCGTCCTCCCATTTGATCCGTTGGCCATTGGCATTCTCTGGACCATGTTCGTCTCGTTCGTCCATCTTCGTCCTCCCATTTGATCCGTAGGCCTTCTTTGGACCAAGTTCGTCTTGTTCGTCCCTGTTCGTCTTCCCATTTGATCCGTAGGCCTTCTTTCGACCACGTTCATCTTGTTCGTCCATCTTCGTCCTCCCATTTGATCCGTTGGCCATTGGCATTCTTTGGACCATGTTCGTCTCATTCGTCCCTCTTCATCCTCCCATTTGATCCATTGGCATTCTTTGGACCATGTTCGTTTCGTTCGTCCATCTTCGTCCTCCCATTTGATCCGTAGGCCTCTTTGGAACAAGTTCATTTCGTTCGTCCCTCTTCGTCCTCCCAATTGATCCGTAGGCCTTCTTTGGACCAAGTTCGTCTGGTTCATCCATTTTCGTCCTCCCATTTGATCCATTGGCATTATGTGGACCATGTTCTTCTCGTTCGTCCCTCTTCGTCCTCCAATTTGATCCATTGGCATTCTCTGGACCATGTTCGTCCATCTTCGTCCTCCCATTTGATCCGTAGGCCTTCTTTGGACCAAGTTCGTCTTGTTCGTCCCTGTTCGTCCTCCCATTTGATAC
Source organism: Glycyrrhiza uralensis (assembly GCA_030159175.1). NCBI lineage: Eukaryota > Viridiplantae > Streptophyta > Magnoliopsida > Fabales > Fabaceae > Glycyrrhiza > Glycyrrhiza uralensis. The sequence goes on along the minus strand of BRZY01000016.1, from coordinate 923,421 downwards.
GTTGGCCTTCTTTCGACCAAGTTCGTATTGTTCGTCCATCTTCGTCCTCCCATTTGATCCGTTGGCCATTGGCATTCTTTGGACCATGTTCGTCTCGTTCGTCCATCTTTGTCCTCCCATTTGATCCGTTGGCATTCTTTGGACTAAGTTCATCTCGTTCGTCCATCTTCATGTTCCCATTTGATCCATTGGCATTCTCTGGACCATGTTCGTCTCGTTCGTCCATCTTCGTCCTCCCATTTGATCCGTAGGCCTTCTTTGGACCAACTTCGTCTTGTTCGTCCCTGTTCGTCTTCCCATTTGATCCGTAGGCCTTCTTTCGACCAAGTTCATCTTGTTCGTCCATCTTCGTCATCCCATTTGATCCGTTGGCCATTGGCATTCTTTGGACCATGTTCGTCTCGTTCGTCCATCTTCGTCCTCCCATTTGATCCGTAGGCCTTCTTTGGACCAAGTTCGTCTTGTTCGTCCCTGTTCGTCCTCCCATTTGATACGTTGGCCTTCTTTCGACCAAGTTCGTATTGTTCGTCCATCTTCGTCCTCCCATTTGATCCGTTGGCCATTGGCATTCTTTGGACCATGTTCTTCTCGTTCGTCCCTCTTCGTCCTCCCATTTGATCCATTGGCATTCTCTGGACCATGTTCGTCTCGTTCGTCCATCTTCGTCCTCCCATTTGATCCGTAGGCCTTCTTTGGACCAAGTTCGGCTTGTTCGTCCCTGTTCGTCCTCCCATTTGATACGTTGGCCTTCTTTCGACCAAGTTCGTATTGTTCGTCCATCTTCGTCCTCCCATTTGATCCGTTGGCCATTGGCATTCTTTGGACCATGTTCGTCTCGTTCGTCCATCTTTGTCCTCCCATTTGATCCGTTGGCATTCTTTGGACTAAGTTCATCTCGTTCGTCCATCTTCATGCTCCCATTTGATCCATTGGCATTCTCTGGACCATGTTCGTCTCGTTCGTCCATCTTCGTCCTCCCATTTGATCCGTAGGCCTTCTTTGGACCAAGTTCGTCTTGTTCGTCCCTGTTCGTCTTCCCATTTGATCCGTAGGCCTTCTTTCGACCATGTTCATCTTGTTCGTCCATCTTCGTCCTCCCATTTGATCCGTTGGCCATTGGCATTCTTTGGACCATGTTCGTCTCATTCGTCCCTCTTCATCCTCCCATTTGATCCATTGGCATTCTTTGGACCATGTTCGTTTCGTTCGTCCATCTTCGTCCTCCCATTTGATCCGTAGGCCTCTTTGGAACAAGTTCATTTCGTTCGTCCCTCTTCGTCCTCCCAATTGATCCGTAGGCCTTCTTTGGACCAAGTTCGTCTGGTTCATCCATTTTCGTCCTCCCATTTGATCCATTGGCATTATGTGGACCATGTTCTTCTCGTTCGTCCCTCTTCGTCCTCCAATTTGATCCATTGGCATTCTCTGGACCATGTTCGTCCATCTTCGTCCTCCCATTTGATCCGTAGGCCTTCTTTGGACCAAGTTCGTCTTGTTCATCCCTGTTCGTCCTCCCATTTGATACGTTGGCCTTCTTTCGACCAAGTTCGTATTGTTCGTCCATCTTCGTCCTCCCATTTGATCCGTTGGCCATTGGCATTCTTTGGACCATGTTCGTCTCGTTCGTCCATCTTTGTCCTCCCATTTGATCCGTTGGCATTCTTTGGACTAAGTTCATCTCGTTCGTCCATCTTCATGTTCCCATTTGATCCATTGGCATTCTCTGGACCATGTTCGTCTCGTTCGTCCATCTTCGTCCTCCCATTTGATCCGTAGGCCTTCTTTGGACCAACTTCGTCTTGTTCGTCCCTGTTCGTCTTCCCATTTGATCCGTAGGCCTTCTTTCGACCAAGTTCATCTTGTTCGTCCATCTTCTCATCCCATTTGATCCGTTGGCCACTGGCATTCTTTGGACCATGTTCGTCTCGTTCGTCCATCTTCGTCCTCCCATTTGATCCGTAGGCCTTCTTTGGACCAAGTTCGTCTTGTTCGTCCCTGTTCGTCCTCCCATTTGATACGTTGGCCTTCTTTCGACCAAGTTCGTATTGTTCGTCCATCTTCGTCCTCCCATTTGATCCGTTGGCCATTGGCATTCTTTGGACCACGTTCTTCTCGTTCGTCCCTCTTCGTCCTCCCATTTGATCCATTGGCATTCTCTGGACCATGTTCGTCTCGTTCGTCCATCTTCGTCCTCCCATTTGATCCGTAGGCCTTCTTTGGACCAAGTTCGTCTTGTTCGTCCCTGTTCGTCCTCCCATTTGATACGTTGGCCTTCTTTCGACCAAGTTCGTATTGTTCGTCCATCTTCGTCCTCCCATTTGATCCGTTGGCCATTGGCATTCTTTGGACCATGTTCGTCTCGTTCGTCCATCTTTGTCCTCCCATTTGATCCGTTGGCATTCTTTGGACTAAGTTCATCTCGTTCGTCCATCTTCATGCTCCCATTTGATCCATTGGCATTCTCTGGACCATGTTCGTCTCGTTCGTCCATCTTCGTCCTCCCATTTGATCCGTAGGCCTTCTTTGGACCAAGTTCGTCTTGTTCGTCCCTGTTCGTCTTCCCATTTGATCCGTAGGCCTTCTTTCGACCATGTTCATCTTGTTCGTCCATCTTCGTCCTCCCATTTGATCCGTTGGCCATTGGCATTCTTTGGACCATGTTCGTCTCATTCGTCCCTCTTCATCCTCCCATTTGATCCATTGGCATTCTTTGGACCATGTTCGTTTCGTTCGTCCATCTTCGTCCTCCCATTTGATCCGTAGGCCTCTTTGGAACAAGTTCATTTCGTTCGTCCCTCTTCGTCCTCCCAATTGATCTGTAGGCCTTCTTTGGACCAAGTTCGTCTGGTTCATCCATTTTCGTCCTCCCATTTGATCCATTGGCATTATGTGGACCATGTTCTTCTCGTTCATCCCTCTTCGTCCTCCAATTTGATCCATTGGCATTCTCTGGACCATGTTCGTCCATCTTCGTCCTCCCATTTGATCCGTAGGCCTTCTTTGGACCAAGTTCGTCTTGTTCGTCCCTGTTCGTCCTCCCATTTGATACGTTGGCCTTCTTTCGACCAAGTTCGTATTGTTCGTCCATCTTCGTCCTCCCATTTGATCCGTTGGCCATTGGCATTCTTTGGACCATGTTCGTCTCGTTCGTCCATCTTTGTCCTCCCATTTGATCCGTTGGCATTCTTTGGACTAAGTTCATCTCGTTCGTCCATCTTCATGTTCCCATTTGATCCATTGGCATTCTCTGGACCATGTTCGTCTCGTTCGTCCATCTTCGTCCTCCCATTTGATCCGTAGGCCTTCTTTGGACCAAGTTCGTCTTGTTCGTCCCTGTTCGTCTTCCCATTTGATCCGTAGGCCTTCTTTCGACCAAGTTCATCTTGTTCGTCCATCTTCGTCATCCCATTTGATCCGTTGGCCATTGGCATTCTTTGGACCATGTTCGTCTCGTTCGTCCATCTTCGTCCTCCCATTTGATCCGTTGGCATTCTTTGGACTAAGTTCGTCTCGTTCGTCCATCTTCATGCTCCCATTTGATCCGTTGGCATTCTTTCGACCAGGTTCGTCTCGTTCATCCCTTGTCGTCCTCCCATTTGATCCGGAGGCCTTCTTTGGACCAAGTTCGTCTCGTTCATCCATCTTCGTCCTCCCATTTGATCCGTTGGCATTCTTCGGACAATGTTCTTCTCGTTCGTCCCTCTTCGTCCTCCCATTTGGTCCATTGGCATTCTTTGGACCATGTTCTTCTCGTTCGTCCCTCTTCATCCTCCCATTTGATCCATTGGCATTCTTTGGACCATGTTCGTTTCGTTCGTCCATCTTCGTCCTCCCATTTGATCCGTAGGCCTCTTTGGAACAAGTTCATTTCGTTCGTCCCTCTTCGTCCTCCCAATTGATCCGTAGGCCTTCTTTGGACCAAGTTCGTCTGGTTCATCCATTTTCGTCCTCCCATTTGATCCATTGGCATTATGTGGACCATGTTCTTCTCGTTCGTCCCTCTTCGTCCTCCAATTTGATCCATTGGCATTCTCTGGACCATGTTCGTCCATCTTCGTCCTCCCATTTGATCCGTAGGCCTTCTTTGGACCAAGTTCGTCTTGTTCGTCCCTATTCGTCCTCCCATTTGATACGTTGGCCTTCTTTCGACCAAGTTCGTATTGTTCGTCCATCTTCGTCCTCCCATTTGATCCGTTGGCCATTGGCATTCTTTGGACCATGTTCGTCTCGTTCGTCCATCTTTGTCCTCCCATTTGATCCGTTGGCATTCTTTGGACTAAGTTCATCTCGTTCGTCCATCTTCATGTTCCCATTTGATCCATTGGCATTCTCTGGACCATGTTCGTCTCGTTCGTCCATCTTCGTCCTCCCATTTGATCCGTAGGCCTTCTTTGGACCAACTTCGTCTTGTTCGTCCCTGTTCGTCTTCCCATTTGATCCGTAGGCCTTCTTTCGACCAAGTTCATCTTGTTCGTCCATCTTCGTCATCCCATTTGATCCGTTGGCCATTGGCATTCTTTGGACCATGTTCGTCTCGTTCGTCCATCTTCGTCCTCCCATTTGATCCGTAGGCCTTCTTTGGACCAAGTTCGTCTTGTTCGTCCCTGTTCGTCCTCCCATTTGATACGTTGGCCTTCTTTCGACCAAGTTCGTATTGTTCGTCCATCTTCGTCCTCCCATTTGATCCGTTGGCCATTGGCATTCTTTGGACCATGTTCTTCTCGTTCGTCCCTCTTCGTCCTCCCATTTGATCCATTGGCATTCTCTGGACCATGTTCGTCTCGTTCGTCCATCTTCGTCCTCCCATTTGATCCGTAGGCCTTCTTTGGACCAAGTTCGTCTTGTTCGTCCCTGTTCGTCCTCCCATTTGATACGTTGGCCTTCTTTCGACCAAGTTCGTATTGTTCGTCCATCTTCGTCCTCCCATTTGATCCGTTGGCCATTGGCATTCTTTGGACCATGTTCGTCTCGTTCGTCCATCTTTGTCCTCCCATTTGATCCGTTGGCATTCTTTGGACTAAGTTCATCTCGTTCGTCCATCTTCATGCTCCCATTTGATCCATTGGCATTCTCTGGACCATGTTCGTCTCGTTCGTCCATCTTCGTCCTCCCATTTGATCCGTAGGCCTTCTTTGGACCAAGTTCGTCTTGTTCGTCCCTGTTCGTCTTCCCATTTGATCCGTAGGCCTTCTTTCGACCATGTTCATCTTGTTCGTCCATCTTCGTCCTCCCATTTGATCCGTTGGCCATTGGCATTCTTTGGACCATGTTCGTCTCATTCGTCCCTCTTCATCCTCCCATTTGATCCATTGGCATTCTTTGGACCATGTTCGTTTCGTTCGTCCATCTTCGTCCTCCCATTTGATCCGTAGGCCTCTTTGGAACAAGTTCATTTCGTTCGTCCCTCTTCGTCCTCCCAATTGATCCGTAGGCCTTCTTTGGACCAAGTTCGTCTGGTTCATCCATTTTCGTCCTCCCATTTGATCCATTGGCATTATGTGGACCATGTTCTTCTCGTTCGTCCCTCTTCGTCCTCCAATTTGATCCATTGGCATTCTCTGGACCATGTTCGTCCATCTTCGTCCTCCCATTTGATCCGTAGGCCTTCTTTGGACCAAGTTCGTCTTGTTCGTCCCTGTTCGTCCTCCCATTTGATACGTTGGCCTTCTTTCGACCAAGTTCGTATTGTTCGTCCATCTTCGTCCTCCCATTTGATCCGTTGGCCATTGGCATTCTTTGGACCATGTTCGTCTCGTTCGTCCATCTTTGTCCTCCCATTTGATCCGTTGGCATTCTTTGGACTAAGTTCATCTCGTTCGTCCATCTTCATGTTCCCATTTGATCCATTGGCATTCTCTGGACCATGTTCGTCTCGTTCGTCCATCTTCGTCCTCCCATTTGATCCGTAGGCCTTCTTTGGACCAAGTTCGTCTTGTTCGTCCCTGTTCGTCTTCCCATTTGATCCGTAGGCCTTCTTTCGACCAAGTTCATCTTGTTCGTCCATCTTCGTCATCCCATTTGATCCGTTGGCCATTGGCATTCTTTGGACCATGTTCGTCTCGTTCGTCCATCTTCGTCCTCCCATTTGATCCGTTGGCATTCTTTGGACTAAGTTCGTCTCGTTCGTCCATCTTCATGCTCCCATTTGATCCGTTGGCATTCTTTCGACCAGGTTCGTCTCGTTCATCCCTTTTCGTCCTCCCATTTAATCCGGAGGCCTTCTTTGGACCAAGTTCGTCTCGTTCATCCATCTTCGTCCTCCCATTTGATCCGTTGGCATTCTTCGGACAATGTTCTTCTCGTTCGTCCCTCTTCGTCCTCCCATTTGGTCCATTGGCATTCTTTGGACCATGTTCTTCTCGTTCGTCCCTCTTCGTCCTCCCATTTGATCCATTGGCATTCTTTCGACCATGTTCGTGTTGTTCATCCCTCTTCGTCCTCCCATTTGATCCATTGGCATTCTTTGGACCATTTTCGTCTCGTTCGTCCCTCTTCGTCCTCCCATTTGATCCGTAGGCTTTCTTTGGACCAAGTTCGTCTCATTCGTCCATCTTCGTCCTCCCATTTGATCCATTGGCATTCTTTGGACCATGTTCTTCTCGTTCGTCCATCTTCGTCCTCCCATTTGATCCGTGGGCCTTCTTTGGACCAAGTTCGTCTTGTTCGTCCCTGTTCGTCCTCCCATTTGATCCGTAGGCCTTCTTCTGACCAAGTTCGTCTTGTTCGTCCCTGTTCGTCTTCCCATTTGATCCGTAGGCCTTCTTTCGACCAAGTTCATCTTGTTCGTCCATCTTCGTCATCCCATTTGATCCGTTGGCCATTGGCATTCTTTGGACCATGTTCGTCTCGTTCGTCCATCTTCGTCCTCCCATTTGATCCGTTGGCATTCTTTGGACTAAGTTCGTCTCGTTCGTCCATCTTCATGCTCCCATTTGATCCGTTGGCATTCTTTCGACCAGGTTCGTCTCGTTCATCCCTTTTCGTCCTCCCATTTGATCCGGAGGCCTTCTTTGGACCAAGTTCGTCTCGTTCATCCATCTTCGTCCTCCCATTTGATCCGTTGGCATTCTTCGGACAATGTTCTTCTCGTTCGTCCCTCTTCGTCCTCCCATTTGGTCCATTGGCATTCTTTGGACCATGTTCTTCTCGTTCGTCCCTCTTCGTCCTCCCATTTGATCCATTGGCATTCTTTCGACCATGTTCGTGTTGTTCATCCCTCTTCGTCCTCCCATTTGATCCATTGGCATTCTTTGGACCATTTTCGTCTCTTTCGTCCCTCTTCGTCCTCCCATTTGATCCGTAGGCTTTCTTTGGACCAAGTTCGTCTCATTCGTCCATCTTCGTCCTCCCATTTGATCCGTTGGCATTCTTTGGACCACGTTCTTCTCGTTCGTCCCTCTTCGTCCTCCCATTTGATCCATTGGCATTCTCTGGACCATGTTCGTCTCGTTCGTCCATCTTCGTCCTCCCATTTGATCCGTAGGCCTTCTTTGGACCAAGTTCGTCTTGTTCGTCCCTGTTCGTCCTCCTATTTGATACGTTGGCCTTCTTTCGACCAAGTTCGTATTGTTCGTCCATCTTCGTCCTCCCATTTGATCCGTTGGCCATTGGCATTCTTTGGACCATGTTCGTCTCGTTCGTCCATCTTCGTCCTCCCATTTGATCCGTTGGCATTCTTTGGACTAAGTTCGCCTCGTTCGTCCATCTTCATGCTCCCATTTGATCCATTGGCATTCTTTCGACCAAGTTCGTCTCGTTCATCCCTTTTCGTCCTCCCATTTGATCCGTAGGCATTCTTTGGACCAAGTTCGTCTCGTTCATCCATCTTCGTCCTCCCATTTGATCCATTGGCATTCTTTGGACCATGTTCTTCTCGTTCGTCCCTCTTCGTCCTCCCATTTGGTCCATTGGCATTCTTTGGACCATGTTCGTCTCGTTCGTCCATCTTCGTCCTCCCATTTGATCCGTTGGCATTCTTTGGACTAAGTTCGTGTCGTTCGTCCATCTTCATGCTCCCATTTGATCCGTATGCCTTATTTGGACCAAGTTCGTCTCGTTCATCCATCTTCGTCCTCCCATTTGATCCGTTGGCATTCTTTGGACCATGTTCTTCTCGTTCTTCCATCTTCGTCCTCCCATTTGATCCGTTGGCATTCCTTGGACCCTATTCTTCTCGTTCGTCACTGTTCGTCCTCCCATTTGATCCATTGCCATTCTTTGGACCATGTTCGTCACGTTCGTCCACCTTCGTCCTCCCATTTGGTCCGTAGGCCTTCTTTGGACCAAGTTCGTCTCGTTCGTCCATCTTCGTCCTCCCATTTGATCCGTTGGCATTCTTTGGACCATGTTCTTCTCGTTCTTCCATCTTCGTCCTCCCATTTGATCCGTTGGCATTCCTTGGACCCTATTCTTCTCGTTCGTCACTCTTCGTCCTCCCATTTGATCCATTGCCATTCTTTGGACCATGTTCGTCACGTTCGTCCACCTTCGTCCTCCCATTTGATCCGTAGGCCTTCTTTGGACCAAGTTCGTCTCGTTCGTCCATCTTCGTCCTCCCATTTGATCCGTTGGCATTCTTTGGACTAAGTTCGCCTCGTTCGTCCATCTTCATGCTCCCATTTGATCCATTGGCATTCTTTCGACCAAGTTCGTCTCGTTCATCCCTTTTCGTCCTCCCATTTGATCTGTAGGCATTCTTTGGACCAAGTTCGTCTCGTTTATCCATCTTCGTCCTCCCATTTGATCCATTGGCATTCTTTGGACCATGTTCTTCTCGTTCTTCCATCTTCGTCCTCCCATTTGATCCGTTGGCATTCCTTGGACCCTATTCTTCTCGTTCGTCACTCTTCGTCCTCCCATTTGATCCATTGCCATTCTTTGGACCATGTTCGTCACGTTCGTCCACCTTCGTCCTCCCATTTGATCCGTAGGCCTTCTTTGGACCAAGTTCGTCTCGTTCGTCCATCTTCGTCCTCCCATTTGATCCGTTGGCATTCTTTGGACTAAGTTCGCCTCGTTCGTCCATCTTCATGCTCCCATTTGATCCATTGGCATTCTTTCGACCAAGTTCGTCTCGTTCATCCCTTTTCGTCCTCCCATTTGATCCGTTGGCATTCTTTTGACCATGTTCTTCTCGTTCGTCCCTCTTCCTCCTCCCATTTGATCCATTGGCATTCTTTGGAACATGTTCGTTTCGTTCGTCCATCTTCGTCCTCCCATTTGATCCGTAGGCCTCTTTGGAACAAGTTCATCTCGTTCGTCCCTCTTCGTCCTCCCAATTGATCCGTAGGCCTTCTTTGGACCAAGTTCGTCTGGTTCGTCCATCTTCGTCCTCCCATTTGATCCATTGGCATTCTGTGGACCATGTTCTTCTCGTTCGTCCCTCTTCGTCCTCCAATTTGATCCATTGGCATTCTCTGGACCATGTTCGTCTCGTTCGTCCATCTTCGTCCTCCCATTTGATCCGTAGGCCTTCTTTGGACCAAGTTCGTCTTGTTCGTCCATCTTCGTCCTCCCATTTGATCCGTTGGCCATTGGCATTCTTTGGACCATGTTCATCTCGTTCGTCCATCTTCGTCCTCCCATTTGATCCGTTGGCATTCTTTGGACTAAGTTCGTCTCGTTCGTCCATCTTCATGCTCCCATTTGATCCATTGGCATTCTTTCGACCAAGTTCGTCTCGTTCATCCCTTTTCGTCCTCCCATTTGATCCGTGGGCCTTCTTTGGACCAAGTTCGTCTCGTTCGTCCCTCTTCGTCCTCCCATTTGATCCGTAGGCTTTCTTTGGACCAAGTTCGTCTCATTCGTCCATCTTCGTCCTCCCATTTAATCCGTAGGCATTCTTTGGACCAAGTTCGTCTCGTTCGTCCCTCTTCGTCCTCCCATTTAATCCGTAGGCTATCTTTGGACCATTTTCGTCTCGTTCGTCCCTCTTCGTCCTCCCATTTGATCCGTAGGCTTTCTTTGGACCAAGTTCGTCTCATTCGTCCATCTTCGTCCTCCCATTTGATCCATTGGCATTCTTTGGACCATGTTCTTCTCGTTCGTCCCTCTTCGTCCTCCCATTTGATCCATTGGCATTCTCTGGACCAAGTTCGTCTTGTTCGTCCCTGTTCGTCCCCCCATTTGATACGTTGGCCTTCTTTCGACCAAGTTCGTATTGTTCGTCCATCTTCGTCCTCCCATTTGATCCGTTGGCCATTGGCATTCTTTGGACCATGTTCGTCTCGTTCGTCCATCTTTGTCCTCCCATTTGATCCGTTGGCATTCTTTGGACTATGTTCATCTCGTTCGTCCATCTTCATGTTCCCATTTGATCCATTGGCATTCTCTGGACCATGTTCGTCTCGTTCGTCCATCTTCGTCCTCCCATTTGATCCGTAGGCCTTCTTTGGACCAAGTTCGTCTTGTTCGTCTTCCCATTTGATCCGTAGGCCTTCTTTCGACCATGTTCATCTTGTTCGTCCATCTTCGTCCTCCCATTTGATCCGTTGGCCATTGGCATTCTTTGGACCATGTTCGTCTCATTCGTCCCTCTTCATCCTCCCATTTGATCCATTGGCATTCTTTGGACCATGTTCGTTTCGTTCGTCCATCTTCGTCCTCCCATTTGATCCGTAGGCCTCTTTGGAACAAGTTCATTTCGTTCGTCCCTTTTCGTCCTCCCAATTGATCCGTAGGCCTTCTTTGGACCAAGTTCGTCTGGTTCATCCATTTTCGTCCTCCCATTTGATCCATTGGCATTCTGTGGACCATGTTCTTCTCGTTCGTCCCTCTTCGTCCTCCAATTTGATCCATTGGCATTCTCTGGACCATGTTCGTCTCGTTCGTCCATCTTCGTCCTCCCATTTGATCCGTAGGCCTTCTTTGGACCAAGTTCGTCTTGTTCGTCCCTGTTCGTCCTCCCATTTGATACGTTGGCCTTATTTCGACCAAGTTCGTATTGTTCGTCCATCTTCGTCCTCCCATTTGATCCGTTGGCCATTGGCATTCTTTGGACCATGTTCGTCTCGTTCGTCCATCTTCGTCCTCCCATTTGATCCGTTGGCATTCTTTGGACTAAGTTCGCCTCGTTCGTCCATCTTCATGCTCCCATTTGATCCATTGGCATTCTTTCGACCATGTTCGTCTCGTTCATCCCTTTTCGTCCTCCCATTTGATCCGTAGGCATTCTTTGGACCAAGTTTGTCTCGTTCATCCATCTTCGTCCTCCCATTTGATCCATTGGCATTCTTTGGACCATGTTCTTCTCGTTCGTCCCTCTTCGTCCTCCCATTTGGTCCATTGGCATTCTTTGGACCATGTTCGTCTCGTTCGTCCATCTTCGTCCTCCCATTTGATCCGTTGGCATTCTTTGGACTAAGTTCGTGTCGTTCGTCCATCTTCATGCTCCCATTTGATCCGTAGGCCTTATTTGGACCAAGTTCGTCTCGTTCATCCATCTTCGTCCTCCCATTTGATCCGTTGGCATTCTTTGGACCATGTTCTTCTCGTTCTTCCATCTTCGTCCTCCCATTTGATCCGTTGGCATTCCTTGGACCCTATTCTTCTCGTTCGTCACTCTTCGTCCTCCCATTTGATCCATTGCCATTCTTTGGACCATGTTCGTCTCGTTCGTCCACCTTCGTCCTCCCATTTGATCCGTAGGCCTTCTATGGACCAAGTTCGTCTCGTTCGTCCATCTTCGTCCTCCCATTTGATCCGTTGGCATTCTTTGGACTAAGTTCGCCTCGTTCGTCCATCTTCATGCTCCCATTTGATCCATTGGCATTCTTTCGACCAAGTTCGTCTCGTTCATCCCTTTTCGTCCTCCCATTTGATCCGTAGGCATTCTTTGGACCAAGTTCGTCTCGTTCATCCATCTTCGTCCTCCCATTTGATCCATTGGCATTCTTTGGACCATGTTCTTCTCGTTCGTCCCTCTTCGTCCTCCCATTTGATCCGTTGGCATTCTTTGGACTAAGTTCGTCTCGTTCGTCCATCTTCATGCTCCCATTTGATCCATTGGCATTCTTTCGACCAAGTTCGTCTCGTTCATCCCTTTTCGTCCTCCCATTTGATCCGTAGGCCTTATTTGGACCAAGTTCGTCTCGTTCATCCATCTTCGTCGTCCCATTTGATCCGTTGGCATTCTTTGGACCATGTTCTTCTCGTTCTTCCATCTTCGTCCTCCCATTTGATCCGTTGGCATTCCTTGGACCCTATTCTTCTCGTTCGTCACTCTTCGTCCTCCCATTTGATCCGTTGGCATTCTTTGGACCACGTTCTTCTCGTTCGTCCCTCTTCGTCCTCCCATTTGATCCATTGGCATTCTCTGGACCATGTTCGTCTCGTTCGTCCATCTTCGTCCTCCCATTTGATCCGTAGGCCTTCTTTGGACCAAGTTCGTCTTGTTCGTCCCTGTTCGTCCTCCTATTTGATACGTTGGCCTTCTTTCGACCAAGTTCGTATTGTTCGTCCATCTTCGTCCTCCCATTTGATCCGTTGGCCATTGGCATTCTTTGGACCATGTTCGTCTCGTTCGTCCATCTTCGTCCTCCCATTTGATCCGTTGGCATTCTTTGGACTAAGTTCGCCTCGTTCGTCCATCTTCATGCTCCCATTTGATCCATTGGCATTCTTTCGACCAAGTTCGTCTCGTTCATCCCTTTTCGTCCTCCCATTTGATCCGTAGGCATTCTTTGGACCAAGTTCGTCTCGTTCATCCATCTTCGTCCTCCCATTTGATCCATTGGCATTCTTTGGACCATGTTCTTCTCGTTCGTCCCTCTTCGTCCTCCCATTTGGTCCATTGGCATTCTTTGGACCATGTTCGTCTCGTTCGTCCATCTTCGTCCTCCCATTTGATCCGTTGGCATTCTTTGGACTAAGTTCGTGTCGTTCGTCCATCTTCATGCTCCCATTTGATCCGTATGCCTTATTTGGACCAAGTTCGTCTCGTTCATCCATCTTCGTCCTCCCATTTGATCCGTTGGCATTCTTTGGACCATGTTCTTCTCGTTATTCCATCTTCGTCCTCCCATTTGATCCGTTGGCATTCCTTGGACCCTATTCTTCTCGTTCGTCACTGTTCGTCCTCCCATTTGATCCATTGCCATTCTTTGGACCATGTTCGTCACGTTCGTCCACCTTCGTCCTCCCATTTGGTCCGTAGGCCTTCTTTGGACCAAGTTCGTCTCGTTCGTCCATCTTCGTCCTCCCATTTGATCCGTTGGCATTCTTTGGACCATGTTCTTCTCGTTCTTCCATCTTCGTCCTCCCATTTGATCCGTTGGCATTCCTTGGACCCTATTCTTCTCGTTCGTCACTCTTCGTCCTCCCATTTGATCCATTGCCATTCTTTGGACCATGTTCGTCACGTTCGTCCACCTTCGTCCTCCCATTTGATCCGTAGGCCTTCTTTGGACCAAGTTCGTCTCGTTCGTCCATCTTCGTCCTCCCATTTGATCCGTTGGCATTCTTTGGACTAAGTTCGCCTCGTTCGTCCATCTTCATGCTCCCATTTGATCCATTGGCATTCTTTCGACCAAGTTCGTCTCGTTCATCCCTTTTCGTCCTCCCATTTGATCTGTAGGCATTCTTTGGACCAAGTTCGTCTCGTTTATCCATCTTCGTCCTCCCATTTGATCCATTGGCATTCTTTGGACCATGTTCTTCTCGTTCTTCCATCTTCGTCCTCCCATTTGATCCGTTGGCATTCCTTGGACCCTATTCTTCTCGTTCGTCACTCTTCGTCCTCCCATTTGATCCATTGCCATTCTTTGGACCATGTTCGTCACGTTCGTCCACCTTCGTCCTCCCATTTGATCCGTAGGCCTTCTTTGGACCAAGTTCGTCTCGTTCGTCCATCTTCGTCCTCCCATTTGATCCGTTGGCATTCTTTGGACTAAGTTCGCCTCGTTCGTCCATCTTCATGCTCCCATTTGATCCATTGGCATTCTTTCGACCAAGTTCGTCTCGTTCATCCCTTTTCGTCCTCCCATTTGATCCGTTGGCATTCTTTGGACCATGTTCTTCTCGTTCGTCCCTCTTCCTCCTCCCATTTGATCCATTGGCATTCTTTGGAACATGTTCGTTTCGTTCGTCCATCTTCGTCCTCCCATTTGATCCGTAGGCCTCTTTGGAACAAGTTCATCTCGTTCGTCCCTCTTCGTCCTCCCAATTGATCCGTAGGCCTTCTTTGGACCAAGTTCGTCTGGTTCGTCCATCTTCGTCCTCCCATTTGATCCATTCGCATTCTGTGGACCATGTTCTTCTCGTTCGTCCCTCTTCGTCCTCCAATTTGATCCATTGGCATTCTCTGGACCATGTTCGTCTCGTTCGTCCATCTTCGTCCTCCCATTTGATCCGTAGGCCTTCTTTGGACCAAGTTCGTCTTGTTCGTCCATCTTCGTCCTCCCATTTGATCCGTTGGCCATTGGCATTCTTTGGACCATGTTCGTCTCGTTCGTCCATCTTCGTCCTCCCATTTGATCCGTTGGCATTCTTTGGACTAAGTTCGTCTCGTTCGTCCATCTTCATGCTCCCATTTGATCCATTGGCATTCTTTCGACCAAGTTCGTCTCGTTCATCCCTTTTCGTCCTCCCATTTGATCCGTGGGCCTTCTTTGGACCAAGTTCGTCTCGTTCGTCCCTCTTCGTCCTCCCATTTGATCCGTAGGCTTTCTTTGGACCAAGTTCGTCTCATTCGTCCATCTTCGTCCTCCCATTTAATCCGTAGGCATTCTTTGGACCAAGTTCGTCTCGTTCGTCCCTCTTCGTCCTCCCATTTAATCCGTAGGCATTCTTTGGACCAAGTTCGTCTCGTTCGTCCCTCTTCGTCCTCCCATTTGATCCGTAGGCTATCTTTGGACCATTTTCGTCTCGTTCGTCCCTCTTCGTCCTCCCATTTGATCCGTAGGCTTTCTTTGGACCAAGTTCGTCTCATTCGTCCATCTTCGTCCTCCCATTTGATCCATTGGCATTCTTTGGACCATGTTCTTCTCGTTCGTCCCTCTTCGTCCTCCCATTTGATCCATTGGCATTCTCTGGACCAAGTTCGTCTTGTTCGTCCCTGTTCGTCCTCCCATTTGATACGTTGGCCTTCTTTCGACCAAGTTCGTATTGTTCGTCCATCTTCGTCCTCCCATTTGATCCGTTGGCCATTGGCATTCTTTGGACCATGTTCGTCTCGTTCGTCCATCTTTGTCCTCCCATTTGATCCGTTGGCATTCTTTGGACTAAGTTCATCTCGTTCGTCCATCTTCATGTTCCCATTTGATCCATTGGCATTCTCTGGACCATGTTCGTCTCGTTCGTCCATCTTCGTCCTCCCATTTGATCCGTAGGCCTTCTTTGGACCAAGTTCGTCTTGTTCGTCTTCCCATTTGATCCGTAGGCCTTCTTTCGACCATGTTCATCTTGTTCGTCCATCTTCGTCCTCCCATTTGATCCGTTGGCCATTGGCATTCTTTGGACCATGTTCGTCTCATTCGTCCCTCTTCATCCTCCCATTTGATCCATTGGCATTCTTTGGACCATGTTCGTTTCGTTCGTCCATCTTCGTCCTCCCATTTGATCCGTAGGCCTCTTTGGAACAAGTTCATTACGTTCGTCCCTCTTCGTCCTCCCAATTGATCCGTAGGCCTTCTTTGGACCAAGTTCGTCTGGTTCATCCATTTTCGTCCTCCCATTTGATCCATTGGCATTCTGTGGACCATGTTCTTCTCGTTCGTCCCTCTTCGTCCTCCAATTTGATCCATTGGCATTCTCTGGACCATGTTCGTCTCGTTCGTCCATCTTCGTCCTCCCATTTGATCCGTAGGCCTTCTTTGGACCAAGTTCGTCTTGTTCGTCCCTGTTCGTCCTCCCATTTGATACGTTGGCCTTCTTTCGACCAAGTTCGTATTGTTCGTCCATCTTCGTCCTCCCATTTGATCCGTTGGCCATTGGCATTCTTTGGACCATGTTCGTCTCGTTCGTCCATCTTCGTCCTCCCATTTGATCCGTTGGCATTCTTTGGACTAAGTTCGCCTCGTTCGTCCATCTTCATGCTCCCATTTGATCCATTGGCATTCTTTCGACCATGTTCGTCTCGTTCATCCCTTTTCGTCCTCCCATTTGATCCGTAGGCATTCTTTGGCCCAAGTTTGTCTCGTTCATCCATCTTCGTCCTCCCATTTGATCCATTGGCATTCTTTGGACCATGTTCTTCTCGTTCGTCCCTCTTCGTCCTCCCATTTGGTCCATTGGCATTCTTTGGACCATGTTCGTCTCGTTCGTCCATCTTCGTCCTCCCATTTGATCCGTTGGCATTCTTTGGACTAAGTTCGCCTCGTTCGTCCATCTTCATGCTCCCATTTGATCCATTGGCATTCTTTCGACCATGTTCGTCTCGTTCATCCCTTTTCGTCCTCCCATTTGATCCGTAGGCATTCTTTGGACCAAGTTTGTCTCGTTCATCCATCTTCGTCCTCCCATTTGATCCATTGGCATTCTTTGGACCATGTTCTTCTCGTTCGTCCCTCTTCATCCTCCCATTTGGTCCATTGGCATTCTTTGGACCATGTTCGTCTCGTTCGTCCATCTTCGTCCTCCCATTTGATCCGTTGGCATTCTTTGGACTAAGTTCGTGTCGTTCGTCCATCTTCATGCTCCCATTTGATCCGTAGGCCTTATTTGGACCAAGTTCGTCTCGTTCATCCATCTTCGTCCTCCCATTTGATCCGTTGGCATTCTTTGGACCATGTTCTTCTCGTTCTTCCATCTTCGTCCTCCCATTTGATCCGTTGGCATTCCTTGGACCCTATTCTTCTCATTCGTCACTCTTCGTCCTCCCATTTGATCCATTACCATTCTTTGGACCATGTTCGTCTCGTTCGTCCACCTTCGTCCTCCCATTTGATCCGTAGGCCTTCTATGGACCAAGTTCGTCTCGTTCGTCCATCTTCGTCCTCCCATTTGATCCGTTGGCATTCTTTGGACTAAGTTCGCCTCGTTCGTCCATCTTCATGCTCCCATTTGATCCATTGGCATTCTTTCGACCAAGTTCGTCTCGTTCATCCCTTTTCGTCCTCCCATTTGATCCGTAGGCATTCTTTGGACCAAGTTCGTCTCGTTCATCCATCTTCGTCCTCCCATTTGATCCATTGGCATTCTTTGGACCATGTTCTTCTCGTTCGTCCCTCTTCGTCCTCCCATTTGATCCGTTGGCATTCTTTGGACTAAGTTCGTCTCGTTCGTCCATCTTCATGCTCCCATTTGATCCATTGGCATTCTTTCGACCAAGTTCGTCTCGTTCATCCCTTTTCGTCCTCACATTTGATCCGTAGGCCTTATTTGGACCAAGTTCGTCTCGTTCATCCATCTTCGTCGTCCCATTTGATCCGTTGGCATTCTTTGGACCATGTTCTTCTCGTTCTTCCATCTTCGTCCTCCCATTTGATCCGTTGGCATTCCTTGGACCCTATTCTTCTCGTTCGTCACTCTTCGTCCTCCCATTTGATCCATTGGCATTCTTTGGACCATGTTCTTCTCGTTCGTCCCTCTTCGTCCTCCCATTTGATCCGTTGGCATTCTTTGGACTAAGTTCGTCTCGTTCGTCCATCTTCATGCTCCCATTTGATCCATTGGCATTCTTTCGACCAAGTTCGTCTCGTTCATCCCTTTTCGTCCTCACATTTGATCCGTAGGCCTTATTTGGACCAAGTTCGTCTCGTTCATCCATCTTCGTCGTCCCATTTGATCCGTTGGCATTCTTTGGACCATGTTCTTCTCGTTCTTCCATCTTCGTCCTCCCATTTGATCCGTTGGCATTCCTTGGACCCTATTCTTCTCGTTCGTCACTCTTCGTCCTCCCATTTGATCCATTGCCATTCTTTGGACCAAGTTCGTCTCGTTCATCCATCTTCGTCCTCCCATTTGATCCGTTGGCATTCTTTGGACCATGTTCTTCTCGTTCGTCCCGCTTCGTCCTCCCATTTGATCCATTGGCATTCTTTGGAACATGTTCGTTTCGTTCGTCCATCTTCGTCCTCCCATTTGATCCGTAGGCCTCTTTGGAACAAGTTCATCTCGTTCGTCCCTCTTCGTCCTCCCAATTGATCCGTAGGCCTTCTTTGGACCAAGTTCGTCTGGTTCGTCCATCTTCGTCCTCCCATTTGATCCATTGGCATTCTGTGGACCATGTTCTTCTCGTTCGTCCCTCTTCGTCCTCCAATTTGATCCATTGGCATTCTCTGGACCATGTTCGTCTCGTTCGTCCATCTTCGTCCTCCCATTTGATCCGTAGGCCTTCTTTGGACCAAGTTCGTCTTGTTCGTCCATCTTCGTCCTCCCATTTGATCCGTTGGCCATTGGCATTCTTTGGACCATATTCGTCTCGTTCGTCCATCTTCGTCCTCCCATTTGATCCGTTGGCCTTCTTTAGACTAAGTTCGTCTCGTTCGTCCATCTTCATGCTCCCATTTGATCCATTGGCATTCTTTCGACCAAGTTCGTCTCGTTCATCCCTTTTCGTCCTCCCATTTGATCTGTGGGCCTTCTTTGGACCAAGTTTGTCTCGTTCATCCATCTTCGTTCTCCCATTTGATCCGTTGGCATTCTTCGGACAATGTTCTTCTCGTTCGTCCCTCTTCGTCCTCCCATTTGATCCATTGGCATTCTTTCGACCATGTTCGTGTTGTTCGTCCCACTTCGTCCTCCCATTTGATCCATTGGCATTCTTTGGACCATTTTCGTCTCGTTCGTCCCTCTTCGTCCTCCCATTTGATCCGTAGGCTTTCTTTGGACCAAGTTCGTCTCATTCGTCCATCTTCGTCCTCCCATTTGATCCATTGGCATTCTTTGGACCATGTTCTTCTCGTTCGTCCCTCTTCGTCCTCCCATTTGATCCATTGGCATTCTCTGGACCATGTTCGTCTCGTTCGTCCATCTTCGTCCTCCCATTTGATCCGTGGGCCTTCTTTGGACCAAGTTCGTCTTGTTCGTCCCTGTTCGTCCTCCCATTTGATCCGTAGGCCTTCTTTTGATCAAGTTCGTCTCGTTCGTCCCTCTTCGTCCTCCCATTTGATCCGTAGGCTATCTTTGGACCATTTTCGTCTCGTTAGTCCCTCTTCGTCCTCCCATTTGATCCGTAGGCTTTCTTTGGACAAAGTTCGTCTCATTCGTCCATCTTCGTCCTCCCATTTGATCCATTGGCATTCTTTGGACCATTTTCTTCTCGTTCGTCCCTCTTCGTCCTCCCATTTGATCCATTGGCATTCTCTGGACCATGTTCGTCTCGTTCGTCCATCTTCGTCCTCCCATTTGATCCGTAGGCCTTCTTTGGACCAAGTTCGTCTTGTTCGTCCCTGTTCGTCCTCCCATTTGATACGTTGGCCTTCTTTCGACCAAGTTCGTATTGTTCGTCCATCTTCGTCCTCCCATTTGATCCGTTGGCCATTGGCATTCTTTGGACCATGTTCGTCTCGTTCGTCCATCTTTGTCCTCCCATTTGATCCATTGGCATTCTTTGGACTAAGTTCGTCTCGTTCGTCCATCTTCATGCTCCCATTTGATCCATTGGCATTCTCTGGACCATGTTCGTCTCGTTCGTCCATCTTCGTCCTCCCATTTGATCCGTAGGCCTTCTTTGGACCAAGTTCGTGTTGTTCGTCCCTGTTCGTCTTCCCATTTGATCCGTAGGCCTTCTTTCGACCAAGTTCATCTTGTTCATCCATCTTCGTCCTCCCATTTGATCCGTTGGCCATTGGCATTCTTTGGACCATGTTCGTCTCGTTCGTCCCTCTTTATCCTCCCATTTGATCCATTGGTATTCTTTGGACCATGTTCGTTTCGTTCGTCCATCTTCGTCCTCCCATTTGATCCGTAGGCCTCTTTGGAACAAGTTCATTTCGTTCGTCCCTCTTCGTCCTCCCAATTGATCCGTAGCCCTTCGTTGGACCAAGTTCGTCTGGTTCATCCATTTTCGTCCTCCCATTTGATCCATTGGCATTCTCTGGACCATGTTCGTCTCGTTCGTCCATCTTCGTCCTCCCATTTGATCCATACGCCTTCTTTGGACCAAGTTCGTCTTGTTCGTCCCTGTTCGTCCTCCCATTTGATACGTTGGCCTTCTTTCGACCAAGTTCGTATTGTTCGTCCATCTTCGTCCTCCCATTTGATCCGTTGGCCATTGGCATTCTTTGGACCATGTTCGTCTCGTTCGTCCCTCTTCATCCTCCCATTTGATCCATTGGCATTCTCTGGACCATGTTCGTCTCGTTCGTCCATCTTCGTCCTCCCATTTGATCCGTAGGCCTTCTTTGGACCAAGTTCGTCTTGTTCGTCCCTGTTCGTCTTCCCATTTGATCCGTAGGCCTTCTTTCGACCAAGTTCATCTTGTTCATCCATCTTCGTCCTCCCATTTGATCCGTTGGCCATTGGCATTCTTTGGACCATGTTCGTCTCGTTCGTCCCTCTTCATCCTCCCATTTGATCCATTGGCATTCTTTGGACCATGTTCGTTTCGTTCGTCCATCTTCGTCCTCCCATTTGATCCGTAGGCCTCTTTGGAACAAGTTCATTTCGTTCGTCCCTCTTCGTCCTCCCAATTGATCCGTAGGCCTTCTTTGGACCAAGTTCGTCTGGTTCATCCATTTTCGTCCTCCCATTTGATCCATTGGCATTCTGTGGACCATGTTCTTCTCGTTCGTCCCTCTTCGTCCTCCAATTTGATCCATTGGCATTCTCTGGACCATGTTCGTCTCGTTCGTCCATCTTCGTCCTCCCATTTGATCCGTAGGCCTTCTTTGGACCAAGTTCGTCTTGTTCGTCCCTGTTCGTCCTCCCATTTGATACGTTGGCCTTCTTTCGACCAAGTTCGTATTGTTCGTCCATCTTCGTCCTCGCATTTGATCCGTTGGCCATTGGCATTCTTGGGACCATGTTCGTCTCGTTCGTCCATCTTCGTCCTCCCATTTGATCCGTTGGCATTCTTTGGACTAAGTTCGCCTCGTTCGTCCATCTTCATGCTCCCATTTGATCCATTGGCATTCTTTCGACCAAGTTCGTCTCGTTCATCCCTTTTCGTCCTCCCATTTGATCCGTAGGCATTCTTTGGACCAAGTTCGTCTCGTTCATCCATCTTCGTCCTCCCATTTGATCCATTGGCATTCTTCGGACCATGTTCTTCTCGTTCGTCCCTCTTCGTCCTCCCATTTGATCCGTTGGCATTCTTTGGACTAAGTTCGTCTCGTTCGTCCATCTTCATGCTCCCATTTGATCCGTAGGCCTTATTTGGACCAAGTTCGTCTCGTTCATCCATCTTCGTCCTCCCATTTGATCCATTGGCATTCTCTGGACCATGTTCGACTCGTTCGTCCATCTTCGTCCTCCCATTTGAACCGTAGGCCTTCTTTGGACCAAGTTCGTCTTGTTCGTCCCTGTTCGTCCTCCCATTTGATACGTTGGCCTTCTTTCGACCAAGTTCGTATTGTTCGTCCATCTTCGTCCTCCCATTTGATCCGTTGGCCATTGGCATTCTTTGGACCATGTTCGTCTCGTTCGTCCATCTTTGTCCTCCCATTTGATCCGTTGGCATTCTTTGGACTAAGTTCGTCTCGTTCGTCCATCTTCGTCCTCCCATTTGATCCATTGGCATTCTCTGGACCATGTTCGTCTCGTTCGTCCATCTTCGTCCTCCCATTTGATCCGTAGGCCTTCTTTGGACCAAGTTCGTCTTGTTCGTCCCTGTTCGTCTTCCCATTTGATCCGTAGGCCTTCTTTCGACCAATTTCATCTTGTTCATCCATCTTCGTCCTCCCATTTGATCCGTTGGCCATTGGCATTCTTTGGACCATGTTCGTCTCGTTCGTCCCTCTTCATCCTCCCATTTGATCCATTGGCATTCTTTGGACCATGTTCGTTTCGTTCGTCCATCTTCGTCCTCCCATTTGATCCGTAGGCCTCTTTGGAACAAGTTCATTTCGTTCGTCCCTCTTCGTCCTCCCAATTGATCCGTAGGCCTTCTTTGGACCAAGTTCGTCTGGTTCATCCATTTTCGTCCTCCCATTTGATCCATTGGCATTCTGTGGACCATGTTCTTCTTGTTCGTCCATCTTCGTCCTCCCATTTGATCCGTTGGCATTCTTTGGACTAAGTTCGTCTCGTTCGTCCATCTTCGTCCTCCCATTTGATCCGTAGGCCTTCTTTGGACCAAGTTCGTCTTGTTCGTCCCTGTTCGTCCTCCCATTTGATACGTTGGCCTTCTTTCGACCAAGTTCGTATTGTTCGTCCATCTTCGTCCTCCCATTTGATCCGTTGGCCATTGGCATTCTTGGGACCATGTTCGTCTCGTTCGTCCATCTTCGTCCTCCCATTTGATCCGTTGGCATTCTTTGGACTAAGTTCGCCTCGTTCGTCCATCTTCATGCTCCCATTTGATCCATTGGCATTCTTTCGACCAAGTTCGTCTCGTTTATCCCTTTTCGTCCTCCCATTTGATCCGTAGGCATTCTTTGGACCAAGTTCGTCTCGTTCATCCATCTTCGTCCTCCCATTTGATCCATTGGCATTCTTTGGACCATGTTCTTCTCGTTCGTCCCTCTTCGTCCTCCCATTTGATCCGTTGGCATTCTTTGGACTAAGTTCGTGTCGTTCGTCCATCTTCATGCTCCCATTTGATCCGTAGGCCTTATTTGGACCAAGTTCGTCTCGTTCATCCATCTTCGTCCTCCCATTTGATCCATTGGCAATCTCTGGACCATGTTCGTCTCGTTCGTCCATCTTCGTCCTCCCATTTGATCCGTAGGCCTTCTTTGGACCAAGTTCGTCTTGTTCGTCCCTGTTCGTCCTCCCATTTCATACGTTGGCCTTCTTTCGACCAAGTTCGTATTGTTCGTCCATCTTCGTCCTCCCATTTGATCCGTTGGCCATTGGCATTCTTTGGACCATGTTCGTCTCGTTCGTCCATCTTTGTCCTCCCATTTGATCCGTTGGCATTCTTTGGACTAAGTTCGTCTCGTTCGTCCATCTTCGTGCTCCCATTTGATCCATTGGCATTCTCTGGACCATGTTCGTCTCGTTCGTCCATCTTCGTCCTCCCATTTGATCCGTAGGCCTTCTTTGGACCAAGTTCGTCTTGTTCGTCCCTGTTCGTCTTCCCATTTGATCCGTAGGCCTTCTTTCGACCAAGTTCATCTTGTTCGTCCATCTTCGTCCTCCCATTTGATCCGTTGGCCATTGGCATTCTTTGGACCATGTTCGTCTCGTTCGTCCCTCTTCATCCTCCCATTTGATCCATTGGCATTCTTTGGACCATGTTCGTTTCGTTCGTCCATCTTCGTCCTCCCATTTGATCCGTAGGCCTCTTTGGAACAAGTTCATTTCGTTCGTCCCTCTTCGTCCTCCCAATTGATCCGTTGGCCTTCTTTGGACCAAGATCGTCTGGTTCATCCATTTTCGTCCTCCCATTTGATCCGTTGGCATTCTGTGGACCATGTTCTTCTCGTTCGTCCCTCTTCGTCCTCCAATTTGATCCATTGGCATTCTCTGGACCATGTTCGTCTCGTTCGTCCATCTTCGTCCTCCCATTTGATCCGTAGGCCTTCTTTGGACCAAGTTCGTCTTGTTCGTCCCTGTTCGTCCTCCCATTTGATACGTTGGCCTTCTTTCGACCAAGTTCGTATTGTTCGTCCATCTTCGTCCTCCCATTTGATCCGTTGGCCATTGGCATTCTTTGGACCATGTTCGTCTCGTTCGTCCATCTTCGTCCTCCCATTTGATCCGTTGGCATTCTTTGGACTAAGTTCGCCTCGTTCGTCCATCTTCATGCTCCCATTCGATCCATTGGCATTCTTTCGACCAAGTTCGTCTCGTTCATCCCTTTTCGTCCTCCCATTTGATCCGTAGGCATTCTTTGGACCAAGTTTGTCTCGTTCATCCATCTTCGTCCTCCCATTTGATCCATTGGCATTCTTTGGACCATGTTCTTCTCGTTCGTCCCTCTTCGTCCTCCCACTTGGTCCGTTGGCATTCTTTGGACCATGTTCGTCTCGTTCGTCCATCTTCGTCCTCCCATTTGATCCGTTGGCATTCTTTGGACTAAGTTCGTCTCGTTCGTCCATCTTCATGCTCCCATTTGATCCGTAGGCCTTATTTGGACCAAGTTCGTCTCGTTCATCCATCTTCGTCCTCCCATTTGATCCGTTGGCATTCTTTGGACCATGTTCTTCTCGTTCTTCCATCTTCGTCCTCCCATTTGATCCGTTGGCATTCCTTGGACCCTATTCTTCTCGTTCGTCACTCTTCGTCCTCCCATTTGATCCATTGCCATTCTTTGGACCATGTTCGTCTCGTTCGTCCACCTTCGTCCTCCCATTTGATCCGTAGGCCTTCTTTGGACCAAGTTCGTCTCGTTCGTCCATCTTCGTCCTCCCATTTGATCCGTTGGCATTCTTTGGACTAAGTTCGCCTCGTTCGTCCATCTTCATGCTCCCATTTGATCCATTGGCATTCTTTCGACCAAGTTCGTCTCGTTCATCCCTTTTCGTCCTCCCATTTGATCCGTAGGCATTCTTTGGACCAAGTTCGTCTCGTTCATCCATCTTCGTCCTCCCATTTGATCCATTGGCATTCTTTGGACCATGTTCTTCTCATTCGTCCCTCTTCGTCCTCCCATTTGATCCGTTGGCATTCTTTGGACTAAGTTCGTCTCGTTCGTCCATCTTCATGCTCCCATTTGATCCATTGGCATTCTTTCGACCAAGTTCGTCTCGTTCATCCCTTTTCGTCCTCCCATTTGATCCGTAGGCCCTTATTTGGACCAAGTTCGTCTCGTTCATCCATCTTCGTCCTCCCATTTGATCCGTTGGCATTCTTTGGACCATGTTCTTCTCGTTCTTCCATCTTCGTCCTCCCATTTGATCCGTTGGCATTCCTTGGACCCTATTCTTCTCGTTCGTCACTCTTCGTCCTCCCATTTGATCCATTGCCATTCTTTGGACCATGTTCGTCTCGTTCGTCCACCTTCGTCCTCCCATTTGATCCGTAGGCCTTCTTTGGACCAAGTTCGTCTCGTTCGTCCCTGTTCGTCCTCCCATTTGATCCGTAGGCCGTCTTTGGACCAAGTTCGTCTCGTTCGTCCCTCTTCGTTCTCCCATTTGATCCTTAGGCCTTCTTTCGACGAAGTTCGACGAAGTTCGTCTCTTTCGTCCATCTTCGTCCTCCCATTTATCCGTTGGCATTCTTTGGACCAAGTTCGTCTCGTTCGTCCATATTCGTCCTCCCATTTGATCCGTATGCCTTCTTTGGAACAAGTTCGTCTCGTTCGTCCCTCTTCACCACCCATTTGATCCGTAGGCCTTCTTTGGACCAAGTTCTCTTGTTCGTCCATCTTCGTCCTCCCATTTGATCCGTTGGCCATTGGCATTCTTTGGACCATGTTCGTCTCGTTCGTCCATCTTCGTCCTCCCATTTGATCCGTTGGCATTCTTTGGACTAAGTTCGCCTCGTTCGTCCATCTTCATGCTCCCATTTGATCCATTGGCATTCTTTCGACCAAGTTCGTCTCGTTCATCCCTTTTCGTCCTCCCATTTGATCCGTAGGCATTCTTCGGACCAAGTTCGTCTCGTTCATCCATCTTCGTCCTCCCATTTGATCCATTGGCATTCTTTGGACCATGTTCTTCTCGTTCGTCCCTCTTCGTCCTCCCATTTGATCCGTTGGCATTCTTTGGACTAAGTTTGTCTCGTTCGTCCATCTTCATGCTCCCATTTGATCCATTGGCATTCTTTCGACCAAGTTCGTCTCGTTCATCCCTTTTCGTCCTCCCATTTGATCCGTAGGCCTTATTTGGACCAAGTTCGTCTCGTTCATCCATCTTCGTCCTCCCATTTGATCCGTTGGCATTCTTTGGACCATGTTCTTCTCGTTCTTCCATCTTCGTCCTCCCATTTGATCCGTTGGCATTCCTTGGACCCTATTCTTCTCGTTCGTCACTCTTCGTCCTCCCATTTGATCCATTGCCATTCTTTGGACCAAGTTCGTCTCGTTCATCCATCTTCCTCCACCCATTTGATCCGTAGGCCTTCTTTGGACGAAGTTCCTCTCGTTCGTCCATCGTCGTCCTCCCATTTGACCCGTAGGCTTTCTTTGGACCAAGTTCATCTCGTTCGTCCATCTTCGTCCTCCCATTTGATCCGTAGGCATTCTTTGGACCATGTTCTTCTCGTTCGTCCCTCTTCGTCCTCCCATTTGATCCGTTGGCATTCTTTGGACTAAGTTCGTCTCGTTCGTCCATCTTCATGCTCCCATTTGATCCGTAGGCCTTATTTGGACCAAGTTCGTCTCGTTCATCCATCTTCGTCCTCCCATTTGATCCATTGGCATTCTCTGGACCATGTTCGTCTCGTTCGTCCATCTTCGTCCTCCCATTTGATCCGTAGGCCTTCTTTGGACCAAGTTCGTCTTGTTCGTCCCTGTTCGTCCTCCCATTTGATACGTTGGCCTTCTTTCGACCAAGTTCGTATTGTTCGTCCATCTTCGTCCTCCCATTTGATCCGTTGGCCATTGGCATTCTTTGGACCATGTTCGTCTCGTTCGTCCATCTTTGTCCTCCCATTTGATCCGTTGGCATTCTTTGGACTAAGTTCGTCTCGTTCGTCCATCTTCGTCCTCCCATTTGATCCATTGGCATTCTCTGGACCATGTTCGTCTCGTTCGTCCATCTTCGTCCTCCCATTTGATCCATTGGCATTCTCTGGACCATGTTCGTCTCGTTCGTCCATCTTCGTCCTCCCATTTGATCCGTAGGCCTTCTTTGGACCAAGTTCGTCTTGTTCGTCCCTGTTCGTCTTCCCATTTGATCCGTAGGCCTTCTTTCGACCAAGTTCATCTTGTTCATCCATCTTCATGCTCCCATTTGATCCATTGGCATTCTTTCGACCAAGTTCGTCTCGTTCATCCCTTTTCGTCCTCCCATTTGATCCGTAGGCCTTATTTGGACCAAGTTCGTCTCGTTCATCCATCTTCGTCCTCCCATTTGATCCGTTGGCATTCTTTGGACCATGTTCTTCTCGTTCTTCCATCTTCGTCCTCCCATTTGATCCGTTGGCATTCCTTGGACCCTATTCTTCTCGTTCGTCACTCTTCGTCCTCCCATTTGATCCATTGCCATTCTTTGGACCAAGTTCGTCTCGTTCATCCATCTTCCTCCACCCATTTGATCCGTAGGCCTTCTTTGGACGAAGTTCCTCTCGTTCGTCCATCATCGTCCTCCCATTTGACCCGTAGGCTTTCTTTGGACCAAGTTCATCTCGTTCGTCCATCTTCGTCCTCCCATTTGATCCGTAGGCCTTCTTTGGAGCAAGTTCGTCTCGTTCGTCCCTGTTCGTCCTCCCATTTGATCCGTAGGCCGTCTTTGGACCAAGTTCGTCTCGTTCGTCCCTCTTCGTTCTCCCATTTGATCCTTAGGCCTTCTTTCGACGAAGTTCGATGAAGTTCGTCTCGTTCGTCCATCTTCGTCCTCCCATTTGATCCGTTGGCATTCTTTGGACCAAGTTCGTCTCGTTCGTCCATATTCGTCCTACCATTTGATCCGTATGCCTTCTTTGGAACAAGTTCGTCTCGTTCGTCCCTCTTCACCACCCATTTGATCCGTAGGCCTTCTTTGGACCAAGTTCTTCTTGTTCGTCCATCTTCGTCCTCCCATTTGATCTGTTGGCCATTGGCATTCTTTGGACCATGTTCGTCTCGTTCGTCCATCTTCGTCCTTCCATTTGTTCCGTAGGCCTTCTTTGGACCAAGTTCGTCTCGTTCGTCCATCTTCGTTCTCCCATTTCATCTGTAGGCCTTCTTTGGACCAAGTTCGTCTCGTTCGTCCATCTTCGTCCTCCCATTTGATCCGTTGGCATTCTTTGGACCAAGTTCGTCTCGTTCGTCCATCATCGTCCTCCCATTTGATCCGTAGGCCTTCTTTGGACCAAGTTCCTCTCGTTCGTCCATCTTCATCCTCCCATTTGATCCGTTGGCTTTCTTTGGACGAAGTTCCTCTCGTTCGTCCATATTCGTCCTCCCATTTGATTCGTAGGCCTTCTTTGGATCAAGTTCGTCTCGTTCGTCCATCTTCGTCCTCCCATTTGATACGTTGGCCTTCTTTCGACCAAGTTCGTATTGTTCGTCCATCTTCGTCCTCCCATTTGATCCGTTGGCCATTGGCATTCTTGGGACCATGTTCGTCTCGTTCGTCCATCTTCGTCCTCCCATTTGATCCGTTGGCATTCTTTGGACTAAGTTCGCCTCGTTCGTCCATCTTCATGCTCCCATTTGATCCATTGGCATTCTTTCGACCAAGTTCGTCTCGTTCATCCCTTTTCGTCCTCCCGTTTGATCCGTAGGCATTCTTTGGACCAAGTTCGTCTCGTTCATCCACCTTCGTCCTCCCATTTGATCCATTGGCATTCTTTGGACCATGTTCTTCTCGTTCGTCCCTCTTCGTCCTCCCATTTGATCCGTTGGCATTCTTTGGACTAAGTTCGTCTCGTTCGTCCATCTTCATGCTCCCATTTGATCCGTAGGCCTTATTTGGACCAAGTTCGTCTCGTTCATCCATCTTCGTCCTCCCATTTGATCCATTGGCATTCTCTGGACCATGTTCGTCTCGTTCGTCCATCTTCGTCCTCCCATTTGATCCGTAGGCCTTCTTTGGACCAAGTTCGTCTTGTTCGTCCCTGTTCGTCCTCCCATTTGATACGTTGGCCTTCTTTCGACCAAGTTCGTATTGTTCGTCCATCTTCGTCCTCCCATTTGATCCGTTGGCCATTGGCATTCTTTGGACCATGTTCGTCTCGTTCGTCCATCTTTGTCCTCCCATTTGATCCGTTGGCATTCTTTGGACTAAGTTCGTCTCGTTCGTCCATCTTCGTCCTCCCATTTGATCCATTGGCATTCTCTGGACCATGTTCGTCTCGTTCGTCCATCTTCGTCCTCCCATTTGATCCGTAGGCCTTCTTTGGACCAAGTTCGTCTTGTTCGTCCCTGTTCGTCTTCCCATTTGATCCGTAGGCCTTCTTTCGACCAAGTTCATCTTGTTCGTCCATCTTCGTCCTCCCATTTGATCCGTTGGCCATTGGCATTCTTTGGACCATGTTCGTCTCGTTCGTCCCTCTTCATCCTCCCATTTGATCTATTGGCATTTTTGGACCATGTTCGTTTCGTTCGTCCAACTTCGTCCTCCCATTTGATCCGTAGGCCTCTTTGGAACAAGTTCCTTTCGTTCGTCCCTCTTCGTCCTCCCAATTGATCCATTGGCATTCTCTGGACCATGTTCGTCTCGTTCGTCCATCTTCGTCCTCCCATTTGATCCGTAGGCCTTCTTTGGACCAAGTTCGTCTTGTTCGTCCCTGTTCGTCTTCCCATTTGATCCGTAGGCCTTCTTTCGACCAAGTTCATCTTGTTCATCCATCTTCGTCCTCCCATTTGATCCGTTGGCCATTGGCATTCTTTGGACCATGTTCGTCTCGTTCGTCCCACTTCATCCTCCCATTTGATCCATTGGCATTCTTTGGACCATGTTCGTTTCGTTCGTCCAACTTCGTCCTCCCATTTGATCCGTAGGCCTCTTTGGAACAAGTTCCTTTCGTTCGTCCCTCTTCGTCCTCCCAATTGATCCGTAGGCCTTCTTTGGACCAAGTTCGTCTGGTTCATCCATTTTCGTCCTCCCATTTGATCCATTGGCATTCTGTGGACCATGTTCTTCTCGTTCGTCCCTCTTCGTCCTCCAATTTGATCCATTGGCATTCTCTGGACCATGTTCGTCTCGTTCGTCCATCTTCGTCCTCCCATTTGATCCGTAGGCCTTCTTTGGACCAAGTTCGTCTTGTTCGTCCCTGTTCGTCCTCCCATTTGATACCTTGGCCTTCTTTCGACCAAGTTCGTATTGTTCGTCCATCTTCGTCCTCCCATTTGATCCGTTGGCCATTGGCATTCTTTGGAGCATGTTCGTCTCGTTCGTCCATCTTCGTCCTCCCATTTGATCCGTTGGCATTCTTTGCACTAAGTTCGCCTCGTTCGTCCATCTTCATGCTCCCATTTGATCCATTGGCATTCTTTCGACCAATTTCGTCTCGTTCATCCCTTTTCGTCCTCCCATTTGATCCGTAGGCATTCTTTGGACCAAGTTCGTCTCGTTCATCCATCTTCGTCCTCCCATTTGATCCATTGGCATTCTTTGGACCATGTTCTTCTCGTTCGTCCCTCTTCGTCCTCCCATTTGATCCGTTGGCATTCTTTGGACTAAGTTCGTCTCGTTCGTCCATCTTCATGCTCCCATTTGATCCGTAGGCCTTATTTGGACCAAGTTCGTCTCGTTCATCCATCTTCGTCCTCCCATTTGATCCATTGGCAATCTCTGGACCATGTTCGTCTCGTTCGTCCATCTTCGTCCTCCCATTTGATCCGTAGGCCTTCTTTGGACCAAGTTCGTCTTGTTCGTCCTCCCATTTCATACGTTG
Source organism: Glycyrrhiza uralensis (assembly GCA_030159175.1). NCBI lineage: Eukaryota > Viridiplantae > Streptophyta > Magnoliopsida > Fabales > Fabaceae > Glycyrrhiza > Glycyrrhiza uralensis. The sequence continues at coordinate 892,953 of BRZY01000016.1, read as the reverse complement.
GCCTTCTTTCGACCAAGTTCGTATTGTTCGTCCATCTTCGTCCTCCCATTTGATCCGTTGGCCATTGGCATTCTTTGGACCATGTTCATCTCGTTCGTCCATCTTTGTCCTCCCATTTGATCCGTTGGCATTCTTTGGACTAAGTTCGTCTCGTTCGTCCATCTTCATGCTCCCATTTGATCCATTGGCATTCTCTGGACCATGTTCGTCTCGTTCGTCCATCTTCGTCCTCCCATTTGATCCGTAGGCCTTCTTTGGACCAAGTTCGTCTTGTTCGTCCCTGTTCGTCTTCCCATTTGATCCGTAGGCCTTCTTTCGACCAAGTTCATCTTGTTCGTCCATCTTCGTCCTCCCATTTGATCCGTTGGCCATTGGCATTCTTTGGACCATGTTCGTCTCGTTCGTCCCTCTTCATCCTCCCATTTGATCCATTGGCATTCTTTGGACCATGTTCGTTTCGTTCGTCCATCTTCGTCCTCCCATTTGATCCGTAGGCCTCTTTGGAACAAGTTCATTTCGTTCGTCCCTCTTCGTCCTCCCAATTGATCCGTAGGCCTTCTTTGGACCAAGATCGTCTGGTTCATCCATTTTCGTCCTCCCATTTGATCCATTGGCATTCTGTGGACCATGTTCTTCTCGTTCGTCCCTCTTCGTCCTCCAATTTGATCCATTGGCATTCTCTGGACCATGTTCGTCTCGTTCGTCCATCTTCGTCCTCCCATTTGATCCGTAGGCCTTCTTTGGACCAAATTCGTCTTGTTCGTCCCTGTTCGTCCTCCCATTTGATACATTGGCCTTCTTTCGACCAAGTTCGTATTGTTCGTCCATCTTCGTCCTCCCATTTGATCCGTTGGCCATTGGCATTCTTTGGACCATGTTCGTCTCGTTCGTCCATCTTCGTCCTCCCATTTGATCCGTTGGCATTCTTTGGACTAAGTTCGCCTCGTTCGTCCATCTTCATGCTCCCATTTGATCCATTGGCATTCTTTCGACCAAGTTCGTCTCGTTCATCCCTTTTCGTCCTCCCATTTGATCCGTAGGCATTCTTTGGACCAAGTTTGTCTCGTTCATCCATCTTCGTCCTCCCATTTGATCCATTGGCATTCTTTGGACCATGTTCTTCTCGTTCGTCCCTCTTCGTCCTCCCACTTGGTCCATTGGCATTCTTTGGACCATGTTCGTCTCGTTCGTCCATCTTCGTCCTCCCATTTGATCCGTTGGCATTCTTTGGACTAAGTTCGTCTCGTTCGTCCATCTTCATGCTCCCATTTGATCCGTAGGCCTTATTTGGACCAAGTTCGTCTCGTTCATCCATCTTCGTCCTCCCATTTGATCCGTTGGCATTCTTTGGACCATGTTCTTCTCGTTCTTCCATCTTCGTCCTCCCATTTGATCCGTTGGCATTCCTTGGACCCTATTCTTCTCGTTTGTCACTCTTCGTCCTCCCATTTGATCCATTGCCATTCTTTGGACCATGTTCGTCTCGTTCGTCCACCTTCGTCCTCCCATTTGATCCGTAGGCCTTCTTTGGACCAAGTTCGTCTCGTTCGTCCATCTTCGTCCTCCCATTTGATCCGTTGGCATTCTTTGGACTAAATTCGCCTCGTTCGTCCATCTTCATGCTCCCATTTGATCCATTGGCATTCTTTCGACCAAGTTCGTCTCGTTCACCCCTTTTCGTCCTCCCATTTGATCCGTAGGCATTCTTTGGACCAAGTTCGTCTCGTTCATCCATCTTCGTCCTCCCATTTGATCCATTGGCATTCTTTGGACCATGTTCTTCTCATTCGTCCCTCTTCGTCCTCCCATTTGATCCGTTGGCATTCTTTGGACTAAGTTCGTCTCGTTCGTCCCTGTTCGTCCTCCCATTTGATCCGTAGGCCGTCTTTGGACCAAGTTCGTCTCGTTCGTCCCTCTTCGTTCTCCCATTTGATCCTTAGGCCTTCTTTCGACGAAGTTCGACGAAGTTCGTCTCGTTCGTCCATCTTCGTCCTCCCATTTATCCGTTGGCATTCTTTGGACCAAGTTCGTCTCGTTCGTCCATATTCGTCCTCCCATTTGATCCGTATGCCTTCTTTGGAACAAGTTCGTCTCGTTCGTCCCTCTTCACCACCCATTTGATCCGTAGGCCTTCTTTGGACCAAGTTCTCTTGTTCGTCCATCTTCGTCCTCCCATTTGATCCGTTGGCCATTGGCATTCTTTGGACCATGTTCGTCTCGTTCGTCCATCTTCGTCCTCCCATTTGATCCATTGGCATTCTTTGGACTAAGTTCGCCTCGTTCGTCCATCTTCATGCTCCCATTTGATCCATTGGCATTCTTTCGACCAAGTTCGTATCGTTCATCCCTTTTCGTCCTCCCATTTGATCCGTAGGCATTCTTCGGACCAAGTTCGCCTCGTTCATCCATCTTCGTCCTCCCATTTGATCCATTGGCATTCTTTGGACCATGTTCTTCTCGTTCGTCCCTCTTCGTCCTCCCATTTGATCCGTTGGCATTCTTTGGACTAAGTTTGTCTCGTTCGTCCATCTTCATGCTCCCATTTGATCCATTGGCATTCTTTCGACCAAGTTCGTCTCGTTCATCCCTTTTCGTCCTCCCATTTGATCCGTAGGCCTTATTTGGACCAAGTTCGTCTCGTTCATCCATCTTCGTCCTCCCATTTGATCCGTTGGCTTTCTTTGGACCATGTTCTTCTCGTTCTTCCATCTTCGTCCTCCCATTTGATCCGTTGGCATTCCTTGGACCCTATTCTTCTCGTTCGTCACTCTTCGTCCTCCCATTTGATCCATTGCCATTCTTTGGACCATGTTCGTCTCGTTCGTCCACCTTCGTCCTCCCATTTGATCCGTAGGCCTTCTTTGGAGCAAGTTCGTCTCGTTCGTCCCTGTTCGTCCTCCCATTTGATCCGTAGGCCGTCTTTGGACCAAGTTCGTCTCGTTCGTCCCTCTTCGTTCTCCCATTTGATCCTTAGGCCTTCTTTCGACGAAGTTCGACGAAGTTCGTCTCGTTCGTCCATCTTCGTCCTCCCATTTGATCCGTTGGCATTCTTTGGACCAAGTTCGTCTCGTTCGTCCATATTCGTCCTCCCATTTGATCCGTATGCCTTCTTTGGAACAAGTTCGTCTCGTTCGTCCCTCTTCACCACCCATTTGATCCGTAGGCCTTCTTTGGACCAAGTTCTTCTTGTTCGTCCATCTTCGTCCTCCCATTTGATCTGTTGGCCATTGGCATTCTTTGGACCATGTTCGTCTCGTTCGTCCATCTTCGTCCTTCCATTTGTTCCGTAGGCCTTCTTTGGACCAAGTTCGTCTCGTTCGTCCATCTTCGTTCTCCCATTTCATCTGTAGGCCTTCTTTGGACCAAGTTCGTCTCGTTCGTCCATCTTCGTCCTCCCATTTGATCCGTTGGCATTCTTTGGACCAAGTTCGTCTCGTTCGTCCATCATCGTCCTCCCATTTGATCCGTAGGCCTTCTTTGGACCAAGTTCCTCTCGTTCGTCCATCTTCATCCTCCCATTTGATCCGTTGGCTTTCTTTGGACGAAGTTCCTCTCGTTCGTCCATATTCGTCCTCCCATTTGATTCGTAGGCCTTCTTTGGATCAAGTTCGTCTCGTTCGTCCATCTTCGTCCTCCCATTTGATACGTAGGCCTTCTTTGGACCAAGTTTGTCTCGTTCGTCCAACTTCGTCCTCCCATTTGATCCGTTGGCATTCTTTGGACCATGTTCTTCTCGTTCGTCCCTCTTCGTCCTCCCATTTCATCCGTAGGCCTTCTTTGGGCGAAGTTCGTTTCGTTCGTCCTTTTTCGTCCTCCCATTTGATCCGTAGGCCTTCTTTGGACCAAGTTCATCTCGTTCGAGCCTATTCGTCCTCCCATTTGATCCATAGGCCTTCTTTGGACGAAGTTTGTCTCGTTCGTCCCTTTTCGTCCTCCCATTTGAGCCGTAGGCCTTCTTTGGACCAAGTTCATCTCGTTCGTCCCTGTTCGTCCTCCCATTTGATCCATAGGCCTTCTTTGGACGAAATTCGTCTCGTTCGTCCCTTTTCGTCCTCCCATTTGATCCGTAGGCCTTCTTTGGACCATGTTCTTCTCGTTCGTCCATCTTCGTCCTCCTATTTGATCCGTTGGCATTCTTTGGACCCTGTTCTTCTCGTTCGTCACTCTTCGTCCTCCCATTTGATCCATTGGCATTCTTTGGACCGTGTTCGTCTCGTTCGTCCACCTTCGGCCTCCCATTTGATCCGTAGGCCTTCTTTGGACCAAGTTCGTCTCGTTCGTCCCTGTTCGTCCTCGCATTTGATCCGTAGGCCTTCTTTGGACCAAGTTCGTCTCGTTCGTCCCTCTTCGTTCTCCCATTTGATCCTTAGGCCTTCTTTGGACCAAGTTCATCTCGTTCATCCATCTTCGTCCTCCCATTTGATCCGTTGGCATTCTTTGGACCATGTTCTTCTCGTTCGTCCATCTTCGTCCTCCCATTTGATCCGTTGGCATTCTTTGGACCCTGTTCTTCTCGTTCGTCACTCTTCGTCCTCCCATTTGATCCATTGGCATTCTTTGGACCATGTTCGTCTCGTTCGTCCACCTTCGACCTCCCATTTGATCTGTAGGCCTTCTTTGGACCAGGTTCGTCTCGTTCGTCCCTGTTCGTCCTCCCATTTGATCCGTAGGCCTTCTTTGGACCAAGTTCGTCTCGTTCGTCCATCTTCATCCTCCCATTGATCCGTTGGCATTCTTTGGACCAAGTTCGTCTGGTTCGTCCATCTTCGTCCGCCCATTTGATCCATTGGCATTCTGTGGACCATGTTCTTCTCGTTCGTCCCTCTTCGTCCTCCCATTTGATCCTTTGGCATTCTTTGGACCATGTTCATCTCGTTCGTCCATCTTCGTCCTCCCATTTGATCCGTTGGCATTCTTTGGACTAAGTTCGTCTCGTTCGTCCATCTTCATGCTCCCATTTGATCCCTTGGCATTCTTTCGACCAAGTTCGTCTCGTTCATTCCTTTTCGTCCTCCCATTTGATCCGTAGGCCTTATTTGGACCAAGTTCGTCTCGTTCGTCCATCTTCGTCCTCCCATTTGATCCGTTGGCATTGCTTGGACCCTGTTCTTCTCGTTCGTCACTCTTCGTCCTCCCATTTGATCCATTGGCATTCTTTGGACCATTTTCGTCTCGTTCGTCCACCTTCGTCCTCCCATTTGATCCGTAGGCCTTCTTTGGACCAAGTTCGTCTCGTTCGTCCCTGTTCGTCCTCCCATTTGATCCGTAGGCCGTCTTTGGACCAAGTTCGTCTCGTTCGTCCCTCTTCGTTCTCCCATTTGATCCTTAGGCCTTCTTTGGACGAAGTTCGTCTCGTTCGTCCATCTTCATCCTCCCATTGATCCGTTGGCATTCTTTGGACCAAGTTCGTCTGGTTCGTCCATCTTCGTCCTCCCATTTGATCCATTGGCATTCTGTGGACCATGTTCTTCTCGTTCGTCCCTCTTCGTCCTCCAATTTGATCCATTGGCATTCTCTGGACCATGTTCGTCTCATTCGTCCATCTTCGTCCTCCCATTTGATCCGTAGGCCTTCTTTGGACCAAGTCCGTCTTGTTCGTCCCTGTTCGTCCTCCCATTTGATACGTTGGCCTTCTTTCGACCATGTTCGTCTCGTTCGTCCATCTTCGTCCTCCCATTTGATACGTTGGCATTCTTTGGACTAAGTTCGTCTCGTTCGTCCATCTTCATGCTCCCATTTGATCCATTGGCATTCTTTCGAACAAGTTCGTCTCGTTCATCCCTTTTCGTCCTCCCATTTAATCCGTAGGCCTTCTTTTTGGACCAAGTTCGTCTCGTTCATCCATCTTCGTCCTCCCATTTGATCCGTTGGCATTCTTTGGACCATGTTCTTCTCGTTCGTCCCTCTTCGTCCTCCCATTTGATCCTTTGGCATTCTTTGGACCATGTTCATCTCGTTCGTCCATCTTCGTCCTCCCATTTGATCCGTTGGCATTCTTTGGACTAAGTTCGTCTCGTTCGTCCATCTTCATGCTCCCATTTGATCCATTGGCATTCTTTCGAACAAGTTCGTCTCGTTCATCCCTTTTCGTCCTCCCATTTAATCCGTAGGCCTTCTTTGGACCAAGTTCATCTCGTTCATCCATCTTCGTCCTCCCATTTGATCCGTTGGCATTCTTTGGACCATGTTCTTCTCGTTCGTCCCTCTTCGTCCTCCCATTTGATCCTTTGGCATTCTTTGGACCATGTTCATCACGTTCGTCCATCTTCGTCCTCCCATTTGATCCGTTGGCATTCGTTGGACTAAGTTCGTCTCGTTCGTCCATCTTCATGCTCCCATTTGATCCCTTGGCATTCTTTCGACCAAGTTCGTCTCGTTCATCCCTATTCGTCCTCCCATTTGATCCGTAGGCCTTATTTGGACCAAGTTCGTCTCATTCATCCATCTTCGTCCTCCCATTTGATCCGTTGGCATTGTTTGGACCATGTTCTTCTCGTTCGTCCATCTTCGTCCTCCCATTTGATCCGTTGGCATTCCTTGGACCCTGTTCTTCTCGTTCGTCACTCTTCGTCCTCCCATTTGATCCATAGGCATTCTTTGGACCATGTTCGTCTCGTTCATCCACCTTCGTCCTCCCATTTGATCCGTAGGCCTTCTTTGGACCAAGTTCGTCTCGTTCGTCCCTGTTCGTCCTCCCATTTGATTCGTAGGCCGTCTTTGGACCAAGTTTGTCTCGTTCGTCCCTCTTCGGTCTCCCATTTGATCCTTAGGCCTTCTTTGGACGAAGTTCGTCTCGTTCGTCCATCTTCGTCCTCCCATTTGATCCGTTGGCATTCTTTGGACCAAGTTCGTCTCGTTCGTCCATATTCGTCCTCCCATTTGATCCGTATGCCTTCTTTGGAACAAGTTCGTCTCGTTCGTCCCTCTTCACCACCCATTTGATCCGTAGGCCTTCTTTGGACCAAGTTCTTCTCGTTCGTCCATCTTCGTCCTCCCATTTGATCCGTTGGCATTCCTTGGACCCTGTTCTTCTCGTTCGTTCGTCCTCCCATTTGATCCATTGGCATTCTTTGGACCATTTTCGTCTCGTTCGTCCACCTTCGTCCTCCCATTTGATCCGTAGGCCTTCTTTGGACCAAGTTCGTCTCGTTCGTCCCTGTTCGTCCTCCCATTTGATCCGTTGGCATTCTTTGGACTAAGTTCGTCTCGTTCGTCCATCTTCATGCTCCCATTTGATCCCTTGGCATTCTTTCGACCAAGTTCGTCTCGTTCATCCCTATTCGTCCTCCCATTTGATCCGTAGGCCTTATTTGGACCAAGTTCGTCTCATTCATCCATCTTCGTCCTCCCATTTGATCCGTTGGCATTGTTTGGACCATGTTCTTCTCGTTCGTCCATCTTCGTCCTCCCATTTGATCCGTTGGCATTCCTTGGACCCTGTTCTTCTCGTTCGTCACTCTTCGTCCTCCCATTTGATCCATTGGCATTCTTTGGACCATGTTCGTCTCGTTCGTCCACCTTCGTCCTCCCATTTGATCCGTAGGACTTCTTTGGACCAAGTTCGTCTCGTTCGTCCCTGTTCGTCCTCCCATTTGATTCGTAGGCCGTCTTTGGACCAAGTTTGTCTCGTTCGTCCCTCTTCACCACCCATTTGATCCGTAGGCCTTCTTTGGACCAAGTTCTTCTTGTTCGTCCATCTTCGTCCTCCCATTTGATCCGTTGGCCATTGGCATTCTTTGGGCCATGTTCGTCTCGTTCGTCCATCTTCGTCCTCCCATTTGATCCATAGGCCTTCTTTGGACCAAGTTCGTCTCGTTCGTCCATCTTCGTTCTCCCATTTCATCTGTAGGCCTTCTTTGGACCAAGTTCGTGTCGTTCGTCCATCTTCGTCCTCCCATTTGATCCGTTGGCATTCTTTGGACCCTGTTCTTCTCGTTCGTCACTCTTCGTCCTCCCATTTGATCCGTTGGCATTCTTTGGACCATGTTCGTCTCGTTCGTCCACCTTCGGCCTCCCATTTGATCCGTAGGCCTTCTTTGGACCAAGTTCGTCTCGTTCGTCCCTGTTCGTCCTCGCATTTGATCCGTAGGCCTTCTTTGGACCAAGTTCGTCTCGTTCGTCCCTCTTCGTTCTCCCATTTGATCCTTAGGCCTTCTTTGGACCAAGTTCATCTCGTTCATCCATCTTCGTCCTCCCATTTGATCCGTTGGCATTCTTTGGACCATGTTCTTCTCGTTCGTCCATCTTCGTCCTCCCATTTGATCCGTTGGCATTCTTTGGACCCTGTTCTTCTCGTTCGTCACTCTTCGTCCTCCCATTTGATCCATTGGCATTCTTTGGACCATGTTCGTCTCGTTCGTCCACCTTCGACCTCCCATTTGATCTGTAGGCCTTCTTTGGACCAGGTTCGTCTCGTTCGTCCCTGTTCGTCCTCCCATTTGATCCGTAGGCCTTCTTTGGACCAAGTTCGTCTCGTTCGTCCATCTTCATCCTCCCATTGATCCGTTGGCATTCTTTGGACCAAGTTCGTCTGGTTCGTCCATCTTCGTCCGCCCATTTGATCCATTGGCATTCTGTGGACCATGTTCTTCTCGTTCGTCCCTCTTCGTCCTCCCATTTGATCCTTTGGCATTCTTTGGACCATGTTCATCTCGTTCGTCCATCTTCGTCCTCCCATTTGATCCGTTGGCATTCTTTGGACTAAGTTCGTCTCGTTCGTCCATCTTCATGCTCCCATTTGATCCCTTGGCATTCTTTCGACCAAGTTCGTCTCGTTCATTCCTTTTCGTCCTCCCATTTGATCCGTAGGCCTTATTTGGACCAAGTTCGTCTCGTTCATCCATCTTCGTCCTCCCATTTGATCCGTTGGCATTGTTTGGACCATGTTCTTCTCGTTCGTCCATCTTCGTCCTCCCATTTGATCCGTTGGCATTGCTTGGACCCTGTTCTTCTCGTTCGTCACTCTTCGTCCTCCCATTTGATCCATTGGCATTCTTTGGACCATTTTCGTCTCGTTCGTCCACCTTCGTCCTCCCATTTGATCCGTAGGCCTTCTTTGGACCAAGTTCGTCTCGTTCGTCCCTGTTCGTCCTCCCATTTGATCCGTAGGCCGTCTTTGGACCAAGTTCGTCTCGTTCGTCCCTCTTCGTTCTCCCATTTGATCCTTAGGCCTTCTTTGGACGAAGTTCGTCTCGTTCGTCCATCTTCGTCCTCCCATTTGATCCGTTGGCATTGTTTGGACCATGTTCTTCTCGTTCGTCCATCTTCGTCCTCCCATTTGATCCATTGGCATTGTTTGGACCATGTTCTTCTCGTTCGTCACTCTTCGTCCTCCCATTTGATCCATTGGCATTCTTTGGACCATGTTCGTCTCGTTCATCCACCTTCGTCCTCCCATTTGATCCGTAGGCCTTCTTTGGACCAAGTTCGTCTCGTTCGTCCCTGTTCGTCCTCCCATTTGATTCGTAGGCCGTCTTTGGACCAAGTTTGTCTCGTTCGTCCCTCTTCGGTCTCCCATTTGATCCTTAGGCCTTCTTTGGACGAAGTTCGTCTCGTTCGTCCATCTTCGTCCTCCCATTTGATCCGTTGGCATTCTTTGGACCAAGTTCGTCTCGTTCGTCCATATTCGTCCTCCCATTTGATCCGTATGCCTTCTTTGGAACAAGTTCGTCTCGTTCGTCCCTCTTCACCACCCATTTGATCCGTAGGCCTTCTTTGGACCAAGTTCTTCTCGTTCGTCCATCTTCGTCCTCCCATTTGATCCGTTGGCATTCCTTGGACCCTGTTCTTCTCGTTCGTTCGTCCTCCCATTTGATCCATTGGCATTCTTTGGACCATTTTCGTCTCGTTCGTCCACCTTCGTCCTCCCATTTGATCCGTAGGCCTTCTTTGGACCAAGTTCGTCTCGTTCGTCCCTGTTCGTCCTCCCATTTGATCCGTAGGCCGTCTTTGGACCAATTTCGTCTCGTTCGTCCCTCTTCGTTCTCCCATTTGATCCTTAGGCCTTCTTTGGACGAAGTTCGTCTCGTTCGTCCATCTTCATCCTCCCATTGATCCGTTGGCATTCTTTGGACCAAGTTCGTCTGGTTCGTCCATCTTCGTCCTCCCATTTGATCCATTGGCATTCTGTGGACCATGTTCTTCTCGTTCGTCCCTCTTCGTCCTCCAATTTGATCCATTGGCATTCTCTGGACCATGTTCGTCTCATTCGTCCATCTTCGTCCTCCCATTTGATCCGTAGGCCTTCTTTGGACCAAGTTCGTCTTGTTCGTCCCTGTTCGTCCTCCCATTTGATACGTTGGCCTTCTTTCGACCATGTTCGTCTCGTTCGTCCATCTTCGTCCTCCCATTTGATACGTTGGCATTCTTTGGACTAAGTTCGTCTCGTTCGTCCATCGTCATGCTCCCATTTGATCCATTGGCATTCTTTCGAACAAGTTCGTCTAGTTCATCCCTTTTCGTCCTCCCATTTAATCCGTAGGCCTTCTTTGGACCAAGTTCGTCTCGTTCATCCATCTTCGTCCTCCCATTTGATCCGTTGGCATTCTTTGGACCATGTTCTTCTCGTTCGTCCCTCTTCGTCCTCCCATTTGATCCTTTGGCATTCCTTGGACCATGTTCATCTCGTTCGTCCATCTTCGTCCTCCCATTTGACCCGTTGGCATTCTTTGGACTAAGTTCGTCTCGTTCGTCCATCTTCATGCTCCCATTTGATCCATTGGCATTCTTTCGAACAAGTTCGTCTCGTTCATCCCTTTTCGTCCTCCCATTTAATCCGTACGCCTTCTTTGGACCAAGTTCATCTCGTTCATCCATATTCGTCCTCCCATTTGATCCGTTGGCATTCTTTGGACCATGTTCTTCTCGTTCGTCCCTCTTCGTCCTCCCATTTGATCCTTTGGCATTCTTTGGACCAGGTTCATCTCGTTCGTCCATCTTCGTCCTCCCATTTGATCCGTTGGCATTCTTTGGACTAAGTTCGTCTCGTTCGTCCATCTTCATGCTCCCATTTGATCCCTTGGCATTCGTTCGACCAAGTTCGTCTCGTTCATCCCTATTCGTCCTCCCATTTGATCCGTAGGCCTTATTTGGACCAAGTTCGTCTCATTCATCCATCTTCGTCCTCCCATTTGATCCGTTGGCATTGTTTGGACCATGTTCTTCTCGTTCGTCCATCTTCGTCCTCCCATTTGATCCGTTGGCATTCCTTGGACCCTGTTCTTCTCGTTCGTCACTCTTCGTCCTCCCATTTGATCCATTGGCATTCTTTGGACCATGTTCGTCTCGTTCGTCCACCTTCGTCCTCCCATTTGATCCGTAGGACTTCTTTGAACCAAGTTCGTCTCGTTCGTCCCTGTTCGTCCTCCCATTTGATTCGTAGGCCGTCTTTGGACCAAGTTTGTCTCGTTCGTCCCTCTTCACCACCCATTTGATCCGTAGGCCTTCTTTGGACCAAGTTCTTCTTGTTCGTCCATCTTCGTCCTCCCATTTGATCCGTTGGCCATTGGCATTCTTTGGGCCATGTTCGTCTCGTTCGTCCATCTTCGTCCTCCCATTTGATCCATAGGCCTTCTTTGGACCAAGTTCGTCTCGTTCGTCCATCTTCGTTCTCCCATTTCATCTGTAGGCCTTCTTTGGACCAAGTTCGTGTCGTTCGTCCATCTTCGTCCTCCCATTTGATCCGTTGGCATTCTTTGGACCCTGTTCTTCTCGTTCGTCACTCTTCGTCCTCCCATTTGATCCGTTGGCATTCTTTGGACCATGTTCGTCTCGTTCGTCCACCTTCGGCCTCCCATTTGATCCGTAGGCCTTCTTTGGACCAAGTTCGTCTCGTTCGTCCCTGTTCGTCCTCGCATTTGATCCGTAGGCCTTTTTTGGACCAAGTTCGTCTCGTTCGTCCCTCTTCGTTCTCCCATTTGATCCTTAGGCCTTCTTTGGACCAAGTTCGTCTCGTTCATCCATCTTCGTCCTCCCATTTGATCCGTTGGCATTCTTTGGACCATGTTCTTCTCGTTCGTCCATCTTCGTCCTCCCATTTGATCCGTTGGCATTCTTTGAACCCTGTTCTTCTCGTTCGTCCCTCTTCGTCCTCCCATTTCATCCGTAGGCCTTCTTTGGACGAAGTTCGTCTCGTTCGTCCCTTTTCGTCCTCCCATTTGATCCGTAGGCCTTCTTTGGACCAAGTTCGTCTCATTCGTCCCTGTTCGTCCTCCCATTTGATCCGTAGGCCTTCTTTGGACCAAGTTCGTCTCGTTCGTCCCTCTTCGTTCCCCCATTTGATCCTTAGGCCTTCTTTGGACCAAGTTCGTCTCGTTCGTCCATCTTCGTCCTCCCATTTGATCCGTTGGCATTCTTTGGACCAAGTTCGTCTGGTTCGTCCATCTTCGTCCTCCCATTTGATCCATTGGCATTCTGTGGACCATGTGCTTCTCGTTCGTCCCTCTTCGTCCTCCCATTTGATCCATTGGCATTCTTTGGACCATGTTCGTCTCGTTCGTCCACCTACGTCCTCCCATTTGATCCGTATGCCTTCTTTGGACCAGGTTCGTCTCGTTCGTCCCTGTTCGTCCTCCCATTTGATTCGTAGGCCGTCTTTGGACCAAGTTCGTCTCGTTCGTCCCTCTTCGGTCTCCCATTTGATCCTTAGGCCTTCTTTGGACGAAGTTCATCTCGTTCGTCTCGTTCGTCCATCTTCGTCCTCCCATTTGATCCGTTGGCATTCTTTGGACCAAGTTCGTCTCGTTCGTCCATATTCGTCCTCCCATTTGATCCGTATGCCTTCTTTGGAACAAGTTCGTCTCGTTCGTCCCTCTTCACCACCCATTTGATCCGTAGGCCTTCTTTGGACCAAGTTCTTCTTGTTCATCCATCTTCGTCCTCCCATTTGATCCGTTGGCCATTGGCATTCTTTGGGCCATGTTCGTCTCGTTCGTCCATCTTCGTCCTCCCATTTGATCCGTAGGCCTTCTTTGGACCAAGTTCGTCTCGTTCGTCCATCTTCGTTCTCCCATTTCATCTGTAGGCCTTCTTTGGACCAAGTTCGTGTCGTTCGTCCATCTTCGTCCTCCCATTTGATCCGTTGGCATTCTTTGGACCCTGTTCTTCTCGTTCGTCACTCTTCGTCCTCCCATTTGATCTGTTGGCATTCTTTGGACCATGTTCGTCTCGTTCGTCCACCTTCAGCCTCCCATTTGATCCGTAGGCCTTCTTTGGACCAAGTTCGTCTCGTTCGTCCCTGTTCGTCCTCGCATTTGATCCGTAGGCCTTTTTTGGACCAAGTTCGTCTCGTTCGTCCCTCTTCGTTCTCCCATTTGATCCTTAGGCCTTATTTGGACCAAGTTCGTCTCGTTCATCCATCTTCGTCCTCCCATTTGATCCGTTGGCATTCTTTGGACCATGTTCTTCTCGTTCGTCCATCTTCGTCCTCCCATTTGATCCGTTGGCATTCTTTGAACCCTGTTCTTCTCGTTCGTCCCTCTTCGTCCTCCCATTTCATCCGTAGGCCTTCTTTGGACGAAGTTCGTCTCGTTCGTCCCTTTTCGTCCTCCCATTTGATCCGTAGGCCTTCTTTGGACCAAGTTCGTCTCATTCGTCCCTGTTCGTCCTCCCATTTGATCCGTAGGCCTTCTTTGGACCAAGTTCGTCTCGTTCGTCCCTCTTCGTTCCCCCATTTGATCCTTAGGCCTTCTTTCGACCAAGTTCGTCTCGTTCGTCCATCTTCGTCCTCCCATTTGATCCGTTGGCATTCTTTGGACCAAGTTCGTCTGGTTCGTCCATCTTCGTCCTCCCATTTGATCCATTGGCATTCTGTGGACCATGTGCTTCTCGTTCGTCCCTCTTCGTCCTCCCATTTGATCCATTGGCATTCTTTGGACCATGTTCGTCTCGTTCGTCCACCATCGTCCCCCCATTTGATCCGTAGGCCTTCTTTGGACCAGGTTCGTCTCGTTCGTCCCTGTTCGTCCTCCCATTTGATTCGTAGGCCGTCTTTGGACCATGTTCGTCTCGTTCGTCCCTCTTCGGTCTCCCATTTGATCCTTAGGCCTTCTTTGGATCAAGTTCGTCTCGGTCGTCCATCTTCGTCCTCCCATTTGATCCGTAGGCCTTCTTTGGACCAAGTTTGTCTCGTTCGTCCAACTTCGTCCTCCCATTTGATCCGTTGGCATTCTTTTGACCATGTTCTTCTCGTTCGTCCCTCTTCGTCCTCCCATTTCATCCGTAGGCCTTCTTTGGACGAAGTTCGTCTCGTTCGTCCCTTTTCGTCCTCCCATTTGATCCGTAGGCCTTCTTTGGACCAAGTTCATTTCGTTCGTCCCTGTTCGTCCTCCCATTTGATCCATAGGCCTTCTTTGGACGAAGTTCGTCTCGTTCGTCCCTCTTCACCACCCATTTGATCCATAGGCCTTCTTTGGACCAAGTTCTTCTTGTTCGACCATCTTCGTCCTCCCATTTGATCCATTGGCCATTGGCATTCTTTGGACCATGTTCGTCTCTTTCGTCCATCTTCGTCCTCCCATTTGATCCGTAGGCCTTCTTTGGACCAAGTTCGTCTCGTTCGTCCATCTTCGTTCTCCCATTTCATCTGTAGGCCTTCTTTGGACCAAGTTCGTGTCGTTCGTCCATCTTCGTCCTCCCATTTGATCCGTTGGCATTCTTTGGACCAAGTTCGTCTCGTTCGTCCATATTCGTCCTCCCATTTGATCTGGATGCCTTCTTTGGAACAAGTTCGTCTCGTTCGTCCCTCTTCACCACCCATTTGATCCGTAGGCCTTCTTTGGACCAAGTTCTTCTTGTTCGTCCATCTTCGTCCTCCCATTTGATCCGTTGGCCATTGGCATTCTTTGGGCCATGTTCGTCTCGTTCGTCCATCTTCGTCCTCCCATTTGATCCGTAGGCCTTCTTTGGACCAAGTTCGTCTCGTTCGTCCATCTTCGTTCTCCCATTTCATCTGTAGGCCTTCTTTGGACCAAGTTCGTGTCGTTCGTCCATCTTCGTCCTCCCATTTGATCCGTTGGCATTCTTTGGACCCTGTTCTTCTCGTTCGTCACTCTTCGTCCTCCCATTTGATCCGTTGGCATTCTTTGGACCATGTTCGTCTCGTTCGTCCACCTTCGGCCTCCCATTTGATCCGTAGGCCTTCTTTGGACCAAGTTCGTCTCGTTCGTCCCTGTTCGTCCTCGCATTTGATCCGTAGGCCTTTTTTGGACCAAGTTCGTCTCGTTCGTCCCTCTTCGTTCTCCCATTTGATCCTTAGGCCTTCTTTGGACCAAGTTCGTCTCGTTCATCCATCTTCGTCCTCCCATTTGATCCGTTGGCATTCTTTGGACCATGTTCTTCTCGTTCGTCCATCTTCGTCCTCCCATTTGATCCGTTGGCATTCTTTGGACCCTGTTCTTCTTGTTCGTCACTCTTCGTCCTCCCATTTGATCCATTGGCATTCTTTGGACCATGTTCGTCTCGTTTGTCCACCTTCGTCCTCCCATTTGATCCGTAGGCCTTCTTTGGACCAAGTTCGTCTCGTTCGTCCCTCTTCGTTCCCCCATTTGATCCTTAGGCCTTCTTTGGACCAAGTTCGTCTCGTTCGTCCATCTTCGTCCTCCCATTTGATCCGTTGGCATTCTTTGGACCAAGTTCGTCTCGTTTGTCCATATTCGTCCTCCCATTTGATCCGTATGCCTTCTTTGGAACAAGTTCGTCTCGTTCGTCCCTCTTCACCTCCCATTTGATCCGTAGGCCTTCTTTGGACCAAGTTCTTCTGGTTCGTCCATCTTCGTCCTCCCATTTGATCCGTTGGCCATTGGCATTCTTTGGACCAAGTTCGTCTCGTTCGTCCATCTTCGTTCTCCCATTTGATCTGTAGGCCTTCTTTGGACCATGTTCGTCTCGTTCGTCCATCTTCGTCCTCCCATTTGATCCGTTGGCATTCTTTGGACCAAGGTCGTCTCGTTCGTCCATCATCGTCCTCCCATTTGATCCGTAGGCCTTCTTTGGACCAAGTTCCTCTCGTTCGTCCATCTTCGTCCTCCCATTTGATCCGTTGGCTTTCTTTGTACGAAGTTCCTCTCGTTCGTCCATATTCGTCCTCCCATTTGATACGTAGGCCTTCTTTGGATCAAGTTCGTCTCATTCGTCCATCTTCGTCCTCCCATTTGATCCGTAGGCCTTCTTTGGACCAAGTTTGTCTCGTTCGTCCAACTTCGTCCTCCCATTTGATCCGTTGGCATTCTTTGGACCATGTTCTTCTCGTTCGTCCCCCTTCGTCCTCCCATTTCATCGTAGGCCTTCTTTGGACGAAGTTCGTCTCGTTCGTCCCTTTTCGTCCTCCCATTTGATTCGTAGGCCTTCTTTGGACCAAGTTCATCTCGTTCGTCCCTATTCGTCCTCCCATTTGATCCATAGGCCTTCTTTGGACGAAGTTCGTCTCGTTCGTCCCTTTTCGTCCTCCCATTTGATCCGTAGGCCTTCCTTGGACCAAGTTCGTCTCGTTCGTCCATCTTCGTCCTCCCATTTGATCCGTTGGCTTTCTTTGGACGATGTTCCTCTCGTTCGTCCATATTCGTCCTCGCATTTGATCCGTAGGCCTTCTTTGGATCAAGTTCGTCTCGTTCGTCCATCTTCGTCCTCCCATTTGATCCGTAGGCCTTCTTTGGACCAAGTTTGTCTCGTTCGTCCAACTTCGTCCTCCCATTTGATCCGTTGGCATTCTTTTGACCATGTTCTTCTCGTTCGTCCCTCTTCGTCCTCCCATTTCATCCGTAGGCCTTCTTTGGACGAAGTTCGTCTCGTTCGTCCCTTTTCGTCCTCCCATTTGATCCGTAGGCCTTCTTTGGACCAAGTTCATTTCGTTCGTCCCTGTTCGTCCTCCCATTTGATCCATAGGCCTTCTTTGGACGAAGTTCGTCTCGTTCGTCCCTCTTCACCACCCATTTGATCCATAGGCCTTCTTTGGACCAAGTTCTTCTTGTTCGACCATCTTCGTCCTCCCATTTGATCCATTGGCCATTGGCATTCTTTGGACCATGTTCGTCTCGTTCGTCCATCTTCGTCCTCCCATTTGATCCGTAGGCCTTCTTTGGACCAAGTTCGTCTCGTTCGTCCATCTTCGTTCTCCCATTTCATCTGCAGGCCTTCTTTGGACCAAGTTCGTCTCGTTCGTCCATCTTCGTCCTCCCATTTGATCCATTGGCATTCTTTGGACCAAGTTCATCTCGTTTGTCCATCATCGTCCTCCCATTTGATCCGTAGGCCTTCTTTGGACCAAGTTTGTCTCGTTCGTCCAACTTCGTCCTCCCATTTGATCCGTTGGCATTCTTTGCACCATGTTCGTCTCGTTCGTCCATCTTCGTCCTCCCATTTGATCCGTACGCCTTCTTTGGACGAAGTTCGTCTTGTTCGTCCATCTTCGTCCTCCCATTTGATCCGTTGGCTTTCTTTGGACCAAGTTCGTCTCGTTCGTCCATCATCGTCCTCCCATTTGATCCGTAGGCCTTCTTTGGACCAAGTTCCTCTCGTTCGTCCATCTTCGTCCTCCCATTTGATCTATTGGCTTTCTTTGGACGAAGTTCCTCTCGTTCGTCCATATTCGTCCTCCCATTTGATTCGTAGGCCTTCTTTGGATCAAGTTCGTCTCGTTCGTCCATCTTCGTCCTCCCATTTGATCCGTAGGCCTTCTTTGGACCAAGTTTGTCTCGTTCGTCCAACTTCGTCCTCCCATTTGATCCGTTGGCATTCTTTGGACCATGTTCTTCTCGTTCGTCCCTCTTCGTCCTCCCATTTCATCCGTAGGCCTTCTTTGGACGAAGTTCGTTTCGTTCGTCCCTTTTCGTCCTCCCATTTGATCCGTAGGCCTTCTTTGGACCAAGTTCATCTCGTTCGTCCCTATTCGTCCTCCCATCTGATCCATTGGCCTTCTTTGGACGAAGTTCGTCTCGTTCGTCCCTTTTCGTCCTCCCATTTGATCCGTACGCCTTCTTTGGACGAAGTTCGTCTCGTTCGTCCATCTTCGTCCTCCCATTTGATCCGTTGGCTTTCTTTGGACGAAGTTCCTCTCGTTCGTCCATATTCGTCCTTGTTGGAACCAAATTGGTTAAAAGTGTTTTTAATACAAAAACTCCCTAAGTGATTTTATGGTTTTGATGATAACAAAATGTATTAAGGTTTTTACAAAGGATAATCAATATGTATTAAGCTTGTACAATGTTTAACAATGCTGCCTAACTAAGCTTATTGCAGTCTGCGTCCAATCAGTTCTTCATAACATTGGCTGACATTCAAAGTGAGCCTTGCGTCCAATGTTGGCACTGAAACATAAATACCAAGAGTTCTGCGTCCAGTGATTTTGGCAGAAGGAATTTACTGATATAAGAGGCAAAGCAGTTATGCGTCCAATAAGCTAGCTCATCACAATGTTGGCACTAAAATGGACACAAGAGTTCTGCGTCCAATGTTTGAGCAGAAGGAAGAATTCTGCGTCCAATGTTTGAGCAGAAGGCAAGTAATGTTGTGCGTCCAATAATTCATGAGAAGGCATTGAAGACATAAGTCCAATGTTCAAGAAAAACCATACGTCCAATGATCAGAATGCTTATAAGTCCAATATTCAAGAATGCTGATCATCCAATGATAAGTACAAGGCAATACTGGTATAAGTCCAATGTTTTTATGAGAAGCAGAATTGCAGTAAAAGTCCAATGATTTTCAAAGGAACAGATTTAGTGAGCGTCCAATGCAGATGAAGGATAAAAGTCCAATGTTCAGCATGAGCAAGAGTGCAACTCTGCGTCCAATGAAACTGAACAAACAAAAGAACTGCTCTGCGTCCAATGAAATCAGAGAGACAAAGGTACTGTTCTGCGTCCAATAAATAAGAAGGACATAAATCAAGTGTCATACGACCAATGAAGCAGATTGACAAAGGTACATCAAACAACTGTTCTGCGTCCAATAAAGCAGAAGAACAAATGTACACCAATCAACTCTGCGTCCAATAACCAGAATGAGGCAATACGTCCAATGTTGCTTTGCAACTAATCATCAGAATGGTAAGCATAAAGATGCGTCCAATGATTGAATGAATATCATATGCAATTGGTAAGTACCAGGTATGCGTCCAATGATTTCTACATGCTGCGTCCAATACGCAGAATCCATAAACTTGCTATTTATTGCTCATGCATTTAATATGGAACATATTTATTGAGCAAATGATTTGAAATAAATAGCTGTATACAATGCTTTTCTGTACAACCATTGTCAACGTTTTTGAATGTACTTTTGAAAAGCATAAAGCACTGTGGAAAGTGTACTAAGAGGGAGAATGTACTTTTAACTACTCTGTATATCTCTGAACACATCTTTCTACTTTACACAGTGTATTCTCTCTGTCTCAATAAGATATTACTATTAACCACTGTACAATTGAGACTTTGAGTACAGGTTGCTTCTGATTAAGGAGAAAGAAACGCAGACATGCACAATGAAGTAGATCTCCTCAGAGCAACGGGAAAATAGCATTTAATGCTATTAGAGAACGGTAATATTTATGAAGGCTGAAGCTGAGCTATTCGAAGAACAAGTCTGAAGCTTCATCAAAGCCTATAAATACCGTGAACAAGAAGAAGAATACAAGATACTGAACAACGAAAAAGAAAGAGCTGAACTGCTGTGCAATTTGTTATACTCTGTATAGAAAGTCTTGTATATTTTCTTTCTTCTTGTAAAAGAGAGTTTGCTTAACTCTCAAAGTGCTTTATATTTCATATCCTCACTTGTGTGAGTTAGACAGCACTTGAATCAAAAACACTCTGCTGAGTTGTTTAGCCTGAAGAGGCTGTGTTCAAAGAATACTTGGGTTTTAGCCTGAAGAGGCTGTGTTCAAAGAATACTTGGGATTTAGCCTGGAGAGGCTGTGTGCAAAGAATACTTGGGTTTTAGCCTGAAGAGGCTGTGTGCAAAGAATACTTGTATTCTATCAGGTTGATAGTGAAATCTCTCTAATTTGAGGGGACTGGACGTAGCTCTTAGGAAAGGGTGAACCAGTATAAAAACTTGTGTTATTTCTTCCTTCCCTTATCTCTTATTATATCTGTGCTTATTACTAACCAAGGGGATTGAATTGATTTTGTTTAAACAAGTTTTTCATACACCTTTAATCGCACAAAGAAAACAAGTTTTTTTAAACTAAGAGGGAAGCCTCAGCGTCCAATCTTTTGTGCGTCCAATATTTCACAATTCTGTGCGTCCAGTGTTTTAGCACTCTGTGCGTCCAATATTTCAGAAAACACTGTGCGTCCAATTTTTGAACTAAGTTGTGCGTCCAACGTTTTTAACAGCCAGCGTCCAACATTTGCGAAAAGTTTTAAAAGCTTAGAAACACAATTCAACCCCCCTTCTTGTGTTTCATCTTGTTACCTACAGTTGGCATCAGAGCTCGGTCTCTAGGGGTTGAGCACTTAACAGTGCAGAGAAGCAAAGATCCATGGAGAACGAGGGACAAGCTGTGAACAGACCACCACTGTTCAATGGAAATGAATACGACTACTGGAAGCAGAGAATGATCACATTCTTTGATGCTCAAAATATGGACCTATGGGATGTAGTGGAAACTGGCTACACTGCTCTAGTAAATGAAGCAGGTCAACAAATACCAAGAGCTCAGTGGACAGCAGACCAAAGGACCAGATTCCAGCTGAACTCGAAGGCAAGGCACTATCTGATGTGTGCCATTACAAAGTCAGAATATGACAAGGTGCACAGCTGCACTACTGCCAAGGAGATGTGGGACACTTTAGCTTTGGCACATGAAGGTTCATCTCAAGTTCGTGAGTCCAAAATCAGCATGCTAGTTCATCAATATGAACTATTCAAAATGGAGGATCACGAGTCCATTGATCAAATGTTTGGAAGATTCCAAACAATCATTAACAACCTGAGGTCCTTGGGAAAAATCTACACAACCCAGGAGCATATCAGGAAAATCCTAAGGAGTCTGCCAAGACAATGGAGACCCAAGGTGACAGCCATACAAGAAGCAAGGGATCTTTCCACTCTTGCCATGGAGGATCTTCTAGGCTCACTGAAAGTACATGAGCTTGAGCTGAATGAAGAGGGAATCGAAAAAAGGGCAAAGTCCATTGCTCTTAAAGCTAAAAAAGGGAGCACCTCAAAAGCCTTGAAGGCAAATGATTCTGATGAAGAATCATGCAGTTCAGAAGGAGAAGAAGGCTCAGATGATGATGAACTCTCCTTCATCTCCAGGAAAATAAAATCTATGTGGAAAAAGAAGGGTGGCTTCAGAAGGAAGCAATTCAACAGAAGATTTCCACAGAAGGAAGCTGAGCAAAAGGAGGAAAGTCCAGTGGTGTGCTATGGATGCAGGAAACCAGGCCACTACAAGGCAGACTGTCCTGAGGCTGAGAAGACAAAGAAGAAAGTCTTCAAGAAGAAGAAAGGTCTCATGGCAACATGGGAAGACCTCGATGATTCCTCTGATGATGAGGATAAGGAAGAGGCAAATCTGTGCCTAATGGCAGGACTCTCCTCAGTTGAAAGTGAAGACGAAGAGGAGGTAATTTCTTACTCTGAATTAAGAAATAATTTTGATGAGCTTCTTAGAGATTCATCCATTCTATCTGATGAGTACAGGTCTTTAAAGAAAAAGTTTTCTCTTATAACAAAAGATTTTGAAAAGCTTTCTTCAGAAAACAAAGTACTTAAATCAGAAAATGAAAAGTTAAGACTTCAAGTAAGTCAACCAAAAGATGAATCTCCAAAGAAATCTGAGTCCAATACTTCCTGTGAAGTACAAGTACTTCAACAAGAAGTAGATGAACTCACTGGACGTTTGTCCAAATTTGTCAGTAGCTCTGAAAAGCTTGATCAAATTTTAAAAATTCAGAGAAAACCTTCTGACAAAACTGGTTTGGGTTATGAAAAACTGAAACCAAAGTTTTCCAAGAGTCCATCAAAGTTTAATATATATTGTGGATACTGTGGAAAGGCTGGACATGTCACATCGACATGCTTCCATAATAAATGGAACAAGCTTGGACGCAGGCCAAGGACTAACATGAAAGGACCCAAGAAAATCTGGGTACCTAAGAACATGATCATTCCTGTTGCAGATTTGCTTAATGGGAGAAAAGCAACACCAGTCATGGTACCTGGACAGTGGGTGCTCACGACACATGACGGGAGAAAGGTCTATGTTCCAAGACCTCAAGCCTAGAACAAAGGGCTGGGTCACATTTGGAGGTGACCAGAAAGGTAGAATAGTTGGAATCGGTAAAATTGGTAAACATCCTTTTCCTACTATTAAAAATGTTTTATTGGTTGAAGGACTCAAACATAATCTACTTAGCATAAGTCAATTGTGTGACAGTGGATGTGATGTTTCCTTTGACAAGGATAAATGTATAGTCAAAAATTTTGATAAGTCCATTCTTTTTCAAGCAAAGAGGCAGGACAATGTTTATAAAATTGATTTCGAAAATCTGTCCAAACAGAATGTCTCATGCTTCATTTCTTTAAGTAATGAACAATGGATATGGCACAAGAAGCTTGGTCATGCAAGCTTGAGAACCATCTCAAAGCTTAATAAGCATAGCCTCGTAAGAGGACTTCCAAATCTTGTGTACAAATCTGAGGTTCTCTGTGAAGCATGTCAGAAAGGGAAACAAGTGAAAAACTCTTTTGATTCTAAAAACATTGTTTCCACTTCTAGACCTTTAGAACTTTTACATATGGATTTGTTTGGACCAACACAAACTGCTTCTTTAAGTGGAAAGAAATATGGACTTGTTATAGTTGATGACTATACTAGATGGACATGGGTTAAATTCCTAGCACACAAGGATGAGTCTTTTAAAGTATTCACCATATTTTGTAAAAGAGTCCAAACTGATAAAGGAGTTTGTATCAACTCCATTCGAAGTGATCATGGAGGTGAGTTTGAAAATGTAAACTTTCAGAGATTCTGTGAAGAGAATGGAATCCTTCACAATTTCTCTGCACCTAGAACACCACAGCAAAATGGTGTAGTAGAGAGGAAAAATCGATCTTTACAAGAGATGGCCAGGACCATGCTCAATGATCACTCAACCTCTAAGAGGTTTTGGGCTGAAGCTGTAAACACAGCATGTTATTTGCAAAACCGAATTTATATAAGGCCTATACTGAAAAAGACTCCTTATGAATTGTGGAAAGGAAGAAAACCCAACATTTCATATTTTCATCCTTTCGGATGTGAGTGTTTTATTCTTAACACCAAGGATCAACTTGGTAAATTTGACTCTAAAATTGATAATGGAATTTTTCTTGGTTATTCTGAAACTTCCAAGGCATATCGAGTTTACAACTCAAGAACCTTGACTGTTGAAGAGTCAATTCACGTTAAATTCAATGACAAAAAGCCTGACAATGATCTGTCAGAGCTAAGTGATTCTCTTGCAGATATGAGAATACAACCAGGAGGTGAAGAATCATCAAGCAAGATTGAAGAAGATGGACCAGACGCAGGAGACAGTCATGCGTCCAATACTGCAGGTGGTAAAAGCTGGCATTTTAAGACTTATCATCCTGAAGATCAAATTATTGGAAATGCAGATGATAAAGTCAGAACAAGGTCCACATTCAGAGAGCAAACTGATGTAGCATTCATCTCTGAATTGGAGCCAAAGAATATAGATGAAGCCCTATTGGATGAAGGATGGATTTTAGCAATGTAGGAGGAGCTGAATCAGTTCAAAAGAAATGATGTTTGGACTCTGGTAGCCCCACCTGAAGATAAGTCCATTATTGGAACCAAATGGGTATTCAGAAATAAGCTGGACGAAGAAGGTAATGTTGTGAGGAACAAAGCAAGGTTAGTTGCTCAAGGCTACTCACAACAGGAAGGTATTGATTTCACTGAAACCTTTGCTCCAGTAGCTAGAATTGAAGCCATTCGCATTTTACTTTCATTTGCTGCCCAACATGATATGAGGCTTTATCAAATGGATGTAAAAAGTGCATTTCTGAATGGTATAATAACAAAAGAAGTCTATGTTGAACAGCCCCCTGACTTTGAGGATCAAACTTTTCCAAATCATGTTTTTAAATTGAAAAAGGCTCTTTATGGCCTTAAGCAAGCTCCTCGAGCTTGGTATGAAAAACTAAGTTCATTTTTAATGGAAAATGGTTTTTCAAGAGGAAAAGTTGATAACACTCTTTTCAGAAAATCCATAGACTCACATTTCATCATAGTACAGATTTATGTAGATGATATTATTTTTGGTGCTACTGATGAATCTTTGTGTGGAGAATTCTCTGAATTAATGCAGAAAGAATTCGAAATGAGTATGATGGGAGAGTTGAAGTTCTTTCTTGGACTTCAAGTGAAACAGACTAAAGATGGGATATATGTGCATCAGTCCAAATACACGAAGGAGCTTCTGAAGAAGTTCAAAATGGATGATTGCAAACCCATGAATACTCCCATGCATCCAACTTGCATAATGAGCCTGAATGACAAAGATAAAAAGGTAGATCAAAAGGTATATAGAGGTATGATAGGATCTCTTTTATATCTTACTGCATCTAGACCTGATATTATGTTCAGTGTTTGCTTATGTGCAAGATTTCAATCAGATCCTAGAGATTCTCATTTGACTGCTGTCAAAAGAATTTTTAGATATCTGAAAGAGACTACTAATCTCGGTTTGTTGTTTAAGAAATCGGATGAGTACAGATTAGTAGGATTCTGTGATGTATGCTGGAGACAGGCTTGAAAGAAAAAGCACCAGTGGAGGATGTCATTTTATGGGATCCAATTTAGTATCATGGACAAGCAAGAGACAAAGCACAATTGCATTATCAACAGCCGAAGCTGAATATGTCTCTGCAGCAAGTTGTTGTTCTCAGCTCTTATGGATTAAATATCAATTGGAGGACTACAACATTTTCGAGAGTAAGATTTCTGTTCTGTGTGATAATACTGCTGCAATCAATTTATCTAAGAACCCAATCTTACACTCAAGAGCTAAGCATATAGAAATTAAACATCATTTTATTAGAGACTATGTGCAGAAGGGAACATTTGATATTCAGTTTGTTAGCACTGAAAATCAATGGGCAGATATATTTACAAAACCCCTATCTGTAGATAGATTCATTTTTATAAGGAAGCATTTGAATATGCACTTTATAAAAGACTGATGTTTAGCGTCCAATATGCTTAAGTGGAGTCTGAGTCCAATGTGACTAGAGTCCAACAGGACACGACAGTCTATTTGAGACTTAGAAATTTTTTCAAAGACTCAAAAACTTTCACATCTTAGTCATCCCACGCTGAGTCCATTCTATTTTTCATAAAGATATACTTTACAGTTGGTATCTTACAAATGCTTTGCAGTATCTTTCAGTTTGATGATCATTCTTGTTTTCAAGAAAATGGGGAGATTGTTTCTAAAAAGGGTTTTTCAGTTTTAAAGAGGTTTCTGTTTTTAAAAGCTTCAAGTCTTTTCAAAACTCTCTTTGGACTATGATGTTCTATGAACCTTTTTGCCTGATGACAAAAGGGGGAGAAAGAATGGGATTAAGTTTTAATATCTTGACTAAAAGGGGAGAAAGATTTTGACAAAAAGGGAGAAAGATTAAGTCTGATTGCATTAGTCTTATTACCATGTTATTTTGATAAGCTATTTGTGGACTAATCTTTGTTTTATGAGTAAAAGAAATTTTCAGGTACTCTAAGTCTCAAGGGGAGAAGAGTAAGGAAAAACTGAGATGTTTATCTCAGGGGGAGTTTCTCTTTGAAATTTCTGTTTTTACTGACTATTTATCTGGTTTATGCTTTATTGTTTGTAAAACTTAATAATGTTTGTCATCATCAAAAAGGGGGAGATTGTTGGAACCAAATTGGTTAAAAGTGTTTTTAATACAAAAACTCCCTAAGTGATTTTATGGTTTTGATGATAACAAAATGTATTAAGGTTTTTACAAAGGATAATCAATATGTATTAAGCTTGTACAATGTGTAACAATGCTGCCTAACTAAGCTTATTGCAGTCTGCGTCCAATCAGTTCTTCATAACATTGGCTGACATTCAAAGTGAGCCTTGCGTCCAATGTTGGCACTGAAACATAAATACCAAGAGTTCTGCGTCCAGTGATTTTGGCAGAAGGAAGTTACTGATATAAGAGGCAAAGCAGTTATGCGTCCAATAAGCTAGCTCATCACAATGTTGGCACTAAAATGGACACAAGAGTTCTGCGTCCAATGTTTGAGCAGAAGGAAGAATTCTGCGTCCAATGTTTGAGCAGAAGGCAAGTAATGTTGTGCGTCCAATAATTCATGAGAAGGCATTGAAGACATAAGTCCAATGTTCAAGAAAAACCATACGTCCAATGATCAGAATGCTTATAAGTCCAATATTCAAGAATGCTGATCATCCAATGATAAGTACAAGGCAATACTGGTATAAGTCCAATGTTTTTATGAGAAGCAGAATTGCAGTAAAAGTCCAATGATTTTCAAAGGAACAGATTTAGTGAGCGTCCAATGCAGATGAAGGATAAAAGTCCAATGTTCAGCATGAGCAAGAGTGCAACTCTGCGTCCAATGAAACTGAACAAACAAAAGAACTGCTCTGCGTCCAATGAAATCAGAGAGACAAAGGTACTGTTCTGCGTCCAATAAATAAGAAGGACATAAATCAAGTGTCATACGACCAATGAAGCAGATTGACAAAGGTACATCAAACAACTGTTCTGCGTCCAATAAAGCAGAAGAACAAATGTACACCAATCAACTCTGCGTCCAATAACCAGAATGAGGCAATACGTCCAATGTTGCTTTGCAACTAATCATCAGAATGGTAAGCATAAAGATGCGTCCAATGATTGAATGAATATCATATGCAATTGGTAAGTACCAGGTATGCGTCCAATGATTTCTACATGCTGCGTCCAATACGCAGAATCCATAAACTTGCTATTTATTGCTCATGCATTTAATATGGAACATATTTATTGAGCAAATGATTTGAAATAAATAGCTGTATACAATGCTTTTCTGTACAACCATTGTCAACGTTTTTGAATGTACTTTTGAAAAGCATAAAGCACTGTGGAAAGTGTACTAAGAGGGAGAATGTACTTTTAACTACTCTGTATATCTCTGAACACATCTTTCTACTTTACACAGTGTATTCTCTCTGTCTCAATAAGATATTACTATTAACCACTGTACAATTGAGACTTTGAGTACAGGTTGCTTCTGATTAAGGAGAAAGAAACGCAGACATGCACAATGAAGTAGATCTCCTCAGAGCAACGGGAAAATAGCATTTAATGCTATTAGAGAACGGTAATATTTATGAAGGCTGAAGCTGAGCTATTCGAAGAACAAGTCTGAAGCTTCATCAAAGCCTATAAATACCGTGAACAAGAAGAAGAATACAAGATACTGAACAACGAAAAAGAAAGAGCTGAACTGCTGTGCAATTTGTTATACTCTGTATAGAAAGTCTTGTATATTTTCTTTCTTCTTGTAAAAGAGAGTTTGCTTAACTCTCAAAGTGCTTTATATTTCATATCCTCACTTGTGTGAGTTAGACAGCACTTGAATCAAAAACACTCTGCTGAGTTGTTTAGCCTGAAGAGGCTGTGTTCAAAGAATACTTGGGTTTTAGCCTGAAGAGGCTGTGTTCAAAGAATACTTGGGATTTAGCCTGGAGAGGCTGTGTGCAAAGAATACTTGGGTTTTAGCCTGAAGAGGCTGTGTGCAAAGAATACTTGTATTCTATCAGGTTGATAGTGAAATCTCTCTAATTTGAGGGGACTGGACGTAGCTCTTAGGAAAGGGTGAACCAGTATAAAAACTTGTGTTATTTCTTCCTTCCCTTATCTCTTATTATATCTGTGCTTATTACTAACCAAGGGGATTGAATTGATTTTGTTTAAACAAGTTTTTCATACACCTTTAATCGCACAAAGAAAACAAGTTTTTTTAAACTAAGAGGGAAGCCTCAGCGTCCAATCTTTTGTGCGTCCAATATTTCACAATTCTGTGCGTCCAATGTTTTAGCACTCTGTGCGTCCAATATTTCAGAAAACACTGTGCGTCCAATTTTTGAACTAAGCTGTGCGTCCAACGTTTTTAACAGCCAGCGTCCAACATTTGCGAAAAGTTTTAAAAGCTTAGAAACACAATTCAACCCCCCTTCTTGTGTTTCATCTTGTTACCAACAGTCCTCACATTTGATCCGTAGGCCTTCTTTGGATCAAGTTCGTCTCGTTCGTCCATCTTCGTCCTCCCATTTGATCCGTAGGCCTTCTTTGGACCAAGTTTGTCTCATTCGTCCAACTTCGTCCTCCCATTTGATCCGTTGGCATTCTTTTGACCATGTTCTTCTCGTTCGTCCCTCTTCGTCCTCCCATTTCATCCGTAGGCCTTCTTTGAATGAAGTTCGTCTCGTTCGTCCCTTTTCGTCCTCCTATTTGATCCGTAGGCCTTCTTTGGACCAAGTTCATCTCGTTCGTCCCTGTTCGTCCTCCCATTTGATCCATAGGCCTTCTTTGGACGAAGTTCGTCTCGTTCGTCCCTTTTCGTCCTCCCATTTGATCCGTAGGCCTTCTTTGGACCAAGTTCGTCTCGTTCGTCCCTGTTCGTCCTCTCATTTGATCCGTTGGCATTCGTTGGACCATGTTCTTCTCGTTCGTCCATCTTCGTCCTCCCATTTGATCCGTTGGCATTCTTTGGACCCTGTTCTTCTCGTTCGTCACTCTTCGTCCTCCCATTTGATCCATTGGCATTCTTTGGACCATGTTCGTCTCGTTCGTCCACCTTCGGCCTCCCATTTGATCCGTAGGCCTTCTTTGGACCAAGTTCGTCTCGTTCGTCCCTGTTCGTCCTCGCATTTGATCCGTAGGCCTTCTTTGGACCAAGTTCGTCTCGTTCGTCCCTCTTCGTTCTCCCATTTGATCCTTAGACCTTCTTTGGACCAAGTTCGTCTCGTTCATCCATCTTCGTCCTCCCATTTGATCCATTGGCATTCTTTGGACCATGTTCTTCTCGTTCGTCCATCTTCGTCCTCCCATTTGATCCGTTGGCATTCTTTGGACCCTGTTCTTCTCGTTTGTCACTCTTCGTCCTCCCATTTGATCCATTGGCATTCTTTGGACCATGTTCGTCTCGTTCGTCCACCTTCGGCCTCCCATTTGATCCGTAGGCCTTCTTTGGACCAAGTTCGTCTCGTTCGTCCCTGTTCGTCCTTGCATTTGATCCGTAGGCCTTCTTTGGACCAAGTTCATCTCGTTCGTCCCTCTTCGTTCTCCCATTTGATCCTTAGACCTTCTTTGGACCAAGTTCGTCTCGTTCATCCATCTTCGTCCTCCCATTTGATCCGTTGGCATTCTTTGGACCATGTTCTTCTCGTTCGTCCATCTTCGTCCTCCCATTTGATCCGTTGGCATTCTTTGGACCCTGTTCTTCTCGTTCGTCACTCTTCGTCCTCCCATTTGATCCATTGGCATTCTTTGGACCATGTTCGTCTCGTTCGTCCACCTTCGTCCTCCCATTTGATCCGTAGGCCTTCTTTGGACCAAGTTCGTCTCGTTCGTCCCTGTTCGTCCTCCCATTTGATCCGTAGTCCTTCTTTGGACCAAGTTTGTCTCGTTCGTCCCTCTTCGTTCTCCCATTTGATCCGTATGCCTTCTTTGGAACAAGTTCGTCTCGTTCGTCCCTCTTCACCTCCCATTTGATCCGTAGGCCTTCTTTGGACCAAGTTCTTCTTGTTCGTCAATCTTCGTCCTCCCATTTGATCCGTTGGCATTCTTTGGACCAAGGTCGTCTCGTTCGTCCATCATCGTCCTCCCATTTGATCCGTAGGCCTTCTTTGGACCAAGTTCCTCTCGTTCGTCCATCTTCGTCCTCCCATTTGATCTGTAGGCCTTCTTTGGACCAAGTTCGTCTCGTTCGTCCATCTTCGTCCTCCCATTTGATCCGTTGGCATTCTTTGGACCAAGGTCATCTCGTTCGTCCATCATCGTCCTCCCATTTGATCCGTAGGCCTTCTTTGGACCAAGTTCCTCTCGTTCGTCCATCTTCGTCCTCCCATTTGATCCGTTGGCTTTCTTTGGACGAAGTTCCTCTCGTTCGTCCATATTCTTCCTCCCATTTGATTCGTAGGCCTTCTTTGGATCAAGTTCGTCCATCTTCGTCCTCCCATTTGATCCGTAGGCCTTCTTTGGACCAACTTTGTCTCGTTCGTCTAACTTCGTCCTCCCATTTGATCCGTTGGCATTCTTTTGACCATGTTCTTCTCGTTCGTCCCCCTTCGTCCTCCCATTTCATCGTAGGCCTTCTTTGGACGAAGTTCGTCTCGTTCGTCCCTTTTCGTCCTCCCATTTGATCCGTAGCCCTTCTTTGGACCAAGTTCGTCTCGTTCGTCCATCTTCGTCCACCCATTTGATCCGTTGGCGTTCTTTGGACGAAGTTCCTCTCGTTCGTCCATATTCGTCCTCCCATTTGATCCGTAGGCCTTCTTTGGATCAAGTTCGTCTCGTTTGTCCATCTTCGTCCTCCCATTTGATTCGTAGGCCTTCTTTGGACCAAGTTTGTCTCCTTCGTCCAACTTCGTCCTCCCATTTGATCTGTTGGCATTCTTTTGACCATGTTCTTCTCGTTCGTCCCTCTTCGTCCTCCCATTTCATCCGTAGGCCTTCTTTGGATGAAGTTCATCTCGTTCGTCCCTTTTCGTCCTCCCATTTGATCCGTAGGCCTTCTTTGGACCAAGTTCATCTCGTTCGTCCCTGTTCGTCCTCCCATTTGATCCATAGGCCTTCTTTGGACGAAGTTCGTCTCGTTCGTCCCTTTTTGTCCTCCCATTTGATCCGTAGGCCTTCTTTGGACCAAGTTCGTCTCGTTCGTCCCTGTTCGTCCTCTCATTTGATCCGTTGGCATTCGTTGGACCATGTTCTTCTCGTTCGTCCATCTTCGTCCTCCCATTTGATCCGTTGGCATTCTTTGGACCCTGTTCTTCTCGTTCGTCACTCTTCGTCCTCCCATTTGATCCATTGGCATTCTTTGGACCATGTTCGTCTCGTTCGTCCACCTTCGGCCTCCCATTTGATCCGTAGGCCTTCTTTGGACCAAGTTCGTCTCGTTCGTCCCTGTTCGTCCTCGCATTTGATCCGTAGGCCTTCTTTGGACCAAGTTCGTCTCGTTCGTCCCTCTTCGTTCCCCCTTTTGATCCTTAGACCTTCTTTGGACCAAGTTCGTCTCGTTCATCCATCTTCGTCCTCCCATTTGATCCATTGGCATTCTTTGGACCATGTTCTTCTCGTTCGTCCATCTTCGTCCTCCCATTTGATCCGTTGGCATTCTTTGGACCCTGTTCTTCTCGTTTGTCACTCTTCGTCATCCCATTTGATCCATTGGCATTCTTTGGACCATGTTCGTCTCGTTCGTCCACCTTCGGCCTCCCATTTGATCCGTAGGCCTTCTTTGGACCAAGTTCGTCTCGTTCGTCCCTATTCGTCCTTGCATTTGATCCGTAGGCCTTCTTTGGACCAAGTTCATCTCGTTCGTCCCTCTTCGTTCTCCCATTTGATCCTTAGGCCTTCTTTGGACCAAGTTCGTCTCGTTCATCCATCTTCGTCCTCCCATTTGATCCGTTGGCATTCTTTGGACCCTGTTCTTCTCGTTCGTCACTCTTCGTCCTCCCATTTGATCCATTGGCATTCTTTGGACCATGTTCGTCTCGTTCGTCCACCTTCGTCCTCCCATTTGATCCGTAGGCCTTCTTTGGACCAAGTTCGTCTCGTTCGTCCCTGTTCGTCCTCCCATTTGATCCGTAGTCCTTCTTTGGACCAAGTTTGTCTCGTTCGTCCCTCTTCGTTCTCCCATTTGATCCGTATGCCTTCTTTGGAACAAGTTCGTCTCGTTCGTCCCTCTTCACCTCCCATTTGATCCGTAGGCCTTCTTTGGACCAAGTTCTTCTTGTTCGTCCATCTTCGTCCTCCCATTTGATCCGTTGGCATTCTTTGGACCAAGGTCGTCTCGTTCGTCCATCATCGTCCTCCCATTTGATCTGTAGGCCTTCTTTGGACCAAGTTCCTCTCGTTCGTCCATCTTCGTCCTCCCATTTGATCTGTAGGCCTTCTTTGGACCAAGTTCGTCTCGTTCGTCCATCTTCGTCCTCCCATTTGATCCGTTGGCATTCTTTGGACCAAGGTCATCTCGTTCGTCCATCATCGTCCTCCCATTTGATCCGTAGGCCTTCTTTGGACCAAGTTCCTCTCGTTCGTCCATCTTCGTCCTCCCATTTGATCCGTTGGCTTTCTTTGGACGAAGTTCCTCTCGTTCGTCCATATTCTTCCTCCCATTTGATTCGTAGGCCTTCTTTGGATCAAGTTCGTCCATCTTCGTCCTCCCATTTGATCCGTAGGCCTTCTTTGGACCAACTTTGTCTCGTTCGTCTAACTTCGTCCTCCCATTTGATCCGTTGGCATTCTTTTGACCATGTTCTTCTCGTTCGTCCCCCTTCGTCCTCCCATTTCATCGTAGGCCTTCTTTGGACGAAGTTCGTCTCGTTCGTCCCTTTTCGTCCTCCCATTTGATCCGTAGCCCTTCTTTGGACCAAGTTCGTCTCGTTCGTCCATCTTCGTCCTCCCATTTGATCCGTTGGCGTTCTTTGGACGAAGTTCCTCTCGTTCGTCCATATTCGTCCTCCCATTTGATCCGTAGGCCTTCTTTGGATCAAGTTCGTCTCGTTTGTCCATCTTCGTCCTCCCATTTGATTCGTAGGCCTTCTTTGGACCAAGTTTGTCTCCTTCGTCCAACTTCGTCCTCCCATTTGATCTGTTGGCATTCTTTTGACCATGTTCTTCTCGTTCGTCCCTCTTCGTCCTCCCATTTCATCCGTAGGCCTTCTTTGGATGAAGTTCATCTCGTTCGTCCCTTTTCGTCCTCCCATTTGATCCGTAGGCCTTCTTTGGACCAAGTTCATCTCGTTCGTCCCTGTTCGTCCTCCCATTTGATCCATAGGCCTTCTTTGGACGAAGTTCGTCTCGTTCGTCCCTTTTCGTCCTCCCATTTGATCCGTAGGCCTTCTTTGGACCAAGTTCGTCTCGTTCGTACATCTTCCTCCTCCCATTTGATCCGTTGGCATTCTTTGGACCAAGTTCGCCTCGTTCGTCCATATTCGTCCTCCCATTTGATCCGTAGGCCTTCTTTGGACCAAGTTCGTCGCGTTCGTCCATCTTCGTCCTCCCATTTGATCTGTAGGCCTTCTTTGGACTAAGTTCGTTTCGTTCGTCCCTCTTCGTTCTCCCTTTTGATCCGAAGGCCTTCTTTGTACCAAGTTCGTCTCGTTCGTCCATCTTCGTCCACCCATTTGATCCATTGGCATTCTTTGGACCATGTTCGTCTCGTTCGTCCATCTTCGTCCTCCCATTTGATCCGTAGGCATTCTTTTGACCATGTTCTTCTCGTTCGTCCCTCTTCGTCCTCCCATTTCATCCGTAGGCCTTCTTTGGACGAAGTTCGTCTCGTTCGTCCCTTTTCGTCCTCCCATTTGATCCGTAGGCCATCTTTGGACCAAGTTCATCTCGTTCGTCCCTGTTCGTCCTCCCATTTGATCCATAGGCCTTCTTTGGATGAAGTTCGTCTCGTTCGTCCCTCTTCGTCCTCCCATTTGATCCGTAGGCCTTCTTTGGATCAAGTTCCTCTCGTTCGTCCATCTTCGTCCTCCCATTTGATCCGTTGGCTTTCTTTGGACGAAGTTCCTCTCGTTCGTCCATATTCGTCCTCCCATTTGATTCGTAGGCCTTCTATGGACCAAGTTCGTCGCGTTCGTCCATCTTCGTCCTCCCATTTGATCTGTAGGCCTTCTTCGGACTAAGTTCGTTTCGTTCGTCCCTCTTCGTTCTCCCTTTTGATCCGAAGGCCTTCTTTGTACCAAGTTCGTCTCGTTCGTCCATCTTCGTCCACCCATTTGATCCATTGGCATTCTTTGGACCATGTTCGTCTCGTTCGTCCATCTTCGTCCTCCCATTTGATCCGTAGGCATTCTTTTGACCATGTTCTTCTCGTTCGTCCCTCTTCGTCCTCCCATTTCATCCGTAGGCCTTCTTTGGACGAAGTTCGTCTCGTTCGTCCCTTTTCGTCCTCCCATTTGATCCGTAGGCCTTCTTTGGACCAAGTTCATCTCGTTCGTCCCTGTTCGTCCTCCCATTTGATCCATAGGCCTTCTTTGGACGAAGTTCGTCTCGTTCGTCCCTCTTCGTCCTCCCATTTGATCTGTAGGCCTTCTTTGGATCAAGTTCCTCTCGTTCGTCCATCTTCGTCCTCCCATTTGATCCGTTGGCTTTCTTTGGACGAAGTTCCTCTCGTTCGTCCATATTCGTCCTCCCATTTGATTCGTAGGCCTTCTATGGACCAAGTTCGTCGCGTTCGTCCATCTTCGTCCTCCCATTTGATCTGTAGGCCTTCTTCGGACTAAGTTCGTTTCGTTCGTCCCTCTTCG
The DNA here is from genome assembly GCA_030159175.1 of Glycyrrhiza uralensis. Taxonomy (NCBI): domain Eukaryota; kingdom Viridiplantae; phylum Streptophyta; class Magnoliopsida; order Fabales; family Fabaceae; genus Glycyrrhiza; species Glycyrrhiza uralensis. Next base: position 858,448 of record BRZY01000016.1, on the reverse strand, counting down.
TTCTCCCTTTTGATCCGAAGGCCTTCTTTGTACCAAGTTCGTCTCGTTCGTCCATCTTCGTCCTCCCATTTGATCCATTGGCATTTTTTGGACCATGTTCGTCTCGTTCGTCCATCTTCCTCCTCCCATTTGATCCGTAGGCCTCTTTGGAACAAGTTCGTCTCGTTCGTCCATCTTCGTCCTCCCATTTGATCCGAAGGCCTTCTTTGGACAAGTTTGTCTCGTTCGTCCAACTTCGTCCTCCCATTTGATCCGTTGGCATTCTTTGGACCAAGTTCGTCTCGTTCATCCATATTCGTCCTCCTATTTGATCCGTTGGCATTCTTTGGACCAAGTTCATCTCGTTCGTCCATGTTCTTCCTCCCATTTGATCCGTTAGCATTCTTTGGAGCAAGTTCGTCTCGTTCGTCCATATTCGTCCTCCCATTTGATCCGTTGGCATTCTTTGGACCAAGTTCCTCTCGTTCGTCCATCATCGTCCTCCCATTTGATCCGTAGGCCTTCATTGGACCAAGTTCCTCTCGTTCGTCCATCTTCGTCCTCCCATTTGATCCGTTGGCTTTCTTTGGACGAAGTTCCTCTCGTTCGTCCATATTCGTCCTACCATTTGATCCGTAGGCCTTCTTTGGATCAAGTTCGTCTCGTTCGTCCATCTTCGTCCTCCCATTTGATCCGTAGGCATTCTTTGGACCATGTTCTTCTCGTTCGTCCCTCTTCGTCCTCCCATTTCATCCGTAGGCCTTCTTTTGACGAAGTTCGTCTCGTTCGTCCCTTTTCGTCCTCCCATTTGATCCGTAGGCCTTCTTTGGACCAAGTTCATCTCGTTCGTCCCTGTTCGTCCTCCTATTTGATCCATAGGCCTTCTTTGGACGAAGTTCGTCTCGTTCGTCCCTTTTCGTCCTCCCATTTGATCCGTAGGCCTTCTTTGGACCAAGTTCGTCTCGTTCGTACATCTTCCTCCTCCCATTTGATCCGTTGGCATTCTTTGGACCAAGTTCGCCTCGTTCGTCCATATTCGTCCTCCCATTTGATCCGTAGGCCTTCTTTGGACCAAGTTCGTCGCGTTCGTCCATCTTCGTCCTCCCATTTGATCTGTAGGCCTTCTTTGGACTAAGTTCGTTTCGTTCGTCCCTCTTCGTTCTCCCTTTTGATCCGAAGGCCTTCTTTGTACCAAGTTCGTCTCGTTCGTCCATCTTCGTCCACCCATTTGATCCATTGGCATTCTTTGGACCATGTTCGTCTCATTCGTCCATCTTCGTCCTCCCATTTGATCCATAGGCATTCTTTTGACCATGTTCTTCTCGTTCGTCCCTCTTCGTCCTCCCATTTCATCCGTAGGCCTTCTTTGGACGAAGTTCGTCTCGTTCGTCCCTTTTCGTCCTCCCATTTGATCCGTAGGCCTTCTTTGGACCAAGTTCATCTCGTTCGTCCCTCTTCGTCCTCCCATTTGATCCGTAGGCCTTGTTTGGATCAAGTTCCTCTCGTTCGTCCATCTTCGTCCTCCCATTTGATCCGTTGGCTTTCTTTGGACGAAGTTCCTCTCGTTCGTCCATATTCGTCCTCCCATTTGATTCGTAGGCCTTCTATGGACCAAGTTCGTCGCGTTCGTCCATCTTCGTCCTCCCATTTGATCTGTAGGCCTTCTTCGGACTAAGTTCGTTTCGTTCGTCCCTCTTCGTTCTCCCTTTTGATCCGAAGGCCTTCTTTGTACCAAGTTCGTCTCGTTCGTCCATCTTCGTCCTCCCATTTGATCCATTGGCATTCTTTGGACCATTTTCGTCTCGTTCGTCCATCTTCCTCCTCCCATTTGATCCGTAGGCCTCTTTGGAACAAGTTCGTCTCGTTCGTCCATCTTCGTCCTCCCATTTGATCCGAAGGCCTTCTTTGGACAAGTTTGTCTCGTTCGTCCAACTTCGTCCTCCCATTTGATCCGTTGGCATTCTTTGGACCAAGTTCGTCTCGTTCATCCATATTCGTCCTCCTATTTGATCCGTTGGCATTCTTTGGACCAAGTTCATCTCGTTCGTCCATGTTCTTCCTCCCATTTGATCCGTTAGCATTCTTTGGAGCAAGTTCGTCTCGTTCGTCCATATTCGTCCTCCCATTTGATCCGTTGGCATTCTTTGGACCAAGTTCCTCTCGTTCGTCCATCATCGTCCTCCCATTTGATCCGTAGGCCTTCATTGGACCAAGTTCCTCTCGTTCGTCCATCTTCGTCCTCCCATTTGATCCGTTGGCTTTCTTTGGACGAAGTTCCTCTCGTTCGTCCATATTCGTCCTACCATTTGATCCGTAGGCCTTCTTTGGATCAAGTTCGTCTCGTTCGTCCATCTTCGTCCTCCCATTTGATCCGTAGGCATTCTTTGGACCATGTTCTTCTCGTTCGTCCCTCTTCGTCCTCCCATTTCATCCGTAGGCCTTCTTTTGACGAAGTTCGTCTCGTTCGTCCCTTTTCGTCCTCCCATTTGATCCGTAGGCCTTCTTTGGACCAAGTTCATCTCGTTCGTCCCTGTTCGTCCTCCTATTTGATCCATAGGCCTTCTTTGGACGAAGTTCGTCTCGTTCGTCCCTTTTCGTCCTCCCATTTGATCCGTAGGCCTTCTTTGGACCAAGTTCGTCTCGTTCGTACATCTTCCTCCTCCCATTTGATCCGTTGGCATTCTTTGGACCAAGTTCGCCTCGTTCGTCCATATTCGTCCTCCCATTTGATCCGTAGGCCTTCTTTGGACCAAGTTCGTCGCGTTCGTCCATCTTCGTCCTCCCATTTGATCTGTAGGCCTTCTTTGGACTAAGTTCGTTTCGTTCGTCCCTCTTCGTTCTCCCTTTTGATCCGAAGGCCTTCTTTGTACCAAGTTCGTCTCGTTCGTCCATCTTCGTCCACCCATTTGATCCATTGGCATTCTTTGGACCATGTTCGTCTCATTCGTCCATCTTCGTCCTCCCATTTGATCCATAGGCATTCTTTTGACCATGTTCTTCTCGTTCGTCCCTCTTCGTCCTCCCATTTCATCCGTAGGCCTTCTTTGGACGAAGTTCGTCTCGTTCGTCCCTTTTCGTCCTCCCATTTGATCCGTAGGCCTTCTTTGGACCAAGTTCATCTCGTTCGTCCCTCTTCGTCCTCCCATTTGATCCGTAGGCCTTGTTTGGATCAAGTTCCTCTCGTTCGTCCATCTTCGTCCTCCCATTTGATCCGTTGGCTTTCTTTGGACGAAGTTCCTCTCGTTCGTCCATATTCGTCCTCCCATTTGATTCGTAGGCCTTCTATGGACCAAGTTCGTCGCGTTCGTCCATCTTCGTCCTCCCATTTGATCTGTAGGCCTTCTTCGGACTAAGTTCGTTTCGTTCGTCCCTCTTCGTTCTCCCTTTTGATCCGAAGGCCTTCTTTGTACCAAGTTCGTCTCGTTCGTCCATCTTCGTCCTCCCATTTGATCCATTGGCATTCTTTGGACCATTTTCGTCTCGTTCGTCCATCTTCCTCCTCCCATTTGATCCGTAGGCCTCTTTGGAACAAATTCGTCTCGTTCGTCCATCTTCGTCCTCCCATTTGATCCGAAGGCCTTCTTTGGACAAGTTTGTCTCGTTCGTCCAACTTCGTCCTCCCATTTGATCCGTTGGCATTCTTTGGACCAAGTTCGTCTCGTTCATCCATATTCGTCCTCCTATTTGATCCGTTGGCATTCTTTGGACCAAGTTCATCTCGTTCGTCCATGTTCTTCCTCCCATTTGATCCGTTAGCATTCTTTGGAGCAAGTTCGTCTCGTTCGTCCATATTCGTCCTCCCATTTGATCTGTTGGCATTCTTTGGACCAAGTTCCTCTCGTTCGTCCATCATCGTCCTCCCATTTGATCCGTAGGCCTTCATTGGACCAAGTTCCTCTCATTCGTCCATCTTCGTCCTCCCATTTGATCCGTTGGCTTTCTTTGGACGAAGTTCCTCTCGTTCGTCCATATTCGTCCTACCATTTGATCCGTAGGCCTTCTTTGGATCAAGTTCGTCTCGTTCGTCCATCTTCGTCCTCCCATTTGATCCGTAGGCATTCTTTGGACCATGTTCTTCTCGTTCGTCCCTCTTCGTCCTCCCATTTCATCCGTAGGCCTTCTTTTGACGAAGTTCGTCTCGTTCGTCCGTTTTCGTCCTCCCATTTGATCCGTAGGCCTTCTTTGGACCAAGTTCATCTCGTTCGTCCCTGTTCGTCCTCCCATTTGATCCATAGGCCTTCTTTGGACGAAGTTCGTCTCGTTCGTCCCTTTTCGTCCTCCCATTTGATCCGTAGGCCTTCTTTGGACCAAGTTCGTCTCGTTCGTCCATCTTCGTCCTCCCATTTGATCCGTTGGCTTTCTTTGGACGAAGTTCCTCTCGTTCGTCCATATTCGTCCTCCCATTTGATCCGTAGGCCTTCTATGGACCAAGTTCAACTCGTTCGTCCCTGTTCGTCCCTTTTCGTCCTCCCATTTGATCCGTAGGCTTTCTATGGACCAAGTTCAACTCGTTCGTCCCTGTTCGTCCTCCCATTTGATCCATAGGCCTTCTTTGGACGAAGTTCGTATCATTCGTCCCTTTTCGTCCTCCCATTTGATCCGTAGGCCTTCTTTGGACCAAGTTCGTCTCGTTCGTCCCTGTTCGTCCTCCCATTTGATCCGTAGGCCTTCTTTGGACCAAGTTCGTCTCGTTCGTCCATCTACGTCCTCCCATTTGATCCATTGGCATTCTTTGGACCATGTTCGTCTCGTTCGTCCATCTTCGTCCTCCCATTTGATCCGTAGGCTTCTTTGGAACAAGTTCGTCTCGTTCGTCCATCTTCGTCCTCCCATTTGATCCGTAGGCCTTCTTTGGACAAGTTTGTCTCGTTCGTCCAACTTCGTGCTCCCATTTGATCCGTTGGCATTCTTTGGACCAAGTTCGTCTCGTTCATCCATATTCGTCCTCCCATTTGATCCGTTGGCATTCTTTGGACCAAGTTCATCTCGTTCGTCCATCTTCTTCCTCCCATTTGATCCGTTAGCATTCTTTGGACCAAGTTCGTCTCGTTCGTCCATATTCGTCCTCCCATTTGATCCGTTGGCATTCTTTGGACCAAGTTCCTCTCGTTCGTCCATCATCGTCCTCCCATTTGATCCGTAGGCCTTCATTGGACCAAGTTCCTCTCGTTCGTCCATCTTCGTCCTCCCATTTGATCCGTTGGCTTTCTTTGGATGAAGTTCCTCTCGTTCGTCCATATTCGTCCTACCATTTGATCCGTAGGCCTTCTTTGGATCAAGTTCGTCTCGTTCGTCCATCTTTGTCCTCCCATTTGATCCGTAGGCATTCTTTGGACCATGTTCTTCTCGTTCGTCCCTCTTCGTCCTCCCATTTCATCCGTAGGCCTTCTTTTGACGAAGTTCGTCTAGTTCGTCCCTTTTCGTCCTCCCATTTGATCCGTAGGCCTTCTTTGGACCAAGTTCATCTCGTTCGTCCCTGTTCGTCCTCCCATTTGATCCATAGGCCTCCTTTGGACGAAGTTCGTCTCGTTCGTCCCTTTTCGTCCTCCCATTTGATCCGTAGGCCATCTTTGGACCAAGTTCGTCTCGTTCGTCCATATTCGTCCTCCCATTTGATCCGTAGGCCTTCATTGGAGCAAGTTCGTCTCGTTCGTCCATCTTCGTCCTCCCATTTGATCCGTAGGCCTTTTTTGGACCAAGTTCGTCTCGTTCGTCCATCTTCGTCCTCCCATTTGATCCGTAGGCCTTCTTTGGACCAAGTTTGTCTCGTTCGTCCAACTTCGTCCTCCCATTTGATCCATTGGCATTCTTTGGACCATGTTCGTCTCGTTCGTCCACCTTCGTCCTCCCATTTGATCCGTAGGCATTCTTTGGACAAAGTTCGTCTCGTTCGTCCCTATTCGTCCTCCCATTTGATCCGTAGGCCTTCTTTGGACCAAGTTCGTCTCGTTCGTCCCTCTTCGTTCTCCCATTTAATCCGTAGGCCTTCTTTGGACCAAGTTCGTCTCGATCGTCCATCTTCGCCCTCCCATTTGATCCGTTGGCATTCTTTGGACCAAGTTCGGGTCGTTTGTCCATATTCGTCCTCCCATTTGATCCGTAGGCCTTCTTTGGACCAAGTTCGTCTGGTTCGTCCATCTTCGTCCTCCCATTTGATCCGTAGGCCTTCTTTGGACCAAGTTCGTCTCGTTCGTCCCTATTCGTCCTCCCATTTGATCCGTAGGCCTTCTTTGGACCAAGTTCGTCTCGTTCGTCCCTCTTCGTGCTCCCATTTGATCCGTAGGCCTTCTTTGGACCAAGTTCGTCTCGTTCGTCCATCTTTGTCCTCCCATTTGATCCGTTGGCATTCTTTGGACCAAGTTCGTGTCGTTTGTCCATATTCGTCCTCCCATTTGATCCATAGGCCTTCTTTGGACCAAGTACGTCTGGTTCGTTCATCTTCGTCCTCCCATTTGATCCGTAGGCCTTCTTTGGACCAAGTTCGTCTCGTTCGTCCCTTTTCGTCCTCTCATTTGATCCGTAGGCATTCTTTTGACTATGTTATTCTCGTTCGTCCCTCTTCGTCCTCCCATTTCATCCGTAGGCCTTCTTTGGTCGAAGTTCGTCTCGTTCATCCCTTTTCGTCCTCCCATTTGATCCGTAGGCTTTCTATGGACCAAGTTCATCTCGTTCGTCCCTGTTCGTCCTCCCATTTGATCCATAGGCCTTCTTTGGACGAAGTTCGTCTCGTTCGTCCCTCTTCGTCCTCCCATTTCATCCGTAGGCCTTCTTTGGACGAAGTTCGTTTCGTTCGTCCCTTTTCGTCCTCCCATTTGATCCGTAGGCTTTCTATGGACCAAGTTCAACTCGTTCGTCCCTGTTCGTCCTCCCATTTGATCCATAGGCCTTCTTTGGACGAAGTTCGTATCATTCGTCCCTTTTCGTCCTGCCATTTGATCCGTAGGCCTTCTTTGGACCAAGTTCGTCTCGTTCGTCCCTGTTCGTCCTCCCATTTGATCCGTAGGCCTTCTTTGGACCAAGTTCGTCTCGTTCGTACATCTTCCTCCTCCCATTTGATCCGTTGGCATTCTTTGGACCAAGTTCGTCTCGTTCGTCCATATTCGTCCTCCCATTTGATCCGTAGGCCTTCTTTGGACCAAGTTCGTCGCGTTCGTCCATCTTCGTCCTCCCATTTGATCTGTAGGCCTTCTTTGGACCATGTTCGTCGCGTTCGTCCCTCTTCGTTCTCCCTTTTGATCCGAAGGCCTTCTTTGGACCATGTTCTTCTCTTTCGTCCTTCTTCGTCCTCCCATTTGATCCATTGGCATTCTTTGGACCATGTTCGTCTCGTTGGTCCACCTTCGTCCTCCTATTTGATCCGTAGGCCTTCTTTGGACGAAGTTCGTCTCGTTCATCCCTTTTCGTCCTCCCATTTGATCTGTAGGCCTTCTTTGGACCAAGTTCGTCTCGTTCGTCCATCTTCGTCCTCCCATTTGATCCGTTGGCATTCTTTGGACCTAGTTCGTCTCTTTCGTCCATCATCATCCTCCCATTTGATCCATAGGCCTTCTTTGGACCAAGTTCTTCTCGTTCGTCCATCTTCATCCTCCCATTTGATCCGTTGGCTTTCTTTGGACGAAGGTCCTCTCGTTCGTCCATATTTGTCCTCCCATTTGATCCGTAGGCCTTCTTCGGATCAAGGTCGTCTTGTTCGTCCATCTTCGTCCTCCCATTTGATCCGTAGGCCTTCTTTGGACCATGTTCGTCTCGTTCGTCCATCTTCGTCCTCCCATTTGATCCGTAGGCCTTCTTTGGACCAAATTCGTCTCGATCATCTATCTTCATGCTCCTATTTGATCCATTGGCATTCTTTCGACCAAGTTCGTCTCGTTCATCCCTTTTCGTCCTCCCATTTGATCCGTAGGCCTTCTTTGGACCAATTTCGTCGCGTTCGTCCATCTTCGTCCTCCCATTTGATCTGTAGGCCTTCTTTGGACTAAGTTCGTTTCGTTCGTCCCTCTTCGTTCTCCCTTTTGATCTGAAGGCCTTCTTTGGACCAAGTTCGTCTCGTTCGTCCATCTTCGTCCTCCCATTTGATCCAGTGGCATTCTTTGGACCATGTTCGTCTCGTTCGTCCATCTTCGTCCTCCCATTTGATCTGTAGGCCTCTTTGGAACAAGTTCGTCTCGTTCGTCCCTCTTCGTCGTCCAATTTGATCCGTAGGCCTTCTTTGGACCAAGTTCGTTTCATTCGTCCATCTTCGTCCTCCCATTTGATCCATTGGCATTCTTTAGACCATGTTCGTGTCGTTCGTCCCTCTTCGTCCTCCCATTTAATCCATTGGCATTCTTTGGACCATGTTCGTCTCGTTCGTCCACCTTCGTCCTCCCATTTGATTCGTAGGCCTTCTTTGGAACAAGTTCGTCTCGTTCGTCCCTGTTCGTCCTCCCATTTGATCCGTAGGCCTTCTTTGGATCAAGTTCGTCTCGTTTGTCCCTCTTCGTTCTCCCATTTGATCCGTAGGCCTTCTTTGGACCAAGTTCGTCTCGTTCGTCCATCTTCGTCCTCCCATTTGATCCGTTGGCATTCTTTGGACCAAGTTCGTGTCGTTCGTCCATATTCGTCCTCCCATTTGATTCGTTGGCATTCTTTGGACTAAGTTCGTCTCGTTCGTCCATCTTCATGCTCCCATTTGATCCATTGGCATTCTTTTGACCAAGTTCGTCTCGTTCATCCCTTTTCGTCCTCCCATTTGATCCGTAGCTTTCTTTGGACCAAGTTCGTCTCGTTCGTCCATCTTCGTCCTCCCATTTGATCCGTAGGCCTTCTTTGGACCAAGTTTGTCTCGTTCGTCCATCTTCGTCCTCCCATTTGATCCTTTGGCATTCCGTGGACCATATTCGTCTCGTTCGTCCATCTTCGTCCTCCCATTTGATCTGTAGGCCTTCTTTGGACCATGTTCACCTCGTTCGTCCCTGTTCGTCCTCCCATTTGATCCGTAGGCCTTCTTTGTACCAAATTCGTCTCGTTCGTCCATCTTCATGGTCCCATTTGATCCATTGGCATTCTTTCGACCAAGTTCGTCTCGTTCATCCCTTTTCGTCCTCCCATTTGATCCGTAGGCCTTCTTTGGACCAAGTTCGTCTCGTTCGTCCATCTTCGTCCTCCCATTTGATCCGTTGGCATTCTTTGGACCATGTTCTTCTCGTTCGTCCCTCTTCGTACTCCCATTTGATCCGTAGGCCTTCTTTGGTCCAAGTTCGTCTCGTTCGTCCATCTTCGTCCTCCCATTTGATCCGTTGGCAATCTTTGGACTAAGTTCGTCTCGTTCGTCCATCTTCCTGCTCCCATTTGATCCATTGGCATTCTTTCGACCAAGTTCGTCTCTTTCATCCCTTTTCGTCCTCCCATTTGATCCGTAGGCCTTCTTTGGACCAAGTTCGTCTCGTTCATCCATCTTCGTCCTCCCATTTGATCTGTAGGCCTTCTTTGGACCATGTTCGTTTCGTTCGTCCCTCTTCGTTCTCCCATTTGATCCGAAGGCCTTCTTTGGACCAAGTTCGTCTCGTTCGTCCATCTTCGTCCTCCCATTTGATCCGTTGGCATTCTTTGGACTAAGTTCGTCTCGTTCGTCCATCTTCCTGCTCCCATTTGATCCATTGGCATTCTTTCGACCAAGTTCGTCTCTTTCATCCCTTTTCGTCCTCCCATTTGATCCGTAGGCCTTCTTTGGACCAAGTTCGTCTCGTTCGTCCATCTTCGTCCTCCCATTTGATCCGTTGGCATTCTTTGGACCATGTTCTTCTCGTTCGTCCCTCTTCGTCCTCCCATTTGATCCATTGGCATTCTTTGGCCATTTTCGTCTCGTTCGTCCCTCTTCGTCCTCCCATTTGATCCGTAGGCCTTCTTTAGAGCATGTTCGTCTCGTTCGTCCCTCTACGTCCTCCCATTTGATCCGTAGGCCTTTTTTTGACCATGTTCGTCTCGTTCGTCCCTCTTCGTCCTCCCATTTGATCCGTAGGCCTTCTTTGGACCAAGTTCGTCTCGTTCGTCCCTTTTCGTCCTCTCATTTGATCCGTAGGCCTTCTTTGGACCAAGTTCATCTCGTTCGTCCTTGTTCGTCCTCCCATTTGATCCGTAGGCCTTCTTTGGACGAAGTTCGTCCCTTTTCATCCTCCCATTTGATCTGTAGGCCTTCTTTGGACCAAGTTCGTCTCGTTCGTCCCTGTTCGTCCTCCCATTTGATCCGTAGGCCTTCTTTGGACCAAGTTCGTCTCGTTCGTCCCTGTTCGTCCTCCCATTTGATCCGTAGGCCTTCTTTGGACCAAGTTCGTCTCGTTCGTCCCTGTTCGTCCTCCCATTTGATCCGTAGGCCTTCTTTGGACCAAGTTCGTCTCGTTCATCCATCTTCGTCCTCCCATTTGATCTGTAGGCCTTCTTTGGACTAAGTTCGTTTCGTTCGTCCCTCTTCGTTCTCCCATTTGATCCGAAGGCCTTCTTTGGACCAAGTTCGTCTCGTTCGTCCATCTTCGTCCTCCCATTTGATCCGTTGGCATTCTTTGGACTAAGTTCGTCTCGTTCGTCCATCTTCCTGCTCCCATTTGATCCATTGGCATTCTTTCGACCAAGTTCGTCTATTTCATCCCTTTTCGTCCTCCCATTTGATCCGTAGGCCTTCTTTGGACCAAGTTCGTCTCGTTCGTCCATCTTCGTCCTCCCATTTGATCCGTTGGCATTCTTTGGACCATGTTCTTCTCGTTCGTCCCTCTTCGTCCTCCCATTTGATCCATTGGCATTCTTTGGACCATTTTCGTCTCGTTCGTCCCTCTTCGTCCTCCCATTTGATCCGTAGGCCTTCTTTAGAGCATGTTCGTCTCGTTCGTCCCTCTACGTCCTCCCATTTGATCCGTAGGCCTTTTTTTGACCATGTTCGTCTCGTTCGTCCCTCTTCGTCCTCCCATTTGATCCGTAGGCCTTCTTTGGACCAAGTTCGTCTCGTTCGTCCCTTTTCGTCCTCTCATTTGATCCGTAGGCCTTCTTTGGACCAAGTTCATCTCGTTCGTCCCTATTCGTCCTCCCATTTGATCCGTAGGCCTTCTTTGGACGAAGTTCGTCCCTTTTCATCCTCCCATTTGATCTGTAGGCCTTCTTTGGACCAAGTTCGTCTCGTTCGTCCCTGTTCGTCCTCCCATTTGATCCGTAGGCCTTCTTTGGACCAAGTTCGTCTCGTTCGTCCCTGTTCGTCCTCCCATTTGATCCGTAGGCCTTCTTTGGACCAAGTTCGTCTCGTTCGTCCCTGTTCGTCCTCCCATTTGATCCGTAGGCCTTCTTTGGTCCAAGTTCGTCTCCTTCATCCATCTTCGTCCTCCCATTTGATCTGTAGGCCTTCTTTGGACTAAATTTGTTTCGTTCGTCCCGCTTCGTTCTCCCATTTGATCCGAAGGCCTTCTTTGGACCAAGTTCGTCTCGTTCGTCCATCTTCGTCCTCCCATTTGATCCGTTGGCATTCTTTGGACTAAGTTTGTCTCGTTCGTCCATCTTCATGCTCCCATTTGATCCATTGGCATTCTTTCGACCAAGTTCGTCTCTTTCATCCCTTTTCGTCCTCCCATTTGATCCGTAGGCCTTCTTTGGACCAAGTTTGTCTCGTTCGTCCATCTTCGTCCTAACATTTGATCCGTTGGCATTCTTTGGACCATGTTCTTCTCGTTCGTCCCTCTTCGTCCTCCCATTTGATCCATTGGCATTCTTTGGACCATTTTCGTCTCGTTCATCCCTTTTCGTCCTCCCATTTGATCCGTAGGCCTTCTTTGGACCAAGTTCGTCTCATTCGTCCATCTTCGTCCTCCCATTTGATCCGTTGGCATTCTTTGGACCAAGTTCGTGTCGTTTGTCCATATTCGTCCTCCCATTTGATCCGTAGGCCTTCTTTGGACCAAGTTCGTCTTGTTCGTCCATCTTCGTCCTCCCATTTGATCCGTAGGCCTTCTTTGGACCAAGTTCGTCTCGTTCGTCCCTTTTCGTCCTCTCATTTGATCCGTAGGCATTCTTTTGACCATGTTCTTCTCGTTCGTCCCTCTTCGTCCTCCCATTTCATCCGTAGGCCTTCTTTGGACGAAGTTCGTCTCGTTCATCCCTTTTCGTCCTCCCATTTGATCCGTAGGCTTTCTATGGACCAAGTTCATCTCGTTCGTCCCTGTTCGTCCTCCCATTTGATCCATAGGCCTTCTTTGGACGAAGTTCGTCTCGTTCCTCCCTTTTCGTCCTCCCATTTGATCCGTAGGCCTTCTTTGGACCAAGTTCATCTTGTTCGTCCATCTTCGTCCTCCCATTTGATCCGTAGGCCTTCTTTGGACCAAGTTCGTCTCGTTTGTCCCTTTTCGTCCTCTCATTTGATCCGTAGGCATTCTTTTGACCATGTTCTTCTCGTTCATCCCTCTTCGTCCTCCCATTTCATCCGTAGGCCTTCTTTGGACGAAGTTCGTCTCGTTCGTCCCTTTTCGTCCTCCCATTTGATCCGTAGGCTTTCTATGGACCAAGTTCAACTCGTTCGTCCCTGTTCGTCCTCCCATTTGATCCATAGGCCTTCTTTGGACGAAGTTCGTATCATTCGTCCCTTTTCGTCCTCCCATTTGATCCGTAGGCCTTCTTTGGACCAAGTTCGTCTCGTTCGTCCCTGTTCGTCCTCCCATTTGATCCGTAGGCCTTCTTTGGACCAAGTTCGTCTTGTTCGTACATCTTCCTCCTCCCATTTGATCCGTTAGCATTCTTTGGACCAAGTTCGTCTCGTTCGTCCATATTCGTCCTCCCATTTGATCCGTAGGCCTTCTTTGGACCAAGTTCGTTGCGTTCGTCCATCTTCGTCCTCCCATTTGATCTGTAGGCCTTCTTTGGACCAAGTTCGTCGCGTTCGTCCCTCTTCGTTCTCCCTTTTGATCCGAAGGCCTTCTTTGGACCAAGTTCGTCTCGTTCGTCCATCTTCGTCCTCCCATTTGATCCATTGGCATTCTTTGGACCATGTTCGTCTCGTTCGTCCATCTTCGTCCTCCCATTTGATCCGTAGGCCTTCTTTTGACCATGTTCGTCTCGTTCGTCCCTCTTCGTCCTCCCATTTGATCCGTAGGCCTTCTTTGGACCAAGTTCGTCTCGTTCGTCACTTTTCGTCCTCGCATTTGATCCGTAGGCCTTCTTTGGACCAAGTTCATCCCGTTCGTCCCTGTTCGTCCTCCCATTTGATCCGTAGGCCTTCTTTGGACGAAGTTCGTCCCTTTTCATCCTCCCATTTGATCTGTAGGCCTTCTTTGGACCAAGTTCGTCTCGTTCGTCCCTGTTCGTCCTCCCATTTGATCCGTAGGCCTTCTTTGGACCAAGTTCGTCTCGTTCGTCCCTGTTCGTCCTCCCATTTGATCCGTACGCCTTCTTTGGACCAAGTTCGTCTCGTTCGTCCCTGTTCGTCCTCCCATTTGATCCGTAGGCCTTCTTTGGTCCAAGTTCGTCTCGTTCATCCATCTTCGTCCACCCATTTGATCTGTAGGCCTTCTTTGGACCAAGTTCGTCTTGTTCGTACATCTTCCTCCTCCCATTTGATCCGTTGGCATTCTTTGGACCATGTTCGTCTCGTTCGTCCATATTCGTCCTCCCATTTGATCCCTAGGCCTTCTTTGGACCAATTTCGTCTTGTTCGTACATCTTCCTCCTCCCATTTGATCCGTTGGCATTCTTTGGACCATGTTCGTCTCGTTCGTCCATATTCGTCCTCCCATTTGATCCCTAGGCCTTCTTTGGACCAAGTTCGTCGCGTTCGTCCATCTTCGTCCTCCCATTTGATCTGTAGGCCTTCTTTGGACCAAGTTCGTCGCGTTCGTCCCTCTTCGTTCTCCCTTTTGATCCGAAGGCCTTCTTTGGACCAAGTTCGTCTCGTTCGTCCATCTTCGTCCTCCCATTTGATCCATTGGCATTCTTTGGACCATGTTCGTCTCGTTCGTCCATCTTCGTCCTCCCATTTGATCCGTAGGCCTCTTTGGAACAAGTTCGTCTCGTTCGTCCCTCTTCGTCCGCCCATTTGATCCGTAGGTCTTCTTTGGACTAAGTTCGTCTCATTCATCCATCTTCGTCCTCCTATTTGATCCATTGGCATTCTTTGGACCATTTTCGTCTCATTCGTCCCTCTTCGTCCTCCCATTTGTTCCGTAGGCTTTCTTAGGACCAAGTTCGTCTCATTCGTCCATCTTCGTCCTCCCATTTGATCCATTGGCATTCTTTGGACCATGTTGTTCTCTTTCGTCCTTCTTCGTCCTCCCATTTGATCCATTGGCATTCTTTGGACCATGTTCGTCTCGTTGGTCCACCTTCGTCCTCCTATTTGATCCGTAGGCCTTCTTTGGACGAAGTTCGTCTCGTTCATCCCTTTTCGTCCTCCCATTTGATCTGTAGGCCTTCTTTGGACCAAGTTCGTCTCGTTCGTCCATCTTCGTCCTCCCATTTGATCCGTTGGCATTCTTTGGACCTAGTTCGTCTCTTTCGTCCATCATCATCCTCCCATTTGATCCATAGGCCTTCTTTGGACCAAGTTCTTCTCGTTCGTCCATCTTCATCCTCCCATTTGATCCGTTGGCTTTCTTTGGACGAAGTTCCTCTCGTTCGTCCATATTCGTCCTCCCATTTGATCCGTAGGCCTTCTTTGGATCAAGGTCGTCTCGTTCGTCCCTCTTCGTCCTCCCATTTGATCCGTAGGCCTTCTTTGGACCAAGTTCGTCTTGTTCGTACATCTTCCTCCTCCCATTTGATCCGTTGGCATTCTTTGGACCATGTTCGTCTCGTTCGTCCATATTCGTCCTCCCATTTGATCCCTAGGCCTTCTTTGGACCAAGTTCGTCGCGTTCGTCCATCTTCGTCCTCCCATTTGATCTGTAGGCCTTCTTTGGACCAAGTTCGTCGCGTTCGTCCCTCTTCGTTCTCCCTTTTGATCCGAAGGCCTTCTTTGGACCAAGTTCGTCTCGTTCGTCCATCTTCGTCCTCCCATTTGATCCATTGGCATTCTTTGGACCATGTTCGTCTCGTTCGTCCATCTTCGTCCTCCCATTTGATCCGTAGGCCTCTTTGGAACAAGTTCGTCTCGTTCGTCCCTCTTCGTCCGCCCATTTGATCCGTAGGTCTTCTTTGGACCAAGTTCGTCTCATTCATCCATCTTCGTCCTCCTATTTGATCCATTGGCATTCTTTAGACCATGTTCGTGTCGTTCGTCCCTCTTCGTCCTCCCATTTGATCCATTGGCATTCTTTGGACCATTTTCGTCTCATTCGTCCCTCTTCGTCCTCCCATTTGCTCCGTAGGCTTTCTTAGGACCAAGTTCGTCTCATTCGTCCATCTTCGTCCTCCCATTTGATCCATTGGCATTCTTTGGACCATGTTGTTCTCTTTCGTCCTTCTTCGTCCTCCCATTTGATCCATTGGCATTCTTTGGACCATGTTCGTCTCGTTGGTCCACATTCGTCCTCCTAATTGATCCGTAGGCCTTCTTTGGACGAAGTTCGTCTCGTTCATCCCTTTTCGTCCTCCCATTTGATCTGTAGGCCTTCTTTGGACCAAGTTCGTCTCGTTCGTCCATCTTCGTCCTCCCATTTGATCCGTTGGCATTCTTTGGACCTAGTTCGTCTCTTTCGTCCATCATCATCCTCCCATTTGATCCATAGGCCTTCTTTGGACCAAGTTCTTCTCGTTCGTCCATCTTCATCCTCCCATTTGATCCGTTGGCTTTCTTTGGACGAAGTTCCTCTCGTTCGTCCATATTCGTCCTCCCATTTGATCCGTAGGCCTTCTTTGGATCAAGGTCGTCTTGTTCGTCCATCTTCGTCCTCCCATTTGATCCGTAGGCCTTCTTTGGACCATGTTCGCCTCGTTCGTCCATCTTCGTCCTCCCATTTGATCCGTAGGCCTTCTTTGGACCAAATTCGTCTCGTTCGTCTATCTTCATGCTCCTATTTGATCCATTGGCATTCTTTCGACCAAGTTCGTCTCGTTCATCCCTTTTCGTCCTCCCATTTGATCCGTAGGACTTCTTTGGACCAATTTCGTCGCGTTCGTCCATCTTCGTCCACCCATTTGATCTGTAGGCCTTCTTTGGACTAAGTTCGTTTCGTTCGTCCCTCTTCATTCTCCCTTTTGATCTGAAGGCCTTCTTTGGACCAAGTTCGTCTCGTTCGTCCATCTTCGTCCTCCCATTTGATCCAGTGGCATTCTTTGGTCCATGTTCGTCTCGTTCGTCCATCTTCGTCCTCCCATTTGATCTGTAGGCCTCTTTGGAACAAGTTCGTCTCGTTCGTCCCTCTTCGTCGTCCAATTTGATCCGTAGGCCTTCTTTGGACCAAGTTCGTTTCATTCGTCCATCTTCGTCCTCCCATTTGATCCGTAGGCCTTCTTTGGAACAAGTTCGTCTCGTTCGTCCCTGTTCGTCCTCCCATTTGATCCGTAGGCCTTCTTTGGACCAAGTTCGTCTCGTTCGTCCCTCTTCGTTCTCCCATTTGATCCGTAGGCCTTCTTTGGACCAAGTTCGTCTCGTTCGTCCGTCTTCGTCCTCCCATTTGATCCGTTGGCATTCTTTGGACCAAGTTCGTGTCGTTCGTCCATATTCGTCCTCCCATTTGATCCGTTGGCATTCTTTGGACTAAGTTCGTCTTGTTCGTACATCTTCCTCCTCCCATTTGATCCGTTGGCATTCTTTGGACCATGTTCGTCTCGTTCGTCCATATTCGTCCTCCCATTTGATCCCTAGGCCTTCTTTGGACCAAGTTCGTCGCGTTCGTCCATCTTCGTCCTCCCATTTGATCTGTAGGCCTTCTTTGGACCAAGTTCGTCGCATTCGTCCCTCTTCGTTCTCCCTTTTGATCCGAAGGCCTTCTTTGGACCAAGTTCGTCTCGTTCGTCCATCTTCGTCCTCCCATTTGATCCATTGGCATTCTTTGGACCATGTTCGTCTCGTTCGTCCATCTTCGTCCTCCCATTTGATCCGTAGGCCTCTTTGGAACAAGTTCGTCTCGTTCGTCCCTCTTCGTCCGCCCATTTGATCCGTAGGTCTTCTTTGGACCAAGTTCGTCTCATTCATCCATCTTCGTCCTCCTATTTGATCCATTGGCATTCTTTAGACCATGTTCGTGTCGTTCGTCCCTCTTCGTCCTCCCATTTGATCCATTGGCATTCTTTGGACCATTTTCGTCTCATTCGTCCCTCTTCGTCCTCCCATTTGCTCCGTAGGCTTTCTTAGGACCAAGTTCGTCTCATTCGTCCATCTTCGTCCTCCCATTTGATCCATTGGCATTCTTTGGACCATGTTGTTCTCTTTCGTCCTTCTTCGTCCTCCCATTTGATCCATTGGCATTCTTTGGACCATGTTCGTCTCGTTGGTCCACATTCGTCCTCCTAATTGATCCGTAGGCCTTCTTTGGACGAAGTTCGTCTCGTTCATCCCTTTTCGTCCTCCCATTTGATCTGTAGGCCTTCTTTGGACCAAGTTCGTCTCGTTCGTCCATCTTCGTCCTCCCATTTGATCCGTTGGCATTCTTTGGACCTAGTTCGTCTCTTTCGTCCATCATCATCCTCCCATTTGATCCATAGGCCTTCTTTGGACCAAGTTCTTCTCGTTCGTCCATCTTCATCCTCCCATTTGATCCGTTGGCTTTCTTTGGACGAAGTTCCTCTCGTTCGTCCATATTCGTCCTCCCATTTGATCCGTAGGCCTTCTTTGGATCAAGGTCGTCTTGTTCGTCCATCTTCGTCCTCCCATTTGATCCGTAGGCCTTCTTTGGACCATGTTCGCCTCGTTCGTCCATCTTCGTCCTCCCATTTGATCCGTAGGCCTTCTTTGGACCAAATTCGTCTCGTTCGTCTATCTTCATGCTCCTATTTGATCCATTGGCATTCTTTCGACCAAGTTCGTCTCGTTCATCCCTTTTCGTCCTCCCATTTGATCCGTAGGACTTCTTTGGACCAATTTCGTCGCGTTCGTCCATCTTCGTCCACCCATTTGATCTGTAGGCCTTCTTTGGACTAAGTTCGTTTCGTTCGTCCCTCTTCATTCTCCCTTTTGATCTGAAGGCCTTCTTTGGACCAAGTTCGTCTCGTTCGTCCATCTTCGTCCTCCCATTTGATCCAGTGGCATTCTTTGGTCCATGTTCGTCTCGTTCGTCCATCTTCGTCCTCCCATTTGATCTGTAGGCCTCTTTGGAACAAGTTCGTCTCGTTCGTCCCTCTTCGTCGTCCAATTTGATCCGTAGGCCTTCTTTGGACCAAGTTCGTTTCATTCGTCCATCTTCGTCCTCCCATTTGATCCGTAGGCCTTCTTTGGAACAAGTTCGTCTCGTTCGTCCCTGTTCGTCCTCCCATTTGATCCGTAGGCCTTCTTTGGACCAAGTTCGTCTCGTTCGTCCCTCTTCGTTCTCCCATTTGATCCGTAGGCCTTCTTTGGACCAAGTTCGTCTCGTTCGTCCGTCTTCGTCCTCCCATTTGATCCGTTGGCATTCTTTGGACCAAGTTCGTGTCGTTCGTCCATATTCGTCCTCCCATTTGATCCGTTGGCATTCTTTGGACTAAGTTCGTCTCGTTCGTCCATCTTCATGCTCCCATTTGATCCATTGGCATTCTTTCGACCAAGTTCGTCTCGTTCATCCCTTTTCGTCCTCCCATTTGATCCGTAGCTTTCTTTGGACCAAGTTCGTCTCGTTCGTCCATCTTCGTCCTCCCATTTGATCCGTAGGCCTTCTTTGGACCAAGTTTGTCTCGTTCGTCCATCTTCGTCCTCCCATTTGATCCTTTGGCATTCCGTGGACCATATTCGTCTCGTTCGTCCAACTTCGTCCTCCCATTTGATCTGTAGGCCTTCTTTGGACCATGTTCATCTCGTTCGTCCCTGTTCGTCCTCCCATTTGATCCGTAGGCCTTCTTTGTACCAAATTCGTCTCGTTCGTCCATCTTCATGGTCCCATTTGATCCATTGGCATTCTTTCGACCAATTTCGTCTCGTTCATCCCTTTTCGTCCTCCCATTTGATCCGTAGGCCTTCTTTGGACCAAGTTCGTCTCGTTCGTCCATCTTCGTCCTCCCATTTGATCCGTTGGCATTCTTTGGACCATGTTCTTCTCGTTCGTCCCTCTTCGTACTCCCATTTGATCCGTAAGCCTTCTTTGGACCAAGTTCATCTCGTTCGTCCCTGTTCGTCCTCCCATTTGATCCGTAGGCCTTCTTTGGACGAAGTTCGTCCCTTTTCATCCTCCCATTCGATCTGTAGGCCTTCTTTGGACCAAGTTCGTCTCGTTCGTCCATCTTCGTCCTCCCATTTGATATGTAGGCCTTCTTTGGAGTATGTTCGTTTCGTTCGTCCCTCTTCGTTCTCCCATTTGATCCGAAGGCCTTCTTCGGACGAAGTTCGTCTCGTTCGTCCATCTTCGTCCTCCCATTTAATCCGTTGGCATTCTTTGGACTAAGTTCGTCTCGTTCGTCCATCTTCATGCTCCCATTTGATCCATTGGCATTCTTTCTACCAAGTTCGTCTCGTTCATCCCTTTTCGTCTTCCCATTTGATCCGTAGGCCTTCTTTGGACCAAGTTCGTCTCGTTCGTCCATCTTCGTCCTCCCATTTGATCCGTTGGCATTCTTTGGACCATGTTCTTCTCGTTCGTCCCTCTTCGTCCTCCCATTTGATCCGTAGGCCTTATTTGGACCAAGTTCATCTCGTTCGTCCCTGTTCGTCCTCCCATTGGATCATTAGGCCTTCTTTGGACGAAGTTCGTCCCCTTTCATCCTCCCATTTGATCTGTAGGCCTTCTTTGGACCAAGTTTGTCTCGTTCGTCCCTGTTCGTCCTCCCATTTGATCCGTAGGCCTTCTTTGGACCAAGTTCGTCTCGTTCATCCATATTCGTCTTCCCATTTGATCCGTAGGCCTTCTTTGGACCAAGTTCGTCTCGTTCATCCATCTTCGTCCTCCCATTTGATCTGTAGGCCATCTTTGGACTAAGTTCGTTTCGTTCGTCCCTCTTCGTTCTCCCATTTGAACCGAAGGCCTTCTTTGGACCAAGTTCGTCTCGTTCGTCCATCTTCGTCCTCCCATTTGATCCGTTGGCATTCTTTGGACTAAGTTCGTCTCGTTCGTCCATCTTCCTGCTCCCATTTGATCCATTGGCATTCTTTCGACCAAGTTCGTCTGTTTCATCCCTTTTCGTCCTCCCATTTGATCCGTAGGCCTTCTTTGGACCAAGTTCGTCTCGTTCGTCCATCTTCGTCCTCCCATTTGATTCGTTGGCATTCTTTGGACCATGTTCTTCTCGTTCGTCCCTCTTCGTCCTCCCATTTGATCCATTGGCATTCTTTGGTCCATTTTCGTCTCGTTCGTCCTTCTTCGTCCTCCCATTTGATCCGTAGGCCTTCTTTAGAGCATGTTCGTCTCGTTCGTCCCTCTACGTCCTCCCATTTGATCCGTAGGCCTTCTTTTGACCATGTTCGTCTCGTTCGTCCCTCTTCGTCCTCCCATTTGATCCGTAGGCCTTCTTTGGACCAAGTTCGTCTCGTTCGTCCCTTTTCGTCCTCTCATTTGATCCGTAGGCCTTCTTTGGACCAAGTTCATCTCGTTCGTCCCTGTTCGTCCTCCCATTTGATCCGTAGGCCTTCTTTGGACGAAGTTCGTCCCTTTTCATCCTCCCATTTGATCCGTAGGCCTTCTTTGGACCAAATTCGTCTCGTTCGTCCATCTTCCTTCTCCCATTTGATCCGTAGGCCTTCTTTGGTCCAAGTTCGTCTCGTTCATCCATCTTCGTCCTCCCATTTGATCTGTAGGCCTTCTTTGGACTAAGTTCGTTTCGTTCGTCCCCCTTCGTTCTCCCATTTGATCCGAAGGCCTTCTTTGGACCAAGTTCGTCTCGTTCGTCCATCTTCGTCCTCCCATTTGATCCGTTGGCATTCTTTGGACTAAGTTTGCCTCGTTCGTCCATCTTCATGCTCCCATTTGATCCATTGGCATTCTTTCGACCAAGTTCGTCTCTTTCATCCCTTTTCGTCCTCCCATTTGATCCGTAGGCCTTCTTTGGACCAAGTTTGTCTCGTTCGTCCATCTTCGTCCTAACATTTGATCCGTTGGCATTCTTTGGACCATGTTCTTCTCGTTCGACCCTCTTCGTCCTCCCATTTGATCCATTGGCATTCTTTGGACCATTTTCGTCTCGTTCATCCCTTTTCGTCCTCCCATTTGATCCGTAGGCCTTCTTTGGACCAAGTTCGTCTCGTTCGTACATCTTCATCCTACCATTTGATCCGTTGGCATTCTTTGGACCAAGTTCGTCTCGTTCGTCCATATTCGTCCTCCCATTTGATCCGTAGGCCTTCTTTGGACCAAGTTCGTCGCGTTCGTCCATCTTCGTCCTCCCATTTGATCTGTAGGCCATCTTTGGACCAAGTTCGTCGCGTTCGTCCCTCTTCGTTCTCCCTTTTGATCCGAAGGCCTTCTTTGGACCAAGTTCGTCTCGTTCGTCCATCTTCGTCCTCCCATTTGATCCATTGGCATTCTTTGGACCATGTTCGTCTCGTTCGTCCATCTTCGTCCTCCCATTTGATCCGTAGGCCTCTTTGGAACAAGTTCGTCTCGTTCGTCCCTCTTCGTCCGCCCATTTGATCCGTAGGTCTTCTTTGGACCAAGTTCGTCTCATTCGTCCATCTTCGTCCTCCCATTTGATCCATTGGCATTCTTTAGACCATTTTCGTGTCGTTCGTCCCTCTTCGTCCTCCCATTTGATCCATTGGCATTCTTTGGACCATTTTCGTCTCATTCGTCCCTCTTCGTCCTCCCATTTGCTCCGTAGGCTTTCTTTGGACCAAGTTCGTCTCATTCGTCCATCTTCGTCCTCCCATTTGATCCATTGGCATTCTTTGGACCATGTTCTTCTCGTTCGTCCTTCTTCGTCCTCCCATTTGATCCATTGGCATTCTTTGGACCATGTTCGTCTCGGTCGTCCACCTTCGTCCTCCTATTTGATCCGTAGGCCTTCTTTGGACGAAGTTCGTCTCGTTCATCCCTTTTCGTCCTCCCATTTGATCCGTAGGCCTTCTTTGGACCAAGTTCGTCTCGTTCGTCCATCTTCGTCCTCCCATTTGATCCGTTGGAATTCTTTGGACCATGTTCTTCTCGTTCGTCCCTCTTCGTACTCCCATTTGATCCGTAGGCCTTCTTTGGTCCAAGTTCGTCTCGTTCGTCCCTTTTCGTCCTCTCATTTGATCCGTAGGCCTTCTTTGGACCAAGTTCATCTCGTTCGTCCCTGTTCGTCCTCCCATTTGATCCGTAGGCCTTCTTTGGACGAAGTTCGTCCCTTTTCATCCTCCCATTTCATCCGTAGGCCTTCTTTGGACCAAGTTCGTCTCGTTCGTCCCTGTTCGTCCTCCCATTTGATCTGTAGGCCTTCTTTGGACCAAGTTCGTCTCGTTCGTCCATCTTCATCCTCCCATTTGATATGTAGGCCTTCTTTGGACTATGTTCGTTTCGTTCGTCCCTCTTCGTTCTCCCATTTGATCCGAAGGCCTTCTTTGGACCAAGTTCGTCTCGTTCGTCCATCTTCGTCCTCCCATTTAATCCGTTGGCATTCTTTGGACTATGTTCGTCTCGTTCGTCCATCTTCATGCTCCCATTTGATCCATTGGCATTCTTTCTACCAAGTTCGTCTCGTTCATCCCTTTTCGTCTTCCCATTTGATCCGTAGGCCTTCTTTGGACCAAGTTCGTCTCGTTCGTCCATCTTCGTCCTCCCATTTGATCCGTTGGCATTCTTTGGACCATGTTCTTCTCGTTCGTCCCTCTTCGTCCTCCCATTTGATCCGTAGGCCTTATTTGGACCAAGTTCGTCTCGTTCGTCCCTTTTCGTCCTCTCATTTGATCCGTAGGCCTTCTTTGGACCAAGTTCATCTCGTTCGTCCCTGTTCGTCCTCCCATTGGATCCGTAGGCCTTCTTTGGACGAAGTTCGTCCCTTTTCATCCTCCCACTTCATCCGTAGGCCTTCTTTGGACCAAGTTCGTCTCGTTCGTCCCTGTTCGTCCTCCCATTTGATCTGTAGGCCTTCTTTGGACCAAGTTCGTCTCGTTCGTCCATCTTCATCCTCCCATTTGATATGTAGGCCTTCTTTGGACTATGTTCGTCTCGTTCGTCCATCTTCGTCCTCCCATTTGATCCGTAGGCCTTCTTTGGACCAAGTTTGTCTCGTTCGTCCATCTTCGTCCTCCCATTTGATCCTTTGGCATTCCTTGGACCATATTCGTCTCGTTCGTCCATCTTCGTCCTCCCATTTGATCTGTAGGCCTTCTTTGGACCATGTTCGTCTCGTTCGTCCATCTTCGTCCTCCCATTTAATCCGTAGGCCTTCTTTGTACCAAATTCGTCTCGTTCGTCCATCTTCATGGTCCCATTTGATCCATTGGCATTCTTTCGACCAAGTTCGTCTCGTTCATCCCTTTTCGTCCTCCCATTTGATCCGTAGGCCTTCTTTGGACCAAGTTCGTCTCGTTCGTCCATCTTCGTCCTCCCATTTGATCCGTTGGAATTCTTTGGACCATGTTCTTCTCGTTCGTCCCTCTTCGTACTCCCATTTGATCCGTAGGCCTTCTTTGGTCCAAGTTCGTCTCGTTCGTCCCTTTTCGTCCTCTCATTTGATCCGTAGGCCTTCTTTGGACCAAGTTCATCTCGTTCGTCCCTGTTCGTCCTCCCATTTGATCCGTAGGCCTTCTTTGGACGAAGTTCGTCCCTTTTCATCCTCCCATTTCATCCGTAGGCCTTCTTTGGACCAAGTTCGTCTCGTTCGTCCCTGTTCGTCCTCCCATTTGATCTGTAGGCCTTCTTTGGACCAAGTTCGTCTCGTTCGTCCATCTTCATCCTCCCATTTGATATGTAGGCCTTCTTTGGACTATGTTCGTTTCGTTCGTCCCTCTTCGTTCTCCCATTTGATCCGAAGGCCTTCTTTGGACCAAGTTCGTCTCGTTCGTCCATCTTCGTCCTCCCATTTAATCCGTTGGCATTCTTTGGACTATGTTCGTCTCGTTCGTCCATCTTCATGCTCCCATTTGATCCATTGGCATTCTTTCTACCAAGTTCGTCTCGTTCATCCCTTTTCGTCTTCCCATTTGATCCGTAGGCCTTCTTTGGACCAAGTTCGTCTCGTTCGTCCATCTTCGTCCTCCCATTTGATCCGTTGGCATTCTTTGGACCATGTTCTTCTCGTTCGTCCCTCTTCGTCCTCCCATTTGATCCGTAGGCCTTATTTGGACCAAGTTCGTCTCGTTCGTCCCTTTTCGTCCTCTCATTTGATCCGTAGGCCTTCTTTGGACCAAGTTCATCTCGTTCGTCCCTGTTCGTCCTCCCATTGGATCCGTAGGCCTTCTTTGGACGAAGTTCGTCCCTTTTCATCCTCCCACTTCATCCGTAGGCCTTCTTTGGACCAAGTTCGTCTCGTTCGTCCCTGTTCGTCCTCCCATTTGATCTGTAGGCCTTCTTTGGACCAAGTTCGTCTCGTTCGTCCATCTTCATCCTCCCATTTGATATGTAGGCCTTCTTTGGACTATGTTCGTCTCGTTCGTCCATCTTCGTCCTCCCATTTGATCCGTAGGCCTTCTTTGGACCAAGTTTGTCTCGTTCGTCCATCTTCGTCCTCCCATTTGATCCTTTGGCATTCCTTGGACCATATTCGTCTCGTTCGTCCATCTTCGTCCTCCCATTTGATCTGTAGGCCTTCTTTGGACCATGTTCGTCTCGTTCGTCCATCTTCGTCCTCCCATTTAATCCGTAGGCCTTCTTTGTACCAAATTCGTCTCGTTCGTCCATCTTCATGGTCCCATTTGATCCATTGGCATTCTTTCGACCAAGTTCGTCTCGTTCATCCCTTTTCGTCCTCCCATTTGATCCGTAGGCCTTCTTTGGACCAAGTTCGTCTCGTTCGTCCATCTTCGTCCTCCCATTTGATCCGTTGGAATTCTTTGGACCATGTTCTTCTCGTTCGTCCCTCTTCGTACTCCCATTTGATCCGTAGGCCTTCTTTGGACCAAGTTCATCTCGTTCGTCCCTGTTCGTCCTCCCATTTGATCCGTAGGCCTTCTTTGGACGAAGTTCGTCCCTTTTCATCCTCCCATTTCATCCGTAGGCCTTCTTTGGACCAAGTTCGTCTCGTTCGTCCCTGTTCGTCCTCCCATTTGATATGTAGGCCTTCTTTGGACCAAGTTCGTCTCGTTCGTCCATCTTCATCCTCCCATTTGATATGTAGGCCTTCTTTTGACTATATTCGTTTCGTTCGTCCCTCTTCGTTCTCCCATTTGATCCGAAGGCCTTCTTTGGACCAAGTTCGTCTCGTTCGTCCATCTTCGTCTTCCCATTTGATCCGTAGGCCTTCTTTGGACCAAGTTCGTCTCGTTCGTCCATCTTCGTCCTCCCATTTGATCCGTTGGCATTCTTTGGACCATGTTCTTCTCGTTCGTCCCTCTTCGTCCTCCCATTTGATCCGTAGGCCTTATTTGGACCAAGTTCGTCTCGTTCGTCCCTTTTCGTCCTCTCATTTGATCCGTAGGCCTTCTTTGGACCAAGTTCATCTCGTTCGTCCCTGTTCGTCCTCCCATTGGATCCGTAGGCCTTCTTTGGACCAAGTTCGTCTCGTTCGTCCATCTTCGTCCTCCCATTTGATCCGTTGGAATTCTTTGGACCATGTTCTTCTCGTTCGTCCCTCTTCGTACTCTCATTTGATCTGTAGGCCTTCTTTGGTCCAAGTTCGTCTCGTTCGTCCCTTTTCGTCCTCTGATTTGATCCGTAGGCCTTCTTTGGACCAAGTTCGTCTCGTTCGTCCCTTTTCGTCCTCTGATTTGATCCGTAGGCCTTCTTTGGACCAAGTTCATCTCGTTCGTCCCTGTTCGTCCTCCCATTTGATCCGTAGGCCTTCTTTGGACGAAGTTCGTCCCTTTTCATCCTCCCATTTCATCCGTAGGCCTTCTTTGGACCTAGTTCGTCTCGTTCGTCCCTGTTCGTCCTCCCATTTGATCTGTAGGCCTTCTTTGGACCAAGTTCGTCTCGTTCGTCCATCTTCGTCCTCCCATTTGTTATGTAGGCCTTCTTTGGACTATGTTCGTTTCGTTCGTCCCTCTTCGTTCTCCCATTTCATCCGAAGGCCTTCTTTGGACCAAGTTCGTCTCGTTCGTCCATCTTCGTCCTTCCATTTAATCCGTTGGCATTCTTTGGACTAAGGTCGTCTCGTTCGTCCATCTTCATGCTCCCATTTGATCCATTGGCATTCTTTCTACCAAGTTCGTCTCGTTCATCCCTTTTCGTCTTCCCATTTGATCCGTAGGCCTTTTTGGACCAAGTTCGTCTCGTTCGTCCATCTTCGTCCTCCCATTTGATCCGTTGGCATTCTTTGGACCATGTTCATCTCGTTCGTCCCTGTTCGTCCTCCCATTTGATCCGTAGGCGTTCTTTGGACCAGGTTCCTCTCGTTCATCCATCTTCGTCCTCCCATTTGATCTGTAGGCCTTCTTTGGACTAAGTTCGTTTCGTTCGTCCCTCTTCGTTCTCCCATTTGATCCGAAGGCCTTCTTTGGACCAAGTTCGTCTCGTTCGTCCATCTTCGTCCTCCCATTTGATCCGTTGGCATTCTTTGGACTAAGTTCGTCTCGTTCGTCCATCTTCCTGCCCCCATTTGATCCTTTGGCATTCTTTCGACCAAGTTCGTCTCTTTCATCCCTTTTCGTCCTCCCATTTGATCCGCAGGCCTTCTTTGGACCAAGTTCGTCTCGTTCGTCCATCTTCGTCCTCCCATTTGATCCGTTGGCATTCTTTGGACCATGTTCTTCTCGTTCGTCCCTCTTCGTCCTCCCATTTGATCCATTGGCATTCTTTGGACAATTTTCGTCTCGTTCGTCCCTCTTCGTCCTCCCATTTGATCCGTAGGCCTTCTTTAGAGCATGTTCGTCCCTCTACGTCCTCCCATTTGATCCGTAGGCCTTCTTTTGACACGTTCGTCTCGTTCGTCCCTCTTCGTCCTCCTATTTGATCCGTAGGCCTTCTTTGGACCAAGTTCGTCTCGTTCGTCCCTTTTCGTCCTCTCATTTGATCCGTAGGCCTTCTTTGGACCAAGTTCATCTCGTTCGTCCCTGTTCGTCCTCCCATTGGATTCGTAGGCCTTCTTTGGACGAAGTTCGTCCCTTTTCATCCTCCCATTTGATCTGTAGGCCTTCTTTGGACCAAGTTTGTCTCGTTCGTCCCTGTTCGTCCTCCCATTTGATCCGTTGGCATTCTTTGGACCAAGTTCGTCTCGTTCATCCATATTCGTCCTCCCATTTGATCCGTAGGCCTTCTTCGGACCACGTTCGTCTCATTCATCCATCTTCGTCCTCCCATTTGATCTGTAGGCCTTCTTTCGACTAAGTTCGTTTCGTTCGTCCCTCTTCGTGCTCCCATTTGATCCGAAGGCCTTCTTTGGACCAAGTTCGTCTCGTTCGTCCATCTTCGTCCTCCCATTTGATCCGTTGGCATTCTTTGGACCATGTTCTTCTCGTTCGTCCCTGTTCGTCCTCCCATTTGATCCGTAGGCGTTCTTTGGACCAGGTTCCTCTCGTTCATCCATCTTCGTCCTCCCATTTGATCTGTAGGCCTTCTTTGGACTAAGTTCGTTTCGTTCGTCCCTCTTCGTTCTCCCATTTGATCTGAAGGCCTTCTTTGGACCAAGTTCGTCTCGTTCGTCCATCTTCGTCCTCCCATTTGATCCGTTGGCATTCTTTGGACTAAGTTCGTCTCGTTCGTCCATCTTCCTGCCCCCATTTGATCCTTTGGCATTCTTTCGACCAAGTTCGTCTCTTTCATCCCTTTTCGTCCTCCCATTTGATCCGCAGGCCTTCTTTGGACCAAGTTCGTCTCGTTCGTCCATCTTCGTCCTCCCATTTGATCCGTTGGCATTCTTTGGACCATGTTCTTCTCGTTCGTCCCTCTTCGTCCTCCCATTTGATCCATTGGCATTCTTTGGACAATTTTCGTCTCGTTCGTCCCTCTTCGTCCTCCCATTTGATCCGTAGGCCTTCTTTAGAGCATGTTCGTCCCTCTACGTCCTCCCATTTGATCCGTAGGCCTTCTTTTGACATGTTCGTCTCGTTCGTCCCTCTTCGTCCTCCTATTTGATCCGTAGGCCTTCTTTGGACCAAGTTCGTCTCGTTCGTCCCTTTTCGTCCTCTCATTTGATCCGTAGGCCTTCTTTGGACCAAGTTCATCTCGTTCGTCCCTGTTCGTCCTCCCATTGGATTCGTAGGCCTTCTTTGGACGAAGTTCGTCCCTTTTCATCCTCCCATTTGATCTGTAGGCCTTCTTTGGACCAAGTTTGTCTCGTTCGTCCCTGTTCGTCCTCCCATTTGATCCGTTGGCATTCTTTGGACCAAGTTCGTCTCGTTCATCCATATTCGTCCTCCCATTTGATCCGTAGGCCTTCTTCGGACCACGTTCGTCTCATTCATCCATCTTCGTCCTCCCATTTGATCTGTAGGCCTTCTTTCGACTAAGTTCGTTTCGTTCGTCCCTCTTCGTGCTCCCATTTGATCCGAAGGCCTTCTTTGGACCAAGTTCGTCTCGTTCGTCCATCTTCGTCCTCCCATTTGATCCGTTGGCATTCTTTGGACTAAGTTCATCTCGTTCGTCCATCTTCATGCTCCCATTTGATCCATTGGCATTCTTTCGACCAAGTTCGTCTCTTTCATCCATTTTCGTCCTCCCATTTGATCCGTAGGCCTTCTTTGGACCAAGTTCGTCTCGTTCGTCCATCTTCGTCCTCCCATTTGATCCGTAGGCCTTCTTTGGACCAAGTTCATCTCGTTCGTCCCTGTTCGTCCTCCCATTGGATTCGTAGGCCTTCTTTGGACGAAGTTCGTCCCTTTTCATCCTCCCATTTGATCTGTAGGCCTTCTTTGGACCAAGTTTGTCTCGTTCGTCCCTGTTCGTCCTCCCATTTGATCCGTTGGCATTCTTTGGACCAAGTTCGTCTCGTTCATCCATGTTCGTCCTCCCATTTGATCCGTAGGCCTTCTTTAGAGCATGTTCGTCTCGTTCGTCCCTCTACGTCCTCCCATTTGATCCGTAGGCCTTCTCTGGACCACGTTCGTCTCGTTCGTCCCTCTTCGTCCTCCCATTTGATCCGTAGGCCTACTTTGGACCAAGTTCGTCTCGTTCGTCCCTTTTCGTCCTCTCATTTGATCCGTAGGCATTCTTTGGACCAAGTTCATCTCGTTCGTCCCTGTTCGTCCTCCCATTTGATCCGTAGGCCTTCTTTGGACGAAGTTCGTCCCTTTTCATCCTCCCATTTGATCTGTAGGCCTTCTTTGGACCAAGTTTGTCTCGTTCGTCCCTGTTCGTCCTCCCATTTGATCCGTTGGCATTCTTTGGACCAAGTTCGTCTCGTTCATCCATATTCGTCCTCCCATTTGATCTGTAGACCTTCTTCGGACCAAGTTCGTCTCGTTCATCCATCTTCGTCCTCCCATTTGATCTGTAGGCCTTCTTTCGACTAAGTTCGTTTCGTTCGTCCCTCTTCGTGCTCCCATTTGATCCGAAGGCCTTCTTTGGACCAAGTTCGTCTCGTTCGTCCATCTTCGTCCTCCCATTTGATCCGTTGGCATTCTTTGGACTAAGTTCGTCTCGTTCGTCCATCTTCATGCTCCCATTTGATCCATTGGCATTCTTTCGACCAAGTTCGTCTCTTACATCCATTTTCGTCCTCCCATTTGATCCGTAGGCCTTCTTTGGACCAAGTTCGTCTCGTTCGTCCATCTTCGTCCTCCCATTTGATCCGTTGGCATTCTTTGGACCATGTTCTTCTCGTTCGTCCCTCTTCGTCCTCCCATTTGACCCATTGGCATTCTTTGGACCATTTTCGTCTCGTTCGTCCCTCTTCGTCCTCCCATTTGATCCGCAGGCCTTCTTTAGAGCATGTTCGTCTCGTTCGTCCCTCTTCGTCCTCCCATTTGATCCGTAGGCCTTATTTGGACCAAGTTCGTCTCGTTCGTCCCTTTTCGTCCTCTCATTTGATCCGTAGGCCTTCTTTGGACCAAGTTCATCTCGTTCGTCCCTGTTCGTCCTCCCATTGGATCCGTAGGCCTTCTTTGGACGAAGTTCGTCCCTTTTCATCCTCCCACTTCATCCGTAGGCCTTCTTTGGACCAAGTTCGTCTCGTTCGTCCCTGTTCGTCCTCCCATTTGATCTGTAGGCCTTCTTTGGACCAAGTTCGTCTCGTTCGTCCATCTTCATCCTCCCATTTGATATGTAGGCCTTCTTTGGACTATGTTCGTCTCGTTCGTCCATCTTCGTCCTCCCATTTGATCCGTAGGCCTTCTTTGGACCAAGTTTGTCTCGTTCGTCCATCTTCGTCCTCCCATTTGATCCTTTGGCATTCCTTGGACCATATTCGTCTCGTTCGTCCATCTTCGTCCTCCCATTTGATCCGTTGGCATTCTTTGGACCATGTTCTTCTCGTTCGTCCCTCTTCGTCCTCCCATTTGATCCGTAGGCCTTATTTGTACCAAATTCGTCTCGTTCGTCCATCTTCATGGTCCCATTTGATCCATTGGCATTCTTTCGACCAAGTTCGTCTCGTTCATCCCTTTTTGTCCTCCCATTTGATCCGTAGGCCTTCTTTGGACCAAGTTCGTCTCGTTCGTCCATCTTCGTCCTCCCATTTGATCCGTTGGAATTCTTTGGACCATGTTCTTCTCGTTCGTCCCTCTTCGTACTCCCATTTGATCCGTAGGCCTTCTTTGGACCAAGTTCATCTCGTTCGTCCCTGTTCGTCCTCCCATTTGATCCGTAGGCCTTCTTTGGACGAAGTTCGTCCCTTTTCATCCTCCCATTTCATCCGTAGGCCTTCTTTGGACCAAGTTCGTCTCGTTCGTCCCTGTTCGTCCTCCCATTTGATATGTAGGCCTTCTTTGGACCAAGTTCGTCTCGTTCGTCCATCTTCATCCTCCCATTTGATATGTAGGCCTTCTTTTGACTATATTCGTTTCGTTCGTCCCTCTTCGTTCTCCCATTTGATCCGAAGGCCTTCTTTGGACCAAGTTCGTCTCGTTCGTCCATCTTCGTCTTCCCATTTGATCCGTAGGCCTTCTTTGGACCAAGTTCGTCTCGTTCGTCCATCTTCGTCCTCCCATTTGATCCGTTGGCATTCTTTGGACCATGTTCTTCTCGTTCGTCCCTCTTCGTCCTCCCATTTGATCCGTAGGCCTTATTTGGACCAAGTTCGTCTCGTTCGTCCCTTTTCGTCCTCTCATTTGATCCGTAGGCCTTCTTTGGACCAAGTTCCTCTCGTTCGTCCCTGTTCGTCCTCCCATTGGATCCGTAGGCCTTCTTTGGACCAAGTTCGTCTCGTTCGTCCATCTTCGTCCTCCCATTTGATCCGTTGGAATTCTTTGGACCATGTTCTTCTCGTTCGTCCCTCTTCGTACTCTCATTTGATCTGTAGGCCTTCTTTGGTCCAAGTTCGTCTCGTTCGTCCCTTTTCGTCCTCTGATTTGATCCGTAGGCCTTCTTTGGACCAAGTTCGTCTCGTTCGTCCCTTTTCGTCCTCTGATTTGATCCGTAGGCCTTCTTTGGACCAAGTTCATCTCGTTCGTCCCTGTTCGTCCTCCCATTTGATCCGTAGGCCTTCTTTGGACGAAGTTCGTCCCTTTTCATCCTCCCATTTCATCCGTAGGCCATCTTTGGACCAAGTTCGTCTCGTTCGTCCCTGTTCGTCCTCCCATTTGATCTGTAGGCCTTCTTTGGACCAAGTTCGTCTCGTTCGTCCATCTTCGTCCTCCCATTTGTTATGTAGGCCTTCTTTGGACTATGTTCGTTTTCGTTCGTCCCTCTTCGTTCTCCCATTTCATCCGAAGGCCTTCTTTGGACCAAGTTCGTCTCGTTCGTCCATCTTCGTCCTTCCATTTAATCCGTTGGCATTCTTTGGACTAAGGTCGTCTCGTTCGTCCATCTTCATGCTCCCATTTGATCCATTGGCATTCTTTCTACCAAGTTCGTCTCGTTCATCCCTTTTCGTCTTCCCATTTGATCCGTAGGCCTTTTTGGACCAAGTTCGTCTCGTTCGTCCATCTTCGTCCTCCCATTTGATCCGTTGGCATTCTTTGGACCATGTTCTTCTCGTTCGTCCCTGTTCGTCCTCCCATTTGATCCGTAGGCGTTCTTTGGACCAGGTTCCTCTCGTTCATCCATCTTCGTCCTCCCATTTGATCTGTAGGCCTTCTTTGGACTAAGTTCGTTTCGTTCGTCCCTCTTCGTTCTCCCATTTGATCCGAAGGCCTTCTTTGGACCAAGTTCGTCTCGTTCGTCCATCTTCGTCCTCCCATTTGATCCGTTGGCATTCTTTGGACTAAGTTCGTCTCGTTCGTCCATCTTCCTGCCCCCATTTGATCCTTTGGCATTCTTTCGACCAAGTTCGTCTCTTTCATCCCTTTTCGTCCTCCCATTTGATCCGCAGGCCTTCTTTGGACCAAGTTCGTCTCGTTCGTCCATCTTCGTCCTCCCATTTGATCCGTTGGCATTCTTTGGACCATGTTCTTCTCGTTCGTCCCTCTTCGTCCTCCCATTTGATCCATTGGCATTCTTTGGACAATTTTCGTCTCGTTCGTCCCTCTTCGTCCTCCCATTTGATCCGTAGGCCTTCTTTAGAGCATGTTCGTCCCTCTACGTCCTCCCATTTGATCCGTAGGCCTTCTTTTGACATGTTCGTCTCGTTCGTCCCTCTTCGTCCTCCTATTTGATCCGTAGGCCTTCTTTGGACCAAGTTCGTCTCGTTCGTCCCTTTTCGTCCTCTCATTTGATCCGTAGGCCTTCTTTGGACCAAGTTCATCTCGTTCGTCCCTGTTCGTCCTCCCATTGGATTCGTAGGCCTTCTTTGGACGAAGTTCGTCCCTTTTCATCCTCCCATTTGATCTGTAGGCCTTCTTTGGACCAAGTTTGTCTCGTTCGTCCCTGTTCGTCCTCCCATTTGATCCGTTGGCATTCTTTGGACCAAGTTCGTCTCGTTCATCCATATTCGTCCTCCCATTTGATCCGTAGGCCTTCTTCGGACCACGTTCGTCTCATTCATCCATCTTCGTCCTCCCATTTGATCTGTAGGCCTTCTTTCGACTAAGTTCGTTTCGTTCGTCCCTCTTCGTGCTCCCATTTGATCCGAAGGCCTTCTTTGGACCAAGTTCGTCTCGTTCGTCCATCTTCGTCCTCCCATTTGATCCGTTGGCATTCTTTGGACTAAGTTCGTCTCGTTCGTCCATCTTCATGCTCCCATTTGATCCATTGGCATTCTTTCGACCAAGTTCGTCTCTTTCATCCATTTTCGTCCTCCCATTTTATCCGTAGGCCTTCTTTGGACCAAGTTCGTCTCGTTCGTCCATCTTCGTCCTCCCATTTGATCCGTAGGCCTTCTTTGGACCAAGTTCATCTCGTTCGTCCCTGTTCGTCCTCCCATTGGATTCGTAGGCCTTCTTTGGACGAAGTTCGTCCCTTTTCATCCTCCCATTTGATCTGTAGGCCTTCTTTGGACCAAGTTTGTCTCGTTCGTCCCTGTTCGTCCTCCCATTTGATCCGTTGGCATTCTTTGGACCAAGTTCGTCTCGTTCATCCATATTCGTCCTCCCATTTGATCCGTAGGCCTTCTTTAGAGCATGTTCGTCTCGTTCGTCCCTCTACGTCCTCCCATTTGATCCGTAGGCCTTCTCTGGACCATGTTCGTCTCGTTCGTCCCTCTTCGTCCTCCCATTTGATCCGTAGGCCTACTTTGGACCAAGTTCGTCTCGTTCGTCCCTTGTCGTCCTCTCATTTGATCCGTAGGCATTCTTTGGACCAAGTTCATCTCGTTCGTCCCTGTTCGTCCTCCCATTTGATCCGTAGGCCTTCTTTGGACGAAGTTCGTCCCTTTTCATCCTCCCATTTGATCTGTAGGCCTTCTTTGGACCAAGTTTGTCTCGTTCGTCCCTGTTCGTCCTCCCATTTGATCCGTTGGCATTCTTTGGACCAAGTTCGTCTCGTTCATCCATATTCGTCCTCCCATTTGATCCGTAGACCTTCTTCGGACCAAGTTCGTCTCGTTCATCCATCTTCGTCCTCCCATTTGATCTGTAGGCCTTCTTTCGACTAAGTTCGTTTCGTTCGTCCCTCTTCGTGCTCCCATTTGATCCGAAGGCCTTCTTTAGACCAAGTTCGTCTCGTTCGTCCATCTTCGTCCTCCCATTTGATCCGTTGGCATTCTTTGGACTAAGTTCGTCTCGTTCGTCCATCTTCATGCTCCCATTTGATCCATTGGCATTCTTTCGACCAAGTTCGTCTCTTTCATCCATTTTCGTCCTCCCATTTGATCCGTAGGCCTTCTTTGGACCAAGTTCGTCTCGTTCGTCCATCTTCGTCCTCCCATTTGATCCGTTGGCATTCTTTGGACCATGTTCTTCTCGTTCGTCCCTCTACGTCCTCCCATTTGACCCATTGGCATTCTTTGGACCATTTTCGTCTCGTTCGTCCCTCTTCGTCCTCCCATTTGATCCGCAGGCCTTCTTTAGAGCATGTTCGTCTCGTTCGTCCCTCTACGTCCTCCCATTTGATCCGTAGGCCTTCTCTGGACCATGTTCGTCTCGTTCGTCCCTCTTCGTCCTCCCATTTGATCCGTAGGCCTACTTTGGACCAAGTTCGTCTCGTTCGTCCCTTTTCGTCCTCTCATTTGATCCGTAGGCCTTCTTTGGACCAAGTTCATCTCGTTCGTCCCTGTTCGTCCTCCCATTTGAACCGTAGGCCTTCTTTGGACGAAGTTCGTCCCTTTTCATCCTCCCATTTGATCTGTACGCCTTCTTTGGACCAAGTTCGTCTCGTTCGTCCCTGTTCGTCCTCCCATTTGATCCGTAGGCCTTCTTTGGACCAAGTTCGTCTCGTTCGTCCATCTTCCTCCTCCCATTTGATCCGTAGGCCTTCTTTAGTCCAAGTTCGTCTCGTTCATCCATCTTCGTCCTCCCATTTGATCTGTAGGCCTTCTTTGGACTAAGTTCGTTTCGTTCGTCCCCCTATGTTCTCCCATTTGATCCGAAGGCCTTCTTTGGACCAAGTTCGTCTCGTTCGTCCATCTTCGTCCTCCCATTTGATCCGTTGGCATTCTTTGGACTAAGTTTGTCTCGTTCGTCCATCTTCATGCTCCCATTTGATCCATTGGCATTCTTTCGACCAAGTTCGTCTCTTTCATCCCTTTTCGTCCTCCCATTTGATCCGTAGGCCTTCTTTGGACCAAGTTTGTCTCGTTCGTCCATCTTCGTCCTAACATTTGATCCGTTGGCACTCTTTGGACCATGTTCTTCTCGTTCGTCCCTTTTCGTCCTCCCATTTGATCCGTAGGCCTTCTTTGGACCAAGTTCGTCTCGTTCGTCCATCTTCGTCCTCCCATTTGATCCGTTGGCATTCTTTGGACTAAGTTCGTCTCGTTCGTCCATCTTCATGCTCCCATTTGATCCATTGGCATTCTTTCGACCAAGTTCGTCTCTTTCATCCCTTTTCGTCCTCCCATTTGATCCGTAGGCCTTCTTTGGACCAAGTTCGTCTCGTTCGTCCCTCTTCGTCCTCCCATTTGATCCGTAGGCCTACTTTGGACCAGGTTCGTCTCGTTCGTCCCTTTTCGTCCTCTCATTTGATCCGTAGGCCTTCTTTGGACCAAGTTCATCTCGTTCGTCCCTGTTCGTCCTCCCATTTGATCCGTAGGCCTTCTTTGGACGAAGTTCGTCCCTTTTCATCCTCCCATTTGATCTGTAGGCCTTCTTTGGACCAAGTTCGTCTCGTTCGTCCCTGTTCGTCCTCCCATTTGATCCGTAGGCCTTCTTTGGACCAAGTTCGTCTCGTTCGTCCATCTTCCTCCTCCCATTTGATCCGTAGGCCTTCTTTAGTCCAAGTTCGTCTCGTTCATCCATCTTCGTCCTCCCATTTGATCTGTAGGCCTTCTTTGGACTAAGTTCGTTTCGTTCGTCCCCCTTCGTTCTCCCATTTGATCCGAAGGCCTTCTTTGGACCAAGTTCGTCTCGTTCGTCCATCTTCGTCCTCCCATTTGATCCGTTGGCATTCTTTGGACTAAGTTTGTCTCGTTCGTCCATCTTCATGCTCCCATTTGATCCATTGGCATTCTTTCGACCAAGTTCGTCTCTTTCATCCCTTTTCGTCCTCCCATTTGATCCGTAGGCCTTCTTTGGACCAAGTTTGTCTCGTTCGTCCATCTTCGTCCTAACATTTGATCCGTTGGCATTCTTTGGACCATGTTCTTCTCGTTCGTCCCTCTTCGTCCTCCCATTTGATCCATTGGCATTCTTTGGACCATTTTCGTCTCGTTCATCCCTTTTCGTCCTCCCATTTGATCCGTAGGCCTTCTTTGGACCAAGTTCGTCTCGTTCGTCCATCTTCGTCCTCCCATTTGATCCGTTGGCATTCTTTGGACCATGTTCTTCTCGTTCGTCCCTCTTCGTCCTCCCATTTGATCCGTAGGCCTTCTTTAGACCAAGTTCGTCTCGTTAGTCCCTTTTCGTCCTCTCATTTGATCCGTAGGCCTTCTTTGGACCAAGTTCATCTCGTTCGTCCCTGTTCGTCCTCCCATTTGATCCGTAGGACTTCCTTGGACGAACTTCGTCCCTTTTCATCCACCCATTTGATCTGTAGGCCTTCTTTGGACCAAGTTCGTCTCGTTCATCCCTGTTCGTCCTCCCATTTGATCCGTAGGCCTTCTTTGGACCAAGTTCGTCTCTTTCGTCCAACTTTATCCTCCCATTTGATCCGTTGGCATTCTTTGGACCAAGTTCGTCTCTTTCGTCCATCTTCGTCCTCCCATTTGATATGTAGGCCTTCTTTGGACCATGTTCGTCTCGTTCGTCCCTGTTCGTCCTCCCATTTGATCCGTAGGCCTTCTTTGTACCAAATTCGTCTCGTTCGTCCATCTTCATGGTCCCATTTGATCCATTGGCATTCTTTTGACCAAGTTCGTCTCGTTCATCCCTTTTCGTCCTCCCATTTGATCCGTAGGCCTTCTTTGGACCAAGTTCGTCTCGTTCGTCCATCTTCGTCCTCCCATTTGATCCGTTGGCATTCTTTGGACCATGTTCTTCTCGTTCATCCATCTTCGTCCTCCCATTTGATCTGTAGGCCTTCTTTGGACTAAGTTCGTTTCGTTCGTCCCCCTTCGTTCTCCCATTTGATCCGAAGGCCTTCTTTGGACCAAGTTCGTCTCGTTCGTCCATCTTCGTCCTCCCATTTGATCCGTTGGCATTCTTTGGACTAAGTTTGTCTCGTTCGTCCATCTTCATGCTCCCATTTGATCCATTGGCATTCTTTCGACCAAGTTCGTCTCTTTCATCCCTTTTCGTCCTCCCATTTGATCCGTAGGCCTTCTTTGGACCAAGTTTGTCTCGTTCGTCCATCTTCGTCCTAACATTTGATCCGTTGGCATTCTTTGGACCATGTTCTTCTCGTTCGTCCCTCTTCGTCCTCCCATTTGATCCATTGGCATTCTTTGGACCATTTTCGTCTCGTTCATCCCTTTTCGTCCTCCCATTTGATCCGTAGGCCTTCTTTGGACCAAGTTCGTCTCGTTCGTCCATCTTCGTCCTCCCATTTGATCCGTTGGCATTCTTTGGACCATGTTCTTCTCGTTCGTCCCTCTTCGTCCTCCCATTTGATCCGTAGGCCTTCTTTAGACCAAGTTCGTCTCGTTAGTCCCTTTTCGTCCTCTCATTTGATCCGTAGGCCTTCTTTGGACCAAGTTCATCTCGTTCGTCCCTGTTCGTCCTCCCATTTGATCCGTAGGACTTCCTTGGACGAACTTCGTCCCTTTTCATCCACCCATTTGATCTGTAGGCCTTCTTTGGACCAAGTTCGTCTCGTTCATCCCTGTTCGTCCTCCCATTTGATCCGTAGGCCTTCTTTGGACCAAGTTCGTCTCTTTCGTCCAACTTTATCCTCCCATTTGATCCGTTGGCATTCTTTGGACCAAGTTCGTCTCTTTCGTCCATCTTCGTCCTCCCATTTGATATGTAGGCCTTCTTTGGACCATGTTCGTCTCGTTCGTCCCTGTTCGTCCTCCCATTTGATCCGTAGGCCTTCTTTGTACCAAATTCGTCTCGTTCGTCCATCTTCATGGTCCCATTTGATCCATTGGCATTCTTTTGACCAAGTTCGTCTCGTTCATCCCTTTTCGTCCTCCCATTTGATCCGTAGGCCTTCTTTGGACCAAGTTCGTCTCGTTCGTCCATCTTCGTCCTCCCATTTGATCCGTTGGCATTCTTTGGACCATGTTCTTCTCGTTCATCCCTCTTCGTACTCCCATTTGATCCGTAGGCCTTCTTTGGTCCAAGTTCGTCTCGTTCGTCCCTTTTTGTCCTCTCATTTGATCCGTAGGCCTTCTTTGGACCAAGTTCATCTCGTTCGTCCCTGTTCGTCCTCCCATTTGATCCATAGGCCTTCTTTGGACGAAGTTCGTCCCTTTTCATCCTCCCATTTCATCCGTAGGCCTTCTTTGGACCAAGTTCGTCTCGTTCGTCCCTGTTCGTCCTCCCATTTGATCTGTAGGCCTTCTTTGGACCAAGTTCGTCTCGTTCGTCCATCTTCGTCCTCCCATTTGATATGTAAGCCTTCTTTGGACTATGTTCGTTTCGTTCGTCCCTCTTCGTTCTCCCATTTGATCCGAAGGCCTTCTTTGCACCAAGTTCGTCTCGTTCGTCCATCTTCGTCCTTCCATTTAATCCGTTGGCATTCTTTGGACTAAGTTCGTCTCGTTCGTCCATCTTCATGCTCCCATTTGATCCATTGGCATTCTTTCTACCAAGTTCGTCTCGTTCATCCCTTTTCGTCTTCCCATTTGATCCGTAGGCCTTCTTTGGACCAAGTTCGTCTCGTTCGTCCATCTTCGTCCTCCCATTTGATCTGTTGGCATTCTTTGGACCATGTTCTTCTCGTTCGTCCCTCTTCGTCCTCCCATTTGATCCGTAGGCCTTCT
Source organism: Glycyrrhiza uralensis (assembly GCA_030159175.1). NCBI lineage: Eukaryota > Viridiplantae > Streptophyta > Magnoliopsida > Fabales > Fabaceae > Glycyrrhiza > Glycyrrhiza uralensis. Next base: position 819,463 of record BRZY01000016.1, on the reverse strand, counting down.
TTGGACCAAGTTCCTCTCGTTCATCCATCTTCGTCCTCCCATTTGATCTGTAGGCCTTCTTTGGACTAAGTTCGTTTCGTTCGTCCCTCTTCGTTCTCCCATTTGATCCGAAGGCCTTCTTTGGACCAAGTTCGTCTCGTTCGTCCATCTTCGTCCTCCCATTTGATCCGTTGGCATTCTTTGGACTAAGTTCGTCTCGTTCGTCCATCTTCCTGCCCCCATTTGATCCTTTGGCATTCTTTCGACCAAGTTCGTCTCTTTCATCCCTTTTCGTCCTCCCATTTGATCCGCAGGCCTTCTTTGGACCAAGTTCGTCTCGTTCGTCCATCTTCGTCCTCCCATTTGATCCGTTGGCATTCTTTGGACCATGTTCTTCTCGTTCGTCCCTCTTCGTCCTCCCATTTGATCCATTGGCATTCTTTGGACAATTTTCATCTCGTTCGTCCCTCTTCGTCCTCCCATTTGATCCGTAGGCCTTCTTTAGAGCATGTTCGTCTCGTTCGTCCCTCTACGTCCTCCCATTTGATCCGTAGGCCTTCTTTTGACATGTTCGTCTCGTTCGTCCCTCTTCGTCCTCCTATTTGATCCGTAGGCCTTCTTTGGACCAAGTTCATCTCGTTCGTCCCTGTTCGTCCTCCCATTTGATCCGTAGGCCTTCTTTGGACGAAGTTCGTCCCTTTTCATCCTCCCATTTCATCCATAGGCCTTCTTTGGACCAAGTTCGTCTCGTTCGTCCCTGTTCGTCCTCCCATTTGATCTGTAGGCCTTCTTTGGACCAAGTTCGTCTCGTTCGTCCATCTTCGTCCTCCCATTTGATATGTAGGCCTTCTTTGGACTATGTTCGATTCGTTCGTAAGGTTCTCCCATTTGATCCGAAGGCCTTCTTTGGACCAAGTTCGTCTCGTTCGTCCATCTTCGTCCTTCCATTTAATCCGTTGGCATTCTTTGGACTAAGTTCGTCTCGTTCGTCCATCTTCATGCTCCCATTTGATCCATTGGCATTCTTTCTACCAAGTTCGTCTCGTTCATCCCTTTTCGTCTTCCCATTTGATCCGTAGGCCTTCTTTGGACCAAGCTCGTCTCGTTCGTCCATCTTCGTCCTCCCATTTGATCCGTTGGCATTCTTTGGACCATGTTCTTCTCGTTCGTCCCTCTTCGTCCTCCCATTTGATCCGTAGGCCTTCTTTGGACCAAGTTCCTCTCGTTCATCCATCTTCGTCCTCCCATTTGATCTGTAGGCCTTCTTTGGACTAAGTTCGTTTCGTTCGTCCCTCTTCGTTCTCCCATTTGATCCGAAGGCCTTCTTTGGACCAAGTTCGTCTCGTTCGTCCATCTTCGTCCTCCCATTTGATCCGTTGGCATTCTTTGGACTAAGTTCGTCTCGTTCGTCCATCTTCCTGCCCCCATTTGATCCTTTGGCATTCTTTCGACCAAGTTCGTCTCTTTCATCCCTTTTCGTCCTCCCATTTGATCCGCAGGCCTTCTTTGGACCAAGTTCGTCTCGTTCGTCCATCTTCGTCCTCCCATTTGATCCGTTGGCATTCTTTGGACCATGTTCTTCTCGTTCGTCCCTCTTCGTCCTCCCATTTGATCCCTTGGCATTCTTTGGACAATTTTCGTCTCGTTCGTCCCTCTTCGTCCTCCCATTTGATCCGTTGGCCTTCTTTAGAGCATGTTCGTCTCGTTCGTCCCTCTACGTCCTCCCATTTGATCCGTAGGCCTTCTTTTGACATGTTCGTCTCGTTCGTCCCTCTTCGTCCTCCTATTTGATCCGTAGGCCTTCTTTGGACCAAGTTCGTCTCGTTCGTTCCTTTTCGTCCTCTCATTTGATCCGTAGGCCTTCTTTGGACCAAGTTCATCTCGTTCGTCCCTGTTCGTCCTCCCATTGGATCTGTAGGCCTTCTTTGGACGAAGTTCGTCCCTTTTCATCCTCCCATTTGATCCGTAGGCCTTCTTTGGACCAAGTTCGTCTCGTTCGTCCCTGTTCGTCCTCCCATTTGATCCGTACGCCTTCTTTGGACCAAGTTCGTCTCGTTCGTCCATCTTCCTCCTCCCATTTGATCCGTAGGCCTTCTTTAGTCCAAGTTCGTCTCGTTCATCCATCTTCGTCCTCCCATTTGATCTGTAGGCCTTCTTTGGACTAAGTTCGTTTCGTTCGTCCCCCTTCGTTCTCCCATTTGATCCGAAGGCCTTCTTTGGACCAAGTTCGTCTCGTTCGTCCATCTTCGTCCTCCCATTTGATCCGTTGGCATTCTTTGGACTAAGTTTGTCTCGTTCGTCCATCTTCATGCTCCCATTTGATCCATTGGCATTCTTTCGACCAAGTTCGTCTCTTTCATCCCTTTTCGTCCTCCCATTTGATCCGTAGGCCTTCTTTGGACCAAGTTTGTCTCGTTCGTCCATCTTCGTCCTAACATTTGATCCGTTGGCATTCTTTGGACCATGTTCTTCTCGTTCGTCCATCTTCGTCCTCCCATTTGATCCGTTGGCATTCTTTGGACCATGTTCTTCTCGTTCGTCCCTCTTCGTCCTCCCATTTGATCCGTAGGCCTTCTTTAGACCAAGTTCGTCTCGTTCGTCCCTTTTCGTCCGCTCATTTGATCCGTAGGCCTTCTTTGGACCAAGTTCATCTCGTTCGTCCCTGTTCGTCCTCCCATTTGATCCGTTGCCATTCTTTGGACCAAGTTCGTCTCATTCATCCATATTCGTCCTCCCATTTGATCCGTAGGCCTTCTTCGGACCAAGTTCGTCTCGTTCATCCATCTTCGTCCTCCCATTTGATCTATAGGCCTTCTTTCGACTAAGTTCGTTTCGTTCGTCCCTCTTCGTGCTCCCATTTGATCCGAAGGCCTTCTTTGGACCAAGTTCGTCTCGTTCGTCCATCTTCGTCCTCCCATTTGATCCGTTGGCATTCTTTGGACTAAGTTCGTCTCGTTCGTCCATCTTCATGCTCCCATTTGATCCATTGGCATTCTTTCGACCAAGTTCGTCTCTTTCATCCCTTTTCGTCCTCCCATTTGATCCGTAGGCCTTCTTTGGACCAAGTTCGTCTCGTTCGTCCATCTTCCTCCTCCCATTTGATCCGTAGGCCTTCTTTCGTCCAAGTTCGTCTCGTTCATCCATCTTCGTCCTCCCATTTGATCTGTAGGCCTTCTTTGGACTAAGTTCGTTTCGTTCGTCCCCCTTCGTTCTCCCATTTGATCCGAAGGCCTTCTTTGGACCAAGTTCGTCTCGTTCGTCCATCTTCGTCCTCCCATTTGATCCGTTGGCATTCTTTGGACTAAGTTTGTCTCGTTCGTCCATCTTCATGCTCCCATTTGATCCATTGGCATTCTTTCGACCAAGTTCGTCTCTTTCATCCCTTTTCGTCCTCCCATTTGATCCGTAGGCCTTCTTTGGACCAAGTTTGTCTCGTTCGTCCATCTTCGTCCTAACATTTGATCCGTTGGCATTCTTTGGACCATGTTCTTCTCGTTCGTCCCTCTTCGTCCTCCCATTTGATCCATTGGCATTCTTTGGACCATTTTCGTCTCGTTCATCCCTTTTCGTCCTCCCATTTGATCCGTAGGCCTTCTTTGGACCAAGTTCGTCTCGTTCGTCCATCTTCGTCCTCCCATTTGATCCGTTGGCATTCTTTGGACCATGTTCTTCTCGTTCGTCCCTCTTCGTCCTCCCATTTGATCCGTAGGCCTTCTTTAGACCAAGTTCGTCTCGTTAGTCCCTTTTCGTCCTCTCATTTGATCTGTAGGCCTTCTTTGGACCAAGTTCGTCTCGTTCATCCCTGTTCGTCCTCCCATTTGATCCGTAGGCCTTCTTTGGACCAAGTTCGTCTCTTTCGTCCAACTTTATCCTCCCATTTGATCCGTTGGCATTCTTTGGACCAAGTTCGTCTCTTTCGTCCATCTTCGTCCTCCCATTTGATATGTAGGCCTTCTTTGGACCATGTTCGTCTCGTTCGTCCCTGTTCGTCCTCCCATTTGATCCGTAGGCCTTCTTTGTACCAAATTCGTCTCGTTCGTCCATCTTCATGGTCCCATTTGATCCATTGGCATTCTTTTGACCAAGTTCGTCTCGTTCATCCCTTTTCGTCCTCCCATTTGATCCGTAGGCCTTCTTTGGACCAAGTTCGTCTCGTTCGTCCATCTTCGTCCTCCCATTTGATCCGTTGGCATTCTTTGGACCATGTTCTTCTCGTTCATCCATCTTCGTCCTCCCATTTGATCTGTAGGCCTTCTTTGGACTAAGTTCGTTTCGTTCGTCCCCCTTCGTTCTCCCATTTGATCCGAAGGCCTTCTTTGGACCAAGTTCGTCTCGTTCGTCCATCTTCGTCCTCCCATTTGATCCGTTGGCATTCTTTGGACTAAGTTTGTCTCGTTCGTCCATCTTCATGCTCCCATTTGATCCATTGGCATTCTTTCGACCAAGTTCGTCTCTTTCATCCCTTTTCGTCCTCCCATTTGATCCGTAGGCCTTCTTTGGACCAAGTTTGTCTCGTTCGTCCATCTTCGTCCTAACATTTGATCCGTTGGCATTCTTTGGACCATGTTCTTCTCGTTCGTCCCTCTTCGTCCTCCCATTTGATCCATTGGCATTCTTTGGACCATTTTCGTCTCGTTCATCCCTTTTCGTCCTCCCATTTGATCCGTAGGCCTTCTTTGGACCAAGTTCGTCTCGTTCGTCCATCTTCGTCCTCCCATTTGATCCGTTGGCATTCTTTGGACCATGTTCTTCTCGTTCGTCCCTCTTCGTCCTCCCATTTGATCCGTAGGCCTTCTTTAGACCAAGTTCGTCTCGTTAGTCCCTTTTCGTCCTCTCATTTGATCCGTAGGCCTTCTTTGGACCAAGTTCATCTCGTTCGTCCCTGTTCGTCCTCCCATTTGATCCGTAGGACTTCCTTGGACGAACTTCGTCCCTTTTCATCCACCCATTTGATCTGTAGGCCTTCTTTGGACCAAGTTCGTCTCGTTCATCCCTGTTCGTCCTCCCATTTGATCCGTAGGCCTTCTTTGGACCAAGTTCGTCTCTTTCGTCCAACTTTATCCTCCCATTTGATCCGTTGGCATTCTTTGGACCAAGTTCGTCTCTTTCGTCCATCTTCGTCCTCCCATTTGATATGTAGGCCTTCTTTGGACCATGTTCGTCTCGTTCGTCCCTGTTCGTCCTCCCATTTGATCCGTAGGCCTTCTTTGTACCAAATTCGTCTCGTTCGTCCATCTTCATGGTCCCATTTGATCCATTGGCATTCTTTTGACCAAGTTCGTCTCGTTCATCCCTTTTCGTCCTCCCATTTGATCCGTAGGCCTTCTTTGGACCAAGTTCGTCTCGTTCGTCCATCTTCGTCCTCCCATTTGATCCGTTGGCATTCTTTGGACCATGTTCTTCTCGTTCATCCCTCTTCGTACTCCCATTTGATCCGTAGGCCTTCTTTGGTCCAAGTTCGTCTCGTTCGTCCCTTTTTGTCCTCTCATTTGATCCGTAGGCCTTCTTTGGACCAAGTTCATCTCGTTCGTCCCTGTTCGTCCTCCCATTTGATCCATAGGCCTTCTTTGGACGAAGTTCGTCCCTTTTCATCCTCCCATTTCATCCGTAGGCCTTCTTTGGACCAAGTTCGTCTCGTTCGTCCCTGTTCGTCCTCCCATTTGATCTGTAGGCCTTCTTTGGACCAAGTTCGTCTCGTTCGTCCATCTTCGTCCTCCCATTTGATATGTAAGCCTTCTTTGGACTATGTTCGTTTCGTTCGTCCCTCTTCGTTCTCCCATTTGATCCGAAGGCCTTCTTTGCACCAAGTTCGTCTCGTTCGTCCATCTTCGTCCTTCCATTTAATCCGTTGGCATTCTTTGGACTAAGTTCGTCTCGTTCGTCCATCTTCATGCTCCAATTTGATCCATTGGCATTCTTTCTACCAAGTTCGTCTCGTTCATCCCTTTTCGTCTTCCCATTTGATCCGTAGGCCTTCTTTGGACCAAGTTCGTCTCGTTCGTCCATCTTCGTCCTCCCATTTGATCTGTTGGCATTCTTTGGACCATGTTCTTCTCGTTCGTCCCTCTTCGTCCTCCCATTTGATCCGTAGGCCTTCTTTGGACCAAGTTCCTCTCGTTCATCCATCTTCGTCCTCCCATTTGATCTGTAGGCCTTCTTTGGACTAAGTTCGTTTCGTTCGTCCCTCTTCGTTCTCCCATTTGATCCGAAGGCCTTCTTTGGACCAAGTTCGTCTCGTTCGTCCATCTTCGTCCTCCCATTTGATCCGTTGGCATTCTTTGGACTAAGTTCGTCTCGTTCGTCCATCTTCCTGCCCCCATTTGATCCTTTGGCATTCTTTCGACCAAGTTCGTCTCTTTCATCCCTTTTCGTCCTCCCATTTGATCCGCAGGCCTTCTTTGGACCAAGTTCGTCTCGTTCGTCCATCTTCGTCCTCCCATTTGATCCGTTGGCATTCTTTGGACCATGTTCTTCTCGTTCGTCCCTCTTCGTCCTCCCATTTGATCCATTGGCATTCTTTGGACAATTTTCATCTCGTTCGTCCCTCTTCGTCCTCCCATTTGATCCGTAGGCCTTCTTTAGAGCATGTTCGTCTCGTTCGTCCCTCTACGTCCTCCCATTTGATCCGTAGGCCTTCTTTTGACATGTTCGTCTCGTTCGTCCCTCTTCGTCCTCCTATTTGATCCGTAGGCCTTCTTTGGACCAAGTTCATCTCGTTCGTCCCTGTTCGTCCTCCCATTTGATCCGTAGGCCTTCTTTGGACGAAGTTCGTCCCTTTTCATCCTCCCATTTCATCCATAGGCCTTCTTTGGACCAAGTTCGTCTCGTTCGTCCCAGTTCGTCCTCCCATTTGATCTGTAGGCCTTCTTTGGACCAAGTTCGTCTCGTTCGTCCATCTTCGTCCTCCCATTTGATATGTAGGCCTTCTTTGGACTATGTTCGTTTCGTTCGTAAGGTTCTCCCATTTGATCCGAAGGCCTTCTTTGGACCAAGTTCGTCTCATTCGTCCATCTTCGTCCTTCCATTTAATCCGTTGGCATTCTTTGGACTAAGTTCGTCTCGTTCGTCCATCTTCATGCTCCCATTTGATCCATTGGCATTCTTTCTACCAAGTTCGTCTCGTTCATCCCTTTTCGTCTTCCCATTTGATCCGTAGGCCTTCTTTGGACCAAGCTCGTCTCGTTCGTCCATCTTCGTCCTCCCATTTGATCCGTTGGCATTCTTTGGACCATGTTCTTCTCGTTCGTCCCTCTTCGTCCTCCCATTTGATCCGTAGGCCTTCTTTGGACCAAGTTCCTCTCGTTCATCCATCTTCGTCCTCCCATTTGATCTGTAGGCCTTCTTTGGACTAAGTTCGTTTCGTTCGTCCCTCTTCGTTCTCCCATTTGATCCGAAGGCCTTCTTTGGACCAAGTTCGTCTCGTTCGTCCATCTTCGTCCTCCCATTTGATCCGTTGGCATTCTTTGGACTAAGTTCGTCTCGTTCGTCCATCTTCCTGCCCCCATTTGATCCTTTGGCATTCTTTCGACCAAGTTCGTCTCTTTCATCCCTTTTCGTCCTCCCATTTGATCCGCAGGCCTTCTTTGGACCAAGTTCGTCTCGTTCGTCCATCTTCGTCCTCCCATTTGATCCGTTGGCATTCTTTGGACCATGTTCTTCTCGTTCGTCCCTCTTCGTCCTCCCATTTGATCCCTTGGCATTCTTTGGACAATTTTCGTCTCGTTCGTCCCTCTTCGTCCTCCCATTTGATCCGTTGGCCTTCTTTAGAGCATGTTCGTCTCGTTCGTCCCTCTACGTCCTCCCATTTGATCCGTAGGCCTTCTTTTGACATGTTCGTCTCGTTCGTCCCTCTTCGTCCTCCTATTTGATCCGTAGGCCTTCTTTGGACCAAGTTCGTCTCGTTCGTCCCTTTTCGTCCTCTCATTTGATCCGTAGGCCTTCTTTGGACCAAGTTCATCTCGTTCGTCCCTGTTCGTCCTCCCATTGGATCTGTAGGCCTTCTTTGGACGAAGTTCGTCCCTTTTCATCCTCCCATTTGATCCGTAGGCCTTCTTTGGACCAAGTTCGTCTCGTTCGTCCCTGTTCGTCTTCCCATTTGATCCGTACGCCTTCTTTGGACCAAGTTCGTCTCGTTCGTCCATCTTCCTCCTCCCATTTGATCCGTAGGCCTTCTTTAGTCCAAGTTCGTCTCGTTCATCCATCTTCGTCCTCCCATTTGATCTGTAGGCCTTCTTTGGACTAAGTTCGTTTCGTTCGTCCCCCTTCGTTCTCCCATTTGATCCGAAGGCCTTCTTTGGACCAAGTTCGTCTCGTTCGTCCATCTTCGTCCTCCCATTTGATCCGTTGGCATTCTTTGGACTAAGTTTGTCTCGTTCGTCCATCTTCATGCTCCCATTTGATCCATTGGCATTCTTTCGACCAAGTTCGTCTCTTTCATCCCTTTTCGTCCTCCCATTTGATCCGTAGGCCTTCTTTGGACCAAGTTTGTCTCGTTCGTCCATCTTCGTCCTAACATTTGATCCGTTGGCATTCTTTGGACCATGTTCTTCTCGTTCGTCCATCTTCGTCCTCCCATTTGATCCGTTGGCATTCTTTGGACCATGTTCTTCTCGTTCGTCCCTCTTCGTCCTCCCATTTGATCCGTAGGCCTTCTTTAGACCAAGTTCGTCTCGTTCGTCCCTTTTCGTCCGCTCATTTGATCCGTAGGCCTTCTTTGGACCAAGTTCATCTCGTTCGTCCCTGTTCGTCCTCCCATTTGATCCGTTGCCATTCTTTGGACCAAGTTCGTCTCATTCATCCATATTCGTCCTCCCATTTGATCCGTAGGCCTTCTTCGGACCAAGTTCGTCTCGTTCATCCATCTTCGTCCTCCCATTTGATCTATAGGCCTTCTTTCGACTAAGTTCGTTTCGTTCGTCCCTCTTCGTGCTCCCATTTGATCCGAAGGCCTTCTTTGGACCAAGTTCGTCTCGTTCGTCCATCTTCGTCCTCCCATTTGATCCGTTGGCATTCTTTGGACTAAGTTCGTCTCGTTCGTCCATCTTCATGCTCCCATTTGATCCATTGGCATTCTTTCGACCAAGTTCGTCTCTTTCATCCCTTTTCGTCCTCCCATTTGATCCGTAGGCCTTCTTTGGACCAAGTTCGTCTCGTTCGTCCATCTTCGTCCTCCCATTTGATCCGTTGGCATTCTTTGGACCATGTTCTTCTCGTTCATCCCTCTTCGTCCTCCCATTTGACCCATTGGCATTCTTTGGACCATTTTCGTCTCGTTCGTCCCTCTTCGTCCTCCCATTTGATCCGTAGGCCTTCTTTAGAGCATGTTCGTCTCGTTCGTCCCTCTACGTCCTCCCATTTGATCCGTAGGCCTTCTTTGGACCATGTTCGTCTCGTTCGTCCCTCTTCGTCCTCCCATTTGATCCGTAGGCCTACTTTGGACCAAGTTCGTCTCATTCGTCCCTTTTCGTCCTCTCATTTGATCCGTAGGCCTTCTTTGGACCAAGTTCATCTCGTTCGTCCCTGTTCGTCCTCCCATTTGATCTGTAGGCCTTCTTTGGACTAAGTTCGTTTCGTTCGTCCCCCTTCGTTCTCCCATTTGATCCGAAGGCCTTCTTTGGACCAAGTTCGTCTCGTTCGTCCATCTTCGTCCTCCCATTTGATCCGTTGGCATTCTTTGGACTAAGTTTGTCTCGTTCGTCCATCTTCATGCTCCCATTTGATCCATTGGCATTCTTTCGACCAAGTTCTTCTCTTTCATCCCTTTTCGTCCTCCCATTTAATCCGTAGGCCTTCTTTGGACCAAGTTTGTCTCGTTCGTCCATCTTCGTCCTAACATTTGATCCGTTGGCATTCTTTAGACCATGTTCTTCTCGTTCGTCCATCTTCGTCCTCCCATTTGATCCGTTGGCATTCTTTGGACCAAGTTCTTCTCGTTCGTCCCTCTTCGTCCTCCCATTTGATCCGTAGGCCTTCTTTAGACCAAGTTCGTCTCGTTCGTCCCTTTTCGTCCTCTCATTTGATCCGTAGGCCTTCTTTGGACCAAGTTCATCTCGTTCGTCCCTGTTCGTCCTCCCATTTGATCCGTAGGACTTCCTTGGACGAAGTTCGTCCCTTTTCATCCTCCCATTTGATCTGTAGGCCTTCTTTGGACCAAGTTCGTCTCGTTCGTCCCTGTTCGTCCTCCCATTTGATCCGTAGGCCTTCTTTGGACGAAGTTCGTCTCGTTCGTCCAACTTCATGCTCCCATTTGATCCGTTGGCATTCTTTGGACCAAGCTCGTCTCGTTCGTCCATATTCGTCCTCCCATTTGATCCGTTGGCCTTCTTTGGACCAAGTTCGTCTCGTTCGTCCATCTTCGTCCTCCCATTTGATCTGTAGGCCTTCTTTGGACCATGTTCGTCTCGTTCGTCCCTATTCGTCCTCCCATTTGATCCGTAGGCCTTCTTTGTACCAAATTTGTCTCGTTCGTCCATCTTCATGGTCCCATTTGATCCATTGGCATTCTTTCGACCAAGTTCGTCTCGTTCATCCCTTTTCGTACTCCCATTTGATCCGTAGGCCTTCTTTGGACCAAGTTCGTCTCGTTCGTCCATCTTCGTCCTCCCATTTGATCCGTTGGCATTCTTTGGACCATGTTCTTCTCGTTCGTCGCTCTTCGTACTCCCATTTGATCTGTAGGCCTTCTTTGGTCCAAGTTCGTCTCGTTCGTCCCTTTTTGTCCTCTCATTTGATCCGTAGGCCTTCTTTGGACCAAGTTCATCTCGTTCGTCCTTGTTCGTCCTCCCATTTGATCCGTAGGCCTTCTTTGGACGAAGTTCGTCCCTTTTCATCCTCCCATTTGATCCGTAGGCCTTCTTTGGACCAAGTTCGTCTCGTTCGTCCCTGTTCGTCCTCCCATTTGATCTGTAGGCCTTCTTTGGACCAAGTTCGTCTCGTTCGTCCATCTTCGTCCTCCCATTTGATATGTAGGCCTTCTTTGGACTATGTTCGTTTCGTACGTCCCTCTTCGTTCTCCCATTTGATCCGAAGGCCTTCTTTGGACCAAGTTCGTCTCGTTCGTCCATCTTCGTCCTCCCATTTAATCCGTTGGCATTCTTTGGACTAAGTTCGTCTCGTTCGTCCATCTTCATGCTCCCATTTGATTCGTTGGCATTCTTTCTACCAAGTTCGTCTAGTTCATCCCTTTTCGTCTTCCCATTTGATCCGTAGGCCTTCTTTGGACCAAGTTCGTCTCGTTCGTCCATCTTCGTCCTCCCATTTGATCCGTTGGCATTCTTTGGACCATGTTCTTCTCGTTCGTCCCTCTTCGTCCTCCCATTTGATCCGTAGGCCTTCTTTGGACCAAGTTCCTCTCGTTCATCCATCTTCGTCCTCCCATTTGATCCAAAGGCCTTCTTTGGACCAAGTTCGTCTCGTTAATCCATCTTCGTCCTCCCATTTGATCCGTTGGCATTCTTTGGACCATGTTCTTCTCGTTCGTCCCTCTTCGTCCTCCCATTTGATCCGTAGGCCTTCTTTAGACCAAGTTCGTCTCGTTCGTCCCTTTTCGTCCGCTCATTTGATCCGTAGGCCTTCTTTGGACCAAGTTCATCTCGTTCGTCCCTGTTCGTCCTCCCATTTGATCCGTAGGACTTCCTTGGACGAAGTTCGTCCCTTTTCATCCTCCCATTTGATCTGTAGGCCTTCTTTGGACCAAGTTTGTCTCGTTCGTCCCTGTTCGTCCTCCCATTTGATCCGTTGGCATTCTTTGGACCAAGTTCGTCTCGTTCATCCATATTCGTCCTCCCATTTGATCCGTAGGCCTTCTTCGGACCAAGTTCGTCTCGTTCATCCATCTTCGTCCTCCCATTTGATCTGTAGGCCTTCTTTCGACTAAGTTCGTTTCGTTCGTCCCTTTTCGTGCTCCCATTTGATCCGAAGGCCTTCTTTGGACCAAGTTCGTCTCGTTCGTCCATCTTCGTCCTCCCATTTGATCCGTTGGCATTCTTTGGACTAAGTTCGTCTCGTTCGTCCATCTTCATGCTCCCATTTGATCCATTGGCATTCTTTCGACCAAGTTCGTCTCTTTCATCCCTTTTCGTCCTCCCATTTGATCCGTAGGCCTTCTTTGGACCAAGTTCGTCTCGTTCGTCCATCTTCGTCCTCCCATTTAATCCGTTGGCATTCTTTGGACTAAGTTCGTCTCGTTCGTCCATCTTCATGCTCCCATTTGATCCATTGGCATTCTTTCGACCAAGTTCGTCTCTTTCATCCCTTTTCGTCCTCCCGTTTGATCCGTAGGCCTTCTTTGGACCAAGTTTGTCTCGTTCGTCCATCTTCGTCCTAACATTTGATCCGTTGGCATTCTTTGGACCATGTTCTTCTCGTTCGTCCATCTTCATCCTCCCATTTGATCCGTTATGGTCTTCTCGTTCGTCCCTCTTCGTCCTTCCATTTGATCCGTAGGCTTTCTTTAGACCAAGTTCGTCTCGTTCGTCCCTTTTCGTCCTCTCATTTGATCCGTAGGCCTTCTTTGGACCAAGTTCATCTCGTTCGTCCCTGTTCGTCCTCCCATTTGATCCGTAGGACTTCCTTGGACGAAGTTCGTCCCTTTTCATCCTCCCATTTGATCTGTAGGCCTTCTATGGACCAAGTTCGTCTCGTTCGTCCCTGTTCGTCCTCCCATTTGATCCGTAGGCCTTCTTTGGACCAAGTTCGTCTCGTTCGTCCAACTTCATGCTCCCATTTGATCCATTGGCATTCTTTGGACCAAGCTTGTCTCGTTCGTCCATATTCGTCCTCCCATTTGATCCGTAGGCCTTCTTTGGACCAAGTTCGTCTCGTTCGTCCATCTTCGTCCTCCCATTTGATCCGTTGGCATTCTTTGGACCATGTTCTTCTCGTTCGTCCCTCTTCGTCCTCCCATTTGATCCGTAGGCCTTCTTTGGACCAAGTTCCTCTCGTTCATCCATCTTCGTCCTCCCTTTTGATCTGTAGGCCTTCTTTGGACTAAGTTCGTTTCGTTCATCCCTCTTCGTTCTCCCATTTGATCCAAAGGCCTTCTTTGGACCAAGTTCGTCTCGTTAATCCATCTTCGTCCTACCATTTGATCCGTTGGCATTCTTTGGACCATGTTCTTCTCGTTCGTCCCTCTTCGTCCTCCCATTTGATCCGTAGGCCTTCTTTGACCAAGTTCCTCTCGTTCATCCATCTTCGTCCTCCCGTTTGATCTGTAGGCCTTCTTTGGACTATGTTCGTTTCGTTCATCCCTCTTCGTTCTCCCATTTGATCCAAAGGCCTTCTTTGGACCAAGTTCGTCTCGTTCGTCCCTTTTCGTCCGCTCATTTGATCCGTAGGCCTTCTTTGGACCAAGTTCATCTCGTTCGTCCATCTTCATGCTCCCATTTGATCCATTGGCATTCTTTCGACCAAGTTCTTCTCTTTCATCCCTTTTCGTCCTCCCATTTAATCCGTAGGCCTTCTTTGGACCAAGTTTGTCTCGTTCGTCCATCTTCGTCCTAACATTTGATCCGTTGGCATTCTTTAGACCATGTTCTTCTCGTTCGTCCATCTTCGTCCTCCCATTTGATCCGTTGGCATTCTTTGGACCAAGTTCTTCTCGTTCGTCCCTCTTCGTCCTCCCATTTGATCCGTAGGCCTTCTTTAGACCAAGTTCGTCTCGTTCGTCCCTTTTCGTCCTCTCATTTGATCCGTAGGCCTTCTTTGGACCAAGTTCATCTCGTTCGTCCCTGTTCGTCCTCCCATTTGATCCGTAGGACTTCCTTGGACGAAGTTCGTCCCTTTTCATCCTCCCATTTGATCTGTAGGCCTTCTTTGGACCAAGTTCGTCTCGTTCGTCCCTGTTCGTCCTCCCATTTGATCCGTAGGCCTTCTTTGGACGAAGTTCGTCTCGTTCGTCCAACTTCATGCTCCCATTTGATCCGTTGGCATTCTTTGGACCAAGCTCGTCTCGTTCGTCCATATTCGTCCTCCCATTTGATCCGTTGGCCTTCTTTGGACCAAGTTCGTCTCGTTCGTCCATCTTCGTCCTCCCATTTGATCTGTAGGCCTTCTTTGGACCATGTTCGTCTCGTTCGTCCCTATTCGTCCTCCCATTTGATCCGTAGGCCTTCTTTGTACCAAATTTGTCTCGTTCGTCCATCTTCATGGTCCCATTTGATCCATTGGCATTCTTTCGACCAAGTTCGTCTCGTTCATCCCTTTTCGTACTCCCATTTGATCCGTAGGCCTTCTTTGGACCAAGTTCGTCTCGTTCGTCCATCTTCGTCCTCCCATTTGATCCGTTGGCATTCTTTGGACCATGTTCTTCTCGTTCGTCGCTCTTCGTACTCCCATTTGATCTGTAGGCCTTCTTTGGTCCAAGTTCGTCTCGTTCGTCCCTTTTTGTCCTCTCATTTGATCCGTAGGCCTTCTTTGGACCAAGTTCATCTCGTTCGTCCTTGTTCGTCCTCCCATTTGATCCGTAGGCCTTCTTTGGACGAAGTTCGTCCCTTTTCATCCTCCCATTTGATCCGTAGGCCTTCTTTGGACCAAGTTCGTCTCGTTCGTCCCTGTTCGTCCTCCCATTTGATCTGTAGGCCTTCTTTGGACCAAGTTCGTCTCGTTCGTCCATCTTCGTCCTCCCATTTGATATGTAGGCCTTCTTTGGACTATGTTCGTTTCGTACGTCCCTCTTCGTTCTCCCATTTGATCCGAAGGCCTTCTTTGGACCAAGTTCGTCTCGTTCGTCCATCTTCGTCCTCCCATTTAATCCGTTGGCATTCTTTGGACTAAGTTCGTCTCGTTCGTCCATCTTCATGCTCCCATTTGATTCGTTGGCATTCTTTCTACCAAGTTCGTCTAGTTCATCCCTTTTCGTCTTCCCATTTGATCCGTAGGCCTTCTTTGGACCAAGTTCGTCTCGTTCGTCCATCTTCGTCCTCCCATTTGATCCGTTGGCATTCTTTGGACCATGTTCTTCTCGTTCGTCCCTCTTCGTCCTCCCATTTGATCCGTAGGCCTTCTTTGGACCAAGTTCCTCTCGTTCATCCATCTTCGTCCTCCCATTTGATCCAAAGGCCTTCTTTGGACCAAGTTCGTCTCGTTAATCCATCTTCGTCCTCCCATTTGATCCGTTGGCATTCTTTGGACCATGTTCTTCTCGTTCGTCCCTCTTCGTCCTCCCATTTGATCCGTAGGCCTTCTTTAGACCAAGTTCGTCTCGTTCGTCCCTTTTCGTCCGCTCATTTGATCCGTAGGCCTTCTTTGGACCAAGTTCATCTCGTTCGTCCCTGTTCGTCCTCCCATTTGATCCGTAGGACTTCCTTGGACGAAGTTCGTCCCTTTTCATCCTCCCATTTGATCTGTAGGCCTTCTTTGGACCAAGTTTGTCTCGTTCGTCCCTGTTCGTCCTCCCATTTGATCCGTTGGCATTCTTTGGACCAAGTTCGTCTCGTTCATCCATATTCGTCCTCCCATTTGATCCGTAGGCCTTCTTCGGACCAAGTTCGTCTCGTTCATCCATCTTCGTCCTCCCATTTGATCTGTAGGCCTTCTTTCGACTAAGTTCGTTTCGTTCGTCCCTTTTCGTGCTCCCATTTGATCCGAAGGCCTTCTTTGGACCAAGTTCGTCTCGTTCGTCCATCTTCGTCCTCCCATTTGATCCGTTGGCATTCTTTGGACTAAGTTCGTCTCGTTCGTCCATCTTCATGCTCCCATTTGATCCATTGGCATTCTTTCGACCAAGTTCGTCTCTTTCATCCCTTTTCGTCCTCCCATTTGATCCGTAGGCCTTCTTTGGACCAAGTTCGTCTCGTTCGTCCATCTTCGTCCTCCCATTTAATCCGTTGGCATTCTTTGGACTAAGTTCGTCTCGTTCGTCCATCTTCATGCTCCCATTTGATCCATTGGCATTCTTTCGACCAAGTTCGTCTCTTTCATCCCTTTTCGTCCTCCCGTTTGATCCGTAGGCCTTCTTTGGACCAAGTTTGTCTCGTTCGTCCATCTTCGTCCTAACATTTGATCCGTTGGCATTCTTTGGACCATGTTCTTCTCGTTCGTCCATCTTCATCCTCCCATTTGATCCGTTATGGTCTTCTCGTTCGTCCCTCTTCGTCCTTCCATTTGATCCGTAGGCTTTCTTTAGACCAAGTTCGTCTCGTTCGTCCCTTTTCGTCCTCTCATTTGATCCGTAGGCCTTCTTTGGACCAAGTTCATCTCGTTCGTCCCTGTTCGTCCTCCCATTTGATCCGTAGGACTTCCTTGGACGAAGTTCGTCCCTTTTCATCCTCCCATTTGATCTGTAGGCCTTCTATGGACCAAGTTCGTCTCGTTCGTCCCTGTTCGTCCTCCCATTTGATCCGTAGGCCTTCTTTGGACCAAGTTCGTCTCGTTCGTCCAACTTCATGCTCCCATTTGATCCATTGGCATTCTTTGGACCAAGCTTGTCTCGTTCGTCCATATTCGTCCTCCCATTTGATCCGTAGGCCTTCTTTGGACCAAGTTCGTCTCGTTCGTCCATCTTCGTCCTCCCATTTGATCCGTTGGCATTCTTTGGACCATGTTCTTCTCGTTCGTCCCTCTTCGTCCTCCCATTTGATCCGTAGGCCTTCTTTGGACCAAGTTCCTCTCGTTCATCCATCTTCGTCCTCCCTTTTGATCTGTAGGCCTTCTTTGGACTAAGTTCGTTTCGTTCATCCCTCTTCGTTCTCCCATTTGATCCAAAGGCCTTCTTTGGACCAAGTTCGTCTCGTTAATCCATCTTCGTCCTACCATTTGATCCGTTGGCATTCTTTGGACCATGTTCTTCTCGTTCGTCCCTCTTCGTCCTCCCATTTGATCCGTAGGCCTTCTTTGACCAAGTTCCTCTCGTTCATCCATCTTCGTCCTCCCGTTTGATCTGTAGGCCTTCTTTGGACTATGTTCGTTTCGTTCATCCCTCTTCGTTCTCCCATTTGATCCAAAGGCCTTCTTTGGACCAAGTTCGTCTCGTTCGTCCCTTTTCGTCCGCTCATTTGATCCGTAGGCCTTCTTTGGACCAAGTTCATCTCGTTCGTCCCTGTTCGTCCTCCCATTTGATCCGTAGGACTTCCTTGGACGAAGTTCGTCCCTTTTCATCCTCCCATTTGATCTGTAGGCCTTCTTTGGACCAAGTTTGTCTCGTTCGTCCCAGTTCGTCCTCCCATTTGATCCGTTGGCATTCTTTGGACCAAGTTCGTCTCGTTCATCCATATTCGTCCTCGCATTTGATCCGTAGGCCTTCTTCGGACCAAGTTCGTCTCGTTCATCCATCTTCGTCCTCCCATTTGATCTGTAGGCCTTCTTTCGACTAACTTCGTTTCGTTCGTCCCTCTTCGTGCTCCCATTTGATCCGAAGGCCTTCTTTGGACCAAGTTCGTCTCGTTCGTCCATCTTCGTCCTCCCATTTGATCCGTTGGCATTCTTTGGACTAAGTTCGTCTCGTTCGTCCATCTTCATGCTCCCATTTGATCCATTGGCATTCTTTCGACCAAGTTCGTCTCTTTCATCCCTTTTCGTCCTCCCATTTGATCCGTAGGCCTTCTTTGGACCAAGTTCGTCTCGTTCGTCCATCTTCGTCCTCCCATTTGATCCGTTGGCATTCTTTGGACCATGTTCTTCTCGTTCGTCCCTCTTCGTCCTCCCATTTGACCCATTGGCATTCTTTGGACCATTTTCGTCTCGTTCGTCCCTCTTCGTCCTCCCATTTGATCCGTAGGCCTTCTTTAGAGCATGTTCGTCTCGTTCGTCCCTCTACGTCCTCCCATTTGATCCGTAGGCCTTCTTTGGACCATGTTCGTCTCGTTCGTCCCTCTTCGTCCTCCCATTTGATCCGTAGGCCTACTTTGGACCAAGTTCGTCTCGTTCGTCCCTTTTCGTCCTCTCATTTGATCCGTAGGCCTTCTTTGGACCAAGTTCATCTCGTTCGTCCCTGTTCGTCCTCCCATTTGATCTGTAGGCCTTCTTTGGACTAAGTTCGTTTCGTTCGTCCCCCTTCGTTCTCCCATTTGATCCGAAGGCCTTCTTTGGACCAAGTTCGTCTCGTTCGTCCATCTTCGTCCTCCCATTTGATCCGTTGGCATTCTTTGGACTAAGTTTGTCTCGTTCGTCCATCTTCATGCTCCCATTTGATCCATTGGCATTCTTTCGACCAAGTTCGTCTCTTTCATCCCTTTTCGTCCTCCCATTTGATCCGTAGGCCTTCTTTGGACCAAGTTTGTCTCGTTCGTCCATCTTCGTCCTAACATTTGATCCGTTGGCATTCTTTGGACCATGTTCTTCTCGTTCGTCCATCTTCATCCTCCCATTTGATCCGTTGGCATTCTTTGGACCATGTTCTTCTCGTTCGTCCCTCTTCGTCCTCCCATTTGATCCGTAGGCTTTCTTTAGACCAAGTTCGTCTCGTTCGTCCCTTTTCGTCCTCTCATTTGATCCGTAGGCCTTCTTTGGACCAAGTTCTTCTCGTTCGTCCCTGTTCGTCCTCCCATTTGATCCGTAGGACTTCCTTGGACGAAGTTCGTCCCTTTTCATCCTCCCATTTGATCTGTAGGCCTTCTTTGGACCAAGTTCGTCTCGTTCGTCCCTGTTCGTCCTCCCATTTGATCCGTAGGCCTTCTTTGGACCAAGTTCGTCTCGTTCGTCCAACTTCATGCTCCCATTTGATCCGTTGGCATTCTTTGGACCAAGCTTGTCTCGTTCGTCCATATTCGTCCTCCCATTTGATCCGTTGGCCTTCTTTGGACCAAGTTCGTCTCGTTCGTCCATCTTCGTCCTCCCATTTGATCCGTTGGCATTCTTTGGACCATGTTCTTCTCGTTCGTCCCTCTTCGTCCTCCCATTTGACCCATTGGCATTCTTTGGACCAAGTTCGTCTCGTTCGTCCATATTCGTCCTCCCATTTGATCCGTAGGCCTTCTTTGGACCAAGTTCGTCTCGTTCGTCCAACTTCATGCTCCCATTTGATCCGTTGGCATTCTTTGGACCAAGCTTGTCTCGTTCGTCCATATTCGTCCTCCCATTTGATCCGTAGGCCTTCTTTGGACCAAGTTCGTCTCGTTCGTCCATCTTCGTCCTCCCATTTAATCCGTTGGCATTCTTTGGACTAAGTTCGTCTCGTTCGTCCATCTTCATGCTCCCATTTGATCCATTGGCATTCTTTCGACCAAGTTCGTCTCTTTCATCCCTTTTCGTCCTCCCGTTTGATCCGTAGGCCTTCTTTGGACCAAGTTTGTCTCGTTCGTCCATCTTCGTCCTAACATTTGATCCGTTGGCATTCTTTGGACCATGTTCTTCTCGTTCGTCCATCTTCATCCTCCCATTTGAACCGTTGGCATTCTTTGGACCATGTTCTTCTCGTTCGTCCCTCTTCGTCCTTCCATTTGATCCGTAGGCTTTCTTTAGACCAAGTTCGTCTCGTTCGTCCCTTTTCGTCCTCTCATTTGATCCGTAGGCCTTCTTTGGACCAAGTTCATCTCGTTCGTCCCTGTTCGTCCTCCCATTTGATCCGTAGGACTTCCTTGGACGAAGTTCGTCCCTTTTCATCCTCCCATTTGATCTGTAGGCCTTCTTTGGACCAAGTTCGTCTCGTTCGTCCCTGTTCGTCCTCCCATTTGATCCGTAGGCCTTCTTTGGACCAAGTTCGTCTCGTTCGTCCAACTTCATGCTCCCATTTGATCCATTGGCATTCTTTGGACCAAGCTTGTCTCGTTCGTCCATATTCGTCCTCCCATTTGATCCGTAGGCCTTCTTTGGACCAAGTTCGTCTCGTTCGTCCATCTTCGTCCTCCCATTTGATCCGTTGGCATTCTTTGGACCATGTTCTTCTCGTTCGTCCCTCTTCGTCCTCCCATTTGATCCGTAGGCCTTCTTTGGACCAAGTTCCTCTCGTTCATCCATCTTCGTCCTCCCTTTTGATCTGTAGGCCTTCTTTGGACTAAGTTCGTTTCGTTCATCCCTCTTCGTTCTCCCATTTGATCCAAAGGCCTTCTTTGGACCAAGTTCGTCTCGTTAATCCATCTTCGTCCTACCATTTGATCCGTTGGCATTCTTTGGACCATGTTCTTCTCGTTCGTCCCTCTTCGTCCTCCCATTTGATCCGTAGGCCTTCTTTGACCAAGTTCTTCTCGTTCATCCATCTTCGTCCTCCCGTTTGATCTGTAGGCCTTCTTTGGACTATGTTCGTTTCGTTCATCCCTCTTCGTTCTCCCATTTGATCCAAAGGCCTTCTTTGGACCAAGTTCGTCTCGTTCGTCCCTTTTCGTCCGCTCATTTGATCCGTAGGCCTTCTTTGGACCAAGTTCATCTCGTTCGTCCCTGTTCGTCCTCCCATTTGATCCGTAGGACTTCCTTGGACGAAGTTCGTCCCTTTTCATCCTCCCATTTGATCTGTAGGCCTTCTTTGGACCAAGTTTGTCTCGTTCGTCCCTGTTCGTCCTCCCATTTGATCCGTTGGCATTCTTTGGACCAAGTTCGTCTCGTTCATCCATATTCGTCCTCGCATTTGATCCGTAGGCCTTCTTCGGACCAAGTTCGTCTCGTTCATCCATCTTCGTCCTCCCATTTGATCTGTAGGCCTTCTTTCGACTAACTTCGTTTCGTTCGTCCCTCTTCGTGCTCCCATTTGATCCGAAGGCCTTCTTTGGACCAAGTTCGTCTCGTTCGTCCATCTTCGTCCTCCCATTTGATCCGTTGGCATTCTTTGGACTAAGTTCGTCTCGTTCGTCCATCTTCATGCTCCCATTTGATCCATTGGCATTCTTTCGACCAAGTTCGTCTCTTTCATCCCTTTTCGTCCTCCCATTTGATCCGTAGGCCTTCTTTGGACCAAGTTCGTCTCGTTCGTCCATCTTCGTCCTCCCATTTGATCCGTTGGCATTCTTTGGACCATGTTCTTCTCGTTCGTCCCTCTTCGTCCTCCCATTTGACCCATTGGCATTCTTTGGACCATTTTCGTCTCGTTCGTCCCTCTTCGTCCTCCCATTTGATCCGTAGGCCTTCTTTAGAGCATGTTCGTCTCGTTCGTCCCTCTACGTCCTCCCATTTGATCCGTAGGCCTTCTTTGAACCATGTTCGTCTCGTTCGTCCCTCTTCGTCCTCCCATTTGATCCGTAGGCCTACTTTGGACCAAGTTCGTCTCGTTCGTCCCTTTTCGTCCTCTCATTTGATCCGTAGGCCTTCTTTGGACCAAGTTCATCTCGTTCGTCCCTGTTCGTCCTCCCATTTGATCTGTAGGCCTTCTTTGGACTAAGTTCGTTTCGTTCGTCCCCCTTCGTTCTCCCATTTGATCCGAAGGCCTTCTTTGGACCAAGTTCGTCTCGTTCGTCCATCTTCGTCCTCCCATTTGATCCGTTGGCATTCTTTGGACTAAGTTTGTCTCGTTCGTCCATCTTCATGCTCCCATTTGATCCATTGGCATTCTTTCGACCAAGTTCGTCTCTTTCATCCCTTTTCGTCCTCCCATTTGATCCGTAGGCCTTCTTTGGACCAAGTTTGTCTCGTTCGTCCATCTTCGTCCTAACATTTGATCCGTTGGCATTCTTTGGACCATGTTCTTCTCGTTCGTCCATCTTCATCCTCCCATTTGATCCGTTGGCATTCTTTGGACCATGTTCTTCTCGTTCGTCCCTCTTCGTCCTCCCATTTGATCCGTAGGCTTTCTTTAGACCAAGTTCGTCTCGTTCGTCCCTTTTCGTCCTCTCATTTGATCCGTAGGCCTTCTTTGGACCAAGTTCTTCTCGTTCGTCCCTGTTCGTCCTCCCATTTGATCCGTAGGACTTCCTTGGACGAAGTTCGTCCCTTTTCATCCTCCCATTTGATCTGTAGGCCTTCTTTGGACCAAGTTCGTCTCGTTCGTCCCTGTTCGTCCTCCCATTTGATCCGTAGGCCTTCTTTGGACCAAGTTCGTCTCGTTCGTCCAACTTCATGCTCCCATTTGATCCGTTGGCATTCTTTGGACCAAGCTTGTCTCGTTCGTCCATATTCGTCCTCCCATTTGATCCGTTGGCCTTCTTTGGACCAAGTTCGTCTCGTTCGTCCATCTTCGTCCTCCCATTTGATCTGTAGGCCTTCTTTGGACCATGTTCGTCTCGTTCGTCCCTGTTCGTCCTCCCATTTGATCCGTAGGCCTTCTTTGTACCAAATTCGTCTCGTTCGTCCATCTTCATGGTCCCATTTGATCCATTGGCATTCTTTCGACCAAGTTCGTCTCGTTCATCCCTTTTCGTCCTCCCATTTGATCCGTAGGCCTTCTTTGGACCAAGTTCGTCTCGTTCGTCCATCTTCGTCCTCCCATTTGATCCGTTGGCATTCTTTGGACCATGTTCTTCTCGTTCGTCCCTCTTCGTACTCCCATTTGATCCGTAGGCCTTCTTTGGTCCAAGTTCGTCTCGTTCGTCCCTTTTTGTCCTCTCATTTGATCCGTAGGCCTTCTTTGGACCAAGTTCATCTCGTTCGTCCCTGTTCGTCCTCCCATTTGATCCGTAGGCCTTCTTTGGACGAAGTTCGTCCCTTTTCATCCTCCCATTTCATCCGTAGGCCTTCTTTGGACCAAGTTCGTCTCGTTCGTCCCTGTTCGTCCTCCCATTTGATCTGTAGGCCTTCTTTGGACCAAGTTCGTCTCGTTCGTCCATCTTCGTCCTCCCATTTGATATGTAGGCCTTCTTTGGACTATGTTCGTTTCGTACGTCCCTCTTCGTTCTCCCATTTGATCCGAAGGCCTTCTTTGGACCAAGTTCGTCTCGTTCGTCCATCTTCGTCCTCCCATTTAATCCGTTGGCATTCTTTGGACTAAGTTCGTCTCGTTCGTCCATCTTCATGCTCCCATTTGATTCATTGGCATTCTTTCTACCAAGTTCGTCTAGTTCATCCCTTTTCGTCTTCCCATTTGATCCGTAGGCCTTCTTTGGACCATGTTCGTCTCGTTCGTCCATCTTCGTCCTCCCATTTGATCCGTTGGCATTCTTTGGACCATGTTCTTCTCGTTCGTCCCTATTCGTCCTCCCATTTGATCCGTAGGCCTTCTTTGGACCAAGTTCCTCTCGTTCATCCATCTTCGTCCTCCCTTTTGATCTGTAGGCCTTCTTTGGACTAAGTTCGTTTCGTTCATCCCTCTTCGTTCTCCCATTTGATCCAAAGGCCTTCTTTGGACCAAGTTCGTCTCGTTAATCCATCTTCGTCCTCCCATTTGATCCGTTGGCATTCTTTGGACTAAGTTCGTCTCGTTCGTCCATCTTCCTGCTCCCATTTGATCCTTTGGCATTCTTTCGACCAAGTTCTTCTCGTTCGTCCTCCCATTTGATCCGTAGGCCTTCTTTGGACCATGTTCTTCTCGTTCGTCCCTCTTCGTCCTCCCATTTGATCCATTGGCATTCTTTGGAGAATTTTCGTCTCGTTCGTCCCTCTTCGTCCTCCCATTTGATCCGTAGGCCTTCTTTAGAGCATGTTCGTCTCGTTCGTTCCTCTACGTCCTCCCATTTGATCCGTAGGCCTTCTTTTGACATGTTCGTCTCGTTCGTCCCTCTCCGTCCTCCTATTTGATCCGTAGGCCTTCTTTGGACCAAGTTCGTCTCGTTCGTCCCTTTTCGTCCTCTCATTTGATCCGTAGGCCTTCTTTGGACCAAGTTCATCTCGTTCGTCCCTGTTCGTCCTCCCATTGGATCCGTAGGCCTTCTTTGGACGAAGTTCGTCCCTTTTCATCCTCCCATTTGATCTGTAGGCCTTCTTTGGACCAAGTTTGTCTCGTTCGTCCCTGTTCGTCCTCCCATTTGATCTGTAGGCCTTCTTTGGACCAAGTTCGTCTCGTTCATCCATAATCGTCCTCCCATTTGATCCGTAGGCCTTCTTCGGACCAAGTTCGTCTCGTTCATCCATCTTCGTCCTCCCATTTGATCTGTAGGCCATCTTTGGACGAAGTTCGTCCCTTTTCATCCTCCCATTTGATCTGTAGGCCTTCTTTGGACCAAGTTCGTCTCGTTCGTCCCTGTTCGTCCTCCCATTTGATCCGTAGGCCTTCTTTGGACCAAGTTCGTCTCGTTCGTCCATCTTCCTCCTCCCATTTGATCCGTAGGCCTTCTTTGGTCCAAGTTCGTCTCGTTCATCCATCTTCGTCCTCCCATTTGATCTGTAGGCCTTCTTTGGACTAAGTTCGTTTCGTTCGTCCCCCTTCGTTCTCCAATTTGATCCGAAGGCCTTCTTTGGACCAAGTTCGTCTCGTTCGTCCATCTTCGTCCTCCCATTTGATCCGTAGGCCTTCTTTGTACCAAATTCGTCTCGTTCGTCCATCTTCATGGTCCCATTTGATCCATTGGCATTCTTTCGACCAAGTTCGTCTCGTTCATCCCTTTTCGTCCTCCCATTTGATCCGTAGGCCTTCTTTGGACCAAGTTTGTCTCGTTCGTCCATCTTCGTCCTAACATTTGATCCGTTGGCATTCTTTGGGCCATGTTCTTCTCGTTCGTCCCTCTTCGTCCTCCCATTTGATCCATTGGCATTCTTTGGACCATTTTCGTCTCGTAAATCCCTTTTCGTCCTCCCATTTGATCCGTAGGCCTTCTTTGGACCAAGTTCGTCTCGTTCGTCCATCTTCGTCCTCCCATTTGATCCGTTGGCATTCTTTGGACCATGTTCTTCTCGTTCGTCCCTCTTCGTCCTCCCATTTGATCCGTAGGCCTTCTTTAGACCAAGTTCGTCTCGTTCGTCCCTTTTCGTCCTCTCATTTGATCCGTAGGTCTTCTTTGGACCAAGTTCATCTCGTTCGTCCCTGTTCGTCCTCCCATTTGATCCGTAGGACTTCCTTGGACAAAGTTCGTCCCTTTTCATCCTCCCATTTGATCTGTAGGCCTTCTTTGGACCAAGTTCGTCTCGTTCGTCCCTATTCGTCCTCCCATTTGATCCGTAGGCCTTCTTTGGACCAAGTTCGTCTCGTTCGTCCAACTTCATCCTCCCATTTGATCCGTTGGCATTCTTTGGACCAAGCTCGTCTCGTTCGTCCATATTCGTCCTCCCATTTGATCCGTTGGCCTTCTTTGGACCAAGTTCGTCTCGTTCGTCCATCTTCGTCCTCCCATTTGATCTGTAGGCCTTCTTTGGACCATGTTCGTCTCGTTTGTCCCTGTTCGTACTCCCATTTGATCCGTAGGCCTTCTTTGCACCAAATTCGTCTCGTTCGTCCATCTTCATGGTCCCATTTGATCCATTGGCACTCTTTCGACCAAGTTCGTCTCGTTCATCCCTTTTCGTCCTCCCATTTGATCCGTAGGCCTTCTTTGGACCAAGTTCGTCTCGTTCGTCCATCTTCGTCCTCCCATTTGATCCGTTGGCATTCTTTGGACCATGTTCTTCTCGTTCGTCCCTCTTCGTACTCCCATTTGATCCGTAGGCCTTCTTTGGTCCAAGTTCGTCTCGTTCGTCCCTTTTTGTCCTCTCATTTGATCCGTAGGCCTTCTTTGGACCAAGTTCATCTCGTTTGTCCCTGTTCGTCCTCCCATTTGATCCGTAGGCCTTCTTTGGACGAAGTTCGTCCTTTTTCATCCTCCCATTTCATCCGTAGGCCTTCTTTGGACCAAGTTCGTCTCGTTCGTCCCTGTTCGTCCTCCCATTTGATCTGTAGGCCTTCTTTGGACCAAGTTCGTCTCGTTCGTCCATCTTCGTCCTCCCATTTGATATGTAGGCCTTCTTTGGACTATGTTCGTTTCGTTCGTCCCTCTACGTTCTCCCATTTGATCCGAAGGCCTTCTTTGGACCAAGTTCGTCTCGTTCGTCCATCTTCGTCCTCCCATTTAATCCGTTGGCATTCTTTGGACCATGTTCTTCTCGTTCGTCCCTCTTCGTCCTCCCATTTGATCCATAGGCCTTCTTTGGACCAAGTTCCTCTCGTTCATCCATCTTCGTCCTCCCATTTGATCTGTAGGCCTTCTTTGGACTAAGTTCGTTTCGTTCGTCCCTCGTCGTTCTCCCATTTGATCCGAAGGCCTTCTTTGGACCAAGTTCGTCTCGTTCGTCCATCTTCGTCCTCCCATTTGATCCGTTGGCATTCTTTGGACTAAGTTCGTCTCGTTCGTCCATCTTCCTGCTCCCATTTGATCCTTTGGCATTCTTTCGACCATGTTCGTCTCTTTCATCCCTTTTCGTCCTCCCATTTGATCCGTAGGCCTTCTTTGGACCAAGTTCGTCTCGTTCGTCCATCTTTGTCCTCCCATTTGATCCGTTGGCATTCTTTGGACCATGTTCTTCTCGTTCGTCCCTCTTCGTCCTCCCA
This sequence comes from Glycyrrhiza uralensis, assembly GCA_030159175.1. Taxonomy (NCBI): domain Eukaryota; kingdom Viridiplantae; phylum Streptophyta; class Magnoliopsida; order Fabales; family Fabaceae; genus Glycyrrhiza; species Glycyrrhiza uralensis. The sequence goes on along the minus strand of BRZY01000016.1, from coordinate 793,236 downwards.
TTTGATCCATTGGCATTCTTTGGACAATTTTCGTCTCGTTCGTCCCTCTTCGTCCTCCCATTTGATCCGTTGGCATTCTTTGGACTAAGTTCGTCTCGTTCGTCCATCTTCATGCTCCCATTTGATCCATTGGCATTCTTTCGACCAAGTTCGTCTCTTTCATCCCTTTTCGTCCTCCCATTTGATCCGTAGGCTTTCTTTGGACCAAGTTCGTCTCGTTCGTCCATCTTCGTCCTCCCATTTGATCCGTTGGCATTCTTTGGACCATGTTCTTCTCGTTCGTCCCTCTTCGTCCTCCCATTTGATCCATTGGCATTCTTTGGACCATTTTCGTCTCGTTCGTCCCTCTTCGTCCTCCCATTTGATCCGTAGGCTTTCTTCGGACCAAGTTCATCTCGTTCGTCCATCTTCATGCTCCCATTTGATCCATTGGCATTCTTTCTACCAAGTTCGTCTCGTTCATCCCTTTTCGTCCTCCCATTTGATCCGTAGGCCTTCTTTGGGCCAAGTTCGTCTCGTTCGTCCATCTTCGTCCTCCCATTTGATCCGTTGGCATTCTTTGGACCATGTTCTTCTCGTTCGTCCCTCTTCGTCCTCCCATTTGATCCGTAGGCCTTCTTTAGACCAAGTTCGTCTCGTTCGTCCCTTTTCGTCCTCTCATTTGATCCGTAGGCCTTCTTTGGACCAAGTTCATCTCGTTCGTCCCTGTTCGTCCTCCCATTTGATCCGTAGGCCTTCTTTGGACCAAGTTCGTCTCGTTCGTCCAACTTCATCCTCCCATTTGATCCGTTGGCATTCTTTGGACCAAGCTCGTCTCGTTCGTCCATATTCGTCCTCCCATTTGATCCGTTGGCCTTCTTTGGACCAAGTTCGTCTCGTTCGTCCATCTTCGTCCTCCCATTTGATCTGTAGGCCTTCTTTGGACCATGTTCGTCTCGTTTGTCCCTGTTCGTACTCCCATTTGATCCGTAGGCCTTCTTTGCACCAAATTCGTCTCGTTCGTCCATCTTCATGGTCCCATTTGATCCATTGGCACTCTTTCGACCAAGTTCGTCTCGTTCATCCCTTTTCGTCCTCCCATTTGATCCGTAGGCCTTCTTTGGACCAAGTTCGTCTCGTTCGTCCATCTTCGTCCTCCCATTTGATCCGTTGGCATTCTTTGGACCATGTTCTTCTCGTTCGTCCCTCTTCGTACTCCCATTTGATCCGTAGGCCTTCTTTGGTCCAAGTTCGTCTCGTTCGTCCCTTTTTGTCCTCTCATTTGATCCGTAGGCCTTCTTTGGACCAAGTTCATCTCGTTTGTCCCTGTTCGTCCTCCCATTTGATCCGTAGGCCTTCTTTGGACGAAGTTCGTCCTTTTTCATCCTCCCATTTCATCCGTAGGCCTTCTTTGGACCAAGTTCGTCTCGTTCGTCCCTGTTCGTCCTCCCATTTGATCTGTAGGCCTTCTTTGGACCAAGTTCGTCTCGTTCGTCCATCTTCGTCCTCCCATTTGATATGTAGGCCTTCTTTGGACTATGTTCGTTTCGTTCGTCCCTCTACGTTCTCCCATTTGATCCGAAGGCCTTCTTTGGACCAAGTTCGTCTCGTTCGTCCATCTTCGTCCTCCCATTTAATCCGTTGGCATTCTTTGGACCATGTTCTTCTCGTTCGTCCCTCTTCGTCCTCCCATTTGATCCATAGGCCTTCTTTGGACCAAGTTCCTCTCGTTCATCCATCTTCGTCCTCCCATTTGATCTGTAGGCCTTCTTTGGACTAAGTTCGTTTCGTTCGTCCCTCGTCGTTCTCCCATTTGATCCGAAGGCCTTCTTTGGACCAAGTTCGTCTCGTTCGTCCATCTTCGTCCTCCCATTTGATCCGTTGGCATTCTTTGGACTAAGTTCGTCTCGTTCGTCCATCTTCCTGCTCCCATTTGATCCTTTGGCATTCTTTCGACCATGTTCGTCTCTTTCATCCCTTTTCGTCCTCCCATTTGATCCGTAGGCCTTCTTTGGACCAATTTCGTCTCGTTCGTCCATCTTTGTCCTCCCATTTGATCCGTTGGCATTCTTTGGACCATGTTCTTCTCGTTCGTCCCTCTTCGTCCTCCCATTTGATCCATTGGCATTCTTTGGACAATTTTCGTCTCGTTCGTCCCTCTTCGTCCTCCCATTTGATCCGTTGGCATTCTTTGGACTAAGTTCGTCTCGTTCGTCCATCTTCATGCTCCCATTTGATCCATTGGCATTCTTTCGACCAAGTTCGTCTCTTTCATCCCTTTTCGTCCTCCCATTTGATCCGTAGGCTTTCTTTGGACCAAGTTCGTCTCGTTCGTCCATCTTCGTCCTCCCATTTGATCCGTTGGCATTCTTTGGACCATGTTCTTCTCGTTCGTCCCTCTTCGTCCTCCCATTTGATCCATTGGCATTCTTTGGACCATTTTCGTCTCGTTCGTCCCTCTTCGTCCTCCCATTTGATCCGTAGGCTTTCTTCGGACCAAGTTCATCTCGTTCGTCCATCTTCATGCTCCCATTTGATCCATTGGCATTCTTTCTACCAAGTTCGTCTCGTTCATCCCTTTTCGTCCTCCCATTTGATCCGTAGGCCTTCTTTGGGCCAAGTTCGTCTCGTTCGTCCATCTTCGTCCTCCCATTTGATCCGTTGGCATTCTTTGGACCATGTTCTTCTCGTTCGTCCCTCTTCGTCCTCCCATTTGATCCGTAGGCCTTCTTTAGACCAAGTTCGTCTCGTTCGTCCCTTTTCGTCCTCTCATTTGATCCGTAGGCCTTCTTTGGACCAAGTTCATCTCGTTCGTCCCTGTTCGTCCTCCCATTTGATCCGTAGGACTTCCTTGGATGAAGTTCGTCCCTTTTCATCCTCCCATTTGATCGGTAGGCCTTCTTTGGACCAAGTTCGTCTCGTTCGTCCCTGTTCGTCCTCCCATTTGATCCGTAGGCCTTCTTTGGACCAAGTTCGTCTCGTTCGTCCAACTTCATCCTCCCATTTGATCCGTTGGCATTCTTTGGACCAAGCTCGTCTCGTTCGTCCATATTCGTCCTCCCATTTGATCCGTTGGCCTTCTTTGGACCAAGTTCGTCTCGTTCGTCCATCTTCGTCCTCCCATTTGATCTGTAGGCCTTCTTTGGACCATGTTCGTCTCGTTCGTCCTCCCATTTGATCCGTAGGCCTTCTTTGTACCAAATTCGTCTCGTTCGTCCATCTTCGTCCTCCCATTTGATCCGTTGGCCTTCTTTGTACCAAATTCGTCTCGTTCGTCCATCTTCGTCCTCCCATTTGATCCGTTGGCATTCTTTGGACCATGTTCTTCTCGTTCGTCCCTCTTCGTACTCCCATTTGATCCGTAGGCCTTCTTTGGTCCAAGTTCGTCTCGTTCGTCCCTTTTCGTCCTCTCATTTGATCTGTAGGCCTTCTTTGGACCAAGTTCATCTCGTTCGTCCCTGTTCGTCCTCCCATTTGATCCGTAGGCCTTCTTTGGACGAAGTTCGTCCCTTTTCATCCTCCCATTTCATCCGTAGGCCTTCTTTGGACCAAGTTCGTCTCGTTCGTCCCTGTTCGTCCTCCCATTTGATCCGTAGGCCTTCTTTGGACCAAGTTCGTCTCGTTCGTCCAACTTCATCCTCCCATTTGATCCGTTGGCATTCTTTGGACCAAGCTCGTCTCGTTCGTCCATATTCGTCCTCCCATTTGATCCGTTGGCCTTCTTTGGACCAAGTTCGTCTCGTTCGTCCATCTTCGTCCTCCCATTTGATCTGTAGGCCTTCTTTGGACCATGTTCGTCTCGTTCGTCCTCCCATTTGATCCGTAGGCCTTCTTTGTACCAAATTCGTCTCGTTCGTCCATCTTCGTCCTCCCATTTGATCCGTTGGCCTTCTTTGTACCAAATTCGTCTCGTTCGTCCATCTTCGTCCTCCCATTTGATCCGTTGGCATTCTTTGGACCATGTTCTTCTCGTTCGTCCCTCTTCGTACTCCCATTTGATCCGTAGGCCTTCTTTGGTCCAAGTTCGTCTCGTTCGTCCCTTTTCGTCCTCTCATTTGATCTGTAGGCCTTCTTTGGACCAAGTTCATCTCGTTCGTCCCTGTTCGTCCTCCCATTTGATCCGTAGGCCTTCTTTGGACGAAGTTCGTCCCTTTTCATCCTCCCATTTCATCCGTAGGCCTTCTTTGGACCAAGTTCGTCTCGTTCGTCCCTGTTCGTCCTCCCATTTGATCTGTAGGCCTTCTTTGGACCAAGTTCGTCTCGTTCGTCCATCTTCGTCCTCCCATTTGATATGTAGGCCTTCTTTGGACTATGTTCGTTTCGTTCGTCCCTCTTCGTTCTCCCATTTGATCCGAAGGCCTTCTTTGGACCAAGTTCGTCTCGTTCGTCCATCTTCGTCCTCCCATTTAATCCGTTCGCATTCTTTGGACTAAGTTCGTCTCGTTCGTCCATCTTCATGCTCCCATTTGATCCATTGGCATTCTTTCTACCAAGTTTGTCTCGTTCGTCCCTGTTCGTCCTCCCATTTGATCCGTAGGCCATCTTTGGACCAAGTTCGTCTCGTTCGTCCATCTTCATACTCCCATTTGATCCGTTGGCATTCTTTGGACCAAGTTCGTCTCGTTCAACCATTTGATCCGTAGGCCTTCTTTGGACCAAGTTCGTCTCGTTCATCCATCTTCGTCCTCCCATTTGATCTGTAGGCCTTCTTTCGACTAAGTTCGTTTCGTTCGTCCCTCTTCGTTCTCCCATTTGATCCGAAGGCCTTCTTTGGACCAAGTTCGTCTCGTTCGTCCATCTTCGTCCTCCCATTTGATCCGTTGGCATTCTTTGGACTAAGTTCGTCTCGTTCGTCCATCTTCATGCTCCCATTTGATCCTTTGGCATTCTTTCGACCAAGTTCGTCTCTTTCATCCCTTTTCGTCATCCCATTTGATCCGTAGGCCTTCTTTGGACCAAGTTCGTCTCGTTCTTCCCTGTTCGTCCTCCCATTGGATCCGTAGGCCTTCTTTGGACGAAGTTCGTCCCTTTTCATCCTCCCATTTGATCTGTAGGCCTTCTTTGGACCAAGTTTGTCTCGTTCGTCCCTGTTCGTCCTCCCATTTGATCCGTAGGCCATCTTTGGACCAAGTTCGTCTCGTTCGTCCATCTTCATCCTCCCATTTGATCCGTTGGCATTCTTTGGACCAAGTTCGTCTCGTTCAACCATTTGATCCGTAGGCCTTCTTTGGACCAAGTTCGTCTCGTTCATCCATCTTCGTCCTCCCATTTGATCTGTAGGCCTTCTTTCGACTAAGTTCGTTTCGTTCGTCCCTCTTCGTTCTCCCATTTGATCCGAAGGCCTTCTTTGGACCAAGTTCGTCTCGTTCGTCCATCTTCGTCCTCCCATTTGATCCGTTGGCATTCTTTGGACTAAGTTCGTCTCGTTCGTCCATCTTCATGCTCCCATTTGATCCTTTGGCATTCTTTCGACCAAGTTCGTCTCTTTCATCCCTTTTCGTCATCCCATTTGATCCGTAGGCCTTCTTTGGACCAAGTTCGTCTCGTTCTTCCCTGTTCGTCCTCCCATTGGATCCGTAGGCCTTCTTTGGACGAAGTTCGTCCCTTTTCATCCTCCCATTTGATCTGTAGGCCTTCTTTGGACCAAGTTTGTCTCGTTCGTCCCTGTTCGTCCTCCCATTTGATCCGTAGGCCATCTTTGGACCAAGTTCGTCTCGTTCGTCCATCTTCATCCTCCCATTTGATCCGTTGGCATTCTTTGGACCAAGTTCGTCTCGTTCAACCATTTGATCCGTAGGCCTTCTTTGGACCAAGTTCGTCTCGTTCATCCATCTTCGTCCTCCCATTTGATCTGTAGGCCTTCTTTCGACTAAGTTCGTTTCGTTCGTCCCTCTTCGTTCTCCCATTTGATCCGAAGGCCTTCTTTGGACCAAGTTCGTCTCGTTCGTCCATCTTCGTCCTCCCATTTGATCCGTTGGCATTCTTTGGACCATGTTCTTCTCGTTCGTCCCTCTTCGTCCTCCCATTTGATCCATTGGCATTCTTTGGACCATTTTCGTCTCGTTCGTCCCTCTTCGTCCTCCCATTTGATCCGTAGGCTTTCTTCGGACCAAGTTCATCTCGTTCGTCCATCTTCATGCTCCCATTTGATCCATTGGCATTCTTTCTACCAAGTTCGTCTCGTTCATCCCTTTTCGTCCTCCCATTTGATCCGTAGGCCTTCTTTGGACCAAGTTCGTCTCGTTCGTCCATCTTCATACTCCCATTTGATCCGTTGGCATTCTTTGGACCAAGTTCGTCTCGTTCAACCATTTGATCCGTAGGCCTTCTTTGGACCAAGTTCGTCTCGTTCATCCATCTTCGTCCTCCCATTTGATCTGTAGGCCTTCTTTCGACTAAGTTCATTTCGTTCGTCCCTCTTCGTTCTCCCATTTGATCCGAAGGCCTTCTTTGGACCAAGTTCGTCTCGTTCGTCCATCTTCGTCCTCCCATTTGATCCGTTGGCATTCTTTGGACTAAGTTCGTCTCGTTCGTCCATCTTCATGCTCCCATTTGATCCATTGGCATTCTTTCGACGAAGTTCGTCTCTTTCATCCCTTTTCGTCCTCCCATTTGATCCGTAGGCCTTCTTTGGACCAAGTTCATCTCGTTCGTCCCTGTTCGTCCTCCCATTTGATCCGTAGGCCTTCTTTGGACGAAGTTCGTCCCTTTTCATCTTCCCATTTGATCTGTAGGCCTTCTTTCGACTAAGTTCGTTTCGTTCGTCCCTCTTCGTTCTCCCATTTGATCCGAAGGCCTTCTTTGGACCAAGTTCGTCTCGTTCGTCCATCTTCGTCCTCCCATTTGATCCGTTGGCATTCTTTGGACTAAGTTCGTCTCGTTCGTCCATCTTCATGCTCCCATTTGATCCTTTGGCATTCTTTCGACCAAGTTCGTCTCTTTCATCCCTTTTCGTCATCCCATTTGATCCGTAGGCCTTCTTTGGACCAAGTTCGTCTCGTTCTTCCCTGTTCGTCCTCCCATTGGATCCGTAGGCCTTCTTTGGACGAAGTTCGTCCCTTTTCATCCTCCCATTTGATCTGTAGGCCTTCTTTGGACCAAGTTTGTCTCGTTCGTCCCTGTTCGTCCTCCCATTTGATCCGTAGGCCATCTTTGGACCAAGTTCGTCTCGTTCGTCCATCTTCATCCTCCCATTTGATCCGTTGGCATTCTTTGGACCAAGTTCGTCTCGTTCAACCATTTGATCCGTAGGCCTTCTTTGGACCAAGTTCGTCTCGTTCATCCATCTTCGTCCTCCCATTTGATCTGTAGGCCTTCTTTCGACTAAGTTCGTTTCGTTCGTCCCTCTTCGTTCTCCCATTTGATCCGAAGGCCTTCTTTGGACCAAGTTCGTCTCGTTCGTCCATCTTCGTCCTCCCATTTGATCCGTTGGCATTCTTTGGATCATGTTCTTCTCGTTCGTCCCTCTTCGTCCTCCCATTTGATCCATTGGCATTCTTTGGACCATTTTCGTTTCGTTCGTCCCTCTTCGTCCTCCCATTTGATCCGTAGGCTTTCTTCGGACCAAGTTCATCTCGTTCGTCCATCTTCATGCTCCCATTTGATCCATTGGCATTCTTTCTACCAAGTTCGTCTCGTTCATCCCTTTTCGTCCTCCCATTTGATCCGTAGGCCTTCTTTGGACCAAGTTCGTCTCGTTCGTCCATCTTCATACTCCCATTTGATCCGTTGGCATTCTTTGGACCAAGTTCGTCTCGTTCAACCATTTGATCCGTAGGCCTTCTTTGGACCAAGTTCGTCTCGTTCATCCATCTTCGTCCTCCCATTTGATCTGTAGGCCTTCTTTCGACTAAGTTCATTTCGTTCGTCCCTCTTCGTTCTCCCATTTGATCCGAAGGCCTTCTTTGGACCAAGTTCGTCTCGTTCGTCCATCTTCGTCCTCCCATTTGATCCGTTGGCATTCTTTGGACTAAGTTCGTCTCGTTCGTCCATCTTCATGCTCCCATTTGATCCATTGGCATTCTTTCGACGAAGTTCGTCTCTTTCATCCCTTTTCGTCCTCCCATTTGATCCGTAGGCCTTCTTTGGACCAAGTTCATCTCGTTCGTCCCTGTTCGTCCTCCCATTTGATCCGTAGGCCTTCTTTGGACGAAGTTCGTCCCTTTTCATCTTCCCATTTGATCTGTAGGCCTTCTTTCGACTAAGTTCGTTTCGTTCGTCCCTCTTCGTTCTCCCATTTGATCCGAAGGCCTTCTTTGGACCAAGTTCGTCTCGTTCGTCCATCTTCGTCCTCCCATTTGATCCGTTGGCATTCTTTGGACTAAGTTTGTCTCGTTCGTCCATCTTCATGCTCCCATTTGATCCATTGGCATTCTTTCGACCAAGTTCGTCTCTTTCATCCCTTTTCGTCCTCCCATTTGATCTGTATGCCTTCTTTGGACCAAGTTTGTCTCGTTCGTCCATTTTCGTCCTCCCATTTGATCCGTTGGCATTCTTTGGACCATGTTCTTCTTGTTCGTCCCTCTTCGTCCTCCCATTTGATCCATTGGCATTCTTTGGACCATTTTCGTCTTGTTCGTTCCTCTTCGTCCTCCCATTTGATCCGTAGGCTTTCTTTGGACCAAGTTCATCTCGTTCGTCCATCTTCATGCTCCCATTTGATCCATTGGCATTCTTTCTACCAAGTTCGTCTCGTTCATCCCTTTTCGTCCTCCCATTTGATCCGTAGGCCTTCTTTGGACCAAGTTCGTCTCGTTCGTCCATCTTCGTCCTCCCATTTGATCCGTTGGCATTCTTTGGACCATGTTCTTCTCGTTCGTCCCTCTTCGTCCTCCCATTTGATCCGTAGGCCTTCTTTGGACCAAGTTCGTCTCGTTCGTCCATCTTCATCCTCCCATTTGATCCGTTGGCATTCTTTGGACCAAGCTCGTCTCGTTCGTCCATATTCGTCCTCCCATTTGATTCGTTGGCCTTCTTTAGACCAAGTTCGTCTCGTTCGTCCATCTTCGTCCTCCCATTTGATCTGTAGGCCTCCTTTGGACTAAGTTCGTTTCGTTCGCCCATTTGATCCGAAGGCCTTCTTTGGACCAATTTCGTCTCGTTCGTCCATCTTCGTCCTCCCATTTGATCCGTTGGCATTCTTTGGACCATGTTCTTCTCGTTCGTCCCTCTTCGTCCTCCCATTTGATCCATTGGCATTCTTTGGACCAATTTCGTCTCGTTCGTCCATCTTCATCCTCCCATTTGATCCGTTGGCATTCTTTGGACTAAGTTCGTCTCGTTCGTCCATCTTCATGCTCCCATTTGATCCATTGGCATTCTTTCGACCAAGTTCGTCTCTTTCATCCCTTTTCGACCTCCCATTTGATCCGTAGGCTTTCTTTGGACCAAGTTCGTCTCGTTCGTCCATCTTCGTCCTCCCATTTGATCCGTTGGCATTCTTTGGACCATGTTCTTCTCGTTCGTCCCTCTTCGTCCTCCCATTTGATCCATTGGCATTCTTTGGACCATTTTCGTCTCGTTCGTCCCTCTTCGTCCTCCCATTTGATCCGTAGGCTTTCTTCGGACCAAGTTCATCTCGTTCGTCCATCTTCATGCTCCCATTTGATCCATTGGCATTCTTTCTACCAAGTTCGTCTCGTTCATCCCTTTTCGTCCTCCCATTTGATCCGTAGGCCTTCTTTGGACCAAGTTCGTCTCGTTCGTCCATCTTCGTCCTCCCATTTGATCCGTTGGCATTCTTTGGACCATGTTCTTCTCGTTCGTCCCTCTTCGTCCTCCCATTTGATCTGTAGGCCTTCTTTAGACCAAGTTCGTCTAGTTCGTCCCTTTTCGTCCTCTCATTTGATCCGTAGGCCTTCTTTGGACCAAGTTCATCTCGTTCGTCCCTGTTCGTCCTCCCATTTGATCCGTAGGCCTTCCTTGGACGAAGTTCGTCCCATTTCATCCTCCCATTTGATCGGTAGGCCTTCTTTGGACCAAGTTCGTCTCGTTCGTGCCTGTTCGTCCTCCCATTTGATCCGTAGGCCTTCTTTGGACCAAGTTCGTCTCGTTCGTCCAACTTCATCCTCCCATTTGATCCGTTGGCATTCTTTGGACCAAGCTTGTCTCGTTCGTCCATATTCGTCCTCCCATTTGATCCGTTGGCCTTCTTTGGACCAAGTTCGTCTCGTTCGTCCATCTTCGTCCTCCCATTTGATCTGTAGGCCTTCTTTGGACCATGTTCGTCTCGTTCGTCCTCCCATTTGATCCGTAGGCCTTCTTTGTACCAAATTCGTCTCGTTCGTCTATCTTTATGGTCCCATTTGTCCATTGGCATTCTTTCGACCAAGTTCGTCTCGTTCATCCCTTTTCGTCCTCCCATTTGATCCGTAGGCCATCTTTGTACCAAATTCGTCTCGTTCGTCCATCTTCGTCCTCCCATTTGATCCGTTGGCCTTCTTTGTACCAAATTCGTCTCGTTCGTCCATCTTCGTCCTCCCATTTGATCCGTTGGCATTCTTTGGACCATGTTCTTCTCGTTCGTCCCTCTTCGTACTCCCAATTGATCCGTAGGCCTTCTTTGGTCCAAGTTCGTCTCGTTCGTCACTTTTCGTCCTCTCATTTGATCCGTAGGCCTTCTTTGGACCAAGTTCATCTCGTTCGTCCCTGTTCGTCCTCCCATTTGATCCGTAGGCCTTCTTTGGACGAAGTTCGTCCCTTTTCATCCTCCCATTTCATCCGTAGGCCATCTTTGGACCAAGTTCGTCTCGTTCGTCCCTGTTCGTCCTCCCATTTGATCTGTAGGCCTTCTTTGGACCAAGTTCGTCTCGTTCGTCCCTTTTCGTTCTCCCATTTGATCCGAAGGCCTTCTTCGGACCAAGTTCGTCTCATTCGTCCATCTTCGTCCTCCCATTTAATCCGTTGGCATTCTTTGGACTAAGTTCGTCTCGTTCGTCCATCTTCATGCTCCCATTTGATCCATTGGCATTCTTTCTACCAAGTTCGTCTCGTTCATCCCTTTTCGTCTTCCCATTTGATCCGTAGGCCTTCTTTGGACCAAGTTCGTCTCGTTCGTCCATCTTCGTCCTCCCATTTGATCCGTTGGCATTCTTTGGACCATGTTCTTCTCGTTCGTCCCTGTTCGTCCTCCCATTGGATCCGTAGGCCTTCTTTGGACGAAGTTCGTCCCTTTTCATCCTCCCATTTGATCTGTAGGCCTTCTTTGGACCAAGTTTGTCTCGTTCGTCCCTGTTCGTCCTCCCATTTGATCCGTAGGCCATCTTTGGACCAAGTTCGTCTCGTTCATCCTTCTTCTTCCTCCCATTTGATCCGTCGGCATTCTTTGGACCAAGTTCGTCTCGTTCATCCATATTCGTCCTCCCATTTGTTCCGTAGGCCTTCTTTGGACCAAGTTCGTCTCGTTCATCCATCTTCGTCCTCCCATTTGATCTGTAGGCCTTCTTTCGACTAAGTTCGTTTCGTTCGTCCCTCTTCGTTCTCCCATTTGATCCGAAGGCCTTCTTTGGACCAAGTTCGTCTCGTTCGTCCATCTTCGTCCTCCCATTTGATCCGTTGGCATTCTTTGGACTAAGTTCGTCTCGTTCGTCCATCTTCATGCTCCCATTTGATCAATTGGCATTCTTTCGACCAAGTTCGTCTCTTTCATCCCTTTTCGTCCTCCCATTTGATCCGTAGGCCTTCTTTGGACCAAGTTCGTCTCGTTCGTCCCTGTTCGTCCTCCCATTTGATCCGTAGGCCTTCTTTGGACGAAGTTCGTCCCTTTTCATCCTCCCATTTGATCTGTAGGCCTTCTTTCGACTAAGTTCGTTTCGTTCGTCCCTCTTCGTTCTCCCATTTGATCCGAAGGCCTTCTTGGGACCAAGTTCGTCTCGTTCGTCCATCTTCGTCCTCCCATTTGATCCGTTGGCATTCTTTGGACTAAGTTCGTCTCGTTCGTCCATCTTCATGCTCCCATTTGATCCATTGGCATTCTTTCGACCAAGTTTGTCTCTTTCATCCCTTTTCGTCCTCCCATTTGATCCGTAGGCCTTCTTTGGACCATGTTCATCTCGTTCGTCCCTGTTCGTCCTCCCATTTGATCCGTAGGCCTTCTTTGGACGAAGTTCGTCCCTTTTCATCCTCCCATTTGATCTGTAGGACTTCTTTGGACCAAGTTCGTCTCGTTCGTCCATCTTCGTCCTCCAATTTAATCCGTTGGCATTCTTTGGACTAAGTTCGTCTCGTTCGTCCATCTTCATGCTCCCATTTGATCCATTGGCATTCTTTCTACCAAGTTCGTCTCGTTCATCCCTTTTCGTCTTCCCATTTGATCCGTAGGCCTTCTTTGGACCAAGTTCGTCTCGTTCGTCCATCTTCGTCCTCCCATTTGATCCGTTGGCATTCTTTGGACCATGTTCTTCTCGTTCGTCCCTCTTCGTGCTCCCATTTGATATGTAGGCCTTCTTTGGACTATGTTCGTTTCGTTCGTGCCTCTTCGTTCTTCCATATGATCCGAAGGCCTTCTTTGGACCAAGTTCGTCTCGTTCGTCCATCTTCGTCCTCCCATTTAATCCGTTGGCATTCTTTGGACTAAGTTCGTCTTGTTCGTCCATCTTCATGCTCCCATTTGATCCATTGGCATTCTTTCTGCCAAGTTCGTCTCGTTCATCCCTTTTCGTCTTCCCATTTGATCCGTAGCCCTTCTTTGGACCAAGTTCGTCGCGTTCGTCCATCTTCGTCCTCCCATTTGATCCGTTGGCATTCTTTGGACCATGTTCTTCTCGTTCGTCCCTCTTCGTCCTCCCATTTGATCCGTAGGCCTTATTTGGACCAAGTTCGTCTCGTTCGTCCCTTTTCGTCCTCTCATTTGATCCGTAGGCCTTCTTTGGACCAAGTTCATCTCGTTCGTCCCTGTTCGTCCTCCCATTGGATCCGTAGGCCTTCTTTGGACGAAGTTCGTCCCTTTTCATCCTCCCATTTGATCTGTAGGCCTTCTTTGGACCATGTTCGTCTCGTTCGTCCCTGTTCGTCCTCCCATTTGATCCGTAGGCCATCTTTGGACCAAGTTCGTCTCGTTCGTCCATCTTCATCCTCCCATTTGATCCGTTGGCATTCTTTGTTCCATGTTCGTCTCGTTCATCCATATACGTCCTCCCATTTGATCCGTAGGCCTTCTTTGGACCAAGTTCGTCTCGTTCATCCATCTTCGTCCTCCCATTTGATCTGTAGGCCTTCTTTCGACTAAGTTCGTTTCGTTCGTCCCTCTTCGTTCTCCCATTTGATCCATTGGCATTCTTTCGACCAAGTTCGTCTCTTTCATCCCTTTTCGTCCTCCCATTTGATCCGAAGGCCTTCTTTGGACCAAGTTCGTCTCGTTCGTCCATCTTCGTCCTCCCATTTGATCCGTTGGCATTCTTTGGACTAAGTTCGTCTCGTTCGTCCATCTTCATGCTCCCATTTGATCCATTGGCATTCTTTTGACCAAGTTCGTCTCTTTCATCCCTTTTCGTCCTCCCATTTGATCCGTAGGCCTTCTTTGGACCAAGTTCGTCTCGTTCGTCCCTGTTCGTCCTCCCATTTGATTCGTAGGCCTTCTTTGGACGAAGTTCGTCCCTTTTCATCCTCCCATTTGATCTGTAGGCCTTCTTTCGACTAAGTTCGTTTCGTTCGTCCCTCTTCGTTCTCCCATTCGATCCGAAGGCCTTCTTTGGACCAAGTTCGTCTCGTTCCTCCATCTTCGTCCTCCCATTTGATCCGTTGGCATTCTTTGTACTAAGTTCATCTCGTTCGTCCATCTTCATGCTCCCATTTGATCCATTGGCATTCTTTCGACCAAGTTCGTCTCTTTCATCCCTTTTCGTCCTCCCATTTGATCCGTAGGCCTTCTTTGGACCAAGTTCGTCTCGTTCGTCCATCTTCGTCCTCCCATTTGATCCGTTGGCATTCTTTGGACTATGTTCTTCTCGTTTGTCCCTCTTCGTCCTCCCATTTGATCCATTGGCATTCTTTGGACCATTTTCATCTCGTTCGTTCCTCTTCGTCCTCCCATTTGATCCGTAGGCCTTCTTTGGACCAAGTTCATCTCGTTCGTCCCTGTTCGTCCTCCCATTTGATCCGTAGGCCTTCTTTGGACGAAGTTCGTCCCTTTTCATCCTCCCATTTGATCTGTAGGCCTTCTTTGGACCAAGTTCGTCTCGTTAGTCCATCTTCGTCCTCCAATTTAATCCGTTGGCATTCTTTGGACTAAGTTCGTCTCGTTCGTCCATCTTCATGCTCCCATTTGATCCATTGGCATTCTTTCTACCAAGTTCGTCTCGTTCATCCCTTTTCGTCTTCCCATTTGATCCGTAGGCCTTCTTTGGACCAAGTTCGTCTCGTTCGTCCATCTTCGTCCTCCCATTTGATCCGTTGGCATTCTTTGGACCATGTTCTTCTCGTTCGTCCCTCTTCGTCCTCCCATTTGATCCGTAGGCCTTATTTGGACCAAGTTCGTCTCGTTCGTCCCTTTTCGTCCTCTCATTTGATCCGTAGGCCTTCTTTGGACCAAGTTCATCTAGTTCGTCCCTGTTCGTCTTCCCATTGGATCCGTAGGCCTTCTTTGGACCAAGTTTGTCTCGTTCGTCCCTCATCGTTCTCCCATTTGATCCGAAGGCCTTCTTTGGACCAAGTTCGTCTCGTTCGTCCATCTTCGTCCTCCCATTTGATCCGTTGGCATTCTTTGGACTAAGTTCGTCTCGTTCGTCCATCTTCATGCTCCCATTTGATCCATTGGCATTCTTTCGACCAAGTTCGTCTCTTTCATCCCTTTTCGTCCTCCCATTTGATCCATAGGCCTTCTTTGGACCAAGTTCGTCTCGTTCGTCCATCTTCGTCCTCCCATTTGATCCATTGGCATTCTTTGGACCATGTTCTTCTCGTTCGTCCCTCTTCGTCCTCCCATTTGATCCGTAGGCCTTATTTGGACCAAGTTCGTCTCGTTCGTCCCTTTTCGTCCTCTCATTTTATCCGTAGGCCTTCTTTGGACCAAGTTCATCTCGTTCGTCCCTGTTCGTTCTCCCATTGGATCCGTAGGCCTTCTTTGGACGAAGTTCGTCCCTTTTCATCCTCCCATTTGATCTGTAGGCCGTCTTTGGACCAAGTTTGTCTCGTTCGTCCCTGTTCGTCCTCCCATTTGATCCGTAGGCCATCTTTGGACCAAGTTCGTCTCGTTCGTCCATCTTCATCCTCCCATTTGATCCGTTGGCATTCTTTGGACCAAGTTCGTCTCGTTCATCCATATTCGTCCTCCCATTTGATCCGTAGGCCTTCTTTGGACCAAGTTCGTCTCGTTCATCCATCTTCGTCCTCCCATTTGATCTGTAGGCCTTCTTTCGACTAAGTTCGTTTCGTTCGTCCCTCTTCGTTCTCCCGTTTGATCCGAAGGCCTTCTTTGGACCAAGTTCGTCTCGTTCGTCCATCTTCGTCCTCCCATTTGATCCGTTGGCATTCTTTGGACTAAGTTCGTCTCGTTCGTCCATCTTCATGCTCCCATTTGATCCATTGGCATTCTTTCGACCAAGTTCGTCTCTTTCATCCCTTTTCGTCCTCCCATTTGATCCGTAGGCCTTCTTTGGACCAAGTTCGTCTCGTTCGTCCATCTTCGTCCTCGCATTTGATCCGTTGGCATTCTTTGGACCATGTTCTTCTCGTTCGTCCCTCTTCGTCCTCCCATTTGATCCATTGGCATTCTTTGGACCATTTTCGTCTCGTTCGTCCCTCTTCGTCCTCCCATTTGATCCGTAGGCCTTCTTTGGACCAAGTTCCTCTCGTTCGTCCCTGTTCGTCCTCCCATTTGATCCGTAGGCCTTCTTTGGACGAAGTTCGTCCCTTTTCATCCTCCCATTTGATCTATAGGCCTTCTTTGGACCAAGTTCGTCTCGTTAGTCCATCTTCGTCCTCCAATTTAATCCGTTGGCATTCTTTGGACTAAGTTCGTCTCGTTCGTCCATCTTCATGCTCCCATTTGATCCATTGGCATTCTTTCTACCAAGTTCGTCTCGTTCATCCCTTTTCGTCTTCCCATTTGATCCGTAGGCCTTCTTTGGACCAAGTTCGTCTCGTTCGTCCATCTTCGTCCTCCCATTTGATCCGTTGGCATTCTTTGGACCATGTTCTTCTCGTTCGTCCCTCTTCGTCCTCCCATTTGATCCGTAGGCCTTATTTGGACCAAGTTCGTCTCGTTCGTCCCTTTTCGTCCTCTCATTTGATCCGTAGGCCTTCTTTGGACCAAGTTCATCTAGTTCGTCCCTGTTCGTCCTCCCATTGGATCCGTAGGCCTTCTTTGGACCAAGTTTGTCTCGTTCGTCCCTCTTCGTTCTCCCATTTGATCCGAAGGCCTTCTTTGGACCAAGTTCGTCTCGTTCGTCCATCTTCGTCCTCCCATTTGATCCGTTGGCATTCTTTGGACTAAGTTCGTCTCTATCATCCCTTTTCGTCCTCCCATTTGATCCGTAGGCCTTCTTTGGACCAAGTTCGTCTCGTTCGTCCATCTTCGTCCTCCCATTTGATCCGTTGGCATTCTTTGGACCATGTTCTTCTCGTTCGTCCCTCTTCGTCCTCCCATTTGATCCATTGGCATTCTTTGGACCATTTTCGTCTCGTTCGTCCCTCTTCGTCCTCCCATTTGATCCGTAGGCCTTCTTTAGAGCATGTTCGTCTCGTTCGTCCCTCTACGTCCTCCCATTTGATCCGTAGGCCTTCTTTGGACCATGTTCGTCTCGTTCGTTCCTCTTCGTGCTCCCATTTGATCCGTACGCCTTCTTTGGACCAAGTTCGTCTCGTTCGTCCCTTTTCGTCCTCTCATTTGATCTGTAGGCCTTCTTTGGACCAAGTTCGTCTCGTTCGTCCCTGTTCGTCCTCCCATTTGATCCGTAGGCCTTCTTTGGACGAAGTTCGTCCCTTTTCATCCTCCCGTTTGATCTGTAGGCCTTCTTTGGACCAAGTTCGTCTCGTTCGTCCCTGTTCGTCCTCCCATTTGATCCGTAGGCCTTCTTTGGACCAAGTTCGTCTCGTTCGTCCATCTTCCTCCTCCCATTTGATCCGTAGGCCTTCTTTGGTCCATGTTCGTCTCGTTCATCCATCTTCGTCCTCCCATTTGATCTGTAGGCCTTCTTTGGACTATGTTCGTTTCGTTCGTCCCTCTTCGTTCTCCCATTTGATCCGAAGGCCTTCTTTGGACCAAGTTCGTCTCGTTCGTCCATCTTCGTCCTCCCATTTAATCCGTTGGCATTCTTTGGACTAAGTTCGTCTCGTTCGTCCATCTTCATGCTCCCATTTGATCCATTGGCATTCTTTCTACCAAGTTCGTCTCGTTCATCCCTTTTCGTCTTCCCATTTGATCCGTAGGCCTTCTTTGGACCAAGTTCGTCTGGTTCGTCTATCTTCGTCCTCCCATTTGATCCGTTGGCATTCTTTGGACCATGTTCTTCTCGTTCGTCCCTCTTCGTCCTCCCATTTGATCCGTAGGCCTTATTTGGACCAAGTTCGTCTCGTTCGTCCCTTTTCGTCCTCTCATTTGATCCGTAGGCCTTCTTTGGACCAAGTTCATCTAGTTCGTCCCTGTTCGTCCTCCCATTGGATCCGTAGGCCTTCTTTGGACGAAGTTCGTCGCTTTTCATCCTCCCATTTGATCTTTAGGCCTTCTTTGGACCAAGTTCGTCTCGTTCGTCCCTTTTCGTCCTCTCATTTGATCTGTAGGCCTTCTTTGGACCAAGTTCGTCTCGTTCGTCCCTGTTCGTCCTCCCATTTGATCCGTAGGCCTTCTTTGGACGAAGTTCGTCCCTTTTCATCCTCCCGTTTGATCTGTAGGCCTTCCTTGGACCAAGTTCGTCTCGTTCGTCCCTGTTCGTCCTCCCATTTGATCCGTAGCCCTTCTTTGGACCAAGTTCGTCTCGTTCGTCCATCTTCCTCCTCCCATTTGATCCGTAGGCCTTCTTTGGTCCATGTTCGTCTCGTTCATCCATCTTCGTCCTCCCATGTGATCTGTAGGCCTTCTTTGGACTATGTTCGTTTCGTTCGTCCCTCTTCGTTCTCCCATTTGATCCGAAGGCCTTCTTTGGACCAAGTTCGTCTCGTTCGTCCATCTTCATCCTCCCATTTGATCCGTTGGCATTCTTTGGACTAAGTTCGTCTCGTTCGTCCATCTTCATGCTCCCATTTGATCCATTGGCATTCTTTCGACCAAGTTCGTCTCTTTCATCCCTTTTCGTCCTCCCATTTGATCCGTAGGCCTTCTTTGGACCAAGTTCGTCTCGTTCGTCCATCTTCGTCCTCCCATTTGATCCGTTGGCATTCTTTGGACCATGTTCTTCTCGTTCGTCCCTCTTCGTCCTCCCATTTGATCCATTGGCATTCTTTGGACCATTTTCGTCTCGTTCGTCCCTCTTCGTGCTCCCATTTGATCCGTAGGCCTTCTTTAGAGCATGTTCGTCTCGTTCGTCCCTCTACGTCCTCCCATTTGATCCGTAGGCCTTCTTTGGACCATGTTCGTCTCGTTCGTTCCTCTTCGTCCTCCCATTTGATCCGTAGGCCTTCTTTGGACCAAGTTCGTCTCGTTCGTCCCTTTTCGTCCTCTCATTTGATCTGTAGGCCTTCTTTGGACCAAGTTCATCTCGTTCGTCCCTGTTCGTCCTCCCATTTGATCCGTAGGCCTTCTTTGGACGAAGTTCGTCCCTTTTCATCCTCCCATTTGATCTGTAGGCCTTCTTTGGACCAAGTTCGTCTCGTTCGTCCCTGTTCGTCCTCCCATTTGATCCGTAGGCCTTCTTTGGACCAAGTTCGTCTCGTTCGTCCATCTTCCTCCTCCCATTTGATCCGTAGGCCTTCTTTGGTCCAAGTTCGTCTCGTTCATCCATTTTCGTTCTCCCATTTGATCCGAAGTCCTTCTTTGGACCAAGTTCGTCTCGTTCGTCCATCTTCGTCCTCCCATTTGATCCGTTGGCATTCTTTGGACTAGGTTCGTCTCGTTCGTCCATCTTCATGCTCCCATTCGATCCATTGGCATTCTTTCGACCAAGTTCGTCTCTTTCATCCCTTTTCGTCCTCCCATTTGATCCGTAGGCCTTCTTTGGACCAAGTTCGTCTCGTTCGTCCATCTTCGTCCTCCCATTTGATCCGTTGGCATTCTTTGGACCATGTTCTTCTCGTTCGTCCCTCTTCGTCCTCCCATTTGATCCATTGGCATTCTTTGGACCATTTTCGTCTCGTTCGTCCCTCTTCGTCCTCCCATTTGATCCGTAGGCCTTCTTT
Organism: Glycyrrhiza uralensis; assembly: GCA_030159175.1. Lineage (NCBI taxonomy): Eukaryota > Viridiplantae > Streptophyta > Magnoliopsida > Fabales > Fabaceae > Glycyrrhiza > Glycyrrhiza uralensis. The sequence continues at coordinate 773,991 of BRZY01000016.1, read as the reverse complement.
ACAGCATGTTCGTCTCGTTCGTCCCTCTACGTCCTCCCATTTGATCCGTAGGCCTTCTTTGGACCAAGTTCGTCTCGTTCGTCCTCCCATTTGATCCGTAGGCCTTCTTTGGACCAAGTTCGTCTCGTTCGTCCATCATCCTCCTCCCATTTGATCCGTAGGCCGTCTTTGGTCCAAGTTCGTCTCGTTCATCCATCTTCGTTCTCCCATTTGATCCGAAGTCCTTCTTTGGACCAAGTTCGTCTCGTTCGTCCATCTTCGTCCTCCCATTTGATCCGTTGGCATTCTTTGGACTAAGTTCGTCTCGTTCGTTCATCTTCATGCTCCCATTCGATCCATCGGCATTCTTTCGACCAACTTCGTCTCTTTCATCCCTTTTCGTCCTCCCATTTGATCCGTAGGCCTTCTTTGGACCAAGTTCGTCTCGTTCGTCCATCTTCGTCCTCCCATTTGATCCGTTGGCATTCTTTGGACCATGTTCTTCTCGTTCGTCCCTCTTCGTCCTCCCATTTGATCCATTGGCATTCTTTGGACCATTTTCGTCTCGTTCGTCCCTCTTCGTCCTCCCATTTGATCCGTAGGCCTTCTTTACAGCATGTTCGTCTCGTTCGTCCCTCTACGTCCTCCCATTTGATCCGTAGGCCTTCTTTGGACCATGTTCGTCTCGTTCGTCCCTCTTCGTCCTCCCATTTGATCCGTAGGCCTTCTTTGGACCAAGTTCCTCTCGTTCGTCCCTGTTCGTCCTCCCATTTGATCCGTAGGCCTTCTTTGGACGAAGTTCGTCAATTTTCATCCTCCCATTTCATCCGTAGGCCTTCTTTGGACCAAGTTCGTCTCGTTCGTCCCTGTTCGTCCTCCCATTTGATCTGTAGGCCTTCTTTGGACCATGTTCGTCTCGTTCGTCCATCTTCCTCCTCCCATTTGATCCGTAGGCCTTCTTTGGACGAAGCTCGTCCCTTTTCATCCTCCCATTTGATCTGTAGGCCTTCTTTGGACCAAGTTCGTCTCGTTCGTCCCTGTTCGTCCTCCCATTTGATCCGTAGGCCTTCTTTGGACCAAGTTCGTCTCGTTCGTCCATCTTCCTCCTCCCATTTGATCCGTAGGCCTTCTTTGGTCCATGTTCGTCTCGTTCATCCATCTTCGTCCTCCCATTTGATCTGTAGGCCTTCTTTGGACTATGTTCGTTTCGTTCGTCCCTCTTCGTTCTCCCATTTGATCCGAAGGCCTTCTTTGGACCAAGTTCGTCTCGTTCGTCCATCTTCGTCCTCCCATTTAATCCGTTGGCATTCTTTGGACTAAGTTCGTCTCGTTCGTCCATCTTCATGCTCCCATTTGATCCATTGGCATTCTTTCTACCAAGTTCGTCTCGTTCATCCCTTTTCGTCTTCCCATTTGATCCGTAGGCCTTCTTTGGACCAAGTTCGTCTGGTTCGTCTATCTTCGTCCTCCCATTTGATCCGTTGGCATTCTTTGGACCATGTTCTTCTCGTTCGTCCCTCTTCGTCCTCCCATTTGATCCGTAGGCCTTATTTGGACCAAGTTCGTCTCGTTCGTCCCTTTTCGTCCTCTCATTTGATCCGTAGGCCTTCTTTGGACCAAGTTCATCTAGTTCGTCCCTGTTCGTCCTCCCATTGGATCCGTAGGCCTTCTTTGGACGAAGTTCGTCGCTTTTCATCCTCCCATTTGATCTTTAGGCCTTCTTTGGACCAAGTTCGTCTCGTTCGTCCCTTTTCGTCCTCTCATTTGATCTGTAGGCCTTCTTTGGACCAAGTTCGTCTCGTTCGTCCCTGTTCGTCCTCCCATTTGATCCGTAGGCCTTCTTTGGACGAAGTTCGTCCCTTTTCATCCTCCCGTTTGATCTGTAGGCCTTCCTTGGACCAAGTTCGTCTCGTTCGTCCCTGTTCGTCCTCCCATTTGATCCGTAGCCCTTCTTTGGACCAAGTTCGTCTCGTTCGTCCATCTTCCTCCTCCCATTTGATCCGTAGGCCTTCTTTGGTCCATGTTCGTCTCGTTCATCCATCTTCGTCCTCCCATGTGATCTGTAGGCCTTCTTTGGACTATGTTCGTTTCGTTCGTCCCTCTTCGTTCTCCCATTTGATCCGAAGGCCTTCTTTGGACCAAGTTCGTCTCGTTCGTCCATCTTCATCCTCCCATTTGATCCGTTGGCATTCTTTGGACTAAGTTCGTCTCGTTCGTCCATCTTCATGCTCCCATTTGATCCATTGGCATTCTTTCGACCAAGTTCGTCTCTTTCATCCCTTTTCGTCCTCCCATTTGATCCGTAGGCCTTCTTTGGACCAAGTTCGTCTCGTTCGTCCATCTTCGTCCTCCCATTTGATCCGTTGGCATTCTTTGGACCATGTTCTTCTCGTTCGTCCCTCTTCGTCCTCCCATTTGATCCATTGGCATTCTTTGGACCATTTTCGTCTCGTTCGTCCCTCTTCGTGCTCCCATTTGATCCGTAGGCCTTCTTTAGAGCATGTTCGTCTCGTTCGTCCCTCTACGTCCTCCCATTTGATCCGTAGGCCTTCTTTGGACCATGTTCGTCTCGTTCGTTCCTCTTCGTCCTCCCATTTGATCCGTAGGCCTTCTTTGGACCAAGTTCGTCTCGTTCGTCCCTTTTCGTCCTCTCATTTGATCTGTAGGCCTTCTTTGGACCAAGTTCATCTCGTTCGTCCCTGTTCGTCCTCCCATTTGATCCGTAGGCCTTCTTTGGACGAAGTTCGTCCCTTTTCATCCTCCCATTTGATCTGTAGGCCTTCTTTGGACCAAGTTCGTCTCGTTCGTCCCTGTTCGTCCTCCCATTTGATCCGTAGGCCTTCTTTGGACCAAGTTCGTCTCGTTCGTCCATCTTCCTCCTCCCATTTGATCCGTAGGCCTTCTTTGGTCCAAGTTCGTCTCGTTCATCCATTTTCGTTCTCCCATTTGATCCGAAGTCCTTCTTTGGACCAAGTTCGTCTCGTTCGTCCATCTTCGTCCTCCCATTTGATCCGTTGGCATTCTTTGGACTAGGTTCGTCTCGTTCGTCCATCTTCATGCTCCCATTCGATCCATTGGCATTCTTTCGACCAAGTTCGTCTCTTTCATCCCTTTTCGTCCTCCCATTTGATCCGTAGGCCTTCTTTGGACCAAGTTCGTCTCGTTCGTCCATCTTCGTCCTCCCATTTGATCCGTTGGCATTCTTTGGACCATGTTCTTCTCGTTCGTCCCTCTTCGTCCTCCCATTTGATCCATTGGCATTCTTTGGACCATTTTCGTCTCGTTCGTCCCTCTTCGTCCTCCCATTTGATCCGTAGGCCTTCTTTACAGCATGTTCGTCTCGTTCGTCCCTCTACGTCCTCCCATTTGATCCGTAGGCCTTCTTTGGACCAAGTTCGTCTCGTTCGTCCTCCCATTTGATCCGTAGGCCTTCTTTGGACCAAGTTCGTCTCGTTCGTCCATCATCCTCCTCCCATTTGATCCGTAGGCCGTCTTTGGTCCAAGTTCGTCTCGTTCATCCATCTTCGTTCTCCCATTTGATCCGAAGTCCTTCTTTGGACCAAGTTCGTCTCGTTCGTCCATCTTCGTCCTCCCATTTGATCCGTTGGCATTCTTTGGACTAAGTTCGTCTCGTTCGTTCATCTTCATGCTCCCATTCGATCCATCGGCATTCTTTCGACCAACTTCGTCTCTTTCATCCCTTTTCGTCCTCCCATTTGATCCGTAGGCCTTCTTTGGACCAAGTTCGTCTCGTTCGTCCATCTTCGTCCTCCCATTTGATCCGTTGGCATTCTTTGGACCATGTTCTTCTCGTTCGTCCCTCTTCGTCCTCCCATTTGATCCATTGGCATTCTTTGGACCATTTTCGTCTCGTTCGTCCCTCTTCGTCCTCCCATTTGATCCGTAGGCCTTCTTTACAGCATGTTCGTCTCGTTCGTCCCTCTACGTCCTCCCATTTGATCCGTAGGCCTTCTTTGGACCATGTTCGTCTCGTTCGTCCCTCTTCGTCCTCCCATTTGATCCGTAGGCCTTCTTTGGACCAAGTTCCTCTCGTTCGTCCCTGTTCGTCCTCCCATTTGATCCGTAGGCCTTCTTTGGACGAAGTTCGTCAATTTTCATCCTCCCATTTCATCCGTAGGCCTTCTTTGGACCAAGTTCGTCTCGTTCGTCCCTGTTCGTCCTCCCATTTGATCTGTAGGCCTTCTTTGGACCATGTTCGTCTCGTTCGTCCATCTTCCTCCTCCCATTTGATCCGTAGGCCTTCTTTGGACGAAGCTCGTCCCTTTTCATCCTCCCATTTGATCTGTAGGCCTTCTTTGGACCAAGTTCGTCTCGTTCGTCCCTGTTCGTCCTCCCATTTGATCCGTAGGCCTTCTTTGGACCAAGTTCGTCTCGTTCGTCCATCTTCCTCCTCCCATTTGATCCGTAGGCCTTCTTTGGTCCAAGTTCGTCTCGTTCGTCCCTCTTCGTTCTCCCATTTGATCCGAAGGCCTTCTTTGGACCAAGTTCGTCTCGTTCGTCCATCTTCGTCCTCCCATTTGATCCGTTGGCATTCTTTGGACTAAGTTCGTCTCGTTCGTCCATCTTCATGCTCCCATTTGATCCATTGGCATTCTTTCGACCAAGTTCGTCTCTTTCATCCCTTTTCGTCCTCCCATTTGATCCGTAGGCCTTCTTTGGACCAAGTTCGTCTCGTTCGTCCATCTTCGTCCTCCCATTTGATCCGTTGGCATTCTTTGGACCATGTTCTTCTCGTTCGTCCCTCTTCGTCCTCCCATTTGATCCATTGGCATTCTTTGGACCATTTTCGTCTCGTTCGTCCCTCTTCGTGCTCCCATTTGATCCGTAGGCCTTCTTTAGAGCATGTTCGTCTCGTTCGTCCCTCTACGTCCTCCCATTTGATCCGTAGGCCTTCTTTGGACCATGTTCGTCTCGTTCGTTCCTCTTCGTCCTCCCATTTGATCCGTAGGCCTTCTTTGGACCAAGTTCGTCTCGTTCGTCCCTTTTCGTCCTCTCATTTGATCTGTAGGCCTTCTTTGGACCAAGTTCATCTCGTTCGTCCCTGTTCGTCCTCCCATTTGATCCGTAGGCCTTCTTTGGACGAAGTTCGTCCCTTTTCATCCTCCCATTTGATCTGTAGGCCTTCTTTGGACCAAGTTCGTCTCGTTCGTCCCTGTTCGTCCTCCCATTTGATCCGTAGGCCTTCTTTGGACCAAGTTCGTCTCGTTCGTCCATCTTCCTCCTCCCATTTGATCCGTAGGCCTTCTTTGGTCCAAGTTCGTCTCGTTCATCCATCTTCGTTCTCCCATTTGATCCGAAGTCCTTCTTTGGACCAAGTTCGTCTCGTTCGTCCATCTTCGTCCTCCCATTTGATCCGTTGGCATTCTTTGGACTAGGTTCGTCTCGTTCGTCCATCTTCATGCTCCCATTCGATCCATTGGCATTCTTTCGACCAAGTTCGTCTCTTTCATCCCTTTTCGTCCTCCCATTTGATCCGTAGGCCTTCTTTGGACCAAGTTCGTCTCGTTCGTCCATCTTCGTCCTCCCATTTGATCCGTTGGCATTCTTTGGACCATGTTCTTCTCGTTCGTCCCTCTTCGTCCTCCCATTTGATCCATTGGCATTCTTTGGACCATTTTCGTCTCGTTCGTCCCTCTTCGTCCTCCCATTTGATCCGTAGGCCTTTACAGCATGTTCGTCTCGTTCGTCCCTCTACGTCCTCCCATTTGATCCGTAGGCCTTCTTTGGACCAAGTTCGTCTCGTTCGTCCTCCCATTTGATCCGTAGGCCTTCTTTGGACCAAGTTCGTCTCGTTCGTCCATCATCCTCCTCCCATTTGATCCGTAGGCCTTCTTTGGTCCAAGTTCGTCTCGTTCATCCATCTTCGTTCTCCCCATTTGATCCGAAGTCCTTCTTAGGACCAAGTTCGTCTCGTTCGTCCATCTTCGTCCTCCCATTTGATCCGTTGGCATTCTTTGGACTAAGTTCGTCTCGTTCGTCCATCTTCATGCTCCCATTCGATCCATTGGCATTCTTTCGACCAACTTCGTCTCTTTCATCCCTTTTCGTCCTCCCATTTGATCCGTAGGCCTTCTTTGGACCAAGTTCGTCTCGTTCGTCCATCTTCGTCCTCCCATTTGATCCGTTGGCATTCTTTGGACCATGTTCTTCTCGTTCGTCCCTCTTCGTCCTCCCATTTGATCCATTGGCATTCTTTGGACCATTTTCGTCTCGTTCGTCCCTCTTCGTCCTCCCATTTGATCCGTAGGCCTTCTTTACAGCATGTTCGTCTCGTTCGTCCCTCTACGTCCTCCCATTTGATCCGTAGGCCTTCTTTGGACCATGTTCGTCTCGTTCGTCCCTCTTCGTCCTCCCATTTGATCCGTAGGCCTTCTTTGGACCAAGTTCCTCTCGTTCGTCCCTGTTCGTCCTCCCATTTGATCCGTAGGCCTTCTTTGGACGAAGTTCGTCCCTTTTCATCCTCCCATTTCATCCGTAGGCCTTCTTTGGACCAAGTTCGTCTCGTTCGTCCCTGTTCGTCCTCCCATTTGATCTGTAGGCCTTCTTTGGACCATGTTCGTCTCGTTCGTCCATCTTCCTCCTCCCATTTGATCCGTAGGCCTTCTTTGGACGAAGCTCGTCCCTTTTCATCCTCCCATTTGATCTGTAGGCCTTCTTTGGACCAAGTTCGTCTCGTTCGTCCCTGTTCGTCCTCCCATTTGATCCGTAGGCCTTCTTTGGACCAAGTTCGTCTCGTTCGTCCATCTTCCTCCTCCCATTTGATCCGTAGGCCTTCTTTGGTCCAAGTTCGTCTCGTTCATCCATCTTCGTTCTCCCATTTGATCCGAAGTCCTTCTTTGGACCAAGTTCGTCTCGTTCGTCCATCTTCGTCCTCCCATTTGATCCGTTGGCATTCTTTGGACTAGGTTCGTCTTGTTCGTCCATCTTCATGCTCCCATTCGATCCATTGGCATTCTTTCGACCAAGTTCGTCTCTTTCATCCCTTTTCGTCCTCCCATTTGATCCGTAGGCCTTCTTTGGACCAAGTTCGTCTCGTTCGTCCATCTTCGTCCTCCCATTTGATCCGTTGGCATTCTTTGGACCATGTTCTTCTCGTTCGTCCCTCTTCGTCCTCCCATTTGATCCATTGGCATTCTTTGGACCATTTTCGTCTCGTTCGTCCCTCTTCGTCCTCCCATTTGATCCGTAGGCCTTCTTTACAGCATGTTCGTCTCGTTCGTCCCTCTACGTCCTCCCATTTGATCCGTAGGCCTTCTTTGGACCAAGTTCGTCTCGTTCGTCCTCCCATTTGATCCGTAGGCCTTCTTTGGACCAAGTTCGTCTCGTTCGTCCATCATCCTCCTCCCATTTGATCCGTAGGCCTTCTTTGGTCCAAGTTCGTCTCGTTCATCCATCTTCGTTCTCCCATTTGATCCGAAGTCCTTCTTTGGACCAAGTTCGTCTCGTTCGTCCATCTTCGTCCTCCCATTTGATCCGTTGGCATTCTTTGGACTAAGTTCGTCTCGTTCGTCCATCTTCATGCTCCCATTCGATCCATTGGCATTCTTTCGACCAACTTCGTCTCTTTCATCCCTTTTCGTCCTCCCATTTGATCCGTAGGCCTTCTTTGGACCAAGTTCGTCTCGTTCGTCCATCTTCGTCCTCCCATTTGATCCGTTGGCATTCTTTGGACCATGTTCTTCTCGTTCGTCCCACTTCGTCCTCCCATTTGATCCATTGGCATTCTTTGGACCATTTTCGTCTCGTTCGTCCCTCTTCGTCCTCCCATTTGATCCGTAGGCCTTCTTTACAGCATGTTCGTCTCGTTCGTCCCTCTACGTCCTCCCATTTGATCCGTAGGCCTTCTTTGGACCATGTTCGTCTCGTTCGTCCCTCTTCGTCCTCCCATTTGATCCGTAGGCCTTCTTTGGACCAAGTTCCTCTCGTTCGTCCCTGTTCGTCCTCCCATTTGATCCGTAGGCCTTCTTTGGACGAAGTTCGTCCCTTTTCATCCTCCCATTTCATCCGTAGGCCTTCTTTGGACCAAGTTCGTCTCGTTCGTCCCTGTTCGTCCTCCCATTTGATCTGTAGGCCTTCTTTGGACCATGTTCGTCTCGTTCGTCCATCTTCCTCCTCCCATTTGATCCGTAGGCCTTCTTTGGACAAAGCTCGTCCCTTTTCATCCTCCCATTTGATCTGTAGGCCTTCTTTGGACCAAGTTCGTCTCGTTCGTCCCTGTTCGTCCCTGTTCGTCCTCCCATTTGATCCGTAGGCCTTCTTTGGACCAAGTTCGTCTCGTTCGTCCATCTTCCTCCTCCCATTTGATCCGTAGGCCTTCTTTGGTCCAAGTTCGTCTCGTTCATCCATCTTCGTTCTCCCATTTGATCCGAAGTCCTTCTTTGGACCAAGTTCGTCTCGTTCGTCCATCTTCGTCCTCCCACTTGATCCGTTGGCATTCTTTGGACTAGGTTCGTCTTGTTCGTCCATCTTCGTGCTCCCATTCGATCCATTGGCATTCTTTCGACCAAGTTCGTCTCTTTCATCCCTTTTCGTCCTCCCATTTGATCCGTAGGCCTTCTTTGGACCAAGTTCGTCTCGTTCGTCCATCTTCGTCCTCCCATTTGATCCGTTGGCATTCTTTGGACCATGTTCTTCTCGTTCGTCCCTCTTCGTCCTCCCATTTGATCCATTGGCATTCTTTGGACCATTTTCGTCTCGTTCGTCCCTCTTCGTCCTCCCATTTGATCCGTAGGCCTTCTTTACAGCATGTTCGTCTCGTTCGTCCCTCTACGTCCTCCCATTTGATCCGTAGGCCTTCTTTGGACCAAGTTCGTCTCGTTCGTCCTCCCATTTGATCCGTAGGCCTTCTTTGGACCAAGTTCGTCTCGTTCGTCCATCATCCTCCTCCCATTTGATCCGTAGGCCTTCTTTGGTCCAAGTTCGTCTCGTTCATCCATCTTCGTTCTCCCATTTGATCCGAAGTCCTTCTTTGGACCAAGTTCGTCTCGTTCGTCCATCTTCGTCCTCCCATTTGATCCGTTGGCATTCTTTGGACTAAGTTCGTCTCGTTCGTCCATCTTCATGCTCCCATTCGATCCATTGGCATTCTTTCGACCAACTTCGTCTCTTTCATCCCTTTTCGTCCTCCCATTTGATCCGTAGGCCTTCTTTGGACCAAGTTCGTCTCGTTCGTCCATCTTCGTCCTCCCATTTGATCCGTTGGCATTCTTTGGACCATGTTCTTCTCGTTCGTCCCTCTTCGTCCTCCCATTTGATCCATTGGCATTCTTTGGACCATTTTCGTCTCGTTCGTCCCTCTTCGTCCTCCCATTTGATCCGTAGGCCTTCTTTACAGCATGTTCGTCTCGTTCGTCCCTCTACGTCCTCCCATTTGATCCGTAGGCCTTCTTTGGACCATGTTCGTCTCGTTCGTCCCTCTTCGTCCTCCCATTTGATCCGTAGGCCTTCTTTGGACCAAGTTCCTCTCGTTCGTCCCTGTTCGTCCTCCCATTTGATCCGTAGGCCTTCTTTGGACGAAGTTCGTCCCTTTTCATCCTCCCATTTCATCCGTAGGCCTTCTTTGGACCAAGTTCGTCTCGTTCGTCCCTGTTCGTCCTCCCATTTGATCTGTAGGCCTTCTTTGGACCATGTTCGTCTCGTTCGTCCATCTTCCTCCTCCCATTTGATCCGTAGGCCTTCTTTGGACAAAGCTCGTCCCTTTTCATCCTCCCATTTGATCTGTAGGCCTTCTTTGGACCAAGTTCGTCTCGTTCGTCCCTGTTCGTCCTCCCATTTGATCCGTAGGCCTTCTTTGGACCAAGTTCGTCTCGTTCGTCCATCTTCCTCCTCCCATTTGATCCGTAGGCCTTCTTTGGTCCAAGTTCGTCTCGTTCATCCATCTTCGTTCTCCCATTTGATCCGAAGTCCTTCTTTGGACCAAGTTCGTCTCGTTCGTCCATCTTCGTCCTCCCATTTGATCCGTTGGCATTCTTTGGACTAGGTTCGTCTCGTTCGTCCATCTTCATGCTCCCATTCGATCCATTGGCATTCTTTCGACCAAGTTCGTCTCTTTCATCCCTTTTCGTCCTCCCATTTGATCCGTAGGCCTTCTTTGGACCAAGTTCGTCTCGTTCGTCCATCTTCGTCCTCCCATTTGATCCGTTGGCATTCTTTGGACCATGTTCTTCTCGTTCGTCCCTCTTCGTCCTCCCATTTGATCCATTGGCATTCTTTGGACCATTTTCGTCTCGTTCGTCCCTCTTCGTCCTCCCATTTGATCCGAAGGCCTTCTTTACAGCATGTTCGTCCCGTTCGTCCCTCTACGTCCTCCCATTTGATCCGTAGGCCTTCTTTGGACCATGTTCGTCTCGTTCGTCCCTCTTCGTCCTCCCATTTGATCCGTAGGCCTTCTTTGGACCAAGTTCCTCTCGTTCGTCCCTGTTCGCCCTCCCATTTGATCCGTAGGCCTTCTTTGGACCAAGTTCGTCTCGTTCGTCCTCCCATTTGATCCGTACGCCTTCTTTGGACCAAGTTCGTCTCGTTCGTCCATCTTCCTCCTCCCATTTGATCCGTAGGCCTTCTTTGGTCCAAGTTCGTCTCGTTCATCCATCTTCGTTCTCCCATTTGATCCGAAGTCCTTCTTTGGACCAAGTTCGTCTCGTTCGTCCATCTTCGTCCTCCCATTTGATCCGTTGGCATTCTTTGGACTAAGTTCGTCTCGTTCGTCCATCTTCATGCTCCCATTCGATCCATTGGCATTCTTTCGACCAACTTCGTCTCTTTCATCCCTTTTCGTCCTCCCATTTGATCCGTAGGCCTTCTTTGGACCAAGTTCGTCTCGTTCGTCCATCTTCGTCCTCCCATTTGATCCGTTGGCATTCTTTGGACCATGTTCTTCTCGTTCGTCCCTCTTCGTCCTCCCATTTGATCCATTGGCATTCTTTGGACCATTTTCGTCTCGTTCGTCCCTCTTCGTCCTCCCATTTGATCCGTAGGCCTTCTTTACAGCATGTTCGTCTCGTTCGTCCCTCTACGTCCTCCCATTTGATCCGTAGGCCTTCTTTGGACCATGTTCGTCTCGTTCGTCCCTCTTCGTCCTCCCATTTGATCCGTAGGCCTTCTTTGGACCAAGTTCCTCTCGTTCGTCCCTGTTCGTCCTCCCATTTGATCCGTAGGCCTTCTTTGGACGAAGTTCGTCCCTTTTCATCCTCCCATTTCATCCGTAGGCCTTCTTTGGACCAAGTTCGTCTCGTTCGTCCCTGTTCGTCCTCCCATTTGATCTGTAGGCCTTCTTTGGACCATGTTCGTCTCGTTCGTCCATCTTCCTCCTCCCATTTGATCCGTAGGCCTTCTTTGGACAAAGCTCGTCCCTTTTCATCCTCCCATTTGATCTGTAGGCCTTCTTTGGACCAAGTTCGTCTCGTTCGTCCCTGTTCGTCCTCCCATTTGATCCGTAGGCCTTCTTTGGACCAAGTTCGTCTCGTTCGTCCATCTTCCTCCTCCCATTTGATCCGTAGGCCTTCTTTGGTCCAAGTTCGTCTCGTTCATCCATCTTCGTTCTCCCATTTGATCCGAAGTCCTTCTTTGGACCAAGTTCGTCTCGTTCGTCCATCTTCGTCCTCCCATTTGATCCGTTGGCATTCTTTGGACTAGGTTCGTCTCGTTCGTCCATCTTCATGCTCCCATTCGATCCATTGGCATTCTTTCGACCAAGTTCGTCTCTTTCATCCCTTTTCGTCCTCCCATTTGATCCGTAGGCCTTCTTTGGACCAAGTTCGTCTCGTTCGTCCATCTTCGTCCTCCCATTTGATCCGTTGGCATTCTTTGGACCATGTTCTTCTCGTTCGTCCCTCTTCGTCCTCCCATTTGATCCATTGGCATTCTTTGGACCATTTTCGTCTCGTTCGTCCCTCTTCGTCCTCCCATTTGATCCGAAGGCCTTCTTTACAGCATGTTCGTCTCGTTCGTCCCTCTACGTCCTCCCATTTGATCCGTAGGCCTTCTTTGGACCATGTTCGTCTCGTTCGTCCCTCTTCGTCCTCCCATTTGATCCGTAGGCCTTCTTTGGACCAAGTTCCTCTCGTTCGTCCCTGTTCGCCCTCCCATTTGATCCGTAGGCCTTCTTTGGACCAAGTTCGTCTCGTTCGTCCTCCCATTTGATCCGTACGCCTTCTTTGGACCAAGTTCGTCTCGTTCGTCCATCTTCCTCCTCCCATTTGATCCGTAGGCCTTCTTTGGTCCAAGTTCGTCTCGTTCATCCATCTTCGTTCTCCCATTTGATCCGAAGTCCTTCTTTGGACCAAGTTCGTCTCGTTCGTCCATCTTCGTCCTCCCATTTGATCCGTTGGCATTCTTTGGACTAAGTTCGTCTCGTTCGTCCATCTTCATGCTCCCATTCGATCCATTGGCATTCTTTCGACCAACTTCGTCTCTTTCATCCCTTTTCGTCCTCCCATTTGATCCGTAGGCCTTCTTTGGACCAAGTTCGTCTCGTTCGTCCATCTTCGTCCTCCCATTTGATCCGTTGGCATTCTTTGGACCATGTTCTTCTCGTTCGTCCCTCTTCGTCCTCCCATTTGATCCATTGGCATTCTTTGGACCATTTTCGTCTCGTTCGTCCCTCTTCGTCCTCCCATTTGATCCGTAGGCCTTCTTTACAGCATGTTCGTCTCGTTCGTCCCTCTACGTCCTCCCATTTGATCCGTAGGCCTTCTTTGGACCATGTTCGTCTCGTTCGTCCCTCTTCGTCCTCCCATTTGATCCGTAGGCCTTCTTTGGACCAAGTTCCTCTCGTTCGTCCCTGTTCGTCCTCCCATTTGATCCGTAGGCCTTCTTTGGACGAAGTTCGTCCCTTTTCATCCTCCCATTTCATCCGTAGGCCTTCTTTGGACCAAGTTCGTCTCGTTCGTCCCTGTTCGTCCTCCCATTTGATCTGTAGGCCTTCTTTGGACCATGTTCGTCTCGTTCGTCCATCTTCCTCCTCCCATTTGATCCGTAGGCCTTCTTTGGACGAAGCTCGTCCCTTTTCATCCTCCCATTTGATCTGTAGGCCTTCTTTGGACCAAGATCGTCTCGTTCGTCCCTGTTCGTCCTCCCATTTGATCCGTAGGCCTTCTTTGGACCAAGTTCGTCTCGTTCGTCCATCTTCCTCCTCCCATTTGATCCGTAGGCCTTCTTTGGTCCAAGTTCGTCTCGTTCCTCCATCTTCGTTCTCCCATTTGATCCGAAGTCCTTCTTTGGACCAAGTTCGTCTCGTTCGTCCATCTTCGTCCTCCCATTTGATCCGTTGGCATTCTTTGGACTAGGTTCGTCTCGTTCGTCCATCTTCATGCTCCCATTCGATCCATTGGCATTCTTTCGACCAAGTTCGTCTCTTTCATCCCTTTTCGTCCTCCCATTTGATCCGTAGGCCTTCTTTGGACCAAGTTCGTCTCGTTCGTCCATCTTCGTCCTCCCATTTGATCCGTTGGCATTCTTTGGACCATGTTCTTCTCGTTCGTCCCTCTTCGTCCTCCCATTTGATCCATTGGCATTCTTTGGACCATTTTCGTCTCGTTCGTCCCTCTTCGTCCTCCCATTTGATCCGAAGGCCTTCTTTACAGCATGTTCGTCTCGTTCGTCCCTCTACGTCCTCCCATTTGATCCGTAGGCCTTCTTTGGACCATGTTCGTCTCGTTCGTCCCTCTTCGTCCTCCCATTTGATCCGTAGGCCTTCTTTGGACCAAGTTCCTCTCGTTCGTCCCTGTTCGTCCTCCCATTTGATCCGTAGGCCTTCTTTGGACCAAGTTCGTCTCGTTCGTCCTCCCATTTGATCCGTAGGCCTTCTTTGGACCAAGTTCGTCTCGTTCGTCCATCTTCCTCCTCCCATTTGATCCGTAGGCCTTCTTTGGTCCAAGTTCGTCTCGTTCATCCATCTTCGTTCTCCCATTTGATCCGAAGTCCTTCTTTGGACCAAGTTCGTCTCGTTCGTCCATCTTCGTCCTCCCATTTGATCCGTTGGCATTCTTTGGACTAAGTTCGTCTCGTTCGTCCATCTTCATGCTCCCATTCGATCCATTGGCATTCTTTCGACCAACTTCGTCTCTTTCATCCCTTTTCGTCCTCCCATTTGATCCGTAGGCCTTCTTTGGACCAAGTTCGTCTCGTTCGTCCATCTTCGTCCTCCCATTTGATCCGTTGGCATTCTTTGGACCATGTTCTTCTCGTTCGTCCCTCTTCGTCCTCCCATTTGATCCATTGGCATTCTTTGGACCATTTTCGTCTCGTTCATCCCTCTTCGTCCTCCCATTTGATCCGTAGGCCTTCTTTACAGCATGTTCGTCTCGTTCGTCCCTCTACGTCCTCCCATTTGATCCGTAGGCCTTCTTTGGACCATGTTCGTCTCGTTCGTCCCTCTTCGTCCTCCCATTTGATCCGTAGGCCTTCTTTGGACCAAGTTCCTCTCGTTCGTCCCTGTTCGTCCTCCCATTTGATCTGTACGCCTTCTTTGGACGAAGTTCGTCCCTTTTCATCCTCCCATTTCATCCGTAGGCCTTCTTTGGACCAAGTTCGTCTCGTTCGTCCCTGTTCGTCCTCCCATTTGATCTGTAGGCCTTCTTTGGACCATGTTCGTCTCGTTCGTCCATCTTCCTCCTCCCATTTGATCCGTAGGCCTTCTTTGGACGAAGCTCGTCCCTTTTCATCCACCCATTTGATCTGTAGGCCTTCTTTGGACCAAGTTCGTCTCGTTCGTCCCTGTTCGTCCTCCCATTTGATCCGTAGGCCTTCTTTGGACCAAGTTCGTCTCGTTCGTCCATCTTCCTCCTCCCATTTGATCCGTAGGCCTTCTTTGGTCCAAGTTCGTCTCGTTCTTCTATCTTCGTCCTCCCATTTGATCTGTAGGCCTTCTTTGGACTATGTTCGTTTCGTTCGTCCCTCTTCGTTCTCCCATTTGATCCGAAGGCCTTCTTGGGACCAAGTTCGTCTCGTTCGTCCATCTTCGTCCTCCCATTTAATCCGTTGGCATTCTTTGGACTAAGTTCGTCTCGTTCGTCCATCTTCATGCTCCCATTCGATCCATTGGCATTCTTTCGACCAAGTTCGTCTCTTTCATCCCTTTTCGTCCTCCCATTTGATCCGTAGGCCTTCTTTGGACCAAGTTCGTCTCGTTCGTCCATCTTCGTCCTCCCATTTGATCCGTTGGCATTCTTTGGACCATTTTCGTCTCGTTCGTCCCTCTTCGCCCTCCCATTTGATCCGTAGGCCTTCTTTACAGCATGTTCGTCTCGTTCGTCCCTCTACGTCCTCCCATTTGATCCGTAGGCCTTCTTTGGACCATGTTCGTCTCGTTCGTCCCTCTTCGTCCTCCCATTTGATCCGTAGGCCTTCTTTGGACCAAGTTCCTCTCGTTCGTCCCTGTTCGTCCTCCCATTTGATCCGTAGGCCTTCTTTGGACCAAGTTCGTCTCGTTCGTCCTCCCATTTGATCCGTAGGCCTTCTTTGGACCAAGTTCGTCTCGTTCGTCCATCTTCCTCCTCCCATTTGATCCGTAGGCCTTCTTTGGTCCAAGTTCGTCTCGTTCATCCATCTTCGTTCTCCCATTTGATCCGAAGTCCTTCTTTGGACCAAGTTCGTCTCGTTCGTCCATCTTCGTCCTCCCATTTGATCCGTTGGCATTCTTTGGACTAAGTTCGTCTCGTTCGTCCATCTTCATGCTCCCATTCGATCCATTGGCATTCTTTCGACCAACTTCGTCTCTTTCATCCCTTTTCGTCCTCCCATTTGATCCGTAGGCCTTCTTTGGACCAAGTTCGTCTCGTTCGTCCATCTTCGTCCTCCCATTTGATCCGTTGGCATTCTTTGGACCATGTTCTTCTCGTTCGTCCCTCTTCGTCCTCCCATTTGATCCATTGGCATTCTTTGGACCATTTTCGTCTCGTTCATCCCTCTTCGTCCTCCCATTTGATCCGTAGGCCTTCTTTACAGCATGTTCGTCTCGTTCGTCCCTCTACGTCCTCCCATTTGATCCGTAGGCCTTCTTTGGACCATGTTCGTCTCGTTCGTCCCTCTTCGTCCTCCCATTTGATCCGTAGGCCTTCTTTGGACCAAGTTCCTCTCGTTCGTCCCTGTTCGTCCTCCCATTTGATCTGTACGCCTTCTTTGGACGAAGTTCGTCCCTTTTCATCCTCCCATTTCATCCGTAGGCCTTCTTTGGACCAAGTTCGTCTCGTTCGTCCCTGTTCGTCCTCCCATTTGATCTGTAGGCCTTCTTTGGACCATGTTCGTCTCGTTCGTCCATCTTCCTCCTCCCATTTGATCCGTAGGCCTTCTTTGGACGAAGCTCGTCCCTTTTCATCCACCCATTTGATCTGTAGGCCTTCTTTGGACCAAGTTCGTCTCGTTCGTCCCTGTTCGTCCTCCCATTTGATCCGTAGGCCTTCTTTGGACCAAGTTCGTCTCGTTCGTCCATCTTCCTCCTCCCATTTGATCCGTAGGCCTTCTTTGGTCCAAGTTCGTCTCGTTCTTCTATCTTCGTCCTCCCATTTGATCTGTAGGCCTTCTTTGGACTATGTTCGTTTCGTTCGTCCCTCTTCGTTCTCCCATTTGATCCGAAGGCCTTCTTGGGACCAAGTTCGTCTCGTTCGTCCATCTTCGTCCTCCCATTTAATCCGTTGGCATTCTTTGGACTAAGTTCGTCTCGTTCGTCCATCTTCATGCTCCCATTCGATCCATTGGCATTCTTTTCGACCAAGTTCGTCTCTTTCATCCCTTTTCGTCCTCCCATTTGATCCGTAGGCCTTCTTTGGACCAAGTTCGTCTCGTTCGTCCATCTTCGTCCTCCCATTTGATCCGTTGGCATTCTTTGGACCATTTTCGTCTCGTTCGTCCCTCTTCGCCCTCCCATTTGATCCGTAGGCCTTCTTTACAGCATGTTCGTCTCGTTCGTCCCTCTACGTCCTCCCATTTGATCCGTAGGCCTTCTTTGGACCATGTTCGTCTCGTTCGTCCCTCTTCGTCCTCCCATTTGATCCGTAGGCCTTCTTTGGACCAAGTTCCTCTCGTTCGTCCCTGTTCGTCCTCCCATTTGATCCGTAGGCCTTCTTTGGACCAAGTTCGTCTCGTTCGTCCCTGTTCGTCTTCCCATTTGATCCGTAGGCCTTCTTTGGACGAAGTTCGTCCCTTTTCATCCTCCCATTTCATCCATAGGCCTTCTTTGGACCAAGTTCGTCTCGTTCGTCCCTGTTCGTCCTCCCATTTGATCTGTAGGCCTTCTTTGGACCAAGTTCGTCTCGTTCGTCCATCTTCGTCCTCCCATTTGATATGTAGGCCTTCTTTGGACTAAGTTCGTTTCGTTCGTCCCCCTTCGTTCTCCCCATTTGATCCGAAGGCCTTCTTTGGACCAAGTTCGTCTCGTTCGTCCATCTTCGTCCTCCCATTTGATCCGTTGGCATTCTTTGGACTAAGTTTGTCCTCGTTCGTCCATCTTCATGCTCCCATTTGATCCATTGGCATTCTTTCGACCAAGTTCGTCTCTTTCATCCCTTTTCGTCCTCCCATTTGATCCGTAGGCCTTCTTTGGACCAAGTTTGTCTCGTTCGTCCATCTTCGTCCTCCCATTTGATCCGTTGGCATTCTTTGGGCCATGTTCTTCTCGTTCGTCCCTCTTCGTCCTCCCCATTTGATCCATTGGCATTCTTTGGACCATCTTCGTCTCGTTCGTCCCTCTTCGTCCTCCCATTTGATCCGTAGGCTTTCTTTTGGTCCAAGTTCATCTCGTTTGTCCCATCTTCATGCTCCCATTTGATCCATTGGCATTCTTTCTACCAAGTTCGTCTCGTGCATCCCTTTTCGTCCTCCCATTTGATCCGTAGGCCTTTTTTGGACCAAGTTCGTCTCGTTCGTCCATCTTCGTCCTCCCATTTGATCCGTTGGCATTGTTTGGACCATGTTCTTCTCGTTCGTCCCTCTTCGTCCTCCCATTTGATCCGGTAGGCCTTCTTTGGACCAAGTTCGTCTCGTTCGTCCCTTTTCATCCTCTCATTTGATCCGTAGGCCTTCTTTGGACCAAGTTCATCTCGTTCGTCCCTGTTCGTCTTCCCATTTGATCCGTAGGACTTCCTTGGACGAAGTTCGTCCCTTTTTCATCCTCCCATTTGATCCGTAGGCCTTCTTTGGACCAAGTTCGTCTCGTTCGTCCATCTTCATCCTCCCATTTGATCCGTTGGCCTTCTTTGGACCAAGTTCGTCTCGTTCGTCCATCTTCGTCCTCCCATTTGATCTGTAGGCCTCCTTTGGACTAAGTTCGTTTCGTTCGTCCCTCTTCGTTCTCCCATTTGATCCGAAGGCCTTCTTTGGACCAATTTCGTGTCGTTCGTCCATCTTCGTCCTCCCATTTGATCCATTCGCATTCTTTGGACTAAGTTCGTCTCGTTCGTCCATCTTCATGCTCCCATTTGATCCATTGGCATTCTTTCGACCAAGTTCGTCTCTTTCATCCCTTTTCGTCCTGCCATTTGATCCGTAGGCTTTCTGTGGACCAAGTTCGTCTCGTTCGTCCATCTTCGTCCTCCCATTTGATCCGTTGGCATTCTTTGGACCATGTTCTTCTCGTTCGTCCCTCTTCGTCCTCCCATTTGATCCGTAGGCCTTCTTTGGACCAAGTTCGTCTCGTTCGTCCATCTTCGTCCTCCCATTTGATCCGTTTGCATTCTTTGGACCATGTTCTTCTCGTTCGACCCTCTTCGTCCTCCCATTTGATCCATTGGCATTCTTTTAACAATGTTCGTCTCGTTCGTCTGTCTTCGTCCTCCCATTTGATCCGTAGGCCTTCTTTGGACCAAGTTCGTCTCGTTCGTCCCTCTTCGTCCTCCCATTTGATCCGTAGGCCTTCTTTGGGACCAAGTTCGTCTGGTTCGTCGATCTTCGTCCTCCCATTTGATCCGTTGGGATTCTTTGGACCAAGTTCGTCTCGTTCGTCCATCAATGTCCTCCCATGTGATCGGTAGGCCTTCTTTGGACCAAGTTCATCTCGTTCGTCCATCTTCGTCCTCCCCATTTGATCCGTAGGCCTTCTTTGGATCAAGTTCGTCTCGTTCGTCCCTCTTCGTCCTCCCATTTGATCCGTTGGCCTTCTTTGGACGAAGTTCGTCCGTTTTCATCCTCCCATTTGATCTGTAGGCCTTCTTTGGACCAAGTTCGTCTCGTTCGTCCCTGTTCGTCCTCCCATTTGATCCGTAGGCCTTCTTTGGACCAAGTTCGTCTCGTTCGTCCATCTTCCTCCTCCCATTTGATCCGTAGGCCTTCTTTGGACCAAGTTCGTCTCGTTCGTCCATCTTCGTCCTCACCATTTGATATGTAGGCCTTCTTTGGACTATGTTCGTTTCGTTCGTCCCCCTTCGTTCTCCCATTTGATCCGAAGGCCTTCTTTGGACCAAGTTCGTCTCGTTCGTCCATCTTCGTCCTCCCATTTGATCCGTTGGCATTCTTTGGACTAAGTTTGTCTCGTTCGTCCATCTTCATGCTCCCATTTGATCCATTGGCATTCTTTCGACCAAGTTCGTCTCTTTCATCCCTTTTCGTCCTCCCATTTGATCCGTAGGCCTTCTTTGGACCAAGTTTGTCTCGTTCGTCCATCTTCGTCCTCCCATTTGATCCGTTGGCATTCTTTGGACCATGTTCTTCTCGTTCGTCCCTCTTCGTCCTCCCATTTGATCCATTGGCATTCTTTGGACCATTTTCGTCTCGTTCATCCCTCTTCGTCCTCCCATTTGATCCGTAGGCCTTCTTTACAGCATGTTCGTCTCGTTCGTCCCTCTACGTCCTCCCATTTGATCCGTAGGCCTTATTTGGACCAAGTTCGTCTCGTTCGTCCCTTTTCGTCCTCTCATTTGATCCGTAGGCCTTCTTTGGACCAAGTTCATCTCGTTCGTCCCTGTTCGTCCTCCCATTTGATCCGTAGGCCTTCTTTGGACCAAGTTCGTCTCATTCATCCATCTTCGTCCTCCCATTTGATCTGTAGGCCTTCTTTCGACTAAGTTCGTTTCGTTCGTCCCTCTTCGTTCTCCCATTTGATCCGAAGGCCTTTTTTGGACCAAGTTCGCCTCGTTCGTCCATCTTCGTCCTCCCATTTGATCCGTTGGCATTCTTTGGACTAAGTTCGTCTCGTTCGTCCATCTTCATGCTCCCATTCGATCCATTGGCATTCTTTCGACAAAGTTCGTCTCTTTCATCCCTTTTCGTCCTCCCATTTGATCCGTAGGCCTTCTTTGGATCAAGTTCGTCTCGTTCGTCCCTCTTCGTCCTCCCCATTTGATCCGTTGGCCTTCTTTGGACGAAGTTCGTCCGTTTTCATCCTCCCATTTGATCTGTAGGCCTTCTTTGGACCAAGTTCGTCTCGTTCGTCCCTGTTCGTCCTCCCATTTGATCCGTAGGCCTTCTTTGGACCAAGTTCGTCTCGTTCGTCCATCTTCCTCCTCCCATTTGATCCGTAGGCCTTCTTTGGACCAAGTTCGTCTCGTTCGTCCATCTTCGTCCTCCCATTTGATATGTAGGCCTTCTTTGGACTATGTTCGTTTCGTTCGTCCCCCTTCGTTCTCCTATTTGATCCGAAGGCCTTCTTTGGACCAAGTTCGTCTCGTTCGTCCATCTTCGTCCTCCCATTTAATCCGTTGGCATTCTTTGGACTAAGTTCGTCTCGTTCGTCCATCTTCATGCTCCCATTTGATCCATTGGCATTCTTTCTACCAAGTTCGTCTCGTTCATCCCTTTTCGTCTTCCCATTTGATCCGTAGGCCTTCTTTGGACCAAGTTCGTCTCGTTCGTCCATCTTCGTCCTCCCATTTGATCCGTTGGGATTCTTTGGACCATGTTCTTCTCGTTCGTCCCTCTTCGTCCTCCCATTTGATCCGTAGGCCTTCTTTGGACCAAGTTCGTCTCGTTCGTCCATCTTCGTCCTCCCATTTGATCCGTTGGCATTCTTTGGACCATGTTCTTCTCGTTCGTCCCTCTTCGTCCTCCCATTTGATCCGTAGGCCTTATTTGGACCAAGTTCGTCTCGTTCGTCCCTTTTCGTCCTCTCATTTCATCCGTAGGCCTTCTTTGGACCAAGTTCATCTCGTTCGTCCCTGTTCGTCCTCCCATTTGATCCGTAGGCCTTCTTTGGACCAAGTTCGTCTCATTCATCCATCTTCGTCCTCCCATTTGATCTGTAGGCCTTCTTTCGACTAAGTTCGTTTCGTTCGTCCCTCTTCGTTCTCCCATTTGATCCGAAGGCCTTTTTTGGACCAAGTTCGCCTCGTTCGTCCATCTTCGTCCTCCCATTTGATCCGTTGGCATTCTTTGGACTAAGTTCGTCTCGTTCGTCCATCTTCATGCTCCCATTCGATCCATTGGCATTCTTTCGACAAAGTTCGTCTCTTTCATCCCTTTTCGTCCTCCCATTTGATCCGTAGGCCTTCTTTGGACCAAGTTCGTCTCGTTCGTCCCTCTTCGTCCTCCCATTTGATCCGTTGGCATTCTTTGGACCATGTTCTTCTCGTTCTTCCCTCTTCGTCCTCCCATTAGATCCATTGGCATTCTTTGGACCATTTTTGTCTCGTTCGTCCCTCTTCGTCCTCCCATTTGATCCGTAGGCCTTCTTTAGAGCATGTTCGTCTCGTTCGTCCCTCTACGTCCTCCCATTTGATCCGTAGGCCTTCTTTGGACCATGTTCGTCTCGTTCGTCCCTCTTCATCCTCCCATTTGATCCGTAGGCCTTCTTTGGACCAAGTTCAACTCGTTCGTCCCTGTTCGTCCTCCCATTTGATCCGTAGGACTTCCTTGGACGAAGTTCGTCCCTTTTGATCCTCCCATTTGATCTGTAGGCCTTCGTTGGACCAAGTTCGTCTCGTTCGTCCCTGTTCGTCCTCCCATTTGATCCGCAGGCCTTCTTTGGACCAAGTTCGTCTCGTTCGTCCCTCTTCGTCCTCCCATTTGATCCGTAGGCCTTCTTTGGACCAAGTTCGTCTGGTTCGTCGATCTTCGTCCTCCCAATTGATCCGTTGGGATTCTTTGGACCAAGTTTGTCTCGTTCGTCCATCAATGTCCTCCCATGTGATCGGTAGGCCTTCTTTGGACCAAGTTCGTCTCGTTCGTCCATCTTCGTCCTCCCATTTGATCCGTAGGCCTTCTTTGGACCAAGTTTGTCTCGTTCGTCCATCTTCGTCCTCCCATTTGATCCATTGGCATTCTTTGGACCATGTTCGTCTCGTTGGTCCATCTTCGTACTCCCATTTGATCTGTAGGCCTTCTTTGGACCAAGTTCGTCTCGTTCGTCCATCTTCGTCCTCCCATTTGATCCGTTGGCATTCTTTGGACCATGTTCTTCTCGTTCGTCCCTCTTCGTCCTCCCATTTGATCCGAAGGCCTTCTTTGGACCAAGTTCGTCTCGTTCGTCCATCTTCGTCCTCCCATTTGATCCATTGGCATTCTTTCGACCAAGTTCGTCTCTTTCATCCCTTTTCGTCCTCCCATTTGATCCGTAGGCCTTTTTTGGACCAAGTTCGTCTCGTTCGTCGATCTTCGTCCTCCCATTTGATCCGTTGGCATTCTTTGGACCATGTTCTTCTCGTTCGTCCCTCTTCGTCCTCCCATTTGTTCCGTAGGCCTTCTTTGGACCAAGTTCGTCTCGTTCGTCCCTTTTCGTCCTCTCATTTGATCCGTAGGCCTTCTTTGGACCAAGTTCAACTCGTTCGTCCCTGTTCGTCCTCCCATTTGATCCGTAGGACTTCCTTGGACGAAGTTCGTCCCTTTTCATCCTCCCATTTGATCTGTAGGCCTTCTTTGGACCAAGTTCGTCTCGTTCGTCCCTGTTCGTCCGCCCACTTGATCCGTAGGCCTTCTTTGGACCAAGTTCGTCTCGTTCGTCCATCTTCATCCTCCCGTTTGATCCATTGGCATTCTTTGGACCAAGCTCGTCTCGTTCGTCCATATTCGTCCTCCCATTTGATCCGTTGGCCTTCTTTGGACCAAGTTCGTCTCGTTCGTCCCTCTTCGTCCTCCCATTTGATCCATTGGCATTCTTTGGACCAAGTTTGTCTTGTTCGTCCATCTTCGTCCTCCCATTTGATCCATTGGCATTCTTTGGACCATGTTCGTCTCGTTGGTCCATCTTCGTACTCCCATTTGATCTGTAGGCCTTCTTTGGACCAAGTTCGTCTCGTTCGTCCATGTTCATCCTCCCGTTTGATCCGTAGGCCTTCTTTGGACCAAGTTTGTCTCGTTCGTCCATCTTCGTCCTCCCATTTGATCCGTAGGCCTTCTTTGGACCAAGTTCGTCTCATTCGTCCCTCTTCGTCCTCCCATTTGATCCGTAGGCCTTCTTTGGACCAAGTTCGTCTGGTTCGTCGATCTTCGTCCTCCCAATTGATCCGTTGGGATTCTTTGGACCAAGTTCGTCTCGTTCGTCCATCTTCGTCCTCCCATTCGATCCATTGGCATTCTTTCGACCAAGTTCGTCTCTTTCATCCCTTTTCGTCCTCCCATTTGATCCGTAGGCCTTCTTTGGACCAAGTTCGTCTCGTTCGTCCATCTTCGTCCTCCCATTTGATCCGTTGGCATTCTTTGGACCATGTTCTTCTCGTTCTTTCCCACTTCGTCCTCCCATTAGATCCATTGGCATTCTTTGGACCATTTTCGTCTCGTTCGTCCCTCTTCGTCCTCCCATTTGATCCGTAGTCCTTCTTTAGAGCATGTTCGTCTCGTTCGTCCCTCTACGTCCCTCCCATTTGATCCGTAGGCCTTCTTTGGACCATGTTCGTCTCGTTCGTCCCTCTTCGTCCTCCCATTTGATCCGTAGGCCTTCTTTGGACCAAGTTCATCTCGTTCGTCCCTGTTCGTCCTCCCATTTGATCCGTAGGCCTTCTTTGGACCAAGTTCGTCTCGTTCATCCATCTTCGTCCTCCCATTTGATCTGTAGGCCTTCTTTCGACTAAGTTCGTTTCGTTCGTCCCTCTTCGTTCTCCCATTTGATCCGAAGGCCTTTTTTGGACCAAGTTCGCCTCGTTCGTCCATCTTCGTCCTCCCATTTGATCCGTTGGCATTCTTTGGACTAAGTTCGTCTCGTTCGTCCATCTTCATGCTCCCATTCGATCCATTGGCATTCTTTCGACCAAGTTCGTCTCTTTCATCCCTTTTCGTCCTCCCATTTGATCCGTAGGCCTTCTTTGGACCAAGTTCGTCTCGTTCGTCCATCTTCGTCCTCCCATTTGATCCGTTGGCATTCTTTGGACCATGTTCTTCTCGTTCTTCCCACTTCGTCCTCCCATTAGATCCATTGGCATTCTTTGGACCATTTTCGTCTCGTTCGTCCCTCTTCGTCCTCCCATTTGATCCGTAGTCCTTCTTTAGAGCATGTTCGTCTCGTTCGTCCCTCTACGTCCTCCCATTTGATCCGTAGGCCTTCTTTGGACCATGTTCGTCTCGTTCGTCCCTCTTCGTCCTCCCATTTGATCCGTAGGCCTTCTTTGGACCAAGTTCGTCTCGTTCGTCCCTTTTCGTCCTCTCATTTGATCCGTAGGCCTTCTTTGGACCAAGTTCATCTCGTTCGTCCCTGTTCGTCCTCCCATTTGATCCGTAGGCCTTCTTTGGAAGAAGTTCGTCCCTTTTCATCCTCCCATTTCATCTGTAGGCCTTCTTTGGACCAAGTTCGTGTCGTTCGTCCCTGTTCGTCCTCCCATTTGATCTGTAGGCCTTCTTTGGACCATGTTCGTCTCGTTCGTCCATCTTCGTCCTCCCATTTGATATGTAGGCCTTCTTTGGACTAAGTTCGTTTCATTTGTCCCCCTTCGTTCTCCCATTTGATCCGAAGGCCTTCTTTGGACCAAGTTCGTCTCATTCGTCCATCTTCGTCCTCCCATTTGATCCGTTGGCATTCTTTGGACTAAGTTTGTCTCGTTCGTCCATCTTCATGCTCCCATTTGATCCATTGGCATTCTTTCGACCAAGTTCGTCTCTTTCATCCCTTTTCGTCCTCCCATTTGATCCGTAGGCCTTTTTTGGACCAAGTTCGTCTCGTTCGTCGATCTTCGTCCTCCCATTTGATCCGTTGGCATTCTTTGGACCATGTTCTTCTCGTTCGTCCCTCTTCGTCCTCCCATTTGTTCCGTAGGCCTTCTTTGGACCAAGTTCGTCTCGTTCGTCCCTTTTCGTCCTCTCATTTGATCCGTAGGCCTTCTTTGGACCAAGTTCAACTCGTTCGTCCCTGTTCGTCCTCCCATTTGATCCGTAGGCCTTCTTTGGAAGAAGTTCGTCCCTTTTCATCCTCCCATTTCATCCGTAGGCCTTCTTTGGACCAAGTTCGTGTCGTTCGTCCCTGTTCGTCCTCCCATTTGATCTGTAGGCCTTCTTTGGACCATGTTCGTCTCGTTCGTCCATCTTCGTCCTCCCATTTGATATGTAGGCCTTCTTTGGACTAAGTTCGTTTCATTTGTCCCCCTTCGTTCTCCCATTTGATCCGAAGGCCTTCTTTGGACCAAGTTCGTCTCATTCGTCCATCTTCGTCCACCCATTTGATCCATTGGCATTCTTTGGACCATGTTCGTCTCGTTGGTCCATCTTCGTACTCCCATTTGATCTGTAGGCCGTCTTTGGACCAAGTTCGTCTCGTTCGTCCATCTTCGTCCTCCCATTTGATCCGTTGGCATTCTTTGGACCATGTTCTTCTCGTTCGTCCCTCTTCGTCCTCCCATTTGATCCGTAGGCCTTATTTGGACCAAGTTCGTCTCGTTCGTCCCTTTTCGTCCTCTCATTTGATCCGTAGGCCTTCTTTGGACCAAGTTCATCTCGTTCGTCCCTGTTCGTCCTCCCATTTGATCCGTAGGCCTTCTTTGGACCAAGTTCGTCTCGTTCATCCATCTTCGTCCTCCCCATTTGATCTGTAGGCCTTCTTTCGACTAAGTTCGTTTCGTTCGTCCCTCTTCGTTCTCCCATTTGATCCGAAGGCCTTTTTTGGACCAAGTTCGCCTCGTTCGTCCATCTTCGTCCTCCCATTTGATCCGTTGGCATTCTTTGGACTAAGTTCGTCTCGTTCGTCCATCTTCATGCTCCCATTCGATCCATTGGCATTCTTTCGACCAAGTTCGTCTCTTTCATCCCTTTTCGTCCTCCCATTTGATCCGTAGGCCTTCTTTGGACCAAGTTCGTCTCGTTCGTCCATCTTCGTCCTCCCATTTGATCCGTTGGCATTCTTTGGACCATGTTCTTCTCGTTCTTCCCACTTCGTCCTCCCATTAGATCCATTGGCATTCTTTGGACCATTTTCGTCTCGTTCGTCCCTCTTCGTCCTCCCATTTGATCCGTAGTCCTTCTTTAGAGCATGTTCGTCTCGTTCGTCCCTCTACGTCCTCCCATTTGATCCGTAGGCCTTCTTTGGACCATGTTCGTCTCGTTCGTCCCTCTTCGTCCTCCCATTTCATCCGTAGGCCTTCTTTGGACCAAGTTCGTCTCGTTCGTCCCTTTTCGTCCTCTCATTTGATCCGTAGGCCTTCTTTGGACCAAGTTCATCTCGTTCGTCCCTGTTCGTCCTCCCATTTGATCCGTAGGCCTTCTTTGGAAGAAGTTCATCCCTTTTCATCCTCCCATTTCATCCGTAGGCCTTCTTTGGACGAAGTTCGTGTCGTTCGTCCCTGTTCGTCCTCCCATTTGATCTGTAGGCCTTCTTTGGACCATGTTCGTCTCGTTCGTCCATCTTCGTCCTCCCATTTGATATGTAGGCCTTCTTTGGACTAAGTTCGTTTCATTTGTCCCCCTTCGTTCTCCCATTTGATCCGAAGGCCTTCTTTGGACCAAGTTCGTCTCATTCGTCCATCTTCGTCTCCCATTTGATCCGTTGGCATTCTTTGGACTAAGTTTGTCTCGTTCGTCCATCTTCATGCTCCCATTTGATCCATTGGCATTCTTTCGACCAAGTTCGTCTCTTTCATCCCTTTTCGTCCTCCCATTTGATCCGTAGGCCTTTTTTGGACCAAGTTCGTCTCGTTCGTCGATCTTCGTCCTCCCATTTGATCCGTTGGCATTCTTTGGACCATGTTCTTCTCGTTCGTCCCTCTTCGTCCTCCCATTTGTTCCGTAGGCCTTCTTTGGACCAAGTTCGTCTCGTTCGTCCCTTTTCGTCCTCTCATTTGATCCGTAGGCCTTCTTTGGACCAAGTTCAACTCGTTCGTCCCTGTTCGTCCTCCCATTTGATCCGTAGGACTTCCTTGGACGAAGTTCGTCCCTTTTCATCCTCCCATTTGATCTGTAGGCCTTCTTTGGACCAAGTTCGTCTCGTTCGTCCCTGTTCGTCCTCCCATTTGATCCGTAGGCCTTCTTTGGACCAAGTTCGTCTCGTTCGTCCATCTTCATCCTCCCATTTGATCCATTGGCATTCTTTGCACCATTTTCCTCTCGTTCGTCCATCAATGTCCTCCCATGTGATCGGTGGGCCTTCTTTGGACCAAGTTCGTCTCGTTCGTCCATCTTCGTCCTCCCATTTGATCCGTAGGCCATCTTTGGATCAAGTTCGTCTCGTTCGTCCATCTTCGTCCTCCCATTTGATCCGTAGGCCTTCTTTGGACCAAGTTTGTCTCGTTCGTCCATCTTCGTCCTCCCATTTGATCCATTGGCATTCTTTGGACCATGTTCGTCTCGTTGGTCCATCTTCGTACTCCCATTTGATCTGTAGGCCTTCTTTGGACCAAGTTCGTCTCGTTCGTCCATGTTCATCCTCCCGTTTGATCCGTAGCCCTTCTTTGTACCAAACTCGTCTCGTTCGTCCATCTTCAGGCTCCCATTTGATCCATTGGCATTCTTTCGACCAAGTTCGTCTCGTTCCTCCCTTTTCGTCCTCCCATTTGATCCGTAGGCCTTCTTTGGACCAAGTTCGTCTCGTTCGTCCATTTTCGTCCTCCCATTGGATCCGTTGGCATTCTTTGGACCATGTTATTCTCGTTCGTCCCTCTTCGTCCTCCCATTTGATCCGTAGGCCTTCTTTGGACCAAGTTCGTCTCGTTCGTACATTTTCGTCCTCTCATTTGATCCGTAGGCCTTCTTTGGAGCAACTTCATCTCGTTCATCCCTGTTCGTCCTCCAATTTGATTCGTAGGCCTTCTTTGGACGAAGTTCTTCTCGTTCGTCCCTTTTCGTCCTCCCATTTGATCCGTAGGCCTTCTTTGGACCAAGTTCGTCTCGTTCGTCCCTGTTCGTCCTCTCATTTGATTCGTAGGCCTTCTTTGGACCAAGTTCGTCTCGTTCGTCCATCTTCGTCCTCCCATTTGATCCGTTGGCATTCTTTGGACCATGTTCTTCTCGTTCGTCCATCTTCGTCCTCCCATTTGATCCAATGGCATTCTTTTTACAATGTTCGTCTCGTTCGTCCATCTTCGTCCTCCCATTTGATCCGTAGGCCTTCTTTGGACCAAGTTCGTCTCGTTCGTCCCTCTTCGTCCTCCCATTTGATCCGTAGGCCTTCTTTGGACCAATTCGTCTCGTTCGTCCCTTTTCGTCCTCTCATTTGATCCGTAGGCCTTCTTTAGACCAAGTTGATCTCGTTCGTCCCTGTTCGTCCTCCCATTTGATCCGTAGGCCTTCTTTGGATGAAGTTCGTCCCTTTTCATCCTCCCATTTGATCCGTAGGCCTTCTTTGGACCAAGTTCGTCTCGTTCGTCCCTGTTCGTCCTCCCATTTGATCCGTAGGCCTTCTTTGGACCAAGTTCGTCTCATTCGTCCGTCTTCGTCCTCCCATTTGATCCGTTGGTATTCTTTGGACCATATTCTTCTCGTTCGTCCCTCTTCTTCCTCCCATTCGATCCATTGGCATTCTTTTAACAATGTTCGTCTCATTCTTCCATCTTCGTCCTCCCATTTGATCCGTAGGCCTTCTTTGGACCAAGTTCGTCTCGTTCGTCCCTCTTCGTCCTCCCATTTGATCCGTAGGCCTTCTTTGGACCAAGGTCGTCTGGTTCGTCCATCTTCGTCCTCCCATTTGATCCGTTGGCATTCTTTGGACCAAGTTCGTGTCGTTCGTCCATCAATGTCCTCCCATGTGATCCGTAGGCCTTCTTTGGACCAAGTTCATCTCGTTCGTCCCTGTTCGTCCACCCATTTGATCCGTAGGACTTCCTTGGACCAAGTTCGTCTCGTTCGTTCATCTTCGTGCTCCCATTTGATCCGTAGGCCTTCTTTGGACCAAGTTCGTCTCGTTCGTCTATCGTCGTCGTCCCATTTGATCCGTAGGCCTTCTTTGGACCAAGTTCGTCTCGTTCGTCCATCTTCGTCCTCCCATTTGATCCGTAGGCCTTCTTTGGACCAAGTTCGTCTCGTTCGTCCATTTTCGTCCTCCCATTGGATCCGTTGGCATTCTTTGGACCATGTTATTCTCGTTCGGCCCCTCTTCGTCCTCCCATTTGATCCGTAGGCCTTCTTTGGACCAAGTTCGTCTCGTTCGTACATTTTCGTCCTCTCACTTGATCCGTAGGCCTTCTTTGGAGCAACTTCATCTCGTTCATCCCTGTTCGTCCTCCAATTTGATTCGTAGGCCTTCTTTGGACGAAGTTCTTCTCGTTCGTCCCTTTTCGTCCTCCCATTTGATCCGTAGGCCTTCTTTGGACCAAGTTCGTCTCGTTCGTCCCTGTTCGTCCTCTCATTTGATCCGTAGGCCTTCTTTGGACCAAGTTCGTCTCGTTCGTCCATCTTCGTCCTCCCATTTGATCCGTTGGCATTCTTTGGAGCATGTTCTTCTCGTTCGTCCATCTTCGTCCTCCCATTTGATCCAATGGCATTCTTTTTACAATGTTCGTCTCGTTCGTCCATCTTCGTCCTCCCATTTGATCCGTAGGCCTTCTTTGGACCAAGCTCGTCTCGTTCGTCCCTCTTCGTCCTCCCATTTGATCTGTAGGCCTTCTTTGGACCAATTCGTCTCGTTCGTCCCTTTTCGTCCTCTCATTTGTTCCGTAGGCCTTCTTTAGACCAAGTTCATCTCGTTCGTCCCTGTTCGTCCTCCCATTTGATCCGTAGGCCTTCTTTGGATGAAGTTCGTCCCTTTTCATCCTCCCATTTGATCCGTAGGCCTTCTTTGGACCAAGTTCGTCTCGTTCGTCCATCTTCGTCCTCCCATTTGATCCGTAGGCCATCTTTGGATCAAGTTCGTCTCGTTCGTCCATCTTCGTCCTCCCATTTGATCCGTAGGCCTTCTTTGGACCAAGTTCGTCTCGTTCGTCCCTCTTCGTCCTCTCATTTGATCAGTAGGCCTTCTTTGGACCAAGTTCATCTCTTTCGTCCCTGTTCGTCCTCCCATTTGATCCGTAGGCCTTCTTTGAACGAAGTTCGTCCCTTTTCATCCTCCCATTTGATCTATAGGCCTTCTTTGGACCAAGTTCGTCTCGTTCGTCCCTGTTCGTCCTCCCATTTGATCCGTAGGCCTTCTTTGGACCAAGTTCGTCTCGTTCGTCCATCTTCCTCCTCCCATTTGATCCGTTGGCATTCTTTGGACCAAGTTCGTCTCGTTCGTCCATATTCGTCCTCCCATTTGATCTGTAGGCCTTCTTTGGACTAAGTTCGTTTCGTTCGTCCCTCTTCGTTGTCCCATTTGATCCGAAGGCCTTCTTTGGACCAAGTTCGTCTCGTTCGTCCGTCTTCGTCCTCCCATTTGATCCGTTGGTATTCTTTGGACCATATTCTTCTCGTTCGTCCCTCTTCTTCCTCCCATTTGATCCATTGGCATTCTTTTAACAATGTTCGTCTCATTCTTCCATCTTCGTCCTCCCATTTGATCCGTAGGCCTTCTTTGGACCAAGTTCGTCTCGTTCGTCCCTCTTCGTCCTCCCATTTGATCCGTAGGCCTTCTTTGGACCAAGGTCGTCTGGTTCGTCCATCTTCGTCCTCCCATTTGATCCGTTGGCATTCTTTGGACCAAGTTCGTGTCGTTCGTCCATCAATGTCCTCCCATGTGATCCGTAGGCCTTCTTTGGACCAAGTTCACCTCGTTCGTCCCTGTTCGTCCACCCATTTGATCCGTAGGACTTCCTTGGACCAAGTTCGTCTCGTTCGTTCATCTTCGTGCTCCCATTTGATCCGTAGGCCTTCTTTGGACCAAGTTCGTCTCGTTCGTCCATCTTCGTCCTCCCATTTGATCCGTAGGCCATCTTTGGATCAAGTTCGTCTCGTTCGTCCATCTTCGTCCTCCCATTTGATTCGTAGGCCTTCTTTGGACCAAGTTCGTCTCGTTCGTCCCTCTTCGTCCTCTCATTTGATCAGTAGGCCTTCTTTGGAGCAAGTTCATCTCTTTCGTCCCTGTTCGTCCTCCCATTTGATCCGTAGGCCTTCTTTGGACGAAGTTCGTCCCTTTTCATCCTCCCATTTGATCTGTAGGCCTTCTTTGGACCAAGTTCGTCTCGTTCGTCCCTGTTCGTCCTCCCATTTGATCCGTAGGCCTTCTTTGGACCAAGTTCGTCTCGTTCGTCCATCTTCCTCCTCCCATTTGATCCGTAGGCCTTCTTTGGTCCAAGTTCGTTTCGTTCATCCATCTTCGTCCTCCCATTTGATCTGTAGGCCTTCTTTGGACTATGTTCGTTTCGTTCGTCCCTCTTCGTTCTCCCATTTGATCCGAAGGCCTTCTTTGGACCAAGTTCGTCTCGTTCGTCCATCTTCGTCCTCCCATTTAATCCATTGGCATTCTTTGGACTAAGTTCGTCTCGTTCGTCCATCTTCATGCTCCCATTTGATCCATTGGCATTCTTTCTACCAAGTTCGTCTCGTTCATCCCTTTTCGTCTTCCCATTTGATCCGTAGGCCTTCTTTGGACCAAGTTCGTCTCGTTCGTCCATCTTCGTCCTCCCATTTGATTCGTTGGCATTCTTTGGACCATGTTCTTCTCGTTCGTCCCTCTTCGTCCTCCCATTTGATCCGTAGGCCTTATTTGGACACAGTTCGTCTCGTTCGTTCCTTTTCGTCGTCTCATTTGATCCGTAGGCCTTCTTTGGACCAAGTTCATCTCGTTCGTCCCTGTTCGTCCTCCCATTTGATCTGTAGGCCTTCTTTGGACCAAGTTTGTCTCGTTCGTCCCTGTTCGTCCTCCCATTTGATCCGTAGGCCTTCTTTGGACCAAGTTCGTCTCGTTCGTCCATCTTCATCCTCCCATTTGATCCGTTGGCATTCTTTGGACCAAGTTCGTCTCGTTCATCCATATTCGTCCTCCCATTTGATCCGTAGGCCTTCTTTGGACCAAGTTCGTCTCGTTCATCCATCTTCGTCCTCCCATTTGATCTGTAGGCCTTCTTTCGACTAAGTTCGTTTCGTTCGTCCCTCTTCGTTCTCCCATTTGATCCGAAGGCCTTCTTTGGACCAAGTTCGTCTCGTTCGTCCATCTTCGTCCTCCCATTTGATCCGTTGGCATTCTTTGGACTAAGTTCGTCTCGTTCGTCCATCTTCATGCTCCCATTCGATCCATTGGCATTCTTTCGACCAAGTTCGTCTCTTTCATCCCTTTTCGTCCTCCCATTTGATCCGTAGGCCTTCTTTGGACCAAGTTCGTCTCGTTCGTCCATCTTCGTCCTCCCATTTGATCCGTTGGCATTCTTTGGGCCATGTTCTTCTCGTTCGTCCCTCTTCGTCCTCCCAGTTTATCCATTGGCATTCTTTGGACCATTTTCGTCTCGTTCGTCCCTCTTCGTCCTCCCATTTGATCCGTAGGCCTTCTTTGGACCAAGTTCGTCTCGTTCGTCCCTTTTCGTCCTCTCATTTGATCCGTAGGCCTTCTTTGGACCAAGTTCATCTCGTTCGTCCCTGTTCGTGCTCCCATTTGATCCGTAGGCCTTCTTTGGACGATGTTCGTCCCTTTTCATCCTCCCATTTCATCCGTAGGCCTTCTTTGGACCAAGTTCGTCTCGTTCGTCCCTGTTCGTCCTCCCATTTAATCTGTAGGCCTTCTTTGGACCAAGTTCGTCTCGTTCGTCCATCTTCGTCCTCCCATTTGATATGTAGGCCTTCTTTGGACTAAGTTCGTTTCGTTCGTCCCCCTTCGTTCTCCCATTTGATCCGAAGGCCTTCTTTGGGCCAAGTTCGTCTCGTTCGTCCATCTTCGTCCTACCATTTGATCCGTTGGCATTCTTTGGACTAAGTTTGTCTCGTTCGTCCATCTTCATGCTCCCATTTGATCCATTTGCATTCTTTCGACCAAGTTCGTCTCTTTCATCCCTTTTCGTCCTCCCATTTGATCCGTAGGCCTTCTTTGGACCAAGTTTGTCTCGTTCGTCCATCTTCGTCCTCCCATTTGATCCGTTCGCATTCTTTGGACCATGTTCTTCTCGTTCGTCCCTCTTCGTCCTCCCATTTGATCCATTGGCATTCTTTGGACCATCTTCGTCTCGTTCGTCCCTCTTCGTCCTCCCATTTGATCCGTAGGCTTTCTTTGGTCCAAGTTCATCTCGTTCGTCCATCTTCATGCTCCCATTTCATCCATTGGCATTCTTTCTACCAAGTTCGTCTCGTTCATCCCTTTTCGTCCTCCCATTTGATCCGTAGGCCTTTTTTGGACCAAGTTCGTCTCGTTCGTCGATCTTCGTCCTCCCATTTGATCCGTTGGCATTCTTTGGACCATGTTCTTCTCGTTCGTCCCTCTTCGTCCTCCCATTTGATCCGTAGGCCTTCTTTGGACCAAGTTCGTCTCGTTCGTCCCTTTTCGTCCTCTCATTTGATCCGTAGGCCTTCTTTGGACCAAGTTCAACTCGTTCGTCCCTGTTCGTCCTCCCATTTGATCCGTAGGACTTCCTTGGACGAAGTTCGTCCCTTTTCATCCTCCCATTTGATCTGTAGGCCTTCTTTGGACCAAGTTCGTCTCGTTCGTCCCTGTTCGTCCTCCCATTTGATCCGTAGGCCTTCTTTGGACCAAGTTCGTCTCGTTCGTCCATATTCGTCCTCCCATTGGATCCGTTGGCCTTCTTTGGACCAAGTTCGTCTCGTTCGTCCCTCTTCGTCCTCCCATTTGATCCATTGGCATTCTTTGGACCATTTTTGTCTCGTTCGTCCCTCTTCGTCCTCCCATTTGATCCGTAGGCTTTCTTTGGACCAAGTTCGTCTCATTCGTCCATCTTCGTCCTCCCATTTGATCCGTTGGCATTCTTTGGACCATGTTCTTCTCGTTCGTCCCTCTTCGTCCTCCCATTTGATCCCTTGGCATTCTTTTAACAATGTTCGTCTCGTTCGTCCATCTTCGTCCTCCCATTTGATCCGTAGGCCTTCTTTGGACCAAGTTCGTCTCGTTCGTCCCTCTTCGTCCTCCCATTTGATCCGTAGGCCTTCTTTGGACCAAGTTCGTCTGGTTCGTCGATCTTCGTCCTCCCATTTGATCCGTTGGGATTCTTTGGACCAAGTTCGTCTCGTTCGTCCATCAATGTCCTCCCATGTGATCGGTAGGCCTTCTTTGGACCAAGTTCGTCTCGTTCGTCCATCTTCGTCCACCCATTTGATCCGTAGGCCATCTTTGGATCAAGTTCGTCTCGTTCGTCCATCTTCGTCCTCCCATTTGATCCGTAGGCCTTCTTTCGACCAAGTTTGTCTCGTTCGTCCATCTTCGTCCTCCCATTTGATCCATTGGCATTCTTTGGACCATGTTCGTCTCGTTGGTCCATCTTCGTCCTCCCATTTGATCCGTAGGCCTTCTTTGGACCAAGTTCCTCTCGTTCGTCCATCTTCGTCCTCCCATTTGATCCGTAGGCCTTCTTTGGACCAAGTTCATCTCGTTCGTCCATCTTCGTCCTCCCATTTGATCCGTAGGCCTTCTTTGGACCAAGTTCATCTCGTTCGTCCATCTTCGTCCTCCCATTTGATCCGTAGGCCTTCTTTGGACCAAGTTCGTCTCGTTCGTCCATCTTCGTCCTCCCATTTGATCCGTTGGCATTCTTTGGGCCATGTTCTTCTCGTTCGTCCCTCTTCGTCCTCCCAGTTTATCCATTGGCATTCTTTGGACCATTTTCGTCTCGTTCGTCCCTCTTCGTCCTCCCATTTGATCCGTAGGCCTTCTTTGGACCAAGTTCGTCTCGTTCGTCCCTTTTCGTCCTCTCATTTGATCCGTAGGCCTTCTTTGGACCAAGTTCATCTCGTTCGTCCCTGTTCGTGCTCCCATTTGATCCGTAGGCCTTCTTTGGACGATGTTCGTCCCTTTTCATCCTCCCATTTCATCCGTAGGCCTTCTTTGGACCAAGTTCGTCTCGTTCGTCCCTGTTCGTCCTCCCATTTGATCTGTAGGCCTTCTTTGGACCAAGTTCGTCTCGTTCGTCCATCTTCGTCCTCCCATTTGATATGTAGGCCTTCTTTGGACTAAGTTCGTTTCGTTCGTCCCCCTTCGTTCTCCCATTTGATCCGAAGGCCTTCTTTGGGCCAAGTTCGTCTCGTTCGTCCATCTTCGTCCTACCATTTGATCCGTTGGCATTCTTTGGACTAAGTTTGTCTCGTTCGTCCATCTTCATGCTCCCATTTGATCCATTTGCATTCTTTCGACCAAGTTCGTCTCTTTCATCCCTTTTCGTCCTCCCATTTGATCCGTAGGCCTTCTTTGGACCAAGTTTGTCTCGTTCGTCCATCTTCGTCCTCCCATTTGATCCGTTCGCATTCTTTGGACCATGTTCTTCTCGTTCGTCCCTCTTCGTCCTCCCATTTGATCCATTGGCATTCTTTGGACCATCTTCGTCTCGTTCGTCCCTCTTCGTCCTCCCATTTGATCCGTAGGCTTTCTTTGGTCCAAGTTCATCTCGTTCGTCCATCTTCATGCTCCCATTTCATCCATTGGCATTCTTTCTACCAAGTTCGTCTCGTTCATCCCTTTTCGTCCTCCCATTTGATCCGTAGGCCTTTTTTGGACCAAGTTCGTCTCGTTCGTCGATCTTCGTCCTCCCATTTGATCCGTTGGCATTCTTTGGACCATGTTCTTCTCGTTCGTCCCTCTTCGTCCTCCCATTTGATCCGTAGGCCTTCTTTGGACCAAGTTCGTCTCGTTCGTCCCTTTTCGTCCTCTCATTTGATCCGTAGGCCTTCTTTGGACCAAGTTCAACTCGTTCGTCCCTGTTCGTCCTCCCATTTGATCCGTAGGACTTCCTTGGACGAAGTTCGTCCCTTTTCATCCTCCCATTTGATCTGTAGGCCTTCTTTGGACCAAGTTCGTCTCGTTCGTCCCTGTTCGTCCTCCCATTTGATCCGTAGGCCTTCTTTGGACCAAGTTCGTCTCGTTCGTCCATATTCGTCCTCCCATTGGATCCGTTGGCCTTCTTTGGACCAAGTTCGTCTCGTTCGTCCCTCTTCGTCCTCCCATTTGATCCATTGGCATTCTTTGGACCATTTTTGTCTCGTTCGTCCCTCTTCGTCCTCCCATTTGATCCGTAGGCTTTCTTTGGACCAAGTTCGTCTCATTCGTCCATCTTCGTCCTCCCATTTGATCCGTTGGCATTCTTTGGACCATGTTCTTCTCGTTCGTCCCTCTTCGTCCTCCCATTTGATCCCTTGGCATTCTTTTAACAATGTTCGTCTCGTTCGTCCATCTTCGTCCTCCCATTTGATCCGTAGGCCTTCTTTGGACCAAGTTCGTCTCGTTCGTCCCTCTTCGTCCTCCCATTTGATCCGTAGGCCTTCTTTGGACCAAGTTCGTCTGGTTCGTCGATCTTCGTCCTCCCATTTGATCCGTTGGGATTCTTTGGACCAAGTTCGTCTCGTTCGTCCATCAATGTCCTCCCATGTGATCGGTAGGCCTTCTTTGGACCAAGTTCGTCTCGTTCGTCCATCTTCGTCCACCCATTTGATCCGTAGGCCATCTTTGGATCAAGTTCGTCTCGTTCGTCCATCTTCGTCCTCCCATTTGATCCGTAGGCCTTCTTTCGACCAAGTTTGTCTCGTTCGTCCATCTTCGTCCTCCCATTTGATCCATTGGCATTCTTTGGACCATGTTCGTCTCGTTGGTCCATCTTCGTCCTCCCATTTGATCCGTAGGCCTTCTTTGGACCAAGTTCCTCTCGTTCGTCCATCTTCGTCCTCCCATTTGATCCGTAGGCCTTCTTTGGACCAAGTTCATCTCGTTCGTCCATCTTCGTCCTCCCATTTGATCCGTAGGCCTTCTTTGGACCAAGTTCGTCTCGTTCGTCTCGTTCGTCCATCTTTGCTTCGTCCTCCCATTTAATCCGTAGGCCTTCTTTGGACGAAGATCGTCTCGTTCGTGCATATTCGTGCTCCCATTTGATCCGTAGGCCTTCTTTGGACGAAGTTCGTCTCGTTCGTCCATCTTCGTGCTCCATTTGATCCGTAGGCCTTCTTTGGACCAAGTTCCTCTCGTTCGTCCATCTTCGTCCTCCCATTTGATCCGTATGCCTTCTTTGGACTAAGTTCGTCTCGTTCGTCCATCTTCGTCCTCCCATTTGATCCGCAGGCCTTCTTTGGACCAAGTTCGTCTCGTTCGTCCATCTTCGTCCTCCCATTTGATCCTTAGGCCTTCTTTAGACGAAGTTCGTCTCGTTCGTCCATCTTCGTCCTCCCACCAAGTTCGTCTCGTTCGTCCATCTTCGTCCTCCCATTTGATCCGTAGGCCTTCTTTGGACCAAGTTCGTCTCGTTCGTCCATCTTCGTCCTCCCATTTGATCCGTAGGCCTTCTTTGGGCCAAGTTCGTCTCGTTCGTGCATCTTCGTCCTCCCATTTGATCCGCAGGCCTTCTTTGGACGAAGTTCGTCTCGTTCGTCCATCTTCGTCCTCCCAATTGATCC
Organism: Glycyrrhiza uralensis; assembly: GCA_030159175.1. Classification (NCBI taxonomy): domain Eukaryota; kingdom Viridiplantae; phylum Streptophyta; class Magnoliopsida; order Fabales; family Fabaceae; genus Glycyrrhiza; species Glycyrrhiza uralensis. The sequence goes on along the minus strand of BRZY01000016.1, from coordinate 736,284 downwards.
ATAGGCCTTCTTTGAACCAAGTTCGTCTCGTTCGTCCATCTTCGTCCTCCCATTTGATCCGTAGGCCTTCTTTGGACGAAGTTCGTCTCGTTCGTCCATCTTCGTCCTCCCATTTGATCCGTAGGCCTTCTTTGGGCCAAGTTCGTCTCGTTCGTGCATCTTCGTCCTCCCATTTGATCCGTAGGCCTTCTCTGGACCAAGTTCGTCTCGTTCGTCCATCTTCGTCCTCCCATTTGATCCGTAGGCCTTCTTTGGACGAAGTTCCTCTCGTTCGTCCATCTTCGTCCTCCCATTTGATCCGTAGGCCTTCTTTGGACCAAGTTCATCTCGTTCGTCCATCTTCGTCCTCCCATTTGATCCTTAGGCCTTCTTTGGACCAAGTTTATCTTGTTCGTCCATCTTCGTCCTCCCATTTGATCCGTATGCCTTCTTTGGACCAAGTTCGTCTCGTTCGTGCATCTTCGTCCTCCCATTTGATCCGTAGGCCTTCTTTGGACGAAGTTCGTCTCGTTCGTCCATCTTCGTCCTCCCATTTGATCCGTAGGCCTTCTTTGAACCAAGTTCGTCTCGTTCGGCCATCTTCGTCCTCCCATTTGATCCGTAGGCCTTCTTTGGACGAAGTTCGTCTCGTTCGTCCATCTTCGTCCTCCCATTTGATCCGTAGGCCTTCTTTGGACCAAGTTCGTCTCGTTCGTCCATCTTCGTCCACCCATTTGATCCGTAGGCCATCTTTGGATCAAGTTCGTCTCGTTCGTCCATCTTCGTCCTCCCATTTGATCCGTAGGCCTTCTTTCCACCAAGTTTGTCTCGTTCGTCCATCTTCGTCCTCCCATTTGATCCATTGGCATTCTTTGGACCATGTTCGTCTCGTTGGTCCATCTTCGTCCTCCCATTTGATCCGTAGGCCTTCTTTGGACCAAGTTCCTCTCGTTCGTCCATCTTCGTCCTCCCATTTGATCCGTAGGCCTTCTTTGGACCAAGTTCATCTCGTTCGTCCATCTTCGTCCTCCCATTTGATCCGTAGGCCTTCTTTGGACCAAGTTCGTCTCGTTCGTCCATCTTTGCTTCGTCCTCCCATTTGATCCGTAGGCCTTCTTTGGACGAAGATCGTCTCGTTCGTGCATATTCGTGCTCCCATTTGATCCGTAGGCCTTCTTTGGACGAAGTTCGTCTCGTTCGTCCATCTTCGTGCTCCCATTTGTTCCGTAGGCCTTCTTTGGACCAAGTTCGTCTCGTTCGTCCATCTTCGTGCTCCATTTGATCCGTAGGCCTTCTTTGGACCAAGTTCCTCTCGTTCGTCCATCTTCGTCCTCCCATTTGATCCGTATGCCTTCTTTGGACTAAGTTCGTCTCGTTCGTCCATCTTCGTCCTCCCATTTGATCCGCAGGCCTTCTTTGGACCAAGTTCGTCTCGTTCGTCCATCTTCGTCCTCCCATTTGATCCTTAGGCCTTCTTTAGACGAAGTTCGTCTCGTTCGTCCATCTTCGTCCTCCCACCAAGTTCGTCTCGTTCGTCCATCTTCGTCCTCCCATTTGATCCGTAGGCCTTCTTTGGACCAAGTTCGTCTCGTTCGTCCATCTTCGTCCTCCCATTTGATCCGTAGGCCTTCTTTGGGCCAAGTTCGTCTCGTTCGTGCATCTTCGTCCTCCCATTTGATCCGTAGGCCTTCTTTGGACGAAGTTCGTCTCGTTCGTCCATCTTCGTCCTCCCAATTGATCCATAGGCCTTCTTTGAACCAAGTTCGTCTCGTTCGTCCATCTTCGTCCTCCCATTTGATCCGTAGGCCTTCTTTGGACGAAGTTCGTCTCGTTCGTCCATCTTCGTCCTCCCATTTGATCCGTAGGCCTTCTTTGGGCCAAGTTCGTCTCGTTCGTGCATCTTCGTCCTCCCATTTGATCCGTAGGCCTTCTTTGGACGAAGTTCGTCTCGTTCGTCCATCTTCGTCCTCCCATTTGATCCGTAGGCCTTCTTTGGACGAAGTTCGTCTCGTTCGTCCATCTTCGTCCTCCCATTTGATCCGTAGGCCTTCTTTGGGCCAAGTTCGTCTCGTTCGTGCATCTTCGTCCTCCCATTTGATCCGTAGGCCTTCTTTGGGCCAAGTTCGTCTCGTTCGTGCATCTTCGTCCTCCCATTTGATCCGTAGGCCTTCTCTGGACCAAGTTCGTCTCGTTCGTCCATCTTCGTCCTCCCATTTGATCCGTAGGCCTTCTTTGGACGAAGTTCCTCTCGTTCGTCCATCTTCGTCCTCCCATTTGATCCTTAGGCCTTCTTTGGACCAAGTTCATCTGGTTCGTCCATCTTCGTCCTCCCATTTGATCCGTATGCCTTCTTTGGACCAAGTTCGTCTCGTTCGTGTATCTTCGTCCTCCCATTTGATCCGTAGGCCTTCTTTGGACGAAGTTCGTCTCGTTCGTCCATCTTCGTCCTCCCATTTGATCCGTAGGCCTTCTTTGAACCAAGTTCGTCTCGTTCGTCCATCTTCGTCCTCCCATTTGATCCGTAGGCCTTCTTTGGACGAAGTTCGTCTCGTTCGTCCATCTTCGTCCTCCCATTTGATCCGTAGGCCTTCTTTGGGCCAAGTTCGTCTCGTTCGTGCATCTTCGTCCTCCCATTTGATCCGTAGGCCTTCTCTGGACCAAGTTCGTCTCGTTCGTCCATCTTCGTCCTCCCATTTGATCCGTAGGCCTTCTTTGGACGAAGTTCCTCTCGTTCGTCCATCTTCGTCCTCCCATTTGATCCGTAGGCCTTCTTTGGACCAAGTTCATCTCGTTCGTCCATCTTCGTCCTCCCATTTGATCCTTAGGCCTTCTTTGGACCAAGTTCATCTTGTTCGTCCATCTTCGTCCTCCCATTTGATCCGTATGCCTTCTTTGGACCAAGTTCGTCTCGTTCGTGCATCTTCGTCCTCCCATTTGATCCGTAGGCCTTCTTTGGACGAAGTTCGTCTCGTTCGTCCATCTTCGTCCTCCCATTTGATCCGTAGGCCTTCTTTGAACCAAGTTCGTCTCGTTCGCCCATCTTCGTCCTCCCATTTGATCCGTAGGCCTTCTTTGGACGAAGTTCGTCTCGTTCGTCCATCTTCGTCCTCCCATTTGATCCTTAGGCCTTCTTTAGACGAAGTTCGTCTCGTTCGTCCATCTTCGTCCTCCCACCAAGTTCGTCTCGTTCGTCCATCTTCGTCCTCCCATTTGATCCGTAGGCCTTCTTTGGACCAAGTTCGTCTCGTTCGTCCATCTTCGTCCTCCCATTTGATCCGTAGGCCTTCTTTGGGCCAAGTTCGTCTCGTTCGTGCATCTTCGTCCTCCCATTTGATCCGCAGGCCTTCTTTGGACGAAGTTCGTCTCGTTCGTCCATCTTCGTCCTCCCAATTGATCCATAGGCCTTCTTTGAACCAAGTTCGTCTCGTTCGTCCATCTTCGTCCTCCCATTTGATCCGTAGGCCTTCTTTGGACGAAGTTCGTCTCGTTCGTCCATCTTCGTCCTCCCATTTGATCCGTAGGCCTTCTTTGGGCCAAGTTCGTCTCGTTCGTGCATCTTCGTCCTCCCATTTGATCCGTAGGCCTTCTCTGGACCAAGTTCGTCTCGTTCGTCCATCTTCGTCCTCCCATTTGATCCGTAGGCCTTCTTTGGACGAAGTTCCTCTCGTTCGTCCATCTTCGTCCTCCCATTTGATCCGTAGGCCTTCTTTGGACCAAGTTCATCTCGTTCGTCCATCTTCGTCCTCCCATTTGATCCTTAGGCCTTCTTTGGACCAAGTTTATCTTGTTCGTCCATCTTCGTCCTCCCATTTGATCCGTATGCCTTCTTTGGACCAAGTTCGTCTCGTTCGTGCATCTTCGTCCTCCCATTTGATCCGTAGGCCTTCTTTGGACGAAGTTCGTCTCGTTCGTCCATCTTCGTCCTCCCATTTGATCCGTAGGCCTTCTTTGAACCAAGTTCGTCTCGTTCGGCCATCTTCGTCCTCCCATTTGATCCGTAGGCCTTCTTTGGACGAAGTTCGTCTCGTTCGTCCATCTTCGTCCTCCCATTTGATCCGTAGGCCTTCTTTGGACCAAGTTCGTCTCGTTCGTCCATCTTCGTCCACCCATTTGATCCGTAGGCCATCTTTGGATCAAGTTCGTCTCGTTCGTCCATCTTCGTCCTCCCATTTGATCCGTAGGCCTTCTTTCCACCAAGTTTGTCTCGTTCGTCCATCTTCGTCCTCCCATTTGATCCATTGGCATTCTTTGGACCATGTTCGTCTCGTTGGTCCATCTTCGTCCTCCCATTTGATCCGTAGGCCTTCTTTGGACCAAGTTCCTCTCGTTCGTCCATCTTCGTCCTCCCATTTGATCCGTAGGCCTTCTTTGGACCAAGTTCATCTCGTTCGTCCATCTTCGTCCTCCCATTTGATCCGTAGGCCTTCTTTGGACCAAGTTCGTCTCGTTCGTCCATCTTTGCTTCGTCCTCCCATTTGATCCGTAGGCCTTCTTTGGACGAAGATCGTCTCGTTCGTGCATATTCGTGCTCCCATTTGATCCGTAGGCCTTCTTTGGACGAAGTTCGTCTCGTTCGTCCATCTTCGTGCTCCCATTTGTTCCGTAGGCCTTCTTTGGACCAAGTTCGTCTCGTTCGTCCATCTTCGTGCTCCATTTGATCCGTAGGCCTTCTTTGGACCAAGTTCCTCTCGTTCGTCCATCTTCGTCCTCCCATTTGATCCGTATGCCTTCTTTGGACTAAGTTCGTCTCGTTCGTCCATCTTCGTCCTCCCATTTGATCCGCAGGCCTTCTTTGGACCAAGTTCGTCTCGTTCGTCCATCTTCGTCCTCCCATTTGATCCTTAGGCCTTCTTTAGACGAAGTTCGTCTCGTTCGTCCATCTTCGTCCTCCCACCAAGTTCGTCTCGTTCGTCCATCTTCGTCCTCCCATTTGATCCGTAGGCCTTCTTTGGACCAAGTTCGTCTCGTTCGTCCATCTTCGTCCTCCCATTTGATCCGTAGGCCTTCTTTGGGCCAAGTTCGTCTCGTTCGTGCATCTTCGTCCTCCCATTTGATCCGTAGGCCTTCTTTGGACGAAGTTCGTCTCGTTCGTCCATCTTCGTCCTCCCAATTGATCCATAGGCCTTCTTTGAACCAAGTTCGTCTCGTTCGTCCATCTTCGTCCTCCCATTTGATCCGTAGGCCTTCTTTGGACGAAGTTCGTCTCGTTCGTCCATCTTCGTCCTCCCATTTGATCCGTAGGCCTTCTTTGGGCCAAGTTCGTCTCGTTCGTGCATCTTCGTCCTCCCATTTGATCCGTAGGCCTTCTTTGGACGAAGTTCGTCTCGTTCGTCCATCTTCGTCCTCCCATTTGATCCGTAGGCCTTCTTTGGACGAAGTTCGTCTCGTTCGTCCATCTTCGTCCTCCCATTTGATCCGTAGGCCTTCTTTGGGCCAAGTTCGTCTCGTTCGTGCATCTTCGTCCTCCCATTTGATCCGTAGGCCTTCTTTGGGCCAAGTTCGTCTCGTTCGTGCATCTTCGTCCTCCCATTTGATCCGTAGGCCTTCTCTGGACCAAGTTCGTCTCGTTCGTCCATCTTCGTCCTCCCATTTGATCCGTAGGCCTTCTTTGGACGAAGTTCCTCTCGTTCGTCCATCTTCGTCCTCCCATTTGATCCTTAGGCCTTCTTTGGACCAAGTTCATCTGGTTCGTCCATCTTCGTCCTCCCATTTGATCCGTATGCCTTCTTTGGACCAAGTTCGTCTCGTTCGTGTATCTTCGTCCTCCCATTTGATCCGTAGGCCTTCTTTGGACGAAGTTCGTCTCGTTCGTCCATCTTCGTCCTCCCATTTGATCCGTAGGCCTTCTTTGAACCAAGTTCGTCTCGTTCGTCCATCTTCGTCCTCCCATTTGATCCGTAGGCCTTCTTTGGACGAAGTTCGTCTCGTTCGTCCATCTTCGTCCTCCCATTTGATCCGTAGGCCTTCTTTGGGCCAAGTTCGTCTCGTTCGTGCATCTTCGTCCTCCCATTTGATCCGTAGGCCTTCTCTGGACCAAGTTCGTCTCGTTCGTCCATCTTCGTCCTCCCATTTGATCCGTAGGCCTTCTTTGGACGAAGTTCCTCTCGTTCGTCCATCTTCGTCCTCCCATTTGATCCGTAGGCCTTCTTTGGACCAAGTTCATCTCGTTCGTCCATCTTCGTCCTCCCATTTGATCCTTAGGCCTTCTTTGGACCAAGTTCATCTTGTTCGTCCATCTTCGTCCTCCCATTTGATCCGTATGCCTTCTTTGGACCAAGTTCGTCTCGTTCGTGCATCTTCGTCCTCCCATTTGATCCGTAGGCCTTCTTTGGACGAAGTTCGTCTCGTTCGTCCATCTTCGTCCTCCCATTTGATCCGTAGGCCTTCTTTGAACCAAGTTCGTCTCGTTCGCCCATCTTCGTCCTCCCATTTGATCCGTAGGCCTTCTTTGGACGAAGTTCGTCTCGTTCGTCCATCTTCGTCCTCCCATTTGATCCGTAGGCCTTCTTTGGACCAAGTTCGTCTCGTTCGTCCATCTTCGTCCACCCATTTGATCCGTAGGCCATCTTTGGATCAAGTTCGTCTCGTTCGTCCAACTTCGTCCTCCCATTTGATTCGTAGGCCTTCTTTCCACCAAGTTTGTCTCGTTCGTCCATCTTCGTCCTCCCATTTGATCCATTGGCATTCTTTGGACCATGTTCGTCTCGTTGGTCCATCTTCGTCCTCCCATTTGATCCGTAGGCCTTCTTTGGACGAAGTTCGTCTCGTTCGTCCATCTTCGTCCTCCCATTTGATCCGTAGGCCTTCTTTGGACGAAGTTCGTCTCGTTCGTCCATCTTCGTCCTCCCATTTGATCCGTAGGCCTTCTTTGGGCCAAGTTCGTCTCGTTCGTGCATCTTCGTCCTCCCATTTGATCCGTAGGCCTTCTTTGGGCCAAGTTCGTCTCGTTCGTGCATCTTCGTCCTCCCATTTGATCCGTAGGCCTTCTCTGGACCAAGTTCGTCTCGTTCGTCCATCTTCGTCCTCCCATTTGATCCGTAGGCCTTCTTTGGACGAAGTTCGTCTCGTTCGTCCATCTTCGTCCTCCCATTTGATCCGTAGGCCTTCTTTGGACGAAGTTCCTCTCGTTCGTCCATCTTCGTCCTCCCATTTGATCCTTAGGCCTTCTTTGGACCAAGTTCATCTGGTTCGTCCATCTTCGTCCTCCCATTTGATCCGTATGCCTTCTTTGGACCAAGTTCGTCTCGTTCGTGTATCTTCGTCCTCCCATTTGATCCGTAGGCCTTCTTTGGACGAAGTTCGTCTCGTTCGTCCATCTTCGTCCTCCCATTTGATCCGTAGGCCTTCTTTGAACCAAGTTCGTCTCGTTCGTCCATCTTCGTCCTCCCATTTGATCCGTAGGCCTTCTTTGGACGAAGTTCGTCTCGTTCGTCCATCTTCGTCCTCCCATTTGATCCGTAGGCCTTCTTTGGGCCAAGTTCGTCTCGTTCGTGCATCTTCGTCCTCCCATTTGATCCGTAGGCCTTCTCTGGACCAAGTTCGTCTCGTTCGTCCATCTTCGTCCTCCCATTTGATCCGTAGGCCTTCTTTGGACGAAGTTCCTCTCGTTCGTCCATCTTCGTCCTCCCATTTGATCCGTAGGCCTTCTTTGGACCAAGTTCATCTCGTTCGTCCATCTTCGTCCTCCCATTTGATCCTTAGGCCTTCTTTGGACCAAGTTCATCTTGTTCGTCCATCTTCGTCCTCCCATTTGATCCGTATGCCTTCTTTGGACCAAGTTCGTCTCGTTCGTGCATCTTCGTCCTCCCATTTGATCCGTAGGCCTTCTTTGGACGAAGTTCGTCTCGTTCGTCCATCTTCGTCCTCCCATTTGATCCGTAGGCCTTCTTTGAACCAAGTTCGTCTCGTTCGCCCATCTTCGTCCTCCCATTTGATCCGTAGGCCTTCTTTGGACGAAGTTCGTCTCGTTCGTCCATCTTCGTCCTCCCATTTGATCCGTAGGCCTTCTTTGGACCAAGTTCGTCTCGTTCGTCCATCTTCGTCCACCCATTTGATCCGTAGGCCATCTTTGGATCAAGTTCGTCTCGTTCGTCCAACTTCGTCCTCCCATTTGATTCGTAGGCCTTCTTTCCACCAAGTTTGTCTCGTTCGTCCATCTTCGTCCTCCCATTTGATCCATTGGCATTCTTTGGACCATGTTCGTCTCGTTGGTCCATCTTCGTCCTCCCATTTGATCCGTAGGCCTTCTTTGGACCAAGTTCCTCTCGTTCGTCCATCTTCGTCCTCCCATTTGATCCGTAGGCCTTCTTTGGACCAAGTTCATCTCGTTCGTCCATCTTCGTCCTCCCATTAGATCCGTAGGCCTTCTTTGGACCAAGTTCGTCTCGTTCGTCTCGTTCGTCCATCTTTGCTTCGTCCTCCCATTTGATCCGTAGGCCTTCTTTGGACGAAGATCGTCTCGTTCGTGCATATTCGTGCTCCCATTTGATCCGTAGGCCTTCTTTGGACGAAGTTCGTCTCGTTCGTCCATCTTCGTGCTCCCATTTGTTCCGTAGGCCTTCTTTGGACCAAGTTCGTCTCGTTCGTCCATCTTCGTGCTCCATTTGATCCGTAGGCCTTCTTTGGACCAAGTTCCTCTCGTTCGTCCATCTTCGTCCTCCCATTTGATCCGTATGCCTTCTTTGGACTAAGTTCGTCTCGTTCGTCCATCTTCGTCCTCCCATTTGATCCGCAGGCCTTCTTTGGACCAAGTTCGTCTCGTTCGTCCATCTTCGTCCTCCCATTTGATCCTTAGGCCTTCTTTAGACGAAGTTCGTCTCGTTCGTCCATCTTCGTCCTCCCACCAAGTTCGTCTCGTTCGTCCATCTTCGTCCTCCCATTTGATCCGTAGGCCTTCTTTGGACCAAGTTCGTCTCGTTCGTCCATCTTCGTCCTCCCATTTGATCCGTAGGCCTTCTTTGGGCCAAGTTCGTCTCGTTCGTGCATCTTCGTCCTCCCATTTGATCCGTAGGCCTTCTTTGGACGAAGTTCGTCTCGTTCGTCCATCTTCGTCCTCCCAATTGATCCATAGGCCTTCTTTGAACCAAGTTCGTCTCGTTCGTCCATCTTCGTCCTCCCATTTGATCCGTAGGCCTTCTTTGGACGAAGTTCGTCTCGTTCGTCCATCTTCGTCCTCCCATTTGATCCGTAGGCCTTCTTTGGGCCAAGTTCGTCTCGTTCGTGCATCTTCGTCCTCCCATTTGATCCGTAGGCCTTCTCTGGACCAAGTTCGTCTCGTTCGTCCATCTTCGTCCTCCCATTTGATCCGTAGGCCTTCTTTGGACGAAGTTCCTCTCGTTCGTCCATCTTCGTCCTCCCATTTGATCCGTAGGCCTTCTTTGGACCAAGTTCATCTCGTTCGTCCATCTTCGTCCTCCCATTTGATCCTTAGGCCTTCTTTGGACCAAGTTCATCTTGTTCGTCCATCTTCGTCCTCCCATTTGATCCGTATGCCTTCTTTGGACCAAGTTCGTCTCGTTCGTGCATCTTCGTCCTCCCATTTGATCCGTAGGCCTTCTTTGGACGAAGTTCGTCTCGTTCGTCCATCTTCGTCCTCCCATTTGATCCGTAGGCCTTCTTTGAACCAAGTTCGTCTCGTTCGCCCATCTTCGTCCTCCCATTTGATCCGTAGGCCTTCTTTGGACGAAGTTCGTCTCGTTCGTCCATCTTCGTCCTCCCATTTGATCCGTAGGCCTTCTTTGGACAAAGTTCGTCTCGTTCGTCCACCTTCGTCCTCCCATTTGATCCGTAGGCCTTCTGTGGACGAAGTTCGTCTCGTTCGTCCATCTTCGTCCTCCCATTTGATCCTTAGGCCTTCTCTGGACCAAGTTCGTCTCGTTCGTCCATCTTCGTCCTCCCATTTGATACGTAGGCCTTCTTTGGACCAAGTTCATCTCGTTCCTCCATCTTCGTCCTCCCATTTGATCCGTATGCCTTCTTTGGACCAACTTCGTCTCGTTCGTCCATCTTCGTCCTCCCATTTGATCCGTAGGCCTTCTTTGGGCCAAGTTCGTCTCGTTAGTCCATCTTCTTCCTCCCATTTGATCCTTAGGCCTTCTTTGGACGAAGTTCGTCTCGTTCGTCCATCTTCGTCCTCCCATTTGATCCGTAGGCCTTCTTTGGACCAAGTTCGTCTCGTTCGTCCATCTTCGTCCTCCCATTTGATCCTTAGGCCTTCTTTGGACGAAGTTCGTCTCGTTCGTCCATCTTCGTCCTCCCATTTGATCTGTAGGCCTTCTTTGGACCAAGTTCGTCTCGTACGTCCATCTTCGTCCTCCCATTTGATCCGTAGGCCTTCTTTGGACGAAGTTCGTCTCGTTCGTCCATCTTCGTGCTCCCATTTGATCCGTATGCCTTCTTTGGACCAAATTCGTCTCGTTCGTCGATCTTCGTCCTCCCATTTGATCTGTAGGCCTTCTTTGGACCAAGTTCCTCTCGTTCGTCCATCTTCGTCCTCCCATTTGATCCGTATGCCTTCTTTGGACCAAGTTCGTCTCGTTCGTGCATCTTCGTCCTCCCATTTGATCCGTAGGCCTTCTTTGGACGAAGTTCGTCTCGTTCGTCCATCTTCGTCCTCCCATTTGATCCGTAGGCCTTCTTTGAACCATGTTCGTCTCGTTCGTCCATCTTCGTCCTCCCATTTGATCCGTAGGCCTTCTTTGGACGAAGTTCGTCTCGTTCGTCCATCTTCGTCCTCCCATTTGATCCGTAGGCCTTCTGTGGACGAAGTTCGTCTCGTTCGTCCATCTTCGTCCTCCCATTTGATCCTTAGGCCTTCTCTGGACCAAGTTCGTCTCGTTCGTCCATCTTCGTCCTCCCATTTGATCCGTAGGCCTTCTTTGGACCAAGTTCATCTCGTTCCTCCATCTTCGTCCTCCCATTTGATCCGTATGCCTTCTTTGGACCAACTTCGTCTCGTTCGTCCATCTTCGTCCTCCCATTTGATCCGTAGGCCTTCTTTGGGCCAAGTTCGTCTCGTTCGTCCATCTTCGTCCTCCCATTTGATCCTTAGGCCTTCTTTGGACGAAGTTCGTCTCGTTCGTCCATCTTCGTCCTCCCATTTGATCCGTAGGCCTTCTTTGGACCAAGTTCGTCTCGTTCGTCCATCTTCGTCCTCCCATTTGATCCTTAGGCCTTCTTTGGACGAAGTTCGTCTCGTTCGTCCATCTTCGTCCTCCCATTTGATCCGTAGGCCTTCTTTGGACGAAGTTCGTCTCGTTCGTCCATCTTCGTCCTCCCATTTGATCCGTAGGCCTTCTTTGGACCAAGTTCGTCTCGTTCGTCCATCTTCGTCCTCCCATTTGAACCGTAGGCCTTCTGTGGACGAAGTTCGTCTCGTTCGTCCATCTTCGTCCTCCCATTTGATCCGTAGGCCGTCTTTGGACCAAGTTCGTCTCGTTCGTCCATCTTCGTCCTCCCATTTGATCCGTAGGCCTTCTTTGGACGAAGTTCCTCTCGTTCGTCCATCTTCGTCCTCCCATTTGATCCGTAGGCCTTCTTTGGACCAAGTTCATCTCGTTCGTCCATCTTCGTCCTCCCATTTGATCCGTAGGCCTTCTTTGGACCAAGTTCGTCTCGTTCGTCTCGTTCGTCCATCTTTGCTTCGTCCTCCCATCTGATCCGTAGGCCTTCTTTGGACGAACATCGTCTCGTTCGTGCATATTCGTGCTCCCATTTGATCCGTAGGCCTTCTTTGGACGAAGTTCGTCTCGTTCGTGCATATTCGTGCTCCCATTTGATCCGTAGGCCTTCTTTGGACGAAGTTCGTCTCGTTCGTCCATCTTCGTGCTCCATTTGATCCGTAGGCCTTCTTTGGACCAAGTTCCTCTCGTTCGTCCATCTTCGTCCTCCCATTTGATCCGTATGCCTTCTTTGGACTAAGTTCGTCTCATTCGTCCATCTTCGTCCTCCCATTTGATCCGCAGGCCTTCTTTGGACCAAGTTCGTCTCGTTCGTCCATCTTCGTCCTCCCATTGGATCCTTAGGCCTTCTTTAGACGAAGTTCGACTCGTTCGTCCATCTTCGTCCTCCCACCAAGTTCGTCTCGTTCGTCCATCTTCGTCCTCCCATTTGATCCGTAGGCCTTCTTTGGACGAAGTTCGTCTCGTTCGTCCATCTTCGTGCTCCATTTGATCCGTAGGCCTTCTTTGGACGAAGTTCGTCTCGTTCGTCCATCTTCGTCCTCCCATTTGATCCGTAGGCCTTCTTTGAACCATGTTCGTCTCGTTCGTCCATCTTCGTCCTCCCATTTGATCCGTAGGCCTTCTTTGGACGAAGTTCGTCTCGTTCGTCCATCTTCGTCCTCCCATTTGATCCGTAGGCCTTCTTTGGACCAAGTTCGTCTCGTTCGTCCATCTTCGTCCTCCCATTTGATCCGTAGGCCTTCTGTGGACGAAGTTCGTCTCGTTCGTCCATCTTCGTCCTCCCATTTGATCCTTAGGCCTTCTCTGGACCAAGTTCGTCTCGTTCGTCCATCTTCGTCCTCCCATTTGATCCGTAGGCCTTCTTTGGACCAAGTTCATCTCGTTCCTCCATCTTCGTCCTCCCATTTGATCCGTATGCCTTCTTTGGGCCAAGTTCGTCTCGTTCGTCCATCTTCGTCCTCCCATTTGATCCTTAGGCCTTCTTTGGACGAAGTTCGTCTCGTTCGTCCATCTTCGTCCTCCCATTTGATCCGTAGGCCTTCTTTGGACGAAGTTCGTCTCGTTCGTCCATCTTCGTCCTCCCATTTGATCCTTAGGCCTTCTTTGGACCAAGTTCGTCTCGTTCGTCCATCTTCGTCCTCCCATTTGATCCTTAGGCCTTCTTTGGACCAAGTTCGTCTCGTTCGTCCATCTTCGTCCTCCCATTTGATCCGTAGGCCTTCTTTGGACCAAGTTCGTCTCGTTCGTCCATCTTCGTGCTCCCATTTGATCCGTAGGCCTTCTTTGGACCAAGTTCCTCTCGTTCGTCCATCTTCGTCCTCCCATTTGATCCGTATGCCTTCTTTGGACCAAGTTCGTCTCGTTCGTCCATCTTCGTCCTCCCACCAAGTTCGTCTCGTTCGTCCATCTTCGTCCTCCCATTTGATCCGTAGGCCTTCTTTGGACCAAGTTCGTCTCGTTCGTCCATCTTCGTCCTCCCATTTGATCCGTAGGCCTTCTTTGGACGAAGTTCCTCTCGTTCGTCCATCTTCGTCCTCCTATTTGATCCGTAGGCCTTCTTTGGACCAAGTTCATCTCGTTCGTCCATCTTCGTCCTCCCATTTGATCCGTAGGCCTTCTTTGGACCAAGTTCGTCTCGTTCGTCTCGTTCGTCCATCTTTGCTTCGTCCTCCCATTTGATCCGTAGGCCTTCTTTGGACGAACATCGTCTCGTTCGTGCATATTCGTGCTCCCATTTGATCCGTAGGCCTTCTTTGGACGAAGTTCGTCTCGTTCGTGCATATTCGTGCTCCCATTTGATCCGTAGGCCTTCTTTGGACGAAGTTCGTCTCGTTCGTCCATCTTCGTGCTCCATTTGATCCGTAGGCCTTCTTTGGACCAAGTTCCTCTCGTTCGTCCATCTTCGTCCTCCCATTTGATCCGTATGCCTTCTTTGGACTAAGTTCGTCTCATTCGTCCATCTTCGTCCTCCCATTTGATCCGCAGGCCTTCTTTGGACCAAGTTCGTCTCGTTCGTCCATCTTCGTCCTCCCATTTGATCCTTAGGCCTTCTTTAGACGAAGTTCGTCTCGTTCGTCCATCTTCGTCCTCCCACCAAGTTCGTCTCGTTCGTCCATCTTCGTCCTCCCATTTGATCCGTAGGCCTTCTTTGGACCAAGTTCGTCTCGTTCGTCCATCTTCGTCCTCCCATTTGATCCGTAGGCCTTCTTTGGGCCAAGTTCGTCTCGTTCGTGCATCTTCGTCCTCCCATTTGATCCGTAGGCCTTCTTTGGACAAAGTTCGTCTCGTTCGTCCATCTTCGTCCTCCCATTTGATCCGTAGGCCTTCTTTGGGCCAAGTTCGTCTCGTTCGTGCATCTTCGTCCTCCCATTTGATCCGTAGGCCTTCTATGGACCAAGTTCGTCTCGTTCGTCCATCTTCGTCCTCCCATTTGATCCTTAGGCCTTCTCTGGACCAAGTTCGTCTCGTTCGTCCATCTTCGTCCTCCCATTTGATCCGTAGGCCTTCTTTGGACGAAGTTCCTCTCGTTCGTCCATCTTCGTCCTCCCATTTGATCCGTAGGCCTTCTTTGGGCCAAGTTCGCCTCGTTCGTCCATCTTCGTCCTCCCATTTGATCCTTAGGCCTTCTTTGGACGAAGTTCGTCTCGTTCGTCCATCTTCGTGCTCCCATTTGATCCGTAGGCCTTCTTTGGACCAAGTTCTTCTCGTTCGTCCATCTTCGTCCTCCCATTTGATCCGTAGGCCTTCTTTGGACCAAGTTCGTCTCGTTCGTCCATCTTCGTCCTCCCATTTGATCCGCAGGCCTTCTTTGGACCAAGTTCGTCTCGTTCGTCCATCTTCGTCCTCCCATTTGATCCTTAGGCCTTCTTTAGACGAAGTTCGTCTCGTTCGTCCATCTTCGTCCTCCCACCAAGTTCGTCTCGTTCGTCCATCTTCGTCCTCCCATTTGATCCGTAGGCCTTCTTTGGACGAAGATCGTCTCGTTCGTGCATCTTCGTGCTCCCATTTGATCCGTAGGCTTTCTTTGGACGAAGTTCGTCTCGTTCGTCCATCTTCGTCCTCCCATTTGATCCGTAGGCCTTCTTTGGACGAAGTTCGTCTCGTTCGTGCATCTTCATGCTCCCATTTGATCCGTAGGCCTTCTTTGGACGAAGTTCGTCTCGTTCGTCCATCTTCGTGCTCCCAATTGATCCGTAGGGCTTCTTTCGACCAAGTTCGTCTCGTTCGTCCATCGTCGTGCTCCCATTTGATCCGTAGGCCTTCTTTGGACCAAGTTCCTCTCGTTCGTCCATCTTCGTCCTCCCATTTGATCCGTAGGCCTTCTTTGGACCAAGTTCCACTCGTTCGTCCATCTTCGTCCTCCCATTTGATCCGTAGGCCTTCTTTGGACCAAGTTCCTCTCGTTCCTCCATCTTCGTCCTCCCATTTGATCCGTATGCCTTCTTTGGACCAACTTCGTCTCGTTCGTCCATCTTCGTCCTCCCATTTGATCCGTAGGCCTTCTTTGGGCCAAGTTCGTCTCGTTAGTCCATCTTCTTCCTCCCATTTGATCCTTAGGCCTTCTTTGGACGAAGTTCGTCTCGTTCGTCCATCTTCGTCCTCCCATTTGATCCGTAGGCCTTCTTTGGACCAAGTTCCTCTCGTTCCTCCATCTTCGTCCTCCCATTTGATCCGTATTCCTTCTTTGGACCAAATTCGTCTCGTTCGTCCATCTTCGTCCTCCCATTTGATCCGTAGGCCTTCTTTGGACCAAGTTCGTCTCGTTCGTCCATCTTCGTCCTCCCATTTGATCCGTATGCCTTCTTTGGACTAAGTTCGTCTCGTTCGTCCATCTTCGTCCTCCCATTTGATCCGCAGGCCTTCTTTGGACCAAGTTCGTCTCGTTCGTCCATATTCGTCCTCCCATTTGATCCTTAGGCCTTCTTTAGACGAAGTTCGTCTCGTTCGTCCATCTTCGTCCTCTCACCAAGTTCGTCTCGTTCGTCCATCTTCGTCCTCCCATTTGATCCGTAGGCCTTCTTTGGACCAAGTTCGTCTCGTTCGTCCATCTTCGTCCTCCCATTTGATCCGTAGGCCTTCTTTGGGCCAAGTTCGTCTCGTTCGTGCATCTTCGTCCTCCCATTCGATCCGTAGGCCTTCTTTGGACGAAGTTCGTCTCGTTCGTCCATCTTCGTCCTCCCAATTGATCCGTAGGCCTTCTTTGAACCAAGTTCGTCTCGTTCGTCCATCTTCGTCCTCCCATTTGATCCGTAGGCCTTCTTTGGACGAAGTTCGTCTCGTTCGTCCATCTTCGTCCTCCCATTTGATCCGTAGGCCTTCTTTGGACGAAGTTCGTCTCGTTCGTCCATCTTCGTCCTCCCATTTGATCCGTAGGCCTTCTTTGGACCAAGTTCGTCTCGTTCGTCCATCTTCGTCCTCCCATTTGATCGGTAGGCCTTCTGTGGATGAAGTTCGTCTCGTTCGTCCATCTTCGTCCTCCCATTTGATCCGTAGGCCTTCTTTGGACCAAGTTCCTCTCGTTCCTCCATCTTCGTCCTCCCATTTGATCCGTATGCCTTCTTTGGACCAACTTCGTCTCGTTCCTCCATCTTCGTCCTCCCATTTGATCCGTAGGCCTTCTTTGGGCCAAGTTCGTCTCGTTAGTCCATCTTCGTCTTCCCATTTGATCCTTAGGCCTTCTTTGGACGAAGTTCGTCTCGTTCGTCCATCTTCGTCCTCCCATTTGATCCGTAGGCCTTCTTTGGACCAAGTTCGTCTCGTTCGTCCATCTTCGTCCTCCCATTTGATCCTCAGGCCTTCTTTGGACGAAGTTCGTCTCGTTCGTCCATCTTCGTCCTCCCATTTGATCTGTAGGCCTTCTTTGGACCAAGTTCGTCTCGTTCGTCCATCTTCGTCCTCCCATTTGATCCGTAGGCCTTCTTTGGACGAAGTTCGTCTCGTTCGTCCATCTTCGTCCTCCCATTTGATCCGTATGCCTTCTTTGGACCAAATTCGTCTCGTTCGTCCATCTTCGTCCTCCCATTTGATCCGTAGGCCTTCTTTGGACCAAGTTCGTCTCGTTCGTCCATCTTCGTCCTCCCATTTGATCCTTAGGCCTTCTTTGGACCAAGTTCATCTCGTTCGTCCATCTTCGTCCTCCCATTTGATCCGTATGCCTTCTTTGGACCAAGTTCGTCTCGTTCGTGCATCTTCGTCCTCCCATTTGATCCGTAGGCCTTCTTTGGACGAAGTTCGTCTCGTTCGTCCATCTTCGTCCTCCCAATTGATCCGTAGGCCTTCGTTGAACCAAGTTCGTCTCGTTCGTCCATCTTCGTCCACCCATTTGATCTGTAGGCCTTCTTTGGACGAAGTTCGTCTCGTTCGTCCATCTTCGTCCTCCCATTTGATCCGTAGGCCTTCTTTGGACCAAGTTCGTCTCGTTCGTCCATCTTCGTCCTCCCATTTGATCCGTAGGCCTTCTGTGGACGAAGTTCGTCTCGTTCGTCCATCTTCGTCCTCCCATTTGATCCTTAGGCCTTCTCTGGACCAAGTTCGTCTCGTTCGTCCATCTTCGTCCTCCCATTTGATCCGTAGGCCTTCTTTGGACCAAGTTCATCTCGTTCCTCCATCTTCGTCCTCCCATTTGATCCGTATGCCTTCTTTGGACCAACTTCGTCTCGTTCGTCCATCTTCGTCCTCCCATTTGATCCGTAGGCCTTCTGTGGGCCAAGTTCGTCTCGTTCGTCCATCTTCGTCCTCCCATTTGATCCTTAGGCCTTCTTTGGACGAAGTTCGTCTCGTTCGTCTATCTTCGTCCTCCCATTTGATCCGTAGGCCTTCTTTGGACCAAGTTCGTCTCGTTCGTCCATCTTCGTCCTCCCATTTGATCCTTAGGCCTTCTTTGGACGAAGTTCGTCTCGTTCGTCCATCTTCGTCCTCCCATTTGATCCGTAGGCCTTCTTTGGACCAAGTTCGTCTCGTTCGTCCATCTTCGTCCTCCTATTTGATCCGTAGGCCTTCTTTGGACGAAGTTCGTCTCGTTCGTCCATCTTCGTCCTCCCATTTGATCCGTATGCCTTCTTTGGACCAAATTCGTCTCGTTCGTCCATCTTCGTCCTCCCATTTGATCCGTAGGCCTTCTTTGGACCAAGTTCGTCTCGTTCGTCCATCTTCGTCCTCCCATTTGATCCTTAGGCCTTCTTTGGACGAAGTTCGTCTCGTTCGTCCATCTTCGTCCTCCCATTTGATCCGTAGGCCTTCTTTGGACGAAGTTCGTCTCGTTCGTCCATCTTCGTCCTCCCATTTGATCCGTAGGCCTTCTTTGGACCAAGTTCGTCTCGTTCGTCCATCTTCGTCCTCCCATTTGAACCGTAGGCCTTCTGTGGACGAAGTTCGTTTCGTTCGTCCATCTTCGTCCTCCCATTTGATCCTTAGGCCTTCTCTGGACCAAGTTCGTCTCGTTCGTCCATCTTCGTCCTCCCATTTGATCCGTAGGCCTTCTTTGGACGAAGTTCGTCTCGTTCGTCCATCTTCGTCCTCCCATTTGATCCGTAGGCCTTCTTTGGACCAAGTTCATCTCGTTCGTCCATCTTCGTCCTCCCATTTGATCCGTAGGCCTTCTTTGGGCCAAGTTCGTCTCGTTCGTCCATCTTCGTCCTCCCATTTGATCCTTAGGCCTTCTTTGGACGAAGTTCGTCTCGTTCGTCCATCTTCGTCCTCCCATTTGATCCGTAGGCCTTCTTAGGACCAAGTTCGTCTCGTTCGTCCATCTTCGTCCTCCCATTTGATCCGTAGGCCTTCTTTGGACCAAGTTCTTCTCGTTCGTCCATCTTCGTCCTCCCATTTGATCCGTAGGCCTTCTTTGGACCAAGTTCGTCTCGTTCGTCCATCTTTGCTTCGTCCTCCCATTTGATCCGTAGGCCTTCTTTGGACGAAGATCGTCTCGTTCGTCCATCTTCGTCCTCCCATTTAATCCGTAGGCCTTCTTTGGACGAAGTTCGTCTCGTTCGTGCATCTTCGTGCTCCCATTTGATCCATAGGCCTTCTTTGGACGAAGTTCGTCTCGTTCGTCCATCTTCGTGCTCCCAATTGATCCGTAGGCCTTCTTTCGACCAAGTTCGTCTCGTTCGTCCATCGTCGTGCTCCCATTTGATCCGTAGGCCTTCTTTGGACCAAGTTCCTCTCGTTCGTCCATCTTCGTCCTCCCATTTGATCCGTATGCCTTCTTTGGACCAAATTCGACTCGTTCGTCCATCTTCGTCCTCCCATTTGATCCGTAGGCCTTCTTTGGGCCAAGTTCGTCTCGTTCGTGCATCTTCGTCCTCCCATTTGATCCGTAGGCCTTCTTTGGACGAAGTTCGTCTCGTTCGTCCATCTTCGTCCTCCCAATTGATCCGTAGGCCTTCTTTGAACCAAGTTCGTCTCGTTCGTCCATCTTCGTCCTCCCATTTGATCCGTAGGCCTTCTTTGGGCCAAGTTCGTCTCGTTCGTGCATCTTCGTCCTCCCATTTGATCCTTAGGCCTTCTTTGGACCAAGTTCATCTCGTTCGTCCATCTTCATCCTCCCATTTGATCCGTATGCCTTCTTTGGACCTAGTTCGTCTCGTTCGTCCATCTTCGTCCTCCCATTTGATCCGTAGGCCTTCTTTGGGCCAAGTTCGTCTCGTTCGTCCATCTTCGTCCTCCCATTTGATCCTTAGGCCTTCTTTGGACGAAGTTCGTCTCGTTCGTCCATCTTCGTCCTCCCATTTGATCCGTAGGCCTTCTTAGGACCAAGTTCGTCTCGTTCGTCCATCTTCGTCCTCCCATTTGATCCGTAGGCCTTCTTTGGACCAAGTTCTTCTCGTTCGTCCATCTTCGTCCTCCCATTTGATCCGTAGGCCTTCTTTGGACCAAGTTCGTCTCGTTCGTCCATCTTTGCTTCGTCCTCCCATTTGATCCGTAGGCCTTCTTTGGACGAAGATCGTCTCGTTCGTGCATCTTCGTGCTCCCAATTGATCCGTAAGCCTTCTTTGGACGAAGTTCGTCTCGTTCGTCCATCTTCGTCCTCCCATTTAATCCGTAGGCCTTCTTTGGACGAAGTTCGTCTCGTTCGTGCATCTTCGTGCTCCCATTTGATCCATAGGCCTTCTTTGGACGAAGTTCGTCTCGTTCGTCCATCTTCGTGCTCCCAATTGATCCGTAGGCCTTCTTTCGACCAAGTTCGTCTCGTTCGTCCATCGTCGTGCTCCCATTTGATCCGTAGGCCTTCTTTGGACCAAGTTCCTCTCGTTCGTCCATCTTCGTCCTCCCATTTGATCCGTATGCCTTCTTTGGACCAAATTCGTCTCGTTCGTCCATCTTCGTCCTCCCATTTGATCCGTTGGCCTTCTTTGGACCAAGTTCGTCTCGTTCGTCCATCTTCGTCCTCCCATTTGATCCGTATGCCTTCTTTGGACTAAGTTCGTCTCGTTCGTCCATCTTCGTCCTCCCATTTGATCCGCAGGCCTTCTTTGGACCAAGTTCGTCTCGTTCGTCCATCTTCGTCCTCCCATTTGATCCTTAGGCCTTCTTTAGATGAAGTTCGTCTCGTTCGTCCATCTTCGTCCTCTCACCAAGTTCGTCTCGTTCGTCCATCTTCGTCCTCCCATTTGATCCGTAGGCCTTCTTTGGACCAAGTTCGTCTCGTTCGTCCATCTTCGTCCTCCCATTTGATCCGTAGGCCTTCTTTGGGCGAAGTTCGTCTCGTTCGTGCATCTTCGTCCTCCCATTTGATCCGTAGGCCTTCTTAGGACGAAGTTCGTCTCGTTCGTCCATCTTCGTCCTCCCAATTGATCCGTAGGCCTTCTTTGAACCAAGTTCGTCTCGTTCGTCCATCTTCGTCCTCCCATTTGATCCGTAGGCCTTCTTTGGACGAAGTTCGTCTCGTTCGTCCATCTTCGTCCTCCCATTTGATCCGTAGGCCTTCTTTGGACGAAGATCGTCTCGTTCGTGCATCTTCGTGCTCCCAATTGATCCGTAAGCCTTCTTTGGACGAAGTTCGTCTCGTTCGTCCATCTTCGTCCTCCCATTTAATCCGTAGGCCTTCTTTGGACGAAGTTCGTCTCGTTCGTGCATCTTCGTGCTCCCATTTGATCCATAGGCCTTCTTTGGACGAAGTTCGTCTCGTTCGTCCATCTTCGTGCTCCCAATTGATCCGTAGGCCTTCTTTCGACCAAGTTCGTCTCGTTCGTCCATCGTTGTGCTCCCATTTGATCCGTAGGCCTTCTTTGGACCAAGTTCCTCTCGTTCGTCCATCTTCGTCCTCCCATTTGATCCGTATGCCTTCTTTGGACCAAATTCGTCTCGTTCGTCCATCTTCGTCCTCCCATTTGATCCGTTGGCCTTCTTTGGACCAAGTTCGTCTCGTTCGTCCATCTTCGTCCTCCCATTTGATCCGTATGCCTTCTTTGGACTAAGTTCGTCTCGTTCGTCCATCTTCGTCCTCCCATTTGATCCGCAGGCCTTCTTTGGACCAAGTTCGTCTCGTTCGTCCATCTTCGTCCTCCCATTTGATCCTTAGGCCTTCTTTAGATGAAGTTCGTCTCGTTCGTCCATCTTCGTCCTCTCACCAAGTTCGTCTCGTTCGTCCATCTTCGTCCTCCCATTTGATCCGTAGGCCTTCTTTGGACCAAGTTCGTCTCGTTCGTCCATCTTCGTCCTCCCATTTGATCCGTAGGCCTTCTTTGGGCGAAGTTCGTCTCGTTCGTGCATCTTCGTCCTCCCATTTGATCCGTAGGCCTTCTTAGGACGAAGTTCGTCTCGTTCGTCCATCTTCGTCCTCCCAATTGATCCGTAGGCCTTCTTTGAACCAAGTTCGTCTCGTTCGTCCATCTTCGTCCTCCCATTTGATCCGTAGGCCTTCTTTGGACGAAGTTCGTCTCGTTCGTCCATCTTCGTCCTCCCATTTGATCCGTAGGCCTTCTTTGGGCCAAGTTCGTCTCGTTCGTGCATCTTCGTCCTCCCATTTGATCCGTAGGCCTTCTTTGGACCAAGTTCGTCTCGTTCGTCCATCTTCGTCCTCCCATTTGATCCGTAGGCCTTCTTTGGACCAAGTTCATCTCGTTCGTCCATCTTCGTCCTCCCATTTGATCCGTATGCCTTCTTTGGACCAAGTTCGTCTCGTTCGTCCATCTTCGTCCTCACATTTGATCCGTAGGCCTTCTTTGGGCCAAGTTCGTCTCGTTCGTCCATCTTCGTCCTCCCATTTGATCCGTAGGCCTTCTTTGGACCAAGTTCGTCTCGTTCGTCCATCTTCGTCCTCCCATTTGATCCGTAGGCCTTCTTTGGACCAAGTTCTTCTCGTTCGTCCATCTTCGTCCTCCCATTTGATCCGTAGGCCTTCTTTGGACCAAGTTCGTCTCGTTCGTCCATCTTTGCTTCGTCCTCCCATTTGATCCGTAGGCCTTCTTTGGACGAAGTTCGTCTCGTTCGTCCATCTTCGTCCTCCCATTTGATCCGTAGGCCTTCTTTGTACGAAGTTCGTCTCGTTCGTGCATCTTCGTGCTCCCATTTGATCCGTAGGCCTTCTTTGGACGAAGTTCGTCTCGTTCGTCCATCTTCATGCTCCCAATTGATCCGTAGGCCTTCTTTCGACCAAGTTCGTCTCGTTCGTCCATCGTCGTGCTCCCATTTGATCCGTAGGCCTTCTTTGGACCAAGTTCCTCTCGTTCGTCCATCTTCGTCCTCCCATTTGATCCGTATGCCTTCTTTGGACCAAATTCGTCTCGTTCGTCCATCTTCGTCCTCCCATTTGATCCGTAGGCCTTCTTTGGGCCAAGTTCGTCTCGTTCGTCCATCTTCGTCCTCCCATTTGATCCTTAGGCCTTCTTTGGACGAAGTTCGTCTCGTTCGTCCATCTTCGTCCTCCCATTTGATCCGTAGGCCGTCTTTGGACCAAGTTCGTCTCGTTCGTCCATCTTCGTCCTCCCATTTGATCCGTATGCCTTCTTTGGACCAAGTTCGTCTCGTTCGTCCATCTTCGTCCTCCCATTTGATCCGCAGGCCTTCTTTGGGCCAAGTTCGTCTCGTTCGTCCATCTTCGTCCTCCCATTTGATCCTTAGGCCTTCTTTGGACGAAGTTCGTCTCGTTCGTCCATCTTCGTCCTCCCATTTGATCCGTAGGCCTTCTTTGGACCAAGTTCGTCTCGTTCGTCCATCTTCGTCCTCCCATTTGATCCGTAGGCCTTCTTTGGACCAAGTTCTTCTCGTTCGTCCATCTTCGTCCTCCCATTTGATCCGTAGGCTTTCTTTGGACCAAGTTCGTCTCGTTCGTCCATCTTTGCTTCGTCCTCCCATTTGATCCGTAGGCCTTCTTTGGACGAAGATCGTCTCATTCATGCATCTTCGTGCTCCCATTTGATCCGTAGGCCTTCTTTGGACGAAGTTCGTCTCGTTCCTCCATCTTCGTGCTCCCAATTGATCCGTAGGCCTTCTTTCGACAAAGTTCGTCTCGTTCGTCCATTGTCGTGCTCCCATTTGATCCGTAGGCCTTCTTTGGACCAAGTTCCTCTCGTTCGTCCATCTTCGTCCTCCCATTTGATCCGTATGCCTTCTTTGGACCAAATTCGTCTCGTTCGTCCATCTTCGTCCTCCCATTTGATCCGTAGGCCTTCTTTGGGCCAAGTTCGTCTCGTTCGTCCATCTTCGTTCTCCCATTTGATCCTTAGGCCTTCTTTGGACAAAGTTCGTCTCGTTCGTCCATCTTCGTCCTCCCATTTGATCCGTAGGCCTTCTTTGGACCAAGTTCGTCTCGTTCGTCCATCTTCGTCCTCCCATTTGATCCGTAGGCCTTCTTTGGACCAAGTTCGTCTCGTTCGTCCATCTTCGTCCTCCCATTTGATCCGTAGGCCTTCTTTGGACCAAGTTCTTCTCGTTCGTCCATCTTCGTCCTCCCATTTGATCCGTAGGCCTTCTTTGGACCAAGTTCTTCTCGTTCGTCCATCTTTGCTTCGTCCTCCCATTTGATCCGTAGGCCTTCTTTGGACGAAGATCGTCTCGTTCGTGCATCTTCGTGCTCCCATTTGATCCGTAGGCCTTCTTTGGACGAAGTTCGTCTCGTTCGTCCATCTTCGTCCTCCCATTTTATCCGTAGGCCTTCTTTGGACGAAGTTCGTCTCGTTCGTCCATCTTCGTCCTCCCATTTGATCCGTAGGCCTTCTTTGGGCCAAGTTCGTCTCGTTCGTGCATCTTCGTCCTCCCATTTGATCCGTAGGCCTTCTTTGGACCAAGTTCGTCTCGTTCGTCCATCTTCGTCCTCCCATTTGATCCGTAGGCCTTCTTTGGACCAAGTTCGTCTCGTTCGTCCATCTTCGTCCTCCCATTTGATCCGTAGGCCTTCTTTGGGCCAAGTTCGTCTCGTTCGTCCATCTTCGTCCTCCCATTTGATCCTTAGGCCTTCTTTGGACGAAGTTCGTCTCGTTCGTCCATCTTCGTCCTCCCATTTGATCCGTAGGCCTTCTTTGGACCAAGTTCGTCTCGTTCGTCCATCTTCGTCCTCCCATTTGATCTGTAGGCCTTCTTTGGACCAAGTTCTTCTCGTTCGTCCATCTTCGTCCTCCCATTTGATCCGTAGGCCTTCTTTGGACCAAGTTGGTCTCGTTCGTCCATCTTTGCTTCGTCCTCCCATTTGATCCGTAGGCCTTCTTTGGACGAAGATCGTCTCGTTCGTGCATCTTCGTGCTCCCATTTGATCCGTAGGCCTTCTTTGGACGAAGTTCGTCTCGTTCGTCCATCTTCGTCCTCCCATTTGATCCGTAGGCCTTCTTTGGACGAAGTTCGTCTCGTTCGTGCATCTTCGTGCTCCCATTTGATCCGTAGGCCTTCTTTGGACGAAGTTCGTCTCGTTCGTCCATCTTCGTGCTCCCAGTTGATCCGTAGGCCTTCTTTCGACCAAGTACGTCTCGTTCGTCCATCGTCGTGCTCCCATTTGATCTGTAGGCCTTCTTTGGACTAAGTTCCTCTCGTTCGTCCATCTTCGTCCTCCCATTTGATCCGTATGCCTTCTTTGGACCAAATTCGTCTCGTTCGTCCATCTTCGTCCTCCCATTTGATCCGTAGGCCTTCTTTGGACCAAGTTCGTCTCGTTCGTCCATCTTCGTCCTCCCATTTGATCCTTAGGCCTTCTTTGGACGAAGTTCCACTCGTTCGTCCATCTTCGTCCTCCCATTTGATCCGTAGGCCTTCTTTGGACCAAGTTCCTCTCGTTCGTCCATCTTCGTCCTCCCATTTGATCCGTAGGCCTTCTTTGGACCAAGTTCTTCTCGTTCGTCCATCTTCGTCCTCCCATTTGATCCGTAGGCTTTCTTTGGACCAAGTTCGTCTCGTTCGTCCATCTTTGCTTCGTCCTCCCATTTGATCCGTAGGCCTTCTTTGGACGAAGATCGTCTCATTCATGCATCTTCGTGCTCCCATTTGATCCGTAGGCCTTCTTTGGACGAAGTTCGTCTCGTTCCTCCATCTTCGTGCTCCCAATTGATCCGTAGGCCTTCTTTCGACAAAGTTCGTCTCGTTCGTCCATCGTCGTGCTCCCATTTGATCCGTAGGCCTTCTTTGGACCAAGTTCCTCTCGTTCGTCCATCTTCGTCCTCCCATTTGATCCGTATGCCTTCTTTGGACCAAATTCGTCTCGTTCGTCCATCTTCGTCCTCCCATTTGATCCGTAGGCCTTCTTTGGGCCAAGTTCGTCTCGTTCGTCCATCTTCGTTCTCCCATTTGATCCTTAGGCCTTCTTTGGACAAAGTTCGTCTCGTTCGTCCATCTTCGTCCTCCCATTTGATCCGTAGGCCTTCTTTGGACCAAGTTCGTCTCGTTCGTCCATCTTCGTCCTCCCATTTGATCCGTAGGCCTTCTTTGGACCAAGTTCGTCTCGTTCGTCCATCTTCGTCCTCCCATTTGATCCGTAGGCCTTGTTTGGACCAAGTTCTTCTCGTTCGTCCATCTTCGTCCTCCCATTTGATCCGTAGGCCTTCTTTGGACCAAGTTCTTCTCGTTCGTCCATCTTTGCTTCGTCCTCCCATTTGATCCGTAGGCCTTCTTTGGACGAAGATCGTCTCGTTCGTGCATCTTCGTGCTCCCATTTGATCCGTAGGCCTTCTTTGGACGAAGTTCGTCTCGTTCGTCCATCTTCGTCCTCCCATTTTATCCGTAGGCCTTCTTTGGACGAAGTTCGTCTCGTTCGTCCATCTTCGTCCTCCCATTTGATCCGTAGGCCTTCTTTGGGCCAAGTTCGTCTCGTTCGTGCATCTTCGTCCTCCCATTTGATCCGTAGGCCTTCTTTGGACCAAGTTCGTCTCGTTCGTCCATCTTCGTCCTCCCATTTGATCCGTAGGCCTTCTTTGGACCAAGTTCGTCTCGTTCGTCCATCTTCGTCCTCCCATTTGATCCGTAGGCCTTCTTTGGGCCAAGTTCGTCTCGTTCGTCCATCTTCGTCCTCCCATTTGATCCTTAGGCCTTCTTTGGACGAAGTTCGTCTCGTTCGTCCATCTTCGTCCTCCCATTTGATCCGTAGGCCTTCTTTGGACCAAGTTCGTCTCGTTCGTCCATCTTCGTCCTCCCATTTGATCTGTAGGCCTTCTTTGGACCAAGTTCTTCTCGTTCGTCCATCTTCGTCCTCCCATTTGATCCGTAGGCCTTCTTTGGACCAAGTTGGTCTCGTTCGTCCATCTTTGCTTCGTCCTCCCATTTGATCCGTAGGCCTTCTTTGGACGAAGATCGTCTCGTTCGTGCATCTTCGTGCTCCCATTTGATCCGTAGGCCTTCTTTGGACGAAGTTCGTCTCGTTCGTCCATCTTCGTCCTCCCATTTGATCCGTAGGCCTTCTTTGGACGAAGTTCGTCTCGTTCGTGCATCTTCGTGCTCCCATTTGATCCGTAGGCCTTCTTTGGACGAAGTTCGTCTCGTTCGTCCATCTTCGTGCTCCCAGTTGATCCGTAGGCCTTCTTTCGACCAAGTACGTCTCGTTCGTCCATCGTCGTGCTCCCATTTGATCTGTAGGCCTTCTTTGGACTAAGTTCCTCTCGTTCGTCCATCTTCGTCCTCCCATTTGATCCGTATGCCTTCTTTGGACCAAATTCGTCTCGTTCGTCCATCTTCGTCCTCCCATTTGATCCGTAGGCCTTCTTTGGACCAAGTTCGTCTCGTTCGTCCATCTTCGTCCTCCCATTTGATCCTTAGGCCTTCTTTGGACGAAGTTCGTCTCGTTCGTCCATCTTCGTCCTCCCATTTGATCCGTAGGCCTTCTTTGGACCAAGTTCGTCTCGTTCGTCCATCTTCGTCCTCCCATTTGATCCGTAGGCCTTCTGTGGACGAAGTTCGTCTTGTTCGTCCATCTTCGTCCTCCCAATTGATCCTTAGGCCTTCTCTGGACCAAGTTCGTCTCGTTCGTCCATCTTCGTCCTCCCATTTGATCCGTAGGCCTTCTTTGGACGAAGTTCCTCTCGTTCGTCCATCTTTGTCCTCCCATTTGATCCGTAGGCCTTCTTTGGACCAAGTTCCTCTCGTTCGTCCATCTTCGTCCTCCCATTTGATCCGTATGCCTTCTTTGGACCAAGTTCGTCTCGTTCGTCCATCTTCGTCCTCCCATTTGATCCGTAGGCCTTCTTTGGACCAAGTTCGTCTCGTTCGTCCATCTTCGTCCTCCCATTTGATCCTTAGGCCATCTTTGGACAAAGTTCGTCTCGTTCGTCCATCTTCGTCCTCCCATTTGATCCGTAGGCCTTCTTTGGACCAAGCTCGTCTCGTTCGTCCATCTTCGTCCTCCCATTTGATCCGTAGGCCTTCTTTGGACGAAGTTCGTCTCGTTCGTCCTTCTTCGTCCTCCCATTTGATCCGTATGCCTTCTTTGGACCAAATTCGTCTCGTTCGTCCATCTTCGTCCTCCCATTTGATCCGTAGGCCTTCTTTGGACTAAGTTTGTCTCGTTCGTCCATCTTCGTCCTCCCATTTGATCCTTAGGCCTTCTTTGGACGAAGTTCATCTCGTTCGTCCATCTTCGTCCTCCCAATTGATCCGTAGGCCTTCTTTGGACCAAGTTCGTCTCGTTCGTCCATCTTCGTCCTCCCATTTGAACCGTAGGCCTTCTGTGGACGAAGTTCGTCTCGTTCGTCCATCTTCGTCCTCCCATTTGATCCTTTGGCCTTCTCTGGACCAAGTTCGTCTCGTTCGTCCATCTTCGTCCTCCCATTTGATCCGTAGGCCTTCTTTGGACGAAGTTCCTCTCGTTCGTCCATCTTCGTCCTCCCATTTGATCCGTAGGCCTTCTTTGGACCAAGTTCATCTCGTTCGTCCATCTTCGTCCTCCCATTTGATACGTAGGCCTTCTTTGGACCAAGTTCGTCTCGTTCGTCTCGTTCGTCCATCTTTGCTTCGTCCTCCCATTTGATCCGTAGGCCTTCTTTGGACGAAGATCGTCTCGTTCGTGCATATTCGTGCTCCCATTTGATCCGTAGGCCTTCTTTGGACGAAGTTCGTCTCGTTCGTCCATCTTCGTGCTCCCATTTGATCCGTAGGCCTTCTTTGGACCAAGTTCGTCTCGTTCGTCCATCTTCGTTCTCCATTTGATCCGTAGGCCTTCTTTGGACCAAGTTCCTCTCGTTCGTCCATCTTCGTCCTCCCATTTGATCCGTATGCCTTCTTTGGACTAAGTTCGTCTCGTTCGTCCATCTTCGTCCTCCCATTTGATCCGTAGGCCTTCTTTGGACCAAGTTCGTCTCGTTCGTCCATCTTCGTCCTCCCATTTGATCCTTAGGCCTTCTTTCGACGAAGTTCGTCTCGTTCGTCCATCTTCGTCCTCCCATTTGATCCTTAGGCCTTCTTTCGACGAAGTTC
Source organism: Glycyrrhiza uralensis (assembly GCA_030159175.1). Classification (NCBI taxonomy): domain Eukaryota; kingdom Viridiplantae; phylum Streptophyta; class Magnoliopsida; order Fabales; family Fabaceae; genus Glycyrrhiza; species Glycyrrhiza uralensis. Next base: position 707,800 of record BRZY01000016.1, on the reverse strand, counting down.
GTCTCGTTCGTCCATCTTCGTCCTCCCACCAAGTTCGTCTCGTTCGTCCATCGTCGTGCTCCCATTTGATCAGTAGGCCTTCTTTGGACCAAGTTCCTCTCGTTCGTCCATCTTCGTCCTCCCATTTGATCCGTATGCCTTCTTTGGACCAAATTCGTCTCGTTCGTCCATCTTCGTCCTCCCATTTGATCCGTAGGCCTTCGTTGGACCAAGTTCGTCTCGTTCGTCCATCTTCTTCCTCCCATTTGATCCTTAGGCCTTCTTTGGACGAAGTTCGTCTCGTTCGTCCATCTTCGTCCTCCCATTTGATCCGTAGGCCTTCTTTGGACCAAGTTCGTCTCGTTCGTCCATCTTCGTCCTCCCATTTGATCCGTATGCCTTCTTTGGACCAAATTCGTCTCGTTCGTCCATCTTCGTCCTCCCATTTGATCCGTAGGCCTTCTTTGGACCAAGTTCGTCTCGTTCGTCCATCTTCGTCCTCCCATTTGATCCTTAGGCCTTCTTTGGACGAAGTTCGTCTCGTTCGTCCATCTTCGTCCTCCCATTTGATCCGTAGGCCTTCTTTGGACCAAGTTCGTCTCGTTCGTCCATCTTCGTCCTCCCATTTGATCCGTAGGCCTTCTGTGGACGAAGTTCGTCTCGTTCGTCCATCTTCGTCCTCCCATTTGATCCGTAGGCCTTCTTTGGACCAAGTTCGTCTCGTTCGTCCATCTTCGTCCTCCCATTTGATCCGTAGGCCTTCTTTGGACGAAGTTCGTCTCGTTCGTCCATCTTCGTCCTCCCATTTGATCCGTATGCCTTCTTTGGACCAAATTCGTCTCGTTCGTCCATCTTCGTCCTCCCATTTGATCCGTAGGCCTTCTTTGGACCAAATTCGTCTCGTTCGTCCATCTTCGTCCTCCCATTTGATCCGTAGGCCTTCTTTGGACGAAGTTCGTCTCGTTCGTCCATCTTCGTCCTCCCATTTGATCCGTATGCCTTCTTTGGACCAAATTCGTCTCGTTCGTCCATCTTCGTCCTCCCATTTGATCCGTAGGCCTTCTTTGGACGAAGTTCGTCTCGTTCGTCCATCTTCGTCCTCCCATTTGATCCGTAGGCCTTCTTTGGACGAAGCTCGTCTCGTTCGTGCATCTTCGTGCTCCCATTTGATCCGTAGGCCTTCTTTGGACGAAGTTCGTCTCGTTCGTCCATCTTCGTGCTCCCAATTGATCCGTAGGCCTTCTTTCGACCAAGTACGTCTCGTTCGTCCATCGTCGTGCTCCCATTTGATCCGTAGGCCTTCTTTGGACCAAGTTCCTCTCGTTCGTCCATCTTCGTCCTCCCATTTGATCCGTATGCCTTCTTTGGACCAAATTCGTCTCGTTCGTCCATCTTCGTCCTCCCATTTGATCCGTAGGCCTTCTTTGGACCATGTTCGTCTCGTTCGTTCATCTTCGTCCTCCCATTTGATCCTTAGGCCTTCTTTGGACGAAGTTCGTCTCGTTCGTCCATCTTCGTCCTCCCATTTGATCCGTAGGCCTTCTTTGGACCAAGGTCGTCTCGTTCGTCCATCTTCGTCCTCCCATTTGATCCGTAGGCCTTCTGTGGACGAAGTTCGTCTCGTTCGTCCATCTTCGTCCTCCCATTTGATCCTTTGGCCTTCTCTGGACCAAGTTCGTCTCGTTCGTCCATCTTCGTCCTCCCATTTGATCCGTAGGCCTTCTTTGGACGAAGTTCCTCTCGTTCGTCCATCTTCGTCCTCCCATTTGATCCGTAGGCCTTCTTTGGACCAAGTTCATCTCGTTCGTCCATCTTCGTCCTCCCATTTGATACGTAGGCCTTCTTTGGACCAAGTTCGTCTCGTTCGTCTCGTTCGTCCATCTTTGCTTCGTCCTCCCATTTGATCCGTAGGCCTTCTTTGGACGAAGATCGTCTCGTTCGTGCATATTCGTGCTCCCATTTGATCCGTAGGCCTTCTTTGGACGAAGTTCGTCTCGTTCGTCCATCTTCGTGCTCCCATTTGATCCGTAGGCCTTCTTTGGACCAAGTTCGTCTCGTTCGTCCATCTTCGTTCTCCATTTGATCCGTAGGCCTTCTTTGGACCAAGTTCCTCTCGTTCGTCCATCTTCGTCCTCCCATTTGATCCGTATGCCTTCTTTGGACTAAGTTCGTCTCGTTCGTCCATCTTCGTCCTCCCATTTGATCCGTAGGCCTTCTTTGGACCAAGTTCGTCTCGTTCGTCCATCTTCGTCCTCCCATTTGATCCTTAGGCCTTCTTTCGACGAAGTTCGTCTCGTTCGTCCATCTTCGTCCTCCCATTTGATCCTTAGGCCTTCTTTCGACGAAGTTCGTCTCGTTCGTCCATCTTCGTCCTCCCACCAAGTTCGTCTCGTTCGTCCATCGTCGTGCTCCCATTTGATCAGTAGGCCTTCTTTGGACCAAGTTCCTCTCGTTCGTCCATCTTCGTCCTCCCATTTGATCCGTATGCCTTCTTTGGACCAAATTCGTCTCGTTCGTCCATCTTCGTCCTCCCATTTGATCCGTAGGCCTTCGTTGGACCAAGTTCGTCTCGTTCGTCCATCTTCTTCCTCCCATTTGATCCTTAGGCCTTCTTTGGACGAAGTTCGTCTCGTTCGTCCATCTTCGTCCTCCCATTTGATCCGTAGGCCTTCTTTGGACCAAGTTCGTCTCGTTCGTCCATCTTCGTCCTCCCATTTGATCCGTATGCCTTCTTTGGACCAAATTCGTCTCGTTCGTCCATCTTCGTCCTCCCATTTGATCCGTAGGCCTTCTTTGGACCAAGTTCGTCTCGTTCGTCCATCTTCGTCCTCCCATTTGATCCTTAGGCCTTCTTTGGACGAAGTTCGTCTCGTTCGTCCATCTTCGTCCTCCCATTTGATCCGTAGGCCTTCTTTGGACCAAGTTCGTCTCGTTCGTCCATCTTCGTCCTCCCATTTGATCCGTAGGCCTTCTGTGGACGAAGTTCGTCTCGTTCGTCCATCTTCGTCCTCCCATTTGATCCGTAGGCCTTCTTTGGACCAAGTTCGTCTCGTTCGTCCATCTTCGTCCTCCCATTTGATCCGTAGGCCTTCTTTGGACGAAGTTCGTCTCGTTCGTCCATCTTCGTCCTCCCATTTGATCCGTATGCCTTCTTTGGACCAAATTCGTCTCGTTCGTCCATCTTCGTCCTCCCATTTGATCCGTAGGCCTTCTTTGGACCAAATTCGTCTCGTTCGTCCATCTTCGTCCTCCCATTTGATCCGTAGGCCTTCTTTGGACGAAGTTCGTCTCGTTCGTCCATCTTCGTCCTCCCATTTGATCCGTATGCCTTCTTTGGACCAAATTCGTCTCGTTCGTCCATCTTCGTCCTCCCATTTGATCCGTAGGCCTTCTTTGGACGAAGTTCGTCTCGTTCGTCCATCTTCGTCCTCCCATTTGATCCGTAGGCCTTCTTTGGACGAAGCTCGTCTCGTTCGTGCATCTTCGTGCTCCCATTTGATCCGTAGGCCTTCTTTGGACGAAGTTCGTCTCGTTCGTCCATCTTCGTGCTCCCAATTGATCCGTAGGCCTTCTTTCGACCAAGTACGTCTCGTTCGTCCATCGTCGTGCTCCCATTTGATCCGTAGGCCTTCTTTGGACCAAGTTCCTCTCGTTCGTCCATCTTCGTCCTCCCATTTGATCCGTATGCCTTCTTTGGACCAAATTCGTCTCGTTCGTCCATCTTCGTCCTCCCATTTGATCCGTAGGCCTTCTTTGGACCATGTTCGTCTCGTTCGTTCATCTTCGTCCTCCCATTTGATCCTTAGGCCTTCTTTGGACGAAGTTCGTCTCGTTCGTCCATCTTCGTCCTCCCATTTGATCCGTAGGCCTTCTTCGGACCAAGGTCGTCTCGTTCGTCCATCTTCGTCCTCCCATTTGATCCGTAGGCCTTCTGTGGACGAAGTTCGTCTCGTTCGTCCATCTTCGTCCTCCCATTTGATCCTTAGGCCTTCTCTGGACCAAGTTCGTCTCGTTCGTCCATCTTCGTCCTCCCATTTGATCCGTAGGCCTTCTTTGGACGAAGTTCCTCTCGTTCGTCCATCTTCGTCCTCCCATTTGATCCGTAGGCCTTCTTTGGACCAAGTTCCTCTCGTTCGTCCATCTTCGTCCTCCCATTTGATCCGTATGCCTTCTTTGGACCAAGTTCGTCTCGTTCGTCCATCTTCGTCCTCCCATTTGATCCGTAGGCCTTCTTTGGACCAAGTTCGTCTCGTTCGTCCATCTTCGTCCTCCCATTTGATCCTTAGGCCATCTTTGGACGAAGTTCGTCTCGTTCGTCCATCTTCGTCCTCCCATTTGATCCGTAGGCCTTCTTTGGACCAAGTTCGTCTCGTTCGTCCATCTTCGTCCTCCCATTTGATCCGTAGGCCTTCTTTGGACGAAGTTCGTCTCGTTCGTCCATCTTCGTCCTCCCATTTGATCCGTATGCCTTCTTTGGACCAAATTCGTCTCGTTCGTCCATCTTCGTCCTCCCATTTGATCCGTAGGCCTTCTTTGGACTAAGTTCATCTCGTTCGTCCATCTTCGTCCTCCCATTTGATCCTTAGGCCTTCTTTGGACGAAGTTCGTCTCGTTCGTCCATCTTCGTCCTCCCAATTGATCCGTAGGCCTTCTTTGGACCAAGTTCGTCTCGTTCGTCCATCTTCGTCCTCCCATTTGAACCGTAGGCCTTCTGTGGACGAAGTTCGTCTCGTTCGTCCATCTTCGTCCTCCCATTTGATCCTTAGGCCTTCTCTGGACCAAGTTCGTCTCGTTCGTCCATCTTCGTCCTCCCATTTGATCCGTAGGCCTTCTTTGGACCAAGTTCATCTCGTTCGTCCATCTTCGTCCTCCCATTTGATACGTAGGCCTTCTTTGGACCAAGTTCGTCTCGTTCGTCCATCTTCGTCCTCCCATTTGATACGTAGGCCTTCTTTGGACCAAGTTCGTCTCGTTCGTCTCGTTCGTCCATCTTTGCTTCGTCCTCCCATTTGATCCGTAGGCCTTCTTTGGACGAAGATCGTCTCGTTCGTGCATATTCGTGCTCCCATTTGATCCGTAGGCCTTCTTTGGACGAAGTTCGTCTCGTTCGTCCATCTTCGTGCTCCCATTTGATCCGTAGGCCTTCTTTGGACCAAGTTCGTCTCGTTCGTCCATCTTCGTGCTCCATTTGATCCGTAGGCCTTCTTTGGACCAAGTTCCTCTCGTTCGTCCATCTTCGTCCTCCCATTTGATCCGTATGCCTTCTTTGGACTAAGTTCGTCTCGTTCGTCCATCTTCGTCCTCCCATTTGATCCGTAGGCCTTCTTTGGACCAAGTTCGTCTCGTTCGTCCATCTTCGTCCTCCCATTTGATCCTTAGGCCTTCTTTAGACGAAGTTCGTCTCGTTCGTCCATCTTCGTCCTCCCACCAAGTTCGTCTCGTTCGTCCATCTCCGTCCTCCCATTTGATCCGTAGGCCTTCTTTGGACCAAGTTCGTCTCGTTCGTCCATCTTCGTCCTCCCATTTGATCCGTAGGCCTTCTTTGGGCCAAGTTCGTCTCGTTCGTGCATCTTCGTCCTCCCATTTGATCCGTAGGCCTTCTTTGGACGAAGTTCGTCTCGTTCGTCCATCTTCGTCCTCCCATTTGATCCTTAGGCCTTCTTTAGACGAAGTTCGTCTCGTTCGTCCATCTTCGTCCTCCCACCAAGTTCGTCTCGTTCGTCCATCTTCGTCCTCCCATTTGATCCGTAGGCCTTCTTTGGACCAAGTTCGTCTCGTTCGTCCATCTTCGTCCTCCCATTTGATCCGTAGGCCTTCTTTGGGCCAAGTTCGTCTCGTTCGTGCATCTTCGTCCTCCCATTTGATCCGTAGGCCTTCTTTGGATGAAGTTCGTCTCGTTCGTCCATCTTCGTCCTCCCAATTGATCCGTAGGCCTTCTTTGGACTAAGTTCGTCTCGTTCGTCCATCTTCGTCCTCCCATTTGATCCTTAGGCCTTCTTTGGACGAAGTTCGTCTCGTTCGTCCATCTTCGTCCTCCCAATTGATCCGTAGGCCTTCTTTGGACCAAGTTCGTCTCGTTCGTCCATCTTCGTCCTCCCATTTGAACCGTAGGCCTTCTGTGGACGAAGTTCGTCTCGTTCGTCCATCTTCGTCCTCCCATTTGATCCTTAGGCCTTCTCTGGACCAAGTTCGTCTCGTTCGTCCATCTTCGTCCTCCCATTTGATCCGTAGGCCTTCTTTGGACGAAGTTCCTCTCGTTCGTCCATCTTCGTCCTCCCATTTGATCCGTAGGCCTTCTTTGGACCAAGTTCATCTCGTTCGTCCATCTTTGTCCTCCCATTTGATACGTAGGCCTTCTTTGGACCAAGTTCGTCTCGTTCGTCTCGTTCGTCCATCTTTGCTTCGTCCTCCCATTTGATCCGTAGGCCTTCTTTGGACGAAGATCGTCTCGTTCGTGCATATTCGTGCTCCCATTTGATCCGTAGGCCTTCTTTGGACGAAGTTCGTCTCGTTCGTCCATCTTCGTGCTCCCATTTGATCCGTAGGCCTTCTTTGGACCAAGTTCGTCTCGTTCGTCCATCTTCGTGCTCCATTTGATCCGTAGGCCTTCTTTGGACCAAGTTCCTCTCGTTCGTCCATCTTCGTCCTCCCATTTGATCTGTATGCCTTCTTTGGACTAAGTTCGTCTCGTTCGTCCATCTTCGTCCTCCCATTTGATCCGTAGGCCTTCTTTGGACCAAGTTCGTCTCGTTCGTCCATCTTCGTCCTCCCATTTGATCCTTAGGCCTTCTTTAGACGAAGTTCGTCTCGTTCGTCCATCTTCGTCCTCCCACCAAGTTCGTCTCGTTCGTCCATCTTCGTCCTCCCATTTGATCCGTAGGCCTTCTTTGGACCAAGTTCGTCTCGTTCGTCCATCTTCGTCCTCCCATTTGATCCGTAGGCCTTCTTTGGGCCAAGTTCGTCTCGTTCGTGCATCTTCGTCCTCCCATTTGATCCGTAGGCCTTCTTTGGACGAAGTTCGTCTCGTTCGTCCATCTTCGTCCTCCCATTTGATCCTTAGGCCTTCTTTAGACGAAGTTCGTCTCGTTCGTCCATCTTCGTCCTCCCACCAAGTTCGTCTCGTTCGTCCATCTTCGTCCTCCCATTTGATCCGTAGGCCTTCTTTGGACCAAGTTCGTCTCGTTCGTCCATCTTCGTCCTCCCATTTGATCCGTAGGCCTTCTTTGGGCCAAGTTCGTCTCGTTCGTGCATCTTCGTCCTCCCATTTGATCCGTAGGCCTTCTTTGGACGAAGTTCGTCTCGTTCGTCCATCTTCGTCCTCCCAATTGATCCGTAGGCCTTCTTTGGACTAAGTTCGTCTCGTTCGTCCATCTTCGTCCTCCCATTTGATCCTTAGGCCTTCTTTGGACGAAGTTCGTCTCGTTCGTCCATCTTCGTCCTCCCAATTGATCCGTAGGCCTTCTTTGGACCAAGTTCGTCTCGTTCGTCCATCTTCGTCCTCCCATTTGAACCGTAGGCCTTCTGTGGACGAAGTTCGTCTCGTTCGTCCATCTTCGTCCTCCCATTTGATCCTTAGGCCTTCTCTGGACCAAGTTCGTCTCGTTCGTCCATCTTCGTCCTCCCATTTGATCCGTAGGCCTTCTTTGGACGAAGTTCCTCTCGTTCGTCCATCTTCGTCCTCCCATTTGATCCGTAGGCCTTCTTTGGACCAAGTTCCTCTCGTTCGTCCATCTTCGTCCTCCCATTTGATACGTAGGCCTTCTTTGGACCAAGTTCGTCTCGTTCGTCTCGTTCGTCCATCTTTGCTTCGTCCTCCCATTTGATCCGTAGGCCTTCTTTGGACGAAGATCGTCTCGTTCGTGCATATTCGTGCTCCCATTTGATCCGTAGGCCTTCTTTGGACGAAGTTCGTCTCGTTCGTCCATCTTCGTGCTCCCATTTGATCCGTAGGCCTTCTTTGGACCAAGTTCGTCTCGTTCGTCCATCTTCGTGCTCCATTTGATCTGTAGGCCTTCTTTGGACCAAGTTCCTCTCGTTCGTCCATCTTCGTCCTCCCATTTGATCCGTATGCCTTCTTTGGACTAAGTTCGTCTCGTTCGTCCATCTTCGTCCTCCCATTAGATCCGTAGGCCTTCTTTGGACCAAGTTCGTCTCGTTCGTCTATCTTCGTCCTCCCATTTGATCCTTAGGCCTTCTTTAGACGAAGTTCGTCTCGTTCGTCCATCTTCGTCCTCCCACCAAGTTCGTCTCGTTCGTCCATCTTCGTCCTCCCATTTGATCCGTAGGCCTTATTTGGACCAAGTTCGTCTCGTTCGTCCATCTTCGTCCTCCCATTTGATCCGTAGGCCTTCTTTGGGCCAAGTTCGTCTCGTTCGTGCATCTTCGTCCTCCCATTTGATCCGTAGGCCTTCTTTGGACGAAGATCGTCTCGTTCGTGCATCTTCGTGCTCCCATTTGATCCGTAGGCCTTCTTTGGACGAAGTTCGTCTCGTTCGTCCATCTTCGTCCTCCCATTTGATCCGTAGGCCTTATTTGGACCAAGTTCGTCTCGTTCGTCCATCTTCGTCCTCCCATTTGATCCGGAGGCCTTCTTTGGGCCAAGTTCGTCTCGTTCGTGCATCTTCGTCCTCCCATTTGATCCGTAGGCCTTCTTTGGACGAAGATCGTCTCGTTCGTGCATCTTCGTGCTCCCATTTGATCCGTAGGCCTTCTTTGGACGAAGTTCGTCTCGTTCGTCCATCTTCGTCCTCCCATTTGATCCGTAGGCCTTCTCTGGACGAAGTTCGTCTCGTTCGTCCATCTTCGTCCTCCCATTTGATCCGTAGGCCTTCTTTGGGCCAAGTTCGTCTCGTTCGTGCATCTTCGTCCTCCCATTTGATCCGTAGGCCTTCTGTGGACCAAGTTCGTCTCGTTCGTCCATCTTCGTCCTCCCATTTGATCCTTAGGCCTTCTCTGGACCAAGTTCGTCTCGTTCGTCCATCTTCATCCTCCCATTTGATCCGTAGGCCTTCTTTGGACGAAGTTCCTCTCGTTAGTCCATCTTCGTCCTCCCATTTGATCCGTAGCCTTCTTTGGACCAAGTTCATCTCGTTCGTCCATCTTCGTCCTCCCATTTGATCCGTATGCCTTCTTTGGACCAAGTTCGTCTCGTTCGTCCATCTTCGTCCTCCCATTTGATCCGTAGGCCTTCTTTGGGCCAAGTTCGTCTCGTTCGTCCATCTTCGTCCTCCCATTTGATCCTTAGGCCTTCTTTGGACGAAGTTCGTCTCGTTCGTCCATCTTCGTCCTCCCATTTGATCCGTAGGCTTTCTTTGGACCAAGTTCGTCTCGTTCGTCCATCTTCGTCCTCCCATTTGATCCGTAGGCCTTCTTTGGACCAAGTTCTTCTCGTTCGTCCATCTTCGTCCTCCCATTTGATCCGTAGGCCTTCTTTGGACCAAGTTCGTCTCGTTCGTCCATCTTTGCTTCGTCATCCCATTTGATCCGTAGGCCTTCTTTGGACGAAGATCGTCTCGTTCGTGCATCTTCGTGCTCCCATTTGATCCGTAGGCCTTCTTTGGACGAAGTTCGTCTCGTTCGTCCATCTTCGTCCTCCCATTTGATCCGTAGGCCTTCTTTGGACCAAGTTCCTCTCGTTCGTCCATCTTCGTCCTCCCATTTGATCCGTATGCCTTCTTTGGACCAAATTCGTCTCGTTCGTCCATCTTCGTCCTCCCATTTGATCCGTAGGCTTTCTTTGGACCAAGTTCGTCTCGTTCGTCCATCTTCGTCCTCCCATTTGATCCGTAGGCCTTCTTTGGACCAAGTTCTTCTCGTTCGTCCATCTTCGTCCTCCCATTTGATCCGTAGGCCTTCTTTGGACCAAGTTCGTCTCGTTCGTCCATCTTTGCTTCGTCATCCCATTTGATCCGTAGGCCTTCTTTGGACGAAGATCGTCTCGTTCGTGCATCTTCGTGCTCCCATTTGATCCGTAGGCCTTCTTTGGACGAAGTTCGTCTCGTTCGTCCATCTTCGTCCTCCCATTTGATCCGTAGGCCTTCTTTGGACGAAGTTCGTCTCGTTCGTGCATCTTCGTGCTCCCATTTGATCCGTAGGCCTTCTTTGGACGAAGTTCGTCTCGTTCGTCCATCTTCGTGCTCCCAATTGATCCGTAGGCCTTCTTTCGACCAAGTTCGTCTCGTTCGTCCATCGTCGTGCTCCCATTTGATCCGTAGGCCTTCTTTGGACCAAGTTCCTCTCGTTCGTCCATCTTCGTCCTCCCATTTGATCCGTATGCCTTCTTTGGACCAAATTCGTCTCGTTCGTCCATCTTCGTCCTCCCATTTGATCCGTTGGCCTTCGTTGGACCAAGTTCGTCTCGTTCGTCCATCTTCGTCCTCCCATTTGATCCTTAGGCCTTCTTTGGACGAAGTTCGTCTCGTTCGTCCATCTTCGTCCTCCCATTTGATCCGTAGGCCTTCTTTGGACCAAGTTCGTCTCGTTCGTCCATCTTCGTCCTCCCATTTGATCCGTATGCCTTCTTTGGACCAAATTCGTCTCGTTCGTCCATCTTCGTCCTCCCATTTGATCCGTAGGCCTTCTTTGGACCAAGTTCGTCTCGTTCGTCCATCTTCGTCCTCCCATTTGATCCTTAGGCATTCTTTGGACAAAGTTCGTCTCGTTCGTCCATCTTCGTCCTCCCATTTGATCCGTAGGCCTTCTTTGGACCAAGTTCGTCTCGTTCGTCCATCTTCGTCCTCCCATTTGATCCGTAGGCCTTCTGTGGACAAAGTTCGTCTCGTTCGTCCATCTTCGTCCTCCCATTTGATCCGTAGGCCTTCTTTGGACGAAGTTCCACTCGTTCGTCCATCTTCGTCCTCCCATTTGATCCGTAGGCCTTATTTGGACCAAGTTCGTCTCGTTCGTCCATCTTCGTCCTCCCATTTGATCCGTAGGCCTTCTTTGGGCCAAGTTCGTCTCGTTCGTGCATCTTCGTCCTCCCATTTGATCCGTAGGCCTTCTTTGGACGAAGTTCGTCTCGTTCGTCCATCTTCGTCCTCCCAATTGATCCGTAGGCCTTCTTTGAACCAAGTTCGTCTCGTTCGTCCATCTTCGTCCTCCCATTTGATCCGTAGGCCTTCTCTGGACGAAGTTCGTCTCGTTCGTCCATCTTCGTCCTCCCATTTGATCCGTAGGCCTTCTCTGGACGAAGTTCGTCTCGTTCGTCCATCTTCGTCCTCCCATTTGATCCGTAGGCCTTCTTTGGGCCAAGTTCGTCTCGTTCGTGCATCTTCGTCCTCCCATTTGATCCGTAGGCCTTCTGTGGACCAAGTTCGTCTCGTTCGTCCATCTTCGTCCTCCCATTTGATCCTTAGGCCTTCTCTGGACCAAGTTCGTCTCGTTCGTCCATCTTCGTCCTCCCATTTGATCCGTAGGCCTTCTTTGGACGAAGTTCCTCTCGTTAGTCCATCTTCGTCCTCCCATTTGATCCGTAGGCCTTCTTTGGACCAAGTTCATCTCGTTCGTCCATCTTCGTCCTCCCATTTGATCCGTATGCGTTCTTTGGGCCAAGTTCGTCTCGTTCGTCCATCTTCGTCCTCCCATTTGATCCTTAGGCCTTCTTTGGACGAAGTTCGTCTCGTTCGTCCATCTTCGTCCTCCCATTTGATCCGTAGGCCTTCTTTGGACCAAGTTCGTCTCGTTCGTCCATCTTCGTCCTCCCATTTGATCCGTAGGCCTTCTTTGGACCAAGTTCGTCTCGTTCGTCCATCTTCGTGCTCCATTTGATCTGTAGGCCTTCTTTGGACCAAGTTCCTCTCGTTCGTCCATCTTCGTCCTCCCATTTGATCCGTATGCCTTCTTTGGACTAAGTTCGTCTCGTTCGTCCATCTTCGTCCTCCCATTTGATCCGTAGGCCTTCTTTGGACCAAGTTCGTCTCGTTCGTCCATCTTCGTCCTCCCATTTGATCCTTAGGCCTTCTTTAGACGAAGTTCGTCTCGTTCGTCCATCTTCGTCCTCCCTCCAAGTTCGTCTCGTTCGTCCATCTTCGTCCTCCCATTTGATCCGTAGGCCTTATTTGGACCAAGTTCGTCTCGTTCGTCCATCTTCGTCCTCCCATTTGATCCGTAGGCCTTCTTTGGGCCAAGTTCGTCTCGTTCGTGCATCTTCGTCCTCCCATTTGATCCGTAGGCCTTCTTTGGACGAAGTTCGTCTCGTTCGTCCATCTTCGTCCTTCCAATTGATCCGTAGGCCTTCTTTGAACCAAGTTCGTCTCGTTCGTCCATCTTCGTCCTCCCATTTGATCCGTAGGCCTTCTCTGGACGAAGTTCGTCTCGTTCGTCCATCTTCGTCCTCCCATTTGATCCGTAGGCCTTCTCTGGACGAAGTTCGTCTCGTTCGTCCATCTTCGTCCTCCCATTTGATCCGTAGGCCTTCTTTGGGCCAAGTTCGTCTCGTTCGTGCATCTTCGTCCTCCCATTTGATCCGTAGGCCTTCTGTGGACCAAGTTTGTCTCGTTCGTCCATCTTCGTCCTCCCATTTGATCCTTAGGCCTTCTCTGGACCAAGTTCGTCTCGTTCGTCCATCTTCGTCCTCCCATTTGATCCGTAGGCCTTCTTTGGACCAAGTTCCTCTCGTTCGTCCATCGTCGTCCTCCCATTTGATCCGTATGCCTTCTTTGGACCAAGTTCGTCTCGTTCGTCCATCTTCGTCCTCCCATTTGATCCGTAGGCCTTATTTGGACCAAGTTCGTCTCGTTCGTCCATCTTCGTCCTCCCATTTGATCCGTAGGCCTTCTGTGGACAAAGTTCGTCTCGTTCGTCCATCTTCGTCCTCCCATTTGATCCGTAGGCCTTCTTTGGACGAAGTTCCACTCGTTCGTCCATCTTCGTCCTCCCATTTGATCCGTAGGCCTTATTTGGACCAAGTTCGTCTCGTTCGTCCATCTTCGTCCTCCCATTTGATCCGTAGGCCTTCTTTGGGCCAAGTTCGTCTCGTTCGTGCATCTTCGTCCTCCCATTTGATCCGTAGGCCTTCTTTGGACGAAGTTCGTCTCGTTCGTCCATCTTCGTCCTCCCAATTGATCCGTAGGCCTTCTTTGAACCAAGTTCGTCTCGTTCGTCCATCTTCGTCCTCCCATTTGATCCGTAGGCCTTCTCTGGACGAAGTTCGTCTCGTTCGTCCATCTTCGTCCTCCCATTTGATCCGTAGGCCTTCTCTGGACGAAGTTCGTCTCGTTCGTCCATCTTCGTCCTCCCATTTGATCCGTAGGCCTTCTTTGGGCCAAGTTCGTCTCGTTCGTGCATCTTCGTCCTCCCATTTGATCCGTAGGCCTTCTGTGGACCAAGTTCGTCTCGTTCGTCCATCTTCGTCCTCCCATTTGATCCTTAGGCCTTCTCTGGACCAAGTTCGTCTCGTTCGTCCATCTTCGTCCTCCCATTTGATCCGTAGGCCTTCTTTGGACGAAGTTCCTCTCGTTAGTCCATCTTCGTCCTCCCATTTGATCCGTAGGCCTTCTTTGGACCAAGTTCATCTCGTTCGTCCATCTTCGTCCTCCCATTTGATCCGTATGCGTTCTTTGGACCAAGTTCGTCTCGTTCGTCCATCTTCGTCCTCCCATTTGATCCGTAGGCCTTCTTTGGGCCAAGTTCGTCTCGTTCGTCCATCTTCGTCCTCCCATTTGATCCTTAGGCCTTCTTTGGACGAAGTTCGTCTCGTTCGTCCATCTTCGTCCTCCCATTTGATCCGTAGGCCTTCTTTGGACCAAGTTCGTCTCGTTCGTCCATCTTCGTCCTCCCATTTGATCCGTAGGCCTTCTTTGGACCAAGTTCGTCTCGTTCGTCCATCTTCGTGCTCCATTTGATCTGTAGGCCTTCTTTGGACCAAGTTCCTCTCGTTCGTCCATCTTCGTCCTCCCATTTGATCCGTATGCCTTCTTTGGACTAAGTTCGTCTCGTTCGTCCATCTTCGTCCTCCCATTTGATCCGTAGGCCTTCTTTGGACCAAGTTCGTCTCGTTCGTCCATCTTCGTCCTCCCATTTGATCCTTAGGCCTTCTTTAGACGAAGTTCGTCTCGTTCGTCCATCTTCGTCCTCCCACCAAGTTCGTCTCGTTCGTCCATCTTCGTCCTCCCATTTGATCCGTAGGCCTTATTTGGACCAAGTTCGTCTCGTTCGTCCATCTTCGTCCTCCCATTTGATCCGTAGGCCTTCTTTGGGCCAAGTTCGTCTCGTTCGTGCATCTTCGTCCTCCCATTTGATCCGTAGGCCTTCTTTGGACGAAGTTCGTCTCGTTCGTCCATCTTCGTCCTTCCAATTGATCCGTAGGCCTTCTTTGAACCAAGTTCGTCTCGTTCGTCCATCTTCGTCCTCCCATTTGATCCGTAGGCCTTCTCTGGACGAAGTTCGTCTCGTTCGTCCATCTTCGTCCTCCCATTTGATCCGTAGGCCTTCTCTGGACGAAGTTCGTCTCGTTCGTCCATCTTCGTCCTCCCATTTGATCCGTAGGCCTTCTTTGGGCCAAGTTCGTCTCGTTCGTGCATCTTCGTCCTCCCATTTGATCCGTAGGCCTTCTGTGGACCAAGTTCGTCTCGTTCGTCCATCTTCGTCCTCCCATTTGATCCTTAGGCCTTCTCTGGACCAAGTTCGTCTCGTTCGTCCATCTTCGTCCTCCCATTTGATCCGTAGGCCTTCTTTGGACGAAGTTCCTCTCGTTAGTCCATCTTCGTCCTCCCATTTGATCCGTAGCCTTCTTTGGACCAAGTTCATCTCGTTCGTCCATCTTCGTCCTTCCATTTGATCCGTATGCCTTCTTTGGACCAAGTTCGTCTCGTTCGTCCATCTTCGTCCTCCCATTTGATCCGTAGGCCTTCTTTGGGCCAAGTTCGTCTCGTTCGTCCATCTTCGTCCTCCCATTTGATCCTTAGGCCTTCTTTGGACGAAGTTCGTCTCGTTCGTCCATCTTCGTCCTCCCATTTGATCCGTAGGCCTTCTTTGGACCAAGTTCGTCTCGTTCGTCCATCTTCGTCCTCCCATTTGATCCGTAGGCCTTCTTTGGACCAAGTTCTTCTCGTTCGTCCATCTTCGTCCTCCCATTTGATCCGCAGGCCTTCTTTGGACCAAGTTCGTCTCGTTCGTCCATCTTTGCTTCGTCATCCCATTTGATCCGTAGGCCTTCTTTGGACGAAGATCGTCTCGTTCGTGCATCTTCGTGCTCCCATTTGATCCATAGGCCTTCTTTGGACGAAGTTCGTCTCGTTCGTCCATCTTCGTCCTCCCATTTGATCCGTAGGCCTTCTTTGGACGAAGTTCGTCTCGTTCGTGCATCTTCGTGCTCCCATTTGATCCGTAGGCCTTCTTTGGACGAAGTTCGTCTCGTTCGTCCATCTTCGTGCTCCCAATTGATCCGTAGGCCTTCTTTCGACCAAGTTCGTCTCGTTCGTCCATCGTCGTGCTCCCATTTGATCCGTAGGCCTTCTTTGGACCAAGTTCCTCTCGTTCGTCCATCTTCGTCCTCCCATTTGATCCGTACGCCTTCTTTGGACCAAATTCGTCTCGTTCGTCCATCTTCGTCCTCCCATTTGATCCGTTGGCCTTCGTTGGACCAAGTTCGTCTCGTTCGTCCATCTTCGTCCTCCCATTTGATCCTTAGGCCTTCTTTGGACGAAGTTCGTCTCGTTCGTCCATCTTCGTCCTCCCATTTGATCCGTAGGCCTTCTTTGGACCAAGTTCGTCTCGTTCGTCCATCTTCGTCCTCCCATTTGATCCGTATGCCTTCTTTGGACCAAATTCGTCTCGTTCGTCCATCTTCGTCCTCCCATTTGATCCGTAGGCCTTCTTTGGACCAAGTTCGTCTCGTTCGTCCATCTTCGTCCTCCCATTTGATCCTTAGGCATTCTTTGGACGAAGTTCGTCTCGTTCGTCCATCTTCGTCCTCCCATTTGATCCGTAGGCCTTCTTTGGACCAAGTTCGTCTCGTTCGTCCATCTTCGTCCTCCCATTTGATCCGTAGGCCTTCTGTGGACAAAGTTCGTCTCGTTCGTCCATCTTCGTCCTCCCATTTGATCCGTAGGCCTTCTTTGGACGAAGTTCCACTCGTTCGTCCATCTTCGTCCTCCCATTTGATCCGTAGGCCTTATTTGGACCAAGTTCGTCTCGTTCGTCCATCTTCGTCCTCCCATTTGATCCGTAGGCCTTCTTTGGGCCAAGTTCGTCTCGTTCGTGCATCTTCGTCCTCCCATTTGATCCGTAGGCCTTCTTTGGACGAAGTTCGTGTCGTTCGTCCATCTTCGTCCTCCCAATTGATCCGTAGGCCTTCTTTGAACCAAGTTCGTCTCGTTCGTCCATCTTCGTCCTCCCATTTGATCCGTAGGCCTTCTCTGGACGAAGTTCGTCTCGTTCGTCCATCTTCGTCCTCCCATTTGATCCGTAGGCCTTCTCTGGACGAAGTTCGTCTCGTTCGTCCATCTTCGTCCTCCCATTTGATCCGTAGGCCTTCTTTGGGCCAAGTTCGTCTCGTTCGTGCATCTTTGTCCTCCCATTTGATCCGTAGGCCTTCTGTGGACCAAGTTCGTCTCGTTCGTCCATCTTCGTCCTCCCATTTGATCCTTAGGCCTTCTCTGGACCAAGTTCGTCTCGTTCGTCCATCTTCGTCCTCCCATTTGATCCGTAGGCCTTCTTTGGACGAAGTTCCTCTCGTTAGTCCATCTTCGTCCTCCCATTTGATCCGTATGCCTTCTTTGGACCAAGTTCGTCTCGTTCGTCCATCTTCGTCCTCCCATTTGATCCGTAGGCCTTCTTTGGACGAAGTACGTCTCGTTCGTCCATCTTCGTCCTCCCATTTGATCCGTAGGCCTTCTTTGGACGAAGTACGTCTCGTTCGTCCATCTTCGTCCTCCCATTTGATCCGTAGGCCTTCTTTGGACCAAGTTCGTCTCGTTCGTCCATCTTCGTCCTCCCATTTGATCCGTAGGCCTTCTTTGGACCAAGTTCTTCTCGTTCGTCCATCTTCGTCCTCCCATTTGATCCGTAGGCCTTCTTTGGACCAAGTTCGTCTCGTTCGTCCATCTTTGCTTCGTCCTCCCATTTGATCCGTAGGCCTTCTTTGGACGAAGATCGTCTCGTTCGTGCATCTTCGTGCTCCCATTTGATCCGTAGGCCTTCTTTGGACGAAGTTCGTCTCGTTCGTCCATCTTCGTCCTCCCATTTGATCCGTAGGCCTTCTTTGGACGAAGTTCGTCTCGTTCGTGCATCTTCGTGCTCCCATTTGATCCGTAGGCCTTCTTTGGACGAAGTTCGTCTCGTTCGTCCATCTTCGTGCTCCCAATTGATCCGTAGGCCTTCTTTCGACCAAGTTCGTCTCGTTCGTCCATCGTCGTGCTCCCATTTGATCCGTAGGCCTTCTTTGGACCAAGTTCCTCTCGTTCGTCCATCTTCGTCCTCCCATTTGATCCGTATGCCTTCTTTGGACCAAATTCGTCTCGTTCGTCCATCTTCGTCCTCCCATTTGATCCGTTGGACCAAGTTCGTCTCGTTCGTCCATCTTCGTCCTCCCATTTGATCCTTAGGCCTTCTTTGGACGAAGTTCGTCTCGTTCGTCCATCTTCGTCCTCCCATTTGATCCGTAGGCCTTCTTTGGACCAAGTTCGTCTCGTTCGTCCATCTTCGTCCTCCCATTTGATCCGTATGCCTTCTTTGGACCAAATTCGTCTCGTTCGTCCATCTTCGTCCTCCCATTTGATCCGTAGGCCTTCTTTGGACCAAGTTCGTCTCGTTCGTCCATCTTCGTCCTCCCATTTGATCCTTAGGCATTCTTTGGACGAAGTTCGTCTCGTTCGTCCATCTTCGTCCTCCCATTTGATCCGTAGGCCTTCTTTGGACCAAGTTCGTCTCGTTCGTCCATCTTCGTCCTCCCATTTGATCCGTAGGCCTTCTTTGGACGAAGTTCCACTCGTTCGTCCATCTTCGTCCTCCCATTTGATCCGTAGGCCTTCTTTGGACCAAGTTCATCTCGTTCGTCCATCTTCGTCCTCCCATTTGATCCGTATGCCTTCTTTGGACCAAGTTCGTCTCGTTCGTCCATCTTCGTCCTCCCATTTGATCCGTAGGCCTTCTTTGGGCCAAGTTCGTCTCGTTCATCCATCTTCGTCCTCCCATTTGATCCTTAGGCCTTCTTTGGACGAAGTTCGTCTCGTTCGTCCATCTTCGTCCTCCCATTTGATCCGTAGGCCTTCTTTGGACCAAGTTCGTCTCGTTCGTCCATCTTCGTCCTCCCATTTGATCCGTAGGCCTTCTTTGGACGAAGTTCGTCTCGTTCGTCCATCTTCGTCCTCCCATTTGATCCTTAGGCCTTCTTTGGACGAAGTTCGTCTCGTTCGTCCATCTTTGTCCTCCCATTTGATCCGTAGGCCTTCTTTGGACCAAGTTCGTCTCGTTCGTCCATCTTCGTCCTCCCATTTGATCCGTAGGCCTTCTTTGGACCAAGTTCTTCTCGTTCGTCCATCTTCGTCCTCCCATTTGATCCGTAGGCCTTCTTTGGACCAAGTTCGCCTCGTTCGTCCATCTTTGCTTCGTCCTCCCATTTGATCCGTAGGCCTTCTTTGGACGAAGATCGTCTCGTTCGTGCATCTTCGTGCTCCCATTTGATCCGTAGGCCTTCTTTCGACCAAGTTCGTCTCGTTCGTCCATCGTCGTGCTCCCATTTGATCCGTAGGCCTTCTTTGGACCAAGTTCCTCTCGTTCGTCCATCTTCGTCCTCCCATTTGATCCGTATGCCTTCTTTGGACCAAATTCGTCTCGTTCGTCCATCTTCGTCCTCCCATTTGATCCGTAGGCCTTCGTTGGACCAAGTTCGTCTCGTTCGTCCATCTTCGTCCTCCCATTTGATCCTTAGGCCTTCTTTGGACGAAGTTCGTCTCGTTCGTCCATCTTCGTCCTCCCATTTGATCCGTAGGCCTTCTTTGGACCAAGTTCGTCTCGTTCGTCCATCTTCGTCCTCCCATTTGATCCGTATGCCTTCTTTGGACCAAATTCGTCTCGTTCGTCCATCTTCGTCCTCCCATTTGATCCGTAGGCCTTCTTTGGACCAAGTTCGTCTCGTTCGTCCATCTTCGTCCTCCCATTTGATCCTTAGGCCTTCTTTGGACGAAGTTCGTCTCGTTCGTCCATCTTCGTCCTCCCATTTGATCCGTAGGCCTTCTTTGGACCAAGTTCGTCTCGTTCGTCCATCTTCGTCCTCCCATTTGATCCGTAGGCCTTCTGTGGACGAAGTTCGTCTCGTTCGTCCATCTTCGTCCTCCCATTTGATCCGTAGGCCTTCTTTGGACGAAGTTCCACTCGTTCGTCCATCTTCGTCCTCCCATTTGATCCGTAGGCCTTCTTTGGACCAAGTTCCTCTCGTTCGTCCATCTTCGTCCTCCCATTTGATCCGTATGCCTTCTTTGGACCAAGTTCGTCTCGTTCGTCCATCTTCGTCCTCCCATTTGATCCTTAGGCCATCTTTGGACGAAGTTCGTCTCGTTCGTCCATCTTCGTCCTCCCATTTGATCTGTAGGCCTTCTTTGGACCAAGTTCGTCTCGTTCGTCCATCTTCGTCCTCCCATTTGATCCGTAGGCCTTCTTTGGACGAAGTTCGTCTCGTTCGTCCATCTCCGTCCTCCCATTTGATCCGTAGGCCTTCTTTGGACCAAGTTCGTCTCGTTCGTCCATCTTCGTCCTCCCATTTGAACCGTAGGCCTTCTGTGGACGAAGTTCGTCTCGTTCGTCCATCTTCGTCCTCCCATTTGATCCTTAGGCCTTCTCTGGACCAAGTTCGTCTCGTTCGTCCATCTTCGTCCTCCCATTTGATCCGTAGGCCTTCTTTGGACGAAGTTCCTCTCGTTCGTCCATCTTCGTCCTCCCATTTGATCCGTAGGCCTTCTTTGGACGAAGTTCATCTCGTTCGTCCATCTTCGTCCTCCCATTTGATCCGTAGGCCTTCTTTGGACCAAGTTCGTCTCGTTCGTCGATCTTTGCTTCGTCCTCCCATTTGATCCGTAGGCCTTCTTTGGACGAAGTTCGTCTCGTTCGTCCATCTTCGTGCTCCCATTTGATCCGTAGGCCTTCTTTGGACCAAGTTCGTCTCATTCGTCCATCTTCGTGCTCCATTTGATCCGTAGGCCTTCTTTGGACCAAGTTCCTCTCTGATGAGGACATGGAGCACCAAGAGGACATTCAAAGCCTAGGAGGACCAATAACTAGGGCAATGTCAAGAAGGGTCCAAGATGGCTTAGTCCAATTCATGACTAAGACAATTGCAAACATGGGCAAAGATGTAATTGCACCAAAAACCATGCTTGTCATGCAAGCCATGGAGGAGGCGCAACTTGCATAGGCCGCCAAGTTACTTTGTTTTAATTAAATAAATGTGCAAGTGTCCAAGTGATTTATTTGGGACCAAGGCACTAAGCTATTTAATTCCTTGTTTTATTTTTGTGTGTTTAATCCACTTTAAGTGGTTACATGAATAAAGACAAGAGGAAGGCTTGGTGGGCGCATAAAGGCAAGGGAGACAAAGAATTCACAGCAATCAAGACCAAGGCATGAATGCTCCAACATCACAATAAAAGTGTAACAGCCACATGTTTAATTTCAATCAAAAGGGTGGCTGCATTATGAAGAGTGGGGCGCTGCACTTGATGACTGAACAACAGCCAAATCAATTGGCCTTCTTAGGATTCCTTGCACCATTAGGAGGGGACTTAAAGAACAATCAAAGAGAAGCAACCAAGGTAGACATGTGGGGCGCACATGTGAAGGCTGGACAGCAGCCATTTTCATTGTTCTTCTTAGGATTCCTTCTATCATTAGTGAGCTAGGGAGCAGCCATATAACTGGTTGTAAATGCTTGTTAAGACTAGCCTAGGATCCTAGTATTTATGCGCCTAAGAAGAGGGCTGGTAGACAACCATGTAATTGCTTGTTAATGCTCCTTTAAGAGTACCTAGGATACCTTGTAAGCCTTGAAAGGCATAGTCCAAGTCTGAACTTGTAAATCAGACCAGCCCCCTCCCTATATAAAGGGGCGCATGGCACATGGAAAAGCAACTTTGATTTTGAGCAAAAACATTACATTGTGTAATTGAGTCCTTACTCTTTGGTTCTGGATTGAACCAGACTTTGATCTTACCAAGAATCCTTTCTTGTGGTGATCCTCATTTCCATAGGCTTATCCTTGTCTTGGATTAGACCAAGGTGGCGCCCCTTGCCTCCCATCCATTCTTCTTGTTCCTTGTTTCCTAAATTGCTCTCTTGTTTGCTTGTTATAACAAGAACTCTTAATTCTCACTTCCTTTTTGTTCACTTGTTCTTATTCTGTTCACTAGTTTCTTGTTAAAATAAGAACCATCCTTTCTTGCTATTCTTTCTTAAAGATTGAAAATCACAAGTTCTTAGTCACAACCAGAATCTAAGTGCTGAATTCAAGTCATTGGCCAAGTTGTTACAACAAGGAGGCCATCATTTGGCATCAAAGCTTTGGTTCGAATTGTTACAAAAAAAGAAGCCCAGGTTTAACTAATCTTATCTTTGTGTTTTGATTCTTAGTTTGTTATAAAAAGAAAAAAGAAAAAAAAGGGCTGCGAAAATTCAAAAAAAAAAAAATATTTGTGTTTTGAATTCTGGTTGTGTTTTGTTCTTGCTGCACTTTGATTACTATTTTTTTTTCTCAATTTTGTTCTTTGAGTGAGTTCTAATTTGTTCTAGTTCTCACAACTTTTGTTCAGTTTCTTTTGTTTCTTGTTTTTACCTTTGTTACTCTAAGCTATTTTGGTGTGTGGATTATTATTTTGATTGGTTTCTTGTGTTGTTTCACTTTCTGGTTTCTCTAAAGAACTAAAAGAGTTATGGATCCTCAAAATCGTTTACTTTTAGAAGCCCTCACGGCAAAAATGAGTGAACTATTAAAACAAGAGTTGGTAGGTATCAATGAGAGAATTGATCAATTGGAAAACTCACAAAACAATAGTGATGGGGAGGATCGGAGGAGAAGGCGTGATGATAATAGAGAAGAGAGGTTGAGTGGTATAAAAATAAAAGTACCACAGTTTGTTGGAAGGAATGATCCCGAGGCGTATTTAGAATGGGAAACTAAAATTGAACAAATTTTTTCCTGTTATAATTACACTGATCTTCAAAAGGTGCAGGTTGCTTCTATTGAATTTACAGATTATGCCTTGGTGTGGTGGGATCAATTGGTGAAGGAAAGGAGAAGGTACAATGAGCAACCCATTGCCACATGGGAGGAGATGAAAAGGCTCATGAGAAGGAGATTCGTCCCATCTTATTACAACAGAGAGTTGCACAACAAGTTACAGCGACTCACCCAAGGTAATAAGAGTGTAGATGAGTACTTTAAGGAGATGGAGGTGGCGAAAATTAGAGCAAATGTGGAGGAGGATGAAGAAGCAACCATGGCCAGATTCTTGCATGGTCTAAATCGTGACATTAGTGATATAGTGGAGCTACAACACTATGTCCAATTGGACGATTTGTTACATCAAGCCACAAAGGTAGAACAACAACTCAAAAGGAAGGGTCAAATAAGAAGAAGCACTACCACTTCCAATTGGAAGAATCACCCAAAGAATGAAGGTGCCTCATCATTCAAAGAAGCCACGGCTGATCCAAAAGGTAAAAACACTATAACTAGTCCTTCTCAAAATTCAACTAACCGGGCTGTTAAGTGTTTCAAGTGCCAAGGCTTAGGACACATTGCATCTCAATGTCCTACCAAGAGAATTATGATGGTAGAGGAGGTTGAGGAGGAAGAGGAAGAGGGCGAAGAGTATGAAGAGGGTGGTGAAGAGGAGGAGGCCCAAATACCAAGTGGAGAGTTGCTCATGATGAAGAGGGTGCTAGAAGCCATGGTCAAGGAAGAAGAGGCAACTCAAAGGGAAAACATTTTTCACTCAAGATGCCTCATAAAGGGCAAGGTATGTTCCCTTATTATTGATGGTGGGAGTTGTACAAATGTTGCTAGTACAAGGTTAGTTTCCAAACTGCAAATAGAAACTAAACCCCACCCCAAGCCATATAAGCTTCAATGGCTTGTTAATGATGTTGAGATGGTTGTGGACAAGCAAGTAGAAATTTCTTTTTCAATTGGTAAATATGAGGATGTGGCTGTTTGTGATGTTGTACCAATGGAGGCCAGCCATGTGTTGTTGGGAAGGCCTTGGCAATTTGACAAGAAAGCAAGTCATGAAGGGCACACCAACAAATATTTCTTTGTTCATCATGGCAAAAGAATTGTATTGGCTCCTTTGAGCCCAAGTGAGGTGAGAGATGATCAAAAGAAATTGAGAGAAAAATGTGAAAAAGAAAAAGAAATAGAAAAAGAAAAAGAAGAAAAAGAAAAGATCGCCAAAGAAAAAGAGAGAAAAAAGAGTGACAAAAAGAAAAATGAAGAAAAGAAAGAAAGTTTGATGGCGACAAAAGGAGAGGTTAAAGAAGCTTTTGTCACAAACCAGCCCCTATATTTGCTTTTTAGCAAAGAGGTGGTTTTGTTGGAAAATTTACCTAACACCAAAGAATTGCCAAAATGCATAGATTTTTTTTTGCAGGAATTTGAGGACTTGTTTCCTAAGGAGGTACCAAGTGGGCTGCCACCTTTGAGAGGGATTGAGCACCACATTGATCTCATCCCATGCAAAAAGGTGGATGATGCTTGCCACATTGCTAACTTGTTTTTCAAAGAAGTGGTGCGCCTACATGGCCTATCAAAGAGTATAGTGTCCGATCGTGATGCTAAGTTTCTAAGCCACTTCTGGAGAATTTTGTGGGGTAAGGTGGGAACTAAGTTACTATTCTCTACAACTTGTCATCCCCAAACTGATGGGCAAACTGAGGTAGTAAACAGAACTCTCTCTACTCTCTTAAGGGCTGTGCTTTCAAAGTATTTGAAAATGTGGGAAACATGGCTGCCCCATGTTGAATTTGCTTATAATAGGGCTGTCCATAGTACTACAAATCATTCCCCATTTGAGATTGTGTATGGTTATAATCCTTTAACTCCTCTTGATCTATTACCATTACCTAACACATCTCTGTTGAAGCACAAAGATGGCAAAGCAAAAGCTGAATTTATGAAAAGTTTGCATGAGAAAATTAAGTTGCAAATTGAAAAGAAAAATGGAAGTTATGCCAAAAGTGCTAATAAAGGGCGCAAACGGGTTACTTTTGACCCCGGAGATTGGGTTTGGATCCATATGAGGAAAGAAAGGTTTCCTTCACAACGGAAATCTAAATTAATGCCTAGGGGTGATGGCCCTTATCAAGTCATTGCCAAAGTTAATGATAATGCTTATAAAGTTGACCTTCCAGGTGAGTATGGTGTTAGTGACACTTTCAATGTTGCTGACTTGTCTCCTTTTGATGTAGGTGATGAAGACTTCAATTCGAGGTCGAATTCTCTTCAAGAGGGAGGGAATGATGAGGACATGGAGCACCAAGAGGACATTCAAAGCCTAGGAGGACCAATAACTAGGGCAATGTCAAGAAGGGTCCAAGATGGCTTAGTCCAATTCATGACTAAGACAATTGCAAACATGGGCAAAGATGTAATTGCACCAAAAACCATGCTTGTCATGCAAGCCATGGAGGAGGCGCAACTTGCATAGGCAGCCAAGTTACTTTGTTTTAATTAAATAAATGTGCAAGTGTCCAAGTGATTTATTTGGGACCAAGGCACTAAGCTATTTAATTCCTTGTTTTATTTTTGTGTGTTTAATCCACTTTAAGTGGTTACATGAATAAAGACAAGAGGAAGGCTTGGTGGGCGCATAAAGGCAAGGGAGACAAAGAATTCACAGCAATCAAGACCAAGGCATGAATGCTCCAACATCACAATAAAAGTGTAACAGCCACATGTTTAATTTCAATCAAAAGGGTGGCTGCATTATGAAGAGTGGGGCGCTGCACTTGATGACTGAACAACAGCCAAATCAATTGGCCTTCTTAGGATTCCTTGCACCATTAGGAGGGGACTTAAAGAACAATCAAAGAGAAGCAACCAAGGTAGACATGTGGGGCGCACATGTGAAGGCTGGACAGCAGCCATTTTCATTGTTCTTCTTAGGATTCCTTCTATCATTAGTGAGCTAGGGAGCAGCCATATAACTGGTTGTAAATGCTTGTTAAGACTAGCCTAGGATCCTAGTATTTATGCGCCTAAGAAGAGGGCTGGTAGACAACCATGTAATTGCTTGTTAATGCTCCTTTAAGAGTACCTAGGATACCTTGTAAGCCTTGAAAGGCATAGTCCAAGTCTGAACTTGTAAATCAGACCAGCCCCCTCCCTATATAAAGGGGCGCATGGCACATGGAAAAGCAACTTTGATTTTGAGCAAAAACATTACATTGTGTAATTGAGTCCTTACTCTTTGGTTCTGGATTGAACCAGACTTTGATCTTACCAAGAATCCTTTCTTGTGGTGATCCTCATTTCCATAGGCTTATCCTTGTCTTGGATTAGACCAAGGTGTCGCCCCTTGCCTCCCATCCATTCTTCTTGTTCCTTGTTTCCTAAATTGCTCTCTTGTTTGCTTGTTATAACAAGAACTCTTAATTCTCACTTCCTTTTTGTTCACTTGTTCTTATTCTGTTCACTAGTTTCTTGTTAAAATAAGAACCATCCTTTCTTGCTATTCTTTCTTAAAGATTGAAAATCACAAGTTCTTAGTCACAACCAGAATCTAAGTGCTGAATTCAAGTCATTGGCCAAGTTGTTACAACAAGGAGGCCATCACTCTCGTTCGTCCATCTTCGTCCTCCCATTTGATCCGTATGCCTTCTTTGGACCAAGTTCGTCTCGTTCGTCCATCTTCGTCCTCCCATTTGATCCGTAGGCCATCTTTGGACCAAGTTCGTCTCGTTCGTCCATCTTCGTCCTCCCATTTGATCCTTAGGCCTTCTTTAGACGAAGTTCGTCTCGTTCGTCCATCTTCGTCCTCCCACCAAGTTCGTCTCGTTCGTCCATCTTCGTCCTTCCATTTGATCCGTAGGCCTTCTTTGGACCAAGTTCGTCTCGTTCGTCCATCTTCGTCCTCCCATTTGATCCGTAGGCCTTCTTTGGACCAAGTTCGTCTCGTTCGTCCATCTTCGTCCTCCCATTTGATCCGTAGGCCTTCTTTGGGCCAAGTTCGTCTCGTTCGTGCATCTTCGTCCTCCCATTTGATCCGTAGGCCTTCTTTGGACCAAGTTCGTCTCGTTCGTCCATCTTTGCTTCGTCCTCCCATTTGATCCGTAGGCCTTCTTTGGACGAAGTTCGTCTCGTTCGTCCATCTTCGTCCTCCCATTTGATCCGTAGGCCTTCTTTGGACCAAGTTCGTCTCGTTCGTCCATCTTTGCTTCGTCCTCCCATTTGATCCATAGGCCTTCTTTGGACGAAGTTCGTCTCGTTCGAGCATCTTCGTGCTCCCATTTGATCCGTAGGCCTTCTTTGGACGAAGTTCGTCTCGTTCGTCCATCTTCGTCCTCCCATTTGATCCGTAGGCCTTCTTTGGGCCAAGTTCGTCTCGTTCGTGCATTTTCGTCCTCCCATTTGATCCGTAGGCCTTCTTTGGACCAAGTTCGTCTCTTTCGTCCATCTTCGTCCTCCCATTTGATCCGTATGCCTTCTTTGGACCAAGTTCGTCTCGTTCGTCCATCTTCGTCCTCCCATTTGATCCTTAGGCCTTCTTTGGACCAAGTTCGTCTCGTTCGTCCATCTTCGTACTTCCACCAAGTTCGTCTCGTTCGTCCATCTTCGTCCTCCCATTTGATCCGTAGGCCTTCTTTGGGCCAAGTTCGTCTCGTTCGTGCATCTTCGTGCTCCCATTTGATCCGTAGGCCTTCTTTGGACGAAGTTCGTCTCGTTCGTCTATCTTCGTGCTCCCATTTGATCCGTAGGCCTTCTTTGGACCAAGTTCCTCTCGTTCGTCCATCTTCGTCCTCCCATTTGATCCGTATGCCTTCTTTGGACCAAGTTCGTCTCGTTCGTCCATCTTCGTCCTCCCATTTGATCCTTAGGCCTTCTTTGGACGATGTTCGTCTCGTTCGTCCATCATCATCCTCCCATTTGATCCGTAGGCCTTCTTTGGACCCAGTTCGTCTCGTTCGTCCATCTTCGTCCTCCCATTTGATCCGTAGGCCTTCTTTGGACCAAGTTCGTCCCGTTCGTCCATCTTCGTCCTCCCATTTGATACATAGGTCTTCTTTGGACGAAGTTCGTCTCGTTCGTCCATCTTCGTCATCCCATTTGATCCGTAGGCCTTCTTTGGACCCAGTTCGTCTCGTTCGTCCATCTTCGTCCTCCCATTTGATCCTTAGGCCTTCTTTGGACGAAGTTCGTCTCGTTCGTCCATCTTCGTCCTCCCATTTGATCCGTAGGTCTTCTTTGGACGAATTTCGTCTCGTTCGTCCATCTTCGTCCTCCCATTTGATCCGTAGGCCTTCTTTGGGCCAAGTTCGTCTCGTTCGTGGATCTTCGTCCTCCCATTTGATTCGTAGGCCTTCTTTGGACCAAGTTCGTCTCGTTCGTCCATCTTTGCTTCGTCCTCCCATTTGATCCGTAGGCCTTCTTTGGACGAAGTTCGTCTCGTTCGTCCATCTTCGTCCTCCCATTTGATCCGTAGGCCTTCTTTGGACCAAGTTCGTCTCGTTCGTCCATCTTCGTGCTCCCATTTGATCCGTAGGCCTTTTTTGGACCAAGTTCCTCTCGTTCGTCAATCTTCGTCCTCCCATTTGATCCGTAGGCCTTCTTTGGACCAAGTTCGTCTCGTTCGTCCATCTTCGTCCTCCCACCAAGTTCGTCTCGTTCGTCCATCTTCGTCCTCCCATTTGATCCGTAGGCCTTCTTTGGACCAAGTTCGTCTCGTTCGTCCATCTTCGTCCTCCCACCAAGTTCGTCTCGTTCGTCCATCTTCGTCCTCCCATTTGATCCGTAGGCCTTCTTTGGACCAAGTTCGTCTCGTTCGTCCATCTTCGTCCTCCCATTTGATCCGTAGGTCTTCTTTGGACGAAGTTCGTCTCGTTCGTCCATCTTCGTCGTCCCATTTGATCCGTAGGCCTTCTTTGGACCAAGTTCGTCTCGTTCGTCCATCTTTGTCCTCCCATTTGATCCTTAGGCCTTCTTTGGACGAAGTTCGTCTCGTTCGTCCGTCTTTGCTTCGTCCTCCCATTTGATCCGTAGGCCTTCTTTGGACGAAGTTCGTCTCGTTCGTGCATCTTCGTGCTCCCATTTGATCCGTAGGCCTTCTTTGGACGAAGTTCGTCTCGTTCGTCCATCTTCGTCCTCCCATTTGATCCGTAGTCCGTCTTTGGGCCAAGTTCGTCTCGTTCGTGCATCTTCGTCCTCCCATTTGATCCGTAGGCCTTCTTTGGACCAAGTTCGTCTCGTTCGTCCATCTTTGCTTCGTCCCCCATTTGATCCGAAGGCCTTCTTTGGACCAAGTTCCTCTCGTTCGTCCATCTTCGTCCTCCCATTTGATCCGTATGCCTTCTTTGGACCAAGTTCGTCTCGTTCGTCCATCTTCGTCCTCCCACCAAGTTCGTCTCGTTCGTCCATCTTCGTCCTCCCATTTGATCCGTAGGCCTTCTTTGGACGAAGTTCGTCTCGTTCGTCCATCTTCGTCCTCCCATTTGATCCATAGGTCTTCTTTGGACGAAGTTCGTCTCGTTCGTCTATCTTCGTACTTCCACCAAGTTCGTCTCGTTCGTCCATCTTCGTCCTCCCATTTGATCCGTAGGCCTTCTTTGGGCCAAGTTCGTCTCGTTCGTGCATCTTCGTGCTCCCATTTGATCCGTAGGCCTTCTTTGGACGAAGTTCGTCTCGTTCGTCCATCTTCGTGCTCCCATTTGATCCGTAGGCCTTCTTTGGACCAAGTTCGTCTCGTTCGTCCATCTTCGTGCTCCCATTTGATCCGTAGGCCTTCTTTGGACCAAGTTCCTCTCGTTCGTCCATCTTCGTCCTCCCATTTGATCCGTATGCCTTCTTTGGACCAAGTTCGACTCGTTCGTCCATCTTCGTCCTCCCATTTGATCCTTAGGCCTTCTTTGGACGAAGTTCGTCTCGTTCGTCCATCTTCGTCCTCCCATTTGATCCGTAGGTCTTCTTTGGACGAAGTTCGTCTCGTTCGTCCATCTTCGTCCTCCCATTTGATCCGTAGGCCTTCTTTGGACCCAGTTCGTCGCGTTCGTCCATCTTCGTCCTCCCATTTGATCCGTAGGCCTTCTTTGGACCAAGTTCTTCCCGTTCGTCCATCTTCGTCCTCCCATTTGATCCGTAGGTCTTCTTTGGACGAAGTTCGTCTCGTTCGTCCATCTTCGTCCTCCCATTTGATCCGTAGGCCTTCTTTGGACCCAGTTCGTCTCGTTCGTCCATCTTCGTCCTCCCATTTGATCCTTAGGCCTTCTTTGGACGAAGTTCGTCTCGTTCGTCCATCTTCGTCCTCCCATTTGATCCGTAGGTCTTCTTTGGACGAAGTTCGTCTCGTTCGTCCATCTTCGTCCTCCCACCAAGTTCGTCTCGTTCGTCCATCTTCGTCCTCCCATTTGATCCGTAGGCCTTCTTTGGGCCAAGTTCGTCTCGTTCGTGGATCTTCGTCCTCCCATTTGATCCGTAGGCCTTCTTTGGACCAAGTTCGTCTCGTTCGTCCATCTTTGCTTCGTCCTCCCATTTGATCCGTAGGCCTTCTTTGGACGAAGTTCGTCTCGTTCGTCCATCTTCGTCCTCCCATTTGATCCGTAGGCCTTCTTTGGACCAAGTTCGCCTCGTTCGTCCATCTTCGTGCTCCCATTTGATCCGTAGGCCTTTTTTGGACCAAGTTCCTCTCGTTCGTCCATCTTCGTCCTCCCATTTGATCCGTAGGCCTTCTTTGGACCAAGTTCGTCTCGTTCGTCCATCTTCGTCCTCCCACCAAGTTCGTCTCGTTCGTCCATCTTCGTCCTCCCACCAAGTTCGTCTCGTTCGTCCATCTTCGTCCTCCCATTTGATCCGTAGGCCTTCTTTGGACCAAGTTCCTCTCGTTCGTCCATCTTCGTCCTCCCATTTGATCCGTAGGCCTTCTTTGGACCAAGTTCGTCTCGTTCGTCCATCTTCGTCCTCCCACCAAGTTCGTCTCGTTCGTCCATCTTCGTCCTCCCATTTGATCCGTAGGCCTTCTTTGGACCAAGTTCGTCTCGTTCGTCCATCTTCGTCCTCCCACCAAGTTCGTCTCGTTCGTCCATCTTCGTCCTCCCATTTGATCCGTAGGCCTTCTTTGGACCAAGTTCGTCCCGTTCGTCCATCTTCGTCCTCCCATTTGATCCGTAGGTCTTCTTTGGACGAAGTTCGTCTCGTTCGTCCATCTTCGTCCTCCCATTTGATCCGTAGGCCTTCTTTGGACCAAGTTCGTCTCGTTCGTCCATCTTTGTCCTCCCATTTGATCCTTAGGCCTTCTTTGGACGATGTTCGTCTCGTTCGTCCATCTTCGTCCTCCCATTTGGTCCGTAGGTCTTCTTTGGACGAAGTTCGTCTCGTTCGTCCATCTTCGTCCTCCCACCAAGTTCGTCT
Source organism: Glycyrrhiza uralensis (assembly GCA_030159175.1). Taxonomy (NCBI): domain Eukaryota; kingdom Viridiplantae; phylum Streptophyta; class Magnoliopsida; order Fabales; family Fabaceae; genus Glycyrrhiza; species Glycyrrhiza uralensis. The sequence continues at coordinate 677,277 of BRZY01000016.1, read as the reverse complement.
CGTTCGTCCATCTTCGTCCTCCCATTTGATCCGTAGGCCTTCTTTGGGCCAAGTTCGTCTCGTTCGTGGATCTTCGTCCTCCCATTTGATCCGTAGGCCTTCTTTGGACCAAGTTCGTCTCGTTCGTCCATCTTTGCTTCGTCCTCCCATTTGATCCGTAGGCCTTCTTTGGATGAAGTTCGTCTCGTTCGTCCATCTTCGTCCTCCCATTTGATCCGTAGGCCTTCTTTGGACCAAGTTCGTCTCGTTCATGCATCTTCGTGCTCCCATTTGATCCGTAGGCCTTCTTTGGACGAAGTTAGTCTCGTTCGTCCATCTTCGTGCTCCCACCAAGTTCGTCTCGTTCGTCCATCTTCGTCCTCCCATTTGATCCGTAGGCCTTCTTTGGACCAAGTTCGTCTCGTTCGTCCATCTTCGTCCTCCCATTTGATCCGTAGGCTGTCTTTGGGCCAAGTTCGTCTCGTTCGTGCATCTTCGTCCTCCCATTTGATCCGTAGGCCTTCTTTGGACCAAGTTCGTCTCGTTCGTCCATCTTTGCTTCGTCCTCCCATTTGATCCGTAGGCCTTCTTTGGACCAAGTTCCTCTCGTTCGTCCATCTTCGTCCTCCCATTTGATCCGTAGGCCTTCTTTGGACGAAGTTCGTCTCGTTCGTCCATCTTCGTCCTCCCATTTGATCCATAGGTCTTCTTTGGACGAAGTTCGTCTCGTTCGTCCATCTTCGTCCTTCCACCAAGTTCGTCTCGTTCGTCCATCTTCGTCCTCCCATTTGATCCGTAGGCCTTCTTTGGGCCAAGTTCGTCTCGTTCGTGCATCTTCGTGCTCCCATTTGATCCGTAGGCCTTCTTTGGACGAAGTTCGTCTCGTTCGTCCATCTTCGTGCTCCCATTTGATCCGTAGGCCTTCTTTGGACCAAGTTCGTCTCGTTCGTCCATCTTCGTGCTCCGATTTGATCCGTAGGCCTTCTTTGGACCAAGTTCCTCTCGTTCGTCCATCTTCGTCCTCCCATTTGATCCGTATGCCTTCTTTGGACCAAGTTCGTCTCGTTCGTCCATCTTCGTCCTCCCATTTGATCCTTAGGCCTTCTTTGGACGAAGTTCGTCTCGTTCGTCCATCTTCGTCCTCCCATTTGATCCGTAGGCCTTCTTTGGACCCAGTTCGTCTCGTTCGTCCATCTTCGTTCTCCCATTTGATCCGTAGGCCTTCTTTGGACCAAGTTCGTCCCGTTCGTCTATCTTCGTCCTCCCATTTGATCCGTAGGTCTTCTTTGGACGAAGTTCGTCTCGTTCGTCCATCTTCGTCCTCCCATTTGATCCGTAGGCCTTCTTTGGACCCAGTTCGTCTCGTTCGTCCATCTTCGTCCTCCCATTTGATCCTTAGGCCTTCTTTGGACGAAGTTCGTCTCGTTCGTCCATCTTCGTCCTCCCATTTGATCCGTAGGACTTCTTTGGACGAAGTTCGTCTAGTTCGTCCATCTTCGTCCTCCCACCAAGTTCGTCTCGTTCGTCCATCTTCGTCCTCCCATTTGATCCGTAGGCCTTCTTTGGGCCAAGTTCGTCTCGTTCGTGGATCTTCGTCCTCCCATTTGATCCGTAGGCCTTCTTTGGACCAAGTTCGTCTCGTTCGTCCATCTTTGCTTCGTCCTCCCATTTGATCCGTAGGCCTTCTTTGGACGAAGTTCGTCTCGTTCGTCCATCTTCGTCCTCCCATTTGATCCGTAGGCCTTCTTTGGACCAAGTTCGTCTCGTTCGTCCATCTTCGTCCTCCCATTTGATCCGTAGGCCTTCTTTGGACCAAGTTCGTCTCGTTCGTCCATCTTTGCTTCGTCCTCCCATTTGATCCGTAGGCCTTCTTTGGACGAAGTTCGTCTCGTTCGTGCATCTTCGTGCTCCCATTTGATCCGTAGGCCTTCTTTGGACGAAGTTCGTCTCGTTCCTCCATCTTCGTGCTCCCATTTGATCCGTAGGCCTTCTTTGGACCAAGTTCGTCTCGTTCGTCCATCTTCGTCCTCCCACCAAGTTCGTCTCGTTCGTCCATCTTCGTCCTCCCATTTGATCCGTAGGCCTTCTTTGGACCAAGTTCGTCTCGTTCGTCCATCTTCGTCCTCCCACCAAGTTCGTCTCGTTCGTCCATCTTCGTCCTCCCATTTGATCCGTAGGCCTTCTTTGGACCAAGTTCGTCTCGTTCGTTCATCTTCGTCCTCCCATTTGATCCGTAGGCCTTCTTTGGGCCAAGTTCGTCTCGTTCGTCCATCTTTGCTTCGTCCTCCCATTTGATCCTTAGGCCTTCTTTGGACGAAGTTCGTCTCGTTCGTCCATCTTCGTCCTCCCATTTGATCCGCAGGCCTTCTTTGGACCAAGTTCGTCTCGTTCGTCCATCTTCGTCCTCCCATTTGATCCGTAGGCCTTCTTTGGACCCAGTTCGTCTCGTTCGTCCATCTTCGTTCTCCCATTTGATCCGTAGGCCTTCTTTGGACCAAGTTCGTCCCGTTCGTCTATCTTCGTCCTCCCATTTGATCCGTAGGTCTTCTTTGGACGAAGTTCGTCTCGTTCGTCCATCTTCGTCCTCCCATTTGATCCGTAGGCCTTCTTTGGACCCAGTTCGTCTCGTTCGTCCATCTTCGTCCTCCCATTTGATCCTTAGGCCTTCTTTGGACGTAGTTCGTCTCGTTCGTCCATCTTCGTCCTCCCATTTGATCCGTAGGACTTCTTTGGACGAAGTTCGTCTAGTTCGTCCATCTTCGTCCTCCCACCAAGTTCGTCTCGTTCGTCCATCTTCGTCCTCCCATTTGATCCGTAGGCCTTCTTTGGGCCAAGTTCGTCTCGTTCGTGGATCTTCGTCCCCCCATTTGATCCGTAGGCCTTCTTTGGACCAAGTTCGTCTCGTTCGTCCATCTTTGCTTCGTCCTCCCATTTGATCCGTAGGCCTTCTTTGGACGAAGTTCGTCTCGTTCGTCCATCTTCTTCCTCCCATTCGATCCGTAGGCCTTCTTTGGACGAAGTTCGTCTCGTTCGTGCATCTTCGTGCTCCCATTTGATCCGTAGGCCTTCTTTGGACGAAGTTCGTCTCGTTCCTCCATCTTCGTCCTCCCATTTGATCCGTAGGCCTTCTTTGGACCAAGTTCGTCTCGTTCGTCCATCTTCGTCCTCCCACCAAGTTCGTCTCGTTCGTCCATCTTCGTCCTCCCATTTGATCCGTAGGCCTTCTTTGGGCCAAGTTCGTCTCGTTCGTGGATCTTCGTCCTCCCATTTGATCCGTAGGCCTTCTTTGGACCAAGTTCGTCTCGTTCGTCCATCTTTGCTTCGTCCTCCCATTTGATCCGTAGGCCTTCTTTGGACGAAGTTCGTCTCGTTCGTCCATCTTCGTCCTCCCATTTGATCCGTAGGCCTTCTTTGGACCAAGTTCGTCTCGTTCGTCCATCTTCGTCCTTCCACCAAGTTCGTCTCGTTCGTGCATCTTCGTGCTCCCATTTGATCCGTAGGCCTTCTTTGGACCAAGTTCCTCTCGTTCGTCCATCTTCGTCCTCCCATTTGATCCTTAGGCCTTCTTTAGACGAAGTTCGTCTCTTTCGTCCATCTTCGTCCTCCCACCAAGTTCGTCTCGTTCCTCCATCTTCGTGCTCCCATTTGATCCGTAGGCCTTCTTTGGACCAAGTTCGTCTCGTTCGTCCATCTTCGTGCTCCCATTTGATCCGTAGGCCTTCTTTGGACCAAGTTCCTCTCGTTCGTCCATCTTCGTCCTCCCATTTGATCCGTATGCCTTCTTTGGACCAAGTTCGTCTCGTTCGTCCATCTTCGTCCTCCCATTTGATCCGTAGGCCTTCTTTGGACCAAGTTCGTCTCGTTCGTCCATCTTCGTCCTCCCATTTGATCCTTAGGCCTTCTTTAGACGAAGTTCGTCTCTTTCGTCCATCTTCGTCCTCCCACCAAGTTCGTCTCGTTCGTCCATCTTCGTCCTCCCATTTGATCCGTAGGCCTTCTTTGGACGAAGTTCGTCTCGTTCGTGCATCTTCGTGCTCCCATTTGATCCGTAGGCCTTCTTTGTACGAAGTTCGTCTCGTTCGTCCATCTTCGTGCTCCCATTTGATCATCTCGTTCGTCCATCTTCGTGCTCCCATTTGATCCGTAGGCCTTCTTTGGACCAAGTTCCTCTCGTTCGTCCATCTTCGTCCTCCCATTTGATCCGTAGGTCTTCTTTGGACCAAGTTCCTCTCGTTCGTCCATCTTCGTCCTCCCATTTGATCCGTATGCGTTCTTTGGGCCAAGTTCGTCTCGTTCGTCCATCTTTGTCCTCCCATTTGATCCGTAGGTCTTCTTTGGACGAAGTTCGTCTCGTTCGTCCATCTTCGTCCTTCCACCAAGTTCGTCTCGTTCGTCCATCTTCGTGCTCCCATTTGATCCGTAGGCCTTCTTTGGACCAAGTTCGTCTCGTTCGTCCATCTTCGTGCTCCCATTTGATCCGTAGGCCTTCTTTGGACCAAGTTCCTCTCGTTCGTCCATCTTCGTCCTCCCATTTGATCCGTATGCCTTCTTTGGACCAAGTTCGTCTCGTTCGTCCATCTTCGTCCTCCCATTTGATCCGTAGGCCTTCTTTGGACCAAGTTCGTCTCGTTCGTCCATCTTCGTCCTCCCATTTGATCCTTAGGCCTTCTTTAGACGAAGTTCGTCTCTTTCGTCCATCTTCGTCCTCCCACCAAGTTCGTCTCGTTCGTCCATCTTCGTCCTCCCATTTGATCCGTAGGCCTTCTTTGGACGAAGTTCGTCTCGTTCGTGCATCTTCGTGCTCCCATTTGATCCGTAGGCCTTCTTTGTACGAAGTTCGTCTCGTTCGTCCATCTTCGTGCTCCCATTTGATCATCTCGTGCGTCCATCTTCGTCCTCCCACCAAGTTCGTCTCGTTTGTCCATCTTCGTGCTCCCATTTGATCCGTAGGCCTTCTTTGGACCAAGTTCCTCTTTTTCGTCCATCTTCGTCCTCCCATTTGATCCGTATGCCTTCTTTGGACCAAATTCGTCTCGTTCGTCCATCTTCGTCCACCCATTTGATCCGTAGGCCTTCTTTGGACCAAGTTCGTCTCGTTCGTCCATCTTCGTCCTCGCATTTGATCCTTAGGCCTTCTTTGGACGAAGTTCGTCTCGTTCGTCCATCTTCGTCCTCCCATTTGATCCGTAGGTCTTCTTTGGACGAAGTTCGTCTCGTTCGTCCATCTTCGTCCTCCCACCAAGTTCGTCTCGTTCGTCCATCTTCGTCCTCCCATTGATCCGTAGGCCTTCTTTGGGCCAAGTTCGTCTCGTTCGTGCATCTTCGTCCTCCCATTTGATCCGTAGGCCTTCTTTGGACCAAGTTCGTCTCGTTCGTCCATCTTTGCTTCGTCCTCCCATTTGATCCGTAGGCCTTCTTTGGACGAAGTTCGTCTCATTCGTCCATCCTCGTCCTCCCATTTGATCCGTAGGCCTTCTTTGGACCAAGTTCGTCTCGTTCGTCCATCTTCGTCCTCCCATTTCATCCGCAGGCCTTCTTTGGACCAAGTTCGTCTCGTTCGTCCATCTTTGCTTCGTCCTCCCATTTGATCCGTAGGCCTTCATTGGACGAAGTTCGTCTCGTTCGTGCATCTTCGTGCTCCCATTTGATCCGTAGGCCTTCTTTGGACGAAGTTCGTCTCGTTCGTCCATCTTCGTGCTCCCTTTTGATCCGTAGGTCTTCTTTGGACCAAGTTCGTCGCGTTCGTCCATCTCCGTGCTCCCATTTGATCCGTAGGCCTTCTTTGGACCAAGTTCCTCTCGTTCGTCCATCTTCGTCCTCCCATTTGATCCGTAGGCCTTCTTTGGACCAAGTTCGTCTCGTTCGTCCATCTTCGTCCTCCCACCAAGTTCGTCTCGTTCGTCCATCTTCGTCCTCCCATTTGATCCGTAGGCCTTCTTTGGACCAAGTTCGTCTCGTTCGTCCATCTTCGTCCTCCCATTTGATCCTTAGGCCTTCTTTGGGCGAAGTTCGTCTCGTTCGTCCATCTTCGTCCTCCCATTTGATCCGTAGGCGTTCTTTGGACCAAGTTCGTCTCGTTCGTCCATCTTCGTGCTCCCATTTGATCCGTAGGCCTTCTTTGGACCAAGTTCGTCTCGTTCGTCCATCTTCGTCCTCCCACCAAGTTCGTCTCGTTCGTCCATCTTCGTCCTCCCATTTGATCCGTAGGCCTTCTTTGGACCAAGTTCGTCTCGTTCGTCCATCTTCGTCCTCCCATTTGATCCGTAGGTCTTCTTTGGACGAAGTTCGTCTCGTTCGTCCATCTTCGTCCTCCCATTTGATCCGTAGGCCTTCTTTGGACGAAGTTCGTCTCGTTCGTCCATCTTCGTCCTCCCATTTGATCCGTAGGTCTTCTTTGGACGAAGTTCGTCTCGTTCGTCCATCTTCGTCCTCCCACCAAGTTCGTCTCGTTCGTCCATCTTCGTCCTCCCATTTGATCCGTAGGCCTTCTTTGGGCCAAGTTTGTCTCGTTCGTGGATCTTCGTCCTCCCATTTGATCCGTAGGCCTTCTTTGGACCAAGTTCGTCTCGTTCGTCCATCTTTCCTTCGTCCTCCCATTTGATCCGTAGGCCTTCTTTGGACGAAGTTCGTCTCGTTCGTCCATCTTCGTCCTCCCATTTGATCCGTAGGCCTTCTTTGGACCAAGTTCGTGTCGTTAGTCCATCTTTGGTTCGTCCTCCCATTTGATCCGTAGGCCTTCTTTGGACGAAGTTCGTCTCGTTCGTGCATCTTCGTGCTCCCATTTGATCCGTAGGCCTTCTTTGGACGAAGTTTGTCTCGTTCCTCCATCTTCGTGCTCCCATTTGATCCGTAGGCCTTCTTTGGACCAAGTTCGTCTCGTTCGTCCATCTTCGTCCTCCCACCAAGTTCGTCTCGTTCCTCCATCTTCGTCCTCCCATTTGATCCGTAGGCCTTCTTTGGACCAAGTTCGTCTCGTTCGTCCATCTTCGTCCTCCCATTTGATCCGTAGGCCTTCTTTGGGCCAAGTTCGTCTCGTTCGTGCATCTTCGTCCTCCCATTTGATCCGTAGGCCTTCTTTGGACCAAGTTCGTCTCGTTCGTCCATCTTTGCTTCGTCCTCCCATTTTATCCGTAGGCCTTCTTTGGACGAAGTTCGTCTCGTTCGTCCATCTTCGTCCTCCCATTTGATCCGTAGGTCTTCTTTGGACGAAGTTCGTCTCGTTCGTCCATCTTCGTCCTTCCACCAAGTTCGTCTCGTTCGTCCATCTTCGTCCTCCCATTTGAACCGTAGGCCTTCTTTGGACCAAGTTCGTCTCGTTCGTCCATCTTCGTGCTCCCATTTGATCCGTAGGCCTTCTTTGGACCAAGTTCCTCTCGTTCGTCCATCTTCGTCCTCCCATTTGATCCGTATGCCTTCTTTGGACCAAGTTCGTCTCGTTCGTCCATCTTCGTCCTCCCACCAAGTTCGTCTCGTTCATCCATCTTCGTCCTCCCATTTGATCCGTAGGCCTTCTTTGGACCAAGTTCGTCTCGTTCGTCCATCTTCGTCCTCCCATTTGATCCGTAGGCCTTCTTTGGACCAAGTTCGTCTCGTTCGTCTATCTTCGTCCTCCCATTTGATCCGTAGGCCTTCTTTGGACCAAGTTCGTCTCATTCGTCAATCTTTGCTTCCTCCTCCCTTTTGATCTGTAGGCCTTCTTTGGACGAAGTTCGTCTCGTTCGTCCATCTTCGTCCTCCCATTTGATCCGTAGGTCTTCTTTGGACGAAGTTCGTCTCGTTCGTCCATCTTCGTCCTTCCACCAAGTTCGTCTCGTTCGTCCATCTTCGTCCTCCCATTTGATCCGTAGGCCTTCTTTGGACCAAGTTCGTCTCGTTCGTCCATCTTCGTGCTCCCATTTGATCCGTAGGCCTTCTTTGGACCAAGTTCCTCTCGTTCGTCCATCTTCGTCCTCCCATTTGATCCGTATGCCTTCTTTGGACCAAGTTCGTCTCGTTCGTCCATCTTCGTCCTCCCACCAAGTTCGTCTCGTTCGTCCATCTTCGTCCTCCCATTTGATCCGTAGGCCTTCTTTGGACCAAGTTCGTCTCGTTCGTCCATCTTTGTCCTCCCATTTGATCCGTATGTCTTCTTTGGACGAAGTTCGTCTCGTTCGTCCATCTTCGTCCTCCCATTTGATCCGTAGGCCTTCTTTGGACCAAGTTCGTCTCGTTCGTCCATCTTCGTCCTCCCATTTGATCCGTAGGCCTTCTTTGGGCCAAGTTCGTCTCGTTCGTCCATCTTTCCTTCGTCCTCCCATTTGATCCGTAGGCCTTCTTTGGACGAAGTTCGTCTCGTTCGTCCATCTTCGTCCTCCCATTTGATCCGTAGGCCTTCTTTGGACCAAGTTCGTGTCGTTAGTCCATCTTTGGTTCGTCCTCCCATTTGATCCGTAGGCCTTCTTTGGACGAAGTTCGTCTCGTTCGTGCATCTTCGTGCTCCCATTTGATCCGTAGGCCTTCTTTGGACGAAGTTTGTCTCGTTCGTCCATCTTCGTGCTCCCATTTGATCCGTAGGCCTTCTTTGGACCAAGTTCGTCTCGTTCGTCCATCTTCGTCCTCCCACCAAGTTCGTCTCGTTCCTCCATCTTCGTCCTCCCATTTGATCCGTAGGCCTTCTTTGGACCAAGTTCGTCTCGTTCGTCCATCTTCGTCCTCCCATTTGATCCGTAGGCCTTCTTTGGGCCAAGTTCGTCTCGTTCGTGCATCTTCGTCCTCCCATTTGATCCGTAGGCCTTCTTTGGACCAAGTTCGTCTCGTTCGTCCATCTTTGCTTCGTCCTACCATTTTATCCGTAGGCCTTCTTTGGACGAAGTTCGTCTCATTCGTCCATCTTCGTCCTCCCATTTGATCCGTAGGTCTTCTTTGGACGAAGTTCGTCTCGTTCGTCCATCTTCGTCCTTCCACCAAGTTCGTCTCGTTCGTCCATCTTCGTCCTCCCATTTGAACCGTAGGCCTTCTTTGGACCAAGTTCGTCTCGTTCGTCCATCTTCGTGCTCCCATTTGATCCGTAGGCCTTCTTTGGACCAAGTTCCTCTCGTTCGTCCATCTTCGTCCTCCCATTTGATCCGTATGCCTTCTTTGGACCAAGTTCGTCTCGTTCGTCCATCTTCGTCCTCCCACCAAGTTCGTCTCGTTCATCCATCTTCGTCCTCCCATTTGATCCGTAGGCCTTCTTTGGACCAAGTTCGTCTCGTTCGTCCATCTTCGTCCTCCCATTTGATCCGTAGGCCTTCTTTGGACCAAGTTCGTCTCGTTCGTCTATCTTCGTCCTCCCATTTGATCCGTAGGCCTTCTTTGGACCAAGTTCGTCTCATTCGTCAATCTTTGCTTCCTCCTCCCTTTTGATCTGTAGGCCTTCTTTGGACGAAGTTCGTCTCGTTCGTCCATCTTCGTCCTCCCATTTGATCCGTAGGTCTTCTTTGGACGAAGTTCGTCTCGTTCGTCCATCTTCGTCCTTCCACCAAGTTCGTCTCGTTCGTCCATCTTCGTCCTCCCATTTGATCCGTAGGCCTTCTTTGGACCAAGTTCGTCTCGTTCGTCCATCTTCGTGCTCCCATTTGATCCGTAGGCCTTCTTTGGACCAAGTTCCTCTCGTTCGTCCATCTTCGTCCTCCCATTTGATCCGTATGCCTTCTTTGGACCAAGTTCGTCTCGTTCGTCCATCTTCGTCCTCCCACCAAGTTCGTCTCGTTCGTCCATCTTCGTCCTCCCATTTGATCCGTAGGCCTTCTTTGGACCAAGTTCGTCTCGTTCGTCCATCTTTGTCCTCCCATTTGATCCGTATGTCTTCTTTGGACGAAGTTCGTCTCGTTCGTCCATCTTCGTCCTCCCATTTGATCCGTAGGCCTTCTTTGGACCAAGTTCGTCTCGTTCGTCCATCTTCGTCCTCCCATTTGATCCGTAGGCCTTCTTTGGGCCAAGTTCGTCTCGTTCGTCCATCTTTCCTTCGTCCTCCCATTTGATCCGTAGGCCTTCTTTGGACGAAGTTCGTCTCGTTCGTCCATCTTCGTCCTCCCATTTGATCCGTAGGCCTTCTTTGGACCAAGTTCGTGTCGTTAGTCCATCTTTGGTTCGTCCTCCCATTTGATCCGTAGGCCTTCTTTGGACGAAGTTCGTCTCGTTCGTGCATCTTCGTGCTCCCATTTGATCCGTAGGCCTTCTTTGGACGAAGTTTGTCTCGTTCGTCCATCTTCGTGCTCCCATTTGATCCGTAGGCCTTCTTTGGACCAAGTTCGTCTCGTTCGTCCATCTTCGTCCTCCCACCAAGTTCGTCTCGTTCCTCCATCTTCGTCCTCCCATTTGATCCGTAGGCCTTCTTTGGACCAAGTTCGTCTCGTTCGTCCATCTTCGTCCTCCCATTTGATCCGTAGGCCTTCTTTGGGCCAAGTTCGTCTCGTTCGTGCATCTTCGTCCTCCCATTTGATCCGTAGGCCTTCTTTGGACCAAGTTCGTCTCGTTCGTCCATCTTTGCTTCGTCCTACCATTTTATCCGTAGGCCTTCTTTGGACGAAGTTCGTCTCATTCGTCCATCTTCGTCCTCCCATTTGATCCGTAGGTCTTCTTTGGACGAAGTTCGTCTCGTTCGTCCATCTTCGTCCTTCCACCAAGTTCGTCTCGTTCGTCCATCTTCGTCCTCCCATTTGAACCGTAGGCCTTCTTTGGACCAAGTTCGTCTCGTTCGTCCATCTTCGTGCTCCCATTTGATCCGTAGGCCTTCTTTGGACCAAGTTCCTCTCGTTCGTCCATCTTCGTCCTCCCATTTGATCCGTATGCCTTCTTTGGACCAAGTTCGTCTCGTTCGTCCATCTTCGTCCTCCCACCAAGTTCGTCTCGTTCATCCATCTTCGTCCTCCCATTTGATCCGTAGGCCTTCTTTGGACCAAGTTCGTCTCGTTCGTCCATCTTCGTCCTCCCATTTGATCCGTAGGCCTTCTTTGGACCAAGTTCGTCTCGTTCGTCTATCTTCGTCCTCCCATTTGATCCGTAGGCCTTCTTTGGACCAAGTTCGTCTCATTCGTCAATCTTTGCTTCCTCCTCCCTTTTGATCTGTAGGCCTTCTTTGGACGAAGTTCGTCTCGTTCGTCCATCTTCGTCCTCCCATTTGATCCGTAGGTCTTCTTTGGACGAAGTTCGTCTCGTTCGTCCATCTTCGTCCTTCCACCAAGTTCGTCTCGTTCGTCCATCTTCGTCCTCCCATTTGATCCGTAGGCCTTCTTTGGACCAAGTTCGTCTCGTTCGTCCATCTTCGTGCTCCCATTTGATCCGTAGGCCTTCTTTGGACCAAGTTCCTCTCGTTCGTCCATCTTCGTCCTCCCATTTGATCCGTATGCCTTCTTTGGACCAAGTTCGTCTCGTTCGTCCATCTTCGTCCTCCCACCAAGTTCGTCTCGTTCGTCCATCTTCGTCCTCCCATTTGATCCGTAGGCCTTCTTTGGACCAAGTTCGTCTCGTTCGTCCATCTTTGTCCTCCCATTTGATCCGTATGTCTTCTTTGGACGAAGTTCGTCTCGTTCGTCCATCTTCGTCCTCCCATTTGATCCGTAGGCCTTCTTTGGACCAAGTTCGTCTCGTTCGTCCATCTTCGTCCTCCCATTTGATCCGTAGGCCTTCTTTGGGCCAAGTTCGTCTCGTTCGTGCATCTTCGTCCTCCCATTTGATCCGTAGGCCTTCTTTGGACCAAGTTCGTCTCGTTCGTCCATCTTTGCTTCGTCCTCCCATTTTATCCGTAGGCCTTCTTTGGACGAAGTTCGTCTCGTTCGTCCATCTTCGTCCTCCCATTTGATCCGTAGGTCTTCTTTGGACGAAGTTCGTCTCGTTCGTCCATCTTCGTCCTTCCACCAAGTTCGTCTCGTTCGTCCATCTTCGTCCTCCCATTTGATCCGTAGGCCTTCTTTGGACCAAGTTCGTCTCGTTCGTCCATCTTCGTGCTCCCATTTGATCCGTAGGCCTTCTTTGGACCAAGTTCCTCTCGTTCGTCCATCTTCGTCCTCCCATTTGATCCGTATGCCTTCTTTGGACCAAGTTCGTCTCGTTCGTCCATCTTCGTCCTCCCACCAAGTTCGTCTCGTTCGTCCATCTTCGTGCTCCCATTTGATCCGTAGGCCTTCTTTGGACCAAGTTCCTCTCGTTCGTCCATCTTCGTCCTCCCATTTGATCCGTATGCCTTCTTTGGACCAAGTTCGTCTCGTTCGTCCATCTTCGTCCTCCCACCAAGTTCGTCTCGTTCATCCATCTTCGTCCTCCCATTTGATCCGTAGGCCTTCTTTGGACCAAGTTCGTCTCGTTCGTCCATCTTCGTCCTCCCATTTGATCCGTAGGCCTTCTTTGGCCCAAGTTCGTCTCGTTCGTCTATCTTCGTCCTCCCATTTGATCCGTAGGCCTTCTTTGGACCAAGTTCGTCTCGTTCGTCCATCTTTGCTTCCTCCTCCCTTTTGATCTGTAGGCCTTCTTTGGACGAAGTTCGTCTCGTTCGTCCATCTTCGTCCTCCCATTTGATCCGTAGGTCTTCTTTGGACGAAGTTCGTCTCGTTCGTCCATCTTCGTCCTTCCACCAAGTTCGTCTCGTTCGTCCATCTTCGTCCTCCCATTTGATCCGTAGGCCTTCTTTGGACCAAGTTCGTCTCGTTCGTCCATCTTCGTGCTCCCATTTGATCCGTAGGCCTTCTTTGGACCAAGTTCCTCTCGTTCGTCCATCTTCGTCCTCCCATTTGATCCGTATGCCTTCTTTGGACCAAGTTCGTCTCGTTCGTCCATCTTCGTCCTCCCACCAAGTTCGTCTCGTTCGTCCATCTTCGTCCTCCCATTTGATCCGTAGGCCTTCTTTGGACCAAGTTCGTCTCGTTCGTCCATCTTCGTCCTCCCATTTGATCCGTATGTCTTCTTTGGACGAAGTTCGTCTCGTTCGTCCATCTTCGTCCTCCCATTTGATCCGTAGGCCTTCTTTGGACCAAGTTCGTCTCGTTCGTCCATCTTCGTCCTCCCATTTGATCCGTAGGTCTTCTTTGGACGAAGTTCGTCTCGTTCGTCCATCTTCGTCCTCCCACCAAGTTCGTCTCGTTCGTCCATCTTCGTCGTCCCATTTGATCCGTAGGCCTTCTTTGGGCCAAGTTCGTCTCGTTCGTGGATCTTCGTCCTCCCATTTGATCCGTATGCCTTCTTTGGACCAAGTTCGTCTCGTTCGTCCATCTTTGCTTCGTCCTCCCATTTGATCCGTAGGCCTTCTTTGGACGAAGTTCGTCTCGTTCGTCCATCTTCGTCCTCCCATTTGATCCGTAGGCCTTCTTTGGACCAAGTTCGTCTCATTCGTCCATCTTCGTCCTCCCATTTGATCCGTAGGCCTTCTTTGGACCAAGTTCATCTCGTTCGTCCATCTTTGCTTCGTCCTCCCATTTGATCCGTAGGCCTTCTTTGGACGAAGTTCGTCTCGTTCGTGCATCTTCGTGCTCCCATTTGATCCGTAGGCCTTCTTTGGACGAAGTTCGTCTCGTTCGTCCATCTTCGTGCTCCCATTTGATCCGTAGGCCTTCTTTGGACCAAGTTCGTCTCGTTCGTCCATCTTCGTCCTCCCACCTAGTTCGTCTCGTTCGTCCATCTTCGTCCTCCCATTTGATCCGTAGGCCTTCTTTGGACCAAGTTCGTCTCGTTCGTCCATCTTCGTCCTCCCATTTGATCCGTAGGCCTTCTTTGGGCCAAGTTCGTCCCGTTCGTGCATCTTCGTCCTCCCATTTGATCCGTAGGCCTTCTTTGGACGAAGTTCGTCTCGTTCGTCCATCTTCGTCCTTCCACCAAGTTCGTCTCGTTCGTCCATCTTCGTCCTCCCATTTGATCCGTAGGCCTTCTTTGGGCCAAGTTCGTCTCGTTCGTTCATCTTCGTGCTCCCATTTGATCCGTAGGCCTTCTTTGGACCAAGTTCGTCTCGTTCGTCCATCTTCGTCCTCCCATTTGATCCGTAGGTCTTCTTTGGACGAAGTTCGTCTCGTTCGTCCATCTTCGTCCTTCCACCAAGTTCGTCTCGTTCGTCCATCTTCGTCCTCCCATTTGATCCGTAGGCCTTCTTTGGGCCAAGTTCGTCTCGTTCGTGCATCTTCGTGCTCCCATTTGATCCGTAGGCCTTCTTTGGACCAAGTTCGTCTCGTTCGTCCATCTTCGTGCTCCCATTTGATCCGTAGGCCTTCTTTGGACCAAGTTCGTCTCGTTCGTCCATCTTCGTGCTCCCATTTGATCCGTAGGCCTTCTTTGGACCAAGTTCGTCTCGTTCGTCCATCTTCGTCCTCCCATTTGATCCGTAGGCCTTCCTTGGACCAAGTTCGTCTCGTTCGTCCATCTTCGTCCTCCCATTTGATCCTTAGGCCTTCTTTAGACGAAGTTCGTCTCGTTCGTCCATCTTCGTCCTCCCACCAAGTTCGTCTCGTTCGTCCATCTTCGTCCTCCCATTTGATCCGTAGGCCTTCTTTGGACCAAGTTCGTCTCGTTCGTCCATCTTCGTCCTCCCATTTGATCCGTAGGCCTTCTTTGGGCCAAGTTCGTCTCATTCGTGCATCTTCGTCCTCCCATTTGATCCGTAGGCCTTCTTTGGACGAAGTTCGTCTCGTTCGTCCATCTTCGTCCTCCCATTTGATCCGTAGGCCTTCTTTGGACCAAGTTCGTCTCGTTCGTCCATCTTTGCTTCGTCCTCCCATTTGATCCGTAGGCCTTCTTTGGACGAAGTTCGTCTCGTTCGTGCATCTTCGTGCTCCCATTTGATCCGTAGGCCTTCTTTGGACCAAGTTCGTCTCGTTCGTCCATCTTCGTGCTCCCATTTGATCCGTAGGCCTTCTTTGGACCAAGTTCGTCTCGTTCGTCCATCTTCGTCCTCCCACCAAGTTCGTCTCGTTCGTCCATCTTCGTCCTCCCATTTGATCCGTAGGCCTTCTTTGGACCAAGTTCGTCTCGTTCGTCCATCTTCGTCCTCCCATTTGATCCGTAGGCCTTCTTTGGACCAAGTTCGTCTCGTTCGTCCATCTTCGTCCTCCCACCAAGTTCGTCTCGTTCGTCCATCTTCGTCCTCCCATTTGATCCGTAGGCCTTCTTTGGACCAAGTTCGTCTCGTTCGTCCATCTTCGTCCTCCCATTTGATCCGTAGGCCTTCTTTGGACGAAGTTCGTCTCGTTCGTCCATCTTCGTCCTCCCATTTGATCTGTAGGTCTTCTTTGGACGAAGTTCGTCTCGTTCGTCCATCTTCGTCCTTCCACCAAGTTCGTCTCGTTCGTCCATTTTCGTCCTCCCATTTGATCCGTAGGCCTTCTTTGGGCCAAGTTCGTCTCGTTCGTGCATCTTCGTGCTCCCATTTGATCCGTAGGCCTTCTTTGGACGAAGTTCGTCTCGTTCGTCCATCTTCGTGCTCCCATTTGATCCGTAGGCCTTCTTTGGACCAAGTTCCTCTCGTTCGTCCATCTTCGTCCTCCCATTTGATCCGTATGCCTTCTTTGGACCAAGTTCGTCTCGTTCGTCCATCTTCATCCTCCCACCAAGTTCGTCTCGTTCGTCCATCTTCGTCCTCCCATTTGATCCGTAGGCCTTCTTTGGACCAAGTTCGTCTCGTTCGTCCATCTTCGTCCTCCCATTTGATCCGTAGGTCTTCTTTGGACGAAGTTCGTCTCGTTCGTCCATCTTCGTCCTCCCATTTGATCCGTAGGCCTTCTTTGGACCAAGTTCGTCTCGTTCGTCCATCTTCGTCCTCCCATTTGATCCTTAGGCCTTCTTTGGACGAAGTTCGTCTCGTTCGTCCATCTTCGTCCTCCCATTTGATCCGTAGGTCTTCTTTGGACGAAGTTCGTCTCGTTCGTCCATCTTCGTCCTCCCACCAAGTTCGTCTCGTTCGTCCATCTTCGTCCTCCCATTTGATCCGTAGGCCTTCTTTGGACCAAGTTCGTCTCGTTCGTCCATCTTTGCTTCGTCCTCCCATTTGATCCGTAGGCCTTCTTTGGACCAAGTTCGTCTCGTTCGTCCATCTTCGTCCTCCCATTTGATCCGTAGGCCTTCTTTGGGCCAAGTTCGTCTCATTCGTGCATCTTCGTCCTCCCATTTGATCCGTAGGCCTTCTTTGGACCAAGTTCGTCTCGTTCGTCCATCTTCGTCCTCCCATTTGATCCGTAGGCCTTCTTTGGACCAAGTTCGTCTCGTTCGTCCATCTTCGTCCTCCCATTTGATCCGTAGGCCTTCTTTGGACCAAGTTCGTCTCGTTCGTCCATCTTTGCTTCGTCCTCCCATTAGATCCGTAGGCCTTCTTTGGACGAAGTTCGTCTCGTTCGTGCATCTTCGTGCTCCCATTTGATCCGTAGGCCTTCTTTGGACCAAGTTCGTCTCGTTCGTCCATCTTCGTGCTCCCATTTGATCCGTAGGCCTTCTTTGGACCAAGTTCGTCTCGTTCGTCCATCTTCGTCCTCCCACCAAGTTCGTCTCGTTCGTCCATCTTCGTCCTCCCATTTGATCCGTAGGCCTTCTTTGGACCAAGTTCGTCTCGTTCGTCCATCTTCGTCCTCTCATTTGATCCGTAGGCCTTCTTTGGGCCAAGTTCGTCTCGTTCGTGCATCTTCGTCCTCCCATTTGATCCGTAGGCCTTCTGTGGACCAAGTTCGTCTCGTTCGTCCATCTTTGCTTCGTCCTCCCATTTTATCCGTAGGCCTTCTTTGGACGAAGTTCGTCTCGTTCGTCCATCTTCGTCCTCCCATTTGATCTGTAGGTCTTCTTTGGACGAAGTTCGTCTCGTTCGTCCATCTTCGTCCTTCCACCAAGTTCGTCTCGTTCGTCCATTTTCGTCCTCCCATTTGATCCGTAGGCCTTCTTTGGGCCAAGTTCGTCTCGTTCGTGCATCTTCGTGCTCCCATTTGATCCGTAGGCCTTCTTTGGACGAAGTTCGTCTCGTTCGTCCATCTTCGTGCTCCCATTTGATCCGTAGGCCTTCTTTGGACCAAGTTCGTCTCGTTCGTCCATCTTCGTGCTCCCATTTGATCCGTAGGCCTTCTTTGGACCAAGTTCCTCTCGTTCGTCCATCTTCGTCCTCCCATTTGATCCGTATGCCTTCTTTGGACCAAGTTCGTCTCGTTCGTCCATCTTCGTCCTCCCACCAAGTTCGTCTCGTTCGTCCATCTTCGTCCTCCCATTTGATCCGTAGGCCTTCTTTGGACCAAGTTCGTCTCGTTCGTCCATCTTCGTCCTCCCATTTGATCCGTAGGTCTTCTTTGGACGAAGTTCGTCTCGTTCGTCCATCTTCGTCCTCCCATTTGATCCGTAGGCCTTCTTTGGACCAAGTTCGTCTCGTTCGTCCATCTTCGTCCTCCCATTTGATCCTTAGGCCTTCTTTGGACGAAGTTCGTCTCGTTCGTCCATCTTCGTCCTCCCATTTGATCCGTAGGTCTTCTTTGGACGAAGTTCGTCTCGTTCGTCCATCTTCGTCCTCCCACCAAGTTCGTCTCGTTCGTCCATCTTCGTCCTCCCATTTGATCCGTAGGCCTTCTTTGGACCAAGTTCGTCTCGTTCGTCCATCTTTGCTTCGTCCTCCCATTTGATCCGTAGGCCTTCTTTGGACCAAGTTCGTCTCGTTCGTCCATCTTTGCTTCGTCCTCCCATTTGATCCGTAGGCCTTCTTTGGACGAAGTTCGTCTCGTTCGTGCATCTTCGTGCTCCCATTTGATCCGTAGGCCTTCTTTGGACGAAGTTCGTCTCGTTCGTCCATCTTCGTCCTCCCATTTGATCCGTAGGCCTTCTTTGGACCAAGTTCGTCTCGTTCGTCCATCTTCGTCCTCCCATTTGATCCGTAGGCCTTCTTTGGACCAAGTTCGTCTCGTTCGTCTATCTTCGTCCTCCCATTTGATCCGTAGGCCTTCTTTGGACCAAGTTCGTCTCGTTCGTCCATCTTTGCTTCCTCCTCCCTTTTGATCTGTAGGCCTTCTTTGGACGAAGTTCGTCTCGTTCGTCCATCTTCGTCCTCCCATTTGATCCGTAGGTCTTCTTTGGACGAAGTTCGTCTCGTTCGTCCATCTTCGTCCTTCCACCAAGTTCGTCTCGTTCGTCCATCTTCGTCCTCCCATTTGATCCGTAGGCCTTCTTTGGACCAAGTTCGTCTCGTTCGTCCATCTTCGTGCTCCCATTTGATCCGTAGGCCTTCTTTGGACCAAGTTCCTCTCGTTCGTCCATCTTCGTCCTCCCATTTGATCCGTATGCCTTCTTTGGACCAAGTTCGTCTCGTTCGTCCATCTTCGTCCTCCCACCAAGTTCGTCTCGTTCGTCCATCTTCGTCCTCCCATTTGATCCGTAGGCCTTCTTTGGACCAAGTTCGTCTCGTTCGTCCATCTTCGTCCTCCCATTTGATCCGTATGTCTTCTTTGGACGAAGTTCGTCTCGTTCGTCCATCTTCGTCCTCCCATTTGATCCGTAGGCCTTCTTTGGACCAAGTTCGTCTCGTTCGTCCATCTTCGTCCTCCCATTTGATCCGTAGGTCTTCTTTGGACGAAGTTCGTCTCGTTCGTCCATCTTCGTCCTCCCACCAAGTTCGTCTCGTTCGTCCATCTTCGTCGTCCCATTTGATCCGTAGGCCTTCTTTGGGCCAAGTTCGTCTCGTTCGTGGATCTTCGTCCTCCCATTTGATCCGTATGCCTTCTTTGGACCAAGTTCGTCTCGTTCGTCCATCTTTGCTTCGTCCTCCCATTTGATCCGTAGGCCTTCTTTGGACGAAGTTCGTCTCGTTCGTCCATCTTCGTCCTCCCATTTGATCCGTAGGCCTTCTTTGGACCAAGTTCATCTCGTTCGTCCATCTTTGCTTCGTCCTCCCATTTGATCCGTAGGCCTTCTTTGGACGAAGTTCGTCTCGTTCGTGCATCTTCGTGCTCCCATTTGATCCGTAGGCCTTCTTTGGACGAAGTTCGTCTCGTTCGTCCATCTTCGTGCTCCCATTTGATCCGTAGGCCTTCTTTGGACCAAGTTCGTCTCGTTCGTCCATCTTCGTCCTCCCACCTAGTTCGTCTCGTTCGTCCATCTTCGTCCTCCCATTTGATCCGTAGGCCTTCTTTGGACCAAGTTCGTCTCGTTCGTCCATCTTCGTCCTCCCATTTGATCCGTAGGCCTTCTTTGGGCCAAGTTCGTCCCGTTCGTGCATCTTCGTCCTCCCATTTGATCCGTAGGCCTTCTTTGGACGAAGTTCGTCTCGTTCGTCCATCTTCGTCCTTCCACCAAGTTCGTCTCGTTCGTCCATCTTCGTCCTCCCATTTGATCCGTAGGCCTTCTTTGGGCCAAGTTCGTCTCGTTCGTTCATCTTCGTGCTCCCATTTGATCCGTAGGCCTTCTTTGGACCAAGTTCGTCTCGTTCGTCCATCTTCGTCCTCCCATTTGATCCGTAGGTCTTCTTTGGACGAAGTTCGTCTCGTTCGTCCATCTTCGTCCTTCCACCAAGTTCGTCTCGTTCGTCCATCTTCGTCCTCCCATTTGATCCGTAGGCCTTCTTTGGGCCAAGTTCGTCTCGTTCGTGCATCTTCGTGCTCCCATTTGATCCGTAGGCCTTCTTTGGACCAAGTTCGTCTCGTTCGTCCATCTTCGTGCTCCCATTTGATCCGTAGGCCTTCTTTGGACCAAGTTCGTCTCGTTCGTCCATCTTCGTGCTCCCATTTGATCCGTAGGCCTTCTTTGGACCAAGTTCGTCTCGTTCGTCCATCTTCGTCCTCCCATTTGATCCGTAGGCCTTCTTTGGACCAAGTTCGTCTCGTTCGTCCATCTTCGTCCTCCCATTTGATCCTTAGGCCTTCTTTAGACGAAGTTCGTCTCGTTCGTCCATCTTCGTCCTCCCACCAAGTTCGTCTCGTTCGTCCATCTTCGTCCTCCCATTTGATCCGTAGGCCTTCTTTGGACCAAGTTCGTCTCGTTCGTCCATCTTCGTCCTCCCATTTGATCCGTAGGCCTTCTTTGGGCCAAGTTCGTCTCATTCGTGCATCTTCGTCCTCCCATTTGATCCGTAGGCCTTCTTTGGACGAAGTTCGTCTCGTTCGTCCATCTTCGTCCTCCCATTTGATCCGTAGGCCTTCTTTGGACCAAGTTCGTCTCGTTCGTCCATCTTTGCTTCGTCCTCCCATTTGATCCGTAGGCCTTCTTTGGACGAAGTTCGTCTCGTTCGTGCATCTTCGTGCTCCCATTTGATCCGTAGGCCTTCTTTGGACCAAGTTCGTCTCGTTCGTCCATCTTCGTCCTCCCATTTGATCCTTAGGCCTTCTTTGGACGAAGTTCGTCTCGTTCGTCCATCTTCGTCCTCCCATTTGATCCGTAGGTCTTCTTTGGACGAAGTTCGTCTCGTTCGTCCATCTTCGTCCTCCCACCAAGTTCGTCTCGTTCGTCCATCTTCGTCCTCCCATTTGATCCGTAGGCCTTCTTTGGACCAAGTTCGTCTCGTTCGTCCATCTTCGTCCTCCCATTTGATCCGTAGGCCTTCTTTGGGCCAAGTTCGTCTCGTTCGTGCATCTTCGTCCTCCCATTTGATCCGTAGGCCTTCTTTGGACCAAGTTCGTCTCGTTCGTCCATCTTTGCTTCGTCCTCCCATTTTATCCGTAGGCCTTCTTTGGACGAAGTTCGTCTCGTTCGTCCATCTTCGTCCTCCCATTTGATCTGTAGGTCTTCTTTGGACGAAGTTCGTCTCGTTCGTCCATCTTCGTCCTTCCACCAAGTTCGTCTCGTTCGTCCATTTTCGTCCTCCCATTTGATCCGTAGGCCTTCTTTGGGCCAAGTTCGTCTCGTTCGTGCATCTTCGTGCTCCCATTTGATCCGTAGGCCTTCTTTGGACGAAGTTCGTCTCGTTCGTCCATCTTCGTGCTCCCATTTGATCCGTAGGCCTTCTTTGGACCAAGTTCGTCTCGTTCGTCCATCTTCGTGCTCCCATTTGATCCGTAGGCCTTCTTTGGACCAAGTTCCTCTCGTTCGTCCATCTTCGTCCTCCCATTTGATCCGTATGCCTTCTTTGGACCAAGTTCGTCTCGTTCGTCCATCTTCGTCCTCCCACCAAGTTCGTCTCGTTCGTCCATCTTCGTCCTCCCATTTGATCCGTAGGCCTTCTTTGGACCAAGTTCGTCTCGTTCGTCCATCTTCGTCGTCCCATTTGATCCGTAGGTCTTCTTTGGACGAAGTTCGTCTCGTTCGTCCATCTTCGTCCTCCCATTTGATCCTTAGGCCTTCTTTGGACGAAGTTCGTCTCGTTCGTCCATCTTCGTCCTCCCATTTGATCCGTAGGTCTTCTTTGGACGAAGTTCGTCTCGTTCGTCCATCTTCGTCCTCCCACCAAGTTCGTCTCGTTCGTCCATCTTCGTCCTCCCATTTGATCCGTAGGCCTTCTTTGGACCAAGTTCGTCTCGTTCGTCCATCTTTGCTTCGTCCTCCCATTTGATCCGTAGGCCTTCTTTGGACCAAGTTCGTCTCGTTCGTCCATCTTCGTCCTCCCATTTGATCCTTAGGCCTTCTTTGGACGAAGTTCGTCTCGTTCGTCCATCTTCGTCCTCCCATTTGATCCGTAGGTCTTCTTTGGACGAAGTTCGTCTCGTTCGTCCATCTTCGTCCTCCCACCAAGTTCGTCTCGTTCGTCCATCTTCGTCCTCCCATTTGATCCGTAGGCCTTCTTTGGACCAAGTTCGTCTCGTTCGTCCATCTTCGTCCTCCCATTTGATCCGTAGGCCTTCTTTGGGCCAAGTTCGTCTCGTTCGTGCATCTTCGTCCTCCCATTTGATCCGTAGGCCTTCTTTGGACCAAGTTCGTCTCGTTCGTCCATCTTTGCTTCGTCCTCCCATTTTATCCGTAGGCCTTCTTTGGACGAAGTTCGTCTCGTTCGTCCATCTTCGTCCTCCCATTTGATCTGTAGGTCTTCTTTGGACGAAGTTCGTCTCGTTCGTCCATCTTCGTCCTTCCACCAAGTTCGTCTCGTTCGTCCATTTTCGTCCTCCCATTTGATCCGTAGGCCTTCTTTGGGCCAAGTTCGTCTCGTTCGTGCATCTTCGTGCTCCCATTTGATCCGTAGGCCTTCTTTGGACGAAGTTCGTCTCGTTCGTCCATCTTCGTGCTCCCATTTGATCCGTAGGCCTTCTTTGGACCAAGTTCGTCTCGTTCGTCCATCTTCGTGCTCCCATTTGATCCGTAGGCCTTCTTTGGACCAAGTTCCTCTCGTTCGTCCATCTTCGTCCTCCCATTTGATCCGTATGCCTTCTTTGGACCAAGTTCGTCTCGTTCGTCCATCTTCGTCCTCCCACCAAGTTCGTCTCGTTCGTCCATCTTCGTCCTCCCATTTGATCCGTAGGCCTTCTTTGGACCAAGTTCGTCTCGTTCGTCCATCTTCGTCGTCCCATTTGATCCGTAGGTCTTCTTTGGACGAAGTTCGTCTCGTTCGTCCATCTTCGTCCTCCCATTTGATCCTTAGGCCTTCTTTGGACGAAGTTCGTCTCGTTCGTCCATCTTCGTCCTCCCATTTGATCCGTAGGTCTTCTTTGGACGAAGTTCGTCTCGTTCGTCCATCTTCGTCCTCCCACCAAGTTCGTCTCGTTCGTCCATCTTCGTCCTCCCATTTGATCCGTAGGCCTTCTTTGGACCAAGTTCGTCTCGTTCGTCCATCTTTGCTTCGTCCTCCCATTTGATCCGTAGGCCTTCTTTGGACCAAGTTCGTCTCGTTCGTCCATCTTCGTCCTCCCATTTGATCCGTAGGCCTTCTTTGGGCCAAGTTCGTCTCATTCGTGCATCTTCGTCCTCCCATTTGATCCGTAGGCCTTCTTTGGACGAAGTTCGTCTCGTTCGTCCATCTTCGTCCTCCCATTTGATCCGTAGGCCTTCTTTGGACCAAGTTCGTCTCGTTCGTCCATCTTCGTCCTCCCATTTGATCCGTAGGCCTTCTTTGGACCAAGTTCGTCTCGTTCGTCCATCTTTGCTTCGTACTCCCATTTGATCCGTAGGCCTTCTTTGGACGAAGTTCGTCTCGTTCGTGCATCTTCGTGCTCCCATTTGATCCGTAGGCCTTCTTTGGACCAAGTTCGTCTCGTTCGTCCATCTTCGTGCTCCCATTTGATCCGTAGGCCTTCTTTGGACCAAGTTCGTCTCGTTCGTCCATCTTCGTCCTCCCACCAAGTTCGTCTCGTTCGTCCATCTTCGTCCTCCCATTTGATCCGTAGGCCTTCTTTGGACCAAGTTCGTCTCGTTCGTCCATCTTCGTCCTCCCATTTGATCCGTAGGCCTTCTTTGGGCCAAGTTCGTCTCGTTCGTGCATCTTCGTCCTCCCATTTGATCCGTAGGCCTTCTTTGGACCAAGTTCGTCTCGTTCGTCCATCTTTGCTTCGTCCTCCCATTTTATCCGTAGGCCTTCTTTGGACGAAGTTCGTCTCGTTCGTCCATCTTCGTCCTCCCATTTGATCTGTAGGTCTTCTTTGGACGAAGTTCGTCTCGTTCGTCCATCTTCGTCCTTCCACCAAGTTCGTCTCGTTCGTCCATTTTCGTCCTCCCATTTGATCCGTAGGCCTTCTTTGGGCCAAGTTCGTCTCGTTCGTGCATCTTCGTGCTCCCATTTGATCCGTAGGCCTTCTTTGGACGAAGTTCGTCTCGTTCGTCCATCTTCGTGCTCCCATTTGATCCGTAGGCCTTCTTTGGACCAAGTTCGTCTCGTTCGTCCATCTTCGTGCTCCCATTTGATCCGTAGGCCTTCTTTGGACCAAGTTCCTCTCGTTCGTCCATCTTCGTCCTCCCATTTGATCCGTATGCCTTCTTTGGACCAAGTTCGTCTCGTTCGTTCATCTTCGTCCTCCCACCAAGTTCGTCTCGTTCGTCCATCTTCGTCCTCCCATTTGATCCGTAGGCCTTCTTTGGACCAAGTTCGTCTCGTTCGTCCATCTTCGTCCTCCCATTTGATCCGTAGGTCTTCTTTGGACGAAGTTCGTCTCGTTCGTCCATCTTCGTCCTCCCATTTGATCCTTAGGCCTTCTTTGGACGAAGTTCGTCTCGTTCGTCCATCTTCGTCCTCCCATTTGATTCGTAGGTCTTCTTTGGACGAAGTTCGTCTCGTTCGTCCATCTTCGTCCTCCCACCAAGTTCGTCTCGTTCGTCCATCTTCGTCCTCCCATTTGATCCGTAGGCCTTCTTTGGACCAAGTTCGTCTCGTTCGTCCATCTTTGCTTCGTCCTCCCATTTGATCCGTAGGCCTTCTTTGGACCAAGTTCGTCTCGTTCGTCCATCTTCGTCCTCCCATTTGATCCGTAGGCCTTCTTTGGGCCAAGTTCGTCTCATTCGTGCATCTTCGTCCTCCCATTTGATCCGTAGGCCTTCTTTGGACGAAGTTCGTCTCGTTCGTCCATCTTCGTCCTCCCATTTGATCCGTAGGCCTTCTTTGGACCAAGTTCGTCTCGTTCGTCCATCTTCGTCCTCCCATTTGATCCGTAGGCCTTCTTTGGACCAAGTTCGTCTCGTTCGTCCATCTTTGCTTCGTCCTCCCATTTGATCCGTAGGCCTTCTTTGGACGAAGTTCGTCTCGTTCGTGCATCTTCGTGCTCCCATTTGATCCGTAGGCCTTCTTTGGACCAAGTTCGTCTCGTTCGTCCATCTTCGTGCTCCCATTTGATCCGTAGGCCTTCTTTGGACCAAGTTCGTCTCGTTCGTCCATCTTCGTCCTCCCACCAAGTTCGTCTCGTTCGTCCATCTTCGTCCTCCCATTTGATCCGTAGGCCTTCTTTGGACCAAGTTCGTCTCGTTCGTCCATCTTCGTCCTCCCATTTGATCCGTAGGCCTTCTTTGGGCCAAGTTCGTCTCGTTCGTGCATCTTCGTCCTCCCATTTGATCCGTAGGCCTTCTTTGGACCAAGTTCGTCTCGTTCGTCCATCTTTGCTTCGTCCTCCCATTTTATCCGTAGGCCTTCTTTGGACGAAGTTCGTCTCGTTCGTCCATCTTCGTCCTCCCATTTGATCTGTAGGTCTTCTTTGGACGAAGTTCGTCTCGTTCGTCCATCTTCGTCCTTCCACCAAGTTCGTCTCGTTCGTCCATTTTCGTCCTCCCATTTGATCCGTAGGCCTTCTTTGGGCCAAGTTCGTCTCGTTCGTGCATCTTCGTGCTCCCATTTGATCCGTAGGCCTTCTTTGGACGAAGTTCGTCTCGTTCGTCCATCTTCGTGCTCCCATTTGATCCGTAGGCCTTCTTTGGACCAAGTTCGTCTCGTTCGTCCATCTTCGTGCTCCCATTTGATCCGTAGGCCTTCTTTGGACCAAGTTCGTCTCGTTCGTCCATCTTCGTCCTCCCACCAAGTTCGTCTCGTTCGTCCATCTTCGTCCTCCCATTTGATCCGTAGGCCTTCTTTGGACCAAGTTCGTCTCGCTCGTCCATCTTCGTCCTCCCATTTGATCCGTAGGTCTTCTTTGGACGAAGTTCGTCTCGTTCGTCCATCTTGGTCCTCCCATTTGATCCGTAGGCCTTCTTTGGACCAAGTTCGTCTCGTTCGTCCATCTTCGTCCTCCCATTTGATCCTTAGGTCTTCTTTGGACGAAGTTCGTCTCGTTCGTCCATCTTCGTCCTCCCACCAAGTTCGTCTCGTTCGTCCATCTTCGTCCTCCCATTTGATCCGTAGGCCTTCTTTGGACCAAGTTCATCTCGTTCGTCCATCTTTGCTTCGTCCTCCCATTTGATCCGTAGGCCTTCTTTGGACCAAGTTCGTCTCGTTCGTCCATCTTTGCTTCGTCCTCCCATTTGATCCGTAGGCCTTCTTTGGACGAAGTTCGTCTCGTTCGTGCATCTTCGTGCTCCCATTTGATCCGTAGGCCTTCTTTGGACGAAGTTCGTCTCGTTCGTCCATCTTCGTCCTCCCATTTGATCCGTAGGCCTTCTTTGGACCAAGTTCGTCTCGTTCGTCCATCTTTGCTTCGTCCTCCCATTTGATCCGTAGGCCTTCTTTGGACGAAGTTCGTCTCGTTCGTGCATCTTCGTGCTCCCATTTGATCCGTAGGCCTTCTTTGGACCAAGTTCGTCTCGTTCGTCCATCTTCGTCCTCCCATTTGATCCGTAGGCCTTCTTTGGACCAAGTTCGTCTCGTTCGTCCATCTTCGTCCTCCCACCAAGTTCGTCTCGTTCGTCCATCTTCGTCCTCCCATTTGATCCGTAGGCCTTCTTTGGACCAAGTTCGTCTCGTTCGTCCATCTTCGTCCTCCCATTTGATCCGTAGGCCTTCTTTGGGCCAAGTTCGTCTCGTTCGTGCATCTTCGTCCTCCCATTTGATCCGTAGGCCTTCTTTGGACCAAGTTCGTCTCGTTCGTCCATCTTTGCTTCGTCCTCCCATTTTATCCGTAGGCCTTCTTTGGACGAAGTTCGTCTCGTTCGTCCATCTTCGTCCTCCCATTTGATCTGTAGGTCTTCTTTGGACGAAGTTCGTCTCGTTCGTCCATCTTCGTCCTTCCGCCAAGTTCGTCTCGTTCGTCCATTTTCGTCCTCCCATTTGATCCGTAGGCCTTCTTTGGGCCAAGTTCGTCTCGTTCGTGCATCTTCGTGCTCCCATTTGATCCGTAGGCCTTCTTTGGACGAAGTTCGTCTCGTTCGTCCATCTTCGTGCTCCCATTTGATCCGTAGGCCTTCTTTGGACCAAGTTCGTCTCGTTCGTCCATCTTCGTGCTCCCATTTGATCCGTAGGCCTTCTTTGGACCAAGTTCCTCTCGTTCGTCCATCTTCGTCCTCCCATTTGATCCGTATGCCTTCTTTGGACCAAGTTCGTCTCGTTCGTCCATCTTCGTCCTCCCACCAAGTTCGTCTCGTTCGTCCATCTTCGTCCTCCCATTTGATCCGTAGGCCTTCTTTGGACCAAGTTCGTCTCGCTCGTCCATCTTCGTCCTCCCATTTGATCCGTAGGTCTTCTTTGGACGAAGTTCGTCTCGTTCGTCCATCTTCGTCCTCCCATTTGATCCGTAGGCCTTCTTTGGACCAAGTTCGTCTCGTTCGTCCATCTTCGTCCTCCCATTTGATCCTTAGGCCTTCTTTGGACGAAGTTCGTCTCGTTCGTCCATCTTCGTCCTCCCATTTGATCCGTAGGTCTTCTTTGGACGAAGTTCGTCTCGTTCGTCCATCTTCGTCCTCCCACCAAGTTCGTCTCGTTCGTCCATCTTCGTCCTCCCATTTGATCCGTAGGCCTTCTTTGGACCAAGTTCGTCTCGTTCGTCCATCTTTGCTTCGTCCTCCCATTTGATCCGTAGGCCTTCTTTGGACCAAGTTCGTCTCGTTCGTCCATCTTTGCTTCGTCCTCCCATTTGATCCGTAGGCCTTCTTTGGACGAAGTTCGTCTCGTTCGTGCATCTTCGTGCTCCCATTTGATCCGTAGGCCTTCTTTGGACGAAGTTCGTCTCGTTCGTCCATCTTCGTCCTCCCATTTGATCCGTAGGCCTTCTTTGGACCAAGTTCGTCTCGTTCGTCCATCTTCGTCCTCCCATTTGATCCGTAGGCCTTCTTTGGACCAAGTTCGTCTCGTTCGTCCATCTTTGCTTCGTCCTCCCATTTGATCCGTAGGCCTTCTTTGGACAAAGTTCGTCTCGTTCGTGCATCTTCGTGCTCCCATTTGATCCGTAGGCCTTCTTTGGACGAAGTTCGTCTCGTTCGTCCATCTTCGTGCTCCCATTTGATCCGTAGGCCTTCTTTGGACCAAGTTCGTCTCGTTCGTCCATCTTCGTCCTCCCATTTGATCCGTAGGTCTTCTTTGGACGAAGTTCGTCTCGTTCGTCCATCTTCGTCCTCCCATTTGATCCGTAGGCCTTCTTTGGGCCAAGTTCGTCTCGTTCGTGCATCTTCGTCCTCCCATTTGATCCGTAGGCCTTCTTTGGACCAAGTTCGTCTCGTTCGTCCATCTTTGCTTCGTCCTCCCATTTGATCCGTAGGCCTTCTTTGGACGAAGTTCGTCTCGTTCGTCCATCTTCCTCCTCCCATTTGATCCTTAGGCCTTCTTTGGACGAAGTTCGTCTCGTTCGTCCATCTTCGTCCTCCCATTTGATCCGTAGGTCTTCTTTGGACGAAGTTCGTCTCGTTCGTCCATCTTCGTCCTTCCACCAAGTTCGTCTCGTTCATCAATCTTCATCCTCCCATTTGATCCGTAGGCCTTCTTTGGGCCAAGTTCGTCTCGTTCGTGCATCTTCGTGCTCCCATTTGATCCGTAGGCCTTCTTTGGACTAAGTTCGTCTCGTTCGTCCATCTTCGTCCTCCCATTTGATCGGTAGGCCTTCTTTGGACGAAGTTCGTCTCGTTCGTCCATCTTCGTGCTCCCATTTGATCCGTCGGCCTTCTTTGGACCAAGTTCCTCTCGTTCGTCCATCTTCGTCCTCCCATTTGATCCGTATGCCTTCTTTGGACCAAGTTCGTCTCGTTCGTCCATCTTCGTCCTCCCATTTGATCCGTAGGCCTTCTTTGGGCCAAGTTCGTCTCATTCGTGCATCTTCGTCCTCCCATTTGATCCGTAGGCCTTCTTTGGACGAAGTTCGTCTCGTGCGTCCATCTTCGTCCTCCCATTTGATCGGTAGGCCTTCTTTGGACGAAGTTCGTCTCGTTCGTCCATCTTCGTGCTCCCATTTGATCCGTAGGCCTTCTTTGGACCAAGTTCGTCTCGTTCGTCCATCTTCGTGCTCCCATTTGATCCGTAGGCCTTCTTTGGACCAAGTTCCTCTCGTTCGTCCATCTTCGTCCTCCCATTTGATCCGTATGCCTTCTTTGGACCAAGTTCGTCTCGTTCGTCCATCTTCGTCCTCCCATTTGATCCGTAGGCCTTCTTTGGACCAAGTTCGTCTCGTTCGTCCATCTTCGTCCTCCCATTTGATCCGTAGGCCTTCTTTGGACCAAGTTCGTCTCGTTCGTCCATCTTTGTCCTCCCATTTGATCCTTAGGCCTTCTTTAGACGAAGTTCGTCTCGTTCGTCCATCTTCGTCCTCCCACCAAGTTTGTCTCGTTCGTCCATCTTCGTCCTCCCATTTGATCCGTAGGCCTTCTTTGGACCAAGTTCGTCTCGTTCGTCCATCTTCGTCCTCCCATTTGATCCGTAGGCCTTCTTTGGGCCAAGTTCGTCTCGTTCGTGCATCTTCGTCCTCCCATTTGATCCGTAGGCCTTCTTTGGACGAAGTTCGTCTCGTTCGTCCATCTCCGTCCTCCCATTTGATCCGTAGGCCTTCTTTGCACCAAGTTCGTCTCGTTCGTCCATCTTCGTCCTCCCATTTGATCCGTAGGCCTTCTTTGGACGAAGTTCGTCTCGTTCGTCCATCTTCGTCCTCCCATTTGATCCGTAGGCCTTCTTTGGACCAAGTTCGTCTCGTTCGTCCATCTTCGTCCTCCCATTTGATCCGTAGGCCTTCTGTGGACGAAGTTCGTCTCGTTCGTCCATCTTCGTCCTCCCATTTGATCCTTAGGCCTTCTCTGGACCAAGTTCGTCTCGTTCGTCCATCTTCGTCCTCCCATTAGATCCGTAGGCCTTCTTTGGACGAAGTTCCTCTCGTTCGTCCATCTTCGTCCTCCCATTTGATCCGTAGGCCTTCTTTGGACCAAGTTCATCTCGTTCGTCCATCTTCGTCCTCCCATTTGATCCGTATGCCTTCTTTGGACCAAGTTCGTCTCATTCGTGCATCTTCGTCCTCCCATTTGAACCGTAGGCCTTCTTTGGGCCAAGTTCGTCTCATTCGTGCATCTTCGTCCTCCCATTTGATCCGTAGGCCTTCTTTGGACGAAGTTCGTCTCGTGCGTCCATCTTCGTCCTCCCATTTGATCGGTAGGCCTTCTTTGGACGAAGTTCGTCTCGTTCGTCCATCTTCGTGCTCCCATTTGATCCGTAGGCCTTCTTTGGACCAAGTTCGTCTCGTTCGTCCATCTTCGTGCTCCCATTTGATCCGTAGGCCTTCTTTGGACCAAGTTCCTCTCGTTCGTCCATCTTCGTCCTCCCATTTGATCCGTATGCCTTCTTTGGACCAAGTTCGTCTCGTTCGTCCATCTTCGTCCTCCCATTTGATCCGTAGGCCTTCTTTGGACCAAGTTCGTCTCGTTCGTCCATCTTCGTCCTCCCATTTGATCCGTAGGCCTTCTTTGGACCAAGTTCGTCTCGTTCGTCCATCTTTGTCCTCCCATTTGATCCTTAGGCCTTCTTTAGACGAAGTTCGTCTCGTTCGTCCATCTTCGTCCTCCCACCAAGTTTGTCTCGTTCGTCCATCTTCGTCCTCCCATTTGATCCGTAGGCCTTCTTTGGACCAAGTTCGTCTCGTTCGTCCATCTTCGTCCTCCCATTTGATCCGTAGGCCTTCTTTGGGCCAAGTTCGTCTCGTTCGTGCATCTTCGTCCTCCCATTTGATCCGTAGGCCTTCTTTGGATGAAGTTCGTCTCGTTCGTCCATCTCCGTCCTCCCATTTGATCCGTAGGCCTTCTTTGCACCAAGTTCGTCTCGTTCGTCCATCTTCGTCCCCCCATTTGATCCGTAGGCCTTCTTTGGACGAAGTTCGTCTCGTTCGTCCATCTTCGTCCTCCCATTTGATCCGTAGGCCTTCTTTGGACCAAGTTCGTCTCGTTCGTCCATCTTCGTCCTCCCATTTGATCCGTAGGCCTTCTGTGGACGAAGTTCGTCTCGTTCGTCCATCTTCGTCCTCCCATTTGATCCTTAGGCCTTCTCTGGACCAAGTTCGTCTCGTTCGTCCATCTTCGTCCTCCCATTAGATCCGTAGGCCTTCTTTGGACGAAGTTCCTCTCGTTCGTCCATCTTCGTCCTCCCATTTGATCCGTAGGCCTTCTTTGGACCAAGTTCATCTCGTTCGTCCATCTTCGTCCTCCCATTTGATCCGTATGCCTTCTTTGGACCAAGTTCGTCTCGTTCGTCCATCTTCGTCCTCCCATTTGATCCGTAGGCCTTCTTTGGGCCAAGTTCGTCTCGTTCGTCCATCTTCGTCCTCCCATTTGATCCTTAGGCCTTCCATGGACGAAGTTCGTCTCGTTCGTCCATCTTCGTCCTCCCATTTGATCCGTAGGCCTTCTTTGGACCAAGTTCGTCTCGTTCGTCCATCTTCGTCCTCCCATTTGATCCGTAGGCCTTCTTTGGACGACGTTCGTCTCGTTCGTGCATCTTCGTGCTCCCATTTGATCCGTAGGCCTTCTTTGGACGAAGTTCGTCTCGTTCGTCCATCTTCGTGCTCCCAATTGATCCGTAGGCCTTCTTTGGACCAAGTTCGTCTCGTTCGTCCATCTTCGTGCTCCCATTTGATCCGTAGGCCTTCTTTGGACCAAGTTCCTCTCGTTCGTCCATCTTCGTCCTCCCATTTGATCCGTATGCCTTCTTTGGACCAAATTCGTCTCCTTCGTCCATCTTCGTCCTCCCATTTGATCCGTAGGCCTTCTTTGGACCAAGTTCGTCTCGTTCGTCCATCTTCGTCCTCCCATTTGATCCTTAGGCCTTCTTTGGACGAAGTTCGTCTCGTTCGTCCATCTTCGTCCTCCCATTTGATCCGTAGGTCTTCTTTGGACGAAGTTCGTCTCGTTCGTCCATCTTCGTCCTCCCACCAAGTTCGTCTCGTTCGTCCATCTTCGTCCTCCCATTTGATCCGTAGGCCTTCTTTGGGCCAAGTTCGTCTCGTTCGTGCATCTTCGTCCTCCCATTTGATCCGTAGGCCTTCTTTGGACCAAGTTCGTCTCGTTCGTCCATCTTTCCTTCGTCCTCCCATTTGATCCGTAGGCCTTCTTTGGACGAAGTTCGTCTCGTTCGTCCATCTTCGTCCTCCCATTTGATCCGTAGGCCTTCTTTGGACCAAGTTCGTCTCGTTCGTCCATCTTCGTCCTCCCATTTGATCCGCAGGCCTTCTTTGGACCAAGTTCGTCTC
This sequence comes from Glycyrrhiza uralensis, assembly GCA_030159175.1. Lineage (NCBI taxonomy): Eukaryota > Viridiplantae > Streptophyta > Magnoliopsida > Fabales > Fabaceae > Glycyrrhiza > Glycyrrhiza uralensis. The sequence goes on along the minus strand of BRZY01000016.1, from coordinate 645,430 downwards.
GTTCGTCCATCTTTGCTTCCTCCTCCCATTTGATCCGTAGGCCTTCTTTGGACGAAGTTCGTCTCGTTCGTGCATCTTCGTACTCCCATTTGATCCGTAGGCCTTCTTTGGACGAAGTTCGTCTCGTTCGTCCATCTTCGTGCTCCCATTTGATCCGTAGGCCTTCTTTGGACCAAGTTCATCTCGTTCGTCCATCTTCGTGCTCCCATTTGATCCGTAGGCCTTCTTTGGACCAAGTTCCTCTCGTTCGTCCATCTTCGTCCTCCCATTTGATCCGTATGCCTTCTTTGGACCAAGTTCGTCTCGTTCGTCCATCTTCGTGCTCCCATTTGATCCGTAGGCCTTCTTTGGACCAAGTTCATCTCGTTCGTCCATCTTCGTCCTCCCACCAAGTTCGTCTCGTTCGTCCATCTTCGTCCTCCCATTTGATCCGTAGGCCTTCTTTGGGCCAAGTTCGTCTCGTTCGTGCATCTTCGTCCTCCCATTTGATCCGTAGGTCTTCTTTGGACGAAGTTCGTCTCGTTCGTCCATCTTCGTCCTCCCACCAAGTTCGTCTCGTTCGTCCATCTTCGTCCTCCCATTTGATCCGTAGGCCTTCTTTGGGCCAAGTTCGTCTCGTTCGTGCATCTTCGTCCTCCCATTTGATCCGTAGGCCTTCTTTGGACCAAGTTCGTCTCGTTCGTCCATCTTTGCTTCGTCCTCCCATTTGATCCGTAGGCCTTCTTTGGACGAAGTTCGTCTCGTTCGTCCATCTTCGTCCTCCCATTTGATCCGTAGGCCTTCATAGGACCAAGTTCGTCTCGTTCGTCCATCTTTGCTTCGTCCTCCCATTTGATCCGTAGGCCTTCTTTGGACGAAGTTCGTCTCGTTCGTCCATCTTCGTGCTCCCAATTGATCCGTAGGCCTTCTTTGGACCAAGTTCGTCTCGTTCGTCCATCTTCGTGCTCCCATTTGATCCGTAGGCCTTCTTTGGACCAAGTTCCTCTCGTTCGTCCATCTTCGTCCTCCCATTTGATCCGTATGCCTTCTTTGGACCAAATTCGTCTCCTTCGTCCATCTTCGTCCTCCCATTTGATCCGTAGGCCTTCTTTGGACCAAGTTCGTCTCGTTCGTCCATCTTCGTCCTCCCATTTGATCCTTAGGCCTTCTTTGGACGAAGTTCGTCTCGTTCGTCCATCTTCGTCCTCCCATTTGATCCGTAGGTCTTCTTTGGACGAAGTTCGTCTCGTTCGTCCATCTTCGTCCTCCCACCAAGTTCGTCTCGTTCGTCCATCTTCGTCCTCCCATTTGATCCGTAGGCCTTCTATGGGCCAAGTTCGTCTCGTTCGTCCATCTTCGTCCTCCCATTTGATCCGTAGGCCTTCTTTGGATCAAGTTCGTCTCATTCGTCCATCTTTGCTTCGTCCTCCCATTTGATCCGTAGGCCTTCTTTGGACGAAGTTCGTCTCGTTCGTCCATCTTCGTCCTCCCATTTGATCCGTAGGCCTTCTTTGGACCAAGTTCGTCTCGTTCGTCCATCTTCGTCCTCCCATTTGATCCGCAGGCCTTCTTTGGACCAAGTTCGTCTCGTTCGTCCATCTTTGCTTCCTCCTCCCATTTGATCCGTAGGCCTTCTTTGGACGAAGTTCGTCTCGTTCGTGCATCTTCGTGCTCCCATTTGATCCGTAGGCCTTCTTTGGACGAAGTTCGTCTCGTTCGTCCATCTTCGTGCTCCCATTTGATCCGTAGGCCTTCTTTGGACCAAGTTCGTCTCGTTCGTCCATCTTCGTGCTCCCATTTGATCCGTAGGCCTTCTTTGGACCAAGTTCCTCTCGTTCGTCCATCTTCGTCCTCCCATTTGATCCGTATGCCTTCTTTGGACCAAGTTCGTCTCGTTCGTCCATCTTCGTGCTCCCATTTGATCCGTAGGCCTTCTTTGGACCAAGTTCGTCTCGTTCGTCCATCTTCGTCCTCCCACCAAGTTCGTCTCGTTCGTCCATCTTCGTCCTCCCATTTGATCCGTAGGCCTTCTTTGGGCCAAGTTCGTCTCGTTCGTGCATCTTCGTCCTCCCATTTGATCCGTAGGTCTTCTTTGGACGAAGTTCGTCTCGTTCGTCCATCTTTGCTTCGTCCTCCCATTTGATCCGTAGGCCTTCTTTGGACGAAGTTCGTCTCGTTCGTCCATCTTCGTCCTCCCATTTGATCCGTAGGCCTTCTTTGGACGAAGTTCATCTCGTTCGTGCATCTTCGTGCTCCCATTTGATCCGTAGGCCTTCTTTGGACGAAGTTCGTGTCGTTCGTCCATCTTCGTGCTCCCATTTGATCCGTAGGCCTTCTTTGGACCAAGTTCGTCTCATTCGTCCATCTTCGTCCTCCCACCAAGTTCGTCTCGTTCGTCCATCTTCGTCCTCCCATTTGATCCGTAGGCCTTCTTTGGGCCAAGTTCGTCTCGTTCGTGCATCTTCGTCCTCCCATTTGATCCGTAGGCCTTCTTTGGACCAAGTTCGTCTCGTTCGTCCATCTTTGCTTCGTCCTCCCATTTGATCCGTAGGCCTTCTTTGGACGAAGTTCATCTCGTTCGTCCATCTTCGTCCTCCCATTTGATCCGTAGGCCTTCTTTGGACCAAGTTCGTCTCGTTCGTCCATCTTTGCTTCGTCCTCCCATTTGATCCGTAGGCCTTCTTTGGACCAAGTTCGTCTCGTTCGTCCATCTTTGCTTCGTCCTCCCATTTGATCCGTAGGCCTTCTTTGGACGAAGTTCGTCTCGTTCGTCCATCTTCGTGCTCCCATTTGATCCGTAGGCCTTCTTTGGACCAAGTTCGTCTCGTTCGTCCATCTTCGTGCTCCCATTTGATCCGTAGGCCTTCTTTGGACCAAGTTCCTCTCGTTCGTCCATCTTCGTCCTCCCATTTGATCCGTATGCCTTCTTTGGACCAAGTTCGTCTCGTTCGTCCATCTTTGCTTCCTCCTCCCATTTGATCCGTAGGCCTTCTTTGGACGAAGTTCGTCTCGTTCGTGCATCTTCGTGCTCCCATTTGATCCGTTGGCCTTCTTTGGACGAAGTTCGTCTCGTTCGTCCATCTTCGTGCTCCCATTTGATCCGTAGGCCTTCTTTGGACCAAGTTCGTCTCGTTCGTCCATCTTCGTGCTCCCATTTGATCCGTAGGCCTTCTTTGGACCAAGTTCCTCTCGTTCGTCCATCTTCGTCCTCCCATTTGATCCGTATGCCTTCTTTGGACCAAGTTCGTCTCGTTCGTCCATCTTCGTGCTCCCATTTGACCCGTAGGCCTTCTTTGGACCAAGTTCGTCTCGTTCGTCCATCTTCGTCCTCCCACCAAGTTCGTCTCGTTCGTCCATCTTCGTCCTCCCATTTGATCCGTAGGCCTTCTTTGGGCCAAGTTCGTCTCGTTCGTGCATCTTCGTCCTCCCATTTGATCCGTAGGTCTTCTTTGGACGAAGTTCGTCTCGTTCGTCCATCTTCGTCCTCCCACCAGGTTCGTCTCGTTCGTCCATCTTCGTCCTCCCATTTGATCCGTAGGCCTTCTTTGGGCCAAGTTCGTCTCGTTCGTGCATCTTCGTCCTCCCATTTGATCCGTAGGCCTTCTTTGGACCAAGTTCGTCTCGTTCGTCCATCTTTGCTTCGTCCTCCCATTTGATCCGTAGGCCTTCTTTGGACGAAGTTCGTCTCGTTCGTCCATCTTCGTCCTCCCATTTGATCCGTAGGCCTTCATAGGACCAAGTTCGTCTCGTTCGTCCATCTTTGCTTCGTCCTCCCATTTGATCCGTAGGCCTTCTTTGGACGAAGTTCGTCTCGTTCGTCCATCTTAGTGCTCCCAATTGATCCGTAGGCCTTCTTTGGACCAAGTTCGTCTCGTTCGTCCATCTTCGTGCTCCCATTTGATCCGTAGGCCTTCTTTGGACCAAATTCGTCTCCTTCGTCCATCTTCGTCCTCCCATTTGATCCGTAGGCCTTCTTTGGACCAAGTTCGTCTCGTTCGTCCATCTTCGTCCTCCCATTTGATCCTTAGGCCTTCTTTGGACGAAGTTCGTCTCGTTCGTCCATCTTCGTCCTCCCATTTGATCCGTAGGTCTTCTTTGGACGAAGTTCGTCTCGTTCGTCCATCTTCGTCCTCCCACCAAGTTCGTCTCGTTCGTCCATCTTCGTCCTCCCATTTGATCCGTAGGCCTTCTTTGGGCCAAGTTCGTCTCGTTCGTCCATCTTCGTCCTCCCATTTGATCCGTAGGCCTTCTTTGGATCAAGTTCGTCTCATTCGTCCATCTTTGCTTCGTCCTCCCATTTGATCCGTAGGCCTTCTTTGGACGAAGTTCGTCTCGTTCGTCCATCTTCGTCCTCCCATTTGATCCGTAGGCCTTCTTTGGACCAAGTTCGTCTCGTTCGTCCATCTTCGTCCTCCCATTTGATCCGCAGGCCTTCTTTGGACCAAGTTCGTCTCGTTCGTCCATCTTTGCTTCCTCCTCCCATTTGATCCGTAGGCCTTCTTTGGACGAAGTTCGTCTCGTTCGTGCATCTTCGTGCTCCCATTTGATCCGTAGGCCTTCTTTGGACGAAGTTCGTCTCGTTCGTCCATCTTCGTGCTCCCATTTGATCCGTAGGCCTTCTTTGGACCAAGTTCGTCTCGTTCGTCCATCTTCGTGCTCCCATTTGATCCGTAGGCCTTCTTTGGACCAAGTTCCTCTCGTTCGTCCATCTTCGTCCTCCCATTTGATCCGTATGCCTTCTTTGGACCAAGTTCGTCTAGTTCGTCCATCTTCGTGCTCCCATTTGATCCGTAGGCCTTCTTTGGACCAAGTTCGTCTCGTTCGTCCATCTTCGTCCTCCCACCAAGTTCGTCTCGTTCGTCCATCTTCGTCCTCCCATTTGATCCGTAGGCCTTCTTTGGGCCAAGTTCGTCTCGTTCGTGCATCTTCGTCCTCCCATTTGATCCGTAGGTCTTCTTTGGACGAAGTTCGTCTCGTTCGTCCATCTTCGTCCTCCCACCAGGTTCGTCTCGTTCGTCCATCTTCGTCCTCCCATTTGATCCGTAGGCCTTCTTTGGGCCAAGTTCGTCTCGTTCGTGCATCTTCGTCCTCCCATTTGATCCGTAGGCCTTCTTTGGACCAAGTTCGTCTCGTTCGTCCATCTTTGCTTCGTCCTCCCATTTGATCCGTAGGCCTTCTTTGGACGAAGTTCGTCTCGTTCGTCCATCTTCGTCCTCCCATTTGATCCGTAGGCCTTCATAGGACCAAGTTCGTCTCGTTCGTCCATCTTTGCTTCGTCCTCCCATTTGATCCGTAGGCCTTCTTTGGACGAAGTTCGTCTCGTTCGTCCATCTTAGTGCTCCCAATTGATCCGTAGGCCTTCTTTGGACCAAGTTCGTCTCGTTCGTCCATCTTCGTGCTCCCATTTGATCCGTAGGCCTTCTTTGGACCAAATTCGTCTCCTTCGTCCATCTTCGTCCTCCCATTTGATCCGTAGGCCTTCTTTGGACCAAGTTCGTCTCGTTCGTCCATCTTCGTCCTCCCATTTGATCCTTAGGCCTTCTTTGGACGAAGTTCGTCTCGTTCGTCCATCTTCGTCCTCCCATTTGATCCGTAGGTCTTCTTTGGACGAAGTTCGTCTCGTTCGTCCATCTTCGTCCTCCCACCAAGTTCGTCTCGTTCGTCCATCTTCGTCCTCCCATTTGATCCGTAGGCCTTCTTTGGGCCAAGTTCGTCTCGTTCGTCCATCTTCGTCCTCCCATTTGATCCGTAGGCCTTCTTTGGATCAAGTTCGTCTCATTCGTCCATCTTTGCTTCGTCCTCCCATTTGATCCGTAGGCCTTCTTTGGACGAAGTTCGTCTCGTTCGTCCATCTTCGTCCTCCCATTTGATCCGTAGGCCTTCTTTGGACCAAGTTCGTCTCGTTCGTCCATCTTCGTCCTCCCATTTGATCCGCAGGCCTTCTTTGGACCAAGTTCGTCTCGTTCGTCCATCTTTGCTTCCTCCTCCCATTTGATCCGTAGGCCTTCTTTGGACGAAGTTCGTCTCGTTCGTGCATCTTCGTGCTCCCATTTGATCCGTAGGCCTTCTTTGGACGAAGTTCGTCTCGTTCGTCCATCTTCGTGCTCCCATTTGATCCGTAGGCCTTCTTTGGACCAAGTTCGTCTCGTTCGTCCATCTTCGTGCTCCCATTTGATCCGTAGGCCTTCTTTGGACCAAGTTCCTCTCGTTCGTCCATCTTCGTCCTCCCATTTGATCCGTATGCCTTCTTTGGACCAAGTTCGTCTAGTTCGTCCATCTTCGTGCTCCCATTTGATCCGTAGGCCTTCTTTGGACCAAGTTCGTCTCGTTCGTCCATCTTCGTCCTCCCACCAAGTTCGTCTCGTTCGTCCATCTTCGTCCTCCCATTTGATCCGTAGGCCTTCTTTGGGCCAAGTTCGTCTCGTTCGTGCATCTTCGTCCTCCCATTTGATCCGTAGGTCTTCTTTGGACGAAGTTCGTCTCGTTCGTCCATCTTCGTCCTCCCACAAAGTTCGTCTCGTTCGTCCATCTTCGTCCTCCCATTTGATCCGTAGGCCTTCTTTGGGCCAAGTTCGTCTCGTTCGTGCATCTTCGTCCTCCCATTTGATCCGTAGGCCTTCTTTGGACCAAGTTCGTCTCGTTCGTCCATCTTTGCTTCGTCCTCCCATTTGATCCGTAGGCCTTCTTTGGACGAAGTTCGTCTCGTTCGTCCATCTTCGTCCTCCCATTTGATCTGTAGGCCTTCTTTGGACGAAGTTCGTCTCGTTCGTGCATCTTCGTGCTCCCATTTGATCCGTAGGCCTTCTTTGGACGAAGTTCGTGTCGTTCGTCCATCTTCGTGCTCCCATTTGATCCGTAGGCCTTCTTTGGACCAAGTTCGTCTCGTTCGTCCATCTTCGTCCTCCCACCAAGTTCGTCTCGTTCGTCCATCTTCGTCCTCCCATTTGATCCGTAGGCCTTCTTTGGGCCAAGTTCGTCTCGTTCGTGCATCTTCGTCCTCCCATTTGATCCGTAGGCCTTCTTTGGACCAAGTTCGTCTCGTTCGTCCATCTTTGCTTCGTCCTCCCATTTGATCCGTAGGCCTTCTTTGGACGAAGTTCATCTCGTTCGTCCATCTTCGTCCTCCCATTTGATCCGTAGGCCTTCTTTGGACCAAGTTCGTCTCGTTCGTCCATCTTTGCTTCGTCCTCCCATTTGATCCGTAGGCCTTCTTTGGACCAAGTTCGTCTCGTTCGTCCATCTTTGCTTCGTCCTCCCATTTGATCCGTAGGCCTTCTTTGGACCAAGTTCCTCTCGTTCGTCCATCCTCGTCCTCCCATTTGATCCGTATGCCTTCTTTGGACCAAGTTCGTCTCGTTCGTCCATCTTCGTCCTCCCATTTGATCCGTAGGCCTTCTTTGGACCAAGTTCGTCTCGTTCGTCCATCTTCGTCCTCCCACCAAGTTCGTCTCGTTCGTCCATCTTCGTCCTCCCATTTGATCCGTAGGCCTTCTTTGGACCAAGTTCGTCTCGTTCGTCCATCTTCGTCCTCCCATTTGATCCGTAGGCCTTCTTTGGGCCAAGTTCGTCTCGTTCGTGCATCTTCGTCCTCCCATTTGATCCGTAGGCCTTCTTTGGACGAAGTTCGTCTCGTTCGTCCATCTTCGTGCTCCCATTTGATCCGTATGCCTTCTTTGGACGAAGTTCGTCTCGTTCGTCCATCTTCGTGCTCCCATTTGATCCGTAGGCCTTCTTTGGACCAAGTTCGTCTCGTTCGTCCATCTTCGTGCTCCCATTTGATCCGTAGGCCTTCTTTGGACCAAGTTCCTCTCGTTCGTCCATCTTCGTCCTCCCATTTGATCCGTATGCCTTCTTTGGACCAAGTTCGTCTCGTTCGTCCATCTTCGTCCTCCCATTTGATCCGTAGGCCTTCTTTGGACCAAGTTCGTCTCGTTCGTCCATCTTCGTCCTCCCATTTGATCCTTAGGCCTTCTTTGGACGAAGTTCGTCTCGTTCGTCCATCTTCGTCCTCCCACCAAGTTCGTCTCGTTCGTCCATCTTCGTCCTCCCATTTGATCCGTAGGCCTTCTTTGGACCAAGTTCGTCTCGTTCGTCCATCTTCGTCCTCCCATTTGATCCGTAGGCCTTCTTTGGGCCAAGTTCGTCTCGTTCGTGCATCTTCGTCCTCCCATTTGATCCGTAGGCCTTCTTTGGACCAAGTTCGTCTCGTTCGTCCATCTTTGCTTCGTCCTCCCATTTGATCCGTAGGCCTTCTTTGGACGAAGTTCGTCTCGTTCGTCCATCTTCGTCCTCCCATTTGATCCGTAGGCCTTCTTTGGACCAAGTTCGTCTCGTTCGTCCATCTTCCTCCTCCCATTTGATCCGTAGGCCTTCATAGGACCAAGTTCGTCTCGTTCGTCCATCTTTGCTTCGTCCTCCCATTTGATCCGCAGGCCTTCTTTGGACGAAGTTCGTCTCGTTCGTGCATCTTCGTGCTCCCATTTGATCCGTAGGCCTTCTTTGGAACAAGTTCGTCTCGTTCGTCCATCTTCGTCCTCCCATTTGATCCGTAGGCCTTCTTTGGACCAAGTTCGTCTCGTTCGTCCATCTTCCTCCTCCCATTTGATCCGTAGGCCTTCTTTGGACGAAGTTCCTCTCGTTCGTCCATCTTCGTCCTCCCATTTGATCCGTAGGCCTTCTTTGGACCAAGTTCATCTCGTTCGTCCATCTTCGTCCTCCCATTTGATCCGTAGGCCTTCTTTGGACGAAGTTCGTCTCGTTCGTCCATCTTCGTCCTCCCATTTGATCCGTAGGCCTTCTTTGGACCAAGTTCGTCTCGTTCGTCCATCTTCGTCTTCCCATTTGATCCGTAGGCCTTCTTTGGACGAAGTTCCTCTCGTTCGTCCATCTTCGTCCTCCCATTTGATCCGTAGGCCTTCTTTGGACCAAGTTCATCTCGTTCGTCCATCTTCGTCCTCCCATTTGATCCGTATGCCTTCTTTGGACCAAGTTCGTCTCGTTCGTCCATCTTCGTCCTCCCATTTGATCCGTAGGCCTTCTTTGGGCCAAGTTCGTCTCGTTCGCCCATCTTCGTCCTCCCATTTGATCCTTAGGCCTTCTTTGGACGAAGTTCGTCTCGTTCGTCCATCTTCGTCCTCCCATTTGATCCGTAGGCCTTCTTTGGACCAAGTTCGTCTCGTTCGTCCATCTTCGTCCTCCCATTTGATCCGTAGCCTTCTTTGGACGAAGTTCGTCTCGTTCGTGCATCTTCGTGCTCCCATTTGATCCGTAGGCCTTCTTTGGACGAAGTTCGTCTCGTTCGTCCATCTTCGTGCTCCCAATTGATCCGTAGGCCTTCTTTGGACCAAGTTCGTCTCGTTCGTCCATCTTCGTGCTCCCATTTGATCCGTAGGCCTTCTTTGGACCAAGTTCCTCTCGTTTGTCCATCTTCGTCCTCCCATTTGATCCGTATGCCTTCTTTGGACCAAATTCGTCTCCTTCGTCCATCTTCGTCCTCCCATTTGATTCGTAGGCCTTCTTTGGACCAAGTTCGTCTCGTTCGTCCATCTTCGTCCTCCCATTTGATCCTTAGGCCTTCTTTGGACGAAGTTCGTCTCGTTCGTCCATCTTCGTCCTCCCATTTGATCCGTAGGTCTTCTTTGGACGAAGTTCGTCTCGTTCGTCCATCTTCGTCCTCCCACCAAGTTCGTCTCGTTCGTCCATCTTCGTCCTCCCATTTGATCCGTAGGCCTTCTTTGGGCCAAGGTCGTCTCGTTCGTGCATCTTCGTCCTCCCATTTGATCCGTAGGCCTTCTTTGGACCAAGTTCGTCTCGTTCGTCCATCTTTGCTTCGTCCTCCCATTTGATCCGTAGGCCTTCTTTGGACGAAGTTCGTCTCGTTCGTCCATCTTCGTCCTCCCATTTGATCCGTAGGCCTTCTTTGGACCAAGTTCGTCTCGTTCGTCCATCTTCGTCCTCCCATTTGATCCGCAGGCCTTCTTTGGACCAAGTTCGTCTCGTTCGTCCATCTTTGCTTCCTCCTCCCATTTGATCCGTAGGCCTTCTTTGGACGAAGTTCGTCTCGTTCGTGCATCTTCGTGCTCCCATTTGATCCGTAGGCCTTCTTTGGACGAAGTTTGTCTCGTTCGTCCATCTTCGTGCTCCCATTTGATCCGTAGGCCTTCTTTGGACCAAGTTCATCTCGTTCGTCCATCTTTGCTTCGTCCTCCCATTTGATCCGTAGGCCTTCTTTGGACCAAGTTCCTCTCGTTCGTCCATCTTCGTCCTCCCATTTGATCCGTATGCCTTCTTTGGACCAAGTTCGTCTCGTTCGTCCATCTTCGTGCTCCCATTTGATCCGTAGGCCTTCTTTGGACCAAGTTCGTCTCGTTCGTCCATCTTCGTCCTCCCACCAAGTTCGTCTCGTTCGTCCATCTTCGTCCTCCCATTTGATCCGTAGGCCTTCTTTGGACCAAGTTCGTCTCGTTCGTCCATCTTCGTCCTCCCATTTGATCCGTAGGTCTTCTTTGGACGAAGTTTGTCTCGTTCGTCCATCTTCGTCCTCCCATTTGATCCGTAGGTCTTCTTTGGACGAAGTTCGTCTCGTTCGTCCATCTTCGTCCTCCCACCAAGTTCGTCTCGTTCGTCCATCTTCGTCCTCCCATTTGATCCGCAGGCCTTCTTTGGGCCAAGTTCGTCTCGTTCGTGCATCTTCGTCCTCCCATTTGATCCGTAGACCTTCTTTGGACCAAGTTCGTCTCGTTCGTCCATCTTTGCTTCGTCCTCCCATTTGATCCGTAGGCCTTCTTTGGACCAAGTTCATCTCGTTCGTCCATCTTCGTCCTCCCATTTGATCCGTAGGCCTTCTTTGGACCAAGTTCGTCTCGTTCGTCCATCTTTGCTTCGTCCTCCCATTTGATCCGTAGGCCTTCTTTGGACCAAGTTCGTCTCGTTCGTCCATCTTTGCTTCGTCCTCCCATTTGATCCGTAGGCCTTCTTTGGACCAAGTTCCTCTCGTTCGTCCATCTTCGTCCTCCCATTTGATCCGTATGCCTTCTTTGGACCAAGTTCGTCTCGTTCGTCCATCTTCGTCCTCCCATTTGATCCGTAGGCCTTCTTTGGACCAAGTTCGTCTCGTTCGTCCATCTTCGTCCTCCCACCAAGTTCGTCTCGTTCGTCCATCTTCGTCCTCCCATTTGATCCGTAGGCCTTCTTTGGACCAAGTTCGTCTCGTTCGTCCATCTTCGTCCTCCCATTTGATCCGTAGGCCTTCTTTGGGCCAAGTTCGTCTCGTTCGTGCATCTTCGTCCTCCCATTTGATCCGTAGGCCTTCTTTGGACGAAGTTCGTCTCGTTCGTCCATCTTCGTGCTCCCATTTGATCCGTAGGCCTTCTTTGGACGAAGTTCGTCTCGTTCGTCCATCTTCGTGCTCCCATTTGATCCGTAGGCCTTCTTTGGACCAAGTTCGTCTCGTTCGTCCATCTTCGTGCTCCCATTTGATCCGTAGGCCTTCTTTGGACCAAGTTCCTCTCGTTCGTCCATCTTCGTCCTCCCATTTGATCCGTATGCCTTCTTTGGACCAAGTTCGTCTCGTTCGTCCATCTTCGTCCTCCCATTTGATCCGTAGGCCTTCTTTGGACCAAGTTCGTCTCGTTCGTCCATCTTCGTCCTCCCATTTGATCCTTAGGCCTTCTTTGGACGAAGTTCGTCTCGTTCGTCCATCTTCGTCCTCCCACCAAGTTCGTCTCGTTCGTCCATCTTCGTCCTCCCATTTGATCCGTAGGCCTTCTTTGGACCAAGTTCGTCTCGTTCGTCCATCTTCGTCCTCCCATTTGATCCGTAGGCCTTCATTGGGCCAAGTTCATCTCGTTCGTGCATCTTCGTCCTCCCATTTGATCCGTAGGCCTTCTTTGGACCAAGTTCGTCTCGTTCGTCCATCTTTGCTTCGTCCTCCCATTTGATCCGTAGGCCTTCTTTGGACGAAGTTCGTCTCGTTCGTCCATCTTCGTCCTCCCATTTGATCTGTAGGCCTTCTTTGGACCAAGTTCGTCTCGTTCGTCCATCTTCGTCCTCCCATTTGATCCGTAGGCCTTCATAGGACCAAGTTCGTCTCGTTCGTCCATCTTTGCTTCGTCCTCCCATTTGATCCGCAGGCCTTCTTTGGACGAAGTTCGTCTCGTTCGTGCATCTTCGTGCTCCCATTTGATCCGTAGGCCTTCTTTGGACCAAGTTCGTCTCGTTCGTCCATCTTCGTCCTCCCATTTGATCCGTAGGCCTTCTTTGGACCAAGTTCGTCTCGTTCGTCCATCTTCCTCCTCCCATTTGATCCGTAGGCCTTCTTTGGACGAAGTTCCTCTCGTTCGTCCATCTTCGTCCTCCCATTTGATCCGTAGGCCTTCTTTGGACCAAGTTCATCTCGTTCGTCCATCTTCGTCCTCCCATTTGATCCGTAGGCCTTCTTTGGACGAAGTTCGTCTCGTTCGTCCATCTTCGTCCTCCCATTTGATCCGTAGGCCTTCTTTGGACCAAGTTCCTCTCGTTCGTCCATCTTCGTCCTCCCATTTGATCCGTATGCCTTCTTTGGACCAAGTTCGTCTCGTTCGTCCATCTTCGTCCTCCCATTTGATCCGTAGGCCTTCTTTGGACCAAGTTCCTCTCGTTCGTCCATCTTCGTCCTCCCATTTGATCCGTATGCCTTCTTTGGACCAAGTTCGTCTCGTTCGTCCATCTTCGTCCTCCCATTTGATCCGTAGGCCTTCTTTGGACCAAGTTCGTCTCGTTCGTCCATCTTCGTCCTCCCACCAAGTTCGTCTCGTTCGTCCATCTTCGTCCTCCCATTTGATCCGTAGGCCTTCTTTGGACCAAGTTCGTCTCGTTCGTCCATCTTCGTCCTCCCATTTGATCCGTAGGCCTTCTTTGGGCCAAGTTCGTCTCGTTCGTGCATCTTCGTCCTCCCATTTGATCCGTAGGCCTTCTTTGGACGAAGTTCGTCTCGTTCGTCCATCTTCGTGCTCCCATTTGATCCGTAGGCCTTCTTTGGACGAAGTTCGTCTCGTTCGTCCATCTTCGTGCTCCCATTTGATCCGTAGGCCTTCTTTGGACCAAGTTCGTCTCGTTCGTCCATCTTCGTGCTCCCATTTGATCCGTAGGCCTTCTTTGGACCAAGTTCCTCTCGTTCGTCCATCTTCGTCCTCCCATTTGATCCGTATGCCTTCTTTGGACCAAGTTCGTCTCGTTCGTCCATCTTCGTCCTCCCATTTGATCCGTAGGCCTTCTTTGGACCAAGTTCGTCTCGTTCGTCCATCTTCGTCCTCCCATTTGATCCTTAGGCCTTCTTTGGACGAAGTTCGTCTCGTTCGTCCATCTTCGTCCTCCCACCAAGTTCGTCTCGTTCGTCCATCTTCGTCCTCCCATTTGATCCGTAGGCCTTCTTTGGACCAAGTTCGTCTCGTTCGTCCATCTTCGTCCTCCCATTTGATCCGTAGGCCTTCATTGGGCCAAGTTCATCTCGTTCGTGCATCTTCGTCCTCCCATTTGATCCGTAGGCCTTCTTTGGACCAAGTTCGTCTCGTTCGTCCATCTTTGCTTCGTCCTCCCATTTGATCCGTAGGCCTTCTTTGGACGAAGTTCGTCTCGTTCGTCCATCTTCGTCCTCCCATTTGATCTGTAGGCCTTCTTTGGACCAAGTTCGTCTCGTTCGTCCATCTTCGTCCTCCCATTTGATCCGTAGGCCTTCATAGGACCAAGTTCGTCTCGTTCGTCCATCTTTGCTTCGTCCTCCCATTTGATCCGCAGGCCTTCTTTGGACGAAGTTCGTCTCGTTCGTGCATCTTCGTGCTCCCATTTGATCCGTAGGCCTTCTTTGGACCAAGTTCGTCTCGTTCGTCCATCTTCGTCCTCCCATTTGATCCGTAGGCCTTCTTTGGACCAAGTTCGTCTCGTTCGTCCATCTTCCTCCTCCCATTTGATCCGTAGGCCTTCTTTGGACGAAGTTCCTCTCGTTCGTCCATCTTCGTCCTCCCATTTGATCCGTAGGCCTTCTTTGGACCAAGTTCATCTCGTTCGTCCATCTTCGTCCTCCCATTTGATCCGTAGGCCTTCTTTGGACGAAGTTCGTCTCGTTCGTCCATCTTCGTCCTCCCATTTGATCCGTAGGCCTTCTTTGGACCAAGTTCGTCTCGTTCGTCCATCTTCGTCTTCCCATTTGATCCGTAGGCCTTCTTTGGACGAAGTTCCTCTCGTTCGTCCATCTTCGTCCTCCCATTTGATCCGTAGGCCTTCTTTGGACCAAGTTCATCTCGTTCGTCCATCTTCGTCCTCCCATTTGATCCGTAGGCCTTCTTTGGACCAAGTTCGTCTCGTTCGTCCATCTTCGTCCTCCCATTTGATCCGTAGGCCTTCTTTGGGCCAAGTTCGTCTCGTTCGTCCATCTTCGTCCTCCCATTTGATCCTTAGGCCTTCTTTGGACGAAGTTCGTCTCGTTCGTCCATCTTCGTCCTCCCATTTGATCCGTAGGCCTTCTTTGGACCAAGTTCGTCTCGTTCGTCCATCTTCGTCCTCCCATTTGATCCGTAGGCCTTCTTTGGACGAAGTTCGTCTCGTTCGTCCATCTTCGTGCTCCCATTTGATCCGTAGGCCTTCTTTGGACGAAGTTCGTCTCGTTCGTCCATCTTCGTGCTCCCAATTGATCCGTAGGCCTTCTTTGGACCAAGTTCGTCTCGTTCGTCCATCTTCGTGCTCCCATTTGATCCGTAGGCCTTCTTTGGACCAAGTTCCTCTCGTTCGTCCATCTTCGTCCTCCCATTTGATCCGTATGCCTTCTTTGGACCAAATTCGTCTCCTTCGTCCATCTTCGTCCTCCCATTTGATTCGTAGGCCTTCTTTGGACCAAGTTCGTCTCGTTCGTCCATCTTCGTCCTCCCATTTGATCCTTAGGCCTTCTTTGGACGAAGTTCGTCTCGTTCGTCCATCTTCGTCCTCCCATTTGATCCGTAGGTCTTCTTTGGACGAAGTTCGTCTCGTTCGTCCATCTTCGTCCTCCCACCAAGTTCGTCTCGTTCGTCCATCTTCGTCCTCCCATTTGATCCGTAGGCCTTCTTTGGGCCAAGTTCGTCTCGTTCGTGCATCTTCGTCCTCCCATTTGATCCGTAGGCCTTCTTTGGACCAAGTTCGTCTCGTTCGTCCATCTTTGCTTCGTCCTCCCATTTGATCCGTAGGCCTTCTTTGGACGAAGTTCGTCTCGTTCGTCCATCTTCGTCCTCCCATTTGATCCGTAGGCCTTCTTTGGACCAAGTTCGTCTCGTTCGTCCATCTTCGTCCTCCCATTTGATCCGCAGGCCTTCTTTGGACCAAGTTCGTCTCGTTCGTCCATCTTCGTGTTCCCATTTGATCCGTAGGCCTTCTTTGGACCAAGTTCATCTCGTTCGTCCATCTTTGCTTCGTCCTCCCATTTGATCCGTAGGCCTTCTTTGGACCAAGTTCCTCTCGTTCGTCCATCTTCGTCCTCCCATTTGATCCGTATGCCTTCTTTGGACCAAGTTCGTCTCGTTCGTCCATCTTCGTGCTCCCATTTGATCCGTAGGCCTTCTTTGGACCAAGTTCGTCTCGTTCGTCCATCTTCGTCCTCCCACCAAGTTCGTCTCGTTCGTCCATCTTCGTCCTCCCATTTGATCCGTAGGCCATCTTTGGACCAAGTTCGTCTCGTTCGTCCATCTTCGTCCTCCCATTTGATCCGTAGGTCTTCTTTGGACGAAGTTTGTCTCGTTCGTCCATCTTCGTCCTCCCATTTGATCCGTAGGTCTTCTTTGGACGAAGTTCGTCTCGTTCGTCCATCTTCGTCCTCCCACCAAGTTCGTCTCGTTCGTCCATCTTCGTCCTCCCATTTGATCCGCAGGCCTTCTTTGGGCCAAGTTCGTCTCGTTCGTGCATCTTCGTCCTCCCATTTGATCCGTAGACCTTCTTTGGACCATGTTCGTCTCGTTCGTCCATCTTTGCTTCGTCCTCCCATTTGATCCGTAGGCCTTCTTTGGACGAAGTTCGTCTCGTTCGTCCATCTTCGTCCTCCCATTTGATCCGTAGGCCTTCTTTGGACCAAGTTCGTCTCGTTCGTCCAACTTCGTCCTCCCATTTGATCCGTAGGCCTTCATAGGACCAAGTTCGTCTCGTTCGTCCATCTTTGCTTCGTCCTCCCATTTGATCCGTAGGCCTTCTTTGGACGAAGTTCGTCTCGTTCGTGCATCTTCGTGCTCCCATTTGATCCGTAGGCCTTCTTTGGACGAAGTTCGTGTCGTTCGTCCATCTTCGTCCTCCCATTTGATCCGTAGGCCTTCTTTGGGCCAAGTTCTTCTCGTTCGTCCATCTTTGCTTCGTCCTCCCATTTGATCCGTAGGCCTTCTTTTGACGAAGTTCATCTCGTTCGTCCATCTTCGTCCTCCCATTTGATCCGTAGGCCTTCTTTGGACAAAGTTCGTCTCGTTCGTCCATCTTTGCTTCGTCCTCCCATTTGATCCGTAGGCCTTCTTTGGACCAAGTTCGTCTCGTTCGTCCATCTTTGCTTCGTCCTCCCATTTGATCCGTAGGCCTTCTTTTGACGAAGTTCCTCTCGTTCGTCCATCTTCGTCCTCCCATTTGATCCGTAGGCCTTCTTTGGACCAAGTTCGTCTCGTTCGTCCATCTTTGCTTCGTCCTCCCATTTGATCCGTAGGCCATCTGTGGACCAAGTTCCTCTCGTTCGTCCATCTACGTCCTCCCATTTGATCCGTATGCCTTCTTTGGACCAAGTTCGTCTCGTTCGTCCATCTTCGTCCTCCCATTTGATCCGTAGGCCTTCTTTGGACCAAGTTCGTCTCGTTCGTCCATCTTCGTCCTCCCACCAAGTTCGTCTCGTTCGTCCATCTTCGTCCTCCCATTTGATCCGTAGGCCTTCTTTGGACCAAGTTCGTCTCGTTCGTCCATCTTCGTCCTCCCATTTGATCCGTAGGCCTTCTTTGGGCCAAGTTCGTCTCGTTCGTGCATCTTCGTCCTCCCATTTGATCCGTAGGCCTTCTTTGGACGAAGTTCGTCTCGTCCGTCCATCTTCGTGCTCCCATTTGATCCGTAGGCCTTCTTTGGACGAAGTTCGTCTCGTTCGTCCATCTTCGTGCTCCCATTTGATCCGTAGGCCTTCTTTGGACCAAGTTCGTCTCGTTCGTCCATCTTCGTGCTCCCATTTGATCCGTAGGCCTTCTTTGGACCAAGTTCGTCTCGTTCGTCCATCTTCGTCCTCCCACCAAGTTCGTCTCGTTCGTCCATCTTCGTCCTCCCATTTGATCCGTAGGCCTTCTTTGGACCAACTTCGTCTCGTTCGTCCATCTTCGTCCTCCCATTTGATCCGTAGGTCTTCTTTGGACGAAGTTTGTCTCGTTCGTCCATCTTCGTCCTCCCATTTGATCCGTAGGTCTTCTTTGGACGAAGTTCGTCTCGTTCGTCCATCTTCGTCCTCCCACCAAGTTCGTCTCGTTCGTCCATCTTCGTCCTCCCATTTGATCCGCAGGCCTTCTTTGGGCCAAGTTCGTCTCGTTCGTGCATCTTCGTCCTCCCATTTGATCCGTAGACCTTCTTTGGACCAAGTTCGTCTCGTTCGTCCATCTTTGCTTCGTCCTCCCATTTGATCCGTAGGCCTTCTTTGGACGAAGTTCGTCTCGTTCGTCCATCTTCGTCCTCCCATTTGATCCGTAGGCCTTCTTTGGACCAAGTTCGTCTCGTTCGTCCAACTTCGTCCTCCCATTTGATCCGTAGGCCTTCATAGGACCAACTTCGTCTCGTTCGTCCATCTTTGCTTCGTCCTCCCATTTGATCCGTAGGCCTTCTTTGGACGAAGTTCGTCTCGTTCGTGCATCTTCGTGCTCCCATTTGATCCGTAGGCCTTCTTTGGACGAAGTTCGTGTCGTTCGTCCATCTTCGTGCTCCCATTTGATCCGTAGGCCTTCTTTGGACCAAGTTCGTCTCGTTCGTCCATCTTCGTCCTCCCATTTGATCCGTAGGCCTTCTTTGGGCCAAGTTCTTCTCGTTCGTCCATCTTTGCTTCGTCCTCCCATTTGATCCGTAGGCCTTCTTTTGACGAAGTTCATCTCGTTCGTCCATCTTCGTCCTCCCATTTGATCCGTAGGCCTTCTTTGGACCAAGTTCGTCTCATTCGTCCATCTTTGCTTCGTCCTCCCATTTGATCCGTAGGCCTTCTTTGGACCAAGTTCGTCTCGTTCGTCCATCTTTGCTTCGTCCTCCCATTTGATCCGTAGGCCTTCTTTTGACGAAGTTCCTCTCGTTCGTCCATCTTCGTCCTCCCATTTGATCCGTAGGCCTTCTTTGGACCAAGTTCGTCTCGTTCGTCCATCTTTGCTTCGTCCTCCCATTTGATCCGTAGGCCTTCTTTGGACCAAGTTCGTCTCGTTCGTCCATCTTTGCTTCGTCCTCCCATTTGATCCGTAGGCCTTCTTTGGACCAAGTTCCTCTCGTTCGTCCATCTACGTCCTCCCATTTGATCCGTATGCCTTCTTTGGACCAAGTTCGTCTCGTTCGTCCATCTTCGTCCTCCCATTTGATCCGTAGGCCTTCTTTGGACCAAGTTCGTCTCGTTCGTCCATCTTCGTCCTCCCACCAAGTTCGTCTCGTTCGTCCATCTTCGTCCTCCCATTTGATCCGTAGGCCTTCTTTGGACCAAGTTCGTCTCGTTCGTCCATCTTCGTCCTCCAATTTGATCCGTAGGCCTTCTTTGGGCCAAGTTCGTCTCGTTCGTGCATCTTCGTCCTCCCATTTGATCCGTAGGCCTTCTTTGGACGAAGTTCGTCTCGTCCGTCCATCTTCGTGCTCCCATTTGATCCGTAGGCCTTCTTTGGACGAAGTTCGTCTCGTTCGTCCGTCTTCGTGCTCCCATTTGATCCGTAGGCCTTCTTTGGACCAAGTTCGTCTCGTTCGTCCATCTTCGTGCTCCCATTTGATCCGTAGGCCTTCTTTGGACCAAGTTCCTCTCGTTCGTCCATCTTCGTCCTCCCATTTGATCCGTATGCCTTCTTTGGACCAAGTTCGTCTCGTTCGTCCATCTTCGTCCTCCCATTTGATCCGTAGGCCTTCTTTGGACCAAGTTCGTCTCGTTCGTCCATCTTCGTCCTCCCATTTGATCCTTAGGCCTTCTTGGGACGAAGTTCGTCTCGATCGTCCGTCTTCGTCCTCCCACCAAGTTCGTCTCGTTCGTCCATCTTCGTCCTCCCATTTGATCCGTAGGCCTTCTTTGGACCAAGTTCGTCTCGTTCGTCCATCTTCGTCCTCCCATTTGATCCGTAGGCCTTCTTTGGGCCAAGTTCGTCTCGTTCGTGCATCTTCGTCCTCCCATTTGATCCGTAGGCCTTCTTTGGAACAAGTTCGTCTCGTTCGTCCATCTTTGCTTCGTCCTCCCATTTGATCTGTAGGCCTTCTTTGGACGAAGTTCGTCTCGTTCGTCCATCTTCGTCCTCCCATTTGATCCGTAGGCCTTCTTTGGACCAAGTTCGTCTCGTTCGTCCATCTTCGTCCTCCCATTTGATCCGTAGGCCTTCATAGGACCAAGTTCGTCTCGTTCGTTCATCTTTGCTTCGTCCTCCCATTTGATCCGTAGGCCTTCTTTGGACGAAGTTCGTCTCGTTCGTGCATCTTCGTGCTCCCATTTGATCCGTAGGCCTTCTTTGGACCAAGTTCGTCTCGTTCGTCCATCTTCGTCCTCCCATTTGATCCGTAGGCCTTCTTTGGACCAAGTTCGTCTCGTTCGTCCAACTTCGTCCTCCCATTTGATCCGTAGGCCTTCATAGGACCAAGTTCGTCTCGTTCGTCCATCTTTGCTTCGTCCTCCCATTTGATCCGTAGGCCTTCTTTGGACGAAGTTCGTCTCGTTCGTGCATCTTCGTGCTCCCATTTGATCCGTAGGCCTTCTTTGGACGAAGTTCGTGTCGTTCGTCCATCTTCGTGCTCCCATTTGATCCGTAGGCCTTCTTTGGACCAAGTTCGTCTCGTTCGTCCATCTTCGTCCTCCCATTTGATCCGTAGGCCTTCTTAGGGCCAAGTTCTTCTCGTTCGTCCATCTTTGCTTCGTCCTCCCATTTGATCCGTAGGCCTTCTTTTGACGAAGTTCATCTCGTTCGTCCATCTTCGTCCTCCCATTTGATCCGTAGGCCTTCTTTGGACCAAGTTCGTCTCGTTCGTCCATCTTTGCTTCGTCCTCCCATTTGATCCGTAGGCCTTCTTTGGACCAAGTTCGTCTCGTTCGTCCATCTTTGCTTCGTCCTCCCATTTGATCCGTAGGCCTTCTTTTGACGAAGTTCCTCTCGTTCGTCCATCTTCGTCCTCCCATTTGATCCGTAGGCCTTCTTTGGACCAAGTTCGTCTCGTTCGTCCATCTTTGCTTCGTCCTCCCATTTGATCCGTAGGCCTTCTTTGGACCAAGTTCGTCTCGTTCGTCCATCTTTGCTTCGTCCTCCCATTTGATCCGTAGGCCTTCTTTGGACCAAGTTCCTCTCGTTCGTCCATCTACGTCCTCCCATTTGATCCGTATGCCTTCTTTGGACCAAGTTCGTCTCGTTCGTCCATCTTCGTCCTCCCATTTGATCCGTAGGCCTTCTTTGGACTAAGTTCGTCTCGTTCGTCCATCTTCGTCCTCCCACCAAGTTCGTCTCGTTCGTCCATCTTCGTCCTCCCATTTGATCCGTAGGCCTTCTTTGGACCAAGTTCGTCTCGTTCGTCCATCTTCGTCCTCCCATTTGATCCGTAGGCCTTCTTTGGGCCAAGTTCGTCTCGTTCGTGCATCTTCGTCCTCCCATTTGATCCGTAGGCCTTCTTTGGACGAAGTTCGTCTCGTCTGTCCATCTTCGTGCTCCCATTTGATCCGTAGGCCTTCTTTGGACGAAGTTCGTCTCGTTCGTCCATCTTCGTGCTCCCATTTGATCCGTAGGCCTTCTTTGGACCAAGTTCGTCTCGTTCGTCCATCTTCGTGCTCCCATTTGATCCGTAGGCCTTCTTTGGACCAAGTTCGTCTCGTTCGTCCATCTTCGTCCTCCCACCAAGTTCGTCTCGTTCGTCCATCTTCGTCCTCCCATTTGATCCGTAGGCCTTCTTTGGACCAAGTTCGTCTCGTTCGTCCATCTTCGTCCTCCCATTTGATCCGTAGGTCTTCTTTGGACGAAGTTTGTCTCGTTCATCCATCTTCGTCCTCCCATTTGATCCGTAGGTCTTCTTTGGACGAAGTTCGTCTCGTTCGTCCATCTTCGTCCTCCCACCAAGTTCGTCTCGTTCGTCCATCTTCGTCCTCCCATTTGATCCGCAGGCCTTCTTTGGGCCAAGTTCGTCTCGTTCGTGCATCTTCGTCCTCCCATTTGATCCGTAGACCTTCTTTGGACCAAGTTCGTCTCGTTCGTCCATCTTTGCTTCGTCCTCCCATTTGATCCGTAGGCCTTCTTTGGACGAAGTTCGTCTCGTTCGTCCATCTTCGTCCTCCCATTTGATCCGTAGGCCTTCTTTGGACCAAGTTCGTCTCGTTCGTCCAACTTCGTCCTCCCATTTGATCCGTAGGCCTTCATAGGACCAACTTCGTCTCGTTCGTCCATCTTTGCTTCGTCCTCCCATTTGATCCGTAGGCCTTCTTTGGACGAAGTTCGTCTCGTTCGTGCATCTTCGTGCTCCCATTTGATCCGTAGGCCTTCTTTGGACGAAGTTCGTGTCGTTCGTCCATCTTCGTGCTCCCATTTGATCCGTAGGCCTTCTTTGGACCAAGTTCGTCTCGTTCGTCCATCTTCGTCCTCCCATTTGATCCGTAGGCCTTCTTTGGGCCAAGTTCTTCTCGTTCGTCCATCTTTGCTTCGTCCTCCCATTTGATCCGTAGGCCTTCTTTTGACGAAGTTCATCTCGTTCGTCCATCTTCGTCCTCCCATTTGATCCGTAGGCCTTCTTTGGACCAAGTTCGTCTCGTTCGTCCATCTTTGCTTCGTCCTCCCATTTGATCCGTAGGCCTTCTTTGGACCAAGTTCGTCTCGTTCGTCCATCTTTGCTTCGTCCTCCCATTTGATCCGTAGGCCTTCTTTTGACGAAGTTCCTCTCGTTCGTCCATCTTCGTCCTCCCATTTGATCCGTAGGCCTTCTTTGGACCAAGTTCGTCTCGTTCGTCCATCTTTGCTTCGTCCTCCCATTTGATCCGTAGGCCTTCTTTGGACCAAGTTCGTCTCGTTCGTCCATCTTTGCTTCGTCCTCCCATTTGATCCGTAGGCCTTCTTTGGACCAAGTTCCTCTCGTTCGTCCATCTACGTCCTCCCATTTGATCCGTATGCCTTCTTTGGACCAAGTTCGTCTCGTTCGTCCATCTTCGTCCTCCCATTTGATCCGTAGGCCTTCTTTGGACCAAGTTCGTCTCGTTCGTCCATCTTCGTCCTCCCACCAAGTTCGTCTCGTTCGTCCATCTTCGTCCTCCCATTTGATCCGTAGGCCTTCTTTGGACCAAGTTCGTCTCGTTCGTGCATCTTCGTCCTCCCATTTGATCCGTAGGCCTTCTTTGGACGAAGTTCGTCTCGTCCGTCCGTCTTCGTGCTCCCATTTGATCCGTAGGCCTTCTTTGGACCAAGTTCGTCTCGTTCGTCCATCTTCGTGCTCCCATTTGATCCGTAGGCCTTCTTTGGACCAAGTTCCTCTCGTTCGTCCATCTTCGTCCTCCCATTTGATCCGTATGCCTTCTTTGGACCAAGTTCGTCTCGTTCGTCCATCTTCGTCCTCCCATTTGATCCGTAGGCCTTCTTTGGACCAAGTTCGTCTCGTTCGTCCATCTTCGTCCTCCCACCAAGTTCGTCTCGTTCGTGCATCTTCGTCCTCCCATTTGATCCGTAGGCCTTCTTTGGACGAAGTTCGTCTCGTCCGTCCGTCTTCGTGCTCCCATTTGATCCGTAGGCCTTCTTTGGACCAAGTTCGTCTCGTTCGTCCATCTTCGTGCTCCCATTTGATCCGTAGGCCTTCTTTGGACCAAGTTCGTCTCGTTCGTCCATCTTCGTGCTCCCATTTGATCCGTAGGCCTTCTTTGGACCAAGTTCCTCTCGTTCGTCCATCTTCGTCCTCCCATTTGATCCGTATGCCTTCTTTGGACCAAGTTCGTCTCGTTCGTCCATCTTCGTCCTCCCATTTGATCCGTAGGCCTTCTTTGGACCAAGTTCGTCTCATTCGTCCATCTTCGTCCTCCCATTTGATCCTTAGGCCTTCTTTGGACGAAGTTCGTCTCGATCGTCCATCTTCGTCCTCCCACCAAGTTCGTCTCGTTCGTCCATCTTCGTCCTCCCATTTGATCCGTAGGCCTTCTTTGGACCAAGTTCGTCTCGTTCGTCCATCTTCGTCCTCCCATTTGATCCGCAGGCCTTCTTTGGGCCAAGTTCGTCTCGTTCGTGCATCTTCGTCCTCCCATTTGATCCGTAGGCCTTCTTTGGACCAAGTTCGTCTCGTTCGTCCATCTTTGCTTCGTCCTCCCATTTGATCCGTAGGCCTTCTTTGGACGAAGTTCGTCTCGTTCGTCCATCTTCGTCCTCCCATTTGATCCGTAGGCCTTCTTTGGACCAAGTTCGTCTCGTTCGTCCATCTTCGTCCTCCCATTTGATCCGTAGGCCTTCATAGGACCAAGTTCGTCTCGTTCGTTCATCTTTGCTTCGTCCTCCCATTTGATCCGTAGGCCTTCTTTGGACGAAGTTCGTCTCGTTCGTGCATCTTCGTGCTCCCATTTGATCCGTAGGCCTTCTTTGGACCAAGTTCGTCTCGTTCGTCCATCTTCGTCCTCCCATTTGATCCGTAGGCCTTCTTTGGACCAAGTTCGTCTCGTTCGTCCATCTTTGCTTCGTCCTCCCATTTGATCCATAGGCCTTCTTTGGACCAAGTTCGTCTCGTTCGTCCATCTTTGCTTCGTCCTCCCATTTGATCCGTAGGCCTTCTTTGGACGAAGTTCGTCTCGTTCGTCCATCTTCGTCCTCCCATTTGATCCGTAGGCCTTCTTTGGACCAAGTTCGTCTCGTTCGTCCATCTTCGTCCTCCCATTTGATCCGTAGGCCTTCATAGGACCAAGTTCGTCTCGTTCGTTCATCTTTGCTTCGTCCTCCCATTTGATCCGTAGGCCTTCTTTGGACGAAGTTCGTCTCGTTCGTGCATCTTCGTGCTCCCATTTGATCCGTAGGCCTTCTTTGGACCAAGTTCGTCTCGTTCGTCCATCTTCGTCCTCCCATTTGATCCGTAGGCCTTCATAGGACCAAGTTCGTCTCGTTCGTTCATCTTTGCTTCGTCCTCCCATTTGATCCGTAGGCCTTCTTTGGACGAAGTTCGTCTCGTTCGTGCATCTTCGTGCTCCCATTTGATCCGTAGGCCTTCTTTGGACCAAGTTCGTCTCGTTCGTCCATCTTCGTCCTCCCATTTGATCCGTAGGCCTTCTTTGGACCAAGTTCGTCTCGTTCGTCCATCTTTGCTTCGTCCTCCCATTTGATCCATAGGCCTTCTTTGGACCAAGTTCGTCTCGTTCGTCCATCTTTGCTTCGTCATCCCATTTGATCCGTAGGCCTTCTTTGGACGAAGTTCGTCCATCTTCGTCCTCCCATTTGATCCGTAGGCCTTCTTTGGACCAAGTTCGTCTCGTTCGTCCATCTTCGTCCTCCCATTTGATCCGTAGGCCTTCTTTGGACGAAGTTCGTCTCGTTCGTCCATCTTCGTCCTCCCATTTGATCCGTAGGCCTTCTTCGGACCAAGTTCGTCTCGTTCGTCCATCTTCGTCTTCCCATTTGATCCGTAGGCCTTGTGTGGACGAAGTTCCTCTCGTTCGTCCATCTTCGTCCTCCCATTTGATCCGTAGGCCTTCTTTGGACCAAGTTCATCTCGTTCGTCCATCTTGGTCCTCCCATTTGATCCGTATGCCTTCTTTCGACCAAGTTCGTCTCGTTCGTCCATCTTCGTCCTCCCATTTGATCCGTAGGCCTTCTTTGGGCCAAGTTCGTCTCGTTCGTCCATCTTCGTCCTCCCATTTGATCCTTAGGCCTTCTTTGGACGAAGTTCGTCTCGTTCGTCCATCTTCGTCCTCCCATTTGATCCGTAGGCCTTCTTTGGAACAAGTTCGTCTCGTTCGTCCATCTTCGTCCTCCCATTTGATCCGTAGGCCTTCTTTGGACGAAGTTCGTCTCGTTCGTGCGTCTTCGTGCTCCCATTTGATCCGTAGGCCTTCTTTGGACGAAGTTCGTCTCGTTCGTCCATCTTCGTGCTCCCATTTGATCCGTAGCCCTTCTTTGGACCAAGTTCGTCTCGTTCGTCCATCTTCGTCCTCCCATTTGATCCGTAGGCCTTCTTTGGACCAAGTTCGTCTCGTTCGTCCATCTTCGTCCTCCCATTTGACCCTTAGGCCTTCTTTGGACGAAGTTCGTCTCGTTCGTCCATCTTCGTCCTCCCATTTGATCCGTAGGTCTTCTTTGGACCAAGTTCGTCTCGTTCGTCCATCTTCGTCCTCTCATTTGATCCTTAGGCCTTCTTTGGACGAAGTTCGTCTCGTTCGTCCATCTTCGTCCTCCCATTTGATCCGTAGGTCTTCTTTGGACGAAGTTCGTCTCGTTCGTCCATCTTCGTCCTCCCATTTGATCCGTAGGCCTTCTTTGGGCCAAGTTCGTCTCGTTCGTGCATCTTCGTCCTCCCATTTGATCCGGAGGCCTTCTTTGGACCAAGTTCGTCTCGTTCGTCCATCTTTGCTTCGTCCTCCCTTTTGATCCGTAGGCCTTCTTTGGACGAAGTTCGTCTCGTTCGTCCATCTTCGTCCTCCCATTTGATCCGTAGGCCTTCTTTGGACCAAGTTCGTCTCGTTCGTCCATCTTCGTCCTCTCATTTGATCCGCAGGCCTTCTTTGGACCAAGTTCGTCTCGTTCGTCCATCTTTGCTTCCTCCTCCCATTTGATCCGTAGGCCTTCTTTGGACGAAGTTCGTCTCGTTCGTGCATCTTCGTGCTCCCATTTGATCCGTAGGCCTTCTTTGGACGAAGTTCGTCTCGTTCGTCCATCTTCGTGCTCCCATTTGATCCGTAGGCCTTCTTTGGACCAAGTTCGTCTCGTTCGTCCATCTTCGTGCTCCTATTTGATCCGTAGGCCTTCTTTGGACCAAGTTCCTCTCGTTCGTCCATCTTCGTCCTCCCATTTGATCTGTATGCCTTCTTTGGACCAAGTTCCTCTCGTTCGTCCATCTACGTCCTCCCATTTGATCCGTATGCCTTCTTTGGACCAAGTTCGTCTCGTTCGTCCATCTTCGTCCTCCCATTTGATCCGTAGGCCTTCTTTTGACGAAGTTCCTCTCGTTCGTCCATCTTCGTCCTCCCATTTGATCCGTAGGCCTTCTTTGGACCAAGTTCGTCTCGTTCGTCCATCTTTGCTTCGTCCTCCCATTTGATCCGTAGGCCTTCTTTGGACCAAGTTCGTCTCGTTCGTCCATCTTTGCTTCGTCCTCCCATTTGATCCGTAGGCCTTCTTTGGACCAAGTTCCTCTCGTTCGTCCATCTACGTCCTCCCATTTGATCCGTATGCCTTCTTTGGACCAAGTTCGTCTCGTTCGTCCATCTTCGTCCTCCCATTTGATCCGTAGGCCTTCTTTGGACCAAGTTCGTCTCGTTCGTCCATCTTCGTCCTCCCACCAAGTTCGTCTCGTTCGTCCATCTTCGTCCTCCCATTTGATCCGTAGGCCTTCTTTGGACCAAGTTCGTCTCGTTCGTGCATCTTCGTCCTCCCATTTGATCCGTAGGCCTTCTTTGGACGAAGTTCGTCTCGTCCGTCCATCTTCGTGCTCCCATTTGATCCGTAGGCCTTCTTTGGACGAAGTTCGTCTCGTTCGTCCGTCTTCGTGCTCCCATTTGATCCGTAGGCCTTCTTTGGACCAAGTTCGTCTCGTTCGTCCATCTTCGTGCTCCCATTTGATCCGTAGGCCTTCTTTGGACCAAGTTCCTCTCGTTCGTCCATCTTCGTCCTCCCATTTGATCCGTATGCCTTCTTTGGACCAAGTTCGTCTCGTTCGTCCATCTTCGTCCTCCCATTTGATCCGTAGGCCTTCTTTGGACCAAGTTCGTCTCGTTCGTCCATCTTCGTCCTCCCATTTGATCCGTAGGTCTTCTTTGGACGAAGTTCGTCTCGTTCGTCCATCTTCGTCCTCCCATTTGATCCGTAGGCCTTCTTTGGGCCAAGTTCGTCTCGTTCGTGCATCTTCGTCCTCCCATTTGATCCGGAGGCCTTCTTTGGACCAAGTTCGTCTCGTTCGTCCATCTTTGCTTCGTCCTCCCTTTTGATCCGTAGGCCTTCTTTGGACGAAGTTCGTCTCGTTCGTCCATCTTCGTCCTCCCATTTGATCCGTAGGCCTTCTTTGGACCAAGTTCGTCTCGTTCGTCCATCTTCGTCCTCTCATTTGATCCGCAGGCCTTCTTTGGACCAAGTTCGTCTCGTTCGTCCATCTTTGCTTCCTCCTCCCATTTGATCCGTAGGCCTTCTTTGGACGAAGTTCGTCTCGTTCGTGCATCTTCGTGCTCCCATTTGATCCGTAGGCCTTCTTTGGACGAAGTTCGTCTCGTTCGTCCATCTTCGTGCTCCCATTTGATCCGTAGGCCTTCTTTGGACCAAGTTCGTCTCGTTCGTCCATCTTCGTGCTCCTATTTGATCCGTAGGCCTTCTTTGGACCAAGTTCCTCTCGTTCGTCCATCTTCGTCCTCCCATTTGATCTGTATGCCTTCTTTGGACCAAGTTCCTCTCGTTCGTCCATCTACGTCCTCCCATTTGATCCGTATGCCTTCTTTGGACCAAGTTCGTCTCGTTCGTCCATCTTCGTCCTCCCATTTGATCCGTAGGCCTTCTTTTGACGAAGTTCCTCTCGTTCGTCCATCTTCGTCCTCCCATTTGATCCGTAGGCCTTCTTTGGACCAAGTTCGTCTCGTTCGTCCATCTTTGCTTCGTCCTCCCATTTGATCCGTAGGCCTTCTTTGGACCAAGTTCGTCTCGTTCGTCCATCTTTGCTTCGTCCTCCCATTTGATCCGTAGGCCTTCTTTGGACCAAGTTCCTCTCGTTCGTCCATCTACGTCCTCCCATTTGATCCGTATGCCTTCTTTGGACCAAGTTCGTCTCGTTCGTCCATCTTCGTCCTCCCATTTGATCCGTAGGCCTTCTTTGGACCAAGTTCGTCTCGTTCGTCCATCTTCGTCCTCCCACCAAGTTCGTCTCGTTCGTCCATCTTCGTCCTCCCATTTGATCCGTAGGCCTTCTTTGGACCAAGTTCGTCTCGTTCGTGCATCTTCGTCCTCCCATTTGATCCGTAGGCCTTCTTTGGACGAAGTTCGTCTCGTCCGTCCATCTTCGTGCTCCCATTTGATCCGTAGGCCTTCTTTGGACGAAGTTCGTCTCGTTCGTCCGTCTTCGTGCTCCCATTTGATCCGTAGGCCTTCTTTGGACCAAGTTCGTCTCGTTCGTCCATCTTCGTGCTCCCATTTGATCCGTAGGCCTTCTTTGGACCAAGTTCCTCTCGTTCGTCCATCTTCGTCCTCCCATTTGATCCGTATGCCTTCTTTGGACCAAGTTCGTCTCGTTCGTCCATCTTCGTCCTCCCATTTGATCCGTAGGCCTTCTTTGGACGAAGTTCGTCTCGATCGTCCATCTTCGTCCTCCCACCAAGTTCGTCTCGTTCGTCCATCTTCGTCCTCCCATTTGATCCGTAGGCCTTCTTTGGACCAAGTTCGTCTCGTTCGTCCATCTTCGTCCTCCCATTTGATCCGTAGGCCTTCTTTGGGCCAAGTTCGTCTCGTTCGTGCATCTTCGTCCTCCCATTTGATCCGTAGGCCTTCTTTGGACCAAGTTCGTCTCGTTCGTCCATCTTTGCTTCGTCCTCCCATTTGATCCGTAGGCCTTCTTTGGACGAAGTTCGTCTCGTTCGTCCATCTTCGTCCTCCCATTTGATCCGTAGGCCTTCTTTGGACCAAGTTCGTCTCGTTCGTCCATCTTCGTCCTCCCATTTGATCCGTAGGCCTTCATAGGACCAAGTTCGTCTCGTTCGTTCATCTTTGCTTCGTCCTCCCATTTGATCCGTAGGCCTTCTTTGGACGAAGTTCGTCTCGTTCGTGCATCTTCGTGCTCCCATTTGATCCGTAGGCCTTCTTTGGACCAAGTTCGTCTCGTTCGTCCATCTTCGTCCTCCCATTTGATCCGTAGGCCTTCTTTGGACCAAGTTCGTCTCGTTCGTCCATCTTTGCTTCGTCCTCCCATTTGATCCATAGGCCTTCTTTGGACCAAGTTCGTCTCGTTCGTCCATCTTTGCTTCGTCATCCCATTTGATCCGTAGGCCTTCTTTGGACGAAGTTCGTCCATCTTCGTCCTCCCATTTGATCCGTAGGCCTTCTTTGGACCAAGTTCGTCTCGTTCGTCCGTCTTCGTCCTCCCATTTGATCCGTAGGCCTTCTTTGGACGAAGTTCGTCTCGTTCGTCCATCTTCGTCCTCCCATTTGATCCGTAGGCCTTCTTTGGACCAAGTTCGTCTCGTTCGTCCATCTTCGTCTTCCCATTTGATCCGTAGGCCTTGTGTGGACGAAGTTCCTCTCGTTCGTCCATCTTCGTCCTCCCATTTGATCCGTAGGCCTTCTTTGGACCAAGTTCATCTCGTTCGTCCATCTTGGTCCTCCCATTTGATCCGTATGCCTTCTTTCGACCAAGTTCGTCTCGTTCGTCCATCTTCGTCCTCCCATTTGATCCGTAGGCCTTCTTTGGGCCAAGTTCGTCTCGTTCGTCCATCTTCGTCCTCCCATTTGATCCTTAGGCCTTCTTTGGACGAAGTTCGTCTCGTTCGTCCATCTTCGTCCTCCCATTTGATCCGTAGGCCTTCTTTGGAACAAGTTCGTCTCGTTCGTCCATCTTCGTCCTCCCATTTGATCCGTAGGCCTTCTTTGGACGAAGTTCGTCTCGTTCGTGCGTCTTCGTGCTCCCATTTGATCCGTAGGCCTTCTTTGGACGAAGTTCGTCTCATTCGTCCATCTTCGTGCTCCCATTTGATCCGTAGCCCTTCTTTGGACCAAGTTCGTCTCGTTCGTCCATCTTCGTCCTCCCATTTGATCCGTAAGCCTTCTTTGGACCAAGTTCGTCTCGTTCGTCCATCTTCGTCCTCCCATTTGATCCGTAGGCCTTCTTTGGACCAAGTTCGTCTCGTTCGTCCATCTTCGTCCTCCCATTTGACCCTTAGGCCTTCTTTGGACGAAGTTCGTCTCGTTCGTCCATCTTCGTCCTCCCATTTGATCCGTAGGTCTTCTTTGGACCAAGTTCGTCTCGTTCGTCCATCTTCGTCCTCCCATTTGATCCTTAGGCCTTCTTTGGACGAAGTTCGTCTCGTTCGTCCATCTTCGTCCTCCCATTTGATCCGTAGGTCTTCTTTGGACGAAGTTCGTCTCGTTCGTCCATCTTCGTCCTCCCATTTGATCCGTAGGCCTTCTTTGGGCCAAGTTCGTCTCGTTCGTGCATCTTCGTCCTCCCATTTGATCCGGAGGCCTTCTTTGGACCAAGTTCGTCTCGTTCGTCCATCTTTGCTTCGTCCTCCCATTTGATCCGTAGGCCTTCTTTGGACGAAGTTCGTCTCGTTCGTCCATCTTCGTCCTCCCATTTGATCCGTAGGCCTTCTTTGGACCAAGTTCGTCTCGTTCGTCCATCTTCGTCCTCCCATTTGATCCGCAGGCCTTCTTTGGACCAAGTTCGTCTCGTTCGTCCATCTTTGCTTCCTCCTCCCATTTGATCCGTAGGCCTTCTTTGGACGAAGTTCGTCTCGTTCGTGCATCTTCGTGCTCCCATTTGATCCGTAGGCCTTCTTTGGACGAAGTTCGTCTCGTTCGTCCATCTTCGTGCTCCCATTTGATCCGTAGGCCTTCTTTGGACCAAGTTCGTCTCGTTCGTCCATCTTCGTGCTCCCATTTGATCCGTAGGCCTTCTTTGGACCAAGTTCCTCTCGTTCGTCCATCTTCGTCCTCCCATTTGATCTGTATGCCTTCTTTGGACCAAGTTCGTCTCGTTCGTCCATCTTCGTGCTCCCATTTGATCCGTAGGCCTTCTTTGGACGAAGTTCGTGTCGTTCGTCCATCTTCGTGCTCCCATTTGATCCGTAGGCCTTCTTTGGACCAAGTTCGTCTCGTTCGTCCATCTTCGTCCTCCCATTTGATCCGTAGGCCTTCTTTGGGCCAAGTTCTTCTCGTTCGTCCATCTTTGCTTCGTCCTCCCATTTGATCCGTAGGCCTTCTTTTGACGAAGTTCATCTCGTTCGTCCATCTTCGTCCTCCCATTTGATCCGTAGGCCTTCTTTGGACCAAGTTCGTCTCGTTCGTCCATCTTTGCTTCGTCCTCCCATTTGATCCGTAGGCCTTCTTTGGACCAAGTTCGTCTCGTTCGTCCATCTTTGCTTCGTCCTCCCATTTGATCCGTAGGCCTTCTTTTGACGAAGTTCCTCTCGTTCGTCCATCTTCGTCCTCCCATTTGATCCGTAGGCCTTCTTTGGACCAAGTTCGTCTCGTTCGTCCATCTTTGCTTCGTCCTCCCATTTGATCCGTAGGCCTTCTTTGGACCAAGTTCGTCTCGTTCGTCCATCTTTGCTTCGTCCTCCCATTTGATCCGTAGGCCTTCTTTGGACCAAGTTCCTCTCGTTCGTCCATCTACGTCCTCCCATTTGATCCGTATGCCTTCTTTGGACCAAGTTCGTCTCGTTCGTCCATCTTCGTCCTCCCATTTGATCCGTAGGCCTTCTTTGGACCAAGTTCGTCTCGTTCGTCCATCTTCGTCCTCCCATTTGATCCTTAGGCCTTCTTTGGACGAAGTTCGTCTCGTTCGTCCATCTTCGTCCTCCCATTTGATCCGTAGGTCTTCTTTGGACGAAGTTCGTCTCGTTCGTCCATCTTCGTCCTCCCATTTGATCCGTAGGCCTTCTTTGGACGAAGTTCGTCTCGTTCGTCCATCTTCGTCCTCCCATTTGATCCGTAGGCCTTCTTTGGGCCAAGTTCGTCTCGTTCGTGCATCTTCGTCCTCCCATTTGATCCGTAGGCCTTCTTTGGGCCAAGTTCGTCTCGTTCGTGCATCTTCGTCCTCCCATTTGATCCGGAGGCCTTCTTTGGACCAAGTTCGTCTCGTTCGTCCATCTTTGCTTCGTCCTCCCATTTGATCCGTAGGCCTTCTTTGGACGAAGTTCGTCTCGTTCGTCCATCTTCGTCCTCCCATTTGATCCGTAGGCCTTCTTTGGACCAAGTTCGTCTCGTTCGTCCATCTTCGTCCTCCCATTTGATCCGCAGGCCTTCTTTGGACCAAGTTCGTCTCGTTCGTCCATCTTTGCTTCCTCCTCCCATTTGATCCGTAGGCCTTCTTTGGACGAAGTTCGTCTCGTTCGTGCATCTTCGTGCTCCCATTTGATCCGTAGGCCTTCTTTGGACGAAGTTCGTCTCGTTCGTCCATCTTCGTGCTCCCATTTGATCCGTAGGCCTTCTTTGGACCAAGTTCGTCTCGTTCGTCCATCTTCGTGCTCCCATTTGATCCGTAGGCCTTCTTTGGACCAAGTTCCTCTCGTTCGTCCATCTTCGTCCTCCCATTTGATCCGTATGCCTTCTTTGGACCAAGTTCGTCTCGTTCGTCCATCTTCGTCCTCCCATTTGATCCGTAGGCCTTCTTTGGATCAAGTTCGTCTCGTTCGTCCATCTTCGTCCTCCCATTTGACCCTTAGGCCTTCTTTGGACGAAGTTCGTCTCGTTCGTCCATCTTCGTCCTCCCATTTGATCCGGAGGCCTTCTTTGGACCAAGTTCGTCTCGTTCGTCCATCTTTGCTTCGTCCTCCCATTTGATCCGTAGGCCTTCTTTGGACGAAGTTCGTCTCGTTCGTGCATCTTCGTGCTCCCATTTGATCCGTAGGCCTTCTTTGGACGAAGTTCGTCTCGTTCGTCCATCTTCGTGCTCCCATTTGATCCGTAGGCCTTCTTTGGACCAAGTTCGTCTCGTTCGTCCATCTTCGTGCTCCCATTTGATCCGTAGGCCTTCTTTGGACCAAGTTCCTCTCGTTCGTCCATCTTCGTCCTCCCATTTGATCCGTATGCCTTCTTTTGACCAAGTTCGTCTCGTTCGTCCATCTTCGTCCTCCCATTTGATCCGTAGGCCTTCTTTGGACCAAGTTCGTCTCGTTCGTCCATCTTCGTCCTCCCATTTGACCCTTAGGCCTTCTTTGGACGAAGTTCGTCTCGTTCGTCCATCTTCGTCCTCCCATTTGATCCGTAGGTCTTCTTTGGACCAAGTTCGTCTCGTTCGTCCATCTTCGTCCTCCCATTTGATCCTTAGGCCTTCTTTGGACCAAGTTCGTCTCGTTCGTCCATCTTCGTCCTCCCATTTGATCCGTAAGCCTTCTTTGGACCAAGTTCGTCTCGTTCGTCCATCTTCGTCCTCCCATTTGATCCGTAGGCCTTCTTTGGACCAAGTTCGTCTCGTTCGTCCATCTTCGTCCTCCCATTTGACCCTTAGGCCTTCTTTGGACGAAGTTCGTCTCGTTCGTCCATCTTCGTCCTCCCATTTGATCCGTAGGTCTTCTTTGGACCAAGTTCGTCTCGTTCGTCCATCTTCGTCCTCCCATTTGATCCTTAGGCCTTCTTTGGACGAAGTTCGTCTCGTTCGTCCATCTTCGTCCTCCCATTTGATCCGTAGGTCTTCTTTGGACGAAGTTCGTCTCGTTCGTCCATCTTCGTCCTCCCATTTGATCCGTAGGCCTTCTTTGGGCCAAGTTCGTCTCGTTCGTGCATCTTCGTCCTCCCATTTGATCCGGAGGCCTTCTTTGGACCAAGTTCGTCTCGTTCGTCCATCTTTGCTTCGTCCTCCCATTTGATCCGTAGGCCTTCTTTGGACGAAGTTCGTCTCGTTCGTCCATCTTCGTCCTCCCATTTGATCCGTAGGCCTTCTTTGGACCAAGTTCGTCTCGTTCGTCCATCTTCGTCCTCCCATTTGATCCGCAGGCCTTCTTTGGACCAAGTTCGTCTCGTTCGTCCATCTTTGCTTCCTCCTCCCATTTGATCCGTAGGCCTTCTTTGGACGAAGTTCGTCTCGTTCGTGCATCTTCGTGCTCCCATTTGATCCGTAGGCCTTCTTTGGACGAAGTTCGTCTCGTTCGTCCATCTTCGTGCTCCCATTTGATCCGTAGGCCTTCTTTGGACCAAGTTCGTCTCGTTCGTCCATCTTCGTGCTCCCATTTGATCCGTAGGCCTTCTTTGGACCAAGTTCCTCTCGTTCGTCCATCTTCGTCCTCCCATTTGATCTGTATGCCTTCTTTGGACCAAGTTCGTCTCGTTCGTCCATCTTCGTGCTCCCATTTGATCCGTAGGCCTTCTTTGGACGAAGTTCGTGTCGTTCGTCCATCTTCGTGCTCCCATTTGATCCGTAGGCCTTCTTTGGACCAAGTTCGTCTCGTTCGTCCATCTTCGTCCTCCCATTTGATCCGTAGGCCTTCTTTGGGCCAAGTTCTTCTCGTTCGTCCATCTTTGCTTCGTCCTCCCATTTGATCCGTAGGCCTTCTTTTGACGAAGTTCATCTCGTTCGTCCATCTTCGTCCTCCCATTTGATCCGTAGGCCTTCTTTGGACCAAGTTCGTCTCGTTCGTCCATCTTTGCTTCGTCCTCCCATTTGATCCGTAGGCCTTCTTTGGACCAAGTTCGTCTCGTTCGTCCATCTTTGCTTCGTCCTCCCATTTGATCCGTAGGCCTTCTTTTGACGAAGTTCCTCTCGTTCGTCCATCTTCGTCCTCCCATTTGATCCGTAGGCCTTCTTTGGACCAAGTTCGTCTCGTTCGTCCATCTTTGCTTCGTCCTCCCATTTGATCCGTAGGCCTTCTTTGGACCAAGTTCGTCTCGTTCGTCCATCTTTGCTTCGTCCTCCCATTTGATCCGTAGGCCTTCTTTGGACCAAGTTCCTCTCGTTCGTCCATCTACGTCCTCCCATTTGATCCGTATGCCTTCTTTGGACCAAGTTCGTCTCGTTCGTCCATCTTCGTCCTCCCATTTGATCCGTAGGCCTTCTTTGGACCAAGTTCGTCTCGTTCGTCCATCTTCGTCCTCCCATTTGATCCTTAGGCCTTCTTTGGACGAAGTTCGTCTCGTTCGTCCATCTTCGTCCTCCCATTTGATCCGTAGGTCTTCTTTGGACGAAGTTCGTCTCGTTCGTCCATCTTCGTCCTCCCATTTGATCCGTAGGCCTTCTTTGGACGAAGTTCGTCTCGTTCGTCCATCTTCGTCCTCCCATTTGATCCGTAGGCCTTCTTTGGGCCAAGTTCGTCTCGTTCGTGCATCTTCGTCCTCCCATTTGATCCGTAGGCCTTCTTTGGGCCAAGTTCGTCTCGTTCGTGCATCTTCGTCCTCCCATTTGATCCGGAGGCCTTCTTTGGACCAAGTTCGTCTCGTTCGTCCATCTTTGCTTCGTCCTCCCATTTGATCCGTAGGCCTTCTTTGGACGAAGTTCGTCTCGTTCGTCCATCTTCGTCCTCCCATTTGATCCGTAGGCCTTCTTTGGACCAAGTTCGTCTCGTTCGTCCATCTTCGTCCTCCCATTTGATCCGCAGGCCTTCTTTGGACCAAGTTCGTCTCGTTCGTCCATCTTTGCTTCCTCCTCCCATTTGATCCGTAGGCCTTCTTTGGACGAAGTTCGTCTCGTTCGTGCATCTTCGTGCTCCCATTTGATCCGTAGGCCTTCTTTGGACGAAGTTCGTCTCGTTCGTCCATCTTCGTGCTCCCATTTGATCCGTAGGCCTTCTTTGGACCAAGTTCGTCTCGTTCGTCCATCTTCGTGCTCCCATTTGATCCGTAGGCCTTCTTTGGACCAAGTTCCTCTCGTTCGTCCATCTTCGTCCTCCCATTTGATCCGTATGCCTTCTTTGGACCAAGTTCGTCTCGTTCGTCCATCTTCGTCCTCCCATTTGATCCGTAGGCCTTCTTTGGATCAAGTTCGTCTCGTTCGTCCATCTTCGTCCTCCCATTTGACCCTTAGGCCTTCTTTGGACGAAGTTCGTCTCGTTCGTCCATCTTCGTCCTCCCATTTGATCCGGAGGCCTTCTTTGGACCAAGTTCGTCTCGTTCGTCCATCTTTGCTTCGTCCTCCCATTTGATCCGTAGGCCTTCTTTGGACGAAGTTCGTCTCGTTCGTGCATCTTCGTGCTCCCATTTGATCCGTAGGCCTTCTTTGGACGAAGTTCGTCTCGTTCGTCCATCTTCGTGCTCCCATTTGATCCGTAGGCCTTCTTTGGACCAAGTTCGTCTCGTTCGTCCATCTTCGTGCTCCCATTTGATCCGTAGGCCTTCTTTGGACCAAGTTCCTCTCGTTCGTCCATCTTCGTCCTCCCATTTGATCCGTATGCCTTCTTTTGACCAAGTTCGTCTCGTTCGTCCATCTTCGTCCTCCCATTTGATCCGTAGGCCTTCTTTGGACCAAGTTCGTCTCGTTCGTCCATCTTCGTCCTCCCATTTGACCCTTAGGCCTTCTTTGGACGAAGTTCGTCTCGTTCGTCCATCTTCGTCCTCCCATTTGATCCGTAGGTCTTCTTTGGACCAAGTTCGTCTCGTTCGTCCATCTTCGTCCTCCCATTTGATCCTTAGGCCTTCTTTGGACGAAGTTCGTCTCGTTCGTCCATCTTCGTCCTCCCATTTG
This sequence comes from Glycyrrhiza uralensis, assembly GCA_030159175.1. Taxonomy (NCBI): domain Eukaryota; kingdom Viridiplantae; phylum Streptophyta; class Magnoliopsida; order Fabales; family Fabaceae; genus Glycyrrhiza; species Glycyrrhiza uralensis. The sequence goes on along the minus strand of BRZY01000016.1, from coordinate 608,782 downwards.
ATCCGTAGGCCTTCTTTGGACCAAGTTCCTCTCGTTCGTCCATCTTCGTCCTCCCATTTGATCCGTATGCCTTCTTTGGACCAAGTTCGTCTCGTTCGTCCATCTTCGTCCTCCCATTTGATCCGTAGGCCTTCTTTGGACCAAGTTCGTCTCGTTCGTCCATCTTCGTCCTCCCATTTGATCCTTAGGCCTTCTTTGGACGAAGTTCGTCTCGTTCGTCCATCTTCGTCCTCCCACCAAGTTCGTCTCGTTCGTCCATCTTCGTCCTCCCATTTGATCCGTAGGCCTTCTTTGGACCAAGTTCGTCTCGTTCGTCCATCTTCGTCCTCCCATTTGATCCGTAGGCCTTCTTTGGGCCAAGTTCGTCTCGTTCGTGCATCTTCGTCCTCCCATTTGATCCGTAGGCCTTCTTTGGACCAAGTTCGTCTCGTTCGTCCATCTTTGCTTCGTCCTCCCATTTGATCCGTAGGCCTTCTTTGGACGAAGTTCGTCTCGTTCGTCCATCTTCGTCCTCCCATTTGATCCGTAGGCCTTCTTTGGACCAAGTTCGTCTCGTTCGTCCATCTTCGTCCTCCCATTTGATCCGTAGGCCTTCATAGGACCAAGTTCGTCTCGTTCGTTCATCTTTGCTTCGTCCTCCCATTTGATCCGTAGGCCTTCTTTGGACGAAGTTCGTCTCGTTCGTGCATCTTCGTGCTCCCATTTGATCCGTAGGCCTTCTTTGGACCAAGTTCGTCTCGTTCGTCCATCTTCGTCCTCCCATTTGATCCGTAGGCCTTCTTTGGACCAAGTTCGTCTCGTTCGTCCATCTTTGCTTCGTCCTCCCATTTGATCCGTAGGCCTTCTTTGGACCAAGTTCGTCTCGTTCGTCCATCTTTGCTTCGTCATCCCATTTGATCCGTAGGCCTTCTTTGGACGAAGTTCGTCCATCTTCGTCCTCCCATTTGATCCGTAGGCCTTCTTTGGACCAAGTTCGTCTCGTTCGTCCATCTTCGTCCCCCCATTTGATCCGTAGGCCTTCTTTGGACGAAGTTCGTCTCGTTCGTCCATCTTCGTCCTCCCATTTGATCCGTAGGCCTTCTTTGGACCAAGTTCGTCTCGTTCGTCCATCTTCGTCTTCCCATTTGATCCGTAGGCCTTGTGTGGACGAAGTTCCTCTCGTTCGTCCATCTTCGTCCTCCCATTTGATCCGTAGGCCTTCTTTGGACCAAGTTCATCTCGTTCGTCCATCTTGGTCCTCCCATTTGATCCGTATGCCTTCTTTCGACCAAGTTCGTCTCGTTCGTCCATCTTCGTCCTCCCATTTGATCCGTAGGCCTTCTTTGGGCCAAGTTCGTCTCGTTCGTCCATCTTCGTCCTCCCATTTGATCCTTAGGCCTTCTTTGGACGAAGTTCGTCTCGTTCGTCCATCTTCGTCCTCCCATTTGATCCGTAGGCCTTCTTTGGAACAAGTTCGTCTCGTTCGTCCATCTTCGTCCTCCCATTTGATCCGTAGGCCTTCTTTGGACGAAGTTCGTCTCGTTCGTGCATCTTCGTGCTCCCATTTGATCCGTAGGCCTTCTTTGGACGAAGTTCGTCTCGTTCGTCCATCTTCGTGCTCCCATTTGATCCGTAGCCCTTCTTTGGACCAAGTTCGTCTCGTTCGTCCATCTTCGTCCTCCCATTTGATCCGTATGCCTTCTTTGGACCAAGTTCGTCTCGTTCGTCCATCTTCGTCCTCCCATTTGATCCGTAGGCCTTCTTTGGACCAAGTTCGTCTCGTTCGTCCATCTTCGTCCTCCCATTTGACCCTTAGGCCTTCTTTGGACGAAGTTCGTCTCGTTCGTCCATCTTCGTCCTCCCATTTGATCCGTAGGTCTTCTTTGGACCAAGTTCGTCTCGTTCGTCCATCTTCGTCCTCCCATTTGATCCTTAGGCCTTCTTTGGACGAAGTTCGTCTCGTTCGTCCATCTTCGTCCTCCCATTTGATCCGTAGGTCTTCTTTGGACGAAGTTCGTCTCGTTCGTCCATCTTCGTCCTCCCATTTGATCCGTAGGCCTTCTTTGGGCCAAGTTCGTCTCGTTCGTGCATCTTCGTCCTCCCATTTGATCCGGAGGCCTTCTTTGGACCAAGTTCGTCTCGTTCGTCCATCTTTGCTTCGTCCTCCCATTTGATCCGTAGGCCTTCTTTGGACGAAGTTCGTCTCGTTCGTCCATCTTCGTCCTCCCATTTGATCCGTAGGCCTTCTTTGGACCAAGTTCGTCTCGTTCGTCCATCTTCGTCCTCCCATTTGATCTGCAGGCCTTCTTTGGACCAAGTTCGTCTCGTTCGTCCATCTTTGCTTCCTCCTCCCATTTGATCCGTAGGCCTTCTTTGGACGAAGTTCGTCTCGTTCGTGCATCTTCGTGCTCCCATTTGATCCGTAGGCCTTCTTTGGACGAAGTTCGTCTCGTTCGTCCATCTTCGTGCTCCCATTTGATCCGTAGGCCTTCTTTGGACCAAGTTCGTCTCGTTCGTCCATCTTCGTGCTCCCATTTGATCCGTAGGCCTTCTTTGGACCAAGTTCCTCTCGTTCGTCCATCTTCGTCCTCCCATTTGATCCGTATGCCTTCTTTGGACCAAGTTCGTCTCGTTCGTCCATCTTCGTCCTCCCATTTGATCCGTAGGCCTTCTTTGGACCAAGTTCGTCTCGTTCGTCCATCTTCGTCCTCCCATTTGACCCTTAGGCCTTCTTTGGACGAAGTTCGTCTCGTTCGTCCATCTTCGTCCTCCCATTTGATCCGTAGGTCTTCTTTGGACCAAGTTCGTCTCGTTCGTCCATCTTCGTCCTCCCATTTGATCCTTAGGCCTTCTTTGGACGAAGTTCGTCTCGTTCGTCCATCTTCGTCCTCCCATTTGATCCGTAGGTCTTCTTTGGACGAAGTTCGTCTCGTTCGTCCATCTTCGTCCTCCCATTTGATCCGTAGGCCTTCTTTGGGCCAAGTTCGTCTCGTTCGTGCATCTTCGTCCTCCCATTTGATCCGGAGGCCTTCTTTGGACCAAGTTCGTCTCGTTCGTCCATCTTTGCTTCGTCCTCCCATTTGATCCGTAGGCCTTCTTTGGACGAAGTTCGTCTCGTTCGTCCATCTTCGTCCTCCCATTTGATCCGTAGGCCTTCTTTGGACCAAGTTCGTCTCGTTCGTCCATCTTCGTCCTCCCATTTGATCCGCAGGCCTTCTTTGGACCAAGTTCGTCTCGTTCGTCCATCTTTGCTTCCTCCTCCCATTTGATCCGTAGGCCTTCTTTGGACGAAGTTCGTCTCGTTCGTGCATCTTCGTGCTCCCATTTGATCCGTAGGCCTTCTTTGGACGAAGTTCGTCTCGTTCGTCCATCTTCGTGCTCCCATTTGATCCGTAGGCCTTCTTTGGACCAAGTTCGTCTCGTTCGTCCATCTTCGTGCTCCCATTTGATCCGTAGGCCTTCTTTGGACCAAGTTCCTCTCGTTCGTCCATCTTCGTCCTCCCATTTGATCCGTATGCCTTCTTTGGACCAAGTTCGTCTCGTTCGTCCATCTTCGTGCTCCCATTTGATCCGTAGGCCTTCTTTGGACCAAGTTCGTCTCGTTCGTCCATCTTCGTCCTCCCACCAAGTTCGTCTCGTTCGTCCATCTTCGTCCTCCCATTTGATCCGTAGGCCTTCTTTGGACCAAGTTCGTCTCGTTCGTCCATCTTCGTCCTCCCATTTGATCCGTAGGTCTTCTTTGGACGAAGTTTGTCTCGTTCGTCCATCTTCGTCCTCCCATTTGATCCGTTGGTCTTCTTTGGACGAAGTTCGTCTCGTTCGTCCATCTTCGTCCTCCCACCAAGTTCGTCTCGTTCGTCCATCTACGTCCTCCCATTTGATCCATAGGCCTTCTTTGGGCCAAGTTTGTCTCGTTCGTGCATCTTCGTCCTCCCATTTGATCCGTAGGCCTTCTTTGGACCAAGTTCGTCTCGTTCGTCCATCTTTGCTTCGTCCTCCCATTTGATCTGTAGGCCTTCTTTGGACGAAGTTCGTCTCGTTCGTCCATCTTCGTCCTCCCATTTGATCCGTAGGCCTTCTTTGGACCAAGTTCGTCTCGTTCGTCCATCTTCGTCCTCCCATTTGATCCGTAGGCCTTCATAGGACCAAGTTCGTCTCGTTCGTCCATCTTTGCTTCGTCCTCCCATTTGATCCGTAGGCCTTCTTTGGACGAAGTTCGTCTCGTTCGTGCATCTTCGTGCTCCCATTTGATCCGTAGGCCTTCTTTGGAAGAAGTTCGTGTCGTTCGTCCATCTTCGTGCTCCCATTTGATCCGTAGGCCTTCTTTGGACCAAGTTCGTCTCGTTCGTCCATCTTCGTCCTCCCACCAAGTTCGTCTCGTTCGTCCATCTTCGTCCTCCCATTTGATCCGTAGGCCTTCTTTGGACCAAGTTGGTCTCGTTCGTCCATCTTCGTCCTCCCATTTGATCCGTAGGCCTTCTTTGGGCCAAGTTCGTCTCGTTCGTGCATCTTCGTCCTCCCATTTGATCCGTAGGCCCTCTTTGAACCAAGTTCGTCTCGTTCGTCCATCTTTGCTTCGTCCTCCCATTTGATCCGTAGGCCTTCTTTGGACGAAGTTCATCTCGTTCGTCCATCTTCGTCCTCCCATTTGATCTGTAGGCCTTCTTTGGACCAAGTTCGTCTCGTTCGTCCATCTTTTCTTCGTCCTCCCATTTGATCCGTAGGCCTTCTTTGGACCAAGTTCGTCTCGTTCGTCCATCTTTGCTTCGTCCTCCCATTTGATCCGTAGGCCTTCTTTGGACCAAGTTCCTCTCGTTCGTCCATCTTCGTCCTCCCATTTGATCCGTATGCCTTCTTTGGACCAAGTTCGTCTCGTTCGTCCATCTTCGTCCTCCCATTTGATCCGTAGGCCTTCTTTGGACTAAGTTCGTCTCGTTCGTCCATCTTCGTCCTCCCATTCGATCCTTAGGCCTTCTTTGGACGATGTTCGTCTCGTTCGTCCATCTTCGTCCTCCCACCAAGTTCGTCTCGTTCGTCCATCTTCATCCTCCCATTTGATCCGTAGGCCTTCTTTGGACCAAGTTCGTCTCGTTCGTCCATCTTCGTCCTCCCATTTGATCCGTAGGCCTTCTTTGGGCCAAGTTCGTCTCGTTCGTGCATCTTCGTCCTCCCATTTGATCCGTAGGCCTTCTTTGGACCAAGTTCGTCTCGTTCGTCCATCTTTGCTTCGTCCTCCCATTTGATCCGTAGGCCTTCTTTGGACGAAGTTCGTCTCGTTCTTCCATCTTCGTCCTCCCATTTGATCCGTAGGCCTTCTTTGGACCAAGTTCGTCTCGTTCGTCCATCTTCGTCCTCCCATTTGATCCGTAGGCCTTCTTTGGATCAAGTTCGTCTCATTCGTCCATCTTTGCTTCGTCCTCCCATTTGATCCGTAGGCCTTCTTTGGACGAAGTTCGTCTCGTTCGTCCATCTTCGTGCTCCCATTTGATCCGTAGGCCTTCTTTGGACGAAGTTCGTCTCGTTCGTCCATCTTCGTGCTCCCATTTGATCCGTAGGTCTTCTTTGGACCAAGTTCGTCTCGTTCGTCCATCTTCGTGCTCCCATTTGATCCGTAGGCCTTCTTTGGACCAAGTTCCTCTCGTTCGTCCATCTTCGTCCTCCCATTTGATCCGTATGCCTTCTTTGGACCAAGTTCGTCTCGTTCGTCCATCTTCGTGCTCCCATTTGATCCGTAGGCCTTCTTTGGACCAAGTTCGTCTCGTTCGTCCATCTTCGTCCTCCCACCAAGTTCGTCTCGTTCGTCCATCTTCGTCCTCCCATTTGATCCGTAGGCCTTCTTTGGACCAAGTTCGTCTCGTTCGTCCATCTTCGTCCTCCCATTTGATCCGTAGGTCTTCTTTGGACGAAGTTTGTCTCGTTCGTCCATCTTCGTCCTCCCATTTGATCCGTTGGTCTTCTTTGGACGAAGTTCGTCTCGTTCGTCCATCTTCGTCCTCCCACCAAGTTCGTCTCGTTCGTCCATCTACGTCCTCCCATTTGATCCATAGGCCTTCTTTGGGCCAAGTTTGTCTCGTTCGTGCATCTTCGTCCTCCCATTTGATCCGTAGGCCTTCTTTGGACCAAGTTCGTCTCGTTCGTCCATCTTTGCTTCGTCCTCCCATTTGATCTGTAGGCCTTCTTTGGACGAAGTTCGTCTCGTTCGTCCATCTTCGTCCTCCCATTTGATCCGTAGGCCTTCTTTGGACCAAGTTCGTCTCGTTCGTCCATCTTCGTCCTCCCATTTGATCCGTAGGCCTTCATAGGACCAAGTTCGTCTCGTTCGTCCATCTTTGCTTCGTCCTCCCATTTGATCCGTAGGCCTTCTTTGGACGAAGTTCGTCTCGTTCGTGCATCTTCGTGCTCCCATTTGATCCGTAGGCCTTCTTTGGAAGAAGTTCGTGTCGTTCGTCCATCTTCGTGCTCCCATTTGATCCGTAGGCCTTCTTTGGACCAAGTTCGTCTCGTTCGTCCATCTTCGTCCTCCCACCAAGTTCGTCTCGTTCGTCCATCTTCGTCCTCCCATTTGATCCGTAGGCCTTCTTTGGACCAAGTTGGTCTCGTTCGTCCATCTTCGTCCTCCCATTTGATCCGTAGGCCTTCTTTGGGCCAAGTTCGTCTCGTTCGTGCATCTTCGTCCTCCCATTTGATCCGTAGGCCCTCTTTGAACCAAGTTCGTCTCGTTCGTCCATCTTTGCTTCGTCCTCCCATTTGATCCGTAGGCCTTCTTTGGACGAAGTTCATCTCGTTCGTCCATCTTCGTCCTCCCATTTGATCTGTAGGCCTTCTTTGGACCAAGTTCGTCTCGTTCGTCCATCTTTTCTTCGTCCTCCCATTTGATCCGTAGGCCTTCTTTGGACCAAGTTCGTCTCGTTCGTCCATCTTTGCTTCGTCCTCCCATTTGATCCGTAGGCCTTCTTTGGACCAAGTTCCTCTCGTTCGTCCATCTTCGTCCTCCCATTTGATCCGTATGCCTTCTTTGGACCAAGTTCGTCTCGTTCGTCCATCTTCGTCCTCCCATTTGATCCGTAGGCCTTCTTTGGACTAAGTTCGTCTCGTTCGTCCATCTTCGTCCTCCCATTCGATCCTTAGGCCTTCTTTGGACGATGTTCGTCTCGTTCGTCCATCTTCGTCCTCCCACCAAGTTCGTCTCGTTCGTCCATCTTCATCCTCCCATTTGATCCGTAGGCCTTCTTTGGACCAAGTTCGTCTCGTTCGTCCATCTTCGTCCTCCCATTTGATCCGTAGGCCTTCTTTGGGCCAAGTTCGTCTCGTTCGTGCATCTTCGTCCTCCCATTTGATCCGTAGGCCTTCTTTGGACCAAGTTCGTCTCGTTCGTCCATCTTTGCTTCGTCCTCCCATTTGATCCGTAGGCCTTCTTTGGACGAAGTTCGTCTCGTTCTTCCATCTTCGTCCTCCCATTTGATCCGTAGGCCTTCTTTGGACCAAGTTCGTCTCGTTCGTCCATCTTCGTCCTCCCATTTGATCCGTAGGCCTTCATAGGACCAAGTTCGTCTCGTTCGTCCATCTTTGCTTCGTCCTCCCATTTGATCCGTAGGCCTTCTTTGGACGAAGTTCGTCTCGTTCGTGCATCTTCGTGCTCCCATTTGATCCGTAGGCCTTCTTTGGACGAAGTTCGTCTCGTTCGTCCATCTTCGTCCTCCCACCAAGTTCGTCTCGTTCGTCCATCTTCGTCCTCCCATTTGATCCGTAGGCCTTCTTTGGACCAAGTTCGTCTCGTTCGTCCATCTTCGTCCTCCCATTTGATCCGTAAGCCTTCTTTGGGCCAAGTTCGTCTCGTTCGTGCATCTTCGTCCCCCCATTTGATCCGTAGGCCTTCTTTGGACCAAGTTCGTCTCGTTCGTCCATCTTTGCTTCGTCCACCCATTTGATCCGTAGGCCTTCTTTGGACGAAGTTCATCTCGTTCGTCCATCTTCGTCCTCCCATTTGATCCGTAGGCCTTCTTTGGACCAAGTTCGTCTCGTTCGTCCATCTTTGCTACGTCCTCCCATTTGATCCGTAGGCCATCTTTGGACCAAGTTCGTCTCGTTCGTCCATCTTTGCTTCGTCCTCCCATTTGATCCGTAGGCCTTCTGTGGACCAAGTTCCTCTCGTTCGTCCATCTTCGTCCTCCCATTTGATCCGTATGCCTTCTTTGGACCAAGTTCGTCTCGTTCGTCCATCTTCGTCCTCCCATTTGATCCGTAGGCCTTCTTTGGACCAAGTTCGTCTCGTTCGTCCATCTTCGTCCTCCCATTTGATCCTTAGGCCTTCTTTGGACGATGTTCGTCTCGTTCGTCCATCTTCGTCCTCCCACCAAGTTCGTCTCGTTCGTCCATCTTCGTCCTCCCATTTGATCCGTAGGCCTTCTTTGGACCAAGTTCGTCTCGTTCGTCCATCTTCGTCCTCCCATTTGATCCGTAGGCCTTCTTTGGGCCAAGTTCGTCTCGTTCGTGCATCTTCGTCCTCCCATTTGATCCGTAGGCCTTCTTTGGACCAAGTTCGTCTCGTTCGTCCATCTTCGTCCTCCCATTTGATCCGTAGGCCTTCATAGGACCAAGTTCGTCTCGTTCGTCCATCTTTGCTTCGTCCTCCCATTTGATCCGTAGGCCTTCTTTGGACGAAGTTCGTCTCGTTCGTGCATCTTCGTGCTCCCATTTGATCCGTAGGCCTTCTTTGGACGAAGTTCGTCTCGTTCGTCCATCTTCGTGCTCCCATTTGATCCGTAGGCCTTCTTTGGACCAAGTTCGTCTCGTTCGTCCATCTTCGTCCTCCCACCAAGTTCGTCTCGTTCGTCCATCTTCGTCCTCCCATTTGATCCGTAGGCCTTCTTTGGACCAAGTTCGTCTCGTTCGTCCATCTTCGTCCTCCCATTTGATCCGTAAGCCTTCTTTGGGCCAAGTTCGTCTCGTTCGTGCATCTTCGTCCTCCCATTTGATCCGTAGGCCTTCTTTGGACCAAGTTCGTCTCGTTCGTCCATCTTTGCTTCGTCCACCCATTTGATCCGTAGGCCTTCTTTGGACGAAGTTCATCTCGTTCGTCCATCTTCGTCCTCCCATTTGATCCGTAGGCCTTCTTTGGACCAAGTTCGTCTCGTTCGTCCATCTTTGCTTCGTCCTCCCATTTGATCCGTAGGCCATCTTTGGACCAAGTTCGTCTCGTTCGTCCATCTTTGCTTCGTCCTCCCATTTGATCCGTAAGCCTTCTTTGGACCAAGTTCCTCTCGTTCGTCCATCTTCGTCCTCCCATTTGATCCGTATGCCTTCTTTGGACCAAGTTCGTCTCGTTCGTCCATCTTCGTCCTCCCATTTGATCCGTAGGCCTTCATAGGACCAAGTTCGTCTCGTTCGTCCATCTTTGCTTCGTCCTCCCATTTGATCCGTAGGCCTTCTTTGGACGAAGTTCGTCTCGTTCGTTCATCTTCGTGCTCCCATTTGATCCGTAGGCCTTCTTTGGACGAAGTTCGTGTCGTTCGTCCATCTTCGTGCTCCCATTTGATCCGTAGGCCTTCTTTGGACCAAGTTCGTCTCGTTCGTCCATCTTCGTCCTCCCACCAAGTTCGTCTCGTTCGTCCATCTTCGTCCTCCCATTTGATCCGTAGGCCTTCTTTGGACCAAGTTCGTCTCGTTCGTCCATCTTCGTCCTCCCATTTGATCCGTAGGCCTTCTTTGGGCCAAGTTCGTCTCGTTCGTGCATCTTCGTCCTCCCATTTGATCCGTAGGCCCTCTTTGGACCAAGTTCGTCTCGTTCGTCCATCTTTGCTTCGTCCTCCCATTTGATCCGTAGGCCTTCTTTGGACCAAGTTCCTCTCGTTCGTCCATCTTCGTCCTCCCATTTGATCCGTATGCCTTCTTTGGACCAAGTTCGTCTCGTTCGTCCATCTTCGTCCTCCCATTTGATCCTTAGGCCTTCTTTGGACGATGTTCGTCTCGTTCGTCCATCTTCGTCCTCCCACCAAGTTCGTCACGTTCGTCCATCTTCGTCCTCCCATTTGATCCGTAGGCCTTCTTTGGACCAAGTTCGTCTCGTTCGTCCATCTTCGTCCTCCCATTTGATCCGTAGGCCTTCTTTGGGCCAAGTTCGTCTCGTTCGTGCATCTTCGTCCTCCCATTTGATCCGTAGGCCTTCTTTGGACCAAGTTCGTCTCGTTCGTCCATCTTTGCTTCGTCCTCCCATTTGATCCGTAGGCCTTCTTTGGACGAAGTTCGTCTCGTTCGTCCATCTTCGTCCTCCCATTTGATCCGTAGGCCTTCATAGGACCAAGTTCGTCTCGTTCGTCCATCTTTGCTTCGTCCTCCCATTTGATCCGTAGGCCTTCTTTGGACGAAGTTCGTCTCGTTCGTGCATCTTCGTGCTCCCATTTGATCCGTAGGCCTTCTTTGGACGAAGTTCGTCTCGTTCGTCCATCTTCGTGCTCCCATTTGATCCGTAGGCCTTCTTTGGACCAAGTTCGTCTCGTTCGTCCATCTTCGTCCTCCCACCAAGTTCGTCTCGTTCGTCCATCTTCGTCCTCCCATTTGATCCGTAGGCCTTCTTTGGACCAAGTTCGTCTCGTTCGTCCATCTTCGTCCTCCCATTTGATCCGTAGGCCTTCTTTGGGCCAAGTTCGTCTCGTTCGTCCATCTTTGCTTCGTCCTCCCATTTGATCCGTAGGCCATCTTTGGACCAAGTTCGTCTCGTTCGTCCATCTTTGCTTCGTCCTCCCATTTGATCCGTAGGCCTTCTTTGGACCAAGTTCCTCTCGTTCGTCCATCTTCGTCCTCCCATTTGATCCGTATGCCTTCTTTGGACCAAGTTCGTCTCGTTCGTCCATCTTCGTCCTCCCATTTGATCCGTAGGCCTTCTTTGGACCAAGTTCGTCTCGTTCGTCCATCTTCGTCCTCCCACCAAGTTCGTCTCGTTCGTCCATCTTCGTCCTCCCATTTGATCCGTAGGCCTTCTTTGGACCAAGTTCGTCTCGTTCGTCCATCTTCGTCCTCCCATTTGATCCGTAGGCCTTCTTTGGGCCAAGTTCATCTCGTTCGTGCATCTTCGTCCTCCCATTTGATCCGTAGGCCTTCTTTGGACGAAATTCGTTTCGTTCGTCCATCTTCGTGCTCCCATTTGATCCGTAGGCCTTCTTTGGACGAAGTTCGCTCGTTCGTCCATCTTCGTGCTCCCATTTGATCCGTAGGCCTTCTTTGGACCAAGTTCGTCTCGTTCGTCCATCTTCGTGCTCCCATTTGATCCGTAGGCCTTCTTTGGACCAAGTTCCTCTCGTTCGTCCATCGTCGTCCTCCCATTTGATCCGTATGCCTTCTTTGGACCAAGTTCGTCTCGTTCGTCCATCTTCGTCCTCCCATTTGATCCGTAGGCCTTCTTTGGACCAAGTTCGTCTCGTTCGTCCATCGTCGTCCTCCCATTTGATCCTTAGGCCTTCTTTGGACGAAGTTCGTCTCGTTCGTCCATCTTCGTCCTCCCACCAAGTTCGTCTCGTTCGTCCATCTTCGTCCTCCCATTTGATCCATAGGCCTTCTTTGGACCAAGTTCGTCTCGTTCGTCCATCTTCCTCCTCCCATTTGATCCGTAGGCCTTCTTTGGGCCAAGTTCGTCTCGTTCGTGCATCTTCGTCCTCCCATTTGATCCGTAGGCCTTCTTTGGACGAAGTTCGTCTCGTTCGTCCATCTTCGTCCTCCCATTTGATCCGTAGGCCTTCTTTGGACCAAGTTCGTCTCGTTCGTCCATCTTCGTCCTCCCATTTGATCCGTAGGCCTTCTTTGGACGAAGTTCGTCTCGTTCGTCCATCTTCGTCCTCCCATTTGATCCGTAGGCCTTCTTTGGACCAAGTTCGTCTCGTTCGTCCATCTTCGTCTTCCCATTTGATCCGCAGGCCTTCTGTGGACGAAGTTCCTCTCGTTCGTCCATCTTCGTCCTCCCATTTGATCCGTAGGCCTTCTTTGGACCAAGTTCATCTCGTTCGTCCATCTTCGTCCTCCCATTTGATACGTATGCCTTCTTTCGACCAAGTTCGTCTCGTTCGTCCATCTTCGTCCTCCCATTTGATCCGTAGGCCTTCTTTGGGCCAAGTTCGTCTCGTTCGTCCATCTTCGTCCTCCCATTTGATCCTTAGGCCTTCTTTGGACGATGTTCGTCTCGTTCGTCCATCTTCGTCCTCCCACCAAGTTCGTCACGTTCGTCCATCTTCGTCCTCCTATTTGATCCGTAGGCCTTCTTTGGACCAAGTTCGTCTCGTTCGTCCATCTTCGTCCTCCCATTTGATCCGTAGGCCTTCTTTGGGCCAAGTTCGTCTCGTTCGTGCATCTTCGTCCTCCCATTTGATCCGTAGGCCTTCTTTGGACCAAGTTCGTCTCGTTCGTCCATCTTTGCTTCGTCCTCCCATTTGATCCGTAGGCCTTCTTTGGACGAAGTTCGTCTCGTTCGTCCATCTTCGTCCTCCCATTTGATCCGTAGGCCTTCATAGGACCAAGTTCGTCTCGTTCGTCCATCTTTGCTTCGTCCTCCCATTTGATCCGTAGGCCTTCTTTGGACGAAGTTCGTCTCGTTCGTGCATCTTCGTGCTCCCATTTGATCCGTAGGCCTTCTTTGGACGAAGTTCGTCTCGTTCGTCCATCTTCGTGCTCCCATTTGATCCGTAGGCCTTCTTTGGACCAAGTTCGTCTCGTTCGTCCATCTTCGTCCTCCCACCAAGTTCGTCTCGTTCGTCCATCTTCGTCCTCCCATTTGATCCGTAGGCCTTCTTTGGACCAAGTTCGTCTCGTTCGTCCATCTTCGTCCTCCCATTTGATCCGTAGGCCTTCTTTGGGCCAAGTTCGTCTCGTTCGTCCATCTTTGCTTCGTCCTCCCATTTGATCCGTAGGCCATCTTTGGACCAAGTTCGTCTCGTTCGTCCATCTTTGCTTCGTCCTCCCATTTGATCCGTAGGCCTTCTTTGGACCAAGTTCCTCTCGTTCGTCCATCTTCGTCCTCCCATTTGATCCGTATGCCTTCTTTGGACCAAGTTCGTCTCGTTCGTCCATCTTCGTCCTCCCATTTGATCCGTAGGCCTTCTTTGGACCAAGTTCGTCTCGTTCGTCCATCTTCGTCCTCCCACCAAGTTCGTCTCGTTCGTCCATCTTCGTCCTCCCATTTGATCCGTAGGCCTTCTTTGGACCAAGTTCGTCTCGTTCGTCCATCTTCGTCCTCCCATTTGATCCGTAGGCCTTCTTTGGGCCAAGTTCATCTCGTTCGTGCATCTTCGTCCTCCCATTTGATCCGTAGGCCTTCTTTGGACGAAGTTCGTTTCGTTCGTCCATCTTCGTGCTCCCATTTGATCCGTAGGCCTTCTTTGGACGAAGTTCGCTCGTTCGTCCATCTTCGTGCTCCCATTTGATCCGTAGGCCTTCTTTGGACCAAGTTCGTCTCGTTCGTCCATCTTCGTGCTCCCATTTGATCCGTAGGCCTTCTTTGGACCAAGTTCCTCTCGTTCGTCCATCGTCGTCCTCCCATTTGATCCGTATGCCTTCTTTGGACCAAGTTCGTCTCGTTCGTCCATCTTCGTCCTCCCATTTGATTCGTAGGCCTTCTTTGGACCAAGTTCGTCTCGTTCGTCCATCGTCGTCCTCCCATTTGATCCTTAGGCCTTCTTTGGACGAAGTTCGTCTCGTTCGTCCATCTTCGTCCTCCCACCAAGTTCGTCTCGTTCGTCCATCTTCGTCCTCCCATTTGATCCATAGGCCTTCTTTGGACCAAGTTCGTCTCGTTCGTCCATCTTCGTCCTCCCATTTGATCCGTAGGCCTTCTTTGGGCCAAGTTCGTCTCGTTCGTGCATCTTCGTCCTCCCATTTGATCCGTAGGCCTTCTTTGGACCAAGTTCGTCTCGTTCGTCCATCTTCGTCCTCCCATTTGATCCGTAGGCCTTCTTTGGACCAAGTTCGTCTCGTTCGTCCATCGTCGTCCTCCCATTAGATCCTTAGGCCTTCTTTGGACGAAGTTCGTCTCGTTCGTCCATCTTCGTCCTCCCACCAAGTTCGTCTCGTTCGTCCATCTTCGTCCTCCCATTTGATCCATAGGCCTTCTTTGGACCAAGTTCGTCTCGTTCGTCCATCTTCGTCCTCCCATTTGATCCGTAGGCCTTCTTTGGGCCAAGTTCGTCTCGTTCGTCCATCTTCGTCTTCCCATTTGATCCGCAGGCCTTCTGTGGACGAAGTTCCTCTCGTTCGTCCATCTTCGTCCTCCCATTTGATCCGTAGGCCTTCTTTGGACCAAGTTCATCTCGTTCGTCCATCTTCGTCCTCCCATTTGATACGTATGCCTTCTTTCGACCAAGTTCGTCTCGTTCGTCCATCTTCGTCCTCCCATTTGATCCGTAGGCCTTCTTTGGGCCAAGTTCGTCTCGTTCGTCCATCTTCGTCCTCCCATTTGATCCGTAGGCCTTCTTTGGACGAAGTTCGTCTCGTTCGTCCATCTTCATCCTCCCATTTGATCCGTAGGCCTTCTTTGGAACAAGTTCGTCTCGTTCGTCCATCTTCGCCCTCCCATTTGATCCGTAGGCCTTCTTTGGACGAAGTTCGTCTCGTTCGTGCATCTTCGTGCTCCCATTTGATCCGTAGGCCTTCTTTGGACGAAGTTCGTCTCGTTCGTCCATCTTCGTGCTCCCATTTGATCCGTAGCCCTTCTTTGGACCAAGTTCGTCTCGTTCGTCCATCTTCGTCCTCCCATTTGATCCGTATGCCTTCTTTGGACCAAGTTCGTCTCGTTCGTCCATCTTCGTCCTCCCATTTGATCCGTAGGCCTTCTTTGGACCAAGTTCGTCTCGTTCGTCCATCTTCGTCCTCCCATTTGACCCTTAGGCCTTCTTTGGACGAAGTTCGTCTCGTTCGTCCATCTTCGTCCTCCCATTTGATCCGTAGGTCTTCTTTGGACGAAGTTCGTCTCATTCGTCCATCTTCGTCCTCCCACCAAGTTCGTCTCGTTCGTCCATCTTCGTCCTCCCATTTGATCCGTAGGCCTTCTTTGGACGAAGTTCGTCTCGTTCGTCCATCTTCGTCCTCCCATTTGATCCGTAGGCCTTCTTTGGACGAAGTTCCTCTCGTTCGTCCATCTTCGTCCTCCCATTTGACCCTTAGGCCTTCTTTGGACGAAGTTCGTCTCGTTCGTCCATCTTCGTCCTCCCATTTGATCCGTAGGTCTTCTTTGGACGAAGTTCGTCTCATTCGTCCATCTTCGTCCTCCCACCAAGTTCGTCTCGTTCGTCCATCTTCGTCCTCCCATTTGATCCGTAGGCCTTCTTTGGACCAAGTTCGTCTCGTTCGTCCATCTTCGTCTTCCCATTTGATCCGCAGGCCTTCTGTGGACGAAGTTCCTCTCGTTCGTCCATCTTCGTCCTCCCATTTGATCCGTAGGCCTTCTTTGGACCAAGTTCATCTCGTTCGTCCATCTTCGTCCTCCCATTTGATACGTATGCCTTCTTTCGACCAAGTTCGTCTCGTTCGTCCATCTTCGTCCTCCCATTTGATCCGTAGGCCTTCTTTGGGCCAAGTTCGTCTCGTTCGTCCATCTTCGTCCTCCCATTTGATCCTTAGGCCTTCTTTGGACGATGTTCGTCTCGTTCGTCCATCTTCGTCCTCCCACCAAGTTCGTCACGTTCGTCCATCTTCGTCCTCCCATTTGATCCGTAGGCCTTCTTTGGACCAAGTTCGTCTCGTTCGTCCATCTTCGTCCTCCCATTTGATCCGTAGGCCTTCTTTGGGCCAAGTTCGTCTCGTTCGTGCATCTTCGTCCTCCCATTTGATCCGTAGGCCTTCTTTGGACCAAGTTCGTCTCGTTCGTCCATCTTTGCTTCGTCCTCCCATTTGATCCGTAGGCCTTCTTTGGACGAAGTTCGTCTCGTTCGTCCATCTTCGTCCTCCCATTTGATCCGTAGGCCTTCATAGGACCAAGTTCGTCTCGTTCGTCCATCTTTGCTTCGTCCTCCCATTTGATCCGTAGGCCTTCTTTGGACGAAGTTCGTCTCGTTCGTGCATCTTCGTGCTCCCATTTGATCCGTAGGCCTTCTTTGGACGAAGTTCGTCTCGTTCGTCCATCTTCGTGCTCCCATTTGATCCGTAGGCCTTCTTTGGACCAAGTTCGTCTCGTTCGTCCATCTTCGTCCTCCCACCAAGTTCGTCTCGTTCGTCCATCTTCGTCCTCCCATTTGATCCGTAGGCCTTCTTTGGACCAAGTTCGTCTCGTTCGTCCATCTTCGTCCTCCCATTTGATCCGTAGGCCTTCTTTGGGCCAAGTTCGTCTCGTTCGTCCATCTTTGCTTCGTCCTCCCATTTGATCCGTAGGCCATCTTTGGACCAAGTTCGTCTCGTTCGTCCATCTTTGCTTCGTCCTCCCATTTGATCCGTAGGCCTTCTTTGGACCAAGTTCCTCTCGTTCGTCCATCTTCGTCCTCCCATTTGATCCGTATGCCTTCTTTGGACCAAGTTCGTCTCGTTCGTCCATCTTCGTCCTCCCATTTGATCCGTAGGCCTTCTTTGGACCAAGTTCGTCTCGTTCGTCCATCTTCGTCCTCCCACCAAGTTCGTCTCGTTCGTCCATCTTCGTCCTCCCATTTGATCCGTAGGCCTTCTTTGGACCAAGTTCGTCTCGTTCGTCCATCTTCGTCCTCCCATTTGATCCGTAGGCCTTCTTTGGGCCAAGTTCATCTCGTTCGTGCATCTTCGTCCTCCCATTTGATCCGTAGGCCTTCTTTGGACGAAGTTCGTTTCGTTCGTCCATCTTCGTGCTCCCATTTGATCCGTAGGCCTTCTTTGGACGAAGTTCGCTCGTTCGTCCATCTTCGTGCTCCCATTTGATCCGTAGGCCTTCTTTGGACCAAGTTCGTCTCGTTCGTCCATCTTCGTGCTCCCATTTGATCCGTAGGCCTTCTTTGGACCAAGTTCCTCTCGTTCGTCCATCGTCGTCCTCCCATTTGATCCGTAAGCCTTCTTTGGACCAAGTTCGTCTCGTTCGTCCATCTTCGTCCTCCCATTTGATCCGTAGGCCTTCTTTGGACCAAGTTCGTCTCGTTCGTCCATCGTCGTCCTCCCATTTGATCCTTAGGCCTTCTTTGGACGAAGTTCGTCTCGTTCGTCCATCTTCGTCCTCCCACCAAGTTCGTCTCGTTCGTCCATCTTCGTCCTCCCATTTGATCCATAGGCCTTCTTTGGACCAAGTTCGTCTCGTTCGTCCATCTTCGTCCTCCCATTTGATCCGTAGGCCTTCTTTGGGCCAAGTTCGTCTCGTTCGTGCATCTTCGTCCTCCCATTTGATCCGTAGGCCTTCTTTGGACCAAGTTCGTCTCGTTCGTCCATCTTCGTCCTCCCATTTGATCCGTAGGCCTTCTTTGGACCAAGTTCGTCTCGTTCGTCCATCGTCGTCCTCCCATTTGATCCTTAGGCCTTCTTTGGACGAAGTTCGTCTCGTTCGTCCATCTTCGTCCTCCCATTTGATCCTTAGGCCTTCTTTGGACGAAGTTCGTCTCGTTCGTCCATCTTCATCCTCCCATTTGATCCGTAGGCCTTCTTTGGACGAAGTTCGTCTCGTTCGTGCATCTTCGTGCTCCCATTTGATCCGTAGGCCTTCTTTGGACGAAGTTCGTCTCGTTCGTCCATCTTCGTGCTCCCATTTGATCCGTAGCCCTTCTTTGGACCAAGTTCGTCTCGTTCGTCCATCTTCGTCCTCCCATTTGATCCGTATGCCTTCTTTGGACCAAGTTCGTCTCGTTCGTCCATCTTCGTCCTCCCATTTGATCCTTAGGCCTTCTTTGGACGAAGTTCGTCTCGTTCGTCCATCTTCATCCTCCCATTTGATCCGTAGGCCTTCTTTGGACGAAGTTCGTCTCGTTCGTGCATCTTCGTGCTCCCATTTGATCCGTAGGCCTTCTTTGGACGAAGTTCCTCTCGTTCGTCCATCTTCGTCCTCCCATTTGATCCGTAGGCCTTCTTTGGACCAAGTTCATCTCGTTCGTCCATCTTCGTCCTCCCATTTGATACGTATGCCTTCTTTCGACCAAGTTCGTCTCGTTCGTCCATCTTCGTCCTCCCATTTGATCCGTAGGCCTTCTTTGGGCCAAGTTCGTCTCGTTCGTCCATCTTCGTCCTCCCATTTGATCCTTAGGCCTTCTTTGGACGAAGTTCGTCTCGTTCGTCCATCTTCATCCTCCCATTTGATCCGTAGGCCTTCTTTGGACGAAGTTCGTCTCGTTCGTGCATCTTCGTGCTCCCATTTGATCCGTAGGCCTTCTTTGGACGAAGTTCGTCTCGTTCGTCCATCTTCGTGCTCCCATTTGATCCGTAGCCCTTCTTTGGACCAAGTTCGTCTCGTTCTTCCATCTTCGTCCTCCCATTTGATCCGTATGCCTTCTTTGGACCAAGTTCGTCTCGTTCGTCCATCTTCGTCCTCCCATTTGATCCGTAGGCCTTCTTTGGACGAAGTTCGTCTCGTTCGTGCATCTTCGTGCTCCCATTTGATCCGTAGGCCTTCTTTGGACCAAGTTCGTCTCGTTCGTCCATCTTTGCTTCGTCCTCCCATTTGATCCGTAGGCCATCTTTGGACCAAGTTCGTCTCGTTCGTCCATCTTTGCTTCGTCCTCCCATTTGATCCGTAGGCCTTCTTTGGACCAAGTTCCTCTCGTTCGTCCATCTTCGTCCTCCCATTTGATCCGTATGCCTTCTTTGGACCAAGTTCGTCTCGTTCGTCCATCTTCGTCCTCCCATTTGATCCGTAGGCCTTCTTTGGACCAAGTTCGTCTCGTTCGTCCATCTTCGTCCTCCCACCAAGTTCGTCTCGTTCGTCCATCTTCGTCCTCCCATTTGATCCGTAGGCCTTCTTTGGACCAAGTTCGTCTCGTTCGTCCATCTTCGTCCTCCCATTTGATCCGTAGGCCTTCTTTGGACGAAGTTCGTTTCGTTCGTCCATCTTCGTGCTCCCATTTGATCCGTAGGCCTTCTTTGGACGAAGTTCGTCTCGTTCGTCCATCTTCATCCTCCCATTTGATCCGTAGGCCTTCTTTGGACGAAGTTCGTCTCGTTCGTGCATCTTCGTGCTCCCATTTGATCCGTAGGCCTTCTTTGGACGAAGTTCGTCTCGTTCGTCCATCTTCGTGCTCCCATTTGATCCGTAGCCCTTCTTTGGACCAAGTTCGTCTCGTTCTTCCATCTTCGTCCTCCCATTTGATCCGTATGCCTTCTTTGGACCAAGTTCGTCTCGTTCGTCCATCGTCGTCCTCCCATTTGATCCTTAGGCCTTCTTTGGACGAAGTTCGTCTCGTTCGTCCATCTTCGTCCTCCCACCAAGTTCGTCTCGTTCGTCCATCTTCGTCCTCCCATTTGATCCATAGGCCTTCTTTGGACCAAGTTCGTCTCGTTCGTCCATCTTCGTCTTCCCATTTGATCCGCAGGCCTTCTGTGGACGAAGTTCCTCTCGTTCGTCCATCTTCGTCCTCCCATTTGATCCGTAGGCCTTCTTTGGACCAAGTTCATCTCGTTCGTCCATCTTCGTCCTCCCATTTGATACGTATGCCTTCTTTCGACCAAGTTCGTCTCGTTCGTCCATCTTCGTCCTCCCATTTGATCCGTAGGCCTTCTTTGGGCCAAGTTCGTCTCGTTCGTCCATCTTCGTCCTCCCATTTGATCCTTAGGCCTTCTTTGGACGAAGTTCGTCTCGTTCGTCCATCTTCATCCTCCCATTTGATCCGTAGGCCTTCTTTGGACGAAGTTCGTCTCGTTCGTGCATCTTCGTGCTCCCATTTGATCCGTAGGCCTTCTTTGGACGAAGTTCGTCTCGTTCGTCCATCTTCGTGCTCCCATTTGATCCGTAGCCCTTCTTTGGACCAAGTTCGTCTCGTTCGTCCATCTTCGTCCTCCCATTTGATCCGTATGCCTTCTTTGGACCAAGTTCGTCTCGTTCGTCCATCTTCGTCCTCCCATTTGATCCGTAGGCCTTCTTTGGACGAAGTTCGTCTCGTTCGTGCATCTTCGTGCTCCCATTTGATCCGTAGGCCTTCTTTGGACGAAGTTCGTCTCGTTCGTCCATCTTCGTGCTCCCATTTGATCCGTAGCCCTTCTTTGGACCAAGTTCGTCTCGTTCGTCCATCTTCGTCCTCCCATTTGATCCGAATGCCTTCTTTGGACCAAGTTCGTCTCGTTCGTCCATCTTCGTCCTCCCATTTGATCCGTAGGCCTTCTTTGGACCAAGTTCGTCTCGTTCGTCCATCTTCGTCCTCCCATTTGACCCTTAGGCCTTCTTTGGACGAAGTTCGTCTCGTTCGTCCATCTTCGTCCTCCCATTTGATCCGTAGGTCTTCTTTGGACGAAGTTCGTCTCATTCGTCCATCTTCGTCCTCCCACCAAGTTCGTCTCGTTCGTCCATCTTCGTCCTCCCATTTGATCCGTAGGCCTTCTTTGGACGAAGTTCGTCTCGTTCGTCCATCTTCGTCCTCCCATTTGATCCGTAGGCCTTCTTTGGACGAAGTTCCTCTCGTTCGTCCATCTTCGTCCTCCCATTTGATCCTTAGGCCTTCTTTGGACGAAGTTCGTCTCGTTCGTCCATCTTCGTCCTCCCACCAAGTTCGTCTCGTTCGTCCATCTTCGTCCTCCCATTTGATCCGTAGGCCTTCTTTGGACCAAGTTCGTCTCGTTCGTCCATCTTCGTCATCCCATTTGATCCGTAGGCCTTCTTTGGACGAAGTTCATCTCGTTCGTCCATCTTCGTCCTCCCATTTGATCCGTAGGCCTTCTTTGGACCAAGTTCGTCTCGTTCGTCCATCTTCGTCTTCCCATTTGATCCGTAGGCCTTCTGTGGACGAAGTTCCTCTCGTTCGTCCATCTTCGTCCTCCCATTTGATCCGTAGGCCTTCTTTGGACGAAGTTCGTCTCGTTCGTGTATCTTCGTGCTCCCATTTGATCCGTAGGCCTTGTTTGGACGAAGTTCGTCTCGTTCGTCCATCTTCATGCTCCCATTTGATCCGTAGCCCTTCTTTGGACCAAGTTCGTCTCGTTCGTCCATCTTCGTCCTCCCATTTGATCCGTATGCCTTCTTTGGACCAAGTTCGTCTCGTTCGTCCATCTTCGTCCTCCCATTTGATCCGTAGGCCTTCTTTGGACCAAGTTCGTCTCGTTCGTCCATCTTCGTCCTCCCATTTGACCCTTAGGCCTTCTTTGGACGAAGTTCGTCTCGTTCGTCCATCTTCGTCCTCCCATTTGATCCGGAGGTCTTCTTTGGACGAAGTTCGTCTCATTCGTCCATCTTCGTCCTCCCACCAAGTTCGTCTCGTTCGTCCATCTTCGTCCTCCCACCAAGTTCGTCTCGTTCGTCCATCTTCGTCCTCCCATTTGATCCGTAGGCCTTCTTTGGACGAAGTTCGTCTCGTTCGTCCATCTTCGTCCTCCCATTTGATCCGTAGGCCTTCTTTGGACGAAGTTCCTCTCGTTCGTCCATCTTCGTCCTCCCATTTGATCCTTAGGCCTTCTTTGGACGAAGTTCGTCTCGTTCGTACATCTTCGTCCTCCCACCAAGTTCGTCTCGTTCGTCCATCTTCGTCCTCCCATTTGATCCGTACGCCTTCTTTGGACCAAGTTCGTCTCGTTCGTCCATCTTCGTCCTCCCATTTGATCCGTAGGCCTTCTTTGGGCCAAGTTCGTCTCGTTCGTGCATCTTCGTCCTCCCATTTGATCCGTAGGCCTTCTTTGGACGAAGTTCGTCTCGTTCGTCCATCTTCGTCCTCCCATTTGATCCGTAGGCCTTCTTTGGACCAAGTTCGTCTCGTTCGTCCATCTTCGTCCTCCCATTTGATCCGTAGGCCTTCTTTGGACGAAGTTCGTCTCGTTCGTCCATCTTCGTCCTCCCATTTGATCCTTAGGCCTTCTCTAGACCAAGTTCGTCTCGTTCGTCCATCTTCGTCCTCCCATTTGATCCGTAGGCCTTCTTTGGACGAAGTTCCTCTCGTTCGTCCATCTTCGTCTTCCCATTTGATCCGTAGGCCTTCTTTGGACCAAGTTCATCTCGTTCGTCCATCTTCGTCCTCCCATTTGATCCGTATGCCTTCTTTCGACCAAGTTCGTCTCGTTCGTCCATCTTCGTCCTCCCATTTGATCCGTAGGCCTTCTTTGGGCCAAGTTCGTCTCGTTCGTCCATCTTCGTCCTCCCATTTGATCCTTAGGCCTTCTTTGGACGAAGTTCGTCTCGTTCGTCCATCTTCGTCCTCCCATTTGATCCGTAGGCCTTCTTTGGAACAAGTTCGTCTCGTTCGTCCATCTTCGTCCTCACATTTGATCCGTAGGCCTTCTTTGGACGAAGTTCGTCTCGTTCGTGCATCTTCGTGCTCCCATTTGATCCGTAGGCCTTCTTTGGACGAAGTTCGTCTCGTTCGTCCATCTTCGTGCTCCCATTTGATCCGTAGGCCTTCTTTGGACGAAGTTCGTCTCGTTCGTGCATCTTCGTGCTCCCATTTGATCCGTAGGCCTTCTTTGGACCAAGTTCGTCTCGTTCGTCCATCTTCATCCTCCCATTTGATCCGTAGGCCTTCTTTGGACGAAGTTCCTCTCGTTCGTCCATCTTCGTCCTCCCATTTGATCCGTAGGCCTTCTTTGGACCAAGTTCATCTCGTTCGTCCATCTTCGTCCTCCCATTTGATGCGTAGGCCTTCTTTGGACCAAGTTCGTCTCGTTCGTCCATCTTTGCTTCGTCCTCCCATTTGATCCGTAGGCCTTCTTTGGACGAAGTTCGTCTCGTTCGTCCATCTTCGTCCTCCCATTTGATCCGTAGGCCTTCTTTGGACCAAGTTCGTCTCGTTCGTCCATCTTCGTCCTCCCATTTGATGCGTAGGCCTTCTTTGGACCAAGTTCGTCTCGTTCGTCCATCTTTGCTTCGTCCTCCCATTTGATCCGTAGGCCTTCTTTGGACGAAGTTCGTCTCGTTCGTCCATCTTCGTCCTCCCATTTGATCCGTAGGCCTTCTTTGGACCAAGTTCGTCTCGTTCGTCCATCTTCGTCCTCCCATTTGATCCGTATGCCTTCTTTCGACCAAGTTCGTCTCGTTCGTCCATCTTCGTCTTCCCATTTGATCCGTAGGCCTTCTTTGGGCCAAGTTCGTCTCGTTCGTCCATCTTCGTCCTCCCATTTGATCCTTAGGCCTTCTTTGGACGAAGTTCGTCTCGTTCGTCCATCTTCGTCCTCCCATTTGATCCGTATGCCTTCTTTGGACCAAGTTCGTCTCGTTCGTCCATCTTCGTCCTCTCATTTGATCCGTATGCCTTCTTTGGGCCAAGTTCGTCTCGTTCGTCCGTCTTCGTCCTCCCATTTGATCCGTAGGCCTTCTTTGGACCAAGTTCGTCTCGTTCGTCCATCTTCGTCCTCCCATTTGATCCGTAGGCCTTCTTTGGACCAAGTTCGTCTCGTTCGTCCATCTTCATCCTCCCATTTGATCCGTAGGCCTTCTTTGGACCAAGTTCGTCTCGTTCGTCCATCTTTGCTTCGTCCTCCCATTTGATCCGTAGGCCTTCTTTGGACCAAGTTCATCTCGTTCGTCCATCTTCGTCCTCCCATTTTATACGTATGCCTTCTTTCGACCAAGTTCGTCTCGTTCGTCCATCTTCGTCCTCCCATTTGATCCGTAGGCCTTCTTTGGGCCAAGTTCGTCTCGTTCGTCCATCTTCGTCCTCCCATTTGATCCTTAGGCCTTCTTTGGACGAAGTTCGTCTCGTTCGTCCATCTTCCTCCTCCCATTTGATCCGTATGCCTTCTTTGGACCAAGTTCGTGTCGTTCGTCCATCTTCGTCCTCCCATTTGATCCGTAGGCCTTCTTTGGACCAAGTTCGTCTCGTTCGTCCATCTTCGTCCTCCCACCAAGTTCGTCTCGTTCGTCCATCTTCGTCCTCCCATTTGATCCGTAGGCCTTCTTTGGACCAAGTTCGTCTCGTTCGTCCATCTTCGTCCTCCCATTTGATCCGTAGGCCTTCTTTGGGCCAAGTTCATCTCGTTCGTGCATCTTCGTCCTCCCATTTGATCCGTAGGCCTTCTTTGGACGAAGTTCGTTTCGTTCGTCCATCTTCGTGCTCCCATTTGATCCGTAGGCCTTCTTTGGACGAAGTTCGCTCGTTCGTCCATCTTCGTGCTCCCATTTGATCCGTAGGCCTTCTTTGGACCAAGTTCGTCTCGTTCGTCCATGTTCGTGCTCCCATTTGATCCGTAGGCCTTCTTTGGACCAAGTTCCTCTCGTTCGTCCATCGTCGTCCTCCCATTTGATCCGTATGCCTTCTTTGGACCAAGTTCGTCTCGTTCGTCCATCTTCGTCCTCCCATTTGATCCGTAGGCCTTCTTTGGACCAAGTTCGTCTCGTTCGTCCATCGTCGTCCTCCCATTTGATCCTTAGGCCTTCTTTGGACGAAGTTCGTCTCGTTCGTCCATCTTCGTCCTCCCACCAAGTTCGTCTCGTTCGTCCATCTTCGTCCTCCCATTTGATCCATAGGCCTTCTTTGGACCAAGTTCGTCTCGTTCGTCCATCTTCGTCCTCCCATTTGATCCGTAGGCCTTCTTTGGACGAAGTTCCTCTCGTTCGTCCATCTTCGTCCTCCCATTTGATCCTTAGGCCTTCTTTGGACGAAGTTCGTCTCGTTCGTCCATCTTCGTCCTCCCACCAAGTTCGTCTCGTTCGTCCATCTTCGTCCTCCCATTTGATCCGTAGGCCTTCTTTGGACCAAGTTCGTCTCGTTCGTCCATCTTCGTCATCCCATTTGATCCGTAGGCCTTCTTTGGACGAAGTTCGTCTCGTTCGTCCATCTTCGTCCTCCCATTTGATCCGTAGGCCTTCTTTGGGCCAAGTTCATCTCGTTCGTGCATCTTCGTCCTCCCATTTGATCCGTAGGCCTTCTTTGGACGAAGTTCGTTTCGTTCGTCCATCTTCGTGCTCCCATTTGATCCGTAGGCCTTCTTTGGACGAAGTTCGCTCGTTCGTCCATCTTCGTGCTCCCATTTGATCCGTAGGCCTTCTTTGGACCAAGTTCGTCTCGTTCGTCCATGTTCGTGCTCCCATTTGATCCGTAGGCCTTCTTTGGACCAAGTTCCTCTCGTTCGTCCATCGTCGTCCTCCCATTTGATCCGTATGCCTTCTTTGGACCAAGTTCGTCTCGTTCGTCCATCTTCGTCCTCCCATTTGATCCGTAGGCCTTCTTTGGACCAAGTTCGTCTCGTTCGTCCATCGTCGTCCTCCCATTTGATCCTTAGGCCTTCTTTGGACGAAGTTCGTCTCGTTCGTCCATCTTCGTCCTCCCACCAAGTTCGTCTCGTTCGTCCATCTTCGTCCTCCCATTTGATCCATAGGCCTTCTTTGGACCAAGTTCGTCTCGTTCGTCCATCTTCGTCCTCCCATTTGATCCGTAGGCCTTCTTTGGGCCAAGTTCGTCTCGTTCGTGCATCTTCGTCCTCCCATTTGATCCGTAGGCCTTCTTTGGACGAAGTTCGTCTCGTTCGTCCATCTTCGTCCTCCCATTTGATCCGTAGGCCTTCTTTGGACCAAGTTCGTCTCGTTCGTCCATCTTCGTCCTCCCATTTGATCCGTAGGCCTTCTTTGGACGAAGTTCGTCTCGTTCGTCCATCTTCGTCCTCCCATTTGATCCGTAGGCCTTCTTTGGACCAAGTTCGTCTCGTTCGTCCATCTTCGTCTTCCCATTTGATCCGCAGGCCTTCTGTGGACGAAGTTCCTCTCGTTCGTCCATCTTCGTCCTCCCATTTGATCCGTAGGCCTTCTTTGGACCAAGTTCATCTCGTTCGTCCATCTTCGTCCTCCCATTTGATACGTATGCCTTCTTTCGACCAAGTTCGTCTCGTTCGTCCATCTTCGTCCTCCCATTTGATCGGTAGGCCTTCTTTGGGCCAAGTTCGTCTCGTTCGTCCATCTTCGTCCTCCCATTTGATCCTTAGGCCTTCTTTGGACGAAGTTCGTCTCGTTCGTCCATCTTCATCCTCCCATTTGATCCGTAGGCCTTCTTTGGAACAAGTTTGTCTCGTTCGTCCATCTTCGTCCTCCCATTTGATCCGTAGGCCTTCTTTGGACGAAGTTCGTCTCGTTCGTGCATCTTCGTGCTCCCATTTGATCCGTAGGCCTTCTTTGGACGAAGTTCGTCTCGTTCGTCCATCTTCGTGCTCCCATTTGATCCGTAGCCCTTCTTTGGACCAAGTTCGTCTCGTTCGTCCATCTTCGTCCTCCCATTTGATCCGTATGCCTTCTTTGGACCAAGTTCGTCTCGTTCGTCCATCTTCGTCCTCCCATTTGATCCGTAGGCCTTCTTTGGACCAAGTTCGTCTCGTTCGTCCATCTTCGTCCTCCCATTTGACCCTTAGGCCTTCTTTGGACGAAGTTCGTCTCGTTCGTCCATCTTCGTCCTCCCATTTGATCCGTAGGTCTTCTTTGGACGAAGTTCGTCTCATTCGTCCATCTTCGTCCTCCCACCAAGTTCGTCTCGTTCGTCCATCTTCGTCCTCCCATTTGATCCGTAGGCCTTCTTTGGACGAAGTTCGTCTCGTTCGTCCATCTTCGTCCTCCCATTTGATCCGTAGGCCTTCTTTGGACGAAGTTCCTCTCGTTCGTCCATCTTCGTCCTCCCATTTGATCCTTAGGCCTTCTTTGGACGAAGTTCGTCTCGTTCGTCCATCTTCGTCCTCCCACCAAGTTCGTCTCGTTCGTCCATCTTCGTCCTCCCATTTGATCCGTAGGCCTTCTTTGGACCAAGTTCGTCTCGTTCGTCCATCTTCGTCATCCCATTTGATCCGTAGGCCTTCTTTGGACGAAGTTCGTCTCGTTCGTCCATCTTCGTCCTCCCATTTGATCCGTAGGCCTTCTTTGGACCAAGTTCGTCTCGTTCGTCCATCTTCGTCTTCCCATTTGATCCGTAGGCCTTCTGTGGACGAAGTTCCTCTCGTTCGTCCATCTTCGTCCTCCCATTTGATCCGTAGGCCTTCTTTGGACGAAGTTCGTCTCGTTCGTGTATCTTCGTGCTCCCATTTGATCCGTAGGCCTTGTTTGGACGAAGTTCGTCTCGTTCGTCCATCTTCATGCTCCCATTTGATCCGTAGCCCTTCTTTGGACCAAGTTCGTCTCGTTCGTCCATCTTCGTCCTCCCATTTGATCCGTATGCCTTCTTTGGACCAAGTTCGTCTCGTTCGTCCATCTTCGTCCTCCCATTTGATCCGTAGGCCTTCTTTGGACCAAGTTCGTCTCGTTCGTCCATCTTCGTCCTCCCATTTGACCCTTAGGCCTTCTTTGGACGAAGTTCGTCTCGTTCGTCCATCTTCGTCCTCCCATTTGATCCGGAGGTCTTCTTTGGACGAAGTTCGTCTCATTCGTCCATCTTCGTCCTCCCACCAAGTTCGTCTCGTTCGTCCATCTTCGTCCTCCCACCAAGTTCGTCTCGTTCGTCCATCTTCGTCCTCCCATTTGATCCGTAGGCCTTCTTTGGACGAAGTTCGTCTCGTTCGTCCATCTTCGTCCTCCCATTTGATCCGTAGGTCTTCTTTGGACGAAGTTCGTCTCATTCGTCCATCTTCGTCCTCCCACCAAGTTCGTCTCGTTCGTCCATCTTCGTCCTCCCATTTGATCCGTGGGCCTTCTTTGGACGAAGTTCGTCTCGTTCGTCCATCTTCGTCCTCCCATTTGATCCGTAGGCCTTCTTTGGACGAAGTTCCTCTCGTTCGTCCATCTTCGTCCTCCCATTTGATCCTTAGGCCTTCTTTGGACGAAGTTCGTCTCGTTCGTCTATCTTCGTCCTCCCACCAAGTTCGTCTCGTTCGTCCATCTTCGTCCTCCCATTTGATCCGTAGGCCTTCTTTGGGCCAAGTTCGTCTCGTTCGTCCATCTTCGTCCTCCCATTTGATCCTTAGGCCTTCTTTGGACGAAGTTCGTCTCGTTCGTCCATCTTCCTCCTCCCATTTGATCCGTATGCCTTCTTTGGACCAAGTTCGTGTCGTTCGTCCATCTTCGTCCTCCCATTTGATCCGTAGGCCTTCTTTGGACCAAGTTCGTCTCGTTCGTCCATCTTCGTCCTCCCACCAAGTTCGTCTCGTTCGTCCATCTTCGTCCTCCCATTTGATCCGTAGGCCTTCTTTGGACCAAGTTCGTCTCGTTCGTCCATCTTCGTCCTCCCATTTGATCCGTAGGCCTTCTTTGGGCCAAGTTCATCTCGTTCGTGCATCTTCGTCCTCCCATTTGATCCGTAGGCCTTCTTTGGACGAAGTTCGTTTCGTTCGTCCATCTTCGTGCTCCCATTTGATCCGTAGGCCTTCTTTGGACGAAGTTCGCTCGTTCGTCCATCTTCGTGCTCCCATTTGATCCGTAGGCCTTCTTTGGACCAAGTTCGTCTCGTTCGTCCATGTTCGTGCTCCCATTTGATCCGTAGGCCTTCTTTGGACCAAGTTCCTCTCGTTCGTCCATCGTCGTCCTCCCATTTGATCCGTATGCCTTCTTTGGACCAAGTTCGTCTCGTTCGTCCATCTTCGTCCTCCCATTTGATCCGTAGGCCTTCTTTGGACCAAGTTCGTCTCGTTCGTCCATCGTCGTCCTCCCATTTGATCCTTAGGCCTTCTTTGGACGAAGTTCGTCTCGTTCGTCCATCTTCGTCCTCCCACCAAGTTCGTCTCGTTCGTCCATCTTCGTCCTCCCATTTGATCCATAGGCCTTCTTTGGACCAAGTTCGTCTCGTTCGTCCATCTTCGTCCTCCCATTTGATCCGTAGGCCTTCTTTGGACGAAGTTCCTCTCGTTCGTCCATCTTCGTCCTCCCATTTGATCCTTAGGCCTTCTTTGGACGAAGTTCGTCTCGTTCGTCCATCTTCGTCCTCCCACCAAGTTCGTCTCGTTCGTCCATCTTCGTCCTCCCATTTGATCCGTAGGCCTTCTTTGGACCAAGTTCGTCTCGTTCGTCCATCTTCGTCATCCCATTTGATCCGTAGGCCTTCTTTGGACGAAGTTCGTCTCGTTCGTCCATCTTCGTCCTCCCATTTGATCCGTAGGCCTTCTTTGGGCCAAGTTCATCTCGTTCGTGCATCTTCGTCCTCCCATTTGATCCGTAGGCCTTCTTTGGACGAAGTTCGTTTCGTTCGTCCATCTTCGTGCTCCCATTTGATCCGTAGGCCTTCTTTGGACGAAGTTCGCTCGTTCGTCCATCTTCGTGCTCCCATTTGATCCGTAGGCCTTCTTTGGACCAAGTTCGTCTCGTTCGTCCATGTTCGTGCTCCCATTTGATCCGTAGGCCTTCTTTGGACCAAGTTCCTCTCGTTCGTCCATCGTCGTCCTCCCATTTGATCCGTATGCCTTCTTTGGACCAAGTTCGTCTCGTTCGTCCATCTTCGTCCTCCCATTTGATCCGTAGGCCTTCTTTGGACCAAGTTCGTCTCGTTCGTCCATCGTCGTCCTCCCATTTGATCCTTAGGCCTTCTTTGGACGAAGTTCGTCTCGTTCGTCCATCTTCGTCCTCCCACCAAGTTCGTCTCGTTCGTCCATCTTCGTCCTCCCATTTGATCCATAGGCCTTCTTTGGACCAAGTTCGTCTCGTTCGTCCATCTTCGTCCTCCCATTTGATCCGTAGGCCTTCTTTGGGCCAAGTTCGTCTCGTTCGTGCATCTTCGTCCTCCCATTTGATCCGTAGGCCTTCTTTGGACGAAGTTCGTCTCGTTCGTCCATCTTCGTCCTCCCATTTGATCCGTAGGCCTTCTTTGGACCAAGTTCGTCTCGTTCGTCCATCTTCGTCCTCCCATTTGATCCGTAGGCCTTCTTTGGACGAAGTTCGTCTCGTTCGTCCATCTTCGTCCTCCCATTTGATCCGTAGGCCTTCTTTGGACCAAGTTCGTCTCGTTCGTCCATCTTCGTCTTCCCATTTGATCCGCAGGCCTTCTGTGGACGAAGTTCCTCTCGTTCGTCCATCTTCGTCCTCCCATTTGATCCGTAGGCCTTCTTTGGACCAAGTTCATCTCGTTCGTCCATCTTCGTCCTCCCATTTGATACGTATGCCTTCTTTCGACCAAGTTCGTCTCGTTCGTCCATCTTCGTCCTCCCATTTGATCGGTAGGCCTTCTTTGGGCCAAGTTCGTCTCGTTCGTCCATCTTCGTCCTCCCATTTGATCCTTAGGCCTTCTTTGGACGAAGTTCGTCTCGTTCGTCCATCTTCATCCTCCCATTTGATCCGTAGGCCTTCTTTGGAACAAGTTTGTCTCGTTCGTCCATCTTCGTCCTCCCATTTGATCCGTAGGCCTTCTTTGGACGAAGTTCGTCTCGTTCGTGCATCTTCGTGCTCCCATTTGATCCGTAGGCCTTCTTTGGACGAAGTTCGTCTCGTTCGTCCATCTTCGTGCTCCCATTTGATCCGTAGCCCTTCTTTGGACCAAGTTCGTCTCGTTCGTCCATCTTCGTCCTCCCATTTGATCCGTATGCCTTCTTTGGACCAAGTTCGTCTCGTTCGTCCATCTTCGTCCTCCCATTTGATCCGTAGGCCTTCTTTGGACCAAGTTCGTCTCGTTCGTCCATCTTCGTCCTCCCATTTGACCCTTAGGCCTTCTTTGGACGAAGTTCGTCTCGTTCGTCCATCTTCGTCCTCCCATTTGATCCGTAGGTCTTCTTTGGACGAAGTTCGTCTCATTCGTCCATCTTCGTCCTCCCACCAAGTTCGTCTCGTTCGTCCATCTTCGTCCTCCCATTTGATCCGTAGGCCTTCTTTGGACGAAGTTCGTCTCGTTCGTCCATCTTCGTCCTCCCATTTGATCCGTAGGCCTTCTTTGGACGAAGTTCCTCTCGTTCGTCCATCTTCGTCCTCCCATTTGATCCTTAGGCCTTCTTTGGACGAAGTTCGTCTCGTTCGTCCATCTTCGTCCTCCCACCAAGTTCGTCTCGTTCGTCCATCTTCGTCCTCCCATTTGATCCGTAGGCCTTCTTTGGACCAAGTTCGTCTCGTTCGTCCATCTTCGTCATCCCATTTGATCCGTAGGCCTTCTTTGGACGAAGTTCGTCTCGTTCGTCCATCTTCGTCCTCCCATTTGATCCGTAGGCCTTCTTTGGACCAAGTTCGTCTCGTTCGTCCATCTTCGTCTTCCCATTTGATCCGTAGGCCTTCTGTGGACGAAGTTCCTCTCGTTCGTCCATCTTCGTCCTCCCATTTGATCCGTAGGCCTTCTTTGGACGAAGTTCGTCTCGTTCGTGTATCTTCGTGCTCCCATTTGATCCGTAGGCCTTGTTTGGACGAAGTTCGTCTCGTTCGTCCATCTTCATGCTCCCATTTGATCCGTAGCCCTTCTTTGGACCAAGTTCGTCTCGTTCGTCCATCTTCGTCCTCCCATTTGATCCGTATGCCTTCTTTGGACCAAGTTCGTCTCGTTCGTCCATCTTCGTCCTCCCATTTGATCCGTAGGCCTTCTTTGGACCAAGTTCGTCTCGTTCGTCCATCTTCGTCCTCCCATTTGACCCTTAGGCCTTCTTTGGACGAAGTTCGTCTCGTTCGTCCATCTTCGTCCTCCCATTTGATCCGGAGGTCTTCTTTGGACGAAGTTCGTCTCATTCGTCCATCTTCGTCCTCCCACCAAGTTCGTCTCGTTCGTCCATCTTCGTCCTCCCACCAAGTTCGTCTCGTTCGTCCATCTTCGTCCTCCCATTTGATCCGTAGGCCTTCTTTGGACGAAGTTCGTCTCGTTCGTCCATCTTCGTCCTCCCATTTGATCCGTAGGTCTTCTTTGGACGAAGTTCGTCTCATTCGTCCATCTTCGTCCTCCCACCAAGTTCGTCTCGTTCGTCCATCTTCGTCCTCCCATTTGATCCGTGGGCCTTCTTTGGACGAAGTTCGTCTCGTTCGTCCATCTTCGTCCTCCCATTTGATCCGTAGGCCTTCTTTGGACGAAGTTCCTCTCGTTCGTCCATCTTCGTCCTCCCATTTGATCCTTAGGCCTTCTTTGGACGAAGTTCGTCTCGTTCGTCTATCTTCGTCCTCCCACCAAGTTCGTCTCGTTCGTCCATCTTCGTCCTCCCATTTGATCCGTAGGCCTTCTTTGGACCAAGTTCGTCTCGTTCGTCCATCTTCGTCATCCCATTTGATCCGTAGGCCTTCTTTGGACGAAGTTCGTCTCGTTCGTCCATCTTCGTCCTCCCATTTGATCCGTAGGCCTTCTTTGGACCAAGTTCGTCTCGTTCGTCCATCTTCGTCTTCCCATTTGATCCGTAGGCCTTCTGTGGACGAAGTTCCTCTCGTTCGTCCATCTTCGTCCTCCCATTTGATCCGTAGGCCTTCTTTGGACGAAGTTCGTCTCGTTCGTGTATCTTCGTGCTCCCATTTGATCCGTAGGCCTTGTTTGGACGAAGTTCGTCTCGTTCGTCCATCTTCATGCTCCCATTTGATCCGTAGGCCTTCTTTGGACCAAGTTCATCTCGTTCGTCCATCTTCGTCCTCCCATTTGATCCGTATGCCTTCTTTCGACCAAGTTCGTCTCGTTCGTCCATCTTCGTCCTCCCATTTGATCCGTAGGCCTTCTTTGGGCCAAGTTCGTCTCGTTCGTCCATCTTCGTCCTCCCATTTGATCCTTAGGCCTTCTTTGGACGAAGTTCGTCTCGTTCGTCCATCTTCGTCCTCCCATTTGATCCGTAGGCCTTCTTTGGAACAAGTTCGTCTCGTTCGTCCATCTTCGTGCTCCCATTTGATCCGTAGGCCTTCTTTGGACGAAGTTCGTCTCGTTCGTGCATCTTCGTGCTCCCATTTGATCCGTAGGCCTTCTTTGGACCAAGTTCGTCTCGTTCGTCCATCTTCATCCTCCCATTTGATCCGTAGGCCTTCTTTGGACGAAGTTCGTCTCGTTCGTCCATCTTCGTCCTCCCATTTGACCCTTAGGCCTTCTTTGGACGAAGTTCGTCTCGTTCGTCCATCTTCGTCCTCCCATTTGATCCGGAGGTCTTCTTTGGACGAAGTTCGTCTCATTCGTCCATCTTCGTCCTCCCACCAAGTTCGTCTCGTTCGTCCATCTTCGTCCTCCCACCAAGTTCGTCTCGTTCGTCCATCTTCGTCCTCCCATTTGATCCGTAGGCCTTCTTTGGACGAAGTTCGTCTCGTTCGTCCATCTTCGTCCTCCCATTTGATCCGTAGGCCTTCTTTGGACGAAGTTCCTCTCGTTCGTCCATCTTCGTCCTCCCATTTGATCCTTAGGCCTTCTTTGGACGAAGTTCGTCTCGTTCGTACATCTTCGTCCTCCCACCAAGTTCGTCTCGTTCGTCCATCTTCGTCCTCCCATTTGATCCGTAGGCCTTCTTTGGACCAAGTTCGTCTCGTTCGTCCATCTTCGTCCTCCCATTTGATCCGTAGGCCTTCTTTGGGCCAAGTTCGTCTCGTTCGTGCATCTTCATCCTCCCATTTGATCCGTAGGCCTTCTTTGGACGAAGTTCGTCTCGTTCGTCCATCTTCGTCCTCCCATTTGATCCGTAGGCCTTCTTTGGACCAAGTTCGTCTCGTTCGTCCATCTTCGTCCTCCCATTTGATCCGTAGGCCTTCTTTGGACGAAGTTCGTCTCGTTCGTCCATCTTCGTCCTCCCATTTGATCCTTAGGCCTTCTCTAGACCAAGTTCGTCTCGTTCGTCCATCTTCGTCCTCCCATTTGATCCGTAGGCCTTCTTTGGACGAAGTTCCTCTCGTTCGTCCATCTTCGTCTTCCCATTTGATCCGTAGGCCTTCTTTGGACCAAGTTCATCTCGTTCGTCCATCTTCGTCCTCCCATTTGATCCGTATGCCTTCTTTCGACCAAGTTCGTCTCGTTCGTCCATCTTCGTCCTCCCATTTGATCCGTAGGCCTTCTTTGGGCCAAGTTCGTCTCGTTCGTCCATCTTCGTCCTCCCATTTGATCCTTAGGCCTTCTTTGGACGAAGTTCGTCTCGTTCGTCCATCTTCGTCCTCCCATTTGATCCGTAGGCCTTCTTTGGAACAAGTTCGTCTCGTTCGTCCATCTTCGTCCTCACATTTGATCCGTAGGCCTTCTTTGGACGAAGTTCGTCTCGTTCGTGCATCTTCGTGCTCCCATTTGATCCGTAGGCCTTCTTTGGACGAAGTTCGTCTCGTTCGTCCATCTTCGTGCTCCCATTTGATCCGTAGGCCTTCTTTGGACGAAGTTTGTCTCGTTCGTGCATCTTCGTGCTCCCATTTGATCCGTAGGCCTTCTTTGGACCAAATTCGTCTCGTTCGTCCATCTTCATCCTCCCATTTGATCCGTAGGCCTTCTTTGGACGAAGTTCCTCTCGTTCGTCCATCTTCGTCCTCCCATTTGATCCGTAGGCCTTCTTTGGACCAAGTTCATCTCGTTCGTCCATCTTCGTCCTCCCATTTGATGCGTAGGCCTTCTTTGGACCAAGTTCGTCTCGTTCGTCCATCTTTGCTTCGTCCTCCCATTTGATCCGTAGGCCTTCTTTGGACGAAGTTCGTCTCGTTCGTCCATCTTCGTCCTCCCATTTGATCCGTAGGCCTTCTTTGGACCAAGTTCGTCTCGTTCGTCCATCTTCGTCCTCCAATTTGATGCGTAGGCCTTCTTTGGACCAAGTTCGTCTCGTTCGTCCATCTTTGCTTCGTCCTCCCATTTGATCCGTAGGCCTTCTTTGGACGAAGTTCGTCTCGTTCGTCCATCTTCGTCCTCCCATTTGATCCGTAGGCCTTCTTTGGACCAAGTTCGTCTCGTTCGTCCATCTTCGTGCTCCCATTTGATCCGTAGGCCTTCTTTGGACGAAGTTTGTCTCGTTCGTGCATCTTCGTGCTCCCATTTGATCCGTAGGCCTTCTTTGGACCAAATTCGTCTCGTTCGTCCATCTTCATCCTCCCATTTGATCCGTAGGCCTTCTTTGGACGAAGTTCCTCTCGTTCGTCCATCTTCGTCCTCCCATTTGATCCGTAGGCCTTCTTTGGACCAAGTTCATCTCGTTCGTCCATCTTCGTCCTCCCATTTGATGCGTAGGCCTTCTTTGGACCAAGTTCGTCTCGTTCGTCCATCTTTGCTTCGTCCTCCCATTTGATCCGTAGGCCTTCTTTGGACGAAGTTCGTCTCGTTCGTCCATCTTCGTCCTCCCATTTGATCCGTAGGCCTTCTTTGGACGAAGTTCGTCTCGTTCGTCCATCTTCGTCCTCCCATTTGATCCGTAGGCCTTCTTTGGACCAAGTTCGTCTCGTTCGTCCATCTTCGTCCTCCCATTTGATCCGTATGCCTTCTTTCGACCAAGTTCGTCTCGTTCGTCCATCTTCGTCTTCCCATTTGATCCGTAGGCCTTCTTTGGGCCAAGTTCGTCTCGTTCGTCCATCTTCGTCCTCCCATTTGATCCTTAGGCCTTCTTTGGACGAAGTTCGTCTCGTTCGTCCATCTTCGTCCTCCCATTTGATCCGTATGCCTTCTTTGGACCAAGTTCGTCTCGTTCGTCCATCTTCGTCCTCTCATTTGATCCGTATGCCTTCTTTGGGCCAAGTTCGTCTCGTTCGTCCGTCTTCGTCCTCCCATTTGATCCGTAGGCCTTCTTTGGACCAAGTTCGTCTCGTTCGTCCATCTTCGTCCTCCCATTTGATCCGTAGGCCTTCATTGGACCAAGTTCGTCTCGTTCGTCCATCTTCATCCTCCCATTTGATCCGTAGGCCTTCTTTGGACCAAGTTCGTCTCGTTCGTCCATCTTTGCTTCGTCCTCCCATTTGATCCGTAGGCCTTCTTTGGACGAAGTTCGTCTCGTTCGTGCATCTTCGTGCTCCCATTTGATCTGTAGGCCTTCTTCGGACGAAGTTTGTCTCGTTCGTCCATCTTCGTGCTCCCATTTGATCCGTAGGCCTTCTTTGGACCAAGTTCGTCTCGTTTGTCCATCTTCGTGCTCCCATTTGATCCGTAGGCCTTCTTTGGACCAAGTTCCTCTCGTTCGTCCATCTTCGTCCTCCCATTTGATCCGTATGCCTTCTTTGGACCAAGTTCGTCTCGTTCGTCCATCTTCGTCCTCCCATTTGATCCGTAGGCCTTCTTTGGACCAAGTTCGTCTCGTTCGTCCATCTTCGTCCTCCCATTTGATCCTTAGGCCTTCTTTGGACGAAGTTCGTCTCGTTCGTCCATCTTCGTCCTCCCACCAAGTTCGTCTCGTTCGTCCATCTTCGTCCTCCCATTTGATCCGTATGCCTTCTTTGGACCAAGTTCGTCTCGTTCGTCCATCTTCGTCCTCCCATTTGATCCGTAGGCCTTCTTTGGGCCAAGTTATTCTCGTTCATGCATCTTCGTCCTCCCATTTGATCCGTAGGCCTTCCTTGGACCAAATTCGTCTCGTTCGTCCATCTTTGCTTCGTCCTACCATTTGATCCGTAGGCCTTCTTTGGACGAAGTTCGTCTCGTTCGTCCATCTTCGTCCTCCCATTTGATCCGTAGGCCTTCTTTGGACGAAGTTCGTCTCGTTCGTCCATCGTCATCCTCCCATTTGATCCGTAGGCCTTCTGTGGACAAAGTTCGTCTCGTTCGTCCATCTTCGTCCTCCCATTTGATCCTTAGGCCTTCTCTGGACCAAGTTCGTCTCGTTCGTCCATCTTCGTCCTCCCATTTGATCCGTAGGCCTTCTTTGGACGAAGTTCCTCTCGTTCGTCCATCTTCGTCCTCCCATTTGATCCGTAGGCCTTCTTTGGACCAAGTTCGTCCCGTTCGTCCATCTTCGTCCTCCCATTTGATCCGTATGCCTTCTTTGGACCAAGTTCGTCTCGTTCGTCCATCTTCGTCCTCCCATTTGATCCGTAGGCCTTCTTTGGGCCAAGTTCGTCTCGTTCGTCCATCTTCCTCCTCCCATTTGATCCGTAGGCCTTCTTTGGACGAAGTTCCTCTCGTTCGTCCATCTTCGTCCTCCCATTTGATCCGTAGGCCTTCTTTGGACCAAGTTCATCTCGTTCGTCCATCTTCGTCCTCCCATTTGATCCGTAGGCCTTCTTTGGACGAAGTTCGTCTCGTTCGTCCATCTTCGTC
The DNA here is from genome assembly GCA_030159175.1 of Glycyrrhiza uralensis. Taxonomy (NCBI): domain Eukaryota; kingdom Viridiplantae; phylum Streptophyta; class Magnoliopsida; order Fabales; family Fabaceae; genus Glycyrrhiza; species Glycyrrhiza uralensis. Next base: position 571,799 of record BRZY01000016.1, on the reverse strand, counting down.
CTCCCATTTGATCCGTAGGCCTTCTTTGGACGAAGTTCATCTCGTTCGTGCATCTTCGTGCTCCCATTTGATCCGTATGCCTTCTTTGGACCAAGTTCATCTCGTTTGTCCATCTTCGTCCTCCCATTTGATCCGTAGGCCTTCTTTGGACGAAGTTCGTCTCGTTCGTCCATCTTCGTCCTCCCATTTGATCCGTAGGCCTTCTTTGGACGAAGTTCATCTCGTTCGTGCATCTTCGTGCTCCCATTTGATCCGTATGCCTTCTTTGGACGAAGTTCGTCTCGTTCGTCCATCTTCGTCCTCCCATTTGATCCGTAGGCCTTCTTTGGACGAAGTTCGTCTCGTTCGTCCATCTTCGTCCTCCCATTTGATCCGTAGGCCTTCTTTGGACCAAGTTCGTCTCGTTCGTCCATCTTCGTCTTCCCATTTGATCCGTAGGCCTTCTGTGGACGAAGTTTGTCTCGTTCGTCCATCTTCGTGCTCCCATTTGATCCGTAGGCCTTCTTTGGACCAAGTTCGTCTCGTTCGTCCATCTTCGTGCTCCCATTTGATCCGTAGGCCTTCTTTGGACCAAGTTCCTCTCGTTCGTCCATCTTCGTCCTCCCATTTGATCCGTATGCCTTCTTTGGACCAAGTTCGTCTCGTTCGTCCATCTTCGTCCTCCCATTTGATCCGTAGGCCTTCTTTGGACCAAGTTCGTCTCGTTCGTCCATCTTCGTCCTCCCATTTGATCCTTAGGCCTTCTTTGGACGAAGTTCGTCTCGTTCGTCCATCTTCGTCCTCCCACCAAGTTCGTCTCGTTCGTCCATCTTCGTCCTCCCATTTGATCCGTAGGCCTTCTTTGGACCAAGTTCGTCTCGTTCGTCCATCTTCGTCCTCCCATTTGATCCGTAGGCCTTCTTTGGGCCAAGTTATTCTCGTTCATGCATCTTCGTCCTCCCATTTGATCCGTAGGCCTTCCTTGGACCAAATTCGTCTCGTTCGTCCATCTTTGCTTCGTCCTACCATTTGATCCGTAGGCCTTCTTTGGACGAAGTTCGTCTCGTTCGTCCATCTTCGTCCTCCCATTTGATCCGTAGGCCTTCTTTGGACGAAGTTCGTCTCGTTCGTCCATCGTCATCCTCCCATTTGATCCGTAGGCCTTCTGTGGACAAAGTTCGTCTCGTTCGTCCATCTTCGTCCTCCCATTTGATCCTTAGGCCTTCTCTGGACCAAGTTCGTCTCGTTCGTCCATCTTCGTCCTCCCATTTGATCCGTAGGCCTTCTTTGGACGAAGTTCCTCTCGTTCGTCCATCTTCGTCCTCCCATTTGATCCGTAGGCCTTCTTTGGACCAAGTTCGTCCCGTTCGTCCATCTTCGTCCTCCCATTTGATCCGTATGCCTTCTTTGGACCAAGTTCGTCTCGTTCGTCCATCTTCGTCCTCCCATTTGATCCGTAGGCCTTCTTTGGGCCAAGTTCGTCTCGTTCGTCCATCTTCCTCCTCCCATTTGATCCGTAGGCCTTCTTTGGACGAAGTTCCTCTCGTTCGTCCATCTTCGTCCTCCCATTTGATCCGTAGGCCTTCTTTGGACCAAGTTCATCTCGTTCGTCCATCTTCGTCCTCCCATTTGATCCGTAGGCCTTCTTTGGACGAAGTTCGTCTCGTTCGTCCATCTTCGTCCTCCCATTTGATCCGTAGGCCTTCTTTGGACGAAGTTCATCTCGTTCGTGCATCTTCGTGCTCCCATTTGATCCGTATGCCTTCTTTGGACCAAGTTCATCTCGTTTGTCCATCTTCGTCCTCCCATTTGATCCGTAGGCCTTCTTTGGACGAAGTTCGTCTCGTTCGTCCATCTTCGTCCTCCCATTTGATCCGTAGGCCTTCTTTGGACGAAGTTCATCTCGTTCGTGCATCTTCGTGCTCCCATTTGATCCGTATGCCTTCTTTGGACGAAGTTCGTCTCGTTCGTCCATCTTCGTCCTCCCATTTGATCCGTAGGCCTTCTTTGGACGAAGTTCGTCTCGTTCGTCCATCTTCGTCCTCCCATTTGATCCGTAGGCCTTCTTTGGACCAAGTTCGTCTCGTTCGTCCATCTTCGTCTTCCCATTTGATCCGTAGGCCTTCTGTGGACGAAGTTCGTCTCGTTCGTCCATCTTCGTCCTCCCATTTGATCCGTATGCCTTCTTTCGACCAAGTTCCTCTCGTTCGTCCATCTTCGTCCTCCCATTTGATCCGTAGGCCTTCTTTGGACCAAGTTCATCTCGTTCGTCCATCTTCGTCCTCCCATTTGATCCGTAGGCCTTCTTTGGACGAAGTTCGTCTCGTTCGTCCATCTTCGTCCTCCCATTTGATCCGTAGGCCTTCATTGGACGAAGTTCATCTCGTTCGTGCATCTTCGTGCTCCCATTTGATCCGTATGCCTTCTTTGGACGAAGTTCGTCTCGTTCGTCCATCTTCGTCCTCCCATTTGATCCGTAGGCCTTCTTTGGACGAAGTTCGTCTCGTTCGTCCATCTTCGTCCTCCCATTTGATCCGTAGGCCTTCTTTGGACCAAGTTCGTCTCGTTCGTCCATCTTCGTCTTCCCATTTGATCCGTAGGCCTTCTGTGGACGAAGTTCGTCTCGTTCGTCCATCTTCGTCCTCCCATTTGATCCGTATGCCTTCTTTCGACCATGTTCGTCTCGTTCGTCCATCTTCGTCCTCCCATTTGATCCGTAGGCCTTCTTTGGGCCAAGTTCGTCTCGTTCGTCCATCTTTGTCCTCCCATTTGATCCTTAGGCCTTCTTTGGACGAAGTTCGTCTCGTTCGTCCATCTTCGTCCTCCCATTTGATCCGTAGGCCTTCTTTGGACGAAGTTCGTCTCGTTCGTCCATCTTCATCCTCCCATTTGATCCGTAGGCCTTCTTTGGACCAAGTTCGTCTCGTTCGTCCATCTTCGTCTTCCCATTTGATCCGTAGGCCTTCTGTGGACGAAGTTCGTCTCGTTCGTCCATCTTCGTCCTCCCATTTGATCCGTATGCCTTCTTTCGACCAAGTTCGTCTCGTTCGTCCATCTTCGTCCTCCCATTTGATCCGTAGGCCTTCTTTGGGCCAAGTTCGTCTCGTTCGTCCATCTTCGTCCTCCCATTTGATCCTTAGGCCTTCTTTGGGCGAAGTTCGTCCCGTTCGTCCATCTTCGTCCTCCCATTTGATCCGTATGCCTTCTTTGGACCAAGTTCGTCTCGTTCGTCCATCTTCGTCCTCCCATTTGATCCGTATGCCTTCTTTGGGCCAAGTTCGTCTCGTTCGTCCATCTTCGTCCTCCCATTTGATCCGTAGGCCTTCTTTGGACCAAGTTCGTCTCGTTCGTCCATCTTCGTCCTCCCATTTGATCCGTAGGCCTTCTTTGGACCAAGTTCGTCTCGTTCGTCCATCTTCATCCTCCCATTTGATCCGTAGGCCTTCTTTGGACGAAGTTCCTCTCGTTCGTCCATCTTCGTCCTCCCATTTGATCCGTAGGCCTTCTTTGGACCAAGTTCATCTCGTTCGTCCATCTTCGTCCTCCCATTTGATCCGTAGGCCTTCTTTGGACCAAGTTCGTCTCGTTCGTCCATCTTTGCTTCGTCCTCCCATTTGATCCGTAGGCCTTCTTTGGACGAAGTTCGTCTCGTTCGTGCATCTTCGTGCTCCCATTTGATCTGTAGGCCTTCTTCGGACGAAGTTCGTCTCGTTCGTCCATCTTCGTGCTCCCATTTGATCCGTAGGCCTTCTTTGGACCAAGTTCATCTCGTTCGTCCATCTTCGTGCTCCCATTTGATCCGTAGGCCTTCTTTGGACCAAGTTCCTCTCGTTCGTCCATCTTCGTCCTCCCATTTGATCCGTAGGCCTTCTTTGGACGAAGTTCGTCTCGTTCGTGCATCTTCGTGCTCCCATTTGATATGTAGGCCTTCTTCGGAAGAAGTTCGTCTCGTTCGTCCATCTTCGTGCTCCCATTTGATCCGTAGGCCTTCTTTGGACCAAGTTCGTCTCGTTCGTCCATCTTCGTGCTCCCATTTGATCCGTAGGCCTTCTTTGGACGAAGTTCGTCTCGTTCGTGCATCTTCGTGCTCCCATTTGATATGTAGGCCTTCTTCGGAAGAAGTTCGTCTCGTTCGTCCATCTTCGTGCTCCCATTTGATCCGTAGGCCTTCTTTGGACCAAGTTCGTCTCGTTCGTCCATCTTCGTGCTCCCATTTGATCCGTAGGCCTTCTTTGGACCAAGTTCATCTCGTTCGTCCATCTTCGTCCTCCCATTTGATCCGTAGGCCTTCTTTGGACGAAGTTCGTCTCGTTCGTCCATCTTCGTCCTCCCATTTGATCCGTAGGCCTTCATTGGACGAAGTTCATCTCGTTCGTGCATCTTCGTGCTCCCATTTGATCCGTATGCCTTCTTTGGACGAAGTTCGTCTCGTTCGTCCATCTTCGTCCTCCCATTTGATCCGTAGGCCTTCTTTGGACGAAGTTCGTCTCGTTCGTCCATCTTCGTCCTCCCATTTGATCCGTAGGCCTTCTTTGGACCAAGTTCGTCTCGTTCGTCCATCTTCGTCTTCCCATTTGATCCGTAGGCCTTCTGTGGACGAAGTTCGTCTCGTTCGTCCATCTTCGTCCTCCCATTTGATCCGTATGCCTTCTTTCGACCATGTTCGTCTCGTTCGTCCATCTTCGTCCTCCCATTTGATCCGTAGGCCTTCTTTGGGCCAAGTTCGTCTCGTTCGTCCATCTTTGTCCTCCCATTTGATCCTTAGGCCTTCTTTGGACGAAGTTCGTCTCGTTCGTCCATCTTCGTCCTCCCATTTGATCCGTAGGCCTTCTTTGGACGAAGTTCGTCTCGTTCGTCCATCTTCATCCTCCCATTTGATCCGTAGGCCTTCTTTGGACCAAGTTCGTCTCGTTCGTCCATCTTCGTCTTCCCATTTGATCCGTAGGCCTTCTGTGGACGAAGTTCGTCTCGTTCGTCCATCTTCGTCCTCCCATTTGATCCGTATGCCTTCTTTCGACCAAGTTCGTCTCGTTCGTCCATCTTCGTCCTCCCATTTGATCCGTAGGCCTTCTTTGGGCCAAGTTCGTCTCGTTCGTCCATCTTCGTCCTCCCATTTGATCCTTAGGCCTTCTTTGGGCGAAGTTCGTCCCGTTCGTCCATCTTCGTCCTCCCATTTGATCCGTATGCCTTCTTTGGACCAAGTTCGTCTCGTTCGTCCATCTTCGTCCTCCCATTTGATCCGTATGCCTTCTTTGGGCCAAGTTCGTCTCGTTCGTCCATCTTCGTCCTCCCATTTGATCCGTAGGCCTTCTTTGGACCAAGTTCGTCTCGTTCGTCCATCTTCGTCCTCCCATTTGATCCGTAGGCCTTCTTTGGACCAAGTTCGTCTCGTTCGTCCATCTTCATCCTCCCATTTGATCCGTAGGCCTTCTTTGGACGAAGTTCCTCTCGTTCGTCCATCTTCGTCCTCCCATTTGATCCGTAGGCCTTCTTTGGACCAAGTTCATCTCGTTCGTCCATCTTCGTCCTCCCATTTGATCCGTAGGCCTTCTTTGGACCAAGTTCGTCTCGTTCGTCCATCTTTGCTTCGTCCTCCCATTTGATCCGTAGGCCTTCTTTGGACGAAGTTCGTCTCGTTCGTGCATCTTCGTGCTCCCATTTGATCTGTAGGCCTTCTTCGGACGAAGTTCGTCTCGTTCGTCCATCTTCGTGCTCCCATTTGATCCGTAGGCCTTCTTTGGACCAAGTTCATCTCGTTCGTCCATCTTCGTGCTCCCATTTGATCCGTAGGCCTTCTTTGGACCAAGTTCCTCTCGTTCGTCCATCTTCGTCCTCCCATTTGATCCGTAGGCCTTCTTTGGACGAAGTTCGTCTCGTTCGTGCATCTTCGTGCTCCCATTTGATATGTAGGCCTTCTTCGGAAGAAGTTCGTCTCGTTCGTCCATCTTCGTGCTCCCATTTGATCCGTAGGCCTTCTTTGGACCAAGTTCGTCTCGTTCGTCCATCTTCGTGCTCCCATTTGATCCGTAGGCCTTCTTTGGACCAAGTCCCTCTCGTTCGTCCATCTTCGTCCTCCCATTTGATCCGTATGCCTTCTTTGGACCAAGTTCGTCTCGTTCGTCCATCTTCGTCCTCCCATTTGATCCGTAGGCCTTCTTTGGACCAAGTTCGTCTCGTTCGTCCATCTTCGTCCTCCCATTTGATCCTTAGGCCTTCTTTGGACGAAGTTCGTCTCGTTCGTCCATCTTCGTCCTCCCACCAAGTTCATCTCGTTCGTCCATCTTCGTCCTCCCATTTGATCCGTAGGCCTTCTTTGGACGAAGTTCGTCTCGTTCGTCCATCTTCGTCCTCCCATTTGATCCGTAGGCCTTCTTTGGACCAAGTTCGTCTCGTTCGTCCATCTTCGTCTTCCCATTTGATCCGTAGGCCTTCTGTGGACGAAGTTTGTCTCGTTCGTCCATCTTCGTGCTCCCATTTGATCCGTAGGCCTTCTTTGGACCAAGTTCGTCTCGTTCGTCCATCTTCGTGCTCCCATTTGATCCGTAGGCCTTCTTTGGACCAAGTTCCTCTCGTTCGTCCATCTTCGTCCTCCCATTTGATCCGTATGCCTTCTTTGGACCAAGTTCGTCTCGTTCGTCCATCTTCGTCCTCCCATTTGATCCGTAGGCCTTCTTTGGACCAAGTTCGTCTCGTTCGTCCATCTTCGTCCTCCCATTTGATCCTTAGGCCTTCTTTGGACGAAGTTCGTCTCGTTCGTCCATCTTCGTCCTCCCACCAAGTTCGTCTCGTTCGTCCATCTTCGTCCTCCCATTTGATCCGTAGGCCTTCTTTGGACCAAGTTCGTCTCGTTCGTCCATCTTCGTCCTCCCATTTGATCCGTAGGCCTTCTTTGGGCCAAGTTATTCTCGTTCATGCATCTTCGTCCTCCCATTTGATCCGTAGGCCTTCCTTGGACCAAATTCGTCTCGTTCGTCCATCTTTGCTTCGTCCTACCATTTGATCCGTAGGCCTTCTTTGGACGAAGTTCGTCTCGTTCGTCCATCTTCGTCCTCCCATTTGATCCGTAGGCCTTCTTTGGACGAAGTTCGTCTCGTTCGTCCATCGTCATCCTCCCATTTGATCCGTAGGCCTTCTGTGGACAAAGTTCGTCTCGTTCGTCCATCTTCGTCCTCCCATTTGATCCTTAGGCCTTCTCTGGACCAAGTTCGTCTCGTTCGTCCATCTTCGTCCTCCCATTTGATCCGTAGGCCTTCTTTGGACGAAGTTCCTCTCGTTCGTCCATCTTCGTCCTCCCATTTGATCCGTAGGCCTTCTTTGGACCAAGTTCGTCCCGTTCGTCCATCTTCGTCCTCCCATTTGATCCGTATGCCTTCTTTGGACCAAGTTCGTCTCGTTCGTCCATCTTCGTCCTCCCATTTGATCCGTAGGCGTTCTTTGGGCCAAGTTCGTCTCGTTCGTCCATCTTCCTCCTCCCATTTGATCCGTAGGCCTTCTTTGGACGAAGTTCCTCTCGTTCGTCCATCTTCGTCCTCCCATTTGATCCGTAGGCCTTCTTTGGACCAAGTTCATCTCGTTCGTCCATCTTCGTCCTCCCATTTGATCCGTAGGCCTTCTTTGGACGAAGTTCGTCTCGTTCGTCCATCTTCGTCCTCCCATTTGATCCGTAGGCCTTCTTTGGACGAAGTTCATCTCGTTCGTGCATCTTCGTGCTCCCATTTGATCCGTATGCCTTCTTTGGACCAAGTTCATCTCGTTTGTCCATCTTCGTCCTCCCATTTGATCCGTAGGCCTTCTTTGGACGAAGTTCGTCTCGTTCGTCCATCTTCGTCCTCCCATTTGATCCGTAGGCCTTCTTTGGACGAAGTTCATCTCGTTCGTGCATCTTCGTGCTCCCATTTGATCCGTATGCCTTCTTTGGACGAAGTTCGTCTCGTTCGTCCATCTTCGTCCTCCCATTTGATCCGTAGGCCTTCTTTGGACGAAGTTCGTCTCGTTCGTCCATCTTCGTCCTCCCATTTGATCCGTAGGCCTTCTTTGGACCAAGTTCGTCTCGTTCGTCCATCTTCGTCTTCCCATTTGATCCGTAGGCCTTCTGTGGACGAAGTTCGTCTCGTTCGTCCATCTTCGTCCTCCCATTTGATCCGTATGCCTTCTTTCGACCAAGTTCCTCTCGTTCGTCCATCTTCGTCCTCCCATTTGATCCGTAGGCCTTCTTTGGACCAAGTTCATCTCGTTCGTCCATCTTCGTCCTCCCATTTGATCCGTAGGCCTTCTTTGGACGAAGTTCGTCTCGTTCGTCCATCTTCGTCCTCCCATTTGATCCGTAGGCCTTCATTGGACGAAGTTCATCTCGTTCGTGCATCTTCGTGCTCCCATTTGATCCGTATGCCTTCTTTGGACGAAGTTCGTCTCGTTCGTCCATCTTCGTCCTCCCATTTGATCCGTAGGCCTTCTTTGGACGAAGTTCGTCTCGTTCGTCCATCTTCGTCCTCCCATTTGATCCGTAGGCCTTCTTTGGACCAAGTTCGTCTCGTTCGTCCATCTTCGTCTTCCCATTTGATCCGTAGGCCTTCTGTGGACGAAGTTCGTCTCGTTCGTCCATCTTCGTCCTCCCATTTGATCCGTATGCCTTCTTTCGACCATGTTCGTCTCGTTCGTCCATCTTCGTCCTCCCATTTGATCCGTAGGCCTTCTTTGGGCCAAGTTCGTCTCGTTCGTCCATCTTTGTCCTCCCATTTGATCCTTAGGCCTTCTTTGGACGAAGTTCGTCTCGTTCGTCCATCTTCGTCCTCCCATTTGATCCGTAGGCCTTCTTTGGACGAAGTTCGTCTCGTTCGTCCATCTTCATCCTCCCATTTGATCCGTAGGCCTTCTTTGGACCAAGTTCGTCTCGTTCGTCCATCTTCGTCTTCCCATTTGATCCGTAGGCCTTCTGTGGACGAAGTTCGTCTCGTTCGTCCATCTTCGTCCTCCCATTTGATCCGTATGCCTTCTTTCGACCAAGTTCGTCTCGTTCGTCCATCTTCGTCCTCCCATTTGATCCGTAGGCCTTCTTTGGGCCAAGTTCGTCTCGTTCGTCCATCTTCGTCCTCCCATTTGATCCTTAGGCCTTCTTTGGGCGAAGTTCGTCCCGTTCGTCCATCTTCGTCCTCCCATTTGATCCGTATGCCTTCTTTGGACCAAGTTCGTCTCGTTCGTCCATCTTCGTCCTCCCATTTGATCCGTATGCCTTCTTTGGGCCAAGTTCGTCTCGTTCGTCCATCTTCGTCCTCCCATTTGATCCGTAGGCCTTCTTTGGACCAAGTTCGTCTCGTTCGTCCATCTTCGTCCTCCCATTTGATCCGTAGGCCTTCTTTGGACCAAGTTCGTCTCGTTCGTCCATCTTCATCCTCCCATTTGATCCGTAGGCCTTCTTTGGACGAAGTTCCTCTCGTTCGTCCATCTTCGTCCTCCCATTTGATCCGTAGGCCTTCTTTGGACCAAGTTCATCTCGTTCGTCCATCTTCGTCCTCCCATTTGATCCGTAGGCCTTCTTTGGACCAAGTTCGTCTCGTTCGTCCATCTTTGCTTCGTCCTCCCATTTGATCCGTAGGCCTTCTTTGGACGAAGTTCGTCTCGTTCGTGCATCTTCGTGCTCCCATTTGATCTGTAGGCCTTCTTCGGACGAAGTTCGTCTCGTTCGTCCATCTTCGTGCTCCCATTTGATCCGTAGGCCTTCTTTGGACCAAGTTCATCTCGTTCGTCCATCTTCGTGCTCCCATTTGATCCGTAGGCCTTCTTTGGACCAAGTTCCTCTCGTTCGTCCATCTTCGTCCTCCCATTTGATCCGTAGGCCTTCTTTGGACGAAGTTCGTCTCGTTCGTGCATCTTCGTGCTCCCATTTGATATGTAGGCCTTCTTCGGAAGAAGTTCGTCTCGTTCGTCCATCTTCGTGCTCCCATTTGATCCGTAGGCCTTCTTTGGACCAAGTTCGTCTCGTTCGTCCATCTTCGTGCTCCCATTTGATCCGTAGGCCTTCTTTGGACCAAGTCCCTCTCGTTCGTCCATCTTCGTCCTCCCATTTGATCCGTATGCCTTCTTTGGACCAAGTTCGTCTCGTTCGTCCATCTTCGTCCTCCCATTTGATCCGTAGGCCTTCTTTGGACCAAGTTCGTCTCGTTCGTCCATCTTCGTCCTCCCATTTGATCCTTAGGCCTTCTTTGGACGAAGTTCGTCTCGTTCGTCCATCTTCGTCCTCCCACCAAGTTCATCTCGTTCGTCCATCTTCGTCCTCCCATTTGATCCGTAGGCCTTCTTTGGACCAAGTTCGTCTCGTTCGTCCATCTTCGTCCTCCCATTTGATCCGTAGGCCTTCTTTGGGCCAAGTTATTCTCGTTCATGCATCTTCGTCCTCCCATTTGATCCGTAGGCCTTCTTTGGACCAAGTTCGTCTCGTTCGTCCATCTTTGCTTCGTCCTCCCATTTGATCCGTAGGCCTTCTTTGGACGACGTTCGTCTCGTTCGTCCATCTTCGTCCTCCCATTTGATCCTTAGGCCTTCTTTGGACGAAGTTCGTCTCGTTCGTCCATCTTCGTCCTCCCATTTGATCCGTAGGCCTTCTTTGGACGAAGTTCGTCTCGTTCGTCCATCTTCGTCCTCCCATTTGATCCGTAGGCCTTCTTTGGACCAAGTTCGTCTCGTTCGTCCATCTTCGTCTTCCCATTTGATCCGTAGGCCTTCTGTGGACGAAGTTCGTCTCGTTCGTCCATCTTCGTCCTCCCATTTGATCCGTATGCCTTCTTTCGACCAAGTTCGTCTCGTTCGTCCATCTTTGTCCTCCCATTTGATCCTTAGGCCTTCTTTGGACGAAGTTCGTCTCGTTCGTCCATCTTCCTCCTCCCATTTGATCCGTAGGCCTTCTTTGGACGAAGTTCCTCTCGTTCGTCCATCTTCGTCCTCCCATTTGATCCGTAGGCCTTCTTTGGACCAAGTTCATCTCGTTCGTCCATCTTCGTCCTCCCATTTGATCCGTAGGCCTTCTTTGGACCAAGTTCGTCTCGTTCGTCCATCTTTGCTTCGTCCTCCCATTTGATCCGTAGGCCTTCTTTGGACGAAGTTCGTCTCGTTCGTGCATCTTCGTGCTCCCATTTGATCTGTAGGCCTTCTTCGGACGAAGTTCGTCTCGTTCGTCCATCTTCGTGCTCCCATTTGATCCGTAGGCCTTCTTTGGACCAAGTTCATCTCGTTCGTCCATCTTCGTGCTCCCATTTGATCCGTAGGCCTTCTTTGGACCAAGTTCCTCTCGTTCGTCCATCTTCGTCCTCCCATTTGATCCGTAGGCCTTCTTTGGACGAAGTTCGTCTCGTTCGTGCATCTTCGTCCTCCCATTTGATCCGTAGGCCTTCTTTGGACGAAGTTCGTCTCGTTCGTCCATCTTCGTCCTCCCATTTGATCCGTAGGCCTTCATTGGACGAAGTTCATCTCGTTCGTGCATCTTCGTGCTCCCATTTGATCCGTATGCCTTCTTTGGACGAAGTTCGTCTCGTTCGTCCATCTTCGTCCTCCCATTTGATCCGTAGGCCTTCTTTGGACGAAGTTCGTCTCGTTCGTCCATCTTCGTCCTCCCATTTGATCCGTAGGCCTTCTTTGGACCAAGTTCGTCTCGTTCGTCCATCTTCGTCTTCCCATTTGATCCGTAGGCCTTCTGTGGACGAAGTTCGTCTCGTTCGTCCATCTTCATCCTCCCATTTGATCCGTATGCCTTCTTTCGACCAAGTTCCTCTCGTTCGTCCATCTTCGTCCTCCCATTTGATCCGTAGGCCTTCTTTGGACCAAGTTCATCTCGTTCGTCCATCTTCGTCCTCCCATTTGATCCGTAGGCCTTCTTTGGACGAAGTTCGTCTCGTTCGTCCATCTTCGTCCTCCCATTTGATCCGTAGGCCTTCATTGGACGAAGTTCATCTCGTTCGTGCATCTTCGTGCTCCCATTTGATCCGTATGCCTTCTTTGGACGAAGTTCGTCTCGTTCGTCCATCTTCGTCCTCCCATTTGATCCGTAGGCCTTCTTTGGACGAAGTTCGTCTCGTTCGTCCATCTTCGTCCTCCCATTTGATCCGTAGGCCTTCTTTGGACCAAGTTCGTCTCGTTCGTCCATCTTCGTCTTCCCATTTGATCCGTAGGCCTTCTGTGGACGAAGTTCGTCTCGTTCGTCCATCTTCGTCCTCCCATTTGATCCGTATGCCTTCTTTCGACCATGTTCGTCTCGTTCGTCCATCTTCGTCCTCCCATTTGATCCGTAGGCCTTCTTTGGGCCAAGTTCGTCTCGTTCGTCCATCTTTGTCCTCCCATTTGATCCTTAGGCCTTCTTTGGACGAAGTTCGTCTCGTTCGTCCATCTTCGTCCTCCCATTTGATCCGTAGGCCTTCTTTGGACGAAGTTCGTCTCGTTCGTCCATCTTCATCCTCCCATTTGATCCGTAGGCCTTCTTTGGACCAAGTTCGTCTCGTTCGTCCATCTTCGTCCTCCCATTTGATCCGTATGCCTTCTTTCGACCAAGTTCGTCTCGTTCGTCCATCTTCGTCCTCCCATTTGATCCGTAGGCCTTCTTTGGGCCAAGTTCGTCTCGTTCGTCCATCTTCGTCCTCCCATTTGATCCTTAGGCCTTCTTTGGACGAAGTTCGTCCCGTTCGTCCATCTTCGTCCTCCAATTTGATCCGTATGCCTTCTTTGGACCAAGTTCGTCTCGTTCGTCCATCTTCGTCCTCCCATTTGATCCGTATGCCTTCTTTGGGCCAAGTTCGTCTCGTTCGTCCATCTTCGTCCTCCCATTTGATCCGTAGGCCTTCTTTGGACCAAGTTCGTCTCGTTCGTCCATCTTCGTCCTCCCATTTGATCCGTAGGCCTTCTTTGGACCAAGTTCGTCTCGTTCGTCCATCTTCCTCCTCCCATTTGATCCGTAGGCCTTCTTTGGACGAAGTTCCTCTCGTTCGTCCATCTTCGTCCTCCCATTTGATCCGTAGGCCTTCTTTGGACCAAGTTCATCTCGTTCGTCCATCTTCGTCCTCCCATTTGATCCGTAGGCCTTCTTTGGACCAAGTTCGTCTCGTTCGTCCATCTTTGCTTCGTCCTCCCATTTGATCCGTAGGCCTTCTTTGGACGAAGTTCGTCTCGTTCGTGCATCTTCGTGCTCCCATTTGATCTGTAGGCCTTCTTCGGACGAAGTTCGTCTCGTTCGTCCATCTTCGTGCTCCCATTTGATCCGTAGGCCTTCTTTGGACCAAGTTCATCTCGTTCGTCCATCTTCGTGCTCCCATTTGATCCGTAGGCCTTCTTTGGACCAAGTTCCTCTCGTTCGTCCATCTTCGTCCTCCCATTTGATCCGTAGGCCTTCTTTGGACGAAGTTCGTCTCGTTCGTGCATCTTTGTGCTTCCATTTGATCTGTAGGCCTTCTTCGGAAGAAGTTCGTCTCGTTCGTCCATCTTCGTGCTCCCATTTGATCCGTAGGCCTTCTTTGGACCAAGTTCGTCTCGTTCGTCCATCTTCGTGCTCCCATTTGATCCGTAGGCCTTCTTTGGACCAAGTTCCTCTCGTTCGTCCATCTTCGTCCTCCCATTTGATCCGTATGCCTTCTTTGGACCAAGTTCGTCTCGTTCGTCCATCTTCGTCCTCCCATTTGATCCGTAGGCCTTCTTTGGACCAAGTTCGTCTCGTTCGTCCATCTTCGTCCTCCCATTTGATCCGTAGGCCTTCTTTGGACCAAGTTCGTCTCGTTCGTCCATCTTCATCCTCCCATTTGATCCGTAGGCCTTCTTTGGACGAAGTTCCTCTCGTTCGTCCATCTTCGTCCTCCCATTTGATCCGTAGGCCTTCTTTGGACCAAGTTCATCTCGTTCGTCCATCTTCGTCCTCCCATTTGATCCGTAGGCCTTCTTTGGACCAAGTTCGTCTCGTTCGTCCATCTTTGCTTCGTCCTCCCATTTGATCCGTAGGCCTTCTTTGGACGAAGTTCGTCTCGTTCGTGCATCTTCGTGCTCCCATTTGATCTGTAGGCCTTCTTCGGACGAAGTTCGTCTCGTTCGTCCATCTTCGTGCTCCCATTTGATCCGTAGGCCTTCTTTGGACCAAGTTCATCTCGTTCGTCCATCTTCGTGCTCCCATTTGATCCGTAGGCCTTCTTTGGACCAAGTTCCTCTCGTTCGTCCATCTTCGTCCTCCCATTTGATCCGTAGGCCTTCTTTGGACGAAGTTCGTCTCGTTCGTGCATCTTCGTGCTCCCATTTGATATGTAGGCCTTCTTCGGAAGAAGTTCGTCTCGTTCGTCCATCTTCGTGCTCCCATTTGATCCGTAGGCCTTCTTTGGACCAAGTTCGTCTCGTTCGTCCATCTTCGTGCTCCCATTTGATCCGTAGGCCTTCTTTGGACCAAGTCCCTCTCGTTCGTCCATCTTCGTCCTCCCATTTGATCCGTATGCCTTCTTTGGACCAAGTTCGTCTCGTTCGTCCATCTTCGTCCTCCCATTTGATCCGTAGGCCTTCTTTGGACCAAGTTCGTCTCGTTCGTCCATCTTCGTCCTCCCATTTGATCCTTAGGCCTTCTTTGGACGAAGTTCGTCTCGTTCGTCCATCTTCGTCCTCCCACCAAGTTCGTCTCGTTCGTCCATCTTCGTCCTCCCATTTGATCCGTAGGCCTTCTTTGGACCAAGTTCGTCTCGTTCGTCCATCTTCGTCCTCCCATTTGATCCGTAGGCCTTCTTTGGGCCAAGTTATTCTCGTTCATGCATCTTCGTCCTCCCATTTGATCCGTAGGCCTTCTTTGGACCAAGTTCGTCTCGTTCGTCCATCTTTGCTTCGTCCTCCCATTTGATCCGTAGGCCTTCTTTGGACGACGTTCGTCTCGTTCGTCCATCTTCGTCCTCCCATTTGATCCTTAGGCCTTCTTTGGACGAAGTTCGTCTCGTTCGTCCATCTTCGTCCTCCCATTTGATCCGTAGGCCTTCTTTGGACGAAGTTCGTCTCGTTCGTCCATCTTCGTCCTCCCATTTAATCCGTAGGCCTTCTTTGGACCAAGTTCGTCTCGTTCGTCCATCTTCGTCTTCCCATTTGATCCGTAGGCCTTCTGTGGACGAAGTTCGTCTCGTTCGTCCATCTTCGTCCTCCCATTTGATCCGTATGCCTTCTTTCGACCAAGTTCGTCTCGTTCGTCCATCTTCGTCCTCCCATTTGATCCGTAGGCCTTCTTTGGGCCAAGTTCGTCTCGTTCGTCCATCTTCGTCCTCCCATTTGATCCTTAGGCCTTCTTTGGACGAAGTTCGTCTCGTTCGTCCATCTTCGTCCTCCCATTTGATCCGTATGCCTTCTTTGGACCAAGTTCGTCTCGTTCGTCCATCTTCGTCCTCCCATTTGATCCGTATGCCTTCTTTGGGCCAAGTTCGTCTCGTTCGTCCATCTTCGTCCTCCCATTTGATCCGTAGGCCTTCTTTGGACCAAGTTCGTCTCGTTCGTCCATCTTCGTCCTCCCATTTGATCCGTAGGCCTTCTTTGGACCAAGTTCGTCTCGTTCGTCCATCTTCCTCCTCCCATTTGATCCGTAGGCCTTCTTTGGACGAAGTTCCTCTCGTTCGTCCATCTTCGTCCTCCCATTTGATCCGTAGGCCTTCTTTGGACCAAGTTCATCTCGTTCGTCCATCTTCGTCCTCCCATTTGATCCGTAGGCCTTCTTTGGACCAAGTTCGTCTCGTTCGTCCATCTTTGCTTCGTCCTCCCATTTGATCCGTAGGCCTTCTTTGGACGAAGTTCGTCTCGTTCGTGCATCTTCGTGCTCCCATTTGATCTGTAGGCCTTCTTCGGACGAAGTTCGTCTCGTTCGTCCATCTTCGTGCTCCCATTTGATCCGTAGGCCTTCTTTGGACCAAGTTCATCTCGTTCGTCCATCTTCGTGCTCCCATTTGATCCGTAGGCCTTCTTTGGACCAAGTTCCTCTCGTTCGTCCATCTTCGTCCTCCCATTTGATCCGTAGGCCTTCTTTGGACGAAGTTCGTCTCGTTCGTGCATCTTTGTGCTCCCATTTGATCTGTAGGCCTTCTTCGGAAGAAGTTCGTCTCGTTCGTCCATCTTCGTGCTCCCATTTGATCCGTAGGCCTTCTTTGGACCAAGTTCATCTCGTTCGTCCATCTTCGTGCTCCCATTTGATCCGTAGGCCTTCTTTGGACCAAGTTCCTCTCGTTCGTCCATCTTCGTCCTCCCATTTGATCCGTAGGCCTTCTTTGGACCAAGTTCATCTCGTTCGTCCATCTTCGTGCTCCCATTTGATCCGTAGGCCTTCTTTGGACCAAGTTCCTCTCGTTCGTCCATCTTCGTCCTCCCATTTGATCCGTAGGCCTTCTTTGGACGAAGTTCGTCTCGTTCGTGCATCTTCGTGCTCCCATTTGATCTGTAGGCCTTCTTCGGACGAAGTTCGTCTCGTTCGTCCATCTTCGTGCTCCCATTTGATCCGTAGGCCTTCTTTGGACCAAGTTCATCTCGTTCGTCCATCTTCGTGCTCCCATTTGATCCGTAGGCCTTCTTTGGACCAAGTTCCTCTCGTTCGTCCATCTTCGTCCTCCCATTTGATCCGTAGGCCTTCTTTGGACGAAGTTCGTCTCGTTCGTGCATCTTTGTGCTTCCATTTGATCTGTAGGCCTTCTTCGGAAGAAGTTCGTCTCGTTCGTCCATCTTCGTGCTCCCATTTGATCCGTAGGCCTTCTTTGGACCAAGTTCGTCTCGTTCGTCCATCTTCGTGCTCCCATTTGATCCGTAGGCCTTCTTTGGACCAAGTTCCTCTCGTTCGTCCATCTTCGTCCTCCCATTTGATCCGTATGCCTTCTTTGGACCAAGTTCGTC
The DNA here is from genome assembly GCA_030159175.1 of Glycyrrhiza uralensis. Taxonomy (NCBI): domain Eukaryota; kingdom Viridiplantae; phylum Streptophyta; class Magnoliopsida; order Fabales; family Fabaceae; genus Glycyrrhiza; species Glycyrrhiza uralensis. Next base: position 554,963 of record BRZY01000016.1, on the reverse strand, counting down.
TCGTTCGTCCATCTTCGTCCTCCCATTTGATCCGTAGGCCTTCTTTGGACCAAGTTCGTCTCGTTCGTCCATCTTCGTCCTCCCATTTGATCCGTAGGCCTTCTTTGGACCAAGTTCGTCTCGTTCGTCCATCTTCATCCTCCCATTTGATCCGTAGGCCTTCTTTGGACGAAGTTCCTCTCGTTCGTCCATCTTCGTCCTCCCATTTGATCCGTAGGCCTTCTTTGGACCAAGTTCATCTCGTTCGTCCATCTTCGTCCTCCCATTTGATCCGTAGGCCTTCTTTGGACCAAGTTCGTCTCGTTCGTCCATCTTTGCTTCGTCCTCCCATTTGATCCGTAGGCCTTCTTTGGACGAAGTTCGTCTCGTTCGTGCATCTTCGTGCTCCCATTTGATCTGTAGGCCTTCTTCGGACGAAGTTCGTCTCGTTCGTCCATCTTCGTGCTCCCATTTGATCCGTAGGCCTTCTTTGGACCAAGTTCATCTCGTTCGTCCATCTTCGTGCTCCCATTTGATCCGTAGGCCTTCTTTGGACCAAGTTCCTCTCGTTCGTCCATCTTCGTCCTCCCATTTGATCCGTAGGCCTTCTTTGGACGAAGTTCGTCTCGTTCGTGCATCTTCGTGCTCCCATTTGATATGTAGGCCTTCTTCGGAAGAAGTTCGTCTCGTTCGTCCATCTTCGTGCTCCCATTTGATCCGTAGGCCTTCTTTGGACCAAGTTCGTCTCGTTCGTCCATCTTCGTGCTCCCATTTGATCCGTAGGCCTTCTTTGGACCAAGTCCCTCTCGTTCGTCCATCTTCGTCCTCCCATTTGATCCGTATGCCTTCTTTGGACCAAGTTCGTCTCGTTCGTCCATCTTCGTCCTCCCATTTGATCCGTAGGCCTTCTTTGGACCAAGTTCGTCTCGTTCGTCCATCTTCGTCCTCCCATTTGATCCTTAGGCCTTCTTTGGACGAAGTTCGTCTCGTTCGTCCATCTTCGTCCTCCCACCAAGTTCGTCTCGTTCGTCCATCTTCGTCCTCCCATTTGATCCGTAGGCCTTCTTTGGACCAAGTTCGTCTCGTTCGTCCATCTTCGTCCTCCCATTTGATCCGTAGGCCTTCTTTGGGCCAAGTTATTCTCGTTCATGCATCTTCGTCCTCCCATTTGATCCGTAGGCCTTCTTTGGACCAAGTTCGTCTCGTTCGTCCATCTTTGCTTCGTCCTCCCATTTGATCCGTAGGCCTTCTTTGGACGACGTTCGTCTCGTTCGTCCATCTTCGTCCTCCCATTTGATCCTTAGGCCTTCTTTGGACGAAGTTCGTCTCGTTCGTCCATCTTCGTCCTCCCATTTGATCCGTAGGCCTTCTTTGGACGAAGTTCGTCTCGTTCGTCCATCTTCGTCCTCCCATTTAATCCGTAGGCCTTCTTTGGACCAAGTTCGTCTCGTTCGTCCATCTTCGTCTTCCCATTTGATCCGTAGGCCTTCTGTGGACGAAGTTCGTCTCGTTCGTCCATCTTCGTCCTCCCATTTGATCCGTATGCCTTCTTTCGACCAAGTTCGTCTCGTTCGTCCATCTTCGTCCTCCCATTTGATCCGTAGGCCTTCTTTGGGCCAAGTTCGTCTCGTTCGTCCATCTTCGTCCTCCCATTTGATCCTTAGGCCTTCTTTGGACGAAGTTCGTCTCGTTCGTCCATCTTCGTCCTCCCATTTGATCCGTATGCCTTCTTTGGACCAAGTTCGTCTCGTTCGTCCATCTTCGTCCTCCCATTTGATCCGTATGCCTTCTTTGGGCCAAGTTCGTCTCGTTCGTCCATCTTCGTCCTCCCATTTGATCCGTAGGCCTTCTTTGGACCAAGTTCGTCTCGTTCGTCCATCTTCGTCCTCCCATTTGATCCGTAGGCCTTCTTTGGACCAAGTTCGTCTCGTTCGTCCATCTTCCTCCTCCCATTTGATCCGTAGGCCTTCTTTGGACGAAGTTCCTCTCGTTCGTCCATCTTCGTCCTCCCATTTGATCCGTAGGCCTTCTTTGGACCAAGTTCATCTCGTTCGTCCATCTTCGTCCTCCCATTTGATCCGTAGGCCTTCTTTGGACCAAGTTCCTCTCGTTCGTCCATCTTCGTCCTCCCATTTGATCCGTAGGCCTTCTTTGGACGAAGTTCGTCTCGTTCGTGCATCTTTGTGCTTCCATTTGATCTGTAGGCCTTCTTCGGAAGAAGTTCGTCTCGTTCGTCCATCTTCGTGCTCCCATTTGATCCGTAGGCCTTCTTTGGACCAAGTTCGTCTCGTTCGTCCATCTTCGTGCTCCCATTTGATCCGTAGGCCTTCTTTGGACCAAGTTCCTCTCGTTCGTCCATCTTCGTCCTCCCATTTGATCCGTATGCCTTCTTTGGACCAAGTTCGTCTCGTTCGTCCATCTTCGTCCTCCCATTTGATCCGTAGGCCTTCTTTGGACCAAGTTCGTCTCGTTCGTCCATCTTCGTCCTCCCATTTGATCCGTAGGCCTTCTTTGGACCAAGTTCGTCTCGTTCGTCCATCTTCATCCTCCCATTTGATCCGTAGGCCTTCTTTGGACGAAGTTCCTCTCGTTCGTCCATCTTCGTCCTCCCATTTGATCCGTAGGCCTTCTTTGGACCAAGTTCATCTCGTTCGTCCATCTTCGTCCTCCCATTTGATCCGTAGGCCTTCTTTGGACCAAGTTCGTCTCGTTCGTCCATCTTTGCTTCGTCCTCCCATTTGATCCGTAGGCCTTCTTTGGACGAAGTTCGTCTCGTTCGTGCATCTTCGTGCTCCCATTTGATCTGTAGGCCTTCTTCGGACGAAGTTCGTCTCGTTCGTCCATCTTCGTGCTCCCATTTGATCCGTAGGCCTTCTTTGGACCAAGTTCATCTCGTTCGTCCATCTTCGTGCTCCCATTTGATCCGTAGGCCTTCTTTGGACCAAGTTCCTCTCGTTCGTCCATCTTCGTCCTCCCATTTGATCCGTAGGCCTTCTTTGGACGAAGTTCGTCTCGTTCGTGCATCTTCGTGCTCCCATTTGATATGTAGGCCTTCTTCGGAAGAAGTTCGTCTCGTTCGTCCATCTTCGTGCTCCCATTTGATCCGTAGGCCTTCTTTGGACCAAGTTCGTCTCGTTCGTCCATCTTCGTGCTCCCATTTGATCCGTAGGCCTTCTTTGGACCAAGTCCCTCTCGTTCGTCCATCTTCGTCCTCCCATTTGATCCGTATGCCTTCTTTGGACCAAGTTCGTCTCGTTCGTCCATCTTCGTCCTCCCATTTGATCCGTAGGCCTTCTTTGGACCAAGTTCGTCTCGTTCGTCCATCTTCGTCCTCCCATTTGATCCTTAGGCCTTCTTTGGACGAAGTTCGTCTCGTTCGTCCATCTTCGTCCTCCCACCAAGTTCGTCTCGTTCGTCCATCTTGGTCCTCCCATTTGATCCGTAGGCCTTCTTTGGACCAAGTTCGTCTCGTTCGTCCATCTTCGTCCTCCCATTTGATCCGTAGGCCTTCTTTGGGCCAAGTTATTCTCGTTCATGCATCTTCGTCCTCCCATTTGATCCGTAGGCCTTCTTTGGACCAAGTTCGTCTCGTTCGTCCATCTTTGCTTCGTCCTCCCATTTGATCCGTAGGCCTTCTTTGGACGACGTTCGTCTCGTTCGTCCATCTTCGTCCTCCCATTTGATCCTTAGGCCTTCTTTGGACGAAGTTCGTCTCGTTCGTCCATCTTCGTCCTCCCATTTGATCCGTAGGCCTTCTTTGGACGAAGTTCGTCTCGTTCGTCCATCTTCGTCCTCCCATTTAATCCGTAGGCCTTCTTTGGACCAAGTTCGTCTCGTTCGTCCATCTTCGTCTTCCCATTTGATCCGTAGGCCTTCTGTGGACGAAGTTCGTCTCGTTCGTCCATCTTCGTCCTCCCATTTGATCCGTATGCCTTCTTTCGACCAAGTTCGTCTCGTTCGTCCATCTTCGTCCTCCCATTTGATCCGTAGGCCTTCTTTGGGCCAAGTTCGTCTCGTTCGTCCATCTTCGTCCTCCCATTTGATCCTTAGGCCTTCTTTGGACGAAGTTCGTCTCGTTCGTCCATCTTCGTCCTCCCATTTGATCCGTATGCCTTCTTTGGACCAAGTTCGTCTCGTTCGTCCATCTTCGTCCTCCCATTTGATCCGTATGCCTTCTTTGGGCCAAGTTCGTCTCGTTCGTCCATCTTCGTCCTCCCATTTGATCCGTAGGCCTTCTTTGGACCAAGTTCGTCTCGTTCGTCCATCTTCGTCCTCCCATTTGATCCGTAGGCCTTCTTTGGACCAAGTTCGTCTCGTTCGTCCATCTTCCTCCTCCCATTTGATCCGTAGGCCTTCTTTGGACGAAGTTCCTCTCGTTCGTCCATCTTCGTCCTCCCATTTGATCCGTAGGCCTTCTTTGGACCAAGTTCATCTCGTTCGTCCATCTTCGTCCTCCCATTTGATCCGTAGGCCTTCTTTGGACCAAGTTCGTCTCGTTCGTCCATCTTTGCTTCGTCCTCCCATTTGATCCGTAGGCCTTCTTTGGACGAAGTTCGTCTCGTTCGTGCATCTTCGTGCTCCCATTTGATCTGTAGGCCTTCTTCGGACGAAGTTCGTCTCGTTCGTCCATCTTCGTGCTCCCATTTGATCCGTAGGCCTTCTTTGGACCAAGTTCATCTCGTTCGTCCATCTTCGTGCTCCCATTTGATCCGTAGGCCTTCTTTGGACCAAGTTCCTCTCGTTCGTCCATCTTCGTCCTCCCATTTGATCCGTAGGCCTTCTTTGGACGAAGTTCGTCTCGTTCGTGCATCTTTGTGCTCCCATTTGATCTGTAGGCCTTCTTCGGAAGAAGTTCGTCTCGTTCGTCCATCTTCGTGCTCCCATTTGATCCGTAGGCCTTCTTTGGACCAAGTTCGTCTCGTTCGTCCATCTTCGTGCTCCCATTTGATCCGTAGGCCTTCTTTGGACCAAGTTCCTCTCGTTCGTCCATCTTCGTCCTCCCATTTGATCCGTATGCCTTCTTTGGACCAAGTTCGTCTCGTTCGTCCATCTTCGTCCTCCCATTTGATCCGTAGGCCTTCTTTGGACCAAGTTCGTCTCGTTCGTCCATCTTCGTCCTCCCATTTGATCCTTAGGCCTTCTTTGGACGAAGTTCGTCTCGTTCGTCCATCTTCGTCCTCCCATTTGATCCGTAGGCCTTCTTTTGACGAAGTTCGTCTCGTTCGTCCATCGTCGTCCTCCCATTTGATCCGTAGGCCTTCTGTGGACAAAGTTCGTCTCGTTCGTCCATCTTCGTCCTCCCATTTGATCCTTAGGCCTTCTCGGGACCAAGTTCGTCTCATTCGTCCATCTTCGTCCTCCCATTTGATCCGTAGGCCTTCTTTGGACGAAGTTCCTCTCGTTCGTCCATCTTCGTCCTCCCATTTGATCCGTAGGCCTTCTTTGGACCAAGTTCGTCCCGTTTGTCCATCTTCGTCCTCCCATTTGATCCGTATGCCTTCTTTGGACCAAGTTCATCTCGTTCGTCCATCTTCGTCCTCCCATTTGATCCGTAGGCCTTCTTTGGACGAAGTTCGTCTCGTTCGTCCATCTTCGTCCTCCCATTTGATCCGTAGGCCTTCTTTGGACGAAGTTCGTCTCGTTCGTCCATCTTCGTCCTCCCATTTGATCCGTAGGCCTTCTTTGGACGAAGTTCGTCTCGTTCGTCCATCTTCGTCCTTCCATTTGATCCGTAGGCCTTCTTTGGACGAAGTTCATCTCGTTCGTGCATCTTCGTGCTCCCATTTGATCCGTATGCCTTCTTTGGACCAAGTTCATCTCGTTCTTCGATCTTCGTCCTCCCATTTGATCCGTAGGCCTTCTTTGGACGAAGTTCGTCTCGTTCGTCCATCTTCGTCCTCCCATTTGATCCGTAGGCCTTCTTTGGACGAAGTTCATCTCGTTCGTGCATCTTCGTGCTCCCATTTGATCCGTATGCCTTCTTTGGACGAAGTTGGTCTCGTTCGTCCATCTTCGTCCTCCCATTTGATCCGTAGGCCTTCTTTGGACGAAGTTCGTCTCGTTCGTCCATCTTCGTCCTCCCATTTGATCCGTAGGCCTTCTTTGGACCAAGTTCGTCTCGTTCGTCCATCTTCGTCTTCCCATTTGATCCGTAGGCCTTCTGTGGACGAAGTTCGTCTCGTTCGTCCATCTTCGTCCTCCCATTTGATCCGTATGCCTTCTTTCGACCAAGTTCGTCTCGTTCGTCCATCTTCGTCCTCCCATTTGATCCGTAGGCCTTCTTTGGGCCAAGTTCGTCTCGTTCGTCCATCTTCGTCCTCCCATTTGATCCTTAGGCCTTCTTTGGACGAAGTTCGTCTCGTTCGTCCATCTTCATCCTCCCATTTGATCCGTATGCCTTCTTTGGACCAAGTTCGTCTCGTTCGTCCATCTTCGTCCTCCCATTTGATCCGTATGCCTTCTTTGGGCCAAGTTCGTCTCGTTCGTCCATCTTCGTCCTCCCATTTGATCCGTAGGCCTTCTTTGGACCAAGTTCGTCTCGTTCGTCCATCTTCGTCCTCCCATTTGATCCGTAGGCCTTCTTTGGACCAAGTTCGTCTCGTTCGTCCATCTTCCTCCTCCCATTTGATCCGTAGGCCTTCTTTGGACGAAGTTCGTCTCGTTCGTCCATCTTCGTGCTCCCATTTGATCCGTAGGCCTTCTTTGGACCAAGTTCATCTCGTTCGTCCATCTTCGTGCTCCCATTTGATCCGTAGGCCTTCTTTGGACCAAGTTCCTCTCGTTCGTCCATCTTCGTCCTCCCATTTGATCCGTAGGCCTTCTTTGGACGAAGTTCGTCTCGTTCGTGCATCTTCGTGCTCCCATTTGATATGTAGGCCTTCTTCGGAAGAAGTTCGTCTCGTTCGTCCATCTTCGTGCTCCCATTTGATCCGTAGGCTTCTTTGGACCAAGTTCGTCTCGTTCGTCCATCTTCGTGCTCCCATTTGATCCGTAGGCCTTCTTTGGACCAAGTTCCTCTCGTTCGTCCATCTTCGTCCTCCCATTTGATCCGTAGGCCTTCTTTGGACCAAGTTCGTCTCGTTCGTCCATGTTCGTCCTCCCATTTGATCCTTTGGCCTTCTTTGGACGAAGTTCGTCTCGTTCGTCCATCTTCGTCCTCCCATTTGATCCGTAGGCCTTCTTTGGGCCAAGTTATTCTCGTTCATGCATCTTCGTCCTCCCATTTGATCCGTAGGCCTTCTTTGGACCAAGTTCGTCTCGTTCGTCCATCTTTGCTTCGTCCTCCCATTTGATCCGTAGGCCTTCTTTGGACGAAGTTCGTCTCGTTCGTCCATCTTTGCTTCGTCCTCCCATTTGATCCGTAGGCCTTCTTTGGACGAAGTTCGTCTCGTTCGTCCATCTTCGTCCTCCCATTTGATCCTTAGGCCTTCTTTGGACGAAGTTCGTCTCGTTCGTCCATCTTCGTCCTCCCATTTGATCCGTATGCCTTCTTTGGACCAAGTTCGTCTCGTTCGTCCATCTTCGTCCTCCCATTTGATCCGTAGGCCTTCTTTGGACCAAGTTCGTCTCGTTCGTCCATCTTCGTCTTCCCATTTGATCCGTAGGCCTTCTTTGGACGAAGTTCGTCTCGTTCGTCCATCTTCGTCCTCCCATTTGATCCTTAGGCCTTCTTTGGACGAAGTTCGTCTCGTTCGTCCATCTTCGTCCTCCCATTTGATCCGTAGGCCTTCTTTGGACGAAGTTCGTCTCGTTCGTCCATCTTCGTCCTCCCATTTGATCCGTAGGCCTTCTTTGGACCAAGTTCGTCTCGTTCGTCCATCTTCGTCTTCCCATTTGATCCGTAGGCCTTCTGTGGACGAAGTTCGTCTCATTCGTCCATCTTCGTCCTCCCATTTGATCCGTATGCCTTCTTTCGACCAAGTTCGTCTCGTTCGTCCATCTTCGTCCTCCCATTTGATCCGTAGGCCTTCTTTGGGCCAAGTTCGTCTCGTTCGTCCATCTTCGTCCTCCCATTTGATCCTTAGGCCTTCTTTGGACGAAGTTCGTCTCGTTCGTCCATCTTCGTCCTCCCATTTGATCCGTAGGCCTTCTTTGGACGAAGTTCGTCTCGTTCGTCCATGTTCGTCCTCCCATTTGATCCGTAGGCCTTCTTTGGACCAAGTTCGTCTCGTTCGTCCATCTTTGTCTTCCTATTTTATCCGTAGGCCTTCTGTGGACGAAGTTCGTCTCGTTCGTCCATCTTCGTCCTCCCATTTGATCCGTATGCCTTCTTTCGACCAAGTTCGTCTCGTTCGTCCATCTTCGTCCTCCCATTTGATCCGTAGGCCTTCTTTGGGCCAAGTTCGTCTCGTTCGTCCATCTTCGTCCTCCCATTTGATCCGTAGGCCTTCTTTGGACCAAGTTCGTCTCGTTCGTCCATCTTCGTCTTCCCATTTGATCCGTAGGCCTTCTGTGGACGAAGTTCGTCTCGTTCGTCCATCTTCGTCCTCCCATTTGATCCGTATGCCTTCTTTCGACCAAGTTCGTCTCGTTCGTCCATCTTCGTCCTCCCATTTGATCCGTAGGCCTTCTTTGGGCCAAGTTCGTCTCGTTCGTCCATCTTCGTCCTCCCATTTGATCCTTAGGCCTTCTTTGGACGAAGTTCGTCTTGTTCGTCCATCTTCGTCCTCCCATTTGATCCGTATGCCTTCTTTGGACGAAGTTCGTCTCGTTCGTCCATCTTCGTCCTCCCATTTGATCCGTAGGCCTTCTTTGGACCAAGTTCGTCTCGTTCGTCCATCTTCGTCTTCCCATTTGATCCGTAGGCCTTCTGTGGACGAAGTTCGTCTCGTTCGTCCATCTTCGTCCTCCCATTTGATCCGTATGCCTTCTTTCGACCAAGTTCGTCTCGTTCGTCCATCTTTGCTTCGTCCTCCCATTTGATCCGTAGGCCTTCTTTGGACGAAGTTCGTCTCGTTCGTCCATCTTCGTCCTCCCATTTGATCCTTAGGCCTTCTTTGGACGAAGTTCGTCTCGTTCGTCCATCTTCGTCCTCCCATTTGATCCGTATGCCTTCTTTGGACGAAGTTCGTCTCGTTCGTCCATCTTCGTCCTCCCATTTGATCCGTAGGCCTTCTTTGGACCAAGTTCGTCTCGTTCGTCCATCTTCGTGCTCCCATTTGATCCGTAGGCCTTCTTTGGACCAAGTTCCTCTCGTTCGTCCATCTTCGTCCTCCCATTTGATCCGTATGCCTTCTTTGGACCAAGTTCGTCTCGTTCGTCCATCTTCGTCCTCCCATTTGATCCGTAGGCCTTCTTTGGACCAAGTTCGTCTCGTTCGTCCATCTTCGTCCTCCCATTTGATCCTTAGGCCTTCTTTGGACCAAGTTCGTCTCGTTCGTCCATCTTCGTCCTCCCACCAAGTTCGTCTCGTTCGTCCATCTTCGTCCTCCCATTTGATCCGTAGGCCTTCTTTGGACCAAGTTCGTCTCGTTCGTCCATCTTCGTCCTCCCATTTGATCCGTAGGCCTTGTTTGGGCCAAGTTATTCTCGTTCATGCATCTTCGTCCTCCCATTTGATCCGTAGGCTTTCTTTGGACCAAGTTCGTCTCGTTCGTCCATCTTTGCTTCGTCCTCCCATTTGATCCGTAGGCCTTCTTTGGACGAAGTTCGTCTCGTTCGTCCATCTTCGTCCTCCCATTTGATCCGTAGGCCTTCTTTTGACGAAGTTCGTCTCGTTCGTCCATCGTCGTCCTCCCATTTGATCCGTAGGCCTTCTGTGGACAAAGTTCGTCTCGTTCGTCCATCTTCGTCCTCCCATTTGATCCTTAGGCCTTCTCGGGACCAAGTTCGTCTCATTCGTCCATCTTCGTCCTCCCATTTGATCCGTAGGCCTTCTTTGGACGAAGTTCCTCTCGTTCGTCCATCTTCGTCCTCCCATTTGATCCGTAGGCCTTCTTTGGACCAAGTTCGTCCCGTTTGTCCATCTTCGTCCTCCCATTTGATCCGTATGCCTTCTTTGGACCAAGTTCGTCTAGTTCGTCCATCTTCGTCCTCCCATATGATCCGTAGGCCTTCTTTGGGCCAAGTTCGTCTCGTTCGTCCATCTTCCTCCTCCCATTTGATCCGTAGGCCTTCTTTGGACGAAGTTCCTCTCGTTCGTCCATCTTCGTCCTCCCATTTGATCCGTAGGCCTTCTTTGGACCAAGTTCATCTCGTTCGTCCATCTTCGTCCTCCCATTTGATCCGTAGGCCTTCTTTGGACGAAGTTCGTCTCGTTCGTCCATCTTCGTCCTTCCATTTGATCCGTAGGACTTCTTTGGACGAAGTTCATCTCGTTCGTGCATCTTCGTGCTCCCATTTGATCCGTATGCCTTCTTTGGACCAAGTTCATCTCGTTCTTCCATCTTCGTCCTCCCATTTGATCCGTAGGCCTTCTTTGGACGAAGTTCGTCTCGTTCGTCCATCTTCGTCCTCCCATTTGATCCGTAGGCCTTCTTTGGACGAAGTTCATCTCGTTCGTGCATCTTCGTGCTCCCATTTGATCCGTATGCCTTCTTTGGACGAAGTTGGTCTCGTTCGTCCATCTTCGTCCTCCCATTTGATCCGTAGGCCTTCTTTGGACGAAGTTCGTCTCGTTCGTCCATCTTCGTCCTCCCATTTGATCCGTAGGCCTTCTTTGGACCAAGTTCGTCTCGTTCGTCCATCTTCGTCTTCCCATTTGATCCGTAGGCCTTCTGTGGACGAAGTTCGTCTCGTTCGTCCATCTTCGTCCTCCCATTTGATCCGTATGCCTTCTTTCGACCAAGTTCGTCTCGTTCGTCCATCTTCGTCCTCCCATTTGATCCGTAGGCCTTCTTTGGGCCAAGTTCGTCTCGTTCGTCCATCTTCGTCCTCCCATTTGATCCTTAGGCCTTCTTTGGACGAAGTTCGTCTCGTTCGTCCATCTTCATCCTCCCATTTGATCCGTATGCCTTCTTTGGACCAAGTTCGTCTCGTTCGTCCATCTTCGTCCTCCCATTTGATCCGTATGCCTTCTTTGGGCCAAGTTCGTCTCGTTCGTCCATCTTCGTCCTCCCATTTGATCCGTAGGCCTTCTTTGGACCAAGTTCGTCTCGTTCGTCCATCTTCGTCCTCCCATTTGATCCGTAGGCCTTCTTTGGACCAAGTTCGTCTCGTTCGTCCATCTTCCTCCTCCCATTTGATCCGTAGGCCTTCTTTGGACGAAGTTCGTCTCGTTCGTCCATCTTCGTGCTCCCATTTGATCCGTAGGCCTTCTTTGGACCAAGTTCATCTCGTTCGTCCATCTTCGTGCTCCCATTTGATCCGTAGGCCTTCTTTGGACCAAGTTCCTCTCGTTCGTCCATCTTCGTCCTCCCATTTGATCCGTAGGCCTTCTTTGGACGAAGTTCGTCTCGTTCGTGCATCTTCGTGCTCCCATTTGATATGTAGGCCTTCTTCGGAAGAAGTTCGTCTCGTTCGTCCATCTTCGTGCTCCCATTTGATCCGTAGGCCTTCTTTGGACCAAGTTCGTCTCGTTCGTCCATCTTCGTGCTCCCATTTGATCCGTAGGCCTTCTTTGGACCAAGTTCCTCTCGTTCGTCCATCTTCGTCCTCCCATTTGATCCGTAGGCCTTCTTTGGACCAAGTTCGTCTCGTTCGTCCATCTTCGTCCTCCCATTTGATCCTTAGGCCTTCTTTGGACGAAGTTCGTCTCGTTCGTCCATCTTCGTCCTCCCATTTGATCCGTAGGCCTTCTTTGGGCCAAGTTATTCTCGTTCATGCATCTTCGTCCTCCCATTTGATCCGTAAGCCTTCTTTGGACCAAGTTCGTCTCGTTCGTCCATCTTTGCTTCGTCCTCCCATTTGATCCGTAGGCCTTCTTTGGACGAAGTTCGTCTCGTTCGTCCATCTTTGCTTCGTCCTCCCATTTGATCCGTAGGCCTTCTTTGGACGAAGTTCGTCTCGTTCGTCCATCTTCGTCCTCCCATTTGATCCTTAGGCCTTCTTTGGACGAAGTTCGTCTCGTTCGTCCATCTTCGTCCTCCCATTTGATCCGTATGCCTTCTTTGGACCAAGTTCGTCTCGTTCGTCCATCTTCGTCCTCCCATTTGATCCTTAGGCCTTCTTTGGACGAAGTTCGTCTCGTTCGTCCATCTTCGTCCTCCCATTTGATCCGTATGCCTTCTTTGGACCAAGTTCGTCTCGTTCGTCCATCTTCGTCCTCCCATTTGATCCGTATGCCTTCTTTGGGCCAAGTTCGTCTCGTTCGTCCATCTTCGTCCTCCCATTTGATCCGTAGGCCTTCTTTGGACCAAGTTCGTCTCGTTCGTCCATCTTCGTCTTCCCATTTGATCCGTAGGCCTTCTTTGGACGAAGTTCGTCTCGTTCGTCCATCTTCGTCCTCCCATTTGATCCTTAGGCCTTCTTTGGACGAAGTTCGTCTCGTTCGTCCATCTTCGTCCTCCCATTTGATCCGTAGGCCTTCTTTGGACGAAGTTCGTCTCGTTCGTCCATCTTCGTCCTCCCATTTGATCCGTAGGCCTTCTTTGGACCAAGTTCGTCTCGTTCGTCCATCTTCGTCTTCCCATTTGATCCGTAGGCCTTCTGTGGACGAAGTTCGTCTCGTTCGTCCATCTTCGTCCTCCCATTTGATCCGTATGCCTTCTTTCGACCAAGTTCGTCTCGTTCGTCCATCTTCGTCCTCCCATTTGATCCGTAGGCCTTCTTTGGGCCAAGTTCGTCTCGTTCGTCCATCTTCGTCCTCCCATTTGATCCTTAGGCCTTCTTTGGACGAAGTTCGTCTCGTTCGTCCATCTTCGTCCTCCCATTTGATCCGTAGGCCTTCTTTGGACGAAGTTCGTCTCGTTCGTCCATGTTCGTCCTCCCATTTGATCCGTAGGCCTTCTTTGGACCAAGTTCGTCTCGTTCGTCCATCTTTGTCTTCCCATTTGATCCGTAGGCCTTCTGTGGACGAAGTTCGTCTCGTTCGTCCATCTTCGTCCTCCCATTTGATCCGTATGCCTTCTTTCGACCAAGTTCGTCTCGTTCGTCCATCTTCGTCCTCCCATTTGATCCGTAGGCCTTCTTTGGGCCAAGTTCGTCTCGTTCGTCCATCTTCGTCCTCCCATTTAATCCGTAGGCCTTCTTTGGACCAAGTTCGTCTCGTTCGTCCATCTTCGTCTTCCCATTTGATCCGTAGGCCTTCTGTGGACGAAGTTCGTCTCGTTCGTCCATCTTCGTCCTCCCATTTGATCCGTATGCCTTCTTTCGACCAAGTTCGTCTCGTTCGTCCATCTTCGTCCTCCCATTTGATCCGTAGGCCTTCTTTGGGCCAAGTTCGTCTCGTTCGTCCATCTTCGTCCTCCCATTTGATCCTTAGGCCTTCTTTGGACGAAGTTCGTCTCGTTCGTCCATCTTCGTCCTCCCATTTGATCCGTATGCCTTCTTTGGACGAAGTTCGTCTCGTTCGTCCATCTTCGTCCTCCCATTTGATCCGTAGGCCTTCTTTGGACCAAGTTCGTCTCGTTCGTCCATCTTCGTCTTCCCATTTGATCCGTAGGCCTTCTGTGGACGAAGTTCGTCTCGTTCGTCCATCTTCGTCCTCCCATTTGATCCGTATGCCTTCTTTCGACCAAGTTCGTCTCGTTCGTCCATCTTTGCTTCGTCCTCCCATTTGATCCGTAGGCCTTCTTTGGACGAAGTTCGTCTCGTTCGTCCATCTTCGTCCTCCCATTTGATCCGTAGGCCTTCTTTGGACGAAGTTCGTCTCGTTCGTCCATCTTCGTCCTTCCATTTGATCCGTAGGACTTCTTTGGACGAAGTTCATCTCGTTCGTGCATCTTCGTGCTCCCATTTGATCCGTAGGCCTTCTTTGGACCAAGTTCGTCCCGTTTGTCCATCTTCGTCCTCCCATTTGATCCGTATGCCTTCTTTGGACCAAGTTCGTCTAGTTCGTCCATCTTCGTCCTCCCATATGATCTGTAGGCCTTCTTTGGGCCAAGTTCGTCTCGTTCGTCCATCTTCCTCCTCCCATTTGATCCGTAGGCCTTCTTTGGACGAAGTTCCTCTCGTTCGTCCATCTTCGTCCTCCCATTTGATCCGTAGGCCTTCTTTGGACCAAGTTCATCTCGTTCGTCCATCTTCGTCCTCCCATTTGATCCGTAGGCCTTCTTTGGACGAAGTTCATCTCGTTCGTGCATCTTCGTGCTCCCATTTGATCCGTATGCCTTCTTTGGACGAAGTTGGTCTCGTTCGTCCATCTTCGTCCTCCCATTTGATCCGTAGGCCTTCTTTGGACGAAGTTCGTCTCGTTCGTCCATCTTCGTCCTCCCATTTGATCCGTAGGCCTTCTTTGGACCAAGTTCGTCTCGTTCGTCCATCTTCGTCTTCCCATTTGATCCGTAGGCCTTCTGTGGACGAAGTTCGTCTCGTTCGTCCATCTTCGTCCTCCCATTTGATCCGTATGCCTTCTTTCGACCAAGTTCGTCTCGTTCGTCCATCTTCGTCCTCCCATTTGATCCGTAGGCCTTCTTTGGGCCAAGTTCGTCTCGTTCGTCCATCTTCGTCCTCCCATTTGATCCTTAGGCCTTCTTTGGACGAAGTTCGTCTCGTTCGTCCATCTTCATCCTCCCATTTGATCCGTATGCCTTCTTTGGACCAAGTTCGTCTCGTTCGTCCATCTTCGTCCTCCCATTTGATCCGTATGCCTTCTTTGGGCCAAGTTCGTCACGTTCGTCCATCTTCGTCCTCCCATTTGATCCGTAGGCCTTCTTTGGACCAAGTTCGTCTCGTTCGTCCATCTTCGTCCTCCCATTTGATCCGTAGGCCTTCTTTGGACCAAGTTCGTCTCGTTCGTCCATCTTCCTCCTCCCATTTGATCCGTAGGCCTTCTTTGGACGAAGTTCGTCTCGTTCGTCCATCTTCGTGCTCCCATTTGATCCGTAGGCCTTCTTTGGACCAAGTTCATCTCGTTCGTCCATCTTCGTGCTCCCATTTGATCCGTAGGCCTTCTTTGGACCAAGTTCCTCTCGTTCGTCCATCTTCGTCCTCCCATTTGATCCGTAGGCCTTCCTTGGACGAAGTTCGTCTCGTTCGTGCATCTTCGTGCTCCCATTTGATATGTAGGCCTTCTTCGGAAGAAGTTCGTCTCGTTCGTCCATCTTCGTGCTCCCATTTGATCCGTAGGCCTTCTTTGGACCAAGTTCGTCTCGTTCGTCCATCTTCGTGCTCCCATTTGATCCGTAGGCCTTCTTTGGACCAAGTTCCTCTCGTTCGTCCATCTTCGTCCTCCCATTTGATCCGTAGGCCTTCTTTGGACCAAGTTCGTCTCGTTCGTCCATCTTCGTCCTCCCATTTGATCCTTAGGCCTTCTTTGGACGAAGTTCGTCTCGTTCGTCCATCTTCGTCCTCCCATTTGATCCGTAGGCCTTCTTTGGGCCAAGTTATTCTCGTTCATGCATCTTCGTCCTCCCATTTGATCCGTAGGCCTTCTTTGGACCAAGTTCGTCTCGTTCGTCCATCTTTGCTTCGTCCTCCCATTTGATCCGTAGGCCTTCTTTGGACGAAGTTCGTCTCGTTCGTCCATCTTTGCTTCGTCCTCCCATTTGATCCGTAGGCCTTCTTTGGACGAAGTTCGTCTCGTTCGTCCATCTTCGTCCTCCCATTTGATCCTTAGGCCTTCTTTGGACGAAGTTCGTCTCGTTCGTCCATCTTCGTCCTCCCATTTGATCCGTATGCCTTCTTTGGACCAAGTTCGTCTCGTTCGTCCATCTTCGTCCTCCCATTTGATCCTTAGGCCTTCTTTGGACGAAGTTCGTCTCGTTCGTCCATCTTCGTCCTCCCATTTGATCCGTATGCCTTCTTTGGACCAAGTTCGTCTCGTTCGTCCATCTTCGTCCTCCCATTTGATCCGTATGCCTTCTTTGGGCCAAGTTCGTCTCGTTCGTCCATCTTCGTCCTCCCATTTGATCCGTAGGCCTTCTTTGGACCAAGTTCGTCTCGTTCGTCCATCTTCGTCTTCCCATTTGATCCGTAGGCCTTCTTTGGACGAAGTTCGTCTCGTTCGTCCATCTTCGTCCTCCCATTTGATCCTTAGGCCTTCTTTGGACGAAGTTCGTCTCGTTCGTCCATCTTCGTCCCCCCATTTGATCCGTAGGCCTTCTTTGGACGAAGTTCGTCTCGTTCGTCCATCTTCGTCCTCCCATTTGATCCGTAGGCCTTCTTTGGGCCAAGTTCGTCTCGTTCGTCCATCTTCGTCCTCCCATTTGATCCTTAGGCCTTCTTTGGACGAAGTTCGTCTCGTTCGTCCATCTTCGTCCTCCCATTTGATCCGTAGGCCTTCTTTGGACGAAGTTCGTCTCGTTCGTCCATGTTCGTCCTCCCATTTGATCCGTAGGCCTTCTTTGGACCAAGTTCGTCTCGTTCGTCCATCTTTGTCTTCCCATTTGATCCGTAGGCCTTCTGTGGACAAAGTTCGTCTCGTTCGTCCATCTTCGTCCTCCCATTTGATCCGTATGCCTTCTTTCGACCAAGTTCGTCTCGTTCGTCCATCTTCGTCCTCCCATTTGATCCGTAGGCCTTCTTTGGGCCAAGTTCGTCTCGTTCGTCCATCTTCGTCCTCCCATTTGATCCGTAGGCCTTCTTTGCACCAAGTTCGTCTCGTTCGTCCATCTTCGTCTTCCCATTTGATCCGTAGGCCTTCTGTGGACGAAGTTCGTCTCGTTCGTCCATCTTCGTCCTCCCATTTGATCCGTATGCCTTCTTTCGACCAAGTTCGTCTCGTTCGTCCATCTTCGTCCTCCCATTTGATCCGTAGGCCTTCTTTGGGCCAAGTTCGTCTCGTTCGTCCATCTTCGTCCTCCCATTTGATCCTTAGGCCTTCTTTGGACGAAGTTCGTCTCGTTCGTCCATCTTCGTCCTCCCATTTGATCCGTATGCCTTCTTTGGACGAAGTTCGTCTCGTTCGTCCATCTTCGTCCTCCCATTTGATCCGTAGGCCTTCTTTGGACCAAGTTCGTCTCGTTCGTCCATCTTCGTCTTCCCATTTGATCCGTAGGCCTTCTATGGACGAAGTTCGTCTCGTTCGTCCATCTTCGTCCTCCCATTTGATCCGTATGCCTTCTTTCGACCAAGTTCGTCTCGTTCGTCCATCTTTGCTTCGTCCTCCCATTTGATCCGTAGGCCTTCTTTGGACGAAGTTCGTCTCGTTCGTCCATCTTCGTCCTCCCATTTGATCCTTAGGCCTTCTTTGGACGAAGTTCGTCTCGTTCGTCCATCTTCGTCCTCCCATTTGATCCGTAGGCCTTCTTTGGACGAAGTTCGTCTCGTTCGTCCATCTTCGTCCTCCCATTTGATCCGTAGGCCTTCTTTGGACCAAGTTCGTCTCGTTCGTCCATCTTCGTCTTCCCATTTGATCCGTAGGCCTTCTGTGGACGAAGTTCGTCTCGTTCGTCCATCTTCGTCCTCCCATTTGATCCGTATGCCTTCTTTCGACCAAGTTCGTCTCGTTCGTCCATCTTCGTCCTCCCATTTGATCCGTAGGCCTTCTTTGGGCCAAGTTCGTCTCGTTCGTCCATCTTCGTCCTCCCATTTGATCCTTAGGCCTTCTTTGGACGAAGTTCGTCTCGTTCGTCCATCTTCATCCTCCCATTTGATCCGTATGCCTTCTTTGGACCAAGTTCGTCTCGTTCGTCCATCTTCGTCCTCCCATTTGATCCGTATGCCTTCTTTGGGCCAAGTTCGTCTCGTTCGTCCATCTTCGTCCTCCCATTTGATCCGTAGGCCTTCTTTGGACCAAGTTCGTCTCGTTCATCCATCTTCGTCCTCCCATTTGATCCGTAGGCCTTCTTTGGACCAAGTTCGTCTCGTTCGTCCATCTTCCTCCTCCCATTTGATCTGTAGGCCTTCTTTGGACGAAGTTCGTCTCGTTCGTCCATCTTCGTGCTCCCATTTGATCCGTAGGCCTTCTTTGGACCAAGTTCATCTCGTTCGTCCATCTTCGTGCTCCCATTTGATCCGTAGGCCTTCTTTGGACCAAGTTCCTCTCGTTCGTCCATCTTCGTCCTCCCATTTGATCCGTAGGCCTTCTTTGGACGAAGTTCGTCTCGTTCGTGCATCTTCGTGCTCCCATTTGATATGTAGGCCTTCTTCGGAAGAAGTTCGTCTCGTTCGTCCATCTTCGTGCTCCCATTTGATCCGTAGGCCTTCTTTGGACCAAGTTCGTCTCGTTCGTCCATCTTCGTGCTCCCATTTGATCCGTAGGCCTTCTTTGGACCAAGTTCCTCTCGTTCGTCCATCTTCGTCCTCCCATTTGATCCGTATGCCTTCTTTGGACCAAGTTCGTCTCGTTCGTCCATCTTCGTCCTCCCATTTGATCCGTAGGCCTTCTTTGGACCAAGTTCGTCTCGTTCGTCCATCTTCGTCCTCCCATTTGATCCTTAGGCCTTCTTTGGACGAAGTTCGTCTCGTTCGTCCATCTTCGTCCTCCCACCAAGTTCGTCTCGTTCGTCCATCTTCGTCCTCCCATTTGATCCGTAGGCCTTCTTTGGACCAAGTTCGTCTCGTTCGTCCATCTTCGTCCTCCCATTTGATCCGTAGGCCTTCTTTGGGCCAAGTTATTCTCGTTCATGCATCTTCGTCCTCCCATTTGATCCGTAGGCCTTCTTTGGACCAAGTTCGTCTCGTTCGTCCATCTTTGCTTCGTCCTCCCATTTGATCCGTAGGCCTTCTTTGGACGAAGTTCGTCTCGTTCGTCCATCTTCGTCCTCCCATTTGATCCTTAGGCCTTCTTTGGACGAAGTTCGTCTCGTTCGTCCATCTTCGTCCTCCCATTTGATCCGTAGGCCTTCTTTGGACGAAGTTCGTCTCGTTCGTCCATCTTCGTCCTCCCATTTGATCCGTAGGCCTTCTTTGGACCAAGTTCGTCTCGTTCGTCCATCTTCGTCCTCCCATTTGATCCGTAGGCCTTCTTTCGACCAAGTTCGTCTCGTTCGTCCATCTTCGTCCTCCCATTTGATCCGTAGGCCTTCTTTGGGCCAAGTTCGTCTCGTTCGTCCATCTTCGTCCTCCCATTTGATCCTTAGGCCTTCTTTGGACGAAGTTCGTCTCGTTCGTCCATCTTCGTCCTCCCATTTGATCCGTATGCCTTCTTTGGACCAAGTTCGTCTCGTTCGTCCATCTTCGTCCTCCCATTTGATCCTTAGGCCTTCTTTGGACGAAGTTCGTCTCGTTCGTCCATCTTCGTCCTCCCATTTGATCCGTATGCCTTCTTTGGACCAAGTTCGTCTCGTTCGTCCATCTTCGTCCTCCCATTTGATCCGTATGCCTTCTTTGGGCCAAGTTCGTCTCGTTCGTCCATCTTCGTCCTCCCATTTGATCCGTAGGCCTTCTTTGGACCAAGTTCGTCTCGTTCGTCCATCTTCGTCCTCCCATTTGATCCGTAGGCCTTCTTTGGACCAAGTTCGTCTCGTTCGTCCATCTTCGTCTTCCCATTTGATCCGTAGGCCTTCTTTGGACGAAGTTCGTCTCGTTCGTCCATCTTCGTCCTCCCATTTGATCCTTAGGCCTTCTTTGGACGAAGTTCGTCTCGTTCGTCCATCTTCGTCCTCCCATTTGATCCGTAGGCCTTCTTTGGACGAAGTTCGTCTCGTTCGTCCATCTTCGTCCTCCCATTTGATCCGTAGGCCTTCTTTGGACCAAGTTCGTCTCGTTCGTCCATCTTCGTCTTCCCATTTGATCCGTAGGCCTTCTGTGGACGAAGTTCGTCTCGTTCGTCCATCTTCGTCCTCCCATTTGATCCGTATGCCTTCTTTCGACCAAGTTCGTCTCGTTCGTCCATCTTCGTCCTCCCATTTGATCCGTAGGCCTTCTTTGGGCCAAGTTCGTCTCGTTCGTCCATCTTCGTCCTCCCATTTGATCCTTAGGCCTTCTTTGGACGAAGTTCGTCTCGTTCGTCCATCTTCGTCCTCCCATTTGATCCGTAGGGCTTCTTTGGACGAAGTTCGTCTCGTTCGTCCATCTTCGTCCTCCCATTTGATCCGTAGGCCTTCTTTGGACCAAGTTCGTCTCGTTCGTCCATCTTCGTCTTCCCATTTGATCCGTAGGCCTTCTGTGGACGAAGCTCGTCTCGTTCGTCCATCTTCGTCCTCCCATTTGATCCGTATGCCTTCTTTCGACCAAGTTCGTCTCGTTCGTCCATCTTCGTCCTCCCATTTGATCCGTAGGCCTTCTTTGGGCCAAGTTCGTCTCGTTCGTCCATCTTCGTCCTCCCATTTGATCCGTAGGCCTTCTTTGGACCAAGTTCGTCTCGTTCGTCCATCTTCGTCTTCCCATTTGATCCGTAGGCCTTCTGTGGACGAAGTTCGTCTCGTTCGTCCATCTTCGTCCTCCCATTTGATCCGTATGCCTTCTTTCGACCAAGTTCGTCTCGTTCGTCCATCTTCGTCCTCCCATTTGATCCGTAGGCCTTCTTTGGGCCAAGTTCGTCTCGTTCGTCCATCTTCGTCCTCCCATTTGATCCTTAGGCCTTCTTTGGACGAAGTTCATCTCGTTCGTCCATCTTCGTCCTCCCATTTGATCCGTATGCCTTCTTTGGACGAAGTTCGTCTCGTTCGTCCATCTTCGTCCTCCCATTTGATCCGTAGGCCTTCTTTGGACCAAGTTCGTCTCGTTCGTCCATCTTCGTCTTCCCATTTGATCCGTAGGCCTTCTGTGGACGAAGTTCGTCTCGTTCGTCCATCTTCGTCCTCCCATTTGATCCGTATGCCTTCTTTCGACCAAGTTCGTCTCGTTCGTCCATCTTCGTCCTCCCATTTGATCCGTAGGCCTTCTTTGGGCCAAGTTCGTCTCGTTCGTCCATCTTCGTCCTCCCATTTGATCCTTAGGCCTTCTTTGGACGAAGTTCGTCTCGTTCGTCCATCTTCGTCCTCCCATTTGATCCGTATGCCTTCTTTGGACGAAGTTCGTCTCGTTCGTCCATCTTCGTCCTCCCATTTGATCCGTAGGCCTTCTTTGGACCAAGTTCGTCTCGTTCGTCCATCTTCGTCTTCCCATTTGATCCGTAGGCCTTCTGTGGACGAAGCTCGTCTCGTTCGTCCATCTTCGTCCTCCCATTTGATCCGTATGCCTTCTTTCGACCAAGTTCGTCTCGTTCGTCCATCTTCGTCCTCCCATTTGATCCGTAGGCCTTCTTTGGGCCAAGTTCGTCTCGTTCGTCCATCTTCGTCCTCCCATTTGATCCGTAGGCCTTCTTTGGACCAAGTTCGTCTCGTTCGTCCATCTTCGTCTTCCCATTTGATCCGTAGGCCTTCTGTGGACGAAGTTCGTCTCGTTCGTCCATCTTCGTCCTCCCATTTGATCCGTATGCCTTCTTTCGACCAAGTTCGTCTCGTTCGTCCATCTTCGTCCTCCCATTTGATCCGTAGGCCTTCTTTGGGCCAAGTTCGTCTCGTTCGTCCATCTTCGTCCTCCCATTTGATCCTTAGGCCTTCTTTGGACGAAATTCGTCTCGTTCGTCCATCTTCGTCCTCCCATTTGATCCGTATGCCTTCTTTGGACGAAGTTCGTCTCGTTCGTCCATCTTCGTCCTCCCATTTGATCCGTAGGCCTTCTTTGGACCAAGTTCGTCTCGTTCGTCCATCTTCGTCTTCCCATTTGATCCGTAGGCCTTCTGTGGACGAAGTTCGTCTCGTTCGTCCATCTTCGTCCTCCCATTTGATCCGTATGCCTTCTTTCGACCAAGTTCGTCTCGTTCGTCCATCTTTGCTTCGTCCTCCCATTTGATCCGTAGGCCTTCTTTGGACGAAGTTCGTCTCGTTCGTCCATCTTCGTCTTCCCATTTGATCCGTAGGCCTTCTGTGGACGAAGTTCGTCTCGTTCGTCCATCTTCGTCCTCCCATTTGATCCGTATGCCTTCTTTCGACCAAGTTCGTCTCGTTCGTCCATCTTCGTCCTCCCATTTGATCCGTAGGCCTTCTTTGGGCCAAGTTCGTCTCGTTCGTCCATCTTCGTCCTCCCATTTGATCCTTAGGCCTTCTTTGGACGAAGTTCGTCTCGTTCGTCCATCTTCGTCCTCCCATTTGATCCGTATGCCTTCTTTGGACGAAGTTCGTCTCGTTCGTCCTTCTTCGTCCTCCCATTTGATCCGTAGGCCTTCTTTGGACCAAGTTCGTCTCGTTCGTCCATCTTCGTCTTCCCATTTGATCCGTAGGCCTTCTGTGGACGAAGTTCGTCTCGTTCGTCCATCTTCGTCCTCCCATTTGATCCGTATGCCTTCTTTCGACCAAGTTCGTCTCGTTCGTCCATCTTTGCTTCGTCCTCCCATTTGATCCGTAGGCCTTCTTTGGACGAAGTTCGTCTCGTTCGTCCATCTTCGTCTTCCCATTTGATCCGTAGGCCTTCTGTGGACGAAGCTCGTCTCGTTCGTCCATCTTCGTCCTCCCATTTGATCCGTATGCCTTCTTTCGACCAAGTTCGTCTCGTTCGTCCATCTTCGTCCTCCCATTTGATCCGTAGGCCTTCTTTGGGCCAAGTTCGTCTCGTTCGTCCATCTTCGTCCTCCCATTTGATCCGTAGGCCTTCTTTGGACCAAGTTCGTCTCGTTCGTCCATCTTCGTCTTCCCATTTGATCCGTAGGCCTTCTGTGGACGAAGTTCGTCTCGTTCGTCCATCTTCGTCCTCCCATTTGATCCGTATGCCTTCTTTCGACCAAGTTCGTCTCGTTCGTCCATCTTCGTCCTCCCATTTGATCCGTAGGCCTTCTTTGGGCCAAGTTCGTCTCGTTCGTCCATCTTCGTCCTCCCATTTGATCCTTAGGCCTTCTTTGGACGAAGTTCGTCTCGTTCGTCCATCTTCGTCCTCCCATTTGATCCGTATGCCTTCTTTGGACGAAGTTCGTCTCGTTCGTCCATCTTCGTCCTCCCATTTGATCCGTAGGCCTTCTTTGGACCAAGTTCGTCTCGTTCGTCCATCTTCGTCTTCCCATTTGATCCGTAGGCCTTCTGTGGACGAAGTTCGTCTCGTTCGTCCATCTTCGTCCTCCCATTTGATCCGTATGCCTTCTTTCGACCAAGTTCGTCTCGTTCGTCCATCTTTGCTTCGTCCTCCCATTTGATCCGTAGGCCTTCTTTGGACGAAGTTCGTCTCGTTCGTCCATCTTCGTCTTCCCATTTGATCCGTAGGCCTTCTGTGGACGAAGTTCGTCTCGTTCGTCCATCTTCGTCCTCCCATTTGATCCGTATGCCTTCTTTCGACCAAGTTCGTCTCGTTCGTCCATCTTCGTCCTCCCATTTGATCCTTAGGCCTTCTTTGGACGAAGTTCGTCTCGTTCGTCCATCTTCGTCCTCCCATTTGATCCGTATGCCTTCTTTGGACCAAGTTCGTCTCGTTCGTCCATCTTCGTCCTCCCATTTGATCCTTAGGCCTTCTTTGGACGAAGTTCGTCTCGTTCGTCCATCTTCGTCCTCCCATTTGATCCGTATGCCTTCTTTGGACTAAGTTCGTCTCGTTCGTCCATCTTCGTCCTCCCATTTGATCCGTATGCCTTCTTTGGGCCAAGTTCGTCTCGTTCGTCCATCTTCGTCCTCCCATTTGATCCGTAGGCCTTCTTTGGACCAAGTTCGTCTCGTTCGTCCATCTTCGTGCTCCCATTTGATCCGTAGGCCTTCTTTGGGCCAAGTTCGTCTCGTTCGTCCATCTTCGTCCTCCCATTTGATCCTTAGGCCTTCTTTGGACGAAGTTCGTCTCGTTCGTCCATCTTCGTCCTCCCATTTGATCCGTATGCCTTCTTTGGACTAAGTTCGTCTCGTTCGTCCATCTTCGTCCTCCCATTTGATCCGTATGCCTTCTTTGGGCCAAGTTCGTCTCGTTCGTCCATCTTCGTCCTCCCATTTGATCCGTAGGCCTTCTTTGGACCAAGTTCGTCTCGTTCGTCCATCTTCGTGCTCCCATTTGATCCGTAGGCCTTCTTTGGACCAAGTTCGTCTCGTTCGTCCATCTTCGTGCTCCCATTTGATCCGTAGGCCTTCTTTGGACCAAGTTCCTCTCGTTCGTCCATCTTCGTCCTCCCATTTGATCCGTATGCCTTCTTTGGACCAAGTTCGTCTCGTTCGTCCATCTTCGTCCTCCCATTTGATCCGTAGGCCTTCTTTGGACCAAGTTCGTCTCGTTCGTCCATCTTCGTCCTCCCATTTGATCCTTAGGCCTTCTTTGGACGAAGTTCGTCTCGTTCGTCCATCTTCGTCCTCCCACCAAGTTCGTCTCGTTCGTCCATCTTCGTCCATCTTCGTCCTCCCATTTGATCCGTAATCCTTCTTTGGACCAAGTTCGTCTCGTTCGTCTCGTTCGTCCATCTTCGTCCTCCCATTTGATCCGTAGGCCTTCTTTGGGCCAAGTTATTCTCGTTCATGCATCTTCGTCCTCCCATTTGATCCGTAGGCCTTCTTTGGACCAAGTTCGTCTCGTTCGTCCATCTTTGCTTCGTCCTCCCATTTGATCCGTAGGCCTTCTTTGGACGAAGTTCGTCTCGTTCGTCCATCTTCGTCCTCCCATTTGATCCGTATGCCTTCTTTGGGCCAAGTTCGTCTCGTTCGTCCATCTTCGTCCTCCCATTTGATCCGTAGGCCTTCTTTGGACCAAGTTCGTCTCGTTCGTCCATCTTCGTGCTCCCATTTGATCCGTAGGCCTTCTTTGGACCAAATTCGTCTCGTTCGTCCATCTTCGTGCTCCCATTTGATCCGTAGGCCTTCTTTGGACCAAGTTCCTCTCGTTCGTCCATCTTCGTCCTCCCATTTGATCCGTATGCCTTCTTTGGACCAAGTTCGTCTCGTTCGTCCATCTTCGTCCTCCCATTTGATCCGTAGGCCTTCTTTGGACCAAGTTCGTCTCGTTCGTCCATCTTCGTCCTCCCATTTGATCCTTAGGCCTTCTTTGGACGAAGTTCGTCTCGTTCGTCCATCTTCGTCCTCCCACCAAGTTCGTCTCGTTCGTCCATCTTCGTCCTCCCATTTGATCCGTAGGCCTTCTTTGGACCAAGTTCGTCTCGTTCGTCCATCTTCGTCCTCCCATTTGATCCGTAGGCCTTCTTTGGGCCAAGTTATTCTCGTTCATGCATCTTCGTCCTCCCATTTGATCCGTAGGCCTTCTTTGGACCAAGTTCGTCTCGTTCGTCCATCTTTGCTTCGTCCTCCCATTTGATCCGTAGGCCTTCTTTGGACGAAGTTCGTCTCGTTCGTCCATCTTCGTCCTCCCATTTGATCCTTAGGCCTTCTTTGGACGAAGTTCGTCTCGTTCGTCCATCTTCGTCCTCCCATTTGATCCGTAGGCCTTCTTTGGACGAAGTTCGTCTCGTTCGTCCATCTTCGTCCTCCCATTTGATCCGTAGGCCTTCTTTGGACCAAGTTCGTCTCGTTCGTCCATCTTCGTCTTCCCATTTGATCCGTAGGCCTTCTGTGGACGAAGTTCGTCTCGTTCGTCCATCTTCGTCCTCCCATTTGATCCGTATGCCTTCTTTCGACCAAGTTCGTCTCGTTCGTCCATCTTCGTCCTCCCATTTGATCCGTAGGCCTTCTTTGGGCCAAGTTCGTCTCGTTCGTCCATCTTCGTCCTCCCATTTGATCCTTAGGCCTTCTTTGGACGAAGTTCGTCTCGTTCGTCCATCTTCGTCCTCCCATTTGATCCGTATGCCTTCTTTGGACCAAGTTCGTCTCGTTCGTCCATCTTCGTCCTCCCATTTGATCCTTAGGCCTTCTTTGGACGAAGTTCGTCTCGTTCGTCCATCTTCGTCCTCCCATTTGATCCGTATGCCTTCTTTGGACTAAGTTCGTCTCGTTCGTCCATCTTCGTCCTCCCATTTGATCCGTATGCCTTCTTTGGGCCAAGTTCGTCTCGTTCGTCCATCTTCGTCCTCCCATTTGATCCGTAGGTCTTCTTTGGACCAAGTTCGTCTCGTTCGTCCATCTTCTTCCTCCCATTTGATCCGTAGGCCTTCTTTGGACGAAGTTCCTCTCGTTCGTCCATCTTCGTCCTCCCATTTGATCCGTAGGCCTTCTTTGGACCAAGTTCGTCTCGTTCGTCCATCTTCGTCCTCCCATTTGATCCTTAGGCCTTCTTTGGACGAAGTTCGTCTCGTTCGTCCATCTTCGTCCTCCCACCAAGTTCGTCTCGTTCGTCCATCTTCGTCCTCCCATTTGATCCGTAGGCCTTCTTTGGACCAAGTTCGTCTCGTTCGTCCATCTTCGTCCTCCCATTTGATCCGTAGGCCTTCTTTGGGCCAAGTTATTCTCGTTCATGCATCTTCGTCCTCCCATTTGATCCGTAGGCCTTCTTTGGACCAAGTTCGTCTCGTTCGTCCATCTTTGCTTCGTCCTCCCATTTGATCCGTAGGCCTTCTTTGGACGAAGTTCGTCTCGTTCGTCCATCTTCGTCCTCCCATTTGATCCTTAGGCCTTCTTTGGACGAAGTTCGTCTCGTTCGTCCATCTTCGTCCTCCCATTTGATCCGTAGGCCTTCTTTGGACGAAGTTCGTCTCGTTAGTCCATCTTCGTCCTCCCATTTGATCCGTAGGCCTTCTTTGGACCAAGTTCGTCTCGTTCGTCCATCTTCGTCTTCCCATTTGATCCGTAGGCCTTCTGTGGACGAAGTTCGTCTCGTTCGTCCATCTTCGTCCTCCCATTTGATCCGTATGCCTTCTTTCGACCAAGTTCGTCTCGTTCGTCCATCTTCGTCCTCCCATTTGATCCGTAGGCCTTCTTTGGGCCAAGTTCGTCTCGTTCGTCCATCTTCGTCCTCCCATTTGATCCTTAGGCCTTCTTTGGACGAAGTTCGTCTCGTTCGTCCATCTTCGTCCTCCCATTTGATCCGTATGCCTTCTTTGGACCAAGTTCGTCTCGTTCGTCCATCTTCGTCGTCCCATTTGATCCTTAGGCCTTCTTTGGACGAAGTTCGTCTCGTTCGTCCATCTTCGTCCTCCCATTTGATCCGTATGCCTTCTTTGGACCAAGTTCGTCTCGTTCGTCCATCTTCGTCCTCCCATTTGATCCGTATGCCTTCTTTGGGCCAAGTTCGTCTCGTTCGTCCATCTTCGTCCTCCCATTTGATCCGTAGGCCTTCTTTGGACCAAGTTCGTCTCGTTCGTCCATCTTCGTGCTCCCATTTGATCCGTAGGCCTTCTTTGGACCAAGTTCGTCTCGTTCGTCCATCTTCGTGCTCCCATTTGATCCGTAGGCCTTCTTTGGACCAAGTTCGTCTCGTTCGTCCATCTTCGTCCTCCCATTTGATACTTAGGCCTTCTTTGGACGAAGTTCGTCTCGTTCGTCCATCTTCGTCCTCCCACCAAGTTCGTCTCGTTCGTCCGTCTTCGTCCTCCCATTTGATCCTTAGGCCTTCTTTGGACGAAGTTCGTCTCGTTCGTCCATCTTCGTCCTCCCACCAAGTTCGTCTCGTTCGTCCATCTTCGTCCTCCCATTTGATCCGTAGGCCTTCTTTGGAACAAGTTCGTCTCGTTCGTCCATCTTCGTCCTCCCATTTGATCCGTAGGCCTTCTTTGGGCCAAGTTATTCTCGTTCATGCATCTTCGTCCTCCCATTTGATCCGTAGGCCTTCTTTGGACCAAGTTCGTCTCGTTCGTCCATCTTTGCTTCGTCCTCCCATTTGATCCGTAGGCCTTCTTTGGACGAAGTTCGTCTCGTTCGTCCATCTTCGTCCTCCCATTTGATCCTTAGGCCTTCTTTGGACGAAGTTCGTCTCGTTCGTCCATCTTCGTCCTCCCATTTGATCCGTAGGCGTTCTTTGGACGAAGTTCGTCTCGTTCGTCCATCTTCGTCCTCCCATTTGATCCGTAGGCCTTCTTTGGACCAAGTTCGTCTCGTTCGTCCATCTTCGTCTTCCCATTTGATCCGTAGGCCTTCTGTGGACGAAGTTCGTCTCGTTCGTCCATCTTCGTCCTCCCATTTGATCCGTATGCCTTCTTTCGACCAAGTTCGTCTCGTTCGTCCATCTTCGTCCTCCCATTTGATCCGTAGGCCTTCTTTGGGCCAAGTTCGTCTCGTTCGTCCATCTTCGTCCTCCCATTTGATCCTTAGGCCTTCTTTGGACGAAGTTCGTCTCGTTCGTCCATCTTCGTCCTCCCATTTGATCCGTATGCCTTCTTTGGACCAAGTTCGTCTCGTTCGTCCATCTTCGTCCTCCCATTTGATGCTTAGGCCTTCTTTGGACGAAGTTCGTCTCGTTCGTCCATCTTCGTCCTCCCATTTGATCCGTATGCCTTCTTTGGACTAAGTTCGTCTCGTTCGTCCATCTTCGTCCTCCCATTTGATCCGTATGCCTTCTTTGGGCCAAGTTCGTCTCGTTCGTCCATCTTCGTCCTCCCATTTGATCCGTAGGCCTTCTTTGGACCAAGTTCGTCTCGTTCGTCCATCTTCGTCCTCCCATTTGATCCGTAGGCCTTCTTTGGACCAAGTTCGTCTCGTTCGTCCATCTTCCTCCTCCCATTTGATCCGTAGGCCTTCTTTGGACGAAGTTCCTCTCGTTCGTCCATCTTCGTCCTCCCATTTGATCCGTAGGCCTTTTTTGGACCAAGTTCATCTCGTTCGTCCATCTTCGTCCTCCCATTTGATCCGTAGGCCTTCTTTGGACCAAGTTCGTCTCGTTCGTCCATCTTTGCTTCGTCCTCCCATTTGATCCGTAGGCCTTCTTTGGACGAAGTTCGTCTCGTTCGTGCATCTTCGTGCTCCCATTTGATCTGTAGGCCTTCTTCGGACGAAGTTCGTCTCGTTCGTCCTTCTTCGTGCTCCCATTTGATCCGTAGGCCTTCTTTGGACCAAGTTCATCTCGTTCGTCCATCTTCGTGCTCCCATTTGATCCGTAGGCCTTCTTTGGACCAAGTTCCTCTCGTTCGTCCATCTTCGTCCTCCCATTTGATCCGTAGGCCTTCTTTGGGCGAAGTTCGTCTCGTTCGTGCATCTTCGTGCTCCCATTTGATCTGTAGGCCTTCTTCGGAAGAAGTTCGTCCATCTTCGTGCTCCCATTTGATCCGTAGGCCTTCTTTGGACCAAGTTCGTCTCGTTCGTCCATCTTCGTGCTCCCATTTGATCCGTAGGCCTTCTTTGGACCAAGTTCCTCTCGTTCGTCCATCTTCGTCCTCCCATTTGATCCGTATGCCTTCTTTGGACCAAGTTCGTCTCGTTCGTCCATCTTCGTCCTCCCATTTGATCCGTAGGCCTTCTTTGGACCAAGTTCGTCTCGTTCGTCTATCTTCGTCCTCCCATTTGATCCTTAGGCCTTCTTTGGACGAAGTTCGTCTCGTTCGTCCATCTTCGTCCTCCCACCAAGTTCGTCTCGTTCGTCCATCTTCGTCCTCCCATTTGATCCGTAGGCCTTCTTTGGACCAAGTTCGTCTCGTTCGTCCATCTTCGTCCTCCCATTTGATCCGTAGGCCTTCTTTGGGCCAAGTTATTCTCGTTCATGCATCTTCGTCCTCCCATTTGATCCGTAGGCCTTCTTTGGACCAAGTTCGTCTCGTTTGTCCATCTTTGCTTCGTCCTCCCATTTGATCCGTAGGCCTTCTTTGGACGAAGTTCGTCTCGTTCGTCCATCTTCGTCCTCCCATTTGATCCGTAGGCCTTCTTTGGACGAAGTTCGTCTCGTTCGTCCATCGTCGTCCTCCCATTTGATCCGTAGGCCTTCTTTGGACAAAGTTCGTCTCGTTCGTCCATCTTCGTCCTCCCATTTGATCCTTAGGCCTTCTCGGGACCAAGTTCGTCTCGTTCGTCCATCTTCGTCCTCCCATTTGATCCGTAGGCCTTCTTTGGACGAAGTTCCTCTCGTTCGTCCATCTTCGTCTTCCCATTTGATCCGTAGGCCTTCTTTGGACCAAGTTCGTCCCATTCGTCCATCTTCGTCCTCCCATTTGATCCGTATGCCTTCTTTGGACCAAGTTCGTCTCGTTCGTCCATCTTCGTCCTCCCATTTGATCCGTAGGCCTTCTTTGGGCCAAGTTCGTCTCGTTCGTCCATCTTCCTCCTCCCATTTGATCCGTAGGCCTTCTTTGGACGAAGTTCCTCTCGTTCGTCCATCTTCGTCCTCCCATTTGATCCGTAGGCCTTCTTTGGACGAAGTTCGTCTCGTTCGTCCATCTTCGTCCTCCCATTTGATCCGTAGGCCTTCTTTGGACGAAGTTCATCTCGTTCGTGCATCTTCGTGCTCCCATTTGATCCGTATGCCTTCTTTGGACCAAGTTCATCTCGTTCGTCCATCTTCGTCCTCCCATTTGATCCGTAGGCCTTCTTTGGACGAAGTTCATCTCGTTCGTGCATCTTCGTGCTCCCATTTGATCCGTATGCCTTCTTTGGACGAAGTTTGTCTCGTTCGTCCATCTTCGTCCTCCCATTTGATCCGTAGGCCTTCTTTGGACGAAGTTCGTCTCGTTCGTCCATCTTCGTCCTCCCATTTGATCCGTAGGCCTTCTTTGGACCAAGTTCGTCTCGTTCGTCCATCTTCGTCTTCCCATTTGATCCGTAGGCCTTCTGTGGACGAAGTTCGTCTCGTTCGTCCATCTTCGTCCTCCCATTTGATCCGTATGCCTTCTTTCGACCAAGTTCGTCTCGTTCGTCCATCTTCGTCCTCCCATTTGATCCGTAGGCCTTCTTTGGGCCAAGTTCGTCTCGTTCGTCCATCTTCGTCCTCCCATTTGATCCTTAGGCCTTCTTTGGGCCAAGTTCGTCTCGTTCGTCCATCTTCGTCCTCCCATTTGATCCTTAGGCCTTCTTTGGACGAAGTTCGTCTCGTTCGTCCATCTTCGTCGTCCCATTTGATCCTTAGGCCTTCTTTGGACGAAGTTCGTCTCGTTCGTCCATCTTCGTCCTCCCATTTGATCCGTATGCCTTCTTTGGACCAAGTTCGTCTCGTTCGTCCATCTTCGTCCTCCCATTTGATCCGTATGCCTTCTTTGGGCCAAGTTCGTCTCGTTCGTCCATCTTCGTCCTCCCATTTGATCCGTAGGCCTTCTTTGGACCAAGTTCGTCTCGTTCGTCCATCTTCGTGCTCCCATTTGATCCGTAGGCCTTCTTTGGACCAAGTTCGTCTCGTTCGTCCATCTTCGTGCTCCCATTTGATCCGTAGGCCTTCTTTGGACCAAGTTCGTCTCGTTCGTCCATCTTCGTCCTCCCATTTGATACTTAGGCCTTCTTTGGACGAAGTTCGTCTCGTTCGTCCATCTTCGTCCTCCCACCAAGTTCGTCTCGTTCGTCCATCTTCGTCCTCCCATTTGATCCTTAGGCCTTCTTTGGACGAAGTTCGTCTCGTTCGTCCATCTTCGTCCTCCCACCAAGTTCGTCTCGTTCGTCCATCTTCGTCCTCCCATTTGATCCGTAGGCCTTCTTTGGAACAAGTTCGTCTCGTTCGTCCATCTTCGTCCTCCCATTTGATCCGTAGGCCTTCTTTGGGCCAAGTTATTCTCGTTCATGCATCTTCGTCCTCCCATTTGATCCGTAGGCCTTCTTTGGACCAAGTTCGTCTCGTTCGTCCATCTTTGCTTCGTCCTCCCATTTGATCCGTAGGCCTTCTTTGGACGAAGTTCGTCTCGTTCGTCCATCTTCGTCCTCCCATTTGATCCTTAGGCCTTCTTTGGACGAAGTTCGTCTCGTTCGTCCATCTTCGTCCTCCCATTTGATCCGTAGGCCTTCTTTGGACGAAGTTCGTCTCGTTCGTCCATCTTCGTCCTCCCATTTGATCCGTAGGCCTTCTTTGGACGAAGTTCGTCTCGTTCGTCCATCTTCGTCCTCCCATTTGATCCTTAGGCCTTCTTTGGACGAAGTTCGTCTCGTTCGTCCATCTTCGTCCTCCCATTTGATCCGTAGGCCTTCTTTGGACGAAGTTCGTCTCGTTCGTCCATCTTCGTCTTCCCATTTGATCCGTAGGCCTTCTTTGGACCAAGTTCGTCTCGTTCGTCCATCTTTGCTTCGTCCTCCCATTTGATCCGTAGGCCTTTTTTGGACGAAGTTCGTCTCGTTCGTCCATCTTCGTCCTCCCATTTGATCCGTAGGCCTTCTTTGGACGAAGTTCGTCTCGTTCGTCCATCTTCGTCCTCCCATTTGATCCGTAGGCCTTCTTTGGACGAAGTTCATCTCGTTCGTGCATCTTCGTGCTCCCATTTGATCCGTATGCCTTCTTTGGACCAAGTTCATCTCGTTCGTCCATCTTCGTCCTCCCATTTGATCCGTAGGCCTTCTTTGGACGAAGTTCGTCTCGTTCGTCCATCTTCGTCCTCCCATTTGATCCGTAGGCCTTCTTTGGACGAAGTTCATCTCGTTCGTGCATCTTCGTGCTCCCATTTGATCCGTATGCCTTCTTTGGACGAAGTTTGTCTCGTTCGTCCATCTTCGTCCTCCCATTTGATCCGTAGGCCTTCTTTGGACGAAGTTCGTCTCGTTCGTCCATCTTCGTCCTCCCATTTGATCCGTAGGCCTTCTTTGGACCAAGTTCGTCTCGTTCGTCCATCTTCGTCTTCCCATTTGATCCGTAGGCCTTCTGTGGACGAAGTTCGTCTCGTTCGTCCATCTTCGTCCTCCCATTTGATCCGTATGCCTTCTTTCGACCAAGTTCGTCTCGTTCGTCCATCTTCGTCCTCCCATTTGATCCGTAGGCCTTCTTTGGGCCAAGTTCGTCTCGTTCGTCCATCTTCGTCCTCCCATTTGATCCTTAGGCCTTCTTTGGACGAACTTCGTCTCGTTCGTCCATCTTCGTCCTCCCATTTGATCCGTATGCCTTCTTTGGACCAAGTTCGTCTCGTTCGTCCATCTTCGTCCTCCCATTTGATCCGTATGCCTTCTTTGGGCCAAGTTCGTCTCGTTCGTCCATCTTCGTCCTCCCATTTGATCCGTAGGCCTTCTTTGGACCAAGTTCGTCTCGTTCGTCCATCTTCGTCCTCCCATTTGATCCGTAGGCCTTCTTTGGACGAAGTTCCTCTCGTTCGTCCATCTTCGTCCTCCCATTTGATCCGTAGGCCTTCTTTGGACCAAGTTCATCTCGTTCGTCCATCTTCGTCCTCCCATTTGATCCGTAGGCCTTCTTTGGGCCAAGTTATTCTCGTTCATGCATCTTCGTCCTCCCATTTGATCCGTAGGCCTTCTTTGGACGAAGTTCGTCTCGTTCGTGCATCTTCGTGCTCCCATTTGATCTGTAGGCCTTCTTCGGACGAAGTTCGTCTCGTTCGTCCATCTTCGTGCTCCCATTTGATCCGTAGGCCTTCTTTGGACCAAGTTCGTCTCGTTCGTCCATCTTCGTCCTCCCATTTGATACTTAGGCCTTCTTTGGACGAAGTTCGTCTCGTTCGTCCATCTTCGTCCTCCCACCAAGTTCGTCTCGTTCGTCCATCTTCGTCCTCCCATTTGATCCTTAGGCCTTCTTTGGACGAAGTTCGTCTCGTTCGTCCATCTTCGTCCTCCCACCAAGTTCGTCTCGTTCGTCCATCTTCGTCCTCCCATTTGATCCGTAGGCCTTCTTTGGAACAAGTTCGTCTCGTTCGTCCATCTTCGTCCTCCCATTTGATCCGTAGGCCTTCTTTGGGCCAAGTTATTCTCGTTCATGCATCTTCGTCCTCCCATTTGATCCGTAGGCCTTCTTTGGACCAAGTTCGTCTCGTTCGTCCATCTTTGCTTCGTCCTCCCATTTGATCCGTAGGCCTTCTTTGGACGAAGTTCGTCTCGTTCGTCCATCTTCGTCCTCCCATTTGATCCTTAGGCCTTCTTTGGACGAAGTTCGTCTCGTTCGTCCATCTTCGTCCTCCCATTTGATCCGTAGGCCTTCTTTGGACGAAGTTCGTCTCGTTCGTCCATCTTCGTCCTCCCATTTGATCCGTAGGCCTTCTTTGGACGAAGTTCGTCTCGTTCGTCCATCTTCGTCCTCCCATTTGATCCTTAGGCCTTCTTTGGACGAAGTTCGTCTCGTTCGTCCATCTTCGTCCTCCCATTTGATCCGTAGGCCTTCTTTGGACGAAGTTCGTCTCGTTCGTCCATCTTCGTCTTCCCATTTGATCCGTAGGCCTTCTTTGGACCAAGTTCGTCTCGTTCGTCCATCTTTGCTTCGTCCTCCCATTTGATCCGTAGGCCTTTTTTGGACGAAGTTCGTCTCGTTCGTCCATCTTCGTCCTCCCATTTGATCCGTAGGCCTTCTTTGGACGAAGTTCGTCTCGTTCGTCCATCTTCGTCCTCCCATTTGATCCGTAGGCCTTCTTTGGACGAAGTTCATCTCGTTCGTGCATCTTCGTGCTCCCATTTGATCCGTATGCCTTCTTTGGACCAAGTTCATCTCGTTCGTCCATCTTCGTCCTCCCATTTGATCCGTAGGCCTTCTTTGGACGAAGTTCGTCTCGTTCGTCCATCTTCGTCCTCCCATTTGATCCGTAGGCCTTCTTTGGACGAAGTTCATCTCGTTCGTGCATCTTCGTGCTCCCATTTGATCCGTATGCCTTCTTTGGACGAAGTTTGTCTCGTTCGTCCATCTTCGTCCTCCCATTTGATCCGTAGGCCTTCTTTGGACGAAGTTCGTCTCGTTCGTCCATCTTCGTCCTCCCATTTGATCCGTAGGCCTTCTTTGGACCAAGTTCGTCTCGTTCGTCCATCTTCGTCTTCCCATTTGATCCGTAGGCCTTCTGTGGACGAAGTTCGTCTCGTTCGTCCATCTTCGTCCTCCCATTTGATCCGTATGCCTTCTTTCGACCAAGTTCGTCTCGTTCGTCCATCTTCGTCCTCCCATTTGATCCGTAGGCCTTCTTTGGGCCAAGTTCGTCTCGTTCGTCCATCTTCGTCCTCCCATTTGATCCTTAGGCCTTCTTTGGACGAACTTCGTCTCGTTCGTCCATCTTCGTCCTCCCATTTGATCCGTATGCCTTCTTTGGACCAAGTTCGTCTCGTTCGTCCATCTTCGTCCTCCCATTTGATCCGTATGCCTTCTTTGGGCCAAGTTCGTCTCGTTCGTCCATCTTCGTCCTCCCATTTGATCCGTAGGCCTTCTTTGGACCAAGTTCGTCTCGTTCGTCCATCTTCGTCCTCCCATTTGATCCGTAGGCCTTCTTTGGACGAAGTTCCTCTCGTTCGTCCATCTTCGTCCTCCCATTTGATCCGTAGGCCTTCTTTGGACCAAGTTCATCTCGTTCGTCCATCTTCGTCCTCCCATTTGATCCGTAGGCCTTCTTTGGGCCAAGTTATTCTCGTTCATGCATCTTCGTCCTCCCATTTGATCCGTAGGCCTTCTTTGGACGAAGTTCGTCTCGTTCGTGCATCTTCGTGCTCCCATTTGATCTGTAGGCCTTCTTCGGACGAAGTTCGTCTCGTTCGTCCATCTTCGTGCTCCCATTTGATCCGTAGGCCTTCTTTGGACCAAGTTCATCTCGTTCGTCCATCTTCGTGCTCCCATTTGATCCGTAGGCCTTCTTTGGACCAAGTTCCTCTCGTTCGTCCATCTTCGTCCTCCCATTTGATCCGTAGGCCTTCTTTGGACCAAGTTCGTCTCGTTCGTCCATCTTCGTCCTCCCATTTGATCCGTAGGCCTTCTTTGGGCCAAGTTATTCTCGTTCATGCATCTTCGTCCTCCCATTTGATCCGTAGGCCTTCTTTGGACCAAGTTTGTCTCGTTCGTCCATCTTTGCTTCGTCCTCCCATTTGATCCGTAGGCCTTCTTTGGACGAAGTTCGTCTCGTTCGTCCATCTTCGTCCTCCCATTTGATCCTTAGGCCTTCTTTGGACGAAGTTCGTCTCGTTCGTCCATCTTCGTCCTCCCATTTGATCCGTAGGCCTTCTTTGGACGAAGTTCGTCTCGTTCGTCCATCTTCGTCCTCCCATTTGATCCGTAGGCCTTCTTTGGACCAAGTTCGTCTCGTTCGTCCATCTTCGTCTTCCCATTTGATCCGTAGGCCTTCTGTGGACGAAGTTCGTCTCGTTCGTCCATCTTCGTCCTCCCATTTGATCCGTGTGCCTTCTTTCGACCAAGTTCGTCTCGTTCGTCCATCTTCGTCCTCCCATTTGATCCGTAGGCCTTCTTTGGGCCAAGTTCGTCTCGTTCGTCCATCTTCGTCCTCCCATTTGATCCTTAGGCCTTCTTTGGACGAAGTTCGTCTCGTTCGTCCATCTTCGTCCTCCCATTTGATCCGTATGCCTTCTTTGGACCAAGTTCGTCTCGTTCGTCCATCTTTGTCCTCCCATTTGATCCGTATGCCTTCTTTGGGCCAAGTTCGTCTCGTTCGTCCATCTTCGTCCTCCCATTTGATCCGTAGGCCTTCTTTGGACCAAGTTCGTCTCGTTCGTCCATCTTCGTCCTCCCATTTGATCCGTAGGCCTTCTTTGGACCAAGTTCGTCTCGTTCGTCCATCTTCCTCCTCCCATTTGATCCGTAGGCCTTCTTTGGACGAAGTTCCTCTCGTTCGTCCATCTTCGTCCTCCCATTTGATCCGTAGGCCTTCTTTGGACCAAGTTCCTCTCGTTCGTCCATCTTCGTCCTCCCATTTGATCCGTAGGCCTTCTTTGGACCAAGTTCGTCTCGTTCGTCCATCTTTGCTTCGTCCTCCCATTTGATCCGTAGGCCTTCTTTGGACGAAGTTCGTCTCGTTCGTGCATCTTCGTGCTCCCATTTGATCTGTAGGCCTTCTTCGGACGAAGTTCGTCTCGTTCGTCCATCTTCGTGCTCCCATTTGATCCGTAGGCCTTCTTTGGACCAAGTTCATCTCGTTCGTCCATCTTCGTGCTCCCATTTGATCCGTAGGCCTTCTTTGGACCAAGTTCCTCTCGTTCGTCCATCTTCGTCCTCCCATTTGATCCGTAGGCCTTCTTTGGACGAAGTTCGTCTCGTTCGTGCATCTTCGTGCTCCCATTTGATCTGTAGGCCTTCTTCGGAAGAAGTTCGTCTCGTTCGTCCATCTTCGTGCTCCCATTTGATCCGTAGGCCTTCTTTGGACCAAGTTCATCTCGTTCGTCCATCTTCGTCCTCCCATTTGATCCGTAGGCCTTCTTTGGACCAAGTTCGTCTCGTTTGTCCATCTTTGCTTCGTCCTCCCATTTGATCCGTAGGCCTTCTTTGGACGAAGTTCGTCTCGTTCGTGCATCTTCGTGCTCCCATTTGATCTGTAGGCCTTCTTCGGACGAAGTTCGTCTCGTTCGTCCATCTTCGTGCTCCCATTTGATCCGTAGGCCTTCTTTGGACCAAGTTCATCTCGTTCGTCCATCTTCGTGCTCCCATTTGATCCGTAGGCCTTCTTTGGACCAAGTTCCTCTCGTTCGTCCATCTTCGTCCTCCCATTTGATCCGTAGGCCTTCTTTGGACGAAGTTCGTCTCGTTCGTGCATCTTCGTGCTCCCATTTGATCTGTAGGCCTTCTTCGGAAGAAGTTCGTCTCGTTCGTCCATCTTCGTGCTCCCATTTGATCCGTAGGCCTTCTTTGGACCAAGTTCGTCTCGTTCGTCCATCTTCGTGCTCCCATTTGATCCGTAGGCCTTCTTTGGACCAAGTTCCTCTCGTTCGTCCATCTTCGTCCTCCCATTTGATCCGTATGCCTTCTTTGGACCAAGTTCGTCTCGTTCGTCCATCTTCGTCCTCCCATTTGATCCCTAGGCCTTCTTTGGACGAAGTTCGTCTCGTTCGTCCATCTTCGTCCTCCCACAAAGTTCGTCTCGTTCGTCCATCTTCGTCCTCCCATTTGATCCGTAGGCCTTCGTTGGACCAAGTTCGTCTCGTTCGTCCATCTTCGTCCTCCCATTTGATCCGTAGGCCTTCGTTGGGCCAAGTTATTCTCGTTCATGCATCTTCGTCCTCCCATTTGATCCGTACGCCTTCTTTGGACCAAGTTCGTCTCGTTCGTCCATCTTTGCTTCGTCCTCCCATTTGATCCGTAGGCCTTCTTTGGACGAAGTTCGTCTCGTTCGTCCATCTTCGTCCTCCCATTTGATCCGTAGGCCTTCTTTGGACGAAGTTCGTCTCGTTCGTCCATCGTCGTCCTCCCATTTGATCCGTAGGCCTTCTGTGGACAAAGTTCGTCTCGTTCGTCCATCTTCGTCCTCCCATTTGATCCTTAGGCCTTCTCGGGACCAAGTTCGTCTCGTTCGTCCATCTTCGTCCTCCCATTTGATCCGTAGGCCTTCTTTGGACGAAGTTCCTCTCGTTCGTCCATCTTCGTCCTCCCATTTGATCCGTAGGCCTTCTTTGGACCAAGTTCGTCCCGTTCGTCCATCTTCGTCCTCCCATTTGATCCGTATGCCTTCTTTGGACCAAGTTCGTCTCGTTCGTCCATCTTCGTCCTCCCATTTGATCCGTAGGCCTTCTTTGGGCCAAGTTCGTCTCATTCGTCCATCTTCGTCCTCCCATTTGATCCGTAGGCCTTCTTTGGGCCAAGTTCGTCTCGTTCGTCCATCTTCCTCCTCCCATTTGATCCGTAGGCCTTCTTTGGACGAAGTTCCTCTCGTTCGTCCATCTTCGTCCTCCCATTTGATCCGTAGGCCTTCTTTGGACCAAGTTCATCTCGTTCGTCCATCTTCGTCCTCCCATTTGATCCGTAGGCCTTCTTTGGACGAAGTTCATCTCGTTCGTGCATCTTCATGCTCCCATTTGATCCGTATGCCTTCTTTGGACCAAGTTCATCTCGTTCGTCCATCTTCGTCCTCCCATTTGATCCGTAGGCCTTCTTTGGACGAAGTTCGTCTCGTTCGTCCATCTTCGTCCTCCCATTTGATCCGTAGGCCTTCTTTGGACGAAGTTCATCTCGTTCGTGCATCTTCGTGCTCCCATTTGATCCGTATGCCTTCTTTGGACGAAGTTTGTCTCGTTCGTCCATCTTCGTCCTCCCATTTGATCCGTAGGCCTTCTTTGGACGAAGTTCGTCTCGTTCGTCCATCTTCGTCCTCCCATTTGATCCGTAGGCCTTCTTTGGACCAAGTTCGTCTCGTTCGTCCATCTTCGTCTTCCCATTTGATCCGTAGGCCTTCTGTGGACGAAGTTCGTCTCGTTCGTCCATCTTCGTCCTCCCATTTGATCCGTATGCCTTCTTTCGACCATGTTCGTCTCGTTCGTCCATCTTCGTCCTCCCATTTGATCCGTAGGCCTTCTTTGGGCCAAGTTCGTCTCGTTCGTCCATCTTCGTCCTCCCATTTGATCCTTAGGCCTTCTTTGGACGAAGTTCGTCTCGTTCGTCCATCTTCGTCCTCCCATTTGATCCGTATGCCTTCTTTGGACCAAGTTCGTCTCGTTCGTCCATCTTCGTCCTCCCATTTGATCCGTATGCCTTCTTTGGGCCAAGTTCGTCTCGTTCGTCCATCTTCGTCCTCCCATTTGATCCGTAGGCCTTCTTTGGACCAAGTTCGTCTCGTTCGTCCATCTTCGTCCTCCCATTTGATCCGTGGGCCTTCTTTGGACGAAGTTCCTCTCGTTCGTCCATCTTCGTCCTCCCATTTGATCCGTAGGCCTTCTTTGGACCAAGTTCATCTCGTTCGTCCATCTTCGTCCTCCCATTTGATCCGTAGGCCTTCTTTGGACCAAGTTCGTCTCGTTCGTCCATCTTTGCTTCGTCCTCCCATTTGATCCGTAGGCCTTCTTTGGACGAAGTTCGTCTCGTTCGTGCATCTTCGTGCTCCCATTTGATCTGTAGGCCTTCTTCGGACGAAGTTCGTCTCGTTCGTCCATCTTCGTGCTCCCATTTGATCCGTAGGCCTTCTTTGGACCAAGTTCATCTCGTTCGTCCATCTTCGTGCTCCCATTTGATCCGTAGGCCTTCTTTGGACCAAGTTCCTCTCGTTCGTCCATCTTCGTCCTCCCATTTGATCCGTAGGCCTTCTTTGGACGAAGTTCATCTCGTTCGTGCATCTTCATGCTCCCATTTGATCCGTATGCCTTCTTTGGACCAAGTTCATCTCGTTCGTCCATCTTCGTCCTCCCATTTGATCCGTAGGCCTTCTTTGGACGAAGTTCGTCTCGTTCGTCCATCTTCGTCCTCCCATTTGATCCGTAGGCCTTCTTTGGACGAAGTTCATCTCGTTCGTGCATCTTCGTGCTCCCATTTGATCCGTATGCCTTCTTTGGACGAAGTTCGTCTCGTTCGTCCATCTTTGTCCTCCCATTTGATCCGTAGGCCTTCTTTGGACGAAGTTCGTCTCGTTCGTCCATCTTCGTCCTCCCATTTGATCCGTAGGCCTTCTTTGGACCAAGTTCGTCTCGTTCGTCCATCTTCGTCTTCCCATTTGATCCGTAGGCCTTCTGTGGACGAAGTTCGTCTCGTTCGTCCATCTTCGTCCTCCCATTTGATCCGTATGCCTTCTTTCGACCAAGTTCGTCTCGTTCGTCCATCTTCGTCCTCCCATTTGATCCGTAGGCCTTCTTTGGGCCAAGTTCGTCTCGTTCATCCATCTTCGTCCTCCCATTTGATCCTTAGGCCTTCTTTGGACGAAGTTCGTCTCGTTCGTCCATCTTCGTCCTCCCATTTGATCCGTATGCCTTCTTTGGACCAAGTTCGTCTCGTTCGTCCATCTTCGTCCTCCCATTTGATCTGTATGCCTTCTTTGGGCCAAGTTCGTCTCGTTCGTCCATCTTCGTCCTCCCATTTGATCCGTAGGCCTTCTTTGGACCAAGTTCGTCTCGTTCGTCCATCTTCATCCTCCCATTTGATCCGTAGGCCTTCTTTGGACGAGGTTCCTCTCGTTCGTCCATCTTCGTCCTCCCATTTGATCCGTAGGCCTTCTTTGGACCAAGTTCATCTCGTTCGTCCATCTTCGTCCTCCCATTTGATCTGTAGGCCTTCTTTGGACCAAGTTCGTCTCGTTCGTCCATCTTTGCTTCGTCCTCCCATTTGATCCGTAGGCCTTCTTTGGACGAAGTTCGTCTCGTTCGTGCATCTTCGTGCTCCCATTTGATCTGCAGGCCTTCTTCGGACGAAGTTCGTCTCGTTCGTCCATCTTCGTGCTCCCATTTGATCCGTAGGCCTTCTTTGGACCAAGTTCCTCTCGTTCGTCCATCTTCGTCCTCCCATTTGATCCGTAGGCCTTCTTTGGACGAAGTTCATCTCGTTCGTGCATCTTCGTGCTCCCATTTGATCTGTATGCCTTCTTTGGACGAAGTTCATCTCGTTCGTGCATCTTCGTGCTCCCATTTGATCCGTATGCCTTCTTTGGACCAAGTTCATCTCGTTCGTCCATCTTCGTCCTCCCATTTGATCCGTAGGCCTTCTTTGGACGAAGTTCGTCTCGTTCGTCCATCTTCGTCCCCCCATTTGATCCGTAGGCCTTCTTTGGACCAAGTTCGTCTCGTTCGTCCATCTTTGCTTCGTCCTCCCATTTGATCCGTAGGCATTCTTTGGACAAAGTTCGTCTCGTTCGTGCATCTTCGTGCTCCCATTTGATCTGTAGGCCTTCTTCGGACGAAGTTCGTCTCGTTCGTCCATCTTCGTGCTCCCATTTGATCCGTAGGCCTTCTTTTGACCAAGTTCGTCTCGTTCGTCCATCTTCGTCCTCCCATTTGATCCGTAGGCCTTCTTTGGACGAAGTTCATCTCGTTCGTGCATCTTCGTGCTCCCATTTGATCCGTATGCCTTCTTTGGACCAAGTTCATCTCGTTCGTCCATCTTCGTCCTCCCATTTGATCCGTAGGCCTTCTTTGGACGAAGTTCGTCTCGTTCGTCCATCTTCGTCCTCCTATTTGATCCGTAGGCCTTCTTTGGACGAAGTTCATCTCGTTCGTGCATCTTCGTGCTCCCATTTGATCCGTATGCCTTCTTTGGACGAAGTTCGTCTCGTTCGTCCATCTTCGTCCTCCCATTTGATCCGTAGGCCTTCTTTGGACGAAGTTCGTCTCGTTCGTCCATCTTCGTCCTCCCATTTGATCCGATCCGTAGGCCTTCTTTGGACCAAGTTCGTCTCGTTCGTCCATCTTCGTCTTCCCATTTGATCCGTAGGCCTTCTGTGGACGAAGTTCGTCTCGTTCGTCCATCTTCGTCCTCCCATTTGATCCGTATGCCTTCTTTCGACCAAGTTCGTCTCGTTCGTCCATCTTCATCCTCCCATTTGATCCGTAGGCCTTCTTTGGGCCAAGTTCGTCTCGTTCGTCCATCTTCGTCCTCCCATTTGATCCTTAGGCCTTCTTTGGACGAAGTTCGTCTCGTTCGTCCATCTTCGTCCTCCCATTTGATCCGTATGCCTTCTTTGGACCAAGTTCGTCTCGTTCGTCCATCTTCGTCCTCCCATTTGATCCGTATGCCTTCTTTGGGCCAAGTTCGTCTCGTTCGTCCATCTTCGTCCTCCCATTTGATCCGTAGGCCTTCTTTGGACCAAGTTCGTCTCGTTCGTCCATCTTCGTCCTCCCATTTGATCCGTAGGCCTTCTTTGGACCAAGTTCGTCTCGTTCGTCCATCTTCATCCTCCCATTTGATCCGTAGGCCTTCTTTGGACGAAGTTCCTCTCGTTCGTCCATCTTTGTCCTCCCATTTGATCCGTAGGCCTTCTTTGGACCAAGTTCATCTCGTTCGTCCATCTTCGTCCTCCCATTTGATCCGTAGGCCTTCTTTGGACCAAGTTCGTCTCGTTCGTCCATCTTCATCCTCCCATTTGATCCGTAGGCCTTCTTTGGACGAAGTTCCTCTCGTTCGTCCATCTTCGTCCTCCCATTTGATCCGTAGGCCTTCTTTGGACCAAGTTCGTCTCGTTCGTCCATCTTTGCTTCGTCCTCCCATTTGATCCGTAGGCCTTCTTTGGACGAAGTTCGTCTCGTTCGTGCATCTTCGTGCTCCCATTTGATCTGTAGGCCTTCTTCGGACGAAGTTCGTCTCGTTCGTCCATCTTCGTGCTCCCATTTGATCCGTAGGCCTTCTTTGGACTAAGTTCGTCTCGTTCGTCCATCTTCGTGCTCCCATTTGATCCGTAGGCCTTCTTTGGACCAAGTTCCTTTCGTTCGTCCATCTTCGTCCTCCCATTTGATCCGTATGCCTTCTTTGGACCAAGTTCGTCTCGTTCGTCCATCTTCGTCCTCCCATTTGATCCGTAGGCCTTTTTTGGACCAAGTTCGTCTCGTTCGTCCATCTTCGTCCTCCCATTTGATCCTTAGGCCTTCTTTGGACGAAGTTCGTCTCGTTCGTCCATCTTCGTCCTCCCACCAAGTTCGTCTCGTTCGTCCATCTTCGTCCTCCCATTTGATTCGTAGGCCTTCTTTGGACCAAGTTCGTCTCGTTCGTCCATCTTCGTCCTCCCATTTGATCCGTAGGCCTTCTTTGGGCCAAGTTATTCTCGTTCGTGCATCTTCGTCCTCCCATTTGATCCGTAGGCCTTCTTTGGACCAAGTTCGTCTCGTTCGTCCATCTTTGCTTCGTCCTCCCATTTGATCCGTAGGCCTTCTTTGGACGAAGTTCGTCTCGTTCGTCCATCGTCGTCCTCCCATTTGATCCGTAGGCCTTCTGTGGACGAAGTTCGTCTCGTTCGTCCATCTTCGTCCTCCCATTTGATCCTTAGGCCTTCTCTGGACCAAGTTCGTCTCGTTCGTCCATCTTCGTCCTCCCATTTGATCCGTAGGCCTTCTTTGGACGAAGTTCCTCTCGTTCGTCCATCTTCGTCCTCCCATTTGATCCGTAGGCCTTCTTTGGACCAAGTTCATCTCGTTCGTCCATCTTCGTCCTCCCATTTGATCCGTAGGCCTTCTTTGGACGAAGTTCGTCTCGTTCGTCCATCTTCGTCCTCCTATTTGATCCGTAGGCCTTCTTTGGACGAAGTTCATCTCGTTCGTGCATCTTCGTGCTCCCATTTGATCCGTATGCCTTCTTTGGACGAAGTTCGTCTCGTTCGTCCATCTTCGTCCTCCCATTTGATCCGTAGGCCTTCTTTGGACGAAGTTCGTCTCGTTCGTCCATCTTCGTCCTCCCATTTGATCCGTAGGCCTTCTTTGGACCAAGTTCGTCTCGTTCGTCCATCTTCGTCTTCCCATTTGATCCGTAGGCCTTCTGTGGACGAAGTTCGTCTCGTTCGTCCATCTTCGTCCTCCCATTTGATCCGTATGCCTTCTTTCGACCAAGTTCGTCTCGTTCGTCCATCTTCGTCCTCCCATTTGATCCGTAGGCCTTCTTTGGGCCAAGTTCGTCTCGTTCGTCCATCTTCGTCCTCCCATTTGATCCTTAGGCCTTCTTTGGACGAAGTTCGTCTCGTTCGTCCATCTTCGTCCTCCCATTTGATCCGTAGGCCTTCTTTGGACCAAGTTCGTCTCGTTCGTCCATCTTCGTCTTCCCATTTGATCCGTAGGCCTTCTGTGGACGAAGTTCGTCTCGTTCGTCCATCTTCGTCCTCCCATTTGATCCGTATGCCTTCTTTCGACCATGTTCGTCTCGTTCGTCCATCTTCGTCCTCCCATTTGATCCGTAGGCCTTCTTTGGGCCAAGTTCGTCTCGTTCGTCCATCTTCGTCCTCCCATTTGATCCTTAGGCCTTCTTTGGACGAAGTTCGTCTCGTTCGTCCATCTTCGTCCTCCCATTTGATCCGTATGCCTTCTTTGGACCAAGTTCGTCTCGTTCGTCCATCTTCGTCCTCCCATTTGATCCGTATGCCTTCTTTGGGCCAAGTTCGTCTCGTTCGTCCATCTTCGTCCTCCCATTTGATCCGTAGGCCTTCTTTGGACCAAGTTCGTCTCGTTCGTCCATCTTCGTCCTCCCATTTGATCCGTGGGCCTTCTTTGGACCAAGTTCGTCTCGTTCGTCCATCTTCGTCCTCCCATTTGATCCGTAGGCCTTCTTTGGACGAAGTTCCTCTCGTTCGTCCATCTTCGTCCTCCCATTTGATCCGTAGGCCTTCTTTGGACCAAGTTCATCTCGTTCGTCCATCTTCGTCCTCCCATTTGATCCGTAGGC
Source organism: Glycyrrhiza uralensis (assembly GCA_030159175.1). Taxonomy (NCBI): domain Eukaryota; kingdom Viridiplantae; phylum Streptophyta; class Magnoliopsida; order Fabales; family Fabaceae; genus Glycyrrhiza; species Glycyrrhiza uralensis. The sequence goes on along the minus strand of BRZY01000016.1, from coordinate 510,164 downwards.
CTTCTTTGGACCAAGTTCGTCTCGTTCGTCCATCTTTGCTTCGTCCTCCCATTTGATCCGTAGGCCTTCTTTGGACGAAGTTCGTCTCGTTCGTGCATCTTCGTGCTCCCATTTGATCTGTAGGCCTTCTTCGGACGAAGTTCGTCTCGTTCGTCCATCTTCGTGCTCCCATTTGATCCGTAGGCCTTCTTTGGACCAAGTTCATCTCGTTCGTCCATCTTCGTGCTCCCATTTGATCCGTAGGCCTTCTTTGGACCAAGTTCCTCTCGTTCGTCCATCTTCGTCCTCCCATTTGATCCGTAGGCCTTCTTTGGACGAAGTTCATCTCGTTCGTGCATCTTCATGCTCCCATTTGATCCGTATGCCTTCTTTGGACCAAGTTCATCTCGTTCGTCCATCTTCGTCCTCCCATTTGATCCGTAGGCCTTCTTTGGACGAAGTTCGTCTCGTTCGTCCATCTTCGTCCTCCCATTTGATCCGTAGGCCTTCTTTGGACGAAGTTCATCTCGTTCGTGCATCTTCGTGCTCCCATTTGATCCGTATGCCTTCTTTGGACGAAGTTCGTCTCGTTCGTCCATCTTTGTCCTCCCATTTGATCCGTAGGCCTTCTTTGGACGAAGTTCGTCTCGTTCGTCCATCTTCGTCCTCCCATTTGATCCGTAGGCCTTCTTTGGACCAAGTTCGTCTCGTTCGTCCATCTTCGTCTTCCCATTTGATCCGTAGGCCTTCTGTGGACGAAGTTCGTCTCGTTCGTCCATCTTCGTCCTCCCATTTGATCCGTATGCCTTCTTTCGACCAAGTTCGTCTCGTTCGTCCATCTTCGTCCTCCCATTTGATCCGTAGGCCTTCTTTGGGCCAAGTTCGTCTCGTTCATCCATCTTCGTCCTCCCATTTGATCCTTAGGCCTTCTTTGGACGAAGTTCGTCTCGTTCGTCCATCTTCGTCCTCCCATTTGATCCGTATGCCTTCTTTGGACCAAGTTCGTCTCGTTCGTCCATCTTCGTCCTCCCATTTGATCCGTATGCCTTCTTTGGGCCAAGTTCGTCTCGTTCGTCCATCTTCGTCCTCCCATTTGATCCGTAGGCCTTCTTTGGACCAAGTTCGTCTCGTTCGTCCATCTTCATCCTCCCATTTGATCCGTAGGCCTTCTTTGGACGAGGTTCCTCTCGTTCGTCCATCTTCGTCCTCCCATTTGATCCGTAGGCCTTCTTTGGACCAAGTTCATCTCGTTCGTCCATCTTCGTCCTCCCATTTGATCTGTAGGCCTTCTTTGGACCAAGTTCGTCTCGTTCGTCCATCTTTGCTTCGTCCTCCCATTTGATCCGTAGGCCTTCTTTGGACGAAGTTCGTCTCGTTCGTGCATCTTCGTGCTCCCATTTGATCTGCAGGCCTTCTTCGGACGAAGTTCGTCTCGTTCGTCCATCTTCGTGCTCCCATTTGATCCGTAGTCCTTCTTTGGACCAAGTTCCTCTCGTTCGTCCATCTTCGTCCTCCCATTTGATCCGTAGGCCTTCTTTGGACGAAGTTCATCTCGTTCGTGCATCTTCGTGCTCCCATTTGATCCGTATGCCTTCTTTGGACGAAGTTCATCTCGTTCGTGCATCTTCGTGCTCCCATTTGATCCGTATGCCTTCTTTGGACCAAGTTCATCTCGTTCGTCCATCTTCGTCCTCCCATTTGATCCGTAGGCCTTCTTTGGACGAAGTTCGTCTCGTTCGTCCATCTTCGTCCTCCCATTTGATCCGTAGGCCTTCTTTGGACCAAGTTCGTCTCGTTCGTCCATCTTTGCTTCGTCCTCCCATTTGATCCGTAGGCCTTCTTCGGACAAAGTTCGTCTCGTTCGTGCATCTTCGTGCTCCCATTTGATCTGTAGGCCTTCTTCGGACGAAGTTCGTCTCGTTCGTCCATCTTCGTGCTCCCATTTGATCCGTAGGCCTTCTTTTGACCAAGTTCGTCTCGTTCGTCCATCTTCGTCCTCCCATTTGATCCGTAGGCCTTCTTTGGACGAAGTTCATCTCGTTCGTGCATCTTCGTGCTCCCATTTGATCCGTATGCCTTCTTTGGACCAAGTTCATCTCGTTCGTCCATCTTCGTCCTCCCATTTGATCCGTAGGCCTTCTTTGGACGAAGTTCGTCTCGTTCGTCCATCTTCGTCCTCCTATTTAATCCGTAGGCCTTCTTTGGACGAAGTTCATCTCGTTCGTGCATCTTCGTGCTCCCATTTGATCCGTATGCCTTCTTTGGACGAAGTTCGTCTCGTTCGTCCATCTTCGTCCTCCCATTTGATCCGTAGGCCTTCTTTGGACGAAGTTCGTCTCGTTCGTCCATCTTCGTCCTCCCATTTGATCCGATCCGTAGGCCTTCTTTGGACCAAGTTCGTCTCGTTCGTCCATCTTCGTCTTCCCATTTGATCCGTAGGCCTTCTGTGGACGAAGTTCGTCTCGTTCGTCCATCTTCGTCCTCCCATTTGATCCGTATGCCTTCTTTCGACCAAGTTCGTCTCGTTCGTCCATCTTCATCCTCCCATTTGATCCGTAGGCCTTCTTTGGGCCAAGTTCGTCTCGTTCGTCCATCTTCGTCCTCCCATTTGATCCTTAGGCCTTCTTTGGACGAAGTTCGTCTCGTTCGTCCATCTTCGTCCTCCCATTTGATCCGTATGCCTTCTTTGGACCAAGTTCGTCTCGTTCGTCCATCTTCGTCCTCCCATTTGATCCGTATGCCTTCTTTGGGCCAAGTTCGTCTCGTTCGTCCATCTTCGTCCTCCCATTTGATCCGTAGGCCTTCTTTGGACCAAGTTCGTCTCGTTCGTCCATCTTCGTCCTCCCATTTGATCCGTAGGCCTTCTTTGGACCAAGTTCGTCTCGTTCGTCCATCTTCATCCTCCCATTTGATCCGTAGGCCTTCTTTGGACGAAGTTCCTCTCGTTCGTCCATCTTTGTCCTCCCATTTGATCCGTAGGCCTTCTTTGGACCAAGTTCATCTCGTTCGTCCATCTTCGTCCTCCCATTTGATCCGTAGGCCTTCTTGGGACCAAGTTCGTCTCGTTCGTCCATCTTCATCCTCCCATTTGATCCGTAGGCTTCTTTGGACGAAGTTCCTCTCGTTCGTCCATCTTCGTCCTCCCATTTGATCCGTAGGCCTTCTTTGGACCAAGTTCGTCTCGTTCGTCCATCTTTGCTTCGTCCTCCCATTTGATCCGTAGGCCTTCTTTGGACGAAGTTCGTCTCGTTCGTGCATCTTCGTGCTCCCATTTGATCTGTAGGCCTTCTTCGGACGAAGTTCGTCTCGTTCGTCCATCTTCGTGCTCCCATTTGATCCGTAGGCCTTCTTTGGACTAAGTTCGTCTCGTTCGTCCATCTTCGTGCTCCCATTTGATCCGTAGGCCTTCTTTGGACCAAGTTCCTTTCGTTCGTCCATCTTCGTCCTCCCATTTGATCCGTATGCCTTATTTGGACCAAGTTCGTCTCGTTCGTCCATCTTCGTCCTCCCATTTGATCCGTAGGCCTTTTTTGGACCAAGTTCGTCTCGTTCGTCCATCTTCGTCCTCCCATTTGATCCTTAGGCCTTCTTTGGACGAAGTTCGTCTCGTTCGTCCATCTTCGTCCTCCCACCAAGTTCGTCTCGTTCGTCCATCTTCGTCCTCCCATTTGATTCGTAGGCCTTCTTTGGACCAAGTTCGTCTCGTTCGTCCATCTTCGTCCTCCCATTTGATCCGTAGGCCTTCTTTGGGCCAAGTTATTCTCGTTCGTGCATCTTCGTCCTCCCATTTGATCCGTAGGCCTTCTTTGGACCAAGTTCGTCTCGTTCGTCCATCTTTGCTTCGTCCTCCCATTTGATCCGTAGGCCTTCTTTGGACGAAGTTCGTCTCGTTCGTCCATCGTCGTCCTCCCATTTGATCCGTAGGCCTTCTGTGGACGAAGTTCGTCTCGTTCGTCCATCTTCGTCCTCCCATTTGATCCTTAGGCCTTCTCTGGACCAAGTTCGTCTCGTTCGTCCATCTTCGTCCTCCCATTTGATCCGTAGGCCTTCTTTGGACGAAGTTCCTCTCGTTCGTCCATCTTCGTCCTCCCATTTGATCCGTAGGCCTTCTTTGGACCAAGTTCATCTCGTTCGTCCATCTTCGTCCTCCCATTTGATCCGTAGGCCTTCTTTGGACGAAGTTCGTCTCGTTCGTCCATCTTCGTCCTCCTATTTGATCCGTAGGCCTTCTTTGGACGAAGTTCATCTCGTTCGTGCATCTTCGTGCTCCCATTTGATCCGTATGCCTTCTTTGGACGAAGTTCGTCTCGTTCGTCCATCTTCGTCCTCCCATTTGATCCGTAGGCCTTCTTTGGACGAAGTTCGTCTCGTTTGTCCATCTTCGTCCTCCCATTTGATCCGTAGGCCTTCTTTGGACCAAGTTCGTCTCGTTCGTCCATCTTCGTCTTCCCATTTGATCCGTAGGCCTTCTGTGGACGAAGTTCGTCTCGTTCGTCCATCTTCGTCCTCCCATTTGATCCGTATGCCTTCTTTCGACCAAGTTCGTCTCGTTCGTCCATCTTCGTCCTCCCATTTGATCCGTAGGCCTTCTTTGGGCCAAGTTCGTCTCGTTCGTCCATCTTCGTCCTCCCATTTGATCCTTAGGCCTTCTTTGGACGAAGTTCGTCTCGTTCGTCCATCTTCGTCCTCCCATTTGATCCGTATGCCTTCTTTGGACCAAGTTCGTCTCGTTCGTCCATCTTCGTCCTCCCAATTGATCCGTATTCCTTCTTTGGGCCAAGTTCGTCTCGTTCGTCCATCTTCGTCCTCCCATTTGATCCGTAGGCCTTCTTTGGACCAAGTTCGTCTCGTTCGTCCATCTTCATCCTCCCATTTGATCCGTAGGCCTTCTTTGGGCGAAGTTCCTCTCGTTCGTCCATCTTCGTCCTCCCATTTGATCCGTAGGCCTTCTTTGGACCAAGTTCATCTCGTTCGTCCATCTTCGTCCTCCCATTTGATCCGTAGGCCTTCTTTGGACCAAGTTCGTCTCGTTCGTCCATCTTCGTCCTCCCATTTGATCCGTAGGCCTTCTTTGGGCCAAGTTATTCTCGTTCGTGCATCTTCGTCCTCCCATTTGATCCGTAGGCCTTCTTTGGACCAAGTTCGTCTCGTTCGTCCATCTTTGCTTCGTCCTCCCATTTGATCCGTAGGCCTTCTTTGGACGAAGTTCGTCTCGTTCGTCCATCGTCGTCCTCCCATTTGATCCGTAGGCCTTCTGTGGACGAAGTTCGTCTCGTTCGTCCATCTTCGTCCTCCCATTTGATCCTTAGGCCTTCTCTGGACCAAGTTCGTCTCGTTCGTCCATCTTCGTCCTCCCATTTGATCCGTAGGCCTTCTTTGGACGAAGTTCCTCTCGTTCGTCCATCTTCGTCCTCCCATTTGATCCGTAGGCCTTCTTTGGACCAAGTTCATCTCGTTCGTCCATCTTCGTCCTCCCATTTGATCCGTAGGCCTTCTTTGGACGAAGTTCGTCTCGTTCGTCCATCTTCGTCCTCCTATTTGATCCGTAGGCCTTCTTTGGACGAAGTTCATCTCGTTCGTGCATCTTCGTGCTCCCATTTGATCCGTATGCCTTCTTTGGACGAAGTTCGTCTCGTTCGTCCATCTTCGTCCTCCCATTTGATCCGTAGGCCTTCTTTGGACGAAGTTCGTCTCGTTCGTCCATCTTCGTCCTCCCATTTGATCCGTAGGCCTTCTTTGGACCAAGTTCGTCTCGTTCGTCCATCTTCGTCTTCCCATTTGATCCGTAGGCCTTCTGTGGACGAAGTTCGTCTCGTTCGTCCATCTTCGTCCTCCCATTTGATCCGTATGCCTTCTTTCGACCAAGTTCGTCTCGTTCGTCCATCTTCGTCCTCCCATTTGATCCGTAGGCCTTCTTTGGGCCAAGTTCGTCTCGTTCGTCCATCTTCGTCCTCCCATTTGATCCTTAGGCCTTCTTTGGACGAAGTTCGTCTCGTTCGTCCATCTTCGTCCTCCCATTTGATCCGTATGCCTTCTTTGGACCAAGTTCGTCTCGTTCGTCCATCTTCGTTCTCCCAATTGATCCGTATGCCTTCTTTGGGCCAAGTTCGTCTCGTTCGTCCATCTTCGTCCTCCCATTTGATCCGTAGGCCTTCTTTGGACCAAGTTCGTCTCGTTCGTCCATCTTCATCCTCCCATTTGATCCGTAGGCCTTCTTTGGGCGAAGTTCCTCTCGTTCGTCCATCTTCGTCCTCCCATTTGATCCGTAGGCCTTCTTTGGACCAAGTTCATCTCGTTCGTCCATCTTCGTCCTCCCATTTGATCCGTAGGCCTTCTTTGGGCCAAGTTATTCTCGTTCGTGCATCTTCGTCCTCCCATTTGATCCGTAGGCCTTCTTTGGACCAAGTTCGTCTCGTTCGTCCATCTTTGCTTCGTCCTCCCATTTGATCCGTAGGCCTTCTTTGGACGAAGTTCGTCTCGTTCGTCCATCGTCGTCCTCCCATTTGATCCGTAGGCCTTCTGTGGACGAAGTTCGTCTCGTTCGTCCATCTTCGTCCTCCCATTTGATCCTTAGGCCTTCTCTGGACCAAGTTCGTCTCGTTCGTCCATCTTCGTCCTCCCATTTGATCCGTAGGCCTTCTTTGGATGAAGTTCCTCTCGTTCGTCCATCTTCGTCCTCCCATTTGATCCGTAGGCCTTCTTTGGACCAAGTTCATCCCGTTCGTCCATCTTCGTCCTCCCATTTGATCCGTATGCCTTCTTTGGACCAAGTTCGTCTCGTTCGTCCATCGTCGTCCTCCCATTTGATCCGTAGGCCTTCTTTGGGCCAAGTTCGTCTCGTTCGTCCATCTTCCTCCTCCCATTTGATCCGTAGGCCTTCTTTGGACGAAGTTCCTCTCGTTCGTCCATCTTCGTCCTCCCATTTGATCCGTAGGCCTTCTTTGGACCAAGTTCGTCTCGTTCGTCCATCTTCGTCCTCCCATTTGATCCGTAGGCCTTCTTTGGACGAAGTTCGTCTCGTTCGTCCATCTTCGTCCTCCCATTTGATCCGTAGGCCTTCTTTGGACGAAGTTCATCTCGTTCGTGCATCTTCGTGCTCCCATTTGATCCGTATGCCTTCTTTGGACCAAGTTCATCTCGTTCGTCCATCTTCGTCCTCCCATTTGATCCGTAGGCCTTCTTTGGACGAAGTTCGTCTCGTTCGTCCATCTTTGCTTCGTCCTCCCATTTGATCCGTAGGCCTTCTTTGGACGAAGTTCGTCTCGTTCGTCCATCTTCGTCCTCCCACCAAGTTCGTCTCGTTCGTCCATCTTCGTCCTCCCATTTGATCCGTAGGCCTTCTTTGGACGAAGTTCGTCTCGTTCGTCCATCTTCGTCCTCCCATTTGATCCGTAGGCCTTCTTTGGACGAAGTTCATCTCGTTCGTGCATCTTCGTGCTCCCATTTGATCCGTATGCCTTCTTTGGACGATGTTCGTCTCGTTCGTCCATCTTCGTCCTCCCATTTGATCCGTAGGCCTTTTTTGGACCAAGTTCGTCTCGTTCGTCCATCTTCGTCCTCCCATTTGATCCTTAGGCCTTCTTTGGACGAAGTTCGTCTCGTTCGTCCATCTTCGTCCTCCCACCAAGTTCGTCTCGTTCGTCCATCTTCGTCCTCCCATTTGATTCGTAGGCCTTCTTTGGACCAAGTTCGTCTCGTTCGTCCATCTTCGTCCTCCCATTTGATCCGTAGGCCTTCTTTGGGCCAAGTTATTCTCGTTCGTGCATCTTCGTCCTCCCATTTGATCCGTAGGCCTTCTTTGGACCAAGTTCGTCTCGTTCGTCCATCTTTGCTTCGTCCTCCCATTTGATCCGTAGGCCTTCTTTGGACGAAGTTCGTCTCGTTCGTCCATCGTCGTCCTCCCATTTGATCCGTAGGCCTTCTGTGGACGAAGTTCGTCTCGTTCGTCCATCTTCGTCCTCCCATTTGATCCTTAGGCCTTCTCTGGACCAAGTTCGTCTCGTTCGTCCATCTTCGTCCTCCCATTTGATCCGTAGGCCTTCTTTGGACGAAGTTCCTCTCGTTCGTCCATCTTCGTCCTCCCATTTGATCCGTAGGCCTTCTTTGGACCAAGTTCATCTCGTTCGTCCATCTGCGTCCTCCCATTTGATCCGTAGGCCTTCTTTGGACGAAGTTCGTCTCGTTCGTCCATCTTCGTCCTCCTATTTGATCCGTAGGCCTTCTTTGGACGAAGTTCATCTCGTTCGTGCATCTTCGTGCTCCCATTTGATCCGTATGCCTTCTTTGGACGAAGTTCGTCTCGTTCGTCCATCTTCGTCCTCCCATTTGATCCGTAGGCCTTCTTTGGACGAAGTTCGTCTCGTTCGTCCATCTCCGTCCTCCCATTTGATCCGTAGGCCTTCTTTGGACCAAGTTCGTCTCGTTCGTCCATCTTCGTCTTCCCATTTGATCCGTAGGCCTTCTGTGGACGAAGTTCGTCTCGTTCGTCCATCTTCGTCCTCCCATTTGATCCGTATGCCTTCTTTCGACCAAGTTCGTCTCGTTCGTCCATCTTCGTCCTCCCATTTGATCCGTAGGCCTTCTTTGGGCCAAGTTCGTCTCGTTCGTCCATCTTCGTCCTCCCATTTGATCCTTAGGCCTTCTTTGGACGAAGTTCGTCTCGTTCGTCCATCTTCGTCCTCCCATTTGATCCGTATGCCTTCTTTGGACCAAGTTCGTCTCGTTCGTCCATCTTCGTCCTCCCAATTGATCCGTATGCCTTCTTTGGGCCAAGTTCGTCTCGTTCGTCCATCTTCGTCCTCCCATTTGATCCGTAGGCCTTCTTTGGACCAAGTTCGTCTCGTTCGTCCATCTTCGTCCTCCCATTTGATCCGTAGGCCTTCTTTGGACCAAGTTCGTCTCGTTCGTCCATCTTCATCCTCCCATTTGATCCGTAGGCCTTCTTTGGGCGAAGTTCCTCTCGTTCGTCCATCTTCGTCCTCCCATTTGATCCGTAGGCCTTCTTTGGACCAAGTTCATCTCGTTCGTCCATCTTCGTCCTCCCATTTGATCCGTAGGCCTTCTTTGGACCAAGTTCGTCTCGTTCGTCCATCTTTGCTTCGTCCTCCCATTTGATCCGTAGGCCTTCTTTGGACGAAGTTCGTCTCGTTCGTGCATCTTCGTGCTCCCATTTGATCTGTAGGCCTTCTTCGGACGAAGTTCGTCTCGTTCGTCCATCTTCGTGCTCCCATTTGATCCGTAGGCCTTCTTTGGACTAAGTTCGTCTCGTTCGTCCATCTTCGTGCTCCCATTTGATCCGTAGGCCTTCTTTGGACCAAGTTCCTCTCGTTCGTCCATCTTCGTCCTCCCATTTGATCCGTATGCCTTCTTTGGACCAAGTTCGTCTCGTTCGTCCATCTTCGTCCTCCCATTTGATCCGTAGGCCTTCTTTGGACCAAGTTCGTCTCGTTCGTCCATCTTCGTCCTCCCATTTGATCCTTAGGCCTTCTTTGGACGAAGTTCGTCTCGTTCGTCCATCTTCGTCCTCCCACCAAGTTCGTCTCGTTCGTCCATCTTCGTCCTCCCATTTGATCCGTAGGCCTTCTTTGGACCAAGTTCGTCTCGTTCGTCCATCTTCGTCCTCCCATTTGATCCGTAGGCCTTCTTTGGGCCAAGTTATTCTCGTTCGTGCATCTTCGTCCTCCCATTTGATCCGTAGGCCTTCTTTGGACCAAGTTCGTCTCGTTCGTCCATCTTTGCTTCGTCCTCCCATTTGATCCGTAGGCCTTCTTTGGACGAAGTTCGTCTCGTTCGTCCATCGTCGTCCTCCCATTTGATCCGTAGGCCTTCTGTGGACGAAGTTCGTCTCGTTCGTCCATCTTCGTCCTCCCATTTGATCCTTAGGCCTTCTCTGGACCAAGTTCGTCTCGTTCGTCCATCTTCGTCCTCCCATTTGATCCGTAGGCCTTCTTTGGACGAAGTTCCTCTCGTTCGTCCATCTTCGTCCTCCCATTTGATCCGTAGGCCTTCTTTGGACCAAGTTCATCCCGTTCGTCCATCTTCGTCCTCCCATTTGATCCGTATGCCTTCTTTGGACCAAGTTCGACTCGTTCGTCCATCTTCGTCCTCCCATTTGATCCGTAGGCCTTCTTTGGGCCAAGTTCGTCTCGTTCGTCCATCTTCCTCCTCCCATTTGATCCGTAGGCCTTCTTTGGACGAAGTTCCTCTCGTTCGTCCATCTTCGTCCTCCCATTTGATCCGTAGGCCTTCTTTGGACCAAGTTCGTCTCGTTCGTCCATCTTCGTCCTCCCATTTGATCCGTAGGCCTTCTTTGGACGAAGTTCGTCTCGTTCGTCCATCTTCGTCCTCCCATTTGATCCGTAGGCCTTCTTTGGACGAAGTTCATCTCGTTCGTGCATCTTCGTGCTCCCATTTGATCCGTATGCCTTCTTTGGACCAAGTTCATCTCGTTCGTCCATCTTCGTCCTCCCATTTGATCCGTAGGCCTTCTTTGGACGAAGTTCGTCTCGTTCGTCCATCGTCGTCCTCCCATTTGATCCGTAGGCCTTCTGTGGACGAAGTTCGTCTCGTTCGTCCATCTTCGTCCTCCCATTTGATCCTTAGGCCTTCTCTGGACCAAGTTCGTCTCGTTCGTCCATCTTCGTCCTCCCATTTGATCCGTAGGCCTTCTTTGGACGAAGTTCCTCTCGTTCGTCCATCTTCGTCCTCCCATTTGATCCGTAGGCCTTCTTTGGACCAAGTTCATCCCGTTCGTCCATCTTCGTCCTCCCATTTGATCCGTATGCCTTCTTTGGACCAAGTTCGTCTCGTTCGTCCATCTTCGTCCTCCCATTTGATCCGTAGGCCTTCTTTGGGCCAAGTTCGTCTCGTTCGTCCATCTTCCTCCTCCCATTTGATCCGTAGGCCTTCTTTGGACGAAGTTCCTCTCGTTCGTCCATCTTCGTCCTCCCATTTGATCCGTAGGCCTTCTTTGGACCAAGTTCGTCTCGTTCGTCCATCTTCGTCCTCCCATTTGATCCGTAGGCCTTCTTTGGACGAAGTTCGTCTCGTTCGTCCATCTTCGTCCTCCCATTTGATCCGTAGGCCTTCTTTGGACGAAGTTCATCTCGTTCGTGCATCTTCGTGCTCCCATTTGATCCGTATGCCTTCTTTGGACCAAGTTCATCTCGTTCGTCCATCTTCGTCCTCCCATTTGATCCGTAGGCCTTCTTTGGACGAAGTTCGTCTCGTTCGTCCATCTTCGTCCTCCCATTTGATCCGTAGGCCTTCTTTGGACGAAGTTCATCTCGTTCGTGCATCTTCGTGCTCCCATTTGATCCGTATGCCTTCTTTGGACGATGTTCGTCTCGTTCGTCCATCTTCGTCCTCCCATTTGATCCGTAGGCCTTCTTTGGACCAAGTTCGTCTCGTTCGTCCATCTTTGCTTCGTCCTCCCATTTGATCCGTAGGCCTTCTTTGGACGAAGTTCGTCTCGTTCGTGCATCTTCGTGCTCCCATTTGATCTGTAGGCCTTCTTCGAACGAAGTTCGTCTCGTTCGTCCATCTTCATGCTCCCATTTGATCCGTAGGCCTTCTTTGGACCAAGTTCGTCTCGTTCGTCCATCTTCGTGCTCCCATTTGATCCGTAGGCCTTCTTTGGACCAAGTTCCTCTCGTTCGTCCATCTTCGTCCTCCCATTTGATCCGTAGGCCTTCTTTGGACGAAGTTCATCTCGTTCGTGCATCTTCGTGCTCCCATTTGATCCGTATGCCTTCTTTGGACCAAGTTCATCTCGTTCGTCCATCTTCGTCCTCCCATTTGATCCGTAGGCCTTCTTTGGACGAAGTTCGTCTCGTTCGTCCATCTTCGTCCTCCTATTTGATCCGTAGGCCTTCTTTGGACGAAGTTCATCTCGTTCGTGCATCTTCGTGCTCCCATTTGATCCGTATGCCTTCTTTGGACGAAGTTCGTCTCGTTCGTCCATCTTCGTCCTCCCATTTGATCCGTAGGCCTTCTTTGGACGAAGTTCGTCTCGTTCGTCCATCTTCGTCCTCCCATTTGATCCGTAGGCCTTCTTTGGACCAAGTTCGTCTCGTTCGTCCATCTTCGTCTTCCCATTTGATCCGTAGGCCTTCTGTGGACGAAGTTCGTCTCGTTCGTCCATCTTCGTCGTCCCATTTGATCTGTATGCCTTCTTTCGACCAAGTTCGTCTCGTTCGTCCATCTTCGTCCTCCCATTTGATCCTTAGGCCTTCTTTGGGCCAAGTTCGTCTCGTTCGTCCATCTTCGTCCTCCCATTTGATCCTTAGGCCTTCTTTGGACGAAGTTCGTCTCGTTCGTCCATCTTCGTCCTCCCATTTGATCCGTATGCCTTCTTTGGACCAAGTTCGTCTCGTTCGTCCATCTTCGTCCTCCCATTTGATCCGTATGCCTTCTTTGGGCCAAGTTCGTCTCGTTCGTCCATCTTCGTCCTCCCATTTGATCCGTAGGCCTTCTTTGGACCAAGTTCGTCTCGTTCGTCCATCTTCGTCCTCCCATTTGATCCGTATGCCTTCTTTGGGCCAAGTTCGTCTCGTTCGTCCATCTTCGTCCTCCCATTTGATCCGTAGGCCTTCTTTGGACCAAGTTCGTCTCGTTCGTCCATCTTCATCCTCCCATTTGATCCGTAGGCCTTCTTTGGACAAAGTTCCTCTCGTTCGTCCATCTTCGTCCTCCCATTTGATCCGTAGGCCTTCTTTGGACCAAGTTCATCTCGTTCGTCCATCTTCGTCCTCCCATTTGATCCGTAGGCCTTCTTTGGACCAAGTTCGTCTCGTTCGTCCATCTTTGCTTCGTCCTCCCATTTGATCCGTAGGCCTTCTTTGGACGAAGTTCGTCTCGTTCGTGCATCTTCGTGCTCCCATTTGATCTGTAGGCCTTCTTCGGACGAAGTTCGTCTCGTTCGTCCATCTTCGTGCTCCCATTTGATCCGTAGGCCTTCTTTGGACTAAGTTCGTCTCGTTCGTCCATCTTCGTGCTCCCATTTGATCCGTAGGCCTTCTTTGGACCAAGTTCCTTTCGTTCGTCCATCTTCGTCCTCCCATTTGATCCGTATGCCTTCTTTGGACCAAGTTCGTCTCGTTCGTCCATCTTCGTCCTCCCATTTGATCCGTAGGCCTTCTTTGGACCAAGTTCGTCTCGTTCGTCCATCTTCGTCCTCCCATTTTGATGAGGACATGGAGGTCCAAGAAGCCATTCAAAGCCTAGGAGGCCCAATTACTAGGGCAATGTCAAGAAGGGCGCAAGAAGGCTTAGTCCAATTTATGACTAAGACAATTGCGAACATGGGCAAAGATGTAATTGCACCAAAAACCATGCTTGTCATACAAGACATGGAGGAGGCGCAACATGCATAACCAGCCAGCCATGTTATTTTGTTTTGAATAAAGTGCATGTGACCAATTGATTGATTTGGGACCAAGGCACTAAGTTATTTAATTCCTTTTTATTTTTGTGTGTTTAATCCACTTCAAGTGGTGGTGTGTGGCGCAAAGAGGAGGGTCCCATAAACTCTCAACAGCTCTTTGTGTAATTCAAGTGATCTGATGACAAGGAAAGACAAAGGAATTCAAGGCAATCAAGGCAAGAAGGAGTTATACAAGACAAAGGAGTAAATACTCCAACAGCACACTAAAAGTGTAACAGCCACCTACTTAAGTGCAATCAAAATGGTGGCTGTGAAACCTTCCTAGTCATGAAAAGCAATCAAAGAGGGAGCTACCATCTGACCAAGCAAGGCGCCTCACCTCCCCTGGCCAGGTGCATTGCGCCACCTTGGAGCTGGTCAGCAGCCAACCAATTAATTGTAAATGCTTCTTTATGATAGCTTAGGATTCCTTGTAAACATTGAGCTGGTCAGCAGCCATTGTAATTGTTCTTTATGATAGCCTAGGATTCCTTGTAGACATTGAGCTGGTCAGCAGCCAATGTAATTGCTCTTTATGCTAGCCTAGGATTCCTTGTAGCCTTAAATGGCAAAGAATTGGTCACTTCTTTGTAATCAGAACCAGCCTCCCTCACTATATATAGGGGGCGCATGGAGCATGGAAGAACAACTTGGATTTTGAGCAAAAACATTACCTTGTGTAATTGAGTCCTTACTCTTTGGTTCTGGATTGAACCAGACTTTGATCTTACCAAGAATCCTTTCTTGTGGTGATCCTCATTTCCATAGGCTTATCCTTGTCTTGGATTAGACCAAGGTGGCGCCCCTTGCCTCCCATCCATTCTTCTTGTTCTTTGTTTTACAATCTGCTCTCTTGTTTGCTTGTTATAACAAGAACTCTTATTCTTCACTTCCATTTTGTTCACTTGTTCTTATTCTGCTCACTTGTTCTTGTTAAAATAAGAACAATCCTTTCTTGCTTTTCTTTCTTAAAGATTGAAAATCACAAGTTCTTAGTCACAACCAGAATCTAAGTGGTGAATTCAAGTCATTGGCCAAGTTGTTACAACAAGGAGGCCATCACATTTGATCCTTAGGCCTTCTTTGGACGAAGTTCGTCTCGTTCGTCCATCTTCGTCCTCCCACCAAGTTCGTCTCGTTCGTCCATCTTCGTCCTCCCATTTGATTCGTAGGCCTTCTTTGGACCAAGTTCGTCTCGTTCGTCCATCTTCGTCCTCCCATTTGATCTGTAGGCCTTCTTTGGGCCAAGTTATTCTCGTTCGTGCATCTTCGTCCTCCCATTTGATCCGTAGGCCTTCTTTGGACCAAGTTCGTCTCGTTCGTCCATATTTGCTTCGTCCTCCCATTTGATCCATAGGCCTTCTTTGGACGAAGTTCGTCTCGTTCGTCCATCGTCGTCCTCCCATTTGATCCGTAGGCCTTCTGTGGACGAAGTTCGTCTCGTTCGTCCATCTTCGTCCTCCCATTTGATCCTTAGGCCTTCTCTGGACCAAGTTCGTCTCGTTCGTCCATCTTCGTCCTCCCATTTGATCCGTAGGCCTTCTTTGGACGAAGTTCCTCTCGTTCGTCCATCTTCGTCCTCCCATTTGATCCGTAGGCCTTCTTTGGACCAAGTTCATCTCGTTCGTCCATCTTCGTCCTCCCATTTGATCCGTAGGCCTTCTTTGGACGAAGTTCGTCTCGTTCGTCCATCTTCGTCCTCCCATTTGATCCGTATGCCTTCTTTGGACGAAGTTCCTCTCGTTCGTCCATCTTCGTCCTCCCATTTGATCCGTAGGCCTTCTTTGGACCAAGTTCATCTCGTTCGTCCATCTTCGTCCTCCCATTTGATCCGTAGGCCTTCTTTGGACGAAGTTCGTCTCGTTCGTCCATCTTCGTCCTCCCATTTGATCCGTAGGCCTTCTTTGGACCAAGTTCCTCTCGTTCGTCCATCTTCGTCCTCCCATTTGATCCGTAGGCCTTCTTTGGACGAAGTTCGTCTCGTTCGTCCATCTTCGTCCTCCTATTTGATCCGTAGGCCTTCTTTGGACGAAGTTCATCTCGTTCGTGCATCTTCGTGCTCCCATTTGATCCGTATGCCTTCTTTGGACGAAGTTCGTCTCGTTCGTCCATCTTCGTCCTCCCATTTGATCCGTAGGCCTTCTGTGGACGAAGTTCGTCTCGTTCGTCCATCTTCGTCCTCCCATTTGATCCGTATGCCTTCTTTCGACCAAGTTCGTCTCGTTCGTCCATCTTCGTCCTCCCATTTGATCCGTAGGCCTTCTTTGGGCCAAGTTCGTCTCGTTCGTCCATCTTCGTCCTCCCATTTGATCCTTAGGCCTTCTTTGGACGAAGTTCGTCTCGTTCGTCCATCTTCGTCCTCCCATTTGATCCGTATGCCTTCTTTGGACCAAGTTCGTCTCGTTCGTCCATCTTCGTCCTCCCATTTGATCCGTATGCCTTCTTTGGGCCAAGTTCGTCTCGTTCGTCCATCTTCGTCCTCCCATTTGATCCGTAGGCCTTCTTTGGACCAAGTTCGTCTCGTTCGTCCATCTTCGTCCTCCCATTTGATCCGTAGGCCTTCTTTGGACCAAGTTCGTCTCGTTCGTCCATCTTCTTCCTCCCATTTGATCCGTAGGCCTTCTTTGGGCGAAGTTCCTCTCGTTCGTCCATCTTCGTCCTCCCATTTGATCCGTAGGCCTTCTTTGGACCAAGTTCATCTCGTTCGTCCATCTTCGTCCTCCCATTTGATCCGTAGGCCTTCTTTGGACCAAGTTCGTCTCGTTCGTCCATCTTTGCTTCGTCCTCCCATTTGATCCGTAGGCCTTCTTTGGACGAAGTTCGTCTCGTTCGTGCATCTTCGTGCTCCCATTTGATCTGTAGGCCTTCTTCGGACGAAGTTCGTCTCGTTCGTCCATCTTCGTGCTCCCATTTGATCCGTAGGCCTTCTTTGGACTAAGTTCGTCTCGTTCGTCCATCTTCGTGCTCCCATTTGATCCGTAGGCCTTCTTTGGACCAAGTTCCTCTCGTTCGTCCATCTTCGTCCTCCCATTTGATCCGTATGCCTTCTTTGGACCAAGTTCGTCTCGTTCGTCCATCTTCGTCCTCCCATTTGATCCGTAGGCCTTCTTTGGGCCAAGTTCGTCTCGTTCGTCCATCTTCGTCCTCCCATTTGATCCTTAGGCCTTCTTTGGACGAAGTTCGTCTCGTTCGTCCATCTTCGTCCTCCCACCAAGTTCGTCTCGTTCGTCCATCTTCGTCCTCCCATTTGATCCGTAGGCCTTCTTTGGACCAAGTTCGTCTCGTTCGTCCATCTTCGTTCTCCCATTTGATCCGTAGGCCTTCTTTGGGCCAAGTTATTCTCGTTCGTGCATCTTCGTCCTCCCTTTTGATCCGTAGGCCTTCTTTGGACGAAGTTCGTCTCGTTCGTCCATCGTCGTCCTCCCATTTGATCCGTAGGCCTTCTGTGGACGAAGTTCGTCTCGTTCGTCCATCTTCGTCCTCCCATTTGATCCTTAGGCCTTCTCTGGACCAAGTTCGTCTCGTTCGTCCATCTTCGTCCTCCCATTTGATCCGTAGGCCTTCTTTGGACGAAGTTCCTCTCGTTCGTCCATCTTCGTCCTCCCATTTGATCCGTAGGCCTTCTTTGGACCAAGTTCATCCCGTTCGTCCATCTTCGTCCTCCCATTTGATCCGTAGGCCTTCTTTGGACCAAGTTCATCCCGTTCGTCCATCTTCGTCCTCCCATTTGATCCGTATGCCTTCTTTGGACCAAGTTCGTCTCGTTCGTCCATCTTCGTCCTCCCATTTGATCCGTAGGCCTTCTTTGGGCCAAGTTCGTCTCGTTCGTCCATCTTCCTCCTCCCATTTGATCCGTAAGCCTTCTTTGGACGAAGTTCCTCTCGTTCGTCCATCTTCGTCCTCCCATTTGATCCGTAGGCCTTCTTTGGACCAAGTTCGTCTCGTTCGTCCATCTTCGTCCTCCCATTTGATCCGTAGGCCTTCTTTGGACCAAGTTCGTCTCGTTCGTCCATCTTCGTCCTCCCATTTGATCCGTAGGCCTTCTTTGGACGAAGTTCATCTCGTTCGTGCATCTTCGTGCTCCCATTTGATCCGTAGGCCTTCTTTGGACCAAGTTCATCTCGTTCGTCCATCTTCGTCCTCCCATTTGATCCGTAGGCCTACTTTGGACGAAGTTCGTCTCGTTCCTCCATCTTCGTCCTCCCATTTGATCCGTAGGCCTTCTTTGGACGAAGTTCATCTCGTTCGTGCATCTTCGTGCTCCCATTTGATCCGTATGCCTTCTTTGGACGAAGTTCGTCTCGTTCGTCCATCTTCGTCCTCCCATTTGATCCGTAGGCCTTCTTTGGACGAAGTTCGTCTCGTTCGTGCATCTTCGTGCTCCCATTTGATCCGTATGCCTTCTTTGGACGAAGTTCGTCTCGTTCGTCCATCTTCGTCTCGTTCGTCCATCTTCGTCTCGTTCGTCCATCTACGTCCTCCCATTTGATCCGTAGGCCTTCTTTGGAGGAAGTTCGTCTCGTTCGTCCATCTTCGTCCTCCCATTTGATCCGTAGGCCTTCTTTGGACCAAGTTCGTCTCGTTCGTCCATCTTCGTCCTCCCATTTGATCCTTAGGCCTTCTTTGGACGAAGTTCGTCTCGTTCGTCCATCTTCGTCCTCCCACCAAGTTCGTCTCGTTCGTCCATCTTCGTCCTCCCATTTGATCCGTAGGCCTTCTTTGGACCAAGTTCGTCTCGTTCGTCCATCTTCGTTCTCCCATTTGATCCGTAGGCCTTCTTTGGGCCAAGTTATTCTCGTTCGTGCATCTTCGTCCTCCTTTTTGATCCGTAGGCCTTCTTTGGACGAAGTTCGTCTCGTTCGTCCATCGTCGTCCTCCCATTTGATCCGTAGGCCTTCTGTGGACGAAGTTCGTCTCGTTCGTCCATCTTCGTCCTCCCATTTGATCCTTAGGCCTTCTCTGGACCAAGTTCGTCTCGTTCGTCCATCTTCGTCCTCCCATTTGATCCGTAGGCCTTCTTTGGACGAAGTTCCTCTCGTTCGTCCATCTTCGTCCTCCCATTTGATCCGTAGGCCTTCTTTGGACCAAGTTCATCCCGTTCGTCCATCTTCGTCCTCCCATTTGATCCGTATGCCTTCTTTGGACCAAGTTCGTCTCGTTCGTCCATCTTCGTCCTCCCATTTGATCCATAGGCCTTCTTTGGGCCAAGTTCGTCTCGTTCGTCCATCTTCCTCCTCCCATTTGATCCGTAAGCCTTCTTTGGACGAAGTTCCTCTCGTTCGTCCATCTTCGTCCTCCCATTTGATCCGTAGGCCTTCTTTGGACCAAGTTCGTCTCGTTCGTCCATCTTCGTCCTCCCATTTGATCCGTAGGCCTTCTTTGGACCAAGTTCGTCTCGTTCGTCCATCTTCGTCCTCCCATTTGATCCGTAGGCCTTCTTTGGACGAAGTTCATCTCGTTCGTGCATCTTCGTGCTCCCATTTGATCCGTAGGCCTTCTTTGGACCAAGTTCATCTCGTTCGTCCATCTTCGTCCTCCCATTTGATCCGTAGGCCTACTTTGGACGAAGTTCGTCTCGTTCGTCCATCTTCGTCCTCCCATTTGATCCGTAGGCCTTCTTTGGACGAAGTTCATCTCGTTCGTGCATCTTCGTGCTCCCATTTGATCCGTATGCCTTCTTTGGACGAAGTTCGTCTCGTTCGTCCATCTTCGTCCTCCCATTTGATCCGTAGGCCTTCTTTGGACGAAGTTCGTCTCGTTCGTGCATCTTCGTGCTCCCATTTGATCCGTATGCCTTCTTTGGACGAAGTTCGTCTCGTTCGTCCATCTTCGTCTCGTTCGTCCATCTACGTCCTCCCATTTGATCCGTAGGCCTTCTTTGGAGGAAGTTCGTCTCGTTCGTCCATCTTCGTCCTCCCATTTGATCCGTAGGCCTTCTTTGGACCAAGTTCGTCTCGTTCGTCCATCTTTGCTTCGTCCTCCCATTTGATCCGTAGGCGTTCTTTGGACGAAGGTCGTCTCGTTCGTGCATCTTCGTGCTCCCATTTGATCCGTAGGCCTTCTTTGGACCAAGTTCGTCTCGTTCGTCCATCTTCGTTCTCCCATTTGATCCGTAGGCCTTCTTTGGACCAAGTTCCTCTCGTTCGTCCATCTTCGTCTTCCCATTTGATCCGTATGCCTTCTTTGGACCAAGTTCATCTCGTTCGTCCATCTTCCTCCTCCCATTTGATCCGTAGGCCTTCTTTGGACGAAGTTCCTCTCGTTCGTCCATCTTCGTCCTCCCATTTGATCCGTAGGCCTTCTTTGGACCAAGTTCTTCTCCCATTTGATCCGTATGCCTTCTTTGGACCAAGTTCATCTCGTTCGTCCATCTTCCTCCTCCCATTTGATCCGTAGGCCTTCTTTGGACGAAGTTCGTCTCGTTCGTCCATCTTCGTCCTCCCATTTGATCCGTAGGCCTTCTTTGGACGAAGTTCATCTCGTTCGTGCATCTTCGTGCTCCCATTTGATCCGTATGCCTTCTTTGGACCAAGTTCATCTCGTTCGTCCATCTTCGTCCTCCCATTTGATCCGTAGGCCTTCTTTGGACGAAGTTCGTCTCGTTCGTCCATCTTCGTCCTCCCATTTGATCCGTAGGCCTTCTTTGGACGAAGTTCATCTCGTTCGTGCATCTTCGTGCTCCCATTTGATCCGTATGCCTTCTTTGGACGAAGTTCGTCTCGTTCGTCCATCTTCGTCCTCCCATTTGATCCGTAGGCCTTCTTTGGACGAAGTTCGTCTCGTTCGTCCATCTTCGTCCTCCCATTTGATCCGTAGGCCTTCTTTGGACCAAGTTCGTCTCGTTCGTCCATCTTCGTCTTCCCATTTGATCCGTAGGCCTTCTGTGGACGAAGTTCGTCTCGTTCGTCCATCTTCGTCCTCCCATTTGATCCGTATGCCTTCTTTCGACCAAGTTCGTCTCGTTCGTCCATCTTCGTCCTCCCATTTGATCCGTAGGCCTTCTTTGGGCCAAGTTCGTCTCGTTCGTCCATCTTCGTCCTCCCATTTGATCCTTAGGCCTTCTTTGGACGAAGTTCGTCTCGTTCGTCCATCTTCGTCCTCCCATTTGATCCGTATGCCTTCTTTGGACCAAGTTCGTCTCGTTCGTCCATCTTCGTCCTCCCATTTGATCCGTATGCCTTCTTTGGGCCAAGTTCGTCTCGTTCGTCCATCTTCGTCCTCCCATTCGATCCGTAGGCCTTCTTTGGACCAAGTTCGTCTCGTTCGTCCATCTTCGTCCTCCCATTTGATCCGTAGGCCTTCTTTGGACCAAGTTCGTCTCGTTCGTCCATCTTCTTCCTCCCATTTGATCCGTAGGCCTTCTTTGGGCGAAGTTCCTCTCGTTCGTCCATCTTCGTCCTCCCATTTGATCCGTAGGCCTTCTTTGGACCAAGTTCATCTCGTTCGTCCATCTTCGTCCTCCCATTTGTTCCGTAGGCGTTCTTTGGACCAAGTTCGTCTCGTTCGTCCATCTTTGCTTCGTCCTCCCATTTGATCCGTAGGCCTTCTTTGGACGAAGTTCGTCTCGTTCGTGCATCTTCGTGCTCCCATTTGATCTGTAGGCCTTCTTCGGACGAAGTTCGTCTCGTTCGTCCATCTTCGTGCTCCCATTTGATCTGTAGGCCTTCTTCGGACGAAGTTCGTCTCGTTCGTCCATCTTCGTGCTCCCATTTGATCCGTATGCCTTCTTTGGACCAAGTTCGTCTCGTTCGTCCATCTTCGTCCTCCCATTTGATCCGTAGGCCTTCTTTGGACCAAGTTCGTCTCGTTCGTCCATCTTCGTCCTCCCATTTGATCCTTAGGCCTTCTTTGGACGAAGTTCGTCTCGTTCGTCCATCTTCGTCCTCCCACCAAGTTCGTCTCGTTCGTCCATCTTCGTCCTCCCATTTGATCCGTAGGCCTTCTTTGGACCAAGTTCGTCTCGTTCGTCCATCTTCGTTCTCCCATTTGATCCGTAGGCCTTCTTTGGGCCAAGTTATTCTCGTTCGTGCATCTTCGTCCTCCCATTTGATCCGTAGGCCTTCTTTGGACGAAGTTCGTCTCGTTCGTCCATCGTCGTCCTCCCATTTGATCCGTAGGCCTTCTGTGGACGAAGTTCGTCTCGTTCGTCCATCTTCGTCCTCCCATTTGATCCTTAGGCCTTCTCTGGACCAAGTTCGTCTCGTTCGTGTATCTTCGTGCTCCCATTTGATCCGTATGCCTTCTTTGGACGAAGTTCCTCTCGTTCGTCCATCTTCGTCCTCCCATTTGATCCGTAGGCCTTCTTTGGACGAAGTTCGTCTCGTTCGTGCATCTTCGTGCTCCCATTTGATCCGTATGCCTTCTTTGGACGAAGTTCGTCTCGTTCGTCCATCTTCGTCTCGTTCGTCCATCTACGTCCTCCCATTTGATCCGTAGGCCTTCTTTGGAGGAAGTTCGTCTCGTTCGTCCATCTTCGTCCTCCCATTGGATCCGTAGGCCTTCTTTGGACCAAGTTCGTCTCGTTCGTCCATCTTTGCTTCGTCCTCCCATTTGATCCGTAGGCGTTCTTTGGACGAAGGTCGTCTCGTTCGTGCATCTTCGTGCTCCCATTTGATCCGTAGGCCTTCTTTGGACCAAGTTCGTCTCGTTCGTCCATCTTCGTTCTCCCATTTGATCCGTAGGCCTTCTTTGGACCAAGTTCCTCTCGTTCGTCCATCTTCGTCCTCCCATTTGATCCGTATGCCTTCTTTGGACCAAGTTCATCTCGTTCGTCCATCTTCCTCCTCCCATTTGATCCGTAGGCCTTCTTTGGACGAAGTTCCTCTCGTTCGTCCATCTTCGTCCTCCCATTTGATCCGTATGCCTTCTTTGGACCAAGTTCGTCTCGTTCGTCCATCTTCGTCCTCCCATTGGATCCGTATGCCTTCTTTGGGCCAAGTTCGTCTCGTTCGTCCATCTTCGTCCTCCCATTCGATCCGTAGGCCTTCTTTGGACCAAGTTCGTCTCGTTCGTCCATCTTCGTCCTCCCATTTGATCCGTAGGCCTTCTTTGGACCAAGTTCGTCTCGTTCGTCCATCTTCTTCCTCCCATTTGATCCGTAGGCCTTCTTTGGGCGAAGTTCCTCTCGTTCGTCCATCTTCGTCCTCCCATTTGATCCGTAGGCCTTCTTTGGACCAAGTTCATCTCGTTCGTCCATCTTCGTCCTCCCATTTGATCCGTAGGCCTTCTTTGGACCAAGTTCGTCTCGTTCGTCCATCTTTGCTTCGTCCTCCCATTTGATCCGTAGGCCTTCTTTGGACGAAGTTCGTCTCGTTCGTGCATCTTCGTGCTCCCATTTGATCTGTAGGCCTTCTTCGGACGAAGTTCGTCTCGTTCGTCCATCTTCGTGCTCCCATTTGATCCGTAGGCCTTCTTTGGACTAAGTTCGTCTCGTTCGTCCATCTTCGTGCTCCCATTTGATCCGTAGGCCTTCTTTGGACCAAGTTCCTCTCGTTCGTCCATCTTCGTCCTCCCATTTGATCCGTATGCCTTCTTTGGACCAAGTTCGTCTCGTTCGTCCATCTTCGTCCTCCCATTTGATCCGTAGGCCTTCTTTGGACCAAGTTCGTCTCGTTCGTCCATCTTCGTCCTCCCATTTGATCCTTAGGCCTTCTTTGGACGAAGTTCGTCTCGTTCGTCCATCTTCGTCCTCCCACCAAGTTCGTCTCGTTCGTCCATCTTCGTCCTCCCATTTGATCCGTAGGCCTTCTTTGGACCAAGTTCGTCTCGTTCATCCATCTTCGTTCTCCCATTTGATCCGTAGGCCTTCTTTGGGCCAAGTTATTCTCGTTCGTGCATCTTCGTCCTCCCATTTGATCCGTAGGCCTTCTTTGGACGAAGTTCGTCTCGTTCGTCCATCGTCGTCCTCCCATTTGATCCGTAGGCCTTCTGTGGACGAAGTTCGTCTCGTTCGTCCATCTTCGTCCTCCCATTTGATCCTTAGGCCTTCTCTGGACCAAGTTCGTCTCGTTCGTGTATCTTCGTGCTCCCATTTGATCCGTATGCCTTCTTTGGACGAAGTTCCTCTCGTTCGTCCATCTTCGTCCTCCCATTTGATCCGTAGGCCTTCTTTGGACGAAGTTCGTCTCGTTCGTGCATCTTCGTGCTCCCATTTGATCCGTATGCCTTCTTTGGACGAAGTTCGTCTCGTTCGTCCATCTTCGTCTCGTTCGTCCATCTACGTCCTCCCATTTGATCCGTAGGCCTTCTTTGGAGGAAGTTCGTCTCGTTCGTCCATCTTCGTCCTCCCATTGGATCCGTAGGCCTTCTTTGGACCAAGTTCGTCTCGTTCGTCCATCTTTGCTTCGTCCTCCCATTTGATCCGTAGGCGTTCTTTGGACGAAGGTCGTCTCGTTCGTGCATCTTCGTGCTCCCATTTGATCCGTAGGCCTTCTTTGGACCAAGTTCGTCTCGTTCGTCCATCTTCGTTCTCCCATTTGATCCGTAGGCCTTCTTTGGACCAAGTTCCTCTCGTTCGTCCATCTTCGTCCTCCCATTTGATCCGTATGCCTTCTTTGGACCAAGTTCATCTCGTTCGTCCATCTTCCTCCTCCCATTTGATCCGTAGGCCTTCTTTGGACGAAGTTCCTCTCGTTCGTCCATCTTCGTCCTCCCATTTGATCCGTAGGCCTTCTTTGGACCAAGTTCTTCTCCCATTTGATCCGTATGCCTTCTATGGACCAAGTTCATCTCGTTCGTCCATCTTCCTACTCCCATTTGATCCGTAGGCCTTCTTTGGACGAAGTTCGTCTCGTTCGTCCATCTTCGTCCTCCCATTTGATCCGTAGGCCTTCTTTGGACGAAGTTCATCTCGTTCGTGCATCTTCGTGCTCCCATTTGATCCGTATGCCTTCTTTGGACCAAGTTCATCTCGTTCGTCCATCTTCGTCCTCCCATTTGATCCGTAGGCCTTCTTTGGACGAAGTTCGTCTCGTTCGTCCATCTTCGTCCTCCCATTTGATCCGTAGGCCTTCTTTGGACGAAGTTCATCTCGTTCGTGCATCTTCGTGCTCCCATTTGATCCGTATGCCTTCTTTGGACGAAGTTCGTCTCGTTCGTCCATCTTCGTCCTCCGATTTGATCCGGAGGCCTTCTTTGGACGAAGTTCGTCTCGTTCGTCCATCTTCGTCCTCCCATTTGATCCGTAGGCCTTCTTTGGACCAAGTTCGTCTCGTTCGTCCATCTTCGTCTTCCCATTTGATCCGTAGGCCTTCTGTGGACGAAGTTCGTCTCGTTCGTCCATCTTCGTCCTCCCATTTGATCCGTATGCCTTCTTTCGACCAAGTTCGTCTCGTTCGTCCATCTTCGTCCTCCCATTTGATCCGTAGGCCTTCTTTGGGCCAAGTTCGTCTCGTTCGTCCATCTTCGTCCTCCCATTTGATCCTTAGGCCTTCTTTGGACGAAGTTCGTCTCGTTCGTCCATCTTCGTCCTCCCATTTGATCCGTATGCCTTCTTTGGACCAAGTTTGTCTCGTTCGTCGATCTTCGTCCTCCCATTTGATCCGTATGCCTTCTTTGGGCCAAGTTCGTCTCGTTCGTCCATCTTCGTCCTCCCATTTGATCCGTAGGCCTTCTTTGGACCAAGTTCGTCTCGTTCGTCCATCTTCGTCCTCCCATTTGATCCGTAGGCCTTCTTTGGACGAAGTTCCTCTCGTTCGTCCATCTTCGTCCTCCCATTTGATCCGTAGGCCTTCTTTGGACCAAGTTCATCTCGTTCGTCCATCTTCGTCCTCCCATTTGATCCGTAGGCCTACTTTGGACGAAGTTCATCTCGTTCGTCCATCTTCGTCCTCCCATTTGATCCGTAGGCCTTCTTTGGACGAAGTTCATCTCGTTCGTGCATCTTCGTGCTCCCATTTGATCCGTATGCCTTCTTTGGACGAAGTTCGTCTCGTTCGTCCATCTTCGTCCTCCCATTTGATCCGTAGGCCTTCTTTGGACGAAGTTCGTCTCGTTCGTGCATCTTCGTGCTCCCATTTGATCCGTATGCCTTCTTTGGACGAAGTTCGTCTCGTTCGTCCATCTTCGTCTCGTTCGTCCATCTACGTCCTCCCATTTGATCCGTAGGCCTTCTTTGGAGGAAGTTCTCTCGTTCGTCCATCTTCGTCCTCCCATTTGATCCGTAGGCCTTCTTTGGACCAAGTTCGTCTCGTTCGTGCATCTTTGCTTCGTCCTCCCATTTGATCCGTAGGCGTTCTTTGGACGAAGGTCGTCTCGTTCGTGCATCTTCGTGCTCCCATTTGATCCGTAGGCCTTCTTTGGACCAAGTTCGTCTCGTTCGTCCATCTTCGTTCTCCCATTTGATCCGTAGGCCTTCTTTGGACCAAGTTCCTCTCGTTCGTCCATCTTCGTCCTCCCATTTGATCCGTATGCCTTCTTTGGACCAAGTTCATCTCGTTCGTCCATCTTCCTCCTCCCATTTGATCCGTAGGCCTTCTTTGGACGAAGTTCCTCTCGTTCGTCCATCTTCGTCCTCCCATTTGATCCGTAGGCCTTCTTTGGACCAAGTTCTTCTCGTTCGTCCATCTTCGTCCTCCCATTTGATCCGTAGGCCTTCTTTGGACGAAGTTCATCTCGTTCGTGCATCTTCGTGCTCCCATTTGATCCGTATGCCTTCTTTGGACCAAGTTCATCTCGTTCGTCCATCTTCGTCCTCCCATTTGATCCGTAGGCCTTCTTTGGACGAAGTTCGTCTCGTTCGTCCATCTTCGTCCTCCCATTTGATCCGTAGGCCTTCTTTGGACGAAGTTCATCTCGTTCGTGCATCTTCGTGCTCCCATTTGATCCGTATGCCTTCTTTGGACGAAGTTCGTCTCGTTCGTCCATCTTCGTCCTCCCATTTGATCCGTAGGCCTTCTTTGGACGAAGTTCGTCTCGTTCGTCCATCTTCGTGCTCCCATTTGATCCGTATGCCTTCTTTGGACGAAGTTCGTCTCGTTCGTCCATCTTCGTCCTCCCATTTGATCCGTAGGCCTTCTTTGGACCAAGTTCGTCTCGTTCGTCCATCTTCGTCTTCCCATTTGATCCGTAGGCCTTCTGTGGACGAAGTTCGTCTCGTTCGTCCATCTTCGTCCTCCCATTTGATCCGTATGCCTTCTTTCGACCAAGTTCGTCTCGTTCGTCCATCTTCGTCCTCCCATTTGATCCGTAGGCCTTCTTTGGGCCAAGTTCGTCTCGTTCGTCCATCTTCGTCCTCCCATTTGATCCTTAGGCCTTCTTTGGACGAAGTTCGTCTCGTTCGTCCATCTTCGTCCTCCCATTTGATCCGTAGGCCTTCTTTGGACCAAGTTCTTCTCGTTCGTCCATCTTCGTCCTCCCATTTGATCCGTAGGCCTTCTTTGGACGAAGTTCATCTCGTTCGTGCATCTTCGAGCTCCCATTTGATCCGTATGCCTTCTTTGGACCAAGTTCATCTCGTTCGTCCATCTTCGTCCTCCCATTTGATCCGTAGGCCTTCTTTGGACGAAGTTCGTCTCGTTCGTCCATCTTCGTCCTCCCATTTGATCCGTAGGCCTTCTTTGGACGAAGTTCATCTCGTTCGTGCATCTTCGTGCTCCCATTTGATCCGTATGCCTTCTTTGGACGAAGTTCGTCTCGTTCGTCCATCTTCGTCCTCCCATTTGATCCGTAGGCCTTCTTTGGACGAAGTTCGTCTCGTTCGTCCATCTTCGTGCTCCCATTTGATCCGTATGCCTTCTTTGGACGAAGTTCGTCTCGTTCGTCCATCTTCGTCCTCCCATTTGATCCGTAGGCCTTCTTTGGGCCAAGTTCGTCTCGTTCGTCCATCTTCGTCCTCCCATTTGATCCTTAGGCCTTCTTTGGACGAAGTTCGTCTCGTTCGTCCATCTTCGTCCTCCCATTTGATCCGTATGCCTTCTTTGGACCAAGTTTGTCTCGTTCGTCGATCTTCGTCCTCCCATTTGATCCGTATGCCTTCTTTGGGCCAAGTTCGTCTCGTTCGTCCATCTTCGTCCTCCCATTTGATCCGTAGGCCTTCTTTGGACCAAGTTCGTCTCGTTCGTCCATCTTCGTCCTCCCATTTGATCCGTATGCCTTCTTTGGACGAAGTTCGTCTCGTTCGTCCATCTTCGTCCTCCCATTTGATCCGTAGGCCTTCTTTGGACCAAGTTCATCTCGTTCGTCCATCTTCGTCCTCCCATTTGATCCGTAGGCCTTCTTTGGACGAAGTTCGTCTCGTTCGTCCATCTTCGTCCTCCCATTTGATCCGTAGGCCTTCTTTGGACGAAGTTCATCTCGTTCGTGCATCTTCGTGCTCCCATTTGATCCGTATGCCTTCTTTGGACGAAGTTCGTCTCGTTCGTCCATCTTCGTCCTCCCATTTGATCCGTAGGCCTTCTTTGGACGAAGTTCGTCTCGTTCGTCCATCTTCGTGCTCCCATTTGATCCGTATGCCTTCTTTGGACGAAGTTCGTCTCGTTCGTCCATCTTCGTCCTCCCATTTGATCCGTAGGCCTTCTTTGGACCAAGTTCGTCTCGTTCGTCCATCTTCGTCTTCCCATTTGATCCGTAGGCCTTCTGTGGACGAAGTTCGTCTCGTTCATCCATCTTCGTCCTCCCATTTGATCCGTATGCCTTCTTTCGACCAAGTTCGTCTCGTTCGTCCATCTTCGTCCTCCCATTTGATCCGTAGGCCTTCTTTGGGCCAAGTTCGTCTCGTTCGTCCATCTTCGTCCTCCCATTTGATCCTTAGGCCTTCTTTGGCCGAAGTTCGTCTCGTTCGTCCATCTTCGTCCTCCCATTTGATCCGTAGGCCTTCTTTGGACGAAGTTCATCTCGTTCGTGCATCTTCGTGCTCCCATTTGATCCGTATGCCTTCTTTGGACGAAGTTCGTCTCGTTCGTCCATCTTCGTCCTCCCATTTGATCCGTAGGCCTTCTTTGGACGAAGTTCGTCTCGTTCGTCCATCTTCGTGCTCCCATTTGATCCGTATGCCTTCTTTGGACGAAGTTCGTCTCGTTCGTCCATCTTCGTCCTCCCATTTGATCCGTAGGCCTTCTTTGGACCAAGTTCGTCTCGTTCGTCCATCTTCGTCTTCCCATTTGATCCGTAGGCCTTCTGTGGACGAAGTTCGTCTCGTTCATCCATCTTCGTCCTCCCATTTGATCCGTATGCCTTCTTTCGACCAAGTTCGTCTCGTTCGTCCATCTTCGTCCTCCCATTTGATCCGTAGGCCTTCTTTGGGCCAAGTTCGTCTCGTTCGTCCATCTTCGTCCTCCCATTTGATCCTTAGGCCTTCTTTGGCCGAAGTTCGTCTCGTTCTTCCATCTTCGTCCTCCCATTTGATCCGTATGCCTTCTTTGGTCCAAGTTCGTCTCGTTCGTCCATCTTCGTCCTCCCATTTGATCCGTAGGCCTTCTTTGGACGAAGTTCGTCTCGTTCGTCCATCTTCGTCCTCCCATTTGATCCGTAGGCCTTCTTTGGACGAAGTTCGTCTCGTTCGTCCATCTTCGTCCTCCCATTTGATCCGTAGGCCTTCTTTGGACCAAGTTCGTCTCGTTCGTCCATCTTCGTCTTCCCATTTGATCCGTAGGCCTTCTGTGGACGAAGTTCGTCTCGTTCGTCCATCTTCGTCCTCCCATTTGATCCGTAGGCCTTCTTTGGACGAAGTTCATCTCGTTCGTGCATCTTCGTGCTCCCATTTGATCCGTATGCCTTCTTTGGACGAAGTTCGTCTCGTTCGTCCATCTTCGTCCTCCCATTTGATCCGTAGGCCTTCTTTGGACGAAGTTCGTCTCGTTCGTGCATCTTCGTGCTCCCATTTGATCCGTATGCCTTCTTTGGACGAAGTTCGTCTCGTTCGTCCATCTTCGTCTCGTTCGTCCATCTACGTCCTCCCATTTGATCCGTAGGCCTTCTTTGGAGGAAGTTCTCTCGTTCGTCCATCTTCGTCCTCCCATTTGATCCGTAGGCCTTCTTTGGACCAAGTTCGTCTCGTTCGTGCATCTTTGCTTCGTCCTCCCATTTGATCCGTAGGCGTTCTTTGGACGAAGGTCGTCTCGTTCGTGCATCTTCGTGCTCCCATTTGATCCGTAGGCCTTCTTTGGACCAAGTTCGTCTCGTTCATCCATCTTCGTTCTCCCATTTGATCCGTAGGCCTTCTTTGGACCAAGTTCCTCTCGTTCGTCCATCTTCGTCCTCCCATTTGATCCGTATGCCTTCTTTGGACCAAGTTCATCTCGTTCGTCCATCTTCCTCCTCCCATTTGATCCGTAGGCCTTCTTTGGACGAAGTTCCTCTCGTTCGTCCATCTTCGTCCTCCCATTTGATCCGTAGGCCTTCTTTGGACCAAGTTCTTCTCGTTCGTCCATCTTCGTCCTCCCATTTGATCCGTAGGCCTTCTTTGGACGAAGTTCATCTCGTTCGTGCATCTTCGTGCTCCCATTTGATCCGTATGCCTTCTTTGGACCAAGTTCATCTCGTTCGTCCATCTTCGTCCTCCCATTTGATCCGTAGGCCTTCTTTGGACGAAGTTCGTCTCGTTCGTCCATCTTCGTCCTCCCATTTGATCCGTAGGCCTTCTTTGGACGAAGTTCATCTCGTTCGTGCATCTTCGTGCTCCCATTTGATCCGTATGCCTTCTTTGGACGAAGTTCGTCTCGTTCGTCCATCTTCGTCCTCCCATTTGATCCGTAGGCCTTCTTTGGACGAAGTTCGTCTCGTTCGTCCATCTTCGTGCTCCCATTTGATCCGTATGCCTTCTTTGGACGAAGTTCGTCTCGTTCGTCCATCTTCGTCCTCCCATTTGATCCGTAGGCCTTCTTTG
Source organism: Glycyrrhiza uralensis (assembly GCA_030159175.1). Lineage (NCBI taxonomy): Eukaryota > Viridiplantae > Streptophyta > Magnoliopsida > Fabales > Fabaceae > Glycyrrhiza > Glycyrrhiza uralensis. The sequence goes on along the minus strand of BRZY01000016.1, from coordinate 479,940 downwards.
GACCAAGTTCGTCTCGTTCGTCCATCTTCGTCTTCCCATTTGATCCGTAGGCCTTCTGTGGACGAAGTTCGTCTCGTTCGTCCATCTTCGTCCTCCCATTTGATCCGTATGCCTTCTTTCGACCAAGTTCGTCTCGTTCGTCCATCTTCGTCCTCCCATTTGATCCGTAGGCCTTCTTTGGGCCAAGTTCGTCTCGTTCGTCCATCTTCGTCCTCCCATTTGATCCTTAGGCCTTCTTTGGACGAAGTTCGTCTCGTTCGTCCATCTTCTTCCTCCCATTTGATCCGTAGGCCTTCTTTGGACCAAGTTCTTCTCGTTCGTCCATCTTCGTCCTCCCATTTGATCCGTAGGCCTTCTTTGGACGAAGTTCATCTCGTTCGTGCATCTTCGAGCTCCCATTTGATCCGTATGCCTTCTTTGGACCAAGTTCATCTCGTTCGTCCATCTTCGTCCTCCCATTTGATCCGTAGGCCTTCTTTGGACGAAGTTCGTCTCGTTCGTCCATCTTCGTCCTCCCATTTGATCCGTAGGCCTTCTTTGGACGAAGTTCATCTCGTTCGTGCATCTTCGTGCTCCCATTTGATCCGTATGCCTTCTTTGGACGAAGTTCGTCTCGTTCGTCCATCTTCGTCCTCCCATTTGATCCGTAGGCCTTCTTTGGACGAAGTTCGTCTCGTTCGTCCATCTTCGTGCTCCCATTTGATCCGTATGCCTTCTTTGGACGAAGTTCGTCTCGTTCGTCCATCTTCGTCCTCCCATTTGATCCGTAGGCCTTCTTTGGGCCAAGTTCGTCTCGTTCGTCCATCTTCGTCCTCCCATTTGATCCTTAGGCCTTCTTTGGACGAAGTTCGTCTCGTTCGTCCATCTTCGTCCTCCCATTTGATCCGTATGCCTTCTTTGGACCAAGTTTGTCTCGTTCGTCGATCTTCGTCCTCCCATTTGATCCGTATGCCTTCTTTGGGCCAAGTTCGTCTCGTTCGTCCATCTTCGTCCTCCCATTTGATCCGTAGGCCTTCTTTGGACCAAGTTCGTCTCGTTCGTCCATCTTCGTCCTCCCATTTGATCCGTATGCCTTCTTTGGACGAAGTTCGTCTCGTTCGTCCATCTTCGTCCTCCCATTTGATCCGTAGGCCTTCTTTGGACCAAGTTCATCTCGTTCGTCCATCTTCGTCCTCCCATTTGATCCGTAGGCCTTCTTTGGACGAAGTTCGTCTCGTTCGTCCATCTTCGTCCTCCCATTTGATCCGTAGGCCTTCTTTGGACGAAGTTCATCTCGTTCGTGCATCTTCGTGCTCCCATTTGATCCGTATGCCTTCTTTGGACGAAGTTCGTCTCGTTCGTCCATCTTCGTCCTCCCATTTGATCCGTAGGCCTTCTTTGGACGAAGTTCGTCTCGTTCGTCCATCTTCGTGCTCCCATTTGATCCGTATGCCTTCTTTGGACGAAGTTCGTCTCGTTCGTCCATCTTCGTCCTCCCATTTGATCCGTAGGCCTTCTTTGGGCCAAGTTCGTCTCGTTCGTCCATCTTCGTCCTCCCATTTGATCCGTAGGCCTTCTTTGGACGAAGTTCGTCTCGTTCGTCCATCTTCGTCCTCCCATTTGATCCGTAGGCCTTCTTTGGACGAAGTTCATCTCGTTCGTGCATCTTCGTGCTCCCATTTGATCCGTATGCCTTCTTTGGACGAAGTTCGTCTCGTTCGTCCATCTTCGTCCTCCCATTTGATCCGTAGGCCTTCTTTGGACGAAGTTCGTCTCGTTCGTCCATCTTCGTGCTCCCATTTGATCCGTATGCCTTCTTTGGACGAAGTTCGTCTCGTTCGTCCATCTTCGTCCTCCCATTTGATCCGTAGGCCTTCTTTGGACCAAGTTCGTCTCGTTCGTCCATCTTCGTCTTCCCATTTGATCCGTAGGCCTTCTGTGGACGAAGTTCGTCTCGTTCATCCATCTTCGTCCTCCCATTTGATCCGTATGCCTTCTTTCGACCAAGTTCGTCTCGTTCGTCCATCTTCGTCCTCCCATTTGATCCGTAGGCCTTCTTTGGGCCAAGTTCGTCTCGTTCGTCCATCTTCGTCCTCCCATTTGATCCTTAGGCCTTCTTTGGCCGAAGTTCGTCTCGTTCGTCCATCTTCGTCCTCCCATTTGATCCGTATGCCTTCTTTGGACCAAGTTTGTCTCGTTCGTCGATCTTCGTCCTCCCATTTGATCCGTATGCCTTCTTTGGTCCAAGTTCGTCTCGTTCGTCCATCTTCGTCCTCCCATTTGATCCGTAGGCCTTCTTTGGACCAAGTTCGTCTCGTTCGTCCATCTTCGTCCTCCCATTTGATCCGTAGGCCTTCTTTGGACGAAGTTCCTCTCGTTCGTCCATCTTCGTCCTCCCATTTGATCCGTAGGCCTTCTTTGGACCAAGTTCATCTCGTTCGTCCATCTTCGTCCTCCCATTTGATCCGTAGGCCTTCTTTGGACCAAGTTCGTCTCGTTCGTCCATCTTTGCTTCGTCCTCCCATTTGATCCGTAGGCCTTCTTTGGACGAAGTTCGTCTCGTTCGTGCATCTTCGTGCTCCCATTTGATCTGTAGGCCTTCTTCTGACGAAGTTCGTCTCGTTCGTCCATCTTCGTGCTCCCATTTGATCCGTAGGCCTTCTTTGGACCAAGTTCCTCTCGTTCGTCCATCTTCGTCCTCCTATTTGATCCGTATGCCTTCTTTGGACCAAGTTCGTCTCGTTCGTCCATCTTCGTCCTCCCATTTGATCCGTAGGCCTTCTTTGGACCAAGTTCGTCTCGTTCGTCCATCTTCGTCCTCCCATTTGATCCTTAGGCCTTCTTTGGACGAAGTTCGTCTCGTTCGTCCATCTTCGTCCTCCCACCAAGTTCGTCTCGTTCGTCCATCTTCGTCCTCCCATTTGATCCGTAGGCCTTCTTTGGACCAAGTTCGCCTCGTTCGTCCATCTTCGTCCTCCCATTTGATCCGTACGCCTTCTTTGGGCCAAGTTATTCTCGTTCGTGCATCTTCGTCCTCCCATTTGATCCGTAGGCCTTCTTTGGACCAAGTTCGTCTCGTTCTCCATCTTTGCTTCGTCCTCCCATTTGATCCGTAGGCCTTCTTTGGACGAAGTTCGTCTCCTTCGTCCATCTTTGTCCTCCCATTTGATCCGTAGGCCTTCTTTGGACGAAGTTCGTCTCGTTCGTCCATCTTTGTCCTCCCATTTGATCCGTAGGCCTTCTTTGGACGAAGTTCATCTCGTTCGTGCATCTTCGTGCTCCCATTTGATCCGTATGCCTTCTTTGGACGAAGTTCGTCTCGTTCGTCCATCTTCGTCCTCCCATTTGATCCGTAGGCCTTCTTTGGACGAAGTTCGTCTCGTTCGTCCATCTTCGTCCTCCCATTTGATCCGTAGGCCTTCTTTGGACCAAGTTCGTCTCGTTCGTCCATCTTCGTCTTCCCATTTGATCCGTAGGCCTTCTGTGGACGAAGTTCGTCTCGTTCGTCCATCTTCGTCCTCCCATTTGATCCGTATGCCTTCTTTCGACCAAGTTCATCTCGTTCGTCCATCTTCGTCCTCCCATTTGATCCGTAGGCCTTCTTTAGACCAAGTTCGTCTCGTTCGTCCATCTTTGCTTCGTCCTCCCATTTGATCCGTAGGCCTTCTTTGGACGAAGTTCGTCTCGTTCGTGCATCTTCGTGCTCCCATTTGATCCGTAGGCCTTCTTTGGGCCAAGTTCGTCTCGTTCGTCCATCTTCGTCCTCCCATTTGATCCTTAGGCCTTCTTTGGACGAAGTTCGTCTCGTTCGTCCATCTTCGTCCTCCCATTTGATCCGTATGCCTTCTTTGGACCAAGTTTGTCTCGTTCGTCGATCTTCGTCCTCCCATTTGATCCGTATGCCTTCTATGGGCCAAGTTCGTCTCGTTCGTCCATCTTCGTCCTCCCATTTGATCCGTAGGCCTTCTTTGGACCAAGTTCGTCTCGTTCGTCCATCTTCGTCCTCCCATTTGATCCGTAGGCCTTCTTTGGACGAAGTTCCTCTCGTTCGTCCATCTTCGTCCTCCCATTTGATCCGTAGGCCTTCTTTGGACCAAGTTCATCTCGTTCGTCCATCTTCGTCCTCCCATTTGATCCGTAGGCCTTCTTTGGACCAAGTTCGTCTCGTTCGTCCATCTTTGCTTCGTCCTCCCATTTGATCCGTAGGCCTTCTTTGGACGAAGTTCGTCTCGTTCGTGCATCTTCGTGCTCCCATTTGATCTGTAGGCCTTCTTCGGACGAAGTTCGTCTCGTTCGTCCATCTTCGTGCTCCCATTTGATCCGTAGGCCTTCTTTGGACCAAGTTCCTCTCGTTCGTCCATCTTCGTCCTCCCATTTGATCCGTATGCCTTCTTTGGACCAAGTTCGTCTCGTTCGTCCATCTTCGTCCTCCCATTTGATCCGTAGGCCTTCTTTGGACCAAGTTCGTCTCGTTCGTCCATCTTCGTCCTCCCATTTGATCCTTAGGCCTTCTTTGGACGAAGTTCGTCTCGTTCGTCCATCTTCGTCCTCCCACCAAGTTCGTCTCGTTCGTCCATCTTCGTCCTCCCATTTGATCCGTAGGCCTTCTTTGGACCAAGTTCGCCTCGTTCGTCCATCTTCGTCCTCCCATTTGATCCGTACGCCTTCTTTGGGCCAAGTTATTCTCGTTCGTGCATCTTCGTCCTCCCATTTGATCCGTAGGCCTTCTTTGGACCAAGTTCGTCTCGTTCGTCCATCTTTGCTTCGTCCTCCCATTTGATCCGTAGGCCTTCTTTATACGAAGTTCGTCTCGTTCGTCCATCTTTGTCCTCCCATTTGATCCGTAGGCCTTCTTTGGACGAAGTTCGTCTCGTTCGTCCATCGTCGTCCTCCCATTTGATCCTTAGGCCTTCTCTGGACCAAGTTCGTCTCGTTCGTCCATCTTCGTCCTCCCATTTGATCCGTAGGCCTTCTGTGGACGAAGTTCCTCTCGTTCGTCCATCTTCGTCCTCCCATTTGATCCGTAGGCCTTCTTTGGACGAAGTTCATCCCACTCGTCCATCTTCGTCCTCCCATTTGATCCGTATGCCTTCTTTGGACCAAGTTCGTCTCGTTCGTCCATCTTCCTCCTCCCATTTGATCCGTAGGCCTTCTTTGGACCAAGTTCATCTCGTTCGTCCATCTTCGTCCTCCCATTTGATCCGTAGGCCTCCTTTGGACCAAGTTCGTCTCGTTCGTCCATCTTTGCTTCGTCCTCCCATTTGATCCGTAGGCCTTCTTTGGACGAAGTTCGTCTCGTTCGTGCATCTTCGTGCTCCCATTTGATCTGTAGGCCTTCTTCGGACGAAGTTCGTCTCGTTCGTCCATCTTCGTGCTCCCATTTGATCCGTAGGCCTTCTTTGGACCAAGTTCCTCTCGTTCGTCCATCTTCGTCCTCCCATTTGATCCGTATGCCTTCTTTGGACCAAGTTCGTCTCGTTCGTCCATCTTCGTCCTCCCATTTGATCCGTAGGCCTTCTTTGGACCAAGTTCGCCTCGTTCGTCCATCTTCGTCCTCCCATTTGATCCGTACGCCTTCTTTGGGCCAAGTTATTCTCGTTCGTGCATCTTCGTCCTCCCATTTGATCCGTAGGCCTTCTTTGGACCAAGTTCGTCTCGTTCGTCCATCTTTGCTTCGTCCTCCCATTTGATCCGTAGGCCTTCTTTGGACGAAGTTCGTCTCGTTCGTCCATCTTTGTCCTCCCATTTGATCCGTAGGCCTTCTTTGGACGAAGTTCGTCTCGTTCGTCCATCGTCGTCCTCCCATTTGATCCTTAGGCCTTCTCTGGACCAAGTTCGTCTCGTTCGTCCATCTTAGTCCTCCCATTTGATCCGTAGGCCTTCTGTGGACGAAGTTCCTCTCGTTCGTCCATCTTCGTCCTCCCATTTGATCCGTAGGCCTTCTTTGGACGAAGTTCATCCCACTCGTCCATCTTCGTCCTCCCATTTGATCCGTATGCCTTCTTTGGACCAAGTTCGTCTCGTTCGTCCATCTTCCTCCTCCCATTTGATCCGTAGGCCTTCTTTGGACCAAGTTCATCTCGTTCGTCCATCTTCGTCCTCCCATTTGATCCGTAGGCCTCCTTTGGACCAAGTTCGTCTCGTTCGTCCATCTTTGCTTCGTCCTCCCATTTGATCCGTAGGCCTTCTTTGGACGAAGTTCGTCTCGTTCGTGCATCTTCGTGCTCCCATTTGATCTGTAGGCCTTCTTCGGACGAAGTTCGTCTCGTTCGTCCATCTTCGTGCTCCCATTTGATCCGTAGGCCTTCTTTGGACCAAGTTCGTCTCGTTCGTCCATCTTCGTCCTCCCATTTGATCCGTAGGCCTTCTTTGGACCAAGTTCGTCTCGTTCGTCCATCTTCGTCCTCCCATTTGATCCTTAGGCCTTCTTTGGACGAAGTTCGTCTCGTTCGTCCATCTTCGTCCTCCCACCAAGTTCGTCTCGTTCGTCCATCTTCGTCCTCCCATTTGATCCGTAGGCCTTCTTTGGACCAAGTTCGCCTCGTTCGTCCATCTTCGTCCTCCCATTTGATCCGTACGCCTTCTTTGGGCCAAGTTATTCTCGTTCGTGCATCTTCGTCCTACCATTTGATCCGTATGCCTTCTTTGGACCAAGTTCGTCTCGTTCGTCCATCTTCGTCCTCCCATTTGATCCGTAGGCCTTCTTTGGACCAAGTTCGCCTCGTTCGTCCATCTTCGTCCTCCCATTTGATCCGTACGCCTTCTTTGGGCCAAGTTATTCTCGTTCGTGCATCTTCGTCCTCCCATTTGATCCGTAGGCCTTCTTTGGACCAAGTTCGTCTCGTTCGTCCATCTTTGCTTCGTCCTCCCATTTGATCCGTAGGCCTTCTTTGGACGAAGTTCGTCTCGTTCGTCCATCTTTGTCCTCCCATTTGATCCGTAGGCCTTCTTTGGACGAAGTTCGTCTCGTTCGTCCATCGTCGTCCTCCCATTTGATCCTTAGGCCTTCTCTGGACCAAGTTCGTCTCGTTCGTCCATCTTCGTCCTCCCATTTGATCCGTAGGCCTTCTGTGGACGAAGTTCCTCTCGTTCGTCCATCTTCGTCCTCCCATTTGATCCGTAGGCCTTCTTTGGACGAAGTTCATCCCACTCGTCCATCTTCCTCCTCCCATTTGATCCGTAGGCCTTCTTTGGACCAAGTTCATCTCGTTCGTCCATCTTCGTCCTCCCATTTGATCCGTAGGCCTCCTTTGGACCAAGTTCGTCTCGTTCGTCCATCTTTGCTTCGTCCTCCCATTTGATCCGTAGGCCTTCTTTGGACGAAGTTCGTCTCGTTCGTGCATCTTCGTGCTCCCATTTGATCTGTAGGCCTTCTTCGGACGAAGTTCGTCTCGTTCGTCCATCTTCGTGCTCCCATTTGATCCGTAGGCCTTCTTTGGACCAAGTTCCTCTCGTTCGTCCATCTTCGTCCTCCCATTTGATCCGTATGCCTTCTTTGGACCAAGTTCGTCTCGTTCGTCCATCTTCGTCCTCCCATTTGATCCGTAGGCCTTCTTTGGACCAAGTTCGTCTCGTTCGTCCATCTTCGTCCTCCCATTTGATCCTTAGGCCTTCTTTGGACGAAGTTCGTCTCGTTCGTCCATCTTCGTCCTCCCACCAAGTTCGTCTCGTTCGTCCATCTTCGTCCTCCCATTTGATCCGTAGGCCTTCTTTGGACCAAGTTCGCCTCGTTCGTCCATCTTCGTCCTCCCATTTGATCCGTACGCCTTCTTTGGGCCAAGTTATTCTCGTTCGTGCATCTTCGTCCTCCCATTTGATCCGTAGGCCTTCTTTGGACCAAGTTCGTCTCGTTCGTCCATCTTTGCTTCGTCCTCCCATTTGATCCGTAGGCCTTCTTTGGACGAAGTTCGTCTCGTTCGTCCATCTTTGTCCTCCCATTTGATCCGTATGCCTTCTTTGGACGAAGTTCGTCTCGTTCGTCCATCGTCGTCCTCCCATTTGATCCTTAGGCCTTCTCTGGACCAAGTTCGTCTCGTTCGTCCATCTTCGTCCTCCCATTTGATCCGTAGGCCTTCTGTGGACGAAGTTCCTCGCGTTCGTCCATCTTCGTCCTCCCATTTGATCCGTAGGCCTTCTTTGGACGAAGTTCATCCCGTTCGTCCATCTTCGTCCTCCCATTTGATCCGTATGCCTTCTTTGGACCAAGTTCGTCTCGTTCGTCCATCTTCCTCCTCCCATTTGATCCGTAGGCCTTCTTTGGACGAAGTTCCTCTCGTTCGTCCATCTTCGTCCTCCCATTTGATCCGTAGGCCTTCTTTGGACCAAGTTCATCTCGTTCGTCCATCTTCGTCCTCCCATTTGATCCGTAGGCCTTCTTTGGACGAAGTTCGTCTCGTTCGTCCATCTTCGTCCTCCCATTTGATCCGTAGGCCTTCTTTGGACGAAGTTCGTCTCGTTCGTCCATCTTCGTCCTCCCATTTGATCCGTAGGCCTTCTTTGGACGAAGTTCATCCCGTTCGTGCATCTTCGTGCTCCCATTTGATCCGTTTGCCTTCTTTGGACCAAGTTCATCTCGTTCGTCCATCTTCGTCCTCCCATTTGATCCGTAGGCCTTCTTTGGACGAAGTTCGTCTCGTTCGTCCATCTTCGTCCTCCCCTTTGATCCGTAGGCCTTCTTTGGACGAAGTTCATCTCGTTCGTGCATCTTCGTGCTCCCATTTGATCCGTATGCCTTCTTTGGACGAAGTTCGTCTCGTTCGTCCATCTTCGTCCTCCCATTTGATCCGTAGGCCTTCTTTGGACGAAGTTCGTCTCGTTCGTGCATCTTCGTGCTCCCATTTGATCCGTATGCCTTCTTTGGACGAAGTTCGTCTCGTTCGTCCATCTTCGTCTCGTTCGTCCATCTACGTCCTCCCATTTGATCCGTAGGCCTTCTTTGGACCAAGTTCGTCTCGTTCGTCCATCTTCGTCCTCCCATTTGATCCGTAGGCCTTCTTTGGGCCAAGTTCGTCTCGTTCGTCCATCTTCCTCCTCCCATTTGATCCGTAGGCCTTCTTTGGACGAAGTTCATCCCACTCGTCCATCTTCGTCCTCCCATTTGATCCGTATGCCTTCTTTGGACCAAGTTCGTCTCGTTCGTCCATCTTCCTCCTCCCATTTGATCCGTAGGCCTTCTTTGGACCAAGTTCATCTCGTTCGTCCATCTTCGTCCTCCCATTTGATCCGTAGGCCTCCTTTGGACCAAGTTCGTCTCGTTCGTCCATCTTTGCTTCGTCCTCCCATTTGATCCGTAGGCCTTCTTTGGACGAAGTTCGTCTCGTTCGTGCATCTTCGTGCTCCCATTTGATCTGTAGGCCTTCTTCGGACGAAGTTCGTCTCGTTCGTCCATCTTCGTGCTCCCATTTGATCCGTAGGCCTTCTTTGGACCAAGTTCCTCTCGTTCGTCCATCTTCGTCCTCCCATTTGATCCGTATGCCTTCTTTGGACCAAGTTCGTCTCGTTCGTCCATCTTCGTCCTCCCATTTGATCCGTAGGCCTTCTTTGGACCAAGTTCGCCTCGTTCGTCCATCTTCGTCCTCCCATTTGATCCGTACGCCTTCTTTGGGCCAAGTTATTCTCGTTCGTGCATCTTCGTCCTCCCATTTGATCCGTAGGCCTTCTTTGGACCAAGTTCGTCTCGTTCGTCCATCTTTGCTTCGTCCTCCCATTTGATCCGTAGGCCTTCTTTGGACGAAGTTCGTCTCGTTCGTCCATCTTTGTCCTCCCATTTGATCCGTAGGCCTTCTTTGGACGAAGTTCGTCTCGTTCGTCCATCGTCGTCCTCCCATTTGATCCTTAGGCCTTCTCTGGACCAAGTTCGTCTCGTTCGTCCATCTTAGTCCTCCCATTTGATCCGTAGGCCTTCTGTGGACGAAGTTCCTCTCGTTCGTCCATCTTCGTCCTCCCATTTGATCCGTAGGCCTTCTTTGGACGAAGTTCATCCCACTCGTCCATCTTCGTCCTCCCATTTGATCCGTATGCCTTCTTTGGACCAAGTTCGTCTCGTTCGTCCATCTTCCTCCTCCCATTTGATCCGTAGGCCTTCTTTGGACCAAGTTCATCTCGTTCGTCCATCTTCGTCCTCCCATTTGATCCGTAGGCCTCCTTTGGACCAAGTTCGTCTCGTTCGTCCATCTTTGCTTCGTCCTCCCATTTGATCCGTAGGCCTTCTTTGGACGAAGTTCGTCTCGTTCGTGCATCTTCGTGCTCCCATTTGATCTGTAGGCCTTCTTCGGACGAAGTTCGTCTCGTTCGTCCATCTTCGTGCTCCCATTTGATCCGTAGGCCTTCTTTGGACCAAGTTCGTCTCGTTCGTCCATCTTCGTCCTCCCATTTGATCCGTAGGCCTTCTTTGGACCAAGTTCGTCTCGTTCGTCCATCTTCGTCCTCCCATTTGATCCTTAGGCCTTCTTTGGACGAAGTTCGTCTCGTTCGTCCATCTTCGTCCTCCCACCAAGTTCGTCTCGTTCGTCCATCTTCGTCCTCCCATTTGATCCGTAGGCCTTCTTTGGACCAAGTTCGCCTCGTTCGTCCATCTTCGTCCTCCCATTTGATCCGTACGCCTTCTTTGGGCCAAGTTATTCTCGTTCGTGCATCTTCGTCCTACCATTTGATCCGTATGCCTTCTTTGGACCAAGTTCGTCTCGTTCGTCCATCTTCGTCCTCCCATTTGATCCGTAGGCCTTCTTTGGACCAAGTTCGCCTCGTTCGTCCATCTTCGTCCTCCCATTTGATCCGTACGCCTTCTTTGGGCCAAGTTATTCTCGTTCGTGCATCTTCGTCCTCCCATTTGATCCGTAGGCCTTCTTTGGACCAAGTTCGTCTCGTTCGTCCATCTTTGCTTCGTCCTCCCATTTGATCCGTAGGCCTTCTTTGGACGAAGTTCGTCTCGTTCGTCCATCTTTGTCCTCCCATTTGATCCGTAGGCCTTCTTTGGACGAAGTTCGTCTCGTTCGTCCATCGTCGTCCTCCCATTTGATCCTTAGGCCTTCTCTGGACCAAGTTCGTCTCGTTCGTCCATCTTCGTCCTCCCATTTGATCCGTAGGCCTTCTGTGGACGAAGTTCCTCTCGTTCGTCCATCTTCGTCCTCCCATTTGATCCGTAGGCCTTCTTTGGACGAAGTTCATCCCACTCGTCCATCTTCCTCCTCCCATTTGATCCGTAGGCCTTCTTTGGACCAAGTTCATCTCGTTCGTCCATCTTCGTCCTCCCATTTGATCCGTAGGCCTCCTTTGGACCAAGTTCGTCTCGTTCGTCCATCTTTGCTTCGTCCTCCCATTTGATCCGTAGGCCTTCTTTGGACGAAGTTCGTCTCGTTCGTGCATCTTCGTGCTCCCATTTGATCTGTAGGCCTTCTTCGGACGAAGTTCGTCTCGTTCGTCCATCTTCGTGCTCCCATTTGATCCGTAGGCCTTCTTTGGACCAAGTTCCTCTCGTTCGTCCATCTTCGTCCTCCCATTTGATCCGTATGCCTTCTTTGGACCAAGTTCGTCTCGTTCGTCCATCTTCGTCCTCCCATTTGATCCGTAGGCCTTCTTTGGATCAAGTTCGTCTCGTTCGTCCATCTTCGTCCTCCCATTTGATCCTTAGGCCTTCTTTGGACGAAGTTCGTCTCGTTCGTCCATCTTCGTCCTCCCACCAAGTTCGTCTCGTTCGTCCATCTTCGTCCTCCCATTTGATCCGTAGGCCTTCTTTGGACCAAGTTCGCCTCGTTCGTCCATCTTCGTCCTCCCATTTGATCCGTACGCCTTCTTTGGGCCAAGTTATTCTCGTTCGTGCATCTTCGTCCTCCCATTTGATCCGTAGGCCTTCTTTGGACCAAGTTCGTCTCGTTCGTCCATCTTTGCTTCGTCCTCCCATTTGATCCGTAGGCCTTCTTTGGACGAAGTTCGTCTCGTTCGTCCATCTTTGTCCTCCCATTTGATCCGTATGCCTTCTTTGGACGAAGTTCGTCTCGTTCGTCCATCGTCGTCCTCCCATTTGATCCTTAGGCCTTCTCTGGACCAAGTTCGTCTCGTTCGTCCATCTTCGTCCTCCCATTTGATCCGTAGGCCTTCTGTGGACGAAGTTCCTCGCGTTCGTCCATCTTCGTCCTCCCATTTGATCCGTAGGCCTTCTTTGGACGAAGTTCATCCCGTTCGTCCATCTTCGTCCTCCCATTTGATCCGTATGCCTTCTTTGGACCAAGTTCGTCTCGTTCGTCCATCTTCCTCCTCCCATTTGATCCGTAGGCCTTCTTTGGACGAAGTTCCTCTCGTTCGTCCATCTTCGTCCTCCCATTTGATCCGTAGGCCTTCTTTGGACCAAGTTCATCTCGTTCGTCCATCTTCGTCCTCCCATTTGATCCGTAGGCCTTCTTTGGACGAAGTTCGTCTCGTTCGTCCATCTTCGTCCTCCCATTTGATCCGTAGGCCTTCTTTGGACGAAGTTCGTCTCGTTCGTCCATCTTCGTCCTCCCATTTGATCCGTAGGCCTTCTTTGGACGAAGTTCATCCCGTTCGTGCATCTTCGTGCTCCCATTTGATCCGTTTGCCTTCTTTGGACCAAGTTCATCTCGTTCGTCCATCTTCGTCCTCCCATTTGATCCGTAGGCCTTCTTTGGACGAAGTTCGTCTCGTTCGTCCATCTTCGTCCTCCCCTTTGATCCGTAGGCCTTCTTTGGACGAAGTTCATCTCGTTCGTGCATCTTCGTGCTCCCATTTGATCCGTATGCCTTCTTTGGACGAAGTTCGTCTCGTTCGTCCATCTTCGTCCTCCCATTTGATCCGTAGGCCTTCTTTGGACGAAGTTCGTCTCGTTCGTGCATCTTCGTGCTCCCATTTGATCCGTATGCCTTCTTTGGACGAAGTTCGTCTCGTTCGTCCATCTTCGTCTCGTTCGTCCATCTACGTCCTCCCATTTGATCCGTAGGCCTTCTTTGGACCAAGTTCGTCTCGTTCGTCCATCTTCGTCCTCCCATTTGATCCGTAGGCCTTCTTTGGGCCAAGTTCGTCTCGTTCGTCCATCTTCCTCCTCCCATTTGATCCGTAGGCCTTCTTTGGACGAAGTTCCTCTCGTTCGTCCATCTTCGTCCTCCCATTTGATCCGTAGGCCTTCTTTGGACCAAGTTCATCTCGTTCGTCCATCTTCGTCCTCCCATTTGATCCGTAGGCCTTCTTTGGACGAAGTTCGTCTTGTTCGTCCATCTTCGTCCTCCCATTTGATCCGTAGGCCTTCTTTGGACGAAGTTCGTCTCGTTCGTCCATCTTCGTCCTCCCATTTGATCCGTAGGCCTTCTTTGGACGAAGTTCGTCTCGTTCGTGCATCTTCGTGCTCCCATTTGATCCGTATGCCTTCTTTGGACGAAGTTCGTCTCGTTCGTCCATCTTCGTCTCGTTCGTCCATCTACGTCCTCCCATTTGATCCGTAGGCCTTCTTCGGAGGAAGTTCGTCTCGTTCGTCCATCTTCGTCCTCCCATTTGATCCGTAGGCCTTCTTTGGACCAAGTTCGTCTCGTTCGTCCATCTTTGCTTCGTCCTCCCATTTGATCCGTAGGCGTTCTTTGGACGAAGGTCGTCTCGTTCGTGCATCTTCGTGCTCCCATTTGATCCGTAGGCCTTCTTTGGACCAAGGTCGTCTCGTTCGTCCATCTTCGTTCTCCCATTTGATCCGTAGGCCTTCTTTGGACCAAGTTCCTCTCGTTCGTCCATCTTCGTCCTCCCATTTGATCCGTATGCCTTCTTTGGACCAAGTTCATCTCGTTCGTCTATCTTCGTCCTCCCATTTGATCCGTATGCCTTCTTTGGACCAAGTTCGTCTCGTTCGTCCATCTTCGTCCTCCCATTTGATCCGTAGGCCTTCTTTGGACGAAGTTCGTCTCGTTCGTCCATCTTCGTCCTCCCATTTGATCCGTAGGCCTTCTTTAGACCAAGTTCGTCTCGTTCGTCCATCTTTGCTTCGTCCTCCCATTTGATCCGTAGGCCTTCTTTGGACGAAGTTCGTCTCGTTCGTGCATCTTCGTGCTCCCATTTGATCCGTAGGCCTTCTTTGGGCCAAGTTCGTCTCGTTCGTCCATCTTCGTCCTCCCATTTGATCCTTAGGCCTTCTTTGGACGAAGTTCGTCTCGTTCGTCCATCTTCGTCCTCCCATTTGATCCGTATGCCTTCTTTGGACCAAGTTTGTCTCGTTCGTCGATCTTCGTCCTCCCATTTGATCCGTATGCCTTCTATGGGCCAAGTTCGTCTCGTTCGTCCATCTTCGTCCTCCCATTTGATCCGTAGGCCTTCTTTGGACCAAGTTCGTCTCGTTCGTCCATCTTCGTCCTCCCATTTGATCCGTAGGCCTTCTTTGGACGAAGTTCCTCTCGTTCGTCCATCTTCGTCCTCCCATTTGATCCGTAGGCCTTCTTTGGACCAAGTTCATCTCGTTCGTCCATCTTCGTCCTCCCATTTGATCCGTAGGCCTTCTTTGGACCAAGTTCGTCTCGTTCGTCCATCTTTGCTTCGTCCTCCCATTTGATCCGTAGGCCTTCTTTGGACGAAGTTCGTCTCGTTCGTGCATCTTCGTGCTCCCATTTGATCTGTAGGCCTTCTTCGGACGAAGTTCGTCTCGTTCGTCCATCTTCGTGCTCCCATTTGATCCGTAGGCCTTCTTTGGACCAAGTTCCTCTCGTTCGTCCATCTTCGTCCTCCCATTTGATCCGTATGCATTCTTTGGACCAAGTTCGTCTCGTTCGTCCATCTTCGTCCTCCCATTTGATCCGTAGGCCTTCTTTGGACCAAGTTCGTCTCGTTCGTCCATCTTCGTCCTCCCATTTGATCCTTAGGCCTTCTTTGGACGAAGTTCGTCTCGTTCGTCCATCTTCGTCCTCCCACCAAGTTCGTCTCGTTCGTCCATCTTCGTCCTCCCATTTGATCCGTAGGCCTTCTTTGGACCAAGTTCGCCTCGTTCGTCCATCTTCGTCCTCCCATTTGATCCGTACGCCTTCTTTGGGCCAAGTTATTCTCGTTCGTGCATCTTCGTCCTCCCATTTGATCCGTAGGCCTTCTTTGGACCAAGTTCGTCTCGTTCGTCCATCTTTGCTTCGTCCTCCCATTTGATCCGTAGGCCTTCTTTGGACGAAGTTCGTCTCGTTCGTCCATCTTTGTCCTCCCATTTGATCCGTAGGCCTTCTTTGGACGAAGTTCGTCTCGTTCGTCCATCGTCGTCCTCCCATTTGATCCTTAGGCCTTCTCTGGACCAAGTTCGTCTCGTTCGTCCATCTTCGTCCTCCCATTTGATCCGTAGGCCTTCTGTGGACGAAGTTCCTCTCGTTCGTCCATCTTCGTCCTCCCATTTGATCCGTAGGCCTTCTTTGGACGAAGTTCATCCCACTCGTCCATCTTCGTCCTCCCATTTGATCCGTATGCCTTCTTTGGACCAAGTTCGTCTCGTTCGTCCATCTTCCTCCTCCCATTTGATCCGTAGGCCTTCTTTGGACCAAGTTCATCTCGTTCGTCCATCTTCGTCCTCCCATTTGATCCGTAGGCCTCCTTTGGACCAAGTTCGTCTCGTTCGTCCATCTTTGCTTCGTCCTCCCATTTGATCCGTAGGCCTTCTTTGGACGAAGTTCGTCTCGTTCGTGCATCTTCGTGCTCCCATTTGATCTGTAGGCCTTCTTCGGACGAAGTTCGTCTCGTTCGTCCATCTTCGTGCTCCCATTTGATCCGTAGGCCTTCTTTGGACCAAGTTCCTCTCGTTCGTCCATCTTCGTCCTCCCATTTGATCCGTATGCCTTCTTTGGACCAAGTTCGTCTCGTTCGTCCATCTTCGTCCTCCCATTTGATCCGTAGGCCTTCTTTGGACCAAGTTCGCCTCGTTCGTCCATCTTCGTCCTCCCATTTGATCCGTACGCCTTCTTTGGGCCAAGTTATTCTCGTTCGTGCATCTTCGTCCTCCCATTTGATCCGTAGGCCTTCTTTGGACCAAGTTCGTCTCGTTCGTCCATCTTTGCTTCGTCCTCCCATTTGATCCGTAGGCCTTCTTTGGACGAAGTTCGTCTCGTTCGTCCATCTTTGTCCTCCCATTTGATCCGTAGGCCTTCTTTGGACGAAGTTCGTCTCGTTCGTCCATCGTCGTCCTCCCATTTGATCCTTAGGCCTTCTCTGGACCAAGTTCGTCTCGTTCGTCCATCTTCGTCCTCCCATTTGATCCGTAGGCCTTCTGTGGACGAAGTTCCTCTCGTTCGTCCATCTTCGTCCTCCCATTTGATCCGTAGGCCTTCTTTGGACGAAGTTCATCCCACTCGTCCATCTTCGTCCTCCCATTTGATCCGTATGCCTTCTTTGGACCAAGTTCGTCTCGTTCGTCCATCTTCCTCCTCCCATTTGATCCGTAGGCCTTCTTTGGACCAAGTTCATCTCGTTCGTCCATCTTCGTCCTCCCATTTGATCCGTAGGCCTCCTTTGGACCAAGTTCGTCTCGTTCGTCCATCTTTGCTTCGTCCTCCCATTTGATCCGTAGGCCTTCTTTGGACGAAGTTCGTCTCGTTCGTGCATCTTCGTGCTCCCATTTGATCTGTAGGCCTTCTTCGGACGAAGTTCGTCTCGTTCGTCCATCTTCGTGCTCCCATTTGATCCGTAGGCCTTCTTTGGACCAAGTTCCTCTCGTTCGTCCATCTTCGTCCTCCCATTTGATCCGTATGCCTTCTTTGGACCAAGTTCGTCTCGTTCGTCCATCTTCGTCCTCCCATTTGATCCGTAGGCCTTCTTTGGACCAAGTTCGTCTCGTTCGTCCATCTTCGTCCTCCCATTTGATCCTTAGGCCTTCTTTGGACGAAGTTCGTCTCGTTCGTCCATCTTCGTCCTCCCACCAAGTTCGTCTCGTTCGTCCATCTTCGTCCTCCCATTTGATCCGTAGGCCTTCTTTGGACCAAGTTCGCCTCGTTCGTCCATCTTCGTCCTCCCATTTGATCCGTACGCCTTCTTTGGGCCAAGTTATTCTCGTTCGTGCATCTTCGTCCTCCCATTTGATCCGTAGGCCTTCTTTGGACCAAGTTCGTCTCGTTCGTCCATCTTTGCTTCGTCCTCCCATTTGATCTGTAGGCCTTCTTTGGACGAAGTTCGTCTCGTTCGTCCATCTTTGTCCTCCCATTTGATCCGTAGGCCTTCTTTGGACGAAGTTCGTCTCGTTCGTCCATCGTCGTCCTCCCATTTGATCCTTAGGCCTTCTCTGGACCAAGTTCGTCTCGTTCGTCCATCTTCGTCCTCCCATTTGATCCGTAGGCCTTCTGTGGACGAAGTTCCTCGCGTTCGTCCATCTTCGTCCTCCCATTTGATCCGTAGGCCTTCTTTGGACGAAGTTCATCCCGTTCGTCCATCTTCGTCCTCCCATTTGATCCGTATGCCTTCTTTGGACCAAGTTCGTCTCGTTCGTCCATCTTCCTCCTCCCATTTGATCCGTAGGCCTTCTTTGGACGAAGTTCCTCTCGTTCGTCCATCTTCGTCCTCCCATTTGATCCGTAGGCCTTCTTTGGACCAAGTTCATCTCGTTCGTCCATCTTCGTCCTCCCATTTGATCCGTAGGCCTTCTTTGGACGAAGTTCGTCTCGTTCGTCCATCTTCGTCCTCCCATTTGATCCGTAGGCCTTCTTTGGACGAAGTTCGTCTCGTTCGTCCATCTTCGTCCTCCCATTTGATCCGTAGGCCTTCTTTGGACGAAGTTCATCCCGTTCGTGCATCTTCGTGCTCCCATTTGATCCGTTTGCCTTCTTTGGACCAAGTTCATCTCGTTCGTCCATCTTCGTCCTCCCATTTGATCCGTAGGCCTTCTTTGGACGAAGTTCGTCTCGTTCGTCCATCTACGTCCTCCCCTTTGATCCGTAGGCCTTCTTTGGACGAAGTTCATCTCGTTCGTGCATCTTCGTGCTCCCATTTGATCCGTATGCCTTCTTTGGACGAAGTTCGTCTCGTTCGTCCATCTTCGTCCTCCCATTTGATCCGTAGGCCTTCTTTGGACGAAGTTCGTCTCGTTCGTGCATCTTCGTGCTCCCATTTGATCCGTATGCCTTCTTTGGACGAAGTTCGTCTCGTTCGTCCATCTTCGTCTCGTTCGTCCATCTACGTCCTCCCATTTGATCCGTAGGCCTTCTTTGGACCAAGTTCGTCTCGTTCGTCCATCTTCGTCCTCCCATTTGATCCGTAGGCCTTCTTTGGGCCAAGTTCGTCTCGTTCGTCCATCTTCCTCCTCCCATTTGATCCGTAGGCCTTCTTTGGACGAAGTTCCTCTCGTTCGTCCATCTTCGTCCTCCCATTTGATCCGTAGGCCTTCTTTGGACCAAGTTCATCTCGTTCGTCCATCTTCGTCCTCCCATTTGATCCGTAGGCCTTCTTTGGACGAAGTTCGTCTCGTTCGTCCATCTTCGTCCTCCCATTTGATCCGTAGGCCTTCTTTGGACGAAGTTCGTCTCGTTCGTCCATCTTCGTCCTCCCATTTGATCCGTAGGCCTTCTTTGGACGAATTTCCTCTCGTTCGTGCATCTTCGTGCTCCCATTTGATCCGTATGCCTTCTTTGGACCAAGTTCATCTCGTTCGTCCATCTTCGTCCTCCCATTTGATCCGTAGGCCTTCTTTGGACGAAGTTCGTCTCGTTCGTCCATCTTCGTCCTCCCATTTGATCCGTAGGCCTTCTTTGGACGAAGTTCATCTCGTTCGTGCATCTTCGTGCTCCCATTTGATCCGTATGCCTTCTTTGGACGAAGTTCGTCTCGTTCGTCCATCTTCGTCCTCCCATTTGATCCGTAGGCCTTCTTTGGACGAAGTTCGTCTCGTTCGTGCATCTTCGTGCTCCCATTTGATCCGTATGCCTTCTTTGGACGAAGTTCGTCTCGTTCGTCCATCTTCGTCTCGTTCGTCCATCTACGTCCTCCCATTTGATCCGTAGGCCTTCTTCGGAGGAAGTTCGTCTCGTTCGTCCATCTTCGTCCTCCCATTTGATCCGTAGGCCTTCTTTGGACCAAGTTCGTCTCGTTCGTCCATCTTTGCTTCGTCCTCCCATTTGATCCGTAGGCGTTCTTTGGACGAAGGTCGTCTCGTTCGTGCATCTTCGTGCTCCCATTTGATCCGTAGGCCTTCTTTGGACCAAGTTCGTCTCGTTCGTCCATCTTCGTTCTCCCATTTGATCCGTAGGCCTTCTTTGGACCAAGTTACTCTCGTTCGTCCATCTTCGTCCTCCCATTTGATCCGTATGCCTTCTTTGGACCAAGTTCGTCTCGTTCGTCCATCTTCCTCCTCCCATTTGATCCGTAGGCCTTCTTTGGACGAAGTTCCTCTCGTTCGTCCATCTTCGTCCTCCCATTTGATCCGTAGGCCTTCTTTGGACCAAGTTCATCTCGTTCGTCCATCTTCGTCCTCCCATTTGATCCGTAGGCCTTCTTTGGACGAAGTTCGTCTCGTTCGTCCATCTTCGTCCTCCCATTTGATCCGTAGGCCTTCTTTGGACGAAGTTCGTCTCGTTCGTCCATCTTCGTCCTCCCATTTGATCCGTAGGCCTTCTTTGGACGAAGTTCATCCCGTTCGTGCATCTTCGTGCTCCCATTTGATCCGTTTGCCTTCTTTGGACCAAGTTCATCTCGTTCGTCCATCTTCGTCCTCCCATTTGATCCGTAGGCCTTCTTTGGACGAAGTTCGTCTCGTTCGTCCATCTTCGTCCTCCCCTTTAATCCGTAGGCCTTCTTTGGACGAAGTTCATCTCGTTCGTGCATCTTCGTGCTCCCATTTGATCCGTATGCCTTCTTTGGACGAAGTTCGTCTCGTTCGTCCATCTTCGTCCTCCCATTTGATCCGTAGGCCTTCTTTGGACGAAGTTCGTCTCGTTCGTGCATCTTCGTGCTCCCATTTGATCCGTATGCCTTCTTTGGACGAAGTTCGTCTCGTTCGTCCATCTTCGTCTCGTTCGTCCATCTACGTCCTCCCATTTGATCCGTAGGCCTTCTTTGGACCAAGTTCGTCTCGTTCGTCCATCTTCGTCCTCCCATTTGATCCGTAGGCCTTCTTTGGGCCAAGTTCGTCTCGTTCGTCCATCTTCCTCCTCCCATTTGATCCGTAGGCCTTCTTTGGACGAAGTTCCTCTCGTTCGTCCATCTTCGTCCTCCCATTTGATCCGTAGGCCTTCTTTGGACCAAGTTCATCTCGTTCGTCCATCTTCGTCCTCCCATTTGATCCGTAGGCCTTCTTTGGACGAAGTTCGTCTCGTTCGTCCATCTTCGTCCTCCCATTTGATCCGTAGGCCTTCTTTGGACGAAGTTCGTCTCGTTCGTCCATCTTCGTCCTCCCATTTGATCCGTAGGCCTTCTTTGGACGAATTTCCTCTCGTTCGTGCATCTTCGTGCTCCCATTTGATCCGTATGCCTTCTTTGGACCAAGTTCATCTCGTTCGTCCATCTTCGTCCTCCCATTTGATCCGTAGGCCTTCTTTGGACGAAGTTCGTCTCGTTCGTCCATCTTCGTCCTCCCATTTGATCCGTAGGCCTTCTTTGGACGAAGTTCATCTCGTTCGTGCATCTTCGTGCTCCCATTTGATCCGTATGCCTTCTTTGGACGAAGTTCGTCTCGTTCGTCCATCTTCGTCCTCCCATTTGATCCGTAGGCCTTCTTTGGACGAAGTTCGTCTCGTTCGTGCATCTTCGTGCTCCCATTTGATCCGTATGCCTTCTTTGGACGAAGTTCGTCTCGTTCGTCCATCTTCGTCTCGTTCGTCCATCTACGTCCTCCCATTTGATCCGTAGGCCTTCTTCGGAGGAAGTTCGTCTCGTTCGTCCATCTTCGTCCTCCCATTTGATCCGTAGGCCTTCTTTGGACCAAGTTCGTCTCGTTCGTCCATCTTTGCTTCGTCCTCCCATTTGATCCGTAGGCGTTCTTTGGACGAAGGTCGTCTCGTTCGTGCATCTTCGTGCTCCCATTTGATCCGTAGGCCTTCTTTGGACCAAGTTCGTCTCGTTCGTCCATCTTCGTTCTCCCATTTGATCCGTAGGCCTTCTTTGGACCAAGTTCCTCTCGTTCGTCCATCTTCGTCCTCCCATTTGATCCGTATGCCTTCTTTGGACCAAGTTCATCTCGTTCGTCTATCTTCGTCCTCCCATTTGATCCGTATGCCTTCTTTGGACCAAGTTCGTCTCGTTCGTCCATCTTCGTCCTCCCATTTGATCCGTAGGCCTTCTTTGGACGAAGTTCGTCTCGTTCGTCCATCTTCGTCCTCCCATTTGATCCGTAGGCCTTCTTTGGACCAAGTTCATCTCGTTCGTCCATCTTCGTCCTCCCATTTGATCCGTAGGCCTTCTTTGGACGAAGTTCGTCTCGTTCGTCCATCTTCGTCCTCCCATTTGATCCGTAGGCCTTCTTTGGACGAAGTTCATCTCGTTCGTGCATCTTCGTGCTCCCATTTGATCCGTATGCCTTCTTTGGACGAAGTTCGTCTCGTTCGTCCATCTTCGTCCTCCCATTTAATCCGTAGGCCTTCTTTGGACGAAGTTCGTCTCGTTCGTGCATCTTCGTGCTCCCATTTGATCCGTATGCCTTCTTTGGACGAAGTTCGTCTCGTTCGTCCATCTTCGTCTCGTTCGTCCATCTACGTCCTCCCATTTGATCCGTAGGCCTTCTTCGGAGGAAGTTCGTCTCGTTCGTCCATCTTCGTCCTCCCATTTGATCCGTAGGCCTTCTTTGGACCAAGTTCGTCTCGTTCGTCCATCTTTGCTTCGTCCTCCCATTTGATCCGTAGGCGTTCTTTGGACGAAGGTCGTCTCGTTCGTGCATCTTCGTGCTCCCATTTGATCCGTAGGCCTTCTTTGGACCAAGTTCGTCTCGTTCGTCCATCTTCGTTCTCCCATTTGATCCGTAGGCCTTCTTTGGACCAAGTTCCTCTCGTTCGTCCATCTTCGTCCTCCCATTTGATCCGTATGCCTTCTTTGGACCAAGTTCATCTCGTTCGTCTATCTTCGTCCTCCCATTTGATCCGTATGCCTTCTTTGGACCAAGTTCGTCTCGTTCGTCCATCTTCGTCCTCCCATTTGATCCGTAGGCCTTCTTTGGGCCAAGTTTGTCTCGTTCGTCCATCTTCGTCCTCCCATTTGATCCTTAGGCCTTCTTTGGACGAAGTTCCTCTCGTTCGTCCATCTTCGTCCTCCCATTTGATCCGTAGGCCTTCTTTGGACCAAGTTCATCTTGTTCGTCCATCTTCGTCCTCCCATTTGATCCGTAGGCCTTCTTCGGACCAAGTTCGTCTCGTTCGTCCATCTTTGCTTCGTCCTCCCATTTGATCCGTAGGCCTTCTTTGGACGAAGTTCGTCTCGTTCGTCCATGTTCGTCCTCCCATTTGATCCGTAGGCCTTCTTTGGACGAAGTTCGTCTCGTTCGTCCATCTTCGTCCTCCCATTTGATCCGTAGGCCTTCTTTGGACGAAGTTCCTCTCGTTCGTCCATCTTCGTCCTCCCATTTGATCCTAGGCCTTCTTTGGACCAAGTTCATCTCGTTCGTCCATCTTCGTCCTCCCATTTGATCTGTAGGCCTTCTTTGGACCAAGTTCGTCTCGTTCGTCCATCTTCATCCTCCCATTTAATCCGTATGCCTTCTTTGGACCAAGTTCGTCTCGTTCGTCCATCTTCGTCCTCCCATTTGATCCGTAGGCCTTCTTTGGACCAAGTTCATCTCGTTCGTCCATCTTCGTCCTCCCATTTGATCCGTAGGCCTTCTTTGGACCAAGTTCGTCTCGTTCGTCCATCTTCGTCCTCCCATTTGATCCGTATGCCTTCTTTGGACCAAGTTCGTCTCGTTCGTCCATCTTCGTCCTCCCATTTGATCCGTAGGCCTTCTTTGGACCAAGTTCTTCTCGTTCGTCCATCTTCGTCCTCCCATTTGATCCGTAGGCCTTCTTTGGACCAAGTTCGTCTCGTTCGTCCATCTTCATCCTCCCATTTGATCCGTAGGCCTTCTTTGGACGAAGTTCCTCTCGTTCGTCCATCTTCGTCCTCCCATTTGATCCGTAGGCCTTCTTTGGACCAAGTTCATCTCGTTCGTCCATCTTCGTCCTCCCATTTGATCCGTAGGCCTTCTTTGGACCAAGTTCGTCTCGTTCGTCCATCTTTGCTTCGTCCTCCCATTTGATCCGTAGGCCTTCTTTGGACGAAGTTCGTCTCGTTCGTGCATCTTCGTGCTCCCATTTGATCTGTAGGCCTTCTTCGGACGAAGTTCGTCTCGTTCGTCCATCTTCGTGCTCCCATTTGATCCGTAGGCCTTCTTTGGACCAAGTTCGTCTCGTTCGTCCATCTTCGTGCTCCCATTTGATCCGTAGGCCTTCTTTGGACGAAGTTCCTCTCGTTCGTCCATCTTCGTCCTCCCATTTGATCCGTATGCCTTCTTTGGACCAAGTTCGTCTCGTTCGTCCATCTTCGTCCTCCCATTTGATCCGTAGGCCTTCTTTGGACCAAGTTCGTCTCGTTCGTCCATCTTCGTCCTCCCATTTGATCCTTAGGCCTTCTTTGGACCAAGTTCGTCTCGTTCGTCCATCTTCGTCCTCCCATTTGATCCGTAGGCCTTCTTTGGACCAAGTTCGTCTCGTTCGTCCATCTTCGTCCTCCCATTTGATCCGTAGGCCTTCTTTGGGCCAAGTTATTCTCGTTCGTGCATCTTCGTCCTCCCATTTGATCCGTAGGCCTTCTTTGGACGAAGTTCGTCTCGTTGGTCCATCTTCGTCCTCCCATTTGATCCGTAGGCCTTCTTTGGACGAAGTTCGTCTCGTTCGTCCATCTTCGTCCTCCCATTTGATCCGTAGGCCTTCTGTGGACGAAGTTCGTCTCGTTCGTCCATCTTCGTCCTCCCATTTGATCCTTAGGCCTTCTCTGGACCAAGTTCGTCTCGTTCGTCCATCTTCGTCCTCCCATTTGATCCGTAGGCCTTCTTTGGACGAAGTTCCTCTCGTTCGTCCATCTTCGTCCTCCCATTTGATCCTAGGCCTTCTTTGGACCAAGTTCATCTCGTTCGTCCATCTTCGTCCTCCCATTTGATCCGTAGGCCTTCTTTGGACCAAGTTCGTCTCGTTCGTCCATCTTCGTCCTCCCATTTGATCCGTATGCCTTCTTTGGACCAAGTTCGTCTCGTTCGTCCATCTTCGTCCTCCCATTTGATCCGTAGGCCTTCTTTGGACCAAGTTCTTCTAGTTCGTCCATCTTCGTCCTCCCATTTGATCCGTAGGCCTTCTTTGGACCAAGTTCGTCTCGTTCGTCCATCTTCGTCCTCCCATTTGATCCGTAGGCCTTCTTTGGACGAAGTTCCTCTCGTTCGTCCATCTTCGTCCTCCCATTTGATCCGTAGGCCTTCTTTGGACCAAGTTCATCTCGTTCGTCCATCTTCGTCCTCCCATTTGATCCGTAGGCCTTCTTTGGACCAAGTTCGTCTCGTTCGTCCATCTTTGCTTCGTCCTCCCATTTGATCCGTAGGCCTTCTTCGGACGAAGTTCGTCTCGTTCGTGCATCTTCGTGCTCCCATTTGATCTGTAGGCCTTCTTCGGACGAAGTGCGTCTCGTTCGTCCATCTTCGTGCTCCCATTTGATCCGTAGGCCTTCTTTGGACCAAGTTCGTCTCGTTCGTCCATCTTCGTGCTCCCATTTGATCCGTAGGCCTTCTTTGGACCAAGTTCCTCTCGTTCGTCCATCTTCGTCCTCCCATTTGATCCGTATGCCTTCTTTGGACCAAGTTCGTCTCGTTCGTCCATCTTCGTCCTCCCATTTGATCCGTAGGCCTTCTTTGGACGAAGTTCATCTCGTTCGTGCATCTTCGTGCTCCCATTTGATCCGTATGCCTTCTTTGGACCAAGTTCATCTCGTTCGTCCATCTTCGTCCTCCCATTTGATCCGTAGGCCTTCTTTGGACGAAGTTCGTCTCGTTCGTCCATCTTCGTCCTCCCATTTGATCCGTAGGCCTTCTTTGGACGAAGTTCTTCTCGTTCGTGCATCTTCGTGCTCCCATTTGATCCGTATGCCTTCTTTGGACGAAGTTCGTCTCGTTCGTCCATCTTCGCCCTCCCATTTGATCCGTACGCCTTCTTTGGACGAAGTTCGTCTCGTTCGTGCATCTTCGTGCTCCCATTTGATCCGTATGCCTTCTTTGGACGAAGTTCGTCTCGTTCGTCCATCTTCGTCTCGTTCGTCCATCTACGTCCTCCCATTTGATCCGTAGGCCTTCTTTGGAGGAAGTTCGTCTCGTTCGTCCATCTTCGTCCTCCCATTTGATCCGTAGGCCTTCTTTGGACCAAGTTCGTCTCGTTCGTCCATCTTTGCTTCGTCCTCTCATTTGATCCGTAGGCGTTCTTTGGACGAAGGTCGTCTCGTTCGTGCATCTTCGTGCTCCCATTTGATCCGTAGGCCTTCTTTGGACCAAGTTCGTCTCGTTCGTCCATCTTCGTTCTCCCATTTGATCCGTAGGCCTTCTTTGGACCAAGTTCCTCTCGTTCGTCCATCTTCGTCCTCCCATTTGATCCGTATGCCTTCTTTGGACCAAGTTCATCTCGTTCGTCCATCTTCGTCCTCCCATTTGATCCGTATGCCTTCTTTGGGCCAAGTTCGTCTCGTTCGTCCATCTTCGTCCTCCCATTTGATCCTTAGGCCTTCTTTGGACGAAGTTCCTCTCGTTCGTCCATCTTCGTCCTCCCATTTGATCCGTAGGCCTTCTTTGGACCAAGTTCCTCTCGTTCGTCCATCTTCGTCCTCCCATTTGATCCGTAGGCCTTCTTCGGACCAAGTTCGTCTCGTTCGTCCATCTTTGCTTCGTCCTCCCATTTGATCCGTAGGCCTTCTTTGGACGAAGTTCGTCTCGTTCGTCCATGTTCGTCCTCCCATTTGATCCGTAGGCCTTCTTTGGACGAAGTTCGTCTCGTTCGTCCATCTTCGTCCTCCCATTTGATCCGTAGGCCTTCTTTGGACGAAGTTCCTCTCGTTCGTCCATCTTCGTCCTCCCATTTGATCCTAGGCCTTCTTTGGACCAAGTTCATCTCGTTCGTCCATCTTCGTCCTCCCATTTGATCTGTAGGCCTTCTTTGGACCAAGTTCGTCTCGTTCGTCCATCTTCATCCTCCCATTTGATCCGTATGCCTTCTTTGGACCAAGTTCGTCTCGTTCGTCCATCTTCGTCCTCCCATTTGATCCGTAGGCCTTCTTTGGACCAAGTTCATCTCGTTCGTCCATCTTCGTCCTCCCATTTGATCCGTAGGCCTTCTTTGGACCATGTTCGTCTCGTTCGTCCATCTTCGTCCTCCCATTTGATCCGTATGCCTTCTTTGGACCAAGTTCGTCTCGTTCGTCCATCTTCGTCCTCCCATTTGATCCGTAGGCCTTCTTTGGACCAAGTTCTTCTCGTTCGTCCATCTTCGTCCTCCCATTTGATCCGTAGGCCTTCTTTGGACCAAGTTCGTCTCGTTCGTCCATCTTCATCCTCCCATTTGATCCGTAGGCCTTCTTTGGACGAAGTTCCTCTCGTTCGTCCATCTTCGTCCTCCCATTTGATCCGTAGGCCTTCTTTGGACCAAGTTCATCTCGTTCGTCCATCTTCGTCCTCCCATTTGATCCGTAGGCCTTCTTTGGACCAAGTTCGTCTCGTTCGTCCATCTTTGCTTCGTCCTCCCATTTGATCCGTAGGCCTTCTTTGGACGAAGTTCGTCTCGTTCGTGCATCTTCGTGCTCCCATTTGATCTGTAGGCCTTCTTCGGACGAAGTTCGTCTCGTTCGTCCATCTTCGTGCTCCCATTTGATCCGTAGGCCTTCTTTGGACCAAGTTCGTCTCGTTCGTCCATCTTCGTGCTCCCATTTGATCCGTAGGCCTTCTTTGGACCAAGTTCCTCTCGTTCGTCCATCTTCGTCCTCCCATTTGATCCGTATGCCTTCTTTGGACCAAGTTCGTCTCGTTCGTCCATCTTCGTCCTCCCATTTGATCCGTAGGCCTTCTTTGGACCAAGTTCGTCTCGTTCGTCCATCTTCGTCCTCCCATTTGATCCTTAGGCCTTCTTTGGACCAAGTTCGTCTCGTTCGTCCATCTTCGTCCTCCCATTTGATCCGTAGGCCTTCTTTGGACCAAGTTCGTCTCGTTCGTCCATCTTCGTCCTCCCATTTGATCCGTAGGCCTTCTTTGGGCCAAGTTATTCTCGTTCGTGCATCTTCGTCCTCCCATTTGATCCGTAGGCCTTCTTTGGACGAAGTTCGTCTCGTTGGTCCATCTTCGTCCTCCCATTTGATCCGTAGGCCTTCTTTGGACGAAGTTCGTCTCGTTCGTCCATCTTCGTCCTCCCATTTGATCCGTAGGCCTTCTGTGGACGAAGTTCGTCTCGTTCGTCCATCTTCGTCCTCCCATTTGATCCTTCGGCCTTCTCTGGACCAAGTTCGTCTCGTTCGTCCATCTTCGTCCTCCCATTTGATCCGTAGGCCTTCTTTGGACGAAGTTCCTCTCGTTCGTCCATCTTCGTCCTCCCATTTGATCCTAGGCCTTCTTTGGACCAAGTTCATCTCGTTCGTCCATCTTCGTCCTCCCATTTGATCCGTAGGCCTTCTTTGGACGAAGTTCCTCTCGTTCGTCCATCTTCGTCCTCCCATTTGATCCGTAGGCCTTCTTTGGACCAAGTTCATCTCGTTCGTCCATCTTCGTCCTCCCATTTGATCCGTAGGCCTTCTTTGGACCAAGTTCGTCTCGTTCGTCCATCTTTGCTTCGTCCTCCCATTTGATCCGTAGGCCTTCTTCGGACGAAGTTCGTCTCGTTCGTGCATCTTCGTGCTCCCATTTGATCTGTAGGCCTTCTTCGGACGAAGTGCGTCTCGTTCGTCCATCTTCGTGCTCCCATTTGATCCGTAGGCCTTCTTTGGACCAAGTTCGTCTCGTTCGTCCCATCTTCGTGCTCCCATTTGATCCGTAGGCCTTCTTTGGACCAAGTTCCTCTCGTTCGTCCATCTTCGTCCTCCCATTTGATCCGTATGCCTTCTTTGGACCAAGTTCGTCTCGTTCGTCCATCTTCGTCCTCCCATTTGATCCGTAGGCCTTCTTTGGACGAAGTTCATCTCGTTCGTGCATCTTCGTGCTCCCATTTGATCCGTATGCCTTCTTTGGACCAAGTTCATCTCGTTCGTCCATCTTCGTCCTCCCATTTGATCCGTAGGCCTTCTTTGGACGAAGTTCGTCTCGTTCGTCCATCTTCGTCCTCCCATTTGATCCGTAGGCCTTCTTTGGACGAAGTTCTTCTCGTTCGTGCATCTTCGTGCTCCCATTTGATCCGTATGCCTTCTTTGGACGAAGTTCGTCTCGTTCGTCCATCTTCGCCCTCCCATTTGATCCGTACGCCTTCTTTGGACGAAGTTCGTCTCGTTCGTGCATCTTCGTGCTCCCATTTGATCCGTATGCCTTCTTTGGACGAAGTTCGTCTCGTTCGTCCATCTTCGTCTCGTTCGTCCATCTACGTCCTCCCATTTGATCCGTAGGCCTTCTTTGGAGGAAGTTCGTCTCGTTCGTCCATCTTCGTCCTCCCATTTGATCCGTAGGCCTTCTTTGGACCAAGTTCGTCTCGTTCGTCCATCTTTGCTTCGTCCTCTCATTTGATCCGTAGGCGTTCTTTGGACGAAGGTCGTCTCGTTCGTGCATCTTCGTGCTCCCATTTGATCCGTAGGCCTTCTTTGGACCAAGTTCGTCTCGTTCGTCCATCTTCGTTCTCCCATTTGATCCGTAGGCCTTCTTTGGACCAAGTTCCTCTCGTTCGTCCATCTTCGTCCTCCCATTTGATCCGTAGGCCTTCTTTGGACGAAGTTCGTCTCGTTCGTCCATCTTCGTCCTCCCATTTGATCCGTAGGCCTTCTGTGGACGAAGTTCGTCTCGTTCGTCCATCTTCGTCCTCCCATTTGATCCTTAGGCCTTCTCTGGACCAAGTTCGTCTCGTTCGTCCATCTTCGTCCCTCCCATTTGATCCGTAGGCCTTCTTTGGACGAAGTTCCTCTCGTTCGTCCATCTTCGTCCTCCCATTTGATCCTAGGCCTTCTTTGGACCAAGTTCATCTCGTTCGTCCATCTTCGTCCTCCCATTTGATCCGTAGGCCTTCTTTGGACCAAGTTCGTCTCGTTCGTCCATCTTCGTCCTCCCATTTGATCCGTATGCCTTCTTTGGACCAAGTTCGTCTCGTTCGTCCATCTTCGTCCTCCCATTTGATCCGTAGGCCTTCTTTCGACCAAGTTCTTCTCGTTCGTCCATCTTCGTCCTCCCATTTGATCCGTAGGCCTTCTTTGGACCAAGTTCGTCTCGTTCGTCCATCTTCGTCCTCCCATTTGATCCGTAGGCCTTCTTTGGACGAAGTTCCTCTCGTTCGTCCATCTTCGTCCTCCCATTTGATCCGTAGGCCTTCTTTGGACCAAGTTCATCTCGTTCGTCCATCTTCGTCCTCCCATTTGATCCGTAGGCCTTCTTTGGACCAAGTTCGTCTCGTTCGTCCATCTTTGCTTCGTCCTCCCATTTGATCCGTAGGCCTTCTTCGGACGAAGTTCGTCTCGTTCGTGCATCTTCGTGCTCCCATTTGATCTGTAGGCCTTCTTCGGACGAAGTGCGTCTCGTTCGTCCATCTTCGTGCTCCCATTTGATCCGTAGGCCTTCTTTGGACCAAGTTCGTCTCGTTCGTCCATCTTCGTGCTCCCATTTGATCCGTAGGCCTTCTTTGGACCAAGTTCCTCTCGTTCGTCCATCTTCGTCCTCCCATTTGATCCGTATGCCTTCTTTGGACCAAGTTCGTCTCGTTCGTCCATCTTCGTCCTCCCATTTGATCCGTAGGCCTTCTTTGGACGAAGTTCATCTCGTTCGTGCATCTTCGTGCTCCCATTTGATCCGTATGCCTTCTTTGGACCAAGTTCATCTCGTTCGTCCATCTTCGTCCTCCCATTTGATCCGTAGGCCTTCTTTGGACGAAGTTCGTCTCGTTCGTCCATCTTCGTCCTCCCATTTGATCCGTAGGCCTTCTTTGGACGAAGTTCTTCTCGTTCGTGCATCTTCGTGCTCCCATTTGATCCGTATGCTTCTTTGGACGAAGTTCGTCTCGTTCGTCCATCTTCGCCCTCCCATTTGATCCGTACGCCTTCTTTGGACGAAGTTCGTCTCGTTCGTGCATCTTCGTGCTCCCATTTGATCCGTATGCCTTCTTTGGACGAAGTTCGTCTCGTTCGTCCATCTTCGTCTCGTTCGTCCATCTACGTCCTCCCATTTGATCCGTAGGCCTTCTTTGGAGGAAGTTCGTCTCGTTCGTCCATCTTCGTCCTCCCATTTGATCCGTAGGCCTTCTTTGGACCAAGTTCGTCTCGTTCGTCCATCTTTGCTTCGTCCTCTCATTTGATCCGTAGGCGTTCTTTGGACGAAGGTCGTCTCGTTCGTGCATCTTCGTGCTCCCATTTGATCCGTAGGCCTTCTTTGGACCAAGTTCGTCTCGTTCGTCCAACTTCGTTCTCCCCATTTGATCCGTAGGCCTTCTTTGGACGATGTTCATCTCGTTCGTGCATCTTCGTGCTCCCATTTGATCCGTATGCCTTCTTTGGACCAAGTTCCTCTCGTTCGTCCATCTTCGTCCTCCCATTTGATCCGTATGCCTTCTTTGGACCAAGTTCATCTCGTTCGTCCATCTTCGTCCTCCCATTTGATCCGTATGCCTTCTTTGGGCCAAGTTCGTCTCGTTCGTCCATCTTCGTCCTCCCATTTGATCCTTAGGCCTTCTTTGGACGAAGTTCCTCTCGTTCGTCCATCTTCGTCCTCACCATTTGATCCGTAGGCCTTCTTTGGACCAAGTTCCTCTCGTTCGTCCATCTTCGTCCTCCCATTTGATCCGTATGCCTTCTTTGGACCAAGTTCATCTCGTTCGTCCATCTTCGTCCTCCCATTTGATCCGTATGCCTTCTTTGGACCAAGTTCGTCTCGTTCGTCCATCTTCGTCCTCCCATTTGATCCTTAGGCCTTCTTTGGACGAAGTTCCTCTCGTTCGTCCATCTTCGTCCTCCCATTTGATCCGTAGGCCTTCTTTGGACCAAGTTCATCTCGTTCGTCCATCTTCGTCCTCCCATTTGATCCTTTGGCCTTCTTTGGACCAAGTTCGTCTCGTTCGTCCATCTTCGTCCTCCCATTTGATCCGTAGGCCTTCTTTGGACCAAGTTCGTCTCGTTCGTCCATCTTCGTCCTCCCATTTGATCCGTAGGCCTTCTTTGGGCCAAGTTGTTCTCGTTCGTGCATCTTCGTCCTCCCATTTGATCCGTAGGCCTTCTTTGGACCAAGTTCGTCTCGTTCGTCCATCTTTGCTTCGTCCTCCCATTTGATCCGTAGGCCTTCTTTGGACCAAGTTCGTCTCGTTCGTCCATCTTCGTCCTCCCATTTGATCCGTAGGCCTTCTTTGGACGAAGTTCGTCTCGTTCGTCCATCTTCGTCCTCCCATTTGATCCTTAGGCCTTCTCTGGACCAAGTTCGTCTCGTTCGTCCATCTTCGTCCTCCCATTTGATCCGTAGGCCTTCTTTGGACGAAGTTCCTCTCGTTCGTCCATCTTCGTCCTCCCATTTGATCCTAGGCCTTCTTTGGACCAAGTTCATCTCGTTCGTCCATCTTCGTCCTCCCATTTGATCCGTAGGCCTTCTTTGGACCAAGTTCGTCTCGTTCGTCCATCTTCGTGCTCCCATTTGATCCGTAGGCCTTCTTTGGACCAAGTTCGTCTCGTTCGTCCATCTTCGTCCTCCCATTTGATCTGTAGGCCTTCTTTGGACCAAGTTCTTCTCGTTCGTCCATCTTCGTCCTCCCATTTGATCCGTAGGCCTTCTTTGGACCAAGTTCGTCTCGTTCGTCCATCTTCATCCTCCCATTTGATCCGTAGGCCTTCTTTGGACGAAGTTCCTCTCGTTCGTCCATCTTCGTCCTCCCATTTGATCCGTAGGCCTTCTTTGGACCAAGTTCATCTCGTTCGTCCTTCTTCGTCCTCCCATTTAATCCGTAGGCCTTCTTTGGACCAAGTTCGTCTCGTTCGTCCATCTTTGCTTCGTCCTCCCATTTGATCCGTAGTCCTTCTTTGGACGAAGTTCGTCTCGTTCGTGCATCTTCGTGCTCCCATTTGATCTGTAGGCCTTCTTCGGACGAAGTTCGTCTCGTTCGTCCATCTTCGTGCTCCCATTTGATCCGTAGGCCTTCTTTGGACCAAGTTCGTCTCGTTCGTCCATCTTCATCCTCCCATTTGATCCGTAGGCCTTCTTTGGACGAAGTTCCTCTCGTTCGTCCATCTTCGTCCTCCCATTTGATCCGTAGGCCTTCTTTGGACCAAGTTCATCTCGTTCGTCCTTCTTCGTCCTCCCATTTAATCCGTAGGCCTTCTTTGGACCAAGTTCGTCTCGTTCGTCCATCTTTGCTTCGTCCTCCCATTTGATCCGTAGTCCTTCTTTGGACGAAGTTCGTCTCGTTCGTGCATCTTCGTGCTCCCATTTGATCTGTAGGCCTTCTTCGGACGAAGTTCGTCTCGTTCGTCCATCTTCGTGCTCCCATTTGATCCGTAGGCCTTCTTTGGACCAAGTTCGTCTCGTTCGTCCATCTTCGTGCTCCCATTTGATCCGTAGGCCTTCTTTGGACGAAGTTCCTCTCGTTCGTCCATCTTCGTCCTCCCATTTGATCCGTAGGCCTTCTTTGGACCAAGTTCCTCTCGTTCGTCCATCTTCGTCCTCCCATTTGATCCGTATGCCTTCTTTGGACCAAGTTCATCTCGTTCGTCCATCTTCGTCCTCCCATTTGATCCGTATGCCTTCTTTGGACCAAGTTCGTCTCGTTCGTCCATCTTCGTCCTCCCATTTGATCCTTAGGCCTTCTTTGGACGAAGTTCCTCTCGTTCGTCCATCTTCGTCCTCCCATTTGATCCGTAGGCCTTCTTTGGACCAAGTTCATCTCGTTCGTCCATCTTCGTCCTCCCATTTGATCCTTAGGCCTTCTTTGGACCAAGTTCGTCTCGTTCGTCCATCTTCGTCCTCCCATTTGATCCGTAGGCCTTCTTTGGACCAAGTTCGTCTCGTTCGTCCATCTTCGTCCTCCCATTTGATCCGTAGGCCTTCTTTGGGCCAAGTTGTTCTCGTTCGTGCATCTTCGTCCTCCCATTTGATCCGTAGGCCTTCTTTGGACCAAGTTCGTCTCGTTCGTCCATCTTTGCTTCGTCCTCCCATTTGATCCGTAGGCCTTCTTTGGACCAAGTTCGTCTCGTTCGTCCATCTTCGTCCTCCCATTTGATCCGTAGGCCTTCTTTGGACGAAGTTCGTCTCGTTCGTCCATCTTCGTCCTCCCATTTGATCCTTAGGCCTTCTCTGGACCAAGTTCGTCTCGTTCGTCCATCTTCGTCCTCCCATTTGATCCGTAGGCCTTCTTTGGACGAAGTTCCTCTCGTTCGTCCATCTTCGTCCTCCCATTTGATCCTAGGCCTTCTTTGGACCAAGTTCATCTCGTTCGTCCATCTTCGTCGTCCCATTTGATCCGTAGGCCTTCTTTGGACCAAGTTCGTCTCGTTCGTCCATCTTCGTGCTCCCATTTGATCCGTAGGCCTTCTTTGGACCAAGTTCGTCTCGTTCGTCCATCTTCGTCCTCCCATTTGATCCGTAGGCCTTCTTTGGACCAAGTTCTTCTCGTTCGTCCATCTTCGTCCTCCCATTTGATCCGTAGGCCTTCTTTGGACCAAGTTCGTCTCGTTCGTCCATCTTCATCCTCCCATTTGATCCGTAGGCCTTCTTTGGACGAAGTTCCTCTCGTTCGTCCATCTTCGTCCTCCCATTTGATCCGTAGGCCTTCTTTGGACCAAGTTCATCTCGTTCGTCCTTCTTCTTCCTCCCATTTAATCCGTAGGCCTTCTTTGGACCAAGTTCGTCTCGTTCGTCCATCTTTGCTTCGTCCTCCCATTTGATCCGTAGTCCTTCTTTGGACGAAGTTCGTCTCGTTCGTGCATCTTCGTGCTCCCATTTGATCTGTAGGCCTTCTTCGGACGAAGTTCGTCTCGTTCGTCCATCTTCGTGCTCCCATTTGATCCGTAGGCCTTCTTTGGACCAAGTTCGTCTCGTTCGTCCATCTTCATCCTCCCATTTGATCCGTAGGCCTTCTTTGGACGAAGTTCCTCTCGTTCGTCCATCTTCGTCCTCCCATTTGATCCGTAGGCCTTCTTTGGACCAAGTTCATCTCGTTCGTCCTTCTTCGTCCTCCCATTTAATCCGTAGGCCTTCTTTGGACCAAGTTCGTCTCGTTCGTCCATCTTTGCTTCGTCCTCCCATTTGATCCGTAGTCCTTCTTTGGACGAAGTTCGTCTCGTTCGTGCATCTTCGTGCTCCCATTTGATCTGTAGGCCTTCTTCGGACGAAGTT
Organism: Glycyrrhiza uralensis; assembly: GCA_030159175.1. Classification (NCBI taxonomy): domain Eukaryota; kingdom Viridiplantae; phylum Streptophyta; class Magnoliopsida; order Fabales; family Fabaceae; genus Glycyrrhiza; species Glycyrrhiza uralensis. The sequence continues at coordinate 445,559 of BRZY01000016.1, read as the reverse complement.
CGTCTCGTTCGTCCATCTTCGTGCTCCCATTTGATCCGTAGGCCTTCTTTGGACCAAGTTCGTCTCGTTCGTCCATCTTCGTGCTCCCATTTGATCCGTAGGCCTTCTTTGGACCAAGTTCCTCTCGTTCGTCCATCTTCGTCCTCCCATTTGATCCGTATGCCTTCTTTGGACCAAGTTCGTCTCGTTCGTCCATCTTCGTCCTCCCATTTGATCCGTAGGCCTTCTTTGGACGAAGTTCATCTCGTTCGTGCATCTTCGTGCTCCCATTTGATCCGTATGCCTTCTTTGGACCAAGTTCATCTCGTTCGTCCATCTTCGTCCTCCCATTTGATCCGTAGGCCTTCTTTGGACGAAGTTCTTCTCGTTCGTGCATCTTCGTGCTCCCATTTGATCCGTATGCCTTCTTTGGACGAAGTTCGTCTCGTTCGTCCATCTTCGTCCTCCCATTTGATCCGTAGGCCTTCTTTGGACGAAGTTCGTCTCGTTCGTGCATCTTCGTGCTCCCATTTGATCCGTATGCCTTCTTTGGACGAAGTTCGTCTCGTTCGTCCATCTACGTCCTCCCATTTGATCCGTAGGCCTTCTTTGGAGGAAGTTCGTCTCGTTCGTCCATCTTCGTCCTCCCATTTGATCCGTAGGCCTTCTTTGGACCAAGTTCGTCTCGTTCGTCCATCTTTGCTTCGTCCTCCCATTTGATCCGTAGGCGTTCTTTGGACGAAGGTCGTCTCGTTCGTGCATCTTCGTGCTCCCATTTGATCCGTAGGCCTTCTTTGGACCAAGTTCGTCTCGTTCGTCCATCTTCGTTCTCCCATTTGATCCTAGGCCTTCTTTGGACCAAGTTCATCTCGTTCGTCCATCTTCGTCCTCCCATTTGATCCGTAGGCCTTCTTTGGACCAAGTTCGTCTCGTTCGTCCATCTTCGTGCTCCCATTTGATCCGTAGGCCTTCTTTGGACCAAGTTCGTCTCGTTCGTCCATCTTCGTCCTCCCATTTGATCCGTAGGCCTTCTTTGGACCAAGTTCTTCTCGTTCGTCCATCTTCGTCCTCCCATTTGATCCGTAGGCCTTCTTTGGACCAAGTTCGTCTCGTTCGTCCATCTTCATCCTCCCATTTGATCCGTAGGCCTTCTTTGGACGAAGTTCCTCTCGTTCGTCCATCTTCGTCCTCCCATTTGATCCGTAGGCCTTCTTTGGACCAAGTTCATCTCGTTCGTCCTTCTTCGTCCTCCCATTTAATCCGTAGGCCTTCTTTGGACCAAGTTCGTCTCGTTCGTCCATCTTTGCTTCGTCCTCCCATTTGATCCGTAGTCCTTCTTTGGACGAAGTTCGTCTCGTTCGTGCATCTTCGTGCTCCCATTTGATCTGTAGGCCTTCTTCGGACGAAGTTCGTCTCGTTCGTCCATCTTCGTGCTCCCATTTGATCCGTAGGCCTTCTTTGGACCAAGTTCGTCTCGTTCGTCCATCTTCTTCCTCCCATTTGATCCGTAGGCCTTCTTTGGACGAAGTTCCTCTCGTTCGTCCATCTTCGTCCTCCCATTTGATCCGTAGGCCTTCTTTGGACCAAGTTCATCTCGTTCGTCCTTCTTCGTCCTCCCATTTAATCCGTAGGCCTTCTTTGGACCAAGTTCGTCTCGTTCGTCCATCTTTGCTTCGTCCTCCCATTTGATCCGTAGTCCTTCTTTGGACGAAGTTCGTCTCGTTCGTGCATCTTCGTGCTCCCATTTGATCTGTAGGCCTTCTTCGGACGAAGTTCGTCTCGTTCGTCCATCTTCGTGCTCCCATTTGATCCGTAGGCCTTCTTTGGACCAAGTTCGTCTCGTTCGTCCATCTTCGTGCTCCCATTTGATCCGTAGGCCTTCTTTGGACGAAGTTCCTCTCGTTCGTCCATCTTCGTCCTCCCATTTGATCCGTAGGCCTTCTTTGGACCAAGTTCCTCTCGTTCGTCCATCTTCGTCCTCCCATTTGATCCGTATGCCTTCTTTGGACCAAGTTCATCTCGTTCGTCCATCTTCGTCCTCCCATTTGATCCGTATGCCTTCTTTGGACCAAGTTCGTCTCGTTCGTCCATCTTCGTCCTCCCATTTGATCCTTAGGCCTTCTTTGGACGAAGTTCCTCTCGTTCGTCCATCTTCGTCCTCCCATTTGATCCGTAGGCCTTCTTTGGACCAAGTTCATCTCGTTCGTCCATCTTCGTCCTCCCATTTGATCCTTAGGCCTTCTTTGGACCAAGTTCGTCTCGTTCGTCCATCTTCGTCCTCCCATTTGATCCGTAGGCCTTCTTTGGACCAAGTTCGTCTCGTTCGTCCATCTTCGTCCTCCCATTTGATCCGTAGGCCTTCTTTGGGCCAAGTTGTTCTCGTTCGTGCATCTTCGTCCTCCCATTTGATCCGTAGGCCTTCTTTGGACCAAGTTCGTCTCGTTCGTCCATCTTTGCTTCGTCCTCCCATTTGATCCGTAGGCCTTCTTTGGACCAAGTTCGTCTCGTTCGTCCATCTTCGTCCTCCCATTTGATCCGTAGGCCTTCTTTGGACGAAGTTCGTCTCGTTCGTCCATCTTCGTCCTCCCATTTGATCCTTAGGCCTTCTCTGGACCAAGTTCGTCTCGTTCGTCCATCTTCGTCCTCCCATTTGATCCGTAGGCCTTCTTTGGACGAAGTTCCTCTCGTTCGTCCATCTTCGTCCTCCCATTTGATCCTAGGCCTTCTTTGGACCAAGTTCATCTCGTTCGTCCATCTTCGTCCTCCCATTTGATCCGTAGGCCTTCTTTGGACCAAGTTCGTCTCGTTCGTCCATCTTCGTGCTCCCATTTGATCCGTAGGCCTTCTTTGGACCAAGTTCGTCTCGTTCGTCCATCTTCGTCCTCCCATTTGATCCGTAGGCCTTCTTTGGACCAAGTTCTTCTCGTTCGTCCATCTTCGTCCTCCCATTTGATCCGTAGGCCTTCTTTGGACCAAGTTCGTCTCGTTCGTCCATCTTCATCCTCCCATTTGATCCGTAGGCCTTCTTTGGACGAAGTTCCTCTCGTTCGTCCATCTTCGTCCTCCCATTTGATCCGTAGGCCTTCTTTGGACCAAGTTCATCTCGTTCGTCCTTCTTCGTCCTCCCATTTAATCCGTAGGCCTTCTTTGGACCAAGTTCGTCTCGTTCGTCCATCTTTGCTTCGTCCTCCCATTTGATCCGTAGTCCTTCTTTGGACGAAGTTCGTCTCGTTCGTGCATCTTCGTGCTCCCATTTGATCTGTAGGCCTTCTTCGGACGAAGTTCGTCTCGTTCGTCCATCTTCGTGCTCCCATTTGATCCGTAGGCCTTCTTTGGACCAAGTTCGTCTCGTTCGTCCATCTTCATCCTCCCATTTGATCCGTAGGCCTTCTTTGGACGAAGTTCCTCTCGTTCGTCCATCTTCGTCCTCCCATTTGATCCGTAGGCCTTCTTTGGACCAAGTTCATCTCGTTCGTCCTTCTTCGTCCTCCCATTTAATCCGTAGGCCTTCTTTGGACCAAGTTCGTCTCGTTCGTCCATCTTTGCTTCGTCCTCCCATTTGATCCGTAGTCCTTCTTTGGACGAAGTTCGTCTCGTTCGTGCATCTTCGTGCTCCCATTTGATCTGTAGGCCTTCTTCGGACGAAGTTCGTCTCGTTCGTCCATCTTCGTGCTCCCATTTGATCCGTAGGCCTTCTTTGGACCAAGTTCGTCTCGTTCGTCCATCTTCGTGCTCCCATTTGATCCGTAGGCCTTCTTTGGACCAAGTTCCTCTCGTTCGTCCATCTTCGTCCTCCCATTTGATCCGTATGCCTTCTTTGGACCAAGTTCGTCTCGTTCGTCCATCTTCGTCCTCCCATTTGATCCGTAGGCCTTCTTTGGACGAAGTTCATCTCGTTCGTGCATCTTCGTGCTCCCATTTGATCCGTATGCCTTCTTTGGACCAAGTTCATCTCGTTCGTCCATCTTCGTCCTCCCATTTGATCCGTAGGCCTTCTTTGGACGAAGTTCTTCTCGTTCGTGCATCTTCGTGCTCCCATTTGATCCGTATGCCTTCTTTGGACGAAGTTCGTCTCGTTCGTCCATCTTCGTCCTCCCATTTGATCCGTAGGCCTTCTTTGGACGAAGTTCGTCTCGTTCGTGCATCTTCGTGCTCCCATTTGATCCGTATGCCTTCTTTGGACGAAGTTCGTCTCGTTCGTCCATCTACGTCCTCCCATTTGATCCGTTGGCCTTCTTTGGAGGAAGTTCGTCTCGTTCGTCCATCTTCGTCCTCCCATTTGATCCGTAGGCCTTCTTTGGACCAAGTTCGTCTCGTTCGTCCATCTTTGCTTCGTCCTCCCATTTGATCCGTAGGCGTTCTTTGGACGAAGGTCGTCTCGTTCGTGCATCTTCGTGCTCCCATTTGATCCGTAGGCCTTCTTTGGACCAAGTTCGTCTCGTTCGTCCATCTTCGTTCTCCCATTTGATCCGTAGGCCTTCTTTGGACCAAGTTCCTCTCGTTCGTCCATCTTCGTCCTCCCATTTGATCCGTAGGCCTTCTGTGGACGAAGTTCGTCTCGTTCGTCCATCTTCGTCCTCCCATTTGATCCGTATGCCTTCTTTGGACCAAGTTCGTCTCGTTCGTCCATCTTCGTCCTCCCATTTGATCCTTAGGCCTTCTTTGGACGAAGTTCCTCTCGTTCGTCCATCTTCGTCCTCCCATTTGATCCGTAGGCCTTCTTTGGACCAAGTTCATCTCGTTCGTCCATCTTCGTCCTCCCATTTGATCCTTAGGCCTTCTTTGGACCAAGTTCGTCTCGTTCGTCCATCTTCGTCCTCCCATTTGATCCGTAGGCCTTCTTTGGACCAAGTTCGTCTCGTTCGTCCATCTTCGTCCTCCCATTTGATCCGTAGGCCTTCTTTGGGCCAAGTTGTTCTCGTTCGTGCATCTTCGTCCTCCCATTTGATCCGTAGGCCTTCTTTGGACCAAGTTCGTCTCGTTCCTCCATCTTTGCTTCGTCCTCCCATTTGATCCGTAGGCCTTCTTTGGACGAAGTTCGTCTCGTTCGTCCATCTTCGTCCTCCCATTTGATCCGTAGGCCTTCTTTGGACGAAGTTCGTCTCGTTCGTCCATCTTCGTCCTCCCATTTGATCCGTAGGCCTTCTGTGGACGAAGTTCGTCTCGTTCGTCCATCTTCGTCCTCCCATTTGATCCTTAGGCCTTCTCTGGACCAAGTTCGTCTCGTTCGTCCATCTTCGTCCTCCCATTTGATCCTAGGCCTTCTTTGGACCAAGTTCATCTCGTTCGTCCATCTTCGTCCTCCCATTTGATCCGTAGGCCTTCTTTGGACCAAGTTCGTCTCGTTCGTCCATCTTCGTGCTCCCATTTGATCCGTAGGCCTTCTTTGGACCAAGTTCGTCTCGTTCGTCCATCTTCGTCCTCCCATTTGATACGTAGGCCTTCTTTGGACCAAGTTCTTCTCGTTCGTCCATCTTCGTCCTCCCATTTGATCCGTAGGCCTTCTTTGGACCAAGTTCGTCTCGTTCGTCCATCTTCATCCTCCCATTTGATCGGTAGGCCTTCTTTGGACGAAGTTCCTCTCGTTCGTCCATCTTCGTCCTCCCATTTGATCCGTAGGCCTTCTTTGGACCAAGTTCATCTCGTTCGTCCTTCTTCGTCCTCCCATTTAATCCGTAGGCCTTCTTTGGACCAAGTTCGTCTCGTTCGTCCATCTTTGCTTCGTCCTCCCATTTGATCCGTAGTCCTTCTTTGGACGAAGTTCGTCTCGTTCGTGCATCTTCGTGCTCCCATTTGATCTGTAGGCCTTCTTCGGACGAAGTTCGTCTCGTTCGTCCATCTTCGTGCTCCCATTTGATCCGTAGGCCTTCTTTGGACCAAGTTCGTCTCGTTCGTCCATCTTCGTGCTCCCATTTGATCCGTAGGCCTTCTTTGGACCAAGTTCCTCTCGTTCGTCCATCTTCGTCCTCCCATTTGATCCGTATGCCTTCTTTGGACCAAGTTCGTCTCGTTCGTCCATCTTCGTCCTCCCATTTGATCCGTAGGCCTTCTTTGGACGAAGTTCATCTCGTTCGTGCATCATCGTGCTCCCATTTGATCCGTATGCCTTCTTTGGACCAAGTTCATCTCGTTCGTCCATCTTCGTCCTCCCATTTGATCCGTAGGCCTTCTTTGGACGAAGTTCTTCTCGTTCGTGCATCTTCGTGCTCCCATTTGATCCGTATGCCTTCTTTGGACGAAGTTCATCTCGTTCGTCCATCTTCGTCCTCCCATTTGATCCGTAGGCCTTCTTTGGACGAAGTTCGTCTCGTTCGTGCATCTTCGTGCTCCCATTTGATCCGTATGCCTTCTTTGGACGAAGTTCGTCTCGTTCGTCCATCTACGTCCTCCCATTTGATCCGTAGGCCTTCTTTGGAGGAAGTTCGTCTCGTTCGTCCATCTTCGTCCTCCCATTTGATCCGTAGGCCTTCTTTGGACCAAGTTCGTCTCGTTCGTCCACCTTTGCTTCGTCCTCCCATTTGATCCGTAGGCGTTCTTTGGACGAAGGTCGTCTCGTTCGTGCATCTTCGTGCTCCCATTTGATCCGTAGGCCTTCTTTGGACCAAGTTCGTCTCGTTCGTCCATCTTCGTTCTCCCATTTGATCCGTAGGCCTTCTTTGGACGAAGTTCCTCTCGTTCGTCCATCTTCGTCCTCCCATTTGATCCTAGGCCTTCTTTGGACCAAGTTCATCTCGTTCGTCCATCTTCGTCCTCCCATTTGATCCGTAGGCCTTCTTTGGACCAAGTTCGTCTCGTTCGTCCATCTTCGTCCTCCCATTTGATCCGTATGCCTTCTTTGGACCAAGTTCGTCTCGTTCGTCCATCTTCATCCTCCCATTTGATCCGTAGGCCTTCTTTGGACCAAGTTCGTCTCGTTCGTCCATCTTCATCCTCCCATTTGATCCGTAGGCCTTCTTTGGACGAAGTTCCTCTCGTTCGTCCATCTTCGTCCTCCCATTTGATCCGTAGGCCTTCTTTGGACCAAGTTCGTCTCGTTCGTCCATCTTTGCTTCGTCCTCCCATTTGATCCGTAGGCCTTCTTTGGACGAAGTTCGTCTCGTTCGTGCATCTTCTTGCTCCCATTTGATCCGTATGCCTTCTTTGGACGAAGTTCGTCTCGTTCGTCCATCTTCGTCCTCCCATTTGATCCTAGGCCTTCTTTGGACCAAGTTCCTCTCGTTCGTCCATCTTCGTCCTCCCATTTGATCCGTATGCCTTCTTTGGACCAAGTTCATCTCGTTCGTCCATCTTCGTCCTCCCATTTGATCCGTATGCCTTCTTTCGACCAAGTTCGTCTCGTTCGTCCATCTTCGTCCTCCCATTTGATCCTTAGGCCTTCTTTGGACGAAGTTCCTCTCGTTCGTCCATCTTCGTCCTCCCATTTGATCCGTAGGCCTTCTTTGGACCAACTTCATCTCGTTCGTCCATCTTCGTCCTCCCATTTGATCCGTAGGCCTTCTTCGGACCAAGTTCGTCTCGTTCGTCCATCTTTGCTTCGTCCTCCCATTTGATCCGTAGGCCTTCTTTGGACGAAGTTCGTCTCGTTCGTGCATCTTCGTCCTCCCATTTGATCCGTAGGCCTTCTTTGGACCAAGTTCGTCTCGTTCGTCCATCTTCGTGCTCCCATTTGATCCGTAGGCCTTCTTTGGACCAAGTTCCTCTCGTTCGTCCATCTTCGTCCTCCCATTTGATCCGTATGCCTTCTTTGGACCAAGTTCGTCTCGTTCGTCCATCTTCGTCCTCCCATTTGATCCGTAGGCCTTCTTTGGACCAAGTTCGTCTCGTTCGTCCATCTTCGTCCTCCCATTTGATCCTTAGGCCTTCTTTGGACCAAGTTCGTCTCGTTCGTCCATCTTCGTCCTCCCATTTGATCCGTAGGCCTTCTTTGGACCAAGTTCGTCTCGTTCGTCCATCTTCGTCCTCCCATTTGATCCGTAGGCCTTCTTTGGACGAAGTTCCTCTCGTTCGTCCATCTTCGTCCTCCCATTTGATCCTAGGCCTTCTTTGGACCAAGTTCATCTCGTTCGTCCATCTTCGTCCTCCCATTTGATCCGTAGGCCTTCTTTGGACCAAGTTCGTCTCGTTCGTCCATCTTCGTCCTCCCATTTGATCCGTATGCCTTCTTTGGACCAAGTTCGTCTCGTTCGTCCATCTTCGTCCTCCCATTTGATCCGTAGGCCTTCTTTGGACCAAGTTCATCTCGTTCGTCCATCTTCGTCCTCCCATTTGATCCGTAGGCCTTCTTTGGACCAAGTTCGTCTCGTTCGTCCATCTTCATCCTCCCATTTGATCCGTAGGCCTTCTTTGGACGAAGTTCCTCTCGTTCGTCCATCTTCGTCCTCCCATTTGATCCGTAGGCCTTCTTTGGACCAAGTTCATCTCGTTCGTCCATCTTCGTCCTCCCATTTATTCCGTAGGCCTTCTTTGGACCAAGTTTGTCTCGTTCGTCCATCTTTGCTTCGTCCTCCCATTTGATCCGTAGGCCTTCTTTGGACGAAGTTCGTCTCGTTCGTGCATCTTCTTGCTCCCATTTGATCCGTATGCCTTCTTTGGACGAAGTTCGTCTCGTTCGTCCATCTTCGTCCTCCCATTTGATCCTAGGCCTTCTTTGGACCAAGTTCATCTCGTTCGTCCATCTTCGTCCTCCCATTTGATCCGTAGGCCTTCTTTAAACCAAGTTCGTCTCGTTCGTCCATCTTCGTCCTCCCATTTGATCCGTATGCCTTCTTTGGACCAAGTTCGTCTCGTTCGTCCATCTTCGTCCTCCCATTTGATCCGTAGGCCTTCTTTGGACGAAGTTCATCTCGTTCGTGCATCTTCATGCTCCCATTTGATCCGTATGCCTTCTTTGGACCAAGTTCATCTCGTTCGTCCATCTTCGTCCTCCCATTTGATCCGTAGGCCTTCTTTGGACGAAGTTCGTCTCCTTCGTCCATCTTCGTCCTCCCATTTGATCCGTAGGCCTTCTTTGGACGAAGTTCTTCTCGTTCGTGCATCTTCGTGCTCCCATTTGATCCGTATGCCTTCTTTGGACCAAGTTCGTCTCGTTCGTCCATCTTCGTCCTCCCATTTGATCCGTAGGCCTTCTTTGGACGAAGTTCGTCTCGTTCGTGCATCTTCGTGCTCCCATTTGATCCGTAGGCCTTCTTTGGACGAAGTTCGTCTCGTTCGTCCATCTTCGTCTCGTTCGTCCATCTACGTCCTCCCATTTGATCCGTAGGCCTTCTTTGGAGGAAGTTCGTCTCGTTCGTCCATCTTCGTCCTCCCATTTGATCCGTAGGCCTTCTTTGGACCAAGTTCGTCTCGTTCGTCCATCTTTGCTTCGTCCTCCCATTTGATCCGTAGGCGTTCTTTGGACGAAGGTCGTCTCGTTCGTGCATCTTCGTGCTCCCATTTGATCCGTAGGCCTTCTTTGGACCAAGTTCGTCTCGTTCGTCCATCTTCGTTCTCCCATTTGATCCGTAGGCCTTCTTTGGACCAAGTTCCTCTCGTTCGTCCATCTTCGTCCTCCCATTTGATCCGTATGCCTTCTTTGGACCAAGTTCGTCTCGTTCGTCCATCTTCGTCCTCCCATTTGATCCGTATGCCTTCTTTGGACCAAGTTCGTCTCGTTCGTCCATCTTCGTCCTCCCATTTGATCCTTAGGCCTTCTTTGGACGAAGTTCCTCTCATTCGTCCATCTTCGTCCTCCCATTTGATCCGTAGGCCTTCTTTGGACCAAGTTCATCTCGTTCGTCCATCTTCGTCCTCCCATTTGATCCGTAGGCCTTCTTCGGACCAAGTTCGTCTCGTTCGTCCATCTTTGCTTCGTCCTCCCATTTGATCCGTAGGCCTTCTTTGGACCAAGTTCGTCTCGTTCGTCCATCTTCGTCCTCCCATTTGATCCGTAGGCCTTCTTTGGACGAAGTTCATCTCGTTCGTCCATCTTCGTCCTCCCATTTGATCCTAGGCCTTCTTTGGACCAAGTTCATCTCGTTCGTCCATCTTCGTCCTCCCATTTGATCCGTAGGCCTTCTTTGGACCAAGTTCGTCTCGTTCGTCCATCTTCGTCCTCCCATTTGATCCTTAGGCCTTCTTTGGACGAAGTTCGTCTCGTTCGTGCATCTTCGTCCTCCCACCAAGTTCGTCTCGTTCGTCCATCTTCGTCCTCCCATTTGATCCGTATGCCTTCTTTGGACCAAGTTCGTCTCGTTCGTCCATCTTCGTCCTCCCATTTGATCCGTAGGCCTTCTTTGGACCAAGTTCATCTCGTTCGTCCATCTTCGTCCTCCCATTTGATCCGTAGGCCTTCTTTGGACCAAGTTCGTCTCGTTCGTCCATCTTCATCCTCCCATTTGATCCGTAGGCCTTCTTTGGACGAAGTTCCTCTCGTTCGTCCATCTTCGTCCTCCCATTTGATCCGTAGGCCTTCTTTGGACCAAGTTCATCTCGTTCGTCCATCTTCGTCCTCCCATTTGATCCGTAGGCCTTCTTTGGACCAAGTTCGTCTCGTTCGTCCATCTTTGCTTCGTCCTCCCATCTGATCCGTAGGCCTTCTTTGGACGAAGTTCGTCTCGTTCGTGCATCTTCGTGCTCCCATTTGATCTGTAGGCCTTCTTCGGACGAAGTTCGTCTCGTTCGTCCATCTTCGTGCTCCCATTTGATCCGTAGGCATTCTTTGGACCAAGTTCGTCTCGTTCGTCCATCTTCGTGCTCCCATTTGATCCGTAGGCCTTCTTTGGACCAAGTTCCTCTCGTTCGTCCATCTTCGTCCTCCCATTTGATCCGTATGCCTTCTTTGGACCAAGTTCGTCTCGTTCGTCCATCTTCGTCCTCCCATTTGATCCGTAGGCCTTCTTTGGACCAAGTTCGTCTCGTTCGTCCATCTTCGTCCTCCCATTTGATCCTTAGGCCTTCTTTGGACCAAGTTCGTCTCGTTCGTCCATCTTCGTCCTCCCATTTGATCCGTAGGCCTTCTTTGGACCAAGTTCGTCTCGTTCGTCCATCTTCGTCCTCCCATTTGATCCTTAGGCCTTCTTTGGACGAAGTTCCTCTCATTCGTCCATCTTCGTCCTCCCATTTGATCCGTAGGCCTTCTTTGGACCAAGTTCATCTCGTTCGTCCATCTTCGTCCTCCCATTTGATCCGTAGGCCTTCTTTGGACCAAGTTCGTCTCGTTCGTCCATCTTTGCTTCGTCCTCCCATTTGATCCGTAGGCCTTCTTTGGACGAAGGTCGTCTCGTTCGTGCATCTTCGTGCTCCCATTTGATCCGTAGGCCTTCTTTGGACCAAGTTCGTCTCGTTCGTCCATCTTCGTTCTCCCATTTGATCCGTAGGCCTTCTTTGGACCAAGTTCCTCTCGTTCGTCCATCTTCGTCCTCCCATTTGATCCGTATGCCTTCTTTGGACCAAGTTCGTCTCGTTCGTCCATCTTCGTCCTCCCATTTGATCCGTATGCCTTCTTTGGACCAAGTTCGTCTCGTTCGTCCATCTTCGTCCTCCCATTTGATCCTTAGGCCTTCTTTGGACGAAGTTCCTCTCATTCGTCCATCTTCGTCCTCCCATTTGATCCGTAGGCCTTCTTTGGACCAAGTTCATCTCGTTCGTCCATCTTCGTCCTCCCATTTGATCCGTAGGCCTTCTTCGGACCAAGTTCGTCTCGTTCGTCCATCTTTGCTTCGTCCTCCCATTTGATCCGTAGGCCTTCTTTGGACCAAGTTCGTCTCGTTCGTCCATCTTCGTCCTCCCATTTGATCCGTAGGCCTTCTTTGGACGAAGTTCATCTCGTTCGTCCATCTTCGTCCTCCCATTTGATCCTAGGCCTTCTTTGGACCAAGTTCATCTCGTTCGTCCATCTTCGTCCTCCCATTTGATCCGTAGGCCTTCTTTGGACCAAGTTCGTCTCGTTCGTCCATCTTCGTCCTCCCATTTGATCCTTAGGCCTTCTTTGGACGAAGTTCGTCTCGTTCGTCCATCTTCGTCCTCCCACCAAGTTCGTCTCGTTCGTCCATCTTCGTCCTCCCATTTGATCCGTATGCCTTCTTTGGACCAAGTTCGTCTCGTTCGTCCATCTTCGTCCTCCCACTTGATCCGTAGGCCTTCTTTGGACCAAGTTCATCTCGTTCGTCCATCTTCGTCCTCCCATTTGATCCGTAGGCCTTCTTTGGACCAAGTTCGTCTCGTTCGTCCATCTTCATCCTCCCATTTGATCCGTAGGCCTTCTTTGGACGAAGTTCCTCTCGTTCGTCCATCTTCGTCCTCCCATTTGATCCGTAGGCCTTCTTTGGACCAAGTTCATCTCGTTCGTCCATCTTCGTCCTCCCATTTGATCCGTAGGCCTTCTTTGGACCAAGTTCGTCTCGTTCGTCCATCTTTGCTTCATCCTCCCATTTGATCCGTAGGCCTTCTTTGGACGAAGTTCGTCTCGTTCGTGCATCTTCGTGCTCCCATTTGATCTGTAGGCCTTCTTCGGACGAAGTTCGTCTCGTTCGTCCATCTTCGTGCTCCCATTTGATCCGTAGGCATTCTTTGGACCAAGTTCGTCTCGTTCGTCCATCTTCGTGCTCCCATTTGATCCGTAGGCCTTCTTTGGACCAAGTTCCTCTCGTTCGTCCATCTTCGTCCTCCCATTTGATCCGTATGCCTTCTTTGGACCAAGTTCGTCTCGTTCGTCCATCTTCGTCCTCCCATTTGATCCGTAGGCCTTCTTTGGACCAAGTTCGTCTCGTTCGTCCATCTTCGTCCTCCCATTTGATCCTTAGGCCTTCTTTGGACCAAGTTCGTCTCGTTCGTCCATCTTCGTCCTCCCATTTGATCCGTAGGCCTTCTTTGGACCAAGTTCGTCTCGTTCGTCCATCTTCGTCCTCCCATTTGATCCGTAGGCCTTCTTTGGGCCAAGTTATTCTCGTTCGTGCATCTTCGTCCTCCCATTTGATCCGTAGGCCTTCTTTGGACCAAGTTCGTCTCGTTCGTCCATCTTTGCTTCGTCCTCCCATTTGATCCGTAGGCCTTCTTTGGACGAAGTTCGTCTCGTTCGTCCATCTTCGTCCTCCCATTTGATCCGTAGGCCTTCTTTGGACGAAGTTCGTCTCGTTCGTCCATCTTCGTCCTCCCATTTGATCCGTAGGCCTTCTGTGGACGAAGTTCGTCTCGTTCGTCCATCTTCGTCCTCCCATTTGATCCTTAGGCCTTCTCTGGACCAAGTTCGTCTCGTTCGTCCATCTTCGTCCTCCCATTTGATCCATAGGCCTTCTTTGGACGAAGTTCCTCTCGTTCGTCCATCTTCGTCCTCCCATTTGATCCTAGGCCTTCTTTGGACCAAGTTCATCTCGTTCGTCCATCTTCGTCCTCCCATTTGATCCGTAGGCCTTCTTTGGACCAAGTTCGTCTCGTTCGTCCATCTTCGTCCTCCCATTTGATCCGTATGCCTTCTTTGGACCAAGTTCGTCTCGTTCGTCCATCTTCGTCCTCCCATTTGATCCGTAGGCCTTCTTTGGACCAAGTTGTTCTCGTTCGTCCATCTTCGTCCTCCCATTTGATCCGTAGGCCTTCTTTGGACCAAGTTCGTCTCGTTCGTCCATCTTCATCCTCCCATTTGATCCGTAGGCCTTCTTTGGACGAAGTTCCTCTCGTTCGTCCATCTTCGTCCTCCCATTTGATCCGTAGGCCTTCTTTGGACCAAGTTCATCTCGTTCGTCCATCTTCGTCCTCCCATCTGATCCGTAGGCTTTCTTTGGACCAAGTTCGTCTCGTTCGTCCATCTTTGCTTCGTCCTCCCATTTGATCCGTAGGCCTTCTTTGGACGAAGTTCGTCTCGTTCGTGCATCTTCGTGCTCCCATTTGATCTGTAGGCCTTCTTCGGACGAAGTTCGTCTCGTTCGTCCATCTTCGTGCTCCCATTTGATCCGTAGGCCTTCTTTGGACCAAGTTCGTCTCGTTCGTCCATCTTCGTGCTCCCATTTGATCCGTAGGCCTTCTTTGGACCAAGTTCTTCTCGTTCGTCCATCTTCGTCCTCCCATTTGATCCGTATGCCTTCTTTGGACCAAGTTCGTCTCGTTCGTCCATCTTCGTCCTCCCATTTGATCCGTAGGCCTTCTTTGGAAAAAGTTCGTCTCGTTCGTCCATCTTCGTCCTCCCATTTGATCCTTAGGCCTTCTTTGGACCAAGTTCGTCTCGTTCGTCCATCTTCGTCCTCCCATTTGATCCGTAGGCCTTCTTTGGACCAAGTTCGTCTCGTTCGTCCATCTTCGTCCTCCCATTTGATCCGTAGGCCTTCTTTGGGCCAAGTTATTCTCGTTCGTCCATCTTCGTCCTCCCATTTGATCCGTTCGTCCATCTTCGTCCTCCCATTTGATCCGTAGGCCTTCTTTGGACCAAGTTCGTCTCGTTCGTCCATCTTCGTCCTCCCATTTGATCCGTATGCCTTCTTTGGACCAAGTTCGTCTCGTTCGTCCATCTTCGTCCTCCCATTTGATCCGTAGGCCTTCTTTGGACCAAGTTCTTCTCGTTCGTCCATCTTCGTCCTCCCATTTGATCCGTAGGCCTTCTTTGGACCAAGTTCGTCTCGTTCGTCCATCTTCATCCTCCCATTTGATCCGTAGGCCTTCTTTGGATGAAGTTCCTCTCGTTCGTCCATCTTCGTCCTCCCATTTGATCCGTAGGCCTTCTTTGGACCAAGTTCATCTCGTTCGTCCATCTTCGTCCTCCCATTTGATCCGTAGGCTTTCTTTGGACCAAGTTCGTCTCGTTCGTCCATCTTTGCTTCGTCCTCCCATTTGATCCGTAGGCCTTCTTTGGACGAAGTTCGTCTCGTTCGTGCATCTTCGTGCTCCCATTTGATCTGTAGGCCTTCTTCGGACGAAGTTCGTCTCGTTCGTCCATCTTCGTGCTCCCATTTGATCCGTAGGCCTTCTTTGGACCAAGTTCGTCTCGTTCGTCCATCTTCGTGCTCCCATTTGATCCGTAGGCCTTCTTTGGACCAAGTTCGTCTCGTTCGTCCATCTTCGTCCTCCCATTTGATCCTTAGGCCTTCTTTGGACCAAGTTCGTCTCGTTCGTCCATCTTCGTGCTCCCATTTGATCCGTAGGCCTTCTTTGGACCAAGTTCTTCTCGTTCGTCCATCTTCGTCCTCCCATTTGATCCGTATGCCTTCTTTGGACCAAGTTCGTCTCGTTCGTCCATCTTCGTCCTCCCATTTGATCCGTATGCCTTCTTTGGACCAAGTTCGTCTCGTTCGTCCATCTTCGTCCTCCCATTTGATCCGTAGGCCTTCTTTGGACCAAGTTCTTCTCGTTCGTCCATCTTCGTCCTCCCATTTGATCCGTAGGCCTTCTTTGGACCAAGTTCGTCTCGTTCGTCCATCTTCATCCTCCCATTTGATCCGTAGGCCTTCTTTGGATGAAGTTCCTCTCGTTCGTCCATCTTCGTCCTCCCATTTGATCCGTAGGCCTTCTTTGGACCAAGTTCATCTCGTTCGTCCATCTTCGTCCTCCCATTTGATCCGTAGGCTTTCTTTGGACCAAGTTCGTCTCGTTCGTCCATCTTTGCTTCGTCCTCCCATTTGATCCGTAGGCCTTCTTTGGACGAAGTTCGTCTCGTTCGTGCATCTTCGTGCTCCCATTTGATCTGTAGGCCTTCTTCGGACGAAGTTCGTCTCGTTCGTCCATCTTCGTGCTCCCATTTGATCCGTAGGCCTTCTTTGGACCAAGTTCGTCTCGTTCGTCCATCTTCGTGCTCCCATTTGATCTGTAGGCCTTCTTCGGACGAAGTTCGTCTCGTTCGTCCATCTTCGTGCTCCCATTTGATCCGTAGGCCTTCTTTGGACCAAGTTCGTCTCGTTCGTCCATCTTCGTGCTCCCATTTGATCCGTAGGCCTTCTTTGGACCAAGTTCGTCTCGTTCGTCCATCTTCGTCCTCCCATTTGATCCTTAGGCCTTCTTTGGACCAAGTTCGTCTCGTTCGTCCATCTTCGTGCTCCCATTTGATCCGTAGGCCTTCTTTGGACCAAGTTCTTCTCGTTCGTCCATCTTCGTCCTCCCATTTGATCCGTATGCCTTCTTTGGACCAAGTTCGTCTCGTTCGTCCATCTTCGTCCTCCCATTTGATCCGTATGCCTTCTTTGGACCAAGTTCGTCTCGTTCGTCCATCTTCGTCCTCCCATTTGATCCGTAGGCCTTCTTTGGACCAAGTTCTTCTCGTTCGTCCATCTTCGTCCTCCCATTTGATCCGTAGGCCTTCTTTGGACCAAGTTCGTCTCGTTCGTCCATCTTCATCCTCCCATTTGATCCGTAGGCCTTCTTTGGATGAAGTTCCTCTCGTTCGTCCATCTTCGTCCTCCCATTTGATCCGTAGGCCTTCTTTGGACCAAGTTCATCTCGTTCGTCCATCTTCGTCCTCCCATTTGATCCGTAGGCTTTCTTTGGACCAAGTTCGTCTCGTTCGTCCATCTTTGCTTCGTCCTCCCATTTGATCCGTAGGCCTTCTTTGGACGAAGTTCGTCTCGTTCGTGCATCTTCGTGCTCCCATTTGATCTGTAGGCCTTCTTCGGACGAAGTTCGTCTCGTTCGTCCATCTTCGTGCTCCCATTTGATCCGTAGGCCTTCTTTGGACCAAGTTCGTCTCGTTCGTCCATCTTCGTGCTCCCATTTGATCCGTAGGCCTTCTTTGGACCAAGTTCGTCTCGTTCGTCCATCTTCGTCCTCCCATTTGATCCTTAGGCCTTCTTTGGACCAAGTTCGTCTCGTTCGTCCATCTTCGTGCTCCCATTTGATCCGTAGGCCTTCTTTGGACCAAGTTCTTCTCGTTCGTCCATCTTCGTCCTCCCATTTGATCCGTATGCCTTCTTTGGACCAAGTTCGTCTCGTTCGTCCATCTTCGTCCTCCCATTTGATCCGTATGCCTTCTTTGGACCAAGTTCGTCTCGTTCGTCCATCTTCATCCTCCCATTTGATCCGTAGGCCTTCTTTGGACGAAGTTCCTCTCGTTCGTCCATCTTCGTCCTCCCATTTGATCCGTAGGCCTTCTTTGGACCAAGTTCATCTCGTTCGTCCATCTTCGTCCTCCCATCTGATCCGTAGGCTTTCTTTGGACCAAGTTCGTCTCGTTCGTCCATCTTTGCTTCGTCCTCCCATTTGATCCGTAGGCCTTCTTTGGACGAAGTTCGTCTCGTTCGTGCATCTTCGTGCTCCCATTTGATCTGTAGGCCTTCTTCGGACGAAGTTCGTCTCGTTCGTCCATCTTCGTGCTCCCATTTGATCCGTAGGCCTTCTTTGGACCAAGTTCGTCTCGTTCGTCCATCTTCGTGCTCCCATTTGATCCGTAGGCCTTCTTTGGACCAAGTTCTTCTCGTTCGTCCATCTTCGTCCTCCCATTTGATCCGTATGCCTTCTTTGGACCAAGTTCGTCTCGTTCGTCCATCTTCGTCCTCCCATTTGATCCGTAGGCCTTCTTTGGAAAAAGTTCGTCTCGTTCGTCCATCTTCGTCCTCCCATTTGATCCTTAGGCCTTCTTTGGACCAAGTTCGTCTCGTTCGTCCATCTTCGTCCTCCCATTTGATCCGTAGGCCTTCTTTGGACCAAGTTCGTCTCGTTCGTCCATCTTCGTCCTCCCATTTGATCCGTAGGCCTTCTTTGGGCCAAGTTATTCTCGTTCGTCCATCTTCGTCCTCCCATTTGATCCGTTCGTCCATCTTCGTCCTCCCATTTGATCCGTAGGCCTTCTTTGGACCAAGTTCGTCTCGTTCGTCCATCTTCGTCCTCCCATTTGATCCGTATGCCTTCTTTGGACCAAGTTCGTCTCGTTCGTCCATCTTCGTCCTCCCATTTGATCCGTAGGCCTTCTTTGGACCAAGTTCTTCTCGTTCGTCCATCTTCGTCCTCCCATTTGATCCGTAGGCCTTCTTTGGACCAAGTTCGTCTCGTTCGTCCATCTTCATCCTCCCATTTGATCCGTAGGCCTTCTTTGGATGAAGTTCCTCTCGTTCGTCCATCTTCGTCCTCCCATTTGATCCGTAGGCCTTCTTTGGACCAAGTTCATCTCGTTCGTCCATCTTCGTCCTCCCATTTGATCCGTAGGCTTTCTTTGGACCAAGTTCGTCTCGTTCGTCCATCTTTGCTTCGTCCTCCCATTTGATCCGTAGGCCTTCTTTGGACGAAGTTCGTCTCGTTCGTGCATCTTCGTGCTCCCATTTGATCTGTAGGCCTTCTTCGGACGAAGTTCGTCTCGTTCGTCCATCTTCGTGCTCCCATTTGATCCGTAGGCCTTCTTTGGACCAAGTTCGTCTCGTTCGTCCATCTTCGTGCTCCCATTTGATCCGTAGGCCTTCTTTGGACCAAGTTCGTCTCGTTCGTCCATCTTCGTCCTCCCATTTGATCCTTAGGCCTTCTTTGGACCAAGTTCGTCTCGTTCGTCCATCTTCGTGCTCCCATTTGATCCGTAGGCCTTCTTTGGACCAAGTTCTTCTCGTTCGTCCATCTTCGTCCTCCCATTTGATCCGTATGCCTTCTTTGGACCAAGTTCGTCTCGTTCGTCCATCTTCGTCCTCCCATTTGATCCGTATGCCTTCTTTGGACCAAGTTCGTCTCGTTCGTCCATCTTCGTCCTCCCATTTGATCCGTAGGCCTTCTTTGGACCAAGTTCTTCTCGTTCGTCCATCTTCGTCCTCCCATTTGATCCGTAGGCCTTCTTTGGACCAAGTTCGTCTCGTTCGTCCATCTTCATCCTCCCATTTGATCCGTAGGCCTTCTTTGGATGAAGTTCCTCTCGTTCGTCCATCTTCGTCCTCCCATTTGATCCGTAGGCCTTCTTTGGACCAAGTTCATCTCGTTCGTCCATCTTCGTCCTCCCATTTGATCCGTAGGCTTTCTTTGGACCAAGTTCGTCTCGTTCGTCCATCTTTGCTTCGTCCTCCCATTTGATCCGTAGGCCTTCTTTGGACGAAGTTCGTCTCGTTCGTGCATCTTCGTGCTCCCATTTGATCTGTAGGCCTTCTTCGGACGAAGTTCGTCTCGTTCGTCCATCTTCGTGCTCCCATTTGATCCGTAGGCCTTCTTTGGACCAAGTTCGTCTCGTTCGTCCATCTTCGTGCTCCCATTTGATCCGTAGGCCTTCTTTGGACCAAGTTCGTCTCGTTCGTCCATCTTCGTCCTCCCATTTGATCCTTAGGCCTTCTTTGGACCAAGTTCGTCTCGTTCGTCCATCTTCGTGCTCCCATTTGATCCGTAGGCCTTCTTTGGACCAAGTTCTTCTCGTTCGTCCATCTTCGTCCTCCCATTTGATCCGTATGCCTTCTTTGGACCAAGTTCGTCTCGTTCGTCCATCTTCGTCCTCCCATTTGATCCGTAGGCCTTCTTTGGACCAAGTTCGTCTCGTTCGTCCATCGTCGTCCTCCCATTTGATCCTTAGGCCTTCTTTGGACCAAGTTCGTCTCGTTTGTCCATCTTCGTCCTCGCATTTGATCCGTAGGCCTTCTTTGGACCAAGTTCGTCTCGTTCGTCCATCTTCGTCCTCCCATTTGATCCGTAGGCCTTCTTTGGGCCAAGTTATTCTCGTTCGTGCATCTTCGTCCTCCCATTTGATCCGTAGGCCTTCTTTGGACCAAGTTCGTCTCGTTCGTCCATCTTTGCTTCGTCCTCCCATTTGATCCGTAGGCCTTCTTTGAACGAAGTTCGTCTCGTTCGTCCATCTTCGTCCTCCCATTTGATCCGTAGGCCATCTTTGGACGAAGTTCGTCTCGTTCGTCCATCTTCGTCCTCCCATTTGATCCGTAGGCCTTCTGTGGACGAAGTTCGTCTCGTTCGTCCATCTTCGTCCTCCCATTTGATCCGTATGCGTTCTTTGGACCAAGTTCATCCCGTTTGTCCATCTTCGTCCTCCCATTTGATCCGTAGGCCTTCTTTGGACCAAGTTCTTCTCGTTCGTCCATCTTCGTCCTCCCATTTGATCCGTAGGCCTTCTTTGGACCAAGTTCGTCTCGTTCGTCCATCTTTGCTTCGTCCTCCCATTTGATCCGTAGGCCTTCTTTGGACGAAGTTCGTCTCGTTCGTGCATCTTCGTGCTCCCATTTGATCCGTAGGCCTTCTTTGGACCAAGTTCGTCTCGTTCGTCCATCTTCGTCCTCCCATTTGATCCGTAGGCCTTCTTTGGACCAAGTTCCTCTCGTTCGTCCATCTTCGTCCTCCCATTTGATCCGTAGGCCTTCTTTGGACCAAGTTCGTCTCGTTCGTCCATCTTCGTCCTCCCATTTGATCCTTAGGCCTTCTTTGGACCAAGTTCGTCTCGTTCGTCCATCTTCGTCCTCCCATTTGATCCGTAGGCCTTCTTT
This sequence comes from Glycyrrhiza uralensis, assembly GCA_030159175.1. NCBI lineage: Eukaryota > Viridiplantae > Streptophyta > Magnoliopsida > Fabales > Fabaceae > Glycyrrhiza > Glycyrrhiza uralensis. Next base: position 425,241 of record BRZY01000016.1, on the reverse strand, counting down.
GGACCAAGTTCGTCTCGTTCGTCCATCTTTGCTTCGTCCTCCCATTTGATCCGTAGGCCTTCTTTGGACGAAGTTTGTCTCGTTCGTCCATCTTCGTCCTCCCATTTGATCCGTAGGCGTTCTTTGGACCAAGTTCGTCCCGTTCGTCCATCTTCGTCCTCCCATTTGATCCGTAGGCCTTCTGTGGACGAAGTTCGTCTCGTTCGTCCATCTTCGTCCTCCCATTTGATCCTTAGGCCTTCTCTGGACCAAGTTCGTCTCGTTCGTCCATCTTCGTCCTCCCATTTGATCCGTAGGCCTTCTTTGGACGAAGTTCCTCTCGTTTGTCCATCTTCGTCCTCCCATTTGATCCGTAGGCCTTCTTTGGACCAAGTTCATCCCGTTCGTCCATCTTCGTCCTCCCATTTGATCCGTAGGCCTTCTTTGGACCAAGTTCGTCTCGTTCGTCCATCTTCGTCCTCCCATTTGATCCGTAGGCCTTCTTTGGACCAAGTTCGTCTCGTTCGTCCATCTTTGCTTCGTCCTCCCATTTGATCCGTAGGCCTTCTTTGGACGAAGTTCGTCTCGTTCGTGCATCTTCGTGCTCCCATTTCATCTGTAGGCCTTCTTCGGACGAAGTTCGTCTCGTTCGTCCGTCTTCGTGCTCCCATTTGATCCGTAGGCCTTCTTTGGACCAAGTTCGTCTCGTTCGTCCATCTTCGTCCTCCCATTTGATCCGTAGGCCTTCTTTGGACCAAGTTCCTCTCGTTCGTCCATCTTCGTCCTCCCATTTGATCCGTAGGCCTTCTTTGGACCAAGTTCGTCTTGTTCGTCCATCTTCGTCCTCCCATTTGATCCGTAGGCCTTCTTTGGGCAAAGTTATTCTCGTTCGTGCATCTTCGTCCTCCCATTTGATCCGTAGGCCTTCTTTGGACCAAGTTCGTCTCGTTCGTCCATCTTTGCTTCGTCCTCCCATTTGATCCGTAGGCCTTCTTTGGACGAAGTTCGTCTCGTTCGTCCCTCTTCGTCCTCCCATTTGATCCGTAGGCCTTCTTTGGACGAAGTTCGTCTCGTTCCTCCATCTTCGTCCTCCCATTTGATCCGTAGGCCTTCTGTGGACGAAGTTCGTCTCGTTCGTCCATCTTCGTCCTCCCATTTGATCCTTAGGCCTTCTCTGGACCAAGTTCGTCTCGTTCGTCCATCTTCGTCCTCCCATTTGATCCGTAGGCCTTCTTTGGACGAACTTCCTCTCGTTTGTCCATCTTCGTCCTCCCATTTGATCCGTAGGCCTTCTTTGGACCAAGTTCATCCCGTTCGTCCATCTTCGTCCTCCCATTTGATCCGTATGCCTTCTTTGGACCAAGTTCCTCTCGTTGGTCCATCTTCGTCCTCCCATTTGATCCGTAGGCCTTCTTTGGACCAAGTTCATCCCGTTCGTCCATCTTCGTCCTCCCATTTGATCCGTATGCCTTCTTTGGACCAAGTTCGTCTCGTTCGTCCATCTTCGTCCTCCCATTTGATCCGTAGGCCTTCTTTGGGCCAAGTTCGTCTCGTTCGTCCATCTTCGTCCTCCCATTTGATCCGTAGGCCTTCTTTGGACCAAGTTCGTCTCGTTCGTCCATCTTCGTCCTCCCATTTGATCCGTAGGCCTTCTTTGGACCAAGTTCTTCTCGTTCGTCCATCTTCGTCCTCCCATTTGATCCGTAGGCCTTCTTTGGACCAAGTTCGTCTCGTTCGTCCATCTTTGCTTCGTCCTCCCATTTGATCCGTAGGCCTTCTTTGGACGAAGTTCGTCTCGTTCGTGCATCTTCGTGCTCCCATTTGATCGGTAGGCCTTCTTCGGACGAAGTTCGTCTCGTTCGTCCATCTTCGTGCTCCCATTTGATCCGTAGGCCTTCTTTGGACCAAGTTCGTCTCGTTCGTCCATCTTCGTCCTCCCATTTGATCCGTAGGCCTTCTTTGGACCAAGTTCCTCTCGTTCGTCCATCTTCGTCCTCCCATTTGATCCGTAGGCCTTCTTTGGACCAAGTTCGTCTCGTTCGTCCATCTTCGTCCTCCCATTTGATCCTTAGGCCTTCTTTGGACCAAGTTCGTCTCTTTCGTCCATCTTCGTCCTCCCATTTGATCCGTAGGCCTTCTTTGGGCAAAGTTATTCTCGTTCGTGCATCTTCGTCCTCCCATTTGATCCGTAGGCCTTCTTTGGACCAAGTTCGTCTCGTTCGTCCATCTTTGCTTCGTCCTCCCATTTGATCCGTAGGCCTTCTTTGGACGAAGTTCGTCTCGTTCGTCCATCTTCGTCCTCCCATTTGATCCGTAGGCCTTCTTTGGACGAAGTTCGTCTCGTTCGTCCATCTTCGTCCTCCCATTTGATCCGTAGGCCTTCTGTGGACGAAGTTCGTCTCGTTCGTCCATCTTCGTCCTCCCATTTGATCCTTAGGCCTTCTCTGGACCAAGTTCGTCTCGTTCGTCCATCTTCGTCCTCCCATTTGATCCGTAGGTCTTCTTTGGACGAAGTTCCTCTCGTTTGTCCATCTTCGTCCTCCCATTTGATCCGTAGGCCTTCTTTGGACCAAGTTCATCCCGTTCGTCCATCTTCGTCCTCCCATTTGATCCGTATGCCTTCTTTGGACCAAGTTCGTCTCGTTCGTCCATCTTCGTCCTCCCATTTGATCCGTAGGCCTTCTTTGGGCCAAGTTCGTCTCGTTCGTGCATCTTCGTGCTCCCATTTGATCGGTACGCCTTCTTCGGACGAAGTTCGTCTCGTTCGTCCATCTTCGTGCTCCCATTTGATCCGTAGGCCTTCTTTGGACCAAGTTCGTCTCGTTCGTCCATCTTCGTCCTCCCATTTGATCCGTAGGCCTTCTTTGGACAAAGTTCCTCTCGTTCGTCCATCTTCCTCCTCCCATTTGATCCGTAGGCCTTCTTTGGACCAAGTTCGTCTCGTTCGTCCATCTTCGTCCTCCCATTTGATCCGTAGGCCTTCTTTGGACCAAGTTCGTCTCGTTCGTCCATCTTCGTCCTCCCATTTGATCCGTAGGCCTTCTTTGGACCAAGTTCTTCTCGTTCGTCCATCTTCGTCCTCCCATTTGATCCGTAGGCCTTCTTTGGACCAAGTTCGTCTCGTTCGTCCATCTTTGCTTCGTCCTCCCATTTGATCCGTAGGCCTTCTTTGGACGAAGTTCGTCTCGTTCGTGCATCTTCGTGCTCCCATTTGATCGGTACGCCTTCTTCGGACGAAGTTCGTCTCGTTCGTCCATCTTCGTGCTCCCATTTGATCCGTAGGCCTTCTTTGGACCAAGTTCGTCTCGTTCGTCCATCTTCGTCCTCCCATTTGATCCGTAGGCCTTCTTTGGACCAAGTTCCTCTCGTTCGTCCATCTTCGTCCTCCCATTTGATCCGTAGGCCTTCTTTGGACCAAGTTCGTCTCGTTCGTCCATCTTCGTCCTCCCATTTGATCCTTAGGCCTTCTTTGGACCAAGTTCGTCTCGTTCGTCCATCTTCGTCCTCCCATTTGATCCGTAGGCCTTCTTTGGGCAAAGTTATTCTCGTTCGTGCATCTTCGTCCTCCCATTTGATCCGTAGGCCTTCTTTGGACCAAGTTCGTCTCGTTCGTCCATCTTTGCTTCGTCCTCCCATTTGATCCGTAGGCCTTCTTTGGACGAAGTTCGTCTCGTTCGTCCATCTTCGTCCTCCCATTTGATCCGTAGGCCTTCTTTGGACGAAGTTCGTCTCGTTCGTCCATCTTCGTCCTCCCATTTGATCCGTAGGCCTTCTGTGGACGAAGTTCGTCTCGTTCGTCCATCTTCGTCCTCCCATTTGATCCTTAGGCCTTCTCTGGACCAAGTTCGTCTCGTTCGTCCATCTTCGTCCTCCCATTTGATCCGTAGGTCTTCTTTGGACGAAGTTCCTCTCGTTTGTCCATCTTCGTCCTCCCATTTGATCCGTAGGCCTTCTTTGGACCAAGTTCATCCCGTTCGTCCATCTTCGTCCTCCCATTTGATCCGTATGCCTTCTTTGGACCAAGTTCGTCTCGTTCGTCCATCTTCGTCCTCCCATTTGATCCGTAGGCCTTCTTTGGGCCAAGTTCGTCTCGTTCGTCCATCTTCGTCCTCCCATTTGATCCGTAGGCCTTCTTTGGACCAAGTTCTTCTCGTTCGTCCATCTTCGTCCTCCCATTTGATCCGTACGCCTTCTTTGGGCCAAGTTCGTCTCGTTCGTCCATCTTCCTCCTCCCATTTGATCCGTAGGCCTTCTTTGGACAAAGTTCCTCTCGTTCGTCCATCTTCCTCCTCCCATTTGATCCGTAGGCCTTCTTTGGACCAAGTTCGTCTCGTTCGTCCATCTTCGTCCTCCCATTTGATCCGTAGGCCTTCTTTGGACCAAGTTCGTCTCGTTCGTCCATCTTCGTCCTCCCATTTGATCCGTAGGCCTTCTTTGGACCAAGTTCTTCTCGTTCGTCCATCTTCGTCCTCCCATTTGATCCGTAGGCCTTCTTTGGACCAAGTTCGTCTCGTTCGTCCATCTTTGCTTCGTCCTCCCATTTGATCCGTAGGCCTTCTTTGGACGAAGTTCGTCTCGTTCGTGCATCTTCGTGCTCCCATTTGATCGGTACGCCTTCTTCGGACGAAGTTCGTCTCGTTCGTCCATCTTCGTGCTCCCATTTGATCCGTAGGCCTTCTTTGGACCAAGTTCGTCTCGTTCGTCCATCTTCGTCCTCCCATTTGATCCGTAGGCCTTCTTTGGACCAAGTTCCTCTCGTTCGTCCATCTTCGTCCTCCCATTTGATCCGTAGGCCTTCTTTGGACCAAGTTCGTCTCGTTCGTCCATCTTCGTCCTCCCATTTGATCCTTAGGCCTTCTTTGGACCAAGTTCGTCTCGTTCGTCCATCTTCGTCCTCCCATTTGATCCGTAGGCCTTCTTTGGGCAAAGTTATTCTCGTTCGTGCATCTTCGTCCTCCCATTTGATCCGTAGGCCTTCTTTGGACCAAGTTCGTCTCGTTCGTCCATCTTTGCTTCGTCCTCCCATTTGATCCGTAGGCCTTCTTTGGACGAAGTTCGTCTCGTTCGTCCATCTTCGTCCTCCCATTTGATCCGTAGGCCTTCTTTGGACGAAGTTCGTCTCGTTCGTCCATCTTCGTCCTCCCATTTGATCCGTAGGCCTTCTGTGGACGAAGTTCGTCTCGTTCGTCCATCTTCGTCCTCCCATTTGATCCTTAGGCCTTCTCTGGACCAAGTTCGTCTCGTTCGTCCATCTTCGTCCTCCCATTTGATCCGTAGGTCTTCTTTGGACGAAGTTCCTCTCGTTTGTCCATCTTCGTCCTCCCATTTGATCCGTAGGCCTTCTTTGGACCAAGTTCATCCCGTTCGTCCATCTTCGTCCTCCCATTTGATCCGTATGCCTTCTTTGGACAAAGTTCGTCTCGTTCGTCCATCTTCGTCCTCCCATTTGATCCGTAGGCCATCTTTGGGCCAAGTTCGTCTCGTTCGTCCATCTTCGTCCTCCCATTTGATCCGTAGGCCTTCTTTGGACCAAGTTCTTCTCGTTCGTCCATCTTCGTCCTCCCATTTGATCCGTACGCCTTCTTTGGGCCAAGTTCGTCTCGTTCGTCCATCTTCCTCCTCCCATTTGATCCGTAGGCCTTCTTTGGACGAAGTTTCTCTCGTTCGTCCATCTTCCTCCTCCCATTTGATCCGTAGGCCTTCTTTGGACCAAGTTCGTCTCGTTCGTCCATCTTCGTCCTCCCATTTGATCCTTAGGCCTTCTTTGGACCAAGTTCGTCTCGTTCGTCCATCTTCGTCCTCCCATTTGATCCGTAGGCCTTCTTTGGGCAAAGTTATTCTCGTTCGTGCATCTTCGTCCTCCCATTTGATCCGTAGGCCTTCTTTGGACCAAGTTCGTCTCGTTCGTCCATCTTTGCTTCGTCCTCCCATTTGATCCGTAGGCCTTCTTTGGACGAAGTTCGTCTCGTTCGTCCATCTTCGTCCTCCCATTTGATCCGTAGGCCTTCTTTGGACGAAGTTCGTCTCGTTCGTCCATCTTCGTCCTCCCATTTGATCCGTAGGCCTTCTGTGGACGAAGTTCGTCTCGTTCGTCCATCTTCGTCCTCCCATTTGATCCTTAGGCCTTCTCTGGACCAAGTTCGTCTCGTTCGTCCATCTTCGTCCTCCCATTTGATCCGTAGGTCTTCTTTGGACGAAGTTCCTCTCGTTTGTCCATCTTCGTCCTCCCATTTGATCCGTAGGCCTTCTTTGGACCAAGTTCATCCCGTTCGTCCATCTTCGTCCTCCCATTTGATCCGTATGCCTTCTTTGGACCAAGTTCGTCTCGTTCGTCCATCTTCGTCCTCCCATTTGATCCGTAGGCCTTCTTTGGGCCAAGTTCGTCTCGTTCGTCCATCTTCGTCCTCCCATTTGATCCGTAGGCCTTCTTTGGACCAAGTTCTTCTCGTTCGTCCATCTTCGTCCTCCCATTTGATCCGTACGCCTTCTTTGGGCCAAGTTCGTCTCGTTCGTCCATCTTCCTCCTCCCATTTGATCCGTAGGCCTTCTTTGGACAAAGTTCCTCTCGTTCGTCCATCTTCCTCCTCCCATTTGATCCGTAGGCCTTCTTTGGACCAAGTTCGTCTCGTTCGTCCATCTTCGTCCTCCCATTTGATCCGTAGGCCTTCTTTGGACCAAGTTCGTCTCGTTCGTCCATCTTCGTCCTCCCATTTGATCCGTAGGCCTTCTTTGGACCAAGTTCTTCTCGTTCGTCCATCTTCGTCCTCCCATTTGATCCGTAGGCCTTCTTTGGACCAAGTTCGTCTCGTTCGTCCATCTTTGCTTCGTCCTCCCATTTGATCCGTAGGCCTTCTTTGGACGAAGTTCGTCTCGTTCGTGCATCTTCGTGCTCCCATTTGATCGGTACGCCTTCTTCGGACGAAGTTCGTCTCGTTCGTCCATCTTCGTGCTCCCATTTGATCCGTAGGCCTTCTTTGGACCAAGTTCGTCTCGTTCGTCCATCTTCGTCCTCCCATTTGATCCGTAGGCCTTCTTTGGACCAAGTTCCTCTCGTTCGTCCATCTTCGTCCTCCCATTTGATCCGTAGGCCTTCTTTGGACCAAGTTCGTCTCGTTCGTCCATCTTCGTCCTCCCATTTGATCCTTAGGCCTTCTTTGGACCAAGTTCGTCTCGTTCGTCCATCTTCGTCCTCCCATTTGATCCGTAGGCCTTCTTTGGGCAAAGTTATTCTCGTTCGTGCATCTTCGTCCTCCCATTTGATCCGTAGGCCTTCTTTGGACCAAGTTCGTCTCGTTCGTCCATCTTTGCTTCGTCCTCCCATTTGATCCGTAGGCCTTCTTTGGACGAAGTTCGTCTCGTTCGTCCATCTTCGTCCTCCCATTTGATCCGTAGGCCTTCTTTGGACGAAGTTCGTCTCGTTCGTCCATCTTCGTCCTCCCATTTGATCCGTAGGCCTTCTGTGGACGAAGTTCGTCTCGTTCGTCCATCTTCGTCCTCCCATTTGATCCTTAGGCCTTCTCTGGACCAAGTTCGTCTCGTTCGTCCATCTTCGTCCTCCCATTTGATCCGTAGGTCTTCTTTGGACGAAGTTCCTCTCGTTTGTCCATCTTCGTCCTCCCATTTGATCCGTAGGCCTTCTTTGGACCAAGTTCATCCCGTTCGTCCATCTTCGTCCTCCCATTTGATCCGTATGCCTTCTTTGGACAAAGTTCGTCTCGTTCGTCCATCTTCGTCCTCCCATTTGATCCGTAGGCCATCTTTGGGCCAAGTTCGTCTCGTTCGTCCATCTTCGTCCTCCCATTTGATCCGTAGGCCTTCTTTGGACCAAGTTCTTCTCGTTCGTCCATCTTCGTCCTCCCATTTGATCCGTACGCCTTCTTTGGGCCAAGTTCGTCTCGTTCGTCCATCTTCCTCCTCCCATTTGATCCGTAGGCCTTCTTTGGACGAAGTTTCTCTCGTTCGTCCATCTTCCTCCTCCCATTTGATCCGTAGGCCTTCTTTGGACCAAGTTCATCTCGTTCGTCCATCTTCGTCCTCCCATTTGATCCGTAGGCCTTCTTTGGACGAAGTTCGTCTCGTTCGTCCATCTTCGTCCTCCCATTTGATCCGTAGGCCTTCTTTGGACGAAGTTCATCTCGTTCGTGCATCTTCGTGCTCCCATTTGATCCGTATGCCTTCTTTGGACGAAGTTCGTCTCGTTCGTCCATCTACGTCCTCCCATTTGATCCGTAGGCCTTCTTTGGAGGAAGTTCGTCTCGTTCGTCCATCTTCGTCCTCCCATTTGATCCGTAGGCCTTCTTTGGACCAAGTTCGTCTCGTTCGTCCATCTTTGCTTCGTCCTCCCATTTGATCCGTAGGCCTTCTTTGGACGAAGGTCGTCTCGTTCGTGCATCTTCGTGCTCCCATTTGATCCGTAGGCCTTCTTTGGACCAAGTTCGTCTCGTTCGTCCATCTTCGTGCTCCCATTTGATCCGTAGGCCTTCTTTGGACCAAGTTCCTCTCGTTCGTCCATCTTCGTCCTCCCATTTGATCCGTATGCCTTCTTTGGACCAAGTTCATCTCGTTCGTCCATCTTCGTCCTCCCATTTGATCCGTATGCCTTCTTTGGACCAAGTTCGTCTCGTTCGTCGATCTTCGTCCTCCCATTTGATCCGTAGGCCTTCTTTGGGCCAAGTTCGTCTCGTTCGTCTATCTTCGTCCTCCCATTTGATCCGTAGGCCTTCTTTGGACCAAGTTCGTCTCGTTCGTCCATCTTCGTCCTCCCATTTGATCCGTAGGCCTTCTTTGGACCAAGTTCTTCTCGTTCGTCCATCTTCGTCCTCCCATTTGATCCGTAGGCCTTCTTTGGGCCAAGTTCGTCTCGTTCGTCCATCTTCCTCCTCCCATTTGATCCGTAGGCCTTCTTTGGACGAAGTTCCTCTCGTTCGTCCATCTTCCTCCTCCCATTTGATCCGTACGCCTTCTTTGGACCAAGTTCATCTCGTTCGTCCATCTTCGTCCTCCCATTTGATCCGTAGGCCTTCTTTGGACGAAGTTCGTCTCGTTCGTCCATCTTCGTCCTCCCATTTGATCCGTAGGCCTTCTTTGGACGAAGTTCCTCTCGTTCGTGCATCTTCGTGCTCCCATTTGATCCGTATGCCTTCTTTGGACGAAGTTCGTCTCGTTCGTCCATCTTCGTCCTCCCATTTGATCCGTAGGCCTTCTTTGGGCAAAGTTATTCTCGTTCGTGCATCTTCGTCCTCCCATTTGATCCGTAGGCCTTCTTTGGACCAAGTTCGTCTCGTTCGTCCATCTTTGCTTCGTCCTCCCATTTGATCCGTAGGCCTTCTTTGGACGAAGTTCGTCTCGTTCGTCCATCTTCGTCCTCCCATTTGATCCGTAGGCCTTCTTTGGACGAAGTTCGTCTCGTTCGTCCATCTTCGTCCTCCCATTTGATCCGTAGGCCTTCTGTGGACGAAGTTCGTCTCGTTCGTCCATCTTCGTCCTCCCATTTGATCCTTAGGCCTTCTCTGGACCAAGTTCGTCTCGTTCGTCCATCTTCGTCCTCCCATTTGATCCGTAGGTCTTCTTTGGACGAAGTTCCTCTCGTTTGTCCATCTTCGTCCTCCCATTTGATCCGTAGGCCTTCTTTGGACCAAGTTCATCCCGTTCGTCCATCTTCATCCTCCCATTTGATCCGTATGCCTTCTTTGGACCAAGTTCGTCTCGTTCGTCCATCTTCGTCCTCCCATTTGATCCGTAGGCCTTCTTTGGGCCAAGTTCGTCTCGTTCGTCCATCTTCGTCCTCCCATTTGATACGTACGCCTTCTTTGGGCCAAGTTCGTCTCGTTCGTCCATCTTCCTCCTCCTATTTGATCCGTAGGCCTTCTTTGGACGAAGTTCCTCTCGTTCGTCCATCTTCGTCCTCCCATTTGATCCGTAGGCCTTCTTTGGACCAAGTTCTTCTCGTTCGTCCATCTTCGTCCTCCCATTTGATCCGTAGGCCTTCTTTGGGCCAAGTTCGTCTCGTTCGTCCGTCTTCCTCCTCCCATTTGATCCGTAGGCCTTCTTTGGACGAAGTTCCTCTCGTTCGTCCATCTTCCTCCTCCCATTTGATCCGTAGGCCATCTTTGGACCAATTTCATCTCGTTCGTCCATCTTCGTCCTCCCATTTGATCCGTAGGCCTTCTTTGGACGAAGTTCGTCTCGTTCGTCCATCTTCGTCCTCCCATTTGATCCGTAGGCCTTCTTTGGACGAAGTTCATCTCGTTCGTGCATCTTCGTGCTCCCATTTGATCCGTATGCCTTCTTTGGACGAAGTTCGTCTCGTTCGTCCATCTTCGTCTCGTTCGTCCATCTACGTCCTCCCATTTGATCCGTAGGCCTTCTTTGGAGGAAGTTCGCCTCGTTCGTCCATCTTCGTCCTCCCATTTGATCCGTAGGCCTTCTTTGGACCAAGTTCGTCTCGTTCGTCCATCTTTGCTTCGTCCTCCCATTTGATCCGTAGGCCTTCTTTGGACGAAGGTCGTCTCGTTCGTGCATCTTCGTGCTCCCATTTGATCCGTAGGCCTTCTTTGGACCAAGTTCGTCTCGTTCGTCCATCTTCGTGCTCCCATTTGATCCGTAGGCCTTCTTTGGACCAAGTTCCTCTCGTTCGTCCATCTTCGTCCTCCCATTTGATCCGTATGCCTTCTTTGGACCAAGTTCATCTCGTTCGTCCATCTTCGTCCTCCCATTTAATCCGTATGCCTTCTTTGGTCCAAGTTCGTCTCGTTCGTCGATCTTCGTCCTCCCATTTGATCCGTAGGCCTTCTTTGGGCCAAGTTCGTCTCGTTCGTCCATCTTCGTCCTCCCATTTGATCCGTAGGCCTTCTTTGGACCAAGTTCGTCTCGTTCGTCCATCTTCGTCCTCCCATTTGATCCGTAGGCCTTTTTTGGCCAAGTTCGTCTCGTTCGTCCATCTTCATCCTCCCATTTGATCCGTAGGCCTTCTTTGGACGAAGTTCCTCTCGTTCGTCCATCTTCGTCCTCCCATTTGATCCGTAGGCCTTCTTTGGACCAAGTTCGTCTCGTTCGTCCATCTTCGTCCTCCCATTTGATCCGTAGGCCTTCTTTGGGCCAAGTTATTCTCGTTCGTGCATCTTCGTCCTCCCATTTGATCCGTAGGCCTTCTTTGGACCAAGTTCGTCTCGTTCGTCCATCTTTGCTTCGTCCTCCCATTTGATCCGTAGGCCTTCTTTGGACGAAGTTAGTCTCGTTCGTCCATCTTCCTCCTCCCATTTGATCCGTAGGCCTTCTTTGGACGAAGTTCGTCTCGTTCGTCCATCTTCATCCTCCCATTTGATCCGTAGGCCTTCTGTGGACGAAGTTCGTCTCGTTCGTCCATCTTCGTCCTCCCATTTGATCCTTAGGCCTTCTCTGGACCAAGTTCGTCTCGTTCGTCCATCTTCGTCCTCCCATTTGATCCGTAGGCCTTCTTTGGACGAAGTTCCTCTCGTTTGTCCCATTTGATCCGTAGGCCTTCTTTGGACCAAGTTCATCCCGTTCGTCCATCTTCGTCCTCCCATTTGATCCGTATGCCTTCTTTGGACCAAGTTCGTGTCGTTCGTCCATCTTCGTCCTCCCATTTGATCTGTAGGCCTTCTTTGGGCCAAGTTCGTCTCGTTCGTCCATCTTCGTCCTCCCATTTGATCCGTAGGCCTTCTTTGGACCAAGTTCTTCTCGTCCGTCCATCTTCGTCCTCCCATTCGATCCGTAGGCCTTCTTTGGGCCAAGTTCGTCTCGTTCGTCCATCTTCCTCCTCCCATTTGATCCGTAGGCCTTCTTTGGACGAAGTTCCTCTCGTTCGTCCATCTTCGTCCTCCCATTTGATCCGTAGGCCTTCTTTGGACCAAGTTCATCTCGTTCGTCCATCTTCGTCCTCCCATTTGATCCGTCGGCCTTCTTTGGACGAAGTTCGTCTCGTTCGTCCATCTTCGTCCTCCCATTTGATCCGTAGGCCTTCTTTGGACGAAGTTCATCTCGTTCGTGCATCTTCGTGCTCCCATTTGATCCGTATGCCTTCTTTGGACGAAGTTCGTCTCATTCGTCCATCTTCGTCTCGTTCGTCCATCTACGTCCTCCCATTTGATCCGTAGGCCTTCTTTGGAGGAAGTTCGTCTCGTTCGTCCATCTTCGTCCTCCCATTTGATCCGTAGGCCTTCTTTGGACCAAGTTCGTCTCGTTCGTCCATCTTTGCTTCGTCCTCCCATTTGATCCGTAGGCCTTCTTTGGACGAAGGTCGTCTCGTTCGTGCATCTTCGTGCTCCCATTTGATCCGTAGGCCTTCTTTGGACCAAGTTCGTCTCGTTCGTCCATCTTCGTGCTCCCATTTGATCCGTAGGCCTTCTTTGGACCAAGTTCCTCTCGTTCGTCCATCTTCGTCCTCCCATTTGATCCGTATGCCTTCTTTGGACCAAGTTCATCTCGTTCGTCCATCTTCGGCCTCCCATTTGATCCGTATGCCTTCTTTGGACCAAGTTCGTCTCGTTCGTCGATCTTCGTCCTCCCATTTGATCCGTAGGCCTTCTGTGGACGAAGTTCGTCTCGTTCGTCCATCTTCGTCCTCCCATTTGATCCGTAGGCCTTCTTTGGACGAAGTTCATCTCGTTCGTGCATCTTCGTCTCCCATTTGATCCGTATGCCTTCTTTGGACGAAGTTCGTCTCGTTCGTCCATCTTCGTCTCGTTCGTCCATCTACGTCCTCCCATTTGATCCGTAGGCCTTCTTTGGAGGAAGTTCGTCTCGTTCGTCCATCTTCGTCCTCCCATTTGATCCGTAGGCCTTCTTTGGACCAAGTTCGTCTCGTTCGTCCATATTTATTTCGTCCTCCCATTTGAACCGTAGGCCTTCTTTGGACGAAGGTCGTCTCGTTCGTGCATCTTCGTGCTCCCATTTGATCCGTAGGCCTTCTTTGGACGAAGTTCGTCTCGTTCATCCATCTTCGTGCTCCCATTTGATCCGTAGGCCTTCTTTGGACCAAGTTCGTCTCGTTCGTCCATCTTCGTCCTCCCATTTGATCCGTAGGCCTTCTTTGGACCAAGTTCGTCTCGTTCGTCCATCTTCGTGCTCCCATTTGATCCGTAGGCCTTCTTTGGACCAAGTTCGTCTCGTTCGTCCATCTTCGTCCTCCCGTTTGATCCTTAGGCCTTCTTTGGACGAAGTTCGTCTCGTTCGTCCATCTTCGTCCTCCCACCATGTTCGTCTCGTTCGTCCATCTTCGTCCTCCCATTTGAGCCTTAGGCCTTCTCTGGACCAAGTTCGTCTCGTTCGTCCATCTTCGTCCTCCCATTTGATCCTTAGGCCTTCTCTGGACCAAGTTCGTCTCGTTCGTCCATCTTCGTCCTCCCATTTGATCCGTAGGCCTTCTTTGGACGAAGTTCCTCTCGTTCGTCCATCTTCGTCCTCCCATTTGATCCGTATGCCTTCTTTGGACCAAGTTCGTCTCGTTCGTCCATCTTCATCCTCCCATTTGATCCCTAGGCCTTCTTTGGGCCAAGTTCGTCTCGTTCGTCCATCTTCGTCCTCCCATTTGATCCGTAGGCCTTCTTTGGACCAAGTTCGTCTCGTTCGTCCATCTTCGTCCTCCCATTTGATCCGTAGGCCTTCTTTGGACGAAGTTCCTCTCGTTCGTCCATCTTCATCCTCCCATTTGATCCGTAGGCCTTCTTTGGACCAAGTTCATCTCGTTCGTCCATCTTCGTCCTCCCATTTGATCCGTAGGCCTTCTTTGGACCAAGTTCGTCTCGTTCGTCCATCTTCGTGCTCCCATTTGATCCGTAGGCCTTCTTTGGACCAAGTTCGTCTCGTTCGTCCATCTTCGTCCTCCCACCATGTTCGTCTCGTTCGTCCATCTTCGTCCTCCCATTTGATCCGTATGCCTTCTTTGGACCAAGTTCGTCTCGTTCGTCCATCTTCGTCCTCCCATTTGATCCCTAGGCCTTCTTTGGGCCAAGTTCGTCTCGTTCGTCCATCTTCGTCCTCCCATTTGATCCGTAGGCCTTCTTTGGACCAAGTTCGTCTCGTTCGTCCATCTTCGTCCTCCCATTTGATCCGTAGGCCTTCTTTGGACGAAGTTCCTCTCGTTCGTCCATCTTCGTCCTCCCATTTGATCCGTAGGCCTTCTTTGGACCAAGTTCATCTCGTTCGTCCATCTTCGTCCTCCCATTTGATCCGTAGGCCTTCTTTGGACCAAGTTCGTCTCGTTCGTCCATCCTCGTCCTCCCATTTGATCCGTAGGCCTTCTTTGGGCCAAGTTCGTCTCGTTCGTCCATCTTCGTCTCGTTCGTCCATCTACGTCCTCCCATTTGATCCGTAGGCCTTCTTTGGAGGAAGTTCGTCTCGTTCGTCCATCTTCGTCCTCCCATTTGATCCGTACGCCTTCTTTGGACCAAGTTCGTCTCGTTCGTCCATCTTTGTTTCGTCCTCCCATTTGATCCGTAGGCCTTCTTTGGACGAAGGTCGTCTCGTTCGTGCATCTTCGTGCTCCCATTTGATCCGTAGGCCTTCTTTGGACGAAGTTCGTCTCGTTCGTCCATATTCGTGCTCCCATTTGATCCGTAGGCCTTCTTTGGACCAAGTTCGTCTCGTTCGTCCATCTTCGTGCTCCCATTTGATCCGTATGCCTTCTTTGGACCAAGTTCGTCTCGTTCGTCCATCTTCGTCCTCCCATTTGATCCGTAGGCCTTCTTTGGACCAAGTTCGTCTCGTTCGTCCATCTTCGTCCTCCCGTTTGATCCTTAGGCCTTCTTTGGACGAAGTTCGTCTCGTCCGTCCATCTTCGTCCTCCCACCAAGTTCGTCTCGTTCGTCCATCTTCGTCCTCCCATTTGATCCTTAGGCCTTCTCTGGACCAAGTTCGTCTCGTTCGTCCATCTTCGTCCTCCCATTTGATCCTTAGGCCTTCTCTGGACCAACTTCGTCTCGTTCGTCCATCTTCGTCCTCCCATTTGATCCCTAGGCCTTCTTTGGACGAAGTTCCTCTCATTCGTCCATCTTCGTCCTCCCATTTGATCCGTATGCCTTCTTTGGACCAAGTTCGTCTCGTTCGTCCATCTTCGTCCTCCCATTTGATCCATAGGCCTTCTTTGGGCCAAGTTCGTCTCGTTCGTCCATCTTCGTCCTCCCATTTGATCCGTAGGCCTTGTTTGGACCAAGTTCGTCTCGTTCCTCCATCTTCGTCCTCCCATTTGATCCGTAGGCCTTCTTTGGACGAAGTGCATCTCGTTCGTCCATCTTCGTCCTCCCATTTGATCCGTAGGCCTTCTTTGGACCAAGTTCGTCTCGTTCGTCCATCCTCGTCCTCCCATTTGATCCGTAGGCCTTCTTTGGGCCAAGTTCGTCTCGTTCGTCCATCTTCGTCTCGTTCGTCCATCTACGTCCTCCCATTTGATCCGTAGGCCTTCTTTGGAGGAAGTTCGTCTCGTTCGTCCATCTTCGTCCTCCCATTTGATCCGTAGGCCTTCTTTGGACCAAGTTCGTCTCGTTCGTCCATCTTTGTTTCGTCCTCCCATTTGATCCGTAGGCCTTCTTTGGACGAAGGTCGTCTCGTTCGTGCATCTTCGTGCTCCGATTTGATCCGTAGGCCTTCTTTGGACGAAGTTCGTCTCGTTCGTCCATCTTCGTGCTCCCATTTGATCCGTAGGCCTTCTTTGGACGAAGTTCGTCTCGTTCGTCCATCTTCGTCCTCCCATTTGATCCGTAGGCCTTCTTTGGACCAAGTTCGTCTCGTTCGTCCATCTTTGTTTCGTCCTCCCATTTGATCCGTATGCCTTCTTTGGACCAAGTTCGTCTCGTTCGTCCATCTTCGTCCTCCCATTTGATCTGTAGGCCTTCTTTGGGCCAAGTTCGTCTCGTTCGTCCATCTTCGTCCTCCCATTTGATCCGTAGGCCTTCTTTGGACCAAGTTCTTCTCGTCCGTCCATCTTCGTCCTCCCATTCGATCCGTAGGCCTTCTTTGGGCCAAGTTCGTCTCGTTCGTCCATCTTCCTCCTCCCATTTGATCCGTAGGCCTTCTTTGGACGAAGTTCCTCTCGTTCGTCCATCTTCGTCCTCCCATTTGATCCGTAGGCCTTCTTTGGACCAAGTTCATCTCGTTCGTCCATCTTCGTCCTCCCATTTGATCCGTCGGCCTTCTTTGGACGAAGTTCGTCTCGTTCGTCCATCTTCGTCCTCCCATTTGATCCGTAGGCCTTCTTTGGACGAAGTTCATCTCGTTCGTGCATCTTCGTGCTCCCATTTGATCCGTATGCCTTCTTTGGACGAAGTTCGTCTCATTCGTCCATCTTCGTCTCGTTCGTCCATCTACGTCCTCCCATTTGATCCGTAGGCCTTCTTTGGAGGAAGTTCGTCTCGTTCGTCCATCTTCGTCCTCCCATTTGATCCGTAGGCCTTCTTTGGACCAAGTTCGTCTCGTTCGTCCATCTTTGCTTCGTCCTCCCATTTGATCCGTAGGCCTTCTTTGGACGAAGGTCGTCTCGTTCGTGCATCTTCGTGCTCCCATTTGATCCGTAGGCCTTCTTTGGACCAAGTTCGTCTCGTTCGTCCATCTTCGTGCTCCCATTTGATCCGTAGGCCTTCTTTGGACCAAGTTCCTCTCGTTCGTCCATCTTCGTCCTCCCATTTGATCCGTATGCCTTCTTTGGACCAAGTTCATCTCGTTCGTCCATCTTCGTCCTCCCATTTGATCCGTATGCCTTCTTTGGACCAAGTTCGTCTCGTTCGTCGATCTTCGTCCTCCCATTTGATCCGTAGGCCTTCTGTGGACGAAGTTCGTCTCGTTCGTCCATCTTCGTCCTCCCATTTGATCCGTAGGCCTTCTTTGGACGAAGTTCATCTCGTTCGTGCATCTTCGTCTCCCATTTGATCCGTATGCCTTCTTTGGACGAAGTTCGTCTCGTTCGTCCATCTACGTCCTCCCATTTGATCCGTAGGCCTTCTTTGGAGGAAGTTCGTCTCGTTCGTCCATCTTCGTCCTCCCATTTGATCCGTAGGCCTTCTTTGGACCAAGTTCGTCTCGTTCGTCCATATTTATTTCGTCCTCCCATTTGAACCGTAGGCCTTCTTTGGACGAAGGTCGTCTCGTTCGTGCATCTTCGTGCTCCCATTTGATCCGTAGGCCTTCTTTGGACGAAGTTCGTCTCGTTCGTCCATCTTCGTGCTCCCATTTGATCCGTAGGCCTTCTTTGGACCAAGTTCGTCTCGTTCGTCGATCTTCGTCCTCCCATTTGATCCGTAGGCCTTCTTTGGAACAAGTTCGTCTCGTTCGTCCATCTTCGTGCTCCCATTTGATCCGTAGGCCTTCTTTGGACCAAGTTCGTCTCGTTCGTCCATCTTCGTCCTCCCATTTGATCCGTAGGCCTTCTTTGGACCAAGTTCGTCTCGTTCGTCCATCTTCGTCCTCCCGTTTGATCCTTAGGCCTTCTTTGGACGAAGTTCGTCTCGTCCGTCCATCTTCGTCCTCCCACCAAGTTCGTCTCGTTCGTCCATCTTCGTCCTCCCATTTGATCCTTAGGCCTTCTCTGGACCAAGTTCGTCTCGTTCGTCCATCTTCGTCCTCCCATTTGATCCTTAGGCCTTCTCTGGACCAACTTCGTCTCGTTCGTCCATCTTCGTCCTCCCATTTGATCCCTAGGCCTTCTTTGGACGAAGTTCCTCTCGTTCGTCCATCTTCGTCCTCCCATTTGATCCGTATGCCTTCTTTGGACCAAGTTCGTCTCGTTCGTCCATCTTCGTCCTCCCATTTGATCCGTAGGCCTTCTTTGGACCAAGTTCGTCTCGTTCGTCCATCTTCGTCCTCCCATTTGATCCGTAGGCCTTCTTTGGACGAAGTTCCTCTCGTTCGTCCATCTTCGTCCTCCCATTTGATCCGTAGGCCTTCTTTGGACCAAGTTCATCTCGTTCGTCCATCTTCGTCCTCCCATTTGATCCGTAGGCCTTCTTTGGACCAAGTTCGTCTCGTTCGTCCATCCTCGTCCTCCCATTTGATCCGTAGGCCTTCTTTGGGCCAAGTTCGTCTCGTTCGTCCATCTTCGTCTCGTTCGTCCATCTACGTCCTCCCATTTGATCCGTAGGCCTTCTTTGGAGGAAGTTCGTCTCGTTCGTCCATCTTCGTCCTCCCATTTGATCCGTACGCCTTCTTTGGACCAAGTTCGTCTCGTTCGTCCATCTTTGTTTCGTCCTCCCATTTGATCCGTAGGCCTTCTTTGGACGAAGGTCGTCTCGTTCGTGCATCTTCGTGCTCCCATTTGATCCGTAGGCCTTCTTTGGACGAAGTTCGTCTCGTTCGTCCATATTCGTGCTCCCATTTGATCCGTAGGCCTTCTTTGGACCAAGTTCGTCTCGTTCGTCCATCTTCGTGCTCCCATTTGATCCGTATGCCTTCTTTGGACCAAGTTCGTCTCGTTCGTCCATCTTCGTCCTCCCATTTGATCCGTAGGCCTTCTTTGGACCAAGTTCGTCTCGTTCGTCCATCTTCGTCCTCCCGTTTGATCCTTAGGCCTTCTTTGGACGAAGTTCGTCTCGTCCGTCCATCTTCGTCCTCCCATTTGATCCTTAGGCCTTCTCTGGACCAAGTTCGTCTCGTTCGTCCATCTTCGTCCTCCCATTTGATCCTTAGGCCTTCTCTGGACCAACTTCGTCTCGTTCGTCCATCTTCGTCCTCCCATTTGATCCCTAGGCCTTCTTTGGACGAAGTTCCTCTCATTCGTCCATCTTCGTCCTCCCATTTGATCCGTATGCCTTCTTTGGACCAAGTTCGTCTCGTTCGTCCATCTTCGTCCTCCCATTTGATCCATAGGCCTTCTTTGGGCCAAGTTCGTCTCGTTCGTCCATCTTCGTCCTCCCATTTGATCCGTAGGCCTTGTTTGGACCAAGTTCGTCTCGTTCCTCCATCTTCGTCCTCCCATTTGATCCGTAGGCCTTCTTTGGACGAAGTGCATCTCGTTCGTCCATCTTCGTCCTCCCATTTGATCCGTAGGCCTTCTTTGGACCAAGTTCGTCTCGTTCGTCCATCCTCGTCCTCCCATTTGATCCGTAGGCCTTCTTTGGGCCAAGTTCGTCTCGTTCGTCCATCTTCGTCTCGTTCGTCCATCTACGTCCTCCCATTTGATCCGTAGGCCTTCTTTGGAGGAAGTTCGTCTCGTTCGTCCATCTTCGTCCTCCCATTTGATCCGTAGGCCTTCTTTGGACCAAGTTCGTCTCGTTCGTCCATCTTTGTTTCGTCCTCCCATTTGATCCGTAGGCCTTCTTTGGACGAAGGTCGTCTCGTTCGTGCATCTTCGTGCTCCGATTTGATCCGTAGGCCTTCTTTGGACGAAGTTCGTCTCGTTCGTCCATCTTCGTGCTCCCATTTGATCCGTAGGCCTTCTTTGGACGAAGTTCGTCTCGTTCGTCCATCTTCGTCCTCCCATTTGATCCGTAGGCCTTCTTTGGACCAAGTTCGTCTCGTTCGTCCATCTTTGTTTCGTCCTCCCATTTGATCCGTATGCCTTCTTTGGACCAAGTTCGTCTCGTTCGTCCATCTTCGTCCTCCCATTTGATCTGTAGGCCTTCTTTGGGCCAAGTTCGTCTCGTTCGTCCATCTTCGTCCTCCCATTTGATCCGTAGGCCTTCTTTGGACCAAGTTCTTCTCGTCCGTCCATCTTCGTCCTCCCATTCGATCCGTAGGCCTTCTTTGGGCCAAGTTCGTCTCGTTCGTCCATCTTCCTCCTCCCATTTGATCCGTAGGCCTTCTTTGGACGAAGTTCCTCTCGTTCGTCCATCTTCGTCCTCCCATTTGATCCGTAGGCCTTCTTTGGACCAAGTTCATCTCGTTCGTCCATCTTCGTCCTCCCATTTGATCCGTCGGCCTTCTTTGGACGAAGTTCGTCTCGTTCGTCCATCTTCGTCCTCCCATTTGATCCGTAGGCCTTCTTTGGACGAAGTTCATCTCGTTCGTGCATCTTCGTGCTCCCATTTGATCCGTATGCCTTCTTTGGACGAAGTTCGTCTCATTCGTCCATCTTCGTCTCGTTCGTCCATCTACGTCCTCCCATTTGATCCGTAGGCCTTCTTTGGAGGAAGTTCGTCTCGTTCGTCCATCTTCGTCCTCCCATTTGATCCGTAGGCCTTCTTTGGACCAAGTTCGTCTCGTTCGTCCATCTTTGCTTCGTCCTCCCATTTGATCCGTAGGCCTTCTTTGGACGAAGGTCGTCTCGTTCGTGCATCTTCGTGCTCCCATTTGATCCGTAGGCCTTCTTTGGACCAAGTTCGTCTCGTTCGTCCATCTTCGTGCTCCCATTTGATCCGTAGGCCTTCTTTGGACCAAGTTCCTCTCGTTCGTCCATCTTCGTCCTCCCATTTGATCCGTATGCCTTCTTTGGACCAAGTTCATCTCGTTCGTCCATCTTCGTCCTCCCATTTGATCCGTATGCCTTCTTTGGACCAAGTTCGTCTCGTTCGTCGATCTTCGTCCTCCCATTTGATCCGTAGGCCTTCTGTGGACGAAGTTCGTCTCGTTCGTCCATCTTCGTCCTCCCATTTGATCCGTAGGCCTTCTTTGGACGAAGTTCATCTCGTTCGTGCATCTTCGTCTCCCATTTGATCCGTATGCCTTCTTTGGACGAAGTTCGTCTCGTTCGTCCATCTACGTCCTCCCATTTGATCCGTAGGCCTTCTTTGGAGGAAGTTCGTCTCGTTCGTCCATCTTCGTCCTCCCATTTGATCCGTAGGCCTTCTTTGGACCAAGTTCGTCTCGTTCGTCCATATTTATTTCGTCCTCCCATTTGAACCGTAGGCCTTCTTTGGACGAAGGTCGTCTCGTTCGTGCATCTTCGTGCTCCCATTTGATCCGTAGGCCTTCTTTGGACGAAGTTCGTCTCGTTCGTCCATCTTCGTGCTCCCATTTGATCCGTAGGCCTTCTTTGGACCAAGTTCGTCTCGTTCGTCGATCTTCGTCCTCCCATTTGATCCGTAGGCCTTCTTTGGAACAAGTTCGTCTCGTTCGTCCATCTTCGTGCTCCCATTTGATCCGTAGGCCTTCTTTGGACCAAGTTCGTCTCGTTCGTCCATCTTCGTCCTCCCATTTGATCCGTAGGCCTTCTTTGGACCAAGTTCGTCTCGTTCGTCCATCTTCGTCCTCCCGTTTGATCCTTAGGCCTTCTTTGGACGAAGTTCGTCTCGTCCGTCCATCTTCGTCCTCCCACCAAGTTCGTCTCGTTCGTCCATCTTCGTCCTCCCATTTGATCCTTAGGCCTTCTCTGGACCAAGTTCGTCTCGTTCGTCCATCTTCGTCCTCCCATTTGATCCTTAGGCCTTCTCTGGACCAACTTCGTCTCGTTCGTCCATCTTCGTCCTCCCATTTGATCCCTAGGCCTTCTTTGGACGAAGTTCCTCTCGTTCGTCCATCTTCGTCCTCCCATTTGATCCGTATGCCTTCTTTGGACCAAGTTCGTCTCGTTCGTCCATCTTCGTCCTCCCATTTGATCCATAGGCCTTCTTTGGGCCAAGTTCGTCTCGTTCGTCCATCTTCGTCCTCCCATTTGATCCGTAGGCCTTGTTTGGACCAAGTTCGTCTCGTTCCTCCATCTTCGTCCTCCCATTTGATCCGTAGGCCTTCTTTGGACGAAGTGCATCTCGTTCGTCCATCTTCGTCCTCCCATTTGATCCGTAGGCCTTCTTTGGACCAAGTTCGTCTCGTTCGTCCATCCTCGTCCTCCCATTTGATCCGTAGGCCTTCTTTGGGCCAAGTTCGTCTCGTTCGTCCATCTTCGTCTCGTTCGTCCATCTACGTCCTCCCATTTGATCCGTAGGCCTTCTTTGGAGGAAGTTCGTCTCGTTCGTCCATCTTCGTCCTCCCATTTGATCCGTAGGCCTTCTTTGGACCAAGTTCGTCTCGTTCGTCCATCTTTGTTTCGTCCTCCCATTTGATCCGTAGGCCTTCTTTGGACGAAGGTCGTCTCGTTCGTGCATCTTCGTGCTCCGATTTGATCCGTAGGCCTTCTTTGGACGAAGTTCGTCTCGTTCGTCCATCTTCGTGCTCCCATTTGATCCGTAGGCCTTCTTTGGACGAAGTTCGTCTCGTTCGTCCATCTTCGTCCTCCCATTTGATCCGTAGGCCTTCTTTGGACCAAGTTCGTCTCGTTCGTCCATCTTTGTTTCGTCCTCCCATTTGATCCGTATGCCTTCTTTGGACCAAGTTCGTCTCGTTCGTCCATCTTCGTCCTCCCATTTGATCTGTAGGCCTTCTTTGGGCCAAGTTCGTCTCGTTCGTCCATCTTCGTCCTCCCATTTGATCCGTAGGCCTTCTTTGGACCAAGTTCTTCTCGTCCGTCCATCTTCGTCCTCCCATTCGATCCGTAGGCCTTCTTTGGGCCAAGTTCGTCTCGTTCGTCCATCTTCCTCCTCCCATTTGATCCGTAGGCCTTCTTTGGACGAAGTTCCTCTCGTTCGTCCATCTTCGTCCTCCCATTTGATCCGTAGGCCTTCTTTGGACCAAGTTCATCTCGTTCGTCCATCTTCGTCCTCCCATTTGATCCGTCGGCCTTCTTTGGACGAAGTTCGTCTCGTTCGTCCATCTTCGTCCTCCCATTTGATCCGTAGGCCTTCTTTGGACGAAGTTCATCTCGTTCGTGCATCTTCGTGCTCCCATTTGATCCGTATGCCTTCTTTGGACGAAGTTCGTCTCATTCGTCCATCTTCGTCTCGTTCGTCCATCTACGTCCTCCCATTTGATCCGTAGGCCTTCTTTGGAGGAAGTTCGTCTCGTTCGTCCATCTTCGTCCTCCCATTTGATCCGTAGGCCTTCTTTGGACCAAGTTCGTCTCGTTCGTCCATCTTTGCTTCGTCCTCCCATTTGATCCGTAGGCCTTCTTTGGACGAAGGTCGTCTCGTTCGTGCATCTTCGTGCTCCCATTTGATCCGTAGGCCTTCTTTGGACCAAGTTCGTCTCGTTCGTCCATCTTCGTGCTCCCATTTGATCCGTAGGCCTTCTTTGGACCAAGTTCCTCTCGTTCGTCCATCTTCGTCCTCCCATTTGATCCGTATGCCTTCTTTGGACCAAGTTCATCTCGTTCGTCCATCTTCGTCCTCCCATTTGATCCGTATGCCTTCTTTGGACCAAGTTCGTCTCGTTCGTCGATCTTCGTCCTCCCATTTGATCCGTAGGCCTTCTGTGGACGAAGTTCGTCTCGTTCGTCCATCTTCGTCCTCCCATTTGATCCGTAGGCCTTCTTTGGACGAAGTTCATCTCGTTCGTGCATCTTCGTCTCCCATTTGATCCGTATGCCTTCTTTGGACGAAGTTCGTCTCGTTCGTCCATCTACGTCCTCCCATTTGATCCGTAGGCCTTCTTTGGAGGAAGTTCGTCTCGTTCGTCCATCTTCGTCCTCCCATTTGATCCGTAGGCCTTCTTTGGACCAAGTTCGTCTCGTTCGTCCATATTTATTTCGTCCTCCCATTTGAACCGTAGGCCTTCTTTGGACGAAGGTCGTCTCGTTCGTGCATCTTCGTGCTCCCATTTGATCCGTAGGCCTTCTTTGGACGAAGTTCGTCTCGTTCGTCCATCTTCGTGCTCCCATTTGATCCGTAGGCCTTCTTTGGACCAAGTTCGTCTCGTTCGTCCATCTTCGTCCTCCCGTTTGATCCTTAGGCCTTCTTTGGACGAAGTTCGTCTCGTTCGTCCATCTTCGTCCTCCCACCATGTTCGTCTCGTTCGTCCATCTTCGTCCTCCCATTTGAGCCTTAGGCCTTCTCTGGACCAAGTTCGTCTCGTTCGTCCATCTTCGTCCTCCCATTTGATCCTTAGGCCTTCTCTGGACCAAGTTCGTCTCGTTCGTCCATCTTCGTCCTCCCATTTGATCCGTAGGCCTTCTTTGGACGAAGTTCCTCTCGTTCGTCCATCTTCGTCCTCCCATTTGATCCGTATGCCTTCTTTGGACCAAGTTCGTCCATCTTCGTCCTCCCATTTGATCCCTAGGCCTTCTTTGGGCCAAGTTCGTCTCGTTCGTCCATCTTCGTCCTCCCATTTGATCCGTAGGCCTTCTTTGGACCAAGTTCGTCTCGTTCGTCCATCTTCGTCCTCCCATTTGATCCGTAGGCCTTCTTTGGACGAAGTTCCTCTCGTTCGTCCATCTTCATCCTCCCATTTGATCCGTAGGCCTTCTTTGGACCAAGTTCGTCTCGTTCGTCCATCTACGTCCTCCCATTTGATCCGTAGGCCTTCTTTGGAGGAAGTTCGTCTCGTTCGTCCATCTTCGTCCACCCATTTGATCCGTACGCCTTCTTTGGACCAAGTTCGTCTCGTTCGTCCATCTTTGTTTCGTCCTCCCATTTGATCCGTAGGCCTTCTTTGGACGAAGGTCGTCTCGTTCGTGCATCTTCGTGCTCCCATTTGATCCGTAGGCCTTCTTTGGACGAAGTTCGTCTCGTTCGTCCATCTTCGTGCTCCCATTTGATCCGTAGGCCTTCTTTCGACCAAGTTCGTCTCGTTCGTCCATCTTCGTGCTCCCATTTGATCCGTATGCCTTCTTTGGACCAAGTTCGTCTCGTTCGTCCATCTTCGTCCTCCCATTTGATCCGTAGGCCTTCTTTGGACCAAGTTCGTCTCGTTCGTCCATCTTCGTCCTCCCGTTTGATCCTTAGGCCTTCTTTGGACGAAGTTCGTCTCGTCCGTCCATCTTCGTCCTCCCACCAAGTTCGTCTCGTTCGTCCATCTTCGTCCTCCCATTTGATCCGTATGCCTTCTTTGGACCAAGTTCGTCTCGTTCGTCCATCTTCGTCCTCCCATTTGATCCGTAGGCCTTCTTTGGACGAAGTTCCTCTCGTTCGTCCATCTTCATCCTCCCATTTGATCCGTAGGCCTTCTTTGGACCAAGTTCGTCTCGTTCGTCCATCCTCGTCCTCCCATTTAATCCGTAGGCCTTCTTTGGGCCAAGTTCGTCTCGTTCGTCCATCTTCGTCTCGTTCGTCCATCTACGTCCTCCCATTTGATCCGTAGGCCTTCTTTGGAGGAAGTTCGTCTCGTTCGTCCATCTTCGTCCACCCATTTGATCCGTACGCCTTCTTTGGACCAAGTTCGTCTCGTTCGTCCATCTTTGTTTCGTCCTCCCATTTGATCCGTAGGCCTTCTTTGGACGAAGGTCGTCTCGTTCGTGCATCTTCGTGCTCCCATTTGATCCGTAGGCCTTCTTTGGACGAAGTTCGTCTCGTTCGTCCATCTTCGTGCTCCCATTTGATCCGTAGGCCTTCTTTCGACCAAGTTCGTCTCGTTCGTCCATCTTCGTGCTCCCATTTGATCCGTATGCCTTCTTTGGACCAAGTTCGTCTCGTTCGTCCATCTTCGTCCTCCCATTTGATCCGTAGGCCTTCTTTGGACCAAGTTCGTCTCGTTCGTCCATCTTCGTCCTCCCGTTTGATCCTTAGGCCTTCTTTGGACGAAGTTCGTCTCGTCCGTCCATCTTCGTCCTCCCACCAAGTTCGTCTCGTTCGTCCATCTTCGTCCTCCCATTTGATCCTTAGGCCTTCTCTGGACCAAGTTCGTCTCGTTCGTCCATCTTCGTCCTCCCATTTGATCCTTAGGCCTTCTCTGGACCAACTTCGTCTCGTTCGTCCATCTTCGTCCTCCCATTTGATCCCTAGGCCTTCTTTGGACGAAGTTCCTCTCGTTCGTCCATCTTCGTCCTCCCATTTGATCCGTATGCCTTCTTTGGACCAAGTTCGTCTCGTTCGTCCATCTTCGTCTCGTTCGTCCATCTACGTCCTCCCATTTGATCCGTAGGCCTTCTTTGGAGGAAGTTCGTCTCGTTCGTCCATCTTCGTCCTCCCATTTGATCCGTAGGCCTTCTTTGGACCAAGTTCGTCTCGTTCGTCCATCTTTGTTTCGTCCTCCCATTTATCCGTAGGCCTTCTTTGGACGAAGGTCGTCTCGTTCGTGCATCTTCGTGCTCCGATTTGATCCGTAGGCCTTCTTTGGACGAAGTTCGTCTCGTTCGTCCATCTTCGTGCTCCCATTTGATCCGTAGGCCTTCTTTGGACGAAGTTCGTCTCGTTCGTCCATCTTCGTCCTCCCATTTGATCCGTATGCCTTCTTTGGACCAAGTTCGTCTCGTTCGTCCATCTTCGTCCTCCCATTTGATCCGTAGGCCTTCTTTGGACCAAGTTCGTCTCGTTCGTCCATCTTCGTCCTCCCATTTGATCCTTAGGCCTTCTTTGGACGAAGTTCGTCTCGTTCGTCCATCTTCGTCCTCCCATTTGATCCGTAGGCCTTCTTTGGACGAAGTTCCTCTCGTTCGTCCATCTTCGTCCTCCCATTTGATCCGTAGGCCTTCTTTGGACCAAGTTCATCTCGTTCGCCCATCTTCGTCCTCCCATTTGATCCGTATGCCTTCTTTGGACCAAGTTTGTCTCGTTCGTCCATCTTCGTCCTCCCATTTGATGCGTAGGCCTTCTTTGGACGAAGTTCGTCTCGTTCGTCCATCTTCGTCCTCCCACTTGATCCGTAGGCCTTCTTTGGGCCAAGTTCGTCTCGTTCGTCCATCTTCCTCCTCCCATTTGATCCGTAGGCCTTCTTTGGACGAAGTTCCTCTCGTTCGTCCATCTTCGTCCTCCCATTTGATCCGTAGGCCTTCTTTGGACCAAGTTCATCTCGTTCGTCCATCTTCGTCCTCCCATTTGATCCATAGGCCTTCTTTGGACCAAGTTCGTCTCGTTCGTCCATCCTCGTCCTCCCATTTGATCCGTAGGCCTTCTTTGGGCCAAGTTCGTCTCGTTCGTCCATCTTCCTCCTCCCATTTGATCCGTAGGCCTTCTTTGGACGATGTTCCTCTCGTTCGTCCATCTTCGTCCTCCCATTTGATCCGTAGGCCTTCTTTGGACCAAGTTCATCTCGTTCGTCCATCTTCGTCCTCCCATTTGATCCGTAGGCCTTCTTTGGACCAAGTTCGTCTCGTTCGTCCATCTTTGCTTCGTCCTCCCATTTGATCCGTATGCCTTCTTTGGACCAAGTTCGTCTCGTTCGTCCATCTTCGTCCTCCCATTTGATCCGTAGGCCTTCTTTGGACCAAGTTCGTCTCGTTCGTCCATCTTCGTCCTCCCATTTGATCCGTAGGCCTTCTTTGGGCCAAGTTCGTCTCGTTCGTCCATCTTCCTCCTCCCATTTGATCCGTAGGCCTTCTTTGGACGAAGTTCCTCTCGTTCGTCCATCTTCGTCCTCCCATTTGATCCGTAGGCCTTCTTTGGACCAAGTTCATCTCGTTCGTCCATCTTCGTCCTCCCATTTGATCCGTAGGCCTTCTTTGGACCAAGTTCGTCTCGTTCGTCCATCTTTGCTTCGTCCTCCCATTGGATCCGTAGGCCTTCTTTGGACGAAGGTCGTCTCGTTCGTGCATCTTCGTGCTCCCATTTGATCCGTAGGCCTTCTTTGGACGAAGTTAGTCTCGTTCGTCCATCTTCGTGCTCCCATTTGATCCGTAGGTCTTCTTTGGACCAAGTTCCTCTCGTTCGTCCATCTTCGTCCTCCCATTTGATCCGTAGGCCTTCTTTGGACCAAGTTCATCTCGTTCGTCCATCTTCGTCCTCCCATTTGATCCGTAGGCCTTCTTTGGACCAAGTTCGTCTCGTTCGTCCATCTTTGCTTCGTCCTCCCATTGGATCCGTAGGCCTTCTTTGGACGAAGGTCGTCTCGTTCGTGCATCTTCGTGCTCCCATTTGATCCGTAGGCCTTCTTTGGACGAAGTTAGTCTCGTTCGTCCATCTTCGTGCTCCCATTTGATCCGTAGGTCTTCTTTGGACCAAGTTCCTCTCGTTCGTCCCTCTTCGTCCTCCCATTTGATCCGTAGGCCTTCTTTGGACGAAGTTCGTCTCGTTCGTCCATCTTCGTGCTCCCATTTGATCCGTAGGCATTCTTTGGACCAAGTTCGTCTCGTTCGTCCATCTTCGTGCTCCCATTTGATCCGTAGGCCTTCTTTGGACCAAGTTCCTCTCGTTCGTCCATCTTCGTCCTCCCATTTGATCCGTATGCCTTCTTTGGACCAAGTTCGTCTCGTTCGTCCATCTTCGTCCTCCCATTTGATCCGTAGGCCTTCTTTGGACCAAGTTCGTCTCGTTCGTCCGTCTTCGTCCTCCCATTTGATCCTTAGGCCTTCTTTGGACGAAGTTCGTCTCGTTCGTCCATCTTCGTCCTCCCACCAAGTTCGTCTCGTTCGTCCCTCTTCGTCCTCCCATTTGATCCTTAGGCCTTCTCTGGACCAAGTTCGTCTCGTTCGTCCATCTTCGTCCTCCCATTTGATCCGTAGGCCTTCTTTGGACGAAGTTCATCTCGTTCGTGCATCTTCGTGCTCCCATTTGATCCGTATGCCTTCTTTGGACGAAGTTCGTCTCGTTCGTCCATCTTCGTCTCGTTCGTCCATCTACGTCCTCCCATTTGATCCGTAGGCCTTCTTTGGAGGAAGTTCGTCTCGTTCGTCCATCTTCGTCCTCCCATTTGATCCGTATGCCTTCTTTGGACCAAGTTCGTCTCGTTCGTCCATCTTCGTGCTCCCATTTGATCCGTAGGCCTTCTTTGGACCAAGTTCCTCTCGTTCGTCCATCTTCGTCCTCCCATTTGATCCGTATGCCTTCTTTGGACCAAGTTCCTCTCGTTCGTCCATCTTCGTCCTCCCATTTGATCCGTAGGCATTCTTTGGACCAAGTTCGTCTCGTTCGTCCATCTTCGTCCTCCCATTTGATCCGTAGGCCTTCTTTGGACCAAGTTCGTCTCGTTCGTCCATCTTCGTGCTCCCATTTGATCCGTAGGCCTTCTTTGGACAAAGTTCCTCTCGTTCGTCCATCTTCGTCCTCCCATTTGATCCGTATGCCTTCTTTGGACCAAGTTCCTCTCGTTCGTCCATCTTCGTCCTCCCATTTGATCCGTAGGCCTTCTTTGGACCAAGTTCATCTCGTTCGTCCATCTTCGTCCTCCCATTTGATCCGTAGGCCTTCTTTGGACGAAGTTCGTCTCGTTCGTCCATCTTCGTACTCCCATTTGATCCGTAGGCCTTCTTTGGACGAAGTTCATCTCGTTCGTGCATCTTCGTGCTCCCATTTGATCCGTATGCCTTCTTTGGACGAAGTTCGTCTCGTTCGTCCATCTTCGTCTCGTTCGTCCATCTACGTCCTCCCATTTGATCCGTAGGCCTTCTTTGGAGGAAGTTCGTCTCGTTCGTCCATCTTCGTCCTCCCATTTGATCCGAAGGCCTTCTTTGGACCAAGTTCGTCTCGTTCGTCCATCTTTGCTTCGTCCTCCCATTTGATCCGTAGGCCTTCTTTGGACGAAGGTCGTCTCGTTCGTGCATCTTCATGCTCCCATTTGATCTGTAGGCCTTCTTTGGACGAAGTTCGTCTCGTTCGTCCTTCTTCGTGCTCCCATTTGATCCGTAGGCCTTCTTTGGACCAAGTTCGTCTCGTTCGTCCATCTTCGTGCTCCCATTTGATCCGTAGGCCTTCTTTGGACCAAGTTCCTCTCGTTCGTCCATCTTCGTCCTCCCATTTGATCCGTATGCCTTCTTTGGACCAAGTTCATCTCGTTCGTCCATCTTCGTCCTCCCATTTGATCCGTATGCCTTCTTTGGACCAAGTTCATCTCGTTCGTCCATCTTCGTCCTCCCATTTGATCCGTAGGCCTTCTTTGGGCCAAGTTCGGCTCGTTCGTCCATCTTCGTCCTCCCATTTGATCCGTAAGCCTTCTTTGGACCAAGTTCGTCTCGTTCGTCCATCTTCGTCCTCCCGTTTGATCCGTAGGCCTTCTTTGGGCCAAGTTCGTCTCGTTTGTCCATCTTCATCCTCCCATTTGATCCGTAGGCCTTCTTTGGACGAAGTTCCTCTCGTTCGTCCATCTTCGTCCTCCCATTTGATCCGTAGGCCTTCTTTGGACCAAGTTCATCTCGTTCGTCCATCTTCGTCCTCCCATTTGATCCGTAGGCCTTCTTTGGACGAAGTTCGTCTCGTTCGTCCATCTTCGTCCTCCCATTTGATCCGTAGGCCTTCTTTGGACGAAGTTCTTCTCGTTCGTGCATCTTCGTGCTCCCATTTGATCCGTATGCCTTCTTTGGACGAAGTTCGTCTCGTTCGTCCATCTTCGTCTCGTTCGTCCATCTACGTCCTCCCATTCGATCCGTAGGCCTTCTTTGGAGGAAGTTCGTCTCGTTCGTCCATCTTCGTCCTCCCATTTGATCCGTAGGCCTTCTTTGGACCAAGTTCGTCTCGTTCGTCCATCTTCGTGCTCCCATTTGATCCGTAGGCCTTCTTTGGACCAAGTTCCTCTCGTTCGTCCATCTTCGTCCTCCCATTTGATCCGTATGCCTTCTTTGGACCAAGTTCCTCTCGTTCGTCCATCTTCGTCCTCCCATTTGATCCGTAGGCATTCTTTGGACCAAGTTCGTCTCGTTCGTCCATCTTCGTCCTCCCATTTGATCCGTAGGCCTTCTTTGGACCAAGTTCGTCTCGTTCGTCCATCTTCGTGCTCCCATTTGATCCGTAGGCCTTCTTTGGACCAAGTTCCTCTCGTTCGTCCATCTTCGTCCTCCCATTTGATCCGTATGCCTTCTTTGGACCAAGTTCCTCTCGTTCGTCCATCTTCGTCCTCCCATTTGATCCGTAGGCCTTCTTTGGACCAAGTTCATCTCGTTCGTCCATCTTCGTCCTCCCATTTGATCCGTAGGCCTTCTTTGGACGAAGTTCGTCTCGTTCGTCCATCTTCGTACTCCCATTTGATCCGTAGGCCTTCTTTGGACGAAGTTCATCTCGTTCGTGCATCTTCGTGCTCCCATTTGATCCGTATGCCTTCTTTGGACGAAGTTCGTCTCGTTCGTCCATCTTCGTCTCGTTCGTCCATCTACGTCCTCCCATTTGATCCGTAGGCCTTCTTTGGAGGAAGTTCGTCTCGTTCGTCCATCTTCGTCCTCCCATTTGATCCGTAGGCCTTCTTTGGACCAAGTTCGTCTCGTTCGTCCATCTTTGCTTCGTCCTCCCATTTGATCCGTAGGCCTTCTTTGGACGAAGGTCGTCTCGTTCGTGCATCTTCGTGCTCCCATTTGATCTGTAGGCCTTCTTTGGACGAAGTTCATCTCGTTCGTCCTTCTTCGTGCTCCCATTTGATCCGTAGGCCTTCTTTGGACCAAGTTCGTCTCGTTCGTCCATCTTCGTGCTCCCATTTGATCCGTAGGCCTTCTTTGGACCAAGTTCCTCTCGTTCGTCCATCTTCGTCCTCCCATTTGATCCGTATGCCTTCTTTGGACCAAGTTCATCTCGTTCGTCCATCTTCGTCCTCCCATTTGATCCGTATGCCTTCTTTGGACCAAGTTCGTTTCGTTCGTCCATCTTCGTCCTCCCATTTGATCCGTAGGCCTTCTTTGGGCCAAGTTCGTCTCGTTCGTCCATCTTCGTCCTCCCATTTGATCCGTAGGCCTTCTTTGGACCAAGTTCGTCTCGTTCGTCCATCTTCGTCCTCCCGTTTGATCCGTAGGCCTTCTTTGGGCCATGTTCGTCTCGTTCGTCCATCTTCATCCTCCCATTTGATCCGTAGGCCTTCTTTGGACGAAGTTCCTCTCGTTCGTCCATCTTCGTCCTCCCATTTGATCCGTAGGCCTTCTTTGGACCAAGTTCATCTCGTTCGTCCATCTTCGTCCTCCCATTTGATCCGTAGGCCTTCTTTGGACGAAGTTCGTCTCGTTCGTCCATCTTCGTCCTCCCATTTGATCCGTAGGCCTTCTTTGGACAAAGTTCATCTCGTTCGTGCATCTTCGTGCTCCCATTTGATCCGTATGCCTTCTTTGGACGAAGTTCGTCTCGTTCGTCCATCTTCGTCCTCCCACCAAGTTCGTCTCGTTCGTCCATCTTCGTCCTCCCATTTGATCCTTAGGCCTTCTCTGGATCAAGTTCCTCTCGTTCGTCAATCTTCGTCCTCCCATTTGATCCGTAGGCCTTCTTTGGACCAAGTTCATCTCGTTCGTCCATCTTCGTCCTCCCATTTGATCCGTAGGCCTTCTTTGGACCAAGTTCGTCTCGTTCGTCCATCTTTGCTTCGTCCTCCCATTTGATCCGTAGGCCTTCTTTGGACTAAGGTCGTCTCGTTCGTGCATCTTCATGCTCCCATTTGATCCGTAGGCCTTCTTTGGACGAAGTTCGTCTCGTTCGTCCATCTTCGTGCTCCCATTTGATCCGTAGGCATTCTTTGGACCAAGTTCGTCTCGTTCGTCCATCTTCGTGCTCCCATTTTATCCGTAGGCCTTCTTTGGACCAAGTTCCTCTCGTTCGTCCATCTTCGTCCTCCCATTTGATCCGTAGGCCTTCTTTGGACCAAGTTCGTCTCGTTCGTCCATCTTCGTCCTCCCATTTGATCCGTAGGCCTTCTTTGGACCAAGTTCGTCTCGTTCGTCCATCTTTGCTTCGTCCTCCCATTTGATCCGTAGGCCTTCTTTGGACGAAGGTCGTCTCGTTCGTGCATCTTCGTGCTCCCATTTGATCTGTAGGCCTTCTTTGGACGAAGTTCATCTCGTTCGTCCTTCTTCGTGCTCCCATTTGATCCGTAGGCCTTCTTTGGACCAAGTTCGTCTCGTTCGTCCATCTTCGTGCTCCCATTTGATCTGTAGGCCTTCTTTGGACCAAGTTCCTCTCGTTCGTCCATCTTCGTCCTCCCATTTGATCCGTATGCCTTCTTTGGACCAAGTTCATCTCGTTCGTCCATCTTCGTCCTCCCATTTGATCCGTATGCCTTCTTTGGACCAAGTTCGTTTCGTTCGTCCATCTTCGTCCTCCCATTTGATCCGTAGGCCTTCTTTGGGCCAAGTTCGTCTCGTTCGTCCATCTTCGTCCTCCCATTTGATCCGTAGGCCTTCTTTGGACCAAGTTCGTCTCGTTCGTCCATCTTCGTCCTCCCGTTTGATCCGTAGGCCTTCTTTGGGCCATGTTCGTCTCGTTCGTCCATCTTCATCCTCCCATTTGATCCGTAGGCCTTCTTTGGACGAAGTTCCTCTCGTTCGTCCATCTTCGTCCTCCCATTTGATCCGTAGGCCTTCTTTGGACCAAGTTCATCTCGTTCGTCCATCTTCGTCCTCCCATTTGATCCGTAGGCCTTCTTTGGACGAAGTTCGTCTCGTTCGTCCATCTTCGTCCTCCCATTTGATCCGTAGGCCTTCTTTGGACAAAGTTCATCTCGTTCGTGCATCTTCGTGCTCCCATTTGATCCGTATGCCTTCTTTGGACGAAGTTCGTCTCGTTCGTCCATCTTCGTCCTCCCACCAAGTTCGTCTCGTTCGTCCATCTTCGTCCTCCCATTTGATCCTTAGGCCTTCTCTGGACCAAGTTCCTCTCGTTCGTCAATCTTCGTCCTCCCATTTGATCCGTAGGCCTTCTTTGGACCAAGTTCATCTCGTTCGTCCATCTTCGTCCTCCCATTTGATCCGTAGGCCTTCTTTGGACCAAGTTCGTCTCGTTCGTCCATCTTTGCTTCGTCCTCCCATTTGATCCGTAGGCCTTCTTTGGACTAAGGTCATCTCGTTCGTGCATCTTCGTGCTCCCATTTGATCCGTAGGCCTTCTTTGGACGAAGTTCGTCTCGTTCGTCCATCTTCGTGCTCCCATTTGATCCGTAGGCATTCTTTGGACCAAGTTCGTCTCGTTCGTCCATCTTCGTGCTCCCATTTTATCCGTAGGCCTTCTTTGGACCAAGTTCCTCTCGTTCGTCCATCTTCGTCCTCCCATTTGATCCGTAGGCCTTCTTTGGACCAAGTTCGTCTCGTTCGTCCATCTTCGTCCTCCCATTTGATCCTTAGGCCTTCTTTGGACGAAGTTCGTCTCGTTCGTCCATCTTCGTCCTCCCATTTGATCCGTAGGCCTTCTTTGGACCAAGTTCATCTCGTTCGTCCATCTTCGTCCTCCCATTTGATCCGTATGCCTTCTTTGGACCAAGTTCATCTCGTTCGTCCATCTTCGTCCTCCCATTTGATCCGTATGCCTTCTTTGGACCAAGTTCGTCTCGTTCGTCCATCTTTGTCCTCCCATTTGATCCGTAGGCCTTCTTTGGGCCAAGTTCGTCTCGTTCGTCCATCTTCGTCCTCCCATTTGATCCGTAGGCCTTCTTTGGACCAAGTTCGTCTCGTTCGTCCATCTTCGTCCTCCCGTTTGATCCGTAGGCCTTCTTTGGGCCATGTTCGTCTCGTTCGTCCATCTTCATCCTCCCATTTGATCCGTAGGCCTTCTTTGGACGAAGTTCCTCTCGTTCGTCCATCTTCGTCCTCCCATTTGATCCGTAGGCCTTCTTTGGACCAAGTTCATCTCGTTCGTCCATCTTCGTCCTCCCATTTGATCCGTAGGCCTTCTTTGGACGAAGTTCGTCTCGTTCGTCCATCTTCGTCCTCCCATTTGATCCGTAGGCCTTCTTT
Source organism: Glycyrrhiza uralensis (assembly GCA_030159175.1). Classification (NCBI taxonomy): domain Eukaryota; kingdom Viridiplantae; phylum Streptophyta; class Magnoliopsida; order Fabales; family Fabaceae; genus Glycyrrhiza; species Glycyrrhiza uralensis. Next base: position 390,855 of record BRZY01000016.1, on the reverse strand, counting down.
GGACGAAGTTCATCTCGTTCGTGCATCTTCGTGCTCCCATTTGATCCGTATGCCTTCTTTGGACGAAGTTCGTCTCGTTCGTCCATCTTCGTCCTCCCACCAAGTTCGTCTCGTTCGTCCATCTTCGTCCTCCCATTTGATCCTTAGGCCTTCTCTGGACCAAGTTCCTCTCGTTCGTCAATCTTCGTCCTCCCATTTGATCCGTAGGCCTTCTTTGGACCAAGTTCATCTCGTTCGTCAATCTTCGTCCTCCCATTTGATCCGTAGGCCTTCTTTGGACCAAGTTCGTCTCGTTCGTCCATCTTTGCTTCGTCCTCCCATTTGATCCGTAGGCCTTCTTTGGACTAAGGTCGTCTCGTTCGTGCATCTTCGTGCTCCCATTTGATCCGTAGGCCTTCTTTGGACGAAGTTCGTCTCGTTCGTCCATCTTCGTGCTCCCATTTGATCCGTAGGCATTCTTTGGACCAAGTTCGTCTCGTTCGTCCATCTTCGTGCTCCCATTTGATCCGTAGGCCTTCTTTGGACCAAGTTCCTCTCGTTCGTCCATCTTCGTCCTCCCATTTGATCCGTATGCCTTCTTTGGACCAAGTTCGTCTCGTTCGTCCATCTTCGTCCTCCCATTTGATCCGTAGGCCTTCTTTGGACCAAGTTCGTCTCGTTCGTCCATCTTCGTCCTCCCATTTGATCCTTAGGCCTTCTTTGGACGAAGTTCGTCTCGTTCGTCCATCTTCGTCCTCCCATTTGATCCGTAGGCCTTCTTTGGACCAAGTTCATCTCGTTCGTCCATCTTCGTCCTCCCATTTGATCCGTATGCCTTCTTTGGACCAAGTTCGTCTCGTTCGTCCATCTTCGTCCTCCCATTTGATCCGTAGGCCTTCTTTGGGCAAAGTTCGTCTCGTTCGTCCATCTTCGTCCTCCCATTTGATCCGTAGGCCTTCTTTGGACCAAGTTCGTCTCGTTCGTCCATCTTCGTGCTCCCATTTGATCCGTAGGCCTTCTTTGGACCAAGTTCCTCTCGTTCGTCCATCTTCGTCCTCCCATTTGATCCGTATGCCTTCTTTGGACCAAGTTCCTCTCGTTCGTCCATCTTCGTCCTCCCATTTGATCCGTAGGCCTTCTTTGGAGCAAGTTCATCTCGTTCGTCCATCTTCGTCCTCCCATTTGATCCGTAGGCCTTCTTTGGACGAAGTTCGTCTCGTTCGTCCATCTTCGTCCTCCCATTTGATCCGTAGGCCTTCTTTGGACGAAGTTCGTCTCGTTCGTCCATCTTCGTCCTCCCATTTGATCCGTAGGCCTTCTTTGGACGAAGTTCATCTCGTTCGTGCATCTTCGTGCTCCCATTTGATCCGTATGCCTTCTTTGGATGAAGTTCGTCTCGTTCGTCCATCTTCGTCTCGTTCGTCCATCTACGTCCTCGCATTTGATCCGTAGGCCTTCTTTGGAGGAAGTTCGTCTCGTTCGTCCATCTTCGTCCTCCCATTTGATCCGTAGGCCTTCTTTGGACCAAGTTCGTCTCGTTCGTCCATCTTCGTCCTCCCGATTGATCCGTAGGCCTTCTTTGGGCCAAGTTCGTCTCGTTCGTCCATCTACGTCCTCGCATTTGATCCGTAGGCCTTCTTTGGAGGAAGTTCGTCTCGTTCGTCCATCTTCGTCCTCCCATTTGATCCGTAGGCCTTCTTTGGACGAAGTTCCTCTTGTTCGTCCATCTTCGTCCTCCCATTTGATCCGTAGGCCTTCTTTGGACCAAGTTCATCTCGTTCGTCCATCTTCGTCCTCCCATTTGATCCGTAGGCCTTCTTTGGACGAAGTTCGTCTCGTTCGTCCATCTTCGTCCTCCCATTTGATCCGTAGGCCTTCTTTGGACGATGTTCATCTCGTTCGTGCATCTTCGTGCTCCCATTTGATCCGTATGCCTTCTTTGGACGAAGTTCGTCTCGTTCGTCCATCTTCGTCTCGTTCGTCCATCTACGTCCTCCCATTTGATCCGTAGGCCTTCTTTGGAGGAAGTTCGTCTCGTTCGTCCATCTTCGTCCTCCCATTTGATCCGTAGGCCTTCTTTGGACCAAGTTCGTCTCGTTCGTCCATCTTTGCTTCGTCCTCCCATTTGATCCGTAGGCCTTCTTTGGACGAAGGTCGTCTCGTTCGTGCATCTTCGTGCTCCCATTTGATCCGTAGGCCTTCTTTGGACCAAGTTCGTCTCGTTCGTCCATCTTCATCCTCCCATTTAATCCGTAGGCCTTCTTTGGACGATGTTCATCTCGTTCGTGCATCTTCGTGCTCCCATTTGATCCGTATGCCTTCTTTGGACGAAGTTCGTCTCGTTCGTCCATCTTCGTCTCGTTCGTCCATCTACGTCCTCCCATTTGATCCGTAGGCCTTCTTTGGAGGAAGTTCCTCTCGTTCGTCCATCTTCGTCCTCCCATTTGATCCGTATGCCTTCTTTGGACCAAGTTCGTCTCGTTCGTCTATCTTCGTCCTCCCATTTGATCCGTAGGCCTTCTTTGGACCAAGTTCGTCTCGTTCGTCCATCTTCGTCCTCCCATTTGATCCGTAGGCCTTCTTTGGGCCAAGTTCGTCTCGTTCGTCCATCTTCATCCTCCCATTTGATCCGTAGGCCTTCTTTGGACGAAGTTCCTCTCGTTCGTCAATCTTCGTCCTCCCATTTGATCCGTAGGCCTTCTTTGGACCAAGTTCATCTCGTTCGTCCATCTTCGTCCTCCCATTTGATCCGTAGGCCTTCTTTGGACCAAGTTCGTCTCGTTCGTCGATCTTTGCTTCGTCCTCCCATTTGATCCGTAGGCCTTCTTTGGACGAAGGTCGTCTCGTTCGTGCATCTTCGTGCTCCCATTTGATCCGCAGGCCTTCTTTGGACGAAGTTCGTCTCGTTCGTCCATCTTCGTGCTCCCATTTGATCCGTAGGCCTTCTTTGGACCAAGTTCGTCTCTTTCGTCCATCTTCGTGCTCCCATTTGATCCGTAGGCCTTCTTTGGACCAAGTTCCTCTCGTTCGTCCATCTTCGTCCTCCCATTTGATCCGTATGCCTTCTTTGGACCAAGTTCGTCTCGTTCGTCCATCTTCGTCCTCCCATTTGATCCGTAGGCCTTCTTTGGACCAAGTTCGTCTCGTTCGTCCATCTTCGTCCTCCCATTTGATCCTTAGGCCTTCTTTGGACGAAGTTCGTCTCGTTCGTCCATCTTCGTCCTCCCACCAAGTTCGTCTCGTTCGTCCATCTTCGTCCTCCCATTTGATCCTTAGGCCTTCTTTGGACCAAGTTCGTCTCGTTCGTCCATCTTCGTCCTCCCATTTGATCCGTAGGCCTTCTTTGGACGAAGTTACTCTCGTTCGTCCATCTTCGTCCTCCCATTTGATCCGTAGGCCTTCTTTGGACCAAGTTCATCTCGTTCGTCCATCTTCGTCCTGCCATTTGATCCGTATGCCTTCTTTGGACCAAGTTCGTCTCGTTCGTCCATCTTCGTCCTCCCATTTGATCCGTAGGCCTTCTTTGGGCCAAGTTCGTCTCGTTCGTCCATCTTCGTCCTCCCATTTGATCCGTAGGCCTTCTTTGGACCAAGTTCGCCTCGTTCGTCCATCTTCGTGCTCCCATTTGATCCGTAGGCCTTCTTTTGACCAAGTTCCTCTCGTTCGTCCATCTTCGTCCTCCCATTTGATCCGTATGCCTTCTTTGGACCAAGTTCGTCTCGTTCGTCCATCTTCGTCCTCCCATTTGATCCGTAGGCCTTCTTTGGACCAAGTTCGTCTCGTTCGTCCATCTTCTTCCTCCCATTTGATCCTTAGGCCTTCTTTGGACGAAGTTCGTCTCGTTCGTCCATCTTCGTCCTCCCACCAAGTTCGTCTCGTTCGTCCATCTTCGTCCTCCCACCAAGTTCGTCTCGTTCGTCCATCTTCGTCCTCCCATTTGATCCGTAGGCCTTCTTTGGGCCAAGTTCGTCTCGTTCGTGCATCTTCGTCCTCCCATTTGATCCGTAGGCCTTCTTTGGACCAAGTTCGTCTCGTTCGTCCATCTTTTCTTCGTCCTCCTATTTGATCCGTAGGCCTTCTTTGGACGAAGTTCGTCTCGTTCGTCCATCTTCGTCCTCCCATTTGATCCGTAGGCCTTCTTTGGACCAACTTCGTCTCGTTCGTCCATCTTCGTCCTCCCATTTGATCCGTAGGCCTTCTTTGGACGAAGTTCGTCTCGTTCGTCCATCATCGTCCTCCCATTTGCAAGTTCGTCTCGTTTGTCCATCTTCGTCCTCCCATTTGATCCTTAGGCCTTCTTTGGACGAAGTTCCTCTCGTTCGTCCATCTTCGTCCTCCCATTTGATCCGTAGGCCTTCTTTGGACCATGTTCATCTCGTTCGTCCATCTTCGTCCTCCCATTTGATCCGTAGGCCTTCTTCAGACCAAGTTCATCTCGTTCGTCCATCTTCGTCCTCCCATTTGATCCGTATGCCTTCTTTGGACCAAGTTCGTCTCGTTCGTCCATCTTCGTCCTCCCATTTGATCCGTAGGCCTTCTTTGGGCCAAGTTCATCTCGTTCGTCCATCTTCGTCCTCCCATTTGATCCGTAGGCCTTCTTTGGACCAAGTTCGTCTCGTTCGTCCATCTTCGTCCTCCCATTTGATCCGTAGGCCTTCTTTGGGCCAAGTTCGTCTCGTTCGTCCATCTTCCTCCACCCATTTGATCCGTAGGCCTTCTTTGGACGAAGTTCCTCTCGTTCGTCCATCATCGTCCTCCCATTTGACCCGTAGGCTTTCTTTGGACCAAGTTCATCTCGTTCGTCCATCTTCGTCCTCCCATTTGATCCGTAGGCCTTCTTTGGACCAAGTTCGTCTCGTTCGTCCATCTTTGCTTCGTCCTCCCATTTGATCCGTAGGCCTTCTTTGGACGAAGGTCGTCTCGTTCGTGCATCTTCGTGCTCCCATTTGATCCGTAGGCCTTCTTTGGACGATGTTCGTCTCGTTCGTCCATCTTCGTGCTCCCATTTGATCCGTAGGCGTTCTTTGGACCAAGTTCGTCTCGTTCGTCCATCTTCGTGCTTCCATTTGATCCGTAGGCCTTCTTTGGACCAAGTTCCTCTCGTTCGTCCATCTTCGTCCTCCCATTTGATCCGTATGCCTTCTTTGGACCAAGTTCGTCTCGTTCGTCCATCTTCGTCCTCCCATTTGATCCGTAGGCCTTCTTTGGACCAAGTTCGTCTCGTTCGTCCATCTTCGTCCTCCCATTTGATCCGTAGGCCTTCTGTGGACCAAGTTCGTCTCGTTCGTCCATCTTCGTCCTCCCATTTGATCCTTAGGCCTTCTCTGGACCAAGTTCGTCTCGTTCGTCCATCTTCGTCCTCCCATTTGATCCGTAGGCCTTCTTTGGACGAAGTTCGTCCCTTTTCATCCTCCCATTTGATCCGTAGGCCTTCTTTGGACCAAGTTCGTCTCGTTCGTCCATCTTCGTGCTTCCATTTGATCCGTAGGCCTTCTTTGGACCAAGTTCCTCTCGTTCGTCCATCTTCGTCCTCCCATTTGATCCGTATGCCTTCTTTGGACCAAGTTCGTCTCGTTCGTCCATCTTCGTCCTCCCATTTGATCCGTAGGCCTTCTTTGGACCAAGTTCGTCTCGTTCGTCCATCTTCGTCCTCCCATTTGATCCGTAGGCCTTCTGTGGACCAAGTTCGTCTCGTTCGTCCATCTTCGTCCTCCCATTTGATCCTTAGGCCTTCTCTGGACCAAGTTCCTCTCGTTCGTCAATCTTCGTCCTCCCATTTGATCCGTAGGCCTTCTTTGGACCAAGTTCATCTCGTTCGTCCATCTTCGTCCTCCCATTTGATCCGTAGGCCTTCTTTGGACCAAGTTCGTCTCGTTCGTCCATCTTTGCTTCGTCCTCCCATTTGATCCGTAGGCCTTCTTTGGACTAAGGTCGTCTCGTTCGTGCATCTTCGTGCTCCCATTTGATCCGTAGGCCTTCTTTGGACGAAGTTCGTCTCGTTCGTCCATCTTCGTCCTCCCATTTGATCCGTAGGCCTTCTTTGGACAAAGTTCATCTCGTTCGTGCATCTTCGTGCTCCCATTTGATCCGTATGCCTTCTTTGGACGAAGTTCGTCTCGTTCGTCCATCTTCGTCCTCCCACCAAGTTCGTCTCGTTCGTCCATCTTCGTCCTCCCATTTGATCCTTAGGCCTTCTCTGGACCAAGTTCCTCTCGTTCGTCAATCTTCGTCCTCCCATTTGATCCGTAGGCCTTCTTTGGACCAAGTTCATCTCGTTCGTCCATCTTCGTCCTCCCATTTGATCCGTAGGCCTTCTTTGGACCAAGTTCGTCTCGTTCGTCCATCTTTGCTTCGTCCTCCCATTTGATCCGTAGGCCTTCTTTGGACTAAGGTCATCTCGTTCGTGCATCTTCGTGCTCCCATTTGATCCGTAGGCCTTCTTTGGACGAAGTTCGTCTCGTTCGTCCATCTTCGTGCTCCCATTTGATCCGTAGGCATTCTTTGGACCAAGTTCGTCTCGTTCGTCCATCTTCGTGCTCCCATTTTATCCGTAGGCCTTCTTTGGACCAAGTTCCTCTCGTTCGTCCATCTTCGTCCTCCCATTTGATCCGTAGGCCTTCTTTGGACCAAGTTCGTCTCGTTCGTCCATCTTCGTCCTCCCATTTGATCCTTAGGCCTTCTTTGGACGAAGTTCGTCTCGTTCGTCCATCTTCGTCCTCCCATTTGATCCGTAGGCCTTCTTTGGACCAAGTTCATCTCGTTCGTCCATCTTCGTCCTCCCATTTGATCCGTATGCCTTCTTTGGACCAAGTTCATCTCGTTCGTCCATCTTCGTCCTCCCATTTGATCCGTATGCCTTCTTTGGACCAAGTTCGTCTCGTTCGTCCATCTTTGTCCTCCCATTTGATCCGTAGGCCTTCTTTGGGCCAAGTTCGTCTCGTTCGTCCATCTTCGTCCTCCCATTTGATCCGTAGGCCTTCTTTGGACCAAGTTCGTCTCGTTCGTCCATCTTCGTCCTCCCGTTTGATCCGTAGGCCTTCTTTGGGCCATGTTCGTCTCGTTCGTCCATCTTCATCCTCCCATTTGATCCGTAGGCCTTCTTTGGACGAAGTTCCTCTCGTTCGTCCATCTTCGTCCTCCCATTTGATCCGTAGGCCTTCTTTGGACCAAGTTCATCTCGTTCGTCCATCTTCGTCCTCCCATTTGATCCGTAGGCCTTCTTTGGACGAAGTTCGTCTCGTTCGTCCATCTTCGTCCTCCCATTTGATCCGTAGGCCTTCTTTGGACGAAGTTCATCTCGTTCGTGCATCTTCGTGCTCCCATTTGATCCGTATGCCTTCTTTGGACGAAGTTCGTCTCGTTCGTCCATCTTCGTCCTCCCACCAAGTTCGTCTCGTTCGTCCATCTTCGTCCTCCCATTTGATCCTTAGGCCTTCTCTGGACCAAGTTCCTCTCGTTCGTCAATCTTCGTCCTCCCATTTGATCCGTAGGCCTTCTTTGGACCAAGTTCATCTCGTTCGTCAATCTTCGTCCTCCCATTTGATCCGTAGGCCTTCTTTGGACCAAGTTCGTCTCGTTCGTCCATCTTTGCTTCGTCCTCCCATTTGATCCGTAGGCCTTCTTTGGACTAAGGTCGTCTCGTTCGTGCATCTTCGTGCTCCCATTTGATCCGTAGGCCTTCTTTGGACGAAGTTCGTCTCGTTCGTCCATCTTCGTGCTCCCATTTGATCCGTAGGCATTCTTTGGACCAAGTTCGTCTCGTTCGTCCATCTTCGTGCTCCCATTTGATCCGTAGGCCTTCTTTGGACCAAGTTCCTCTCGTTCGTCCATCTTCGTCCTCCCATTTGATCCGTATGCCTTCTTTGGACCAAGTTCGTCTCGTTCGTCCATCTTCGTCCTCCCATTTGATCCGTAGGCCTTCTTTGGACCAAGTTCGTCTCGTTCGTCCATCTTCGTCCTCCCATTTGATCCTTAGGCCTTCTTTGGACGAAGTTCGTCTCGTTCGTCCATCTTCGTCCTCCCATTTGATCCGTAGGCCTTCTTTGGACCAAGTTCATCTCGTTCGTCCATCTTCGTCCTCCCATTTGATCCGTATGCCTTCTTTGGACCAAGTTCGTCTCGTTCGTCCATCTTCGTCCTCCCATTTGATCCGTAGGCCTTCTTTGGGCAAAGTTCGTCTCGTTCGTCCATCTTCGTCCTCCCATTTGATCCGTAGGCCTTCTTTGGACCAAGTTCGTCTCGTTCGTCCATCTTCGTGCTCCCATTTGATCCGTAGGCCTTCTTTGGACCAAGTTCCTCTCGTTCGTCCATCTTCGTCCTCCCATTTGATCCGTATGCCTTCTTTGGACCAAGTTCCTCTCGTTCGTCCATCTTCGTCCTCCCATTTGATCCGTAGGCCTTCTTTGGAGCAAGTTCATCTCGTTCGTCCATCTTCGTCCTCCCATTTGATCCGTAGGCCTTCTTTGGACGAAGTTCGTCTCGTTCGTCCATCTTCGTCCTCCCATTTGATCCGTAGGCCTTCTTTGGACGAAGTTCGTCTCGTTCGTCCATCTTCGTCCTCCCATTTGATCCGTAGGCCTTCTTTGGACGAAGTTCATCTCGTTCGTGCATCTTCGTGCTCCCATTTGATCCGTATGCCTTCTTTGGATGAAGTTCGTCTCGTTCGTCCATCTTCGTCTCGTTCGTCCATCTACGTCCTCGCATTTGATCCGTAGGCCTTCTTTGGAGGAAGTTCGTCTCGTTCGTCCATCTTCGTCCTCCCATTTGATCCGTAGGCCTTCTTTGGACCAAGTTCGTCTCGTTCGTCCATCTTCGTCCTCCCGATTGATCCGTAGGCCTTCTTTGGGCCAAGTTCGTCTCGTTCGTCCATCTACGTCCTCGCATTTGATCCGTAGGCCTTCTTTGGAGGAAGTTCGTCTCGTTCGTCCATCTTCGTCCTCCCATTTGATCCGTAGGCCTTCTTTGGACGAAGTTCCTCTTGTTCGTCCATCTTCGTCCTCCCATTTGATCCGTAGGCCTTCTTTGGACCAAGTTCATCTCGTTCGTCCATCTTCGTCCTCCCATTTGATCCGTAGGCCTTCTTTGGACGAAGTTCGTCTCGTTCGTCCATCTTCGTCCTCCCATTTGATCCGTAGGCCTTCTTTGGACGATGTTCATCTCGTTCGTGCATCTTCGTGCTCCCATTTGATCCGTATGCCTTCTTTGGACGAAGTTCGTCTCGTTCGTCCATCTTCGTCTCGTTCGTCCATCTACGTCCTCCCATTTGATCCGTAGGCCTTCTTTGGAGGAAGTTCGTCTCGTTCGTCCATCTTCGTCCTCCCATTTGATCCGTAGGCCTTCTTTGGACCAAGTTCGTCTCGTTCGTCCATCTTTGCTTCGTCCTCCCATTTGATCCGTAGGCCTTCTTTGGACGAAGGTCGTCTCGTTCGTGCATCTTCGTGCTCCCATTTGATCCGTAGGCCTTCTTTGGACCAAGTTCGTCTCGTTCGTCCATCTTCATCCTCCCATTTAATCCGTAGGCCTTCTTTGGACGATGTTCATCTCGTTCGTGCATCTTCGTGCTCCCATTTGATCCGTATGCCTTCTTTGGACGAAGTTCGTCTCGTTCGTCCATCTTCGTCTCGTTCGTCCATCTACGTCCTCCCATTTGATCCGTAGGCCTTCTTTGGAGGAAGTTCCTCTCGTTCGTCCATCTTCGTCCTCCCATTTGATCCGTATGCCTTCTTTGGACCAAGTTCGTCTCGTTCGTCTATCTTCGTCCTCCCATTTGATCCGTAGGCCTTCTTTGGACCAAGTTCGTCTCGTTCGTCCATCTTCGTCCTCCCATTTGATCCGTAGGCCTTCTTTGGGCCAAGTTCGTCTCGTTCGTCCATCTTCATCCTCCCATTTGATCCGTAGGCCTTCTTTGGACGAAGTTCCTCTCGTTCGTCAATCTTCGTCCTCCCATTTGATCCGTAGGCCTTCTTTGGACCAAGTTCATCTCGTTCGTCCATCTTCGTCCTCCCATTTGATCCGTAGGCCTTCTTTGGACCAAGTTCGTCTCGTTCGTCGATCTTTGCTTCGTCCTCCCATTTGATCCGTAGGCCTTCTTTGGACGAAGGTCGTCTCGTTCGTGCATCTTCGTGCTCCCATTTGATCCGCAGGCCTTCTTTGGACGAAGTTCGTCTCGTTCGTCCATCTTCGTGCTCCCATTTGATCCGTAGGCCTTCTTTGGACCAAGTTCGTCTCTTTCGTCCATCTTCGTGCTCCCATTTGATCCGTAGGCCTTCTTTGGACCAAGTTCCTCTCGTTCGTCCATCTTCGTCCTCCCATTTGATCCGTATGCCTTCTTTGGACCAAGTTCGTCTCGTTCGTCCATCTTCGTCCTCCCATTTGATCCGTAGGCCTTCTTTGGACCAAGTTCGTCTCGTTCGTCCATCTTCGTCCTCCCATTTGATCCTTAGGCCTTCTTTGGACGAAGTTCGTCTCGTTCGTCCATCTTCGTCCTCCCACCAAGTTCGTCTCGTTCGTCCATCTTCGTCCTCCCATTTGATCCTTAGGCCTTCTTTGGACCAAGTTCGTCTCGTTCGTCCATCTTCGTCCTCCCATTTGATCCGTAGGCCTTCTTTGGACGAAGTTACTCTCGTTCGTCCATCTTCGTCCTCCCATTTGATCCGTAGGCCTTCTTTGGACCAAGTTCATCTCGTTCGTCCATCTTCGTCCTGCCATTTGATCCGTATGCCTTCTTTGGACCAAGTTCGTCTCGTTCGTCCATCTTCGTCCTCCCATTTGATCCGTAGGCCTTCTTTGGGCCAAGTTCGTCTCGTTCGTCCATCTTCGTCCTCCCATTTGATCCGTAGGCCTTCTTTGGACCAAGTTCGCCTCGTTCGTCCATCTTCGTGCTCCCATTTGATCCGTAGGCCTTCTTTTGACCAAGTTCCTCTCGTTCGTCCATCTTCGTCCTCCCATTTGATCCGTATGCCTTCTTTGGACCAAGTTCGTCTCGTTCGTCCATCTTCGTCCTCCCATTTGATCCGTAGGCCTTCTTTGGACCAAGTTCGTCTCGTTCGTCCATCTTCTTCCTCCCATTTGATCCTTAGGCCTTCTTTGGACGAAGTTCGTCTCGTTCGTCCATCTTCGTCCTCCCACCAAGTTCGTCTCGTTCGTCCATCTTCGTCCTCCCACCAAGTTCGTCTCGTTCGTCCATCTTCGTCCTCCCATTTGATCCGTAGGCCTTCTTTGGGCCAAGTTCGTCTCGTTCGTGCATCTTCGTCCTCCCATTTGATCCGTAGGCCTTCTTTGGACCAAGTTCGTCTCGTTCGTCCATCTTTTCTTCGTCCTCCTATTTGATCCGTAGGCCTTCTTTGGACGAAGTTCGTCTCGTTCGTCCATCTTCGTCCTCCCATTTGATCCGTAGGCCTTCTTTGGACCAACTTCGTCTCGTTCGTCCATCTTCGTCCTCCCATTTGATCCGTAGGCCTTCTTTGGACGAAGTTCGTCTCGTTCGTCCATCATCGTCCTCCCATTTGCAAGTTCGTCTCGTTTGTCCATCTTCGTCCTCCCATTTGATCCTTAGGCCTTCTTTGGACGAAGTTCCTCTCGTTCGTCCATCTTCGTCCTCCCATTTGATCCGTAGGCCTTCTTTGGACCATGTTCATCTCGTTCGTCCATCTTCGTCCTCCCATTTGATCCGTAGGCCTTCTTCAGACCAAGTTCATCTCGTTCGTCCATCTTCGTCCTCCCATTTGATCCGTATGCCTTCTTTGGACCAAGTTCGTCTCGTTCGTCCATCTTCGTCCTCCCATTTGATCCGTAGGCCTTCTTTGGGCCAAGTTCATCTCGTTCGTCCATCTTCGTCCTCCCATTTGATCCGTAGGCCTTCTTTGGACCAAGTTCGTCTCGTTCGTCCATCTTCGTCCTCCCATTTGATCCGTAGGCCTTCTTTGGGCCAAGTTCGTCTCGTTCGTCCATCTTCCTCCACCCATTTGATCCGTAGGCCTTCTTTGGACGAAGTTCCTCTCGTTCGTCCATCATCGTCCTCCCATTTGACCCGTAGGCTTTCTTTGGACCAAGTTCATCTCGTTCGTCCATCTTCGTCCTCCCATTTGATCCGTAGGCCTTCTTTGGACCAAGTTCGTCTCGTTCGTCCATCTTTGCTTCGTCCTCCCATTTGATCCGTAGGCCTTCTTTGGACGAAGGTCGTCTCGTTCGTGCATCTTCGTGCTCCCATTTGATCCGTAGGCCTTCTTTGGACGATGTTCGTCTCGTTCGTCCATCTTCGTGCTCCCATTTGATCCGTAGGCGTTCTTTGGACCAAGTTCGTCTCGTTCGTCCATCTTCGTGCTTCCATTTGATCCGTAGGCCTTCTTTGGACCAAGTTCCTCTCGTTCGTCCATCTTCGTCCTCCCATTTGATCCGTATGCCTTCTTTGGACCAAGTTCGTCTCGTTCGTCCATCTTCGTCCTCCCATTTGATCCGTAGGCCTTCTTTGGACCAAGTTCGTCTCGTTCGTCCATCTTCGTCCTCCCATTTGATCCGTAGGCCTTCTGTGGACCAAGTTCGTCTCGTTCGTCCATCTTCGTCCTCCCATTTGATCCTTAGGCCTTCTCTGGACCAAGTTCGTCTCGTTCGTCCATCTTCGTCCTCCCATTTGATCCGTAGGCCTTCTTTGGACGAAGTTCGTCCCTTTTCATCCTCCCATTTGATCCGTAGGCCTTCTTTGGACCAAGTTCGTCTCGTTCGTCCATCTTCGTGCTTCCATTTGATCCGTAGGCCTTCTTTGGACCAAGTTCCTCTCGTTCGTCCATCTTCGTCCTCCCATTTGATCCGTATGCCTTCTTTGGACCAAGTTCGTCTCGTTCGTCCATCTTCGTCCTCCCATTTGATCCGTAGGCCTTCTTTGGACCAAGTTCGTCTCGTTCGTCCATCTTCGTCCTCCCATTTGATCCGTAGGCCTTCTGTGGACCAAGTTCGTCTCGTTCGTCCATCTTCGTCCTCCCATTTGATCCTTAGGCCTTCTCTGGACCAAGTTCCTCTCGTTCGTCAATCTTCGTCCTCCCATTTGATCCGTAGGCCTTCTTTGGACCAAGTTCATCTCGTTCGTCCATCTTCGTCCTCCCATTTGATCCGTAGGCCTTCTTTGGACCAAGTTCGTCTCGTTCGTCCATCTTTGCTTCGTCCTCCCATTTGATCCGTAGGCCTTCTTTGGACTAAGGTCGTCTCGTTCGTGCATCTTCGTGCTCCCATTTGATCCGTAGGCCTTCTTTGGACGAAGTTCGTCTCGTTCGTCCATCTTCGTGCTCCCATTTGATCCGTAGGCATTCTTTGGACCAAGTTCGTCTCGTTCGTCCATCTTCGTGCTCCCATTTGATCCGTAGGCCTTCTTTGGACCAAGTTCCTCTCGTTCGTCCATCTTCGTCCTCCCATTTGATCCGTATGCCTTCTTTGGACCAAGTTCGTCTCGTTCGTCCATCTTCGTCCTCCCATTTGATCCGTAGGCCTTCTTTGGACCAAGTTCGTCTCGTTCGTCCATCTTCGTCCTCCCATTTGATCCTTAGGCCTTCTTTGGACGAAGTTCGTCTCGTTCGTCCATCTTCGTCCTCCCATTTGATCCGTAGGCCTTCTTTGGACCAAGTTCATCTCGTTCGTCCATCTTCGTCCTCCCATTTGATCCGTATGCCTTCTTTGGACCAAGTTCGTCTCGTTCGTCCATCTTCGTCCTCCCATTTGATCCGTAGGCCTTCTTTGGGCAAAGTTCGTCTCGTTCGTCCATCTTCGTCCTCCCATTTGATCCGTATGCCTTCTTTGGACCAAGTTCGTCTCGTTCGTCCATCTTCGTCCTCCCATTTGATCCGTAGGCCTTCTTTGGACGAAGTTCCTCTCGTTCGTCCATCTTCGTCCTCCCATTTGATCCGTAGGCTTTCTTTGGACCAATTTCATCTCGTTCGTCCATCTTCGTCCTCCCATTTGATCCGTATGCCTTCTTTGGACCAAGTTCGTCTCGTTCGTCCATCTTCGTCCTCCCATTTGATCCGTAGGCCTTCTTTGGACCAAGTTCGTCTCGTTCGTCCATCTTCGTCCTCCCATTTGATCCTTAGGCCTTCTCTGGACCAAGTTCGTCTCGTTCGTCCATCTTCGTCCTCCCATTTGATCCGTAGGCCTTCTTTGGACGAAGTTCCTCTCGTTCGTCCATCTTCGTCCTCCCATTTGATCCGTAGGCCTTCTTTGGACCAAGTTCATCTCGTTCGTCCATCTTCGTCCTCCCATTTGATCCGTAGGCCTTCTTCGTACCAAGTTCGTCTCGTTCGTCCATCTTCGTCCTCCCATTTGATCCGTAGGCCTTCTTTGGACCAAGTTCTTCTCGTTCGTCCATCTTCGTCCTCCCATTTGATCCGTAGGCCTTCTTTGGACGAAGTTCCTCTCGTTCGTCCATCTTCGTCCTCCCATTTGATCCGTAGGCCTTCTTTGGACCAAGTTCGTCTCGTTCGTCCATCTTTGCTTCGTCCTCCCATTTGATCCGTAGGCCTTCTTTGGACGAAGGTCGTCTCGTTCGTGCATCTTCGTGCTCCCATTTGATCCGTAGGCCTTCTTTGGACGAAGTTCGTCTCGTTCGTCCATCTTCGTGCTCCCATTTGATCCGTAGGCCTTCTTTGGACCAAGTTCGTCTCGTTCGTCCATCTTCGTGCTCCCATTTGATCCGTAGGCCTTCTTTGGACCAAGTTCCTCTCGTTCGTCCATCTTCGTCCTCCCATTTGATCCGTAAGCCTTCTTTGGACCAAGTTCGTCTCGTTCGTCCATCTTCGTCCTCCCATTTGATCCGTAGGCCTTCTTTGGACGAAGTTCGTCTCGTTCGTCCATCTTCGTCCTCCCATTTGATCCGTAGGCCTTCTTTGGACGAAGTTCATCTCGTTCGTCCATCTTCGTCCTCCCATTTGATCCGTAGGCCTTCTTCGGACCAAGTTCGTCTCGTTCGTCCATCTTCGTCCTCCCATTTGATCCGTAGGCCTTCTTCGGACCAAGTTCGTCTCGTTCGTCCATCTTCGTCCTCCCATTTGATCCGTAGGCCTTCTTTGGACCAAGTTCTTCTCGTTCGTCCATCTTCGTCCTCCCATTTGATCCGTAGGCCTTCTTTGGACGAAGTTCATCTCGTTCGTCCATCTTCGTCCTCCCATTTGATCCGTAGGCCTTCTTTGGACCAAGTTCGTCTCGTTCGTCTATCTTCGTCCTCCCATTTGATCCGTAGGCCTTCTTTGGGCCAAGTTCGTCTCGTTCGTCCATCTTCCTCCACCCATTTGATCCGTAGGCCTTCTTTGGACGAAGTTCCTCTCGTTCGTCCATCATCGTCCTCCCATTTGATCCGTAGGCTTTCTTTGGACCAAGTTCATCTCGTTCGTCCATCTTCGTCCTCCCATTTGATCCGTAGGCCTTCTTTGGACCAAGTTCGTCTCGTTCGTCCATCTTTGCTTCGTCCTCCCATTTGATCCGTAGGCCTTCTTTGGACGAAGGTCGTCTCGTTCGTGCATCTTCGTGCTCCCATTTGATCCGTAGGCCTTCTTTGGACGAAGTTCGTCTCGTTCGTCCATCTTCGTGCTCCCATTTGATCCGTAGGCCTTCTTTGGACCAATTTCCTCTCGTTCGTCCATCTTCGTCCTCCCATTTGATCCGTAAGCCTTCTTTGGACCAAGTTCGTCTCGTTCGTCCATCTTCGTCCTCCCATTTGATCCGTAGGCCTTCTTTGGACGAAGTTCGTCTCGTTCGTCCATCTTCGTCCTCCCATTTGATCCGTAGGCCTTCTTTGGACCAAGTTCGTCTCGTTCGTCCATCTTCGTCCTCCCATTTGATCCGTAGGCCTTCTTTGGACGAAGTTCATCTCGTTCGTCCATCTTCGTACTCCCATTTGATCCTTAGGCCTTCTCTGGACCAAGTTCGTCTCGTTCGTCCATCTTCGTCCTCCCATTTGATCCGTAGGCCTTCTTTGGACGAAGTTCCTCTCGTTCGTCCATCTTCGTCCTCCCATTTGATCCCTAGGCCTTCTTTGGACCAAGTTCATCTCGTTCGTCCATCTTCGTCCTCCCATTTGATCCGTAGGCCTTCTTCGGACCAAGTTCGTCTCATTCGTCCATCTTCGTCCTCCCATTTGATCCGTAGGCCTTCTTTGGACCAAGTTCGTCTCGTTCGTCCATCTTCGTCCTCCCATTTGATCCGTAGGCCTTCTTTGGACCAAGTTCGTCTCGTTCGTGCATCTTCGTCCTCCCATTTGATCCGTAGGCCTTCTTTGGACGAACGTTCGTCCATCTTCGTCCTCCCATTTGATCCGTAGGCCTTCTTTGGACGAAGTTCATCTCGTTCGTCCATCTTCGTCCTCCCATTTGATCCGTAGGCCTTCTTTGGACGAAGTTCCTCTCGTTCGTCCATCTTCGTCCTCCCATTTGATCCGTAGGCCTTCTTTGGACGAAGTTCATCTCGTTCGTCCATCTTCGTCCTCCCATTTGATCCGTAGGCCTTCTTTGGACGAAGTTCATCTCGTTCGTCCATCTTCGTCCTCCCATTTGATCCGTAGGCCTTCTTTGGACCAAGTTCGTCTCGTTCGTCCATCTTCGTCCTCCCATTTGATCCGTAGGCCTTTTTTGGGCCAAGTTCGTCTCGTTCATCCATCTTCCTCCACCCATTTGATCCGTAGGCCTTCTTTGGACGAAGTTCCTCTCGTTCGTCCATCATCGTCCTCCCATTTGATCCGTAGGCTTTCTTTGGACCAAGTTCATCTCGTTCGTCCATCTTCGTCCTCCCATTTGATCCGTAGGCCTTCTTTGGACCAAGTTCGTCTCGTTCGTCCATCTTTGCTTCGTCCTCCCATTTGATCCGTAGGCCTTCTTTGGACGAAGGTCGTCTCGTTCGTGCATCTTCGTGCTCCCATTTGATCCGTAGGCCTTCTTTGGACCAAGTTCGTCTCGTTCGTCCATCTTCGTGCTCCCATTTGATCCGTAGGCCTTCTTTGGACCAAGTTCGTCTCGTTCGTCCATCTTCGTGCTCCCATTTGATCCGTAGGCCTTCTTTGGACCAAGTTCCTCTCGTTCGTCCATCTTCGTCCTCCCATTTGATCCGTAAGCCTTCTTTGGACCAAGTTCGTCTCGTTCGTCCATCTTCGTCCTCCCATTTGATCCGTAGGCCTTCTTTGGACCAAGTTCGTCTCGTTCGTCCATCTTCGTCCTCCCATTTGATCCGTAGGCCTTCTTTGGACGAAGTTCATCTCGTTCGTCCATCTTCGTACTCCCATTTGATCCTTAGGCCTTCTCTGGACCAAGTTCGTCTCGTTCGTCCATCTTCGTCCTCCCATTTGATCCGTAGGCCTTCTTTGGACGAAGTTCCTCTCTTTCGTCCATCTTCGTCCTCCCATTTGATCCCTAGGCCTTCTTTGGACCAAGTTCATCTCGTTCGTCCATCTTCGTCCTCCCATTTGATCCGTAGGCCTTCTTCGGACCAAGTTCGTCTCATTCGTCCATCTTCGTCCTCCCCATTTGATCCGTAGGCCTTCTTTGGACCAAGTTCGTCTCGTTCGTGCATCTTCGTCCTCCCATTTGATCCGTAGGCCTTCTTTGGACGAACGTTCGTCCATCTTCGTCCTCCCATTTGATCCGTAGGCCTTCTTTGGACGAAGTTCATCTCGTTCGTCCATCTTCGTCCTCCCATTTGATCCGTAGGCCTTCTTTGGACGAAGTTCCTCTCGTTCGTCCATCTTCGTCCTCCCATTTGATCCGTAGGCCTTCTTTGGACCAAGTTCATCTCGTTCGTCCATCTTCGTCCTCCCATTTGATCCGTAGGCCTTCTTTGGACCAAGGTCATCTCGTTCGTCCATCTTCGTCCTCCCATTTGATCCGTAGGCCTTCTTTGGACCAAGTTCGTCTCGTTCGTCCATCTTCGTCCTCCCATTTGATCCGTAGGCCTTCTTTGGGCCAAGTTCGTCTCGTTCGTCCATCTTCATCCTCCCATTTGATATGTAGGCCTTCTTTGGACGAAGTTCCTCTCGTTCGTCAATCTTCGCCCTCCCATTTGATCCGTAGGCCTTCTTTGGACCAAGTTCATCTCGTTCGTCCATCTTCGTCCTCCCATTTGATCCGTAGGCCTTCTTTGGACCAAGTTCGTCTCGTTCGTCCATCTTTGGTTCGTCCTCCCATTTGATCCGTAGGCCTTCTTTGGACGAAGGTCGTCTCGTTCGTGCATCTTCGTGCTCCCATTTGATCCGTAGGCCTTCTTTGGACCAAGTTCGTCTCGTTCGTCCATCTTCGTGCTCCCATTTGATCCGTATGCCTTCTTTGGACCAAGTTCGTCTTGTTCGTCCATCTTCGTCCTCCCATTTGATCCGTAGGCCTTCTTTGGACCAAGTTCGTCTCATTCGTCCATCTTCGTCCTCCCATTTGATCCTTAGGCTTTCTTTGGACGAAGTTCGTCTCGTTCGTCCATCTTCGTCCTCCCACCAAGTTCGTCTCGTTCGTCCATCTTCGTCCTCCCATTTGATCCTTAGGCCTTCTCTGGACCAAGTTCGTCTCGTTCATCCATCTTCGTGCTCCCATTTGATCCGTAGGCCTTCTTTGGACCAAGTTCCTCTCGTTCGTCCATCTTCGTCCTCCCATTTGATCCGTAGGCCTTCTTTGGACCAAGTTCATCTCGTTCGTCCATCTTCATCCTCCCATTTGATCCGTAGGCCTTCTTTCGGCCAAGTTCGTCTCGTTCGTCCATCTTCGTCCTCCCATTTGATCCGTAGGCCTTCTTTGGACCAAGTTCGTCTCGTTCGTCCATCTTCGTGCTCCCATTTGATCCGTAGGCCTTCTTTGGACCAAGTTCCTCTCGTTCGTCCATCTTCGTCCTCCCATTTGATCCGTAGGCCTTCTTTGGACCAAGTTCGTCTCGTTCGTCCATCTTCGTCCTCCCATTTGATCCTTAGGCTTTCTTTGGACGAAGTTCGTCTCGTTCGTCCATCTTCGTCCTCCCACCAAGTTCGTCTCGTTCGTCCATCTTCGTCCTCCCATTTGATCCTTAGGCCTTCTCTGGACCAAGTTCGTCTCGTTCGTCCATCTTCGTGCTCCCATTTGATCCGTAGGCCTTCTTTGGACCAAGTTCGTCTCGTTCGTCCATCTTCGTGCTCCCATTTGATCCGTAGGCCTTCTTTGGACCAAGTTCCTCTCGTTCGTCCATCTTCGTCCTCCCATTTGATCCGTAGGCCTTCTTTGGACCAAGTTCGTCTCGTTCGTCCATCTTCGTCGTCCCATTTGATCCGTAGGCCTTCTTTGGACCAAGTTCGTCTCGTTCGTCCATCTTCGTCCTCCCATTTGATCCTTAGGCTTTCTTTGGACGAAGTTCGTCTCGTTCGTCCATCTTCGTCCTCCCACCAAGTTCGTCTCGTTCGTCCATCTTCGTCCTCCCATTTGATCCTTAGGCCTTCTCTGGACCAAGTTCGTCTCGTTCGTCCATCTTCGTGCTCCCATTTGATCCGTAGGCCTTCTTTGGACCAAGTTCCTCTCGTTCGTCCATCTTCGTCCTCCCATTTGATCCGTAGGCCTTCTTTGGACCAAGTTCGTCTCGTTCGTCCATCTTCGTCCTCCCACCAAGTTCGTCTCGTTCGTCCATCTTCGTGCTCCCATTTGATCCGTAGGCCTTCTTTGGACCAAGTTCCTCTCGTTCGTCCATCTTCGTCCTCCCATTTGATCCGTAGGCCTTCTTTGGACCAAGTTCATCTCGTTCGTCCATCTTCATCCTCCCATTTGATCCGTAGGCCTTTTTTCGGCCAAGTTCGTCTCGTTCGTCCATCTTCGTCCTCCCATTTGATCCGTAGGCCTTCTTTGGACCAAGTTCGTCTCGTTCGTCCATCTTCGTGCTCCCATTTGATCCGTAGGCCTTCTTTGGACCAAGTTCCTCTCGTTCGTCCATCTTCGTCCTCCCATTTGATCCGTAGGCCTTCTTTGGACCAAGTTCGTCTCGTTCGTCCATCTTCGTCCTCCCATTTGATCCGTAGGCCTTCTTTGGACCAAGTTCGTCTCGTTCGTCCATCTTCGTGCTCCCATTTGATCCGTAGGCCTTCTTTGGACCAAGTTCCTCTCGTTCGTCCATCTTCGTCCTCCCATTTGATCCGTAGGCCTTCTTTGGACCAAGTTCGTCTCGTTCGTCCATCTTCGTCCTCCCATTTGATCCTTAGGCCTTCTCTGGACCAAGTTCGTCTCGTTCGTCCATCTTCGTGCTCCCATTTGATCCGTAGGCCCTCTTTGGACCAAGTTCCTCTCGTTCGTCCATCTTCGTCCTCCCATTTGATCCGTAGGCCTTCTTTGGACCAAGTTCATCTCGTTCGTCCATCTTCATCCTCCCATTTGATCCGTAGGCCTTCTTTCGGCCAAGTTCGTCTCGTTCGTCCATCTTCGTCCTCCCATTTGATCCGTAGGCCTTCTTTGGACCAAGTTCGTCTCGTTCGTCCATCTTCGTGCTCCCATTTGATCCGTAGGCCTTCTTTGGACCAAGTTCCTCTCGTTCGTCCATCTTCGTCCTCCCATTTGATCCGTAGGCCTTCTTTGGACCAAGTTCGTCTCGTTCGTCCATCTTCGTCCTCCCATTTGATCCGTAGGCCTTCTTTGGACCAAGTTCGTCTCGTTCGTCCATCTTCGTCCTCCCATTTGATCCTTAGGCCTTCTTTGGACGAAGTTCGTCTCGTTCGTCCATCTTCGTCCTCCCACCAAGTTCGTCTCGTTCGTCCATCTTCGTCCTCCCATTTGATCCGTAGGCCTTCTTTGGGCCAAGTTCGTCTCGTTCGTGCATCTTCGTCCTCCCATTTGATCCGTAGGCCTTCTTTGGACCAAGTTCGTCTCGTTCGTCCATCTTTGCTTCATCCTCCTATTTGATCCGTAGGCCTTCTTTGGACGAAGTTCGTCTCGTTCGTCCATCTTCGTCCTCCCATTTGATCCGTAGGCCTTCTTTGGACCAAGTTTGTCTCGTTCGTCCATCTTCGTCCTCCCATTTGATCCGTAGGCCTTCTTTGGACGAAGTTCGTCTCGTTCGTCCATCATCGTCCTCCCATTTGATCCTTAGGCCTTCTCTGGACCAAGTTCGTCTCGTTCGTCCATCTTCGTGCTCCCATTTGATCCGTAGGCCTTCCTTGGACGAAGTTCCTCTCGTTCGTCCATCTTCGTCCTCCCATTTGATCCGTAGGCCTTCTTTGGACCAAGTTCATCTCGTTCGTCCATCTTCGTCCTCCCATTTGATCCGTAGGCCTTCTTCGGACCAAGTTCATCTCGTTCGTCCATCTTCGTCCTCCCATTTGATCCGTATGCCTTCTTTGGACCAAGTTCGTCTCGTTCGTCCATCTTCGTCCTCCCATTTGATCCGTAGGCCTTCTTTGGGCCAAGTTCGTCTCTTTCGTCCATCTTCGTCCTCCCATTTGATCCGTAGGCCTTCTTTGGACCAAGTTCGTCTCGTTCGTCCATCTTCCTCCTCCCATTTGATCCGTAGGCCTTCTTTGGACCAAGTTCATCTCGTTCGTCCATCTTCGTCCTCCCATTTGATCCGTAGGCCTTCTTTGGACCAAGTTCGTCTCGTTCGTCCATCTTTGCTTCGTCCTCCCATTTGATCCGTAGGCCTTCTTTGGACGAAGGTCGTCTCGTTCTTGCATCTTCGTCCTCCCATTTGATCCGTATGCCTTCTTTGGACCAAGTTCGTCTCGTTCGTCCATCTTCGTCCTCCCATTTGATCCGTAGGCCTTCTTTGGACGAAGTTCCTCTCGTTCGTCCATCTTCGTCCTCCCATTTGATCCGTAGGCTTTCTTTGGACCAAGTTCGTCTCGTTCGTGCATCTTCGTGCTCCCATTTGATCCGTAGGCCTTCTTTGGACCAAGTTCGTCTCGTTCGTCCATCTTCGTGCTCCCATTTGATCCGTAGGCCTTCTTTGGACCAAGTTCCTCTCGTTCGTCCATCTTCGTCCTCCCATTTGATCCGTATGCCTTCTTTGGACCAAGTTCGTCTCGTTCGTCCATCTTTGTCCTCCCATTTGATCCGTAGGCCTTCTTTGGACGAAGTTCGTCTCGTTCGTCCATCATCGTCCTCCCATTTGATCCTTAGGCCTTCTCTGGACCAAGTTCGTCTCGTTCGTCCATCTTCGTCCTCCCATTTGATCCGTAGGCCTTCTTTGGACGAAGTTCCTCTCGTTCGTCCATCTTCGTCCTCCCATTTGATCCGTAGGCCTTCTTTGGACCAAGTTCATCTCGTTCGTCCATTTTCGTCCTCCCATTTGATCCGTATGCCTTCTTTGGACCAAGTTCGTCTCGTTCGTCCATCTTCGTCCTCCCATTTGATCCGTAGGCCTTCTGTGGGCCAAGTTCGTCTCGTTCGTCCATCTTCGTCCTCCCAATTGATCCGTAGGCCTTCTTTGGACCAAGTTCGTCTCGTTCGTCCATCTTCGTCCTCCCATTTGATCCGTAGGCCTTCTTTGGGCCAAGTTCGTCTCGTTCGTCCATCTTCCTCCTCCCATTTGATCCCTAGGCCTTCTTTGGACGAAGTTCCTCTCGTTCGTCCATCATCGTCCTCCCATTTGATCCGTAGGCCTTCTTTGGACCAAGTTCATCTCGTTCGTCCATCTTCGTCCTCCCATTTGATCCGTAGGCCTTCTTTGGACCAAGTTCGTCTCGTTCGTCCATCTTTGCTTCGTCCTCCCATTTGATCCGTAGGCCTTCTTTGGACGAAGGTCGTCTCGTTCTTGCATCTTCGTCCTCCCATTTGATCCGTATGCCTTCTTTGGACCAAGTTCGTCTCGTTCGTCCATCTTCGTCCTCCCATTTGATCCGTAGGCCTTCTTTGGACGAAGTTCCTCTCGTTCGTCCATCTTCGTCCTCCCATTTGATCCGTAGGCCTTCTTTGGACCAAGTTCATCTCGTTCGTCCATCTTCGTCCTCCCATTTGATCCGTAGGCCTTCTTCGGACCAAGTTCATCTCGTTCGTCCATCTTCGTCCTCCCATTTGATCCGTATGCCTTCTTTGGACCAAGTTCGTCTCGTTCGTCCATCTTCGTCCTCCCATTTGATCCGTAGGCCTTCTTTGGGCCAAGTTCGTCTCGTTCGTCCATCTTCGTCCTCCCAATTGATCCGTAGGCCTTCTTTGGACCAAGTTCGTCTCGTTCGTCCATCTTCGTCCTCCCATTTGATCCGTAGGCCTTCTTTGGGCCAAGTTCGTCTCGTTCGTCCATCTTCCTCCTCCCATTTGATCCCTAGGCCTTCTTTGGACGTAGTTCCTCTCGTTCGTCCATCATCGTCCTCCCATTTGATCCGTAGGCCTTCTTTGGACCAAGTTCATCTCGTTCGTCCATCTTCGTCCTCCCATTTGATCCGTAGGCCTTCTTTGGACCAAGTTCGTCTCGTTCGTCCATCTTTGCTTCGTCCTCCCATTTGATCCGTAGGCCTTCTTTGGACGAAGGTCGTCTCGTTCTTGCATCTTCGTCCTCCCATTTGATCCGTATGACTTCTTTGGACCAAGTTCGTCTCGTTCGTCCATCTTCGTCCTCCCATTTGATCCGTAGGCCTTCTTTGGACCAAGTTCGTCTCTTTCGTCCATCTTCGTCCTCCCATTTGATCCTTAGGCCTTCTTTGGATGAAGTTCGTCTCGTTCGTCCATCTTCGTCCTCCCACCAAGTTCGTCTCGTTCGTCCATCTTCGTCCTCCCATTTGATCCGTAGGCCTTCTTTGGACCAAGTTCGTCTCGTTCGTCCATCTTCGTCCTCCCATTTGATCCGTAGGCCTTCTTTGTGCCAAGTTCGTCTCGTTCGTCCATCTTCCTCCACCCATTTGATCCGTAGGCCTTCATTGGACGAAGTTCCTCTCGTTCGTCCATCATTGTCCTCCCATTTGATCCGTAGGCTTTCTTTGGACCAAGTTCATCTCGTTCGTCCATCTTCGTCCTCCCATTTGATCCGTAGGCCTTCTTTGGACCAAGTTCGTCTCGTTCGTCCATCTTTGCTTCGTCCTCCCATTTGATCCGTAGGCCTTCTTTGGACGAAGGTCGTCTCGTTCGTGCATCTTCGTGCTCCCATTTGATCCGTAGGCCTTCTTTGGACGAAGTTCGTCTCGTTCGTCCATCTTCGTGCTCCCATTTGATCCGTAGGCCTTCTCTGGACCCAGTTCGTCTCGTTCGTCCATCTTCGTCCTCCCATTTGATCCGTAGGCCTTCTTTGGACGAAGTTCCTCTCGTTCGTCCATCTTCGTCCTCCCATTTGATCCGTAGGCCTTCTTTGGACCAAGTTCATCTCGTTCGTCCATCTTCGTCCTCCCATTTGATCCGTAGGCCTTCTTCGGACCAAGTTCATCTCGTTCGTCCATCTTCGTCCTCCCATTTGATCCGTAGGCCTTCTTTGGACGAAGTTCCTCTCGTTCGTCCATCTTCGTCCTCCCATTTGATCCGTAGGCCTTCTTTGGACGAAGTTCATCTCGTTCGTCCATCTTCGTCCTCCCATTTGATCCGTAGGCCTTCTTCGGACCAAGTTCATCTCGTTCGTCCATCTTCGTCCTCCCATTTGATCCGTAGGCCTTCTTTGGACGAAGTTCCTCTCGTTCGTCCATCTTCGTCCTCCCATTTGATCCGTAGGCCTTCTTTGGACCAAGTTCGTCTCGTTCGTCCATCTTCGTCCTCCCATTTGATCCGTAGGCCTTCTTTGGGCCAAGTTCGTCTCGTTCGTCCATCTTCATCCTCCCATTTGATCCGTAGGCCTTCTTTGGACGAAGTTCCTCTCGTTCGTCAATCTTCGTCCTCCCATTTGATCCGTAGGCCTTCTTTGGACCAAGTTCATCTCGTTCGTCCATCTTCGTCCTCCCATTTGATCCGTAGGCCTTCTTTGGACCAAGTTCGTCTCGTTCGTCCATCTTTACTTCGTCCTCCCATTTGATCCGTAGGCCTTCTTTGGACGAAGGTCGTCTCGTTCGTGCATCTTCGTGCTCCCATTTGATCCGTAGGCCTTCTTTGGACGAAGTTCGTCTCGTTCGTCCATCTTCGTCCTCCCATTTGATCCGTAGGCCTTCTTTGGACGAAGTTCGTCTCGTTCGTCCATCTTCGTGCTCCCATTTGATCCGTAGGCCTTCTTTGGACCAAGTTCGTCTCGTTCGTCCATCTTCGTCCTCCCATTTGATCCGTAGGCCTTCTTTGGACCAAGTTCGTCTCGTTCGTCCATCTTCGTCCTCCCATTTGATCCTTAGGCCTTCTTTGGACGAAGTTCGTCTCGTTCGTCCATCTTCGTCCTCCCACCAAGTTCGTCTCGTTCGTCCATCTTCGTCCTCCCATTTGATCCTTAGGCCTTCTCTGGACCAAGTTCGTCTCGTTCGTCCATCTTCGTCCTCCCATTTGATCCGTAGGCCTTCTTTGGACCAAGTTCGTCTCTTTCGTCCATCTTCGTCCTCCCATTTGATCCTTAGGCCTTCTTTGGATGAAGTTCGTCTCGTTCGTCCATCTTCGTCCTCCCACCAAGTTCGTCTCGTTCGTCCATCTTCGTCCTCCCATTTGATCCGTAGGCCTTCTTTGGACCAAGTTCGTCTCGTTCGTCCATCTTCGTCCTCCCATTTGATCCGTAGGCCTTCTTTGTGCCAAGTTCGTCTCGTTCGTCCATCTTCCTCCACCCATTTGATCCGTAGGCCTTCTTTGGACGAAGTTCCTCTCGTTCGTCCATCATTGTCCTCCCATTTGATCCGTAGGCTTTCTTTGGACCAAGTTCATCTCGTTCGTCCATCTTCGTCCTCCCATTTGATCCGTAGGCCTTCTTTGGACCAAGTTCGTCTCGTTCGTCCATCTTTGCTTCGTCCTCCCATTTGATCCGTAGGCCTTCTTTGGACGAAGGTCGTCTCGTTCGTGCATCTTCGTGCTCCCATTTGATCCGTAGGCCTTCTCTGGACCAAGTTCGTCTCGTTCGTCCATCTTCGTCCTCCCATTTGATCCGTAGGCCTTCTTTGGACGAAGTTCCTCTCGTTCGTCCATCTTCGTCCTCCCATTTGATCCGTAGGCCTTCTTGGGACCAAGTTCATCTCGTTCGTCCATCTTCGTCCTCCCATTTGATCCGTAGGCCTTCTTCGGACCAAGTTCATCTCGTTCGTCCATCTTCGTCCTCCCATTTGATCCGTAGGCCTTCTTTGGACGAAGTTCCTCTCGTTCGTCCATCTTCGTCCTCCCATTTGATCCGTAGGCCTTCTTTGGACGAAGTTCATCTCGTTCGTCCATCTTCGTCCTCCCATTTGATCCGTAGGCCTTCTTCGGACCAAGTTCATCTCGTTCGTCCATCTTCGTCCTCCCATTTGATCCGTAGGCCTTCTTTGGACCAAGTTCGTCTCGTTCGTCCATCTTCGTCCTCCCATTTGATCCGTAGGCCTTCTTTGGGCCAAGTTCGTCTCGTTCGTCCATCTTCATCCTCCCATTTGATCCGTAGGCCTTCTTTGGACGAAGTTCCTCTCGTTCGTCAATCTTCGTCCTCCCATTTGATCCGTAGGCCTTCTTTGGACCAAGTTCATCTCGTTCGTCCATCTTCGTCCTCCCATTTGATCCGTAGGCCTTCTTTGGACCAAGTTCGTCTCGTTCGTCCATCTTTGCTTCGTCCTCCCATTTGATCCGTAGGCCTTCTTTGGACGAAGGTCGTCTCGTTCGTGCATCTTCGTGCTCCCATTTGATCCGTAGGCCTTCTTTGGACGAAGTTCGTCTCGTTCGTCCATCTTCGTGCTCCCATTTGATCCGTAGGCCTTCTTTGGACGAAGTTCGTCTCGTTCGTCCATCTTCGTCCTCCCATTTGATCCTTAGGCCTTCTTTGGATGAAGTTCGTCTCGTTCGTCCATCTTCGTCCTCCCACCAAGTTCGTCTCGTTCGTCCATCTTCGTCCTCCCATTTGATCCGTAGGCCTTCTTTGGACCAAGTTCGTCTCGTTCGTCCATCTTCGTCCTCCCATTTGATCCGTAGGCCTTCTTTGTGCCAAGTTCGTCTCGTTCGTCCATCTTCCTCCACCCATTTGATCCGTAGGCCTTCATTGGACGAAGTTCCTCTCGTTCGTCCATCATTGTCCTCCCATTTGATCCGTAGGCTTTCTTTGGACCAAGTTCATCTCGTTCGTCCATCTTCGTCCTCCCATTTGATCCGTAGGCCTTCTTTGGACCAAGTTCGTCTCGTTCGTCCATCTTTGCTTCGTCCTCCCATTTGATCCGTAGGCCTTCTTTGGACGAAGGTCGTCTCGTTCGTGCATCTTCGTGCTCCCATTTGATCCGTAGGCCTTCTTTGGACGAAGTTCGTCTCGTTCGTCCATCTTCGTGCTCCCATTTGATCCGTAGGCCTTCTCTGGACCCAGTTCGTCTCGTTCGTCCATCTTCGTCCTCCCATTTGATCCGTAGGCCTTCTTTGGACGAAGTTCCTCTCGTTCGTCCATCTTCGTCCTCCCATTTGATCCGTAGGCCTTCTTTGGACCAAGTTCATCTCGTTCGTCCATCTTCGTCCTCCCATTTGATCCGTAGGCCTTCTTCGGACCAAGTTCATCTCGTTCGTCCATCTTCGTCCTCCCATTTGATCCGTAGGCCTTCTTTGGACGAAGTTCCTCTCGTTCGTCCATCTTCGTCCTCCCATTTGATCCGTAGGCCTTCTTTGGACGAAGTTCATCTCGTTCGTCCATCTTCGTCCTCCCATTTGATCCGTAGGCCTTCTTCGGACCAAGTTCATCTCGTTCGTCCATCTTCGTCCTCCCATTTGATCCGTAGGCCTTCTTTGGACGAAGTTCCTCTCGTTCGTCCATCTTCGTCCTCCCATTTGATCCGTAGGCCTTCTTTGGACCAAGTTCGTCTCGTTCGTCCATCTTCGTCCTCCCATTTGATCCGTAGGCCTTCTTTGGGCCAAGTTCGTCTCGTTCGTCCATCTTCATCCTCCCATTTGATCCGTAGGCCTTCTTTGGACGAAGTTCCTCTCGTTCGTCAATCTTCGTCCTCCCATTTGATCCGTAGGCCTTCTTTGGACCAAGTTCATCTCGTTCGTCCATCTTCGTCCTCCCATTTGATCCGTAGGCCTTCTTTGGACCAAGTTCGTCTCGTTCGTCCATCTTTACTTCGTCCTCCCATTTGATCCGTAGGCCTTCTTTGGACGAAGGTCGTCTCGTTCGTGCATCTTCGTGCTCCCATTTGATCCGTAGGCCTTCTTTGGACGAAGTTCGTCTCGTTCGTCCATCTTCGTCCTCCCATTTGATCCGTAGGCCTTCTTTGGACGAAGTTCGTCTCGTTCGTCCATCTTCGTGCTCCCATTTGATCCGTAGGCCTTCTTTGGACCAAGTTCGTCTCGTTCGTCCATCTTCGTCCTCCCATTTGATCCGTAGGCCTTCTTTGGACCAAGTTCGTCTCGTTCGTCCATCTTCGTCCTCCCATTTGATCCTTAGGCCTTCTTTGGACGAAGTTCGTCTCGTTCGTCCATCTTCGTCCTCCCACCAAGTTCGTCTCGTTCGTCCATCTTCGTCCTCCCATTTGATCCTTAGGCCTTCTCTGGACCAAGTTCGTCTCGTTCGTCCATCTTCGTCCTCCCATTTGATCCGTAGGCCTTCTTTGGACCAAGTTCGTCTCTTTCGTCCATCTTCGTCCTCCCATTTGATCCTTAGGCCTTCTTTGGATGAAGTTCGTCTCGTTCGTCCATCTTCGTCCTCCCACCAAGTTCGTCTCGTTCGTCCATCTTCGTCCTCCCATTTGATCCGTAGGCCTTCTTTGGACCAAGTTCGTCTCGTTCGTCCATCTTCGTCCTCCCATTTGATCCGTAGGCCTTCTTTGTGCCAAGTTCGTCTCGTTCGTCCATCTTCCTCCACCCATTTGATCCGTAGGCCTTCTTTGGACGAAGTTCCTCTCGTTCGTCCATCATTGTCCTCCCATTTGATCCGTAGGCTTTCTTTGGACCAAGTTCATCTCGTTCGTCCATCTTCGTCCTCCCATTTGATCCGTAGGCCTTCTTTGGACCAAGTTCGTCTCGTTCGTCCATCTTTGCTTCGTCCTCCCATTTGATCCGTAGGCCTTCTTTGGACGAAGGTCGTCTCGTTCGTGCATCTTCGTGCTCCCATTTGATCCGTAGGCCTTCTCTGGACCAAGTTCGTCTCGTTCGTCCATCTTCGTCCTCCCATTTGATCCGTAGGCCTTCTTTGGACGAAGTTCCTCTCGTTCGTCCATCTTCGTCCTCCCATTTGATCCGTAGGCCTTCTTGGGACCAAGTTCATCTCGTTCGTCCATCTTCGTCCTCCCATTTGATCCGTAGGCCTTCTTCGGACCAAGTTCATCTCGTTCGTCCATCTTCGTCCTCCCATTTGATCCGTAGGCCTTCTTTGGACGAAGTTCCTCTCGTTCGTCCATCTTCGTCCTCCCATTTGATCCGTAGGCCTTCTTTGGACGAAGTTCATCTCGTTCGTCCATCTTCGTCCTCCCATTTGATCCGTAGGCCTTCTTCGGACCAAGTTCATCTCGTTCGTCCATCTTCGTCCTCCCATTTGATCCGTAGGCCTTCTTTGGACCAAGTTCGTCTCGTTCGTCCATCTTCGTCCTCCCATTTGATCCGTAGGCCTTCTTTGGGCCAAGTTCGTCTCGTTCGTCCATCTTCATCCTCCCATTTGATCCGTAGGCCTTCTTTGGACGAAGTTCCTCTCGTTCGTCAATCTTCGTCCTCCCATTTGATCCGTAGGCCTTCTTTGGACCAAGTTCATCTCGTTCGTCCATCTTCGTCCTCCCATTTGATCCGTAGGCCTTCTTTGGACCAAGTTCGTCTCGTTCGTCCATCTTTGCTTCGTCCTCCCATTTGATCCGTAGGCCTTCTTTGGACGAAGGTCGTCTCGTTCGTGCATCTTCGTGCTCCCATTTGATCCGTAGGCCTTCTTTGGACGAAGTTCGTCTCGTTCGTCCATCTTCGTGCTCCCATTTGATCCGTAGGCCTTCTTTGGACCAAGTTCGTCTCGTTCGTCCATCTTCGTCCTCCCATTTGATCCGTAGGCCTTCTTTGGACCAAGTTCGTCTCGTTCGTCCATCTTCGTCCTCCCATTTGATCCTTAGGCCTTCTTTGGACGAAGTTCGTCTCGTTCGTCCATCTTCGTCCTCCCACCAAGTTCGTCTCGTTCGTCCATCTTCGTCCTCCCATTTGATCCTTAGGCCTTCTCTGGACCAAGTTCGTCTCGTTCGTCCATCTTCGTCCTCCCATTTGATCCGTAGGCCTTCTTTGGGCCAAGTTCGTCTCGTTCGTCCATCTTCGTCCTCCCATTTGATCCGTAGGCCTTCTTTGGACCAAGTTCGTCTCGTTCGTCCATCTTCGTCCTCCCATTTGATCCTTAGGCCTTCTTTGGACGAAGTTCGTCTCGTTCGTCCATCTTCGTCCTCCCACCAAGTTCGTCTCGTTCGTCCATCTTCGTCCTCCCATTTGATCCTTAGGCCTTCTCTGGACCAAGTTCGTCTCGTTCGTCCATCTTCGTCCTCCCATTTGATCCGTAGGCCTTCTTTGGACCAAGTTCGTCTCTTTCGTCCATCTTCGTCCTCCCATTTGATCCTTAGGCCTTCTTTGGATGAAGTTCGTCTCGTTCGTCCATCTTCGTCCTCCCACCAAGTTCGTCTCGTTCGTCCATCTTCGTCCTCCCATTTGATCCGTAGGCCTTCTTTGGACCAAGTTCGTCTCGTTCGTCCATCTTCGTCCTCCCATTTGATCCGTAGGCCTTCTTTGTGCCAAGTTCGTCTCGTTCGTCCATCTTCCTCCACCCATTTGATCCGTAGGCCTTCTTTGGACGAAGTTCCTCTCGTTCGTCCATCATTGTCCTCCCATTTGATCCGTAGGCTTTCTTTGGACCAAGTTCATCTCGTTCGTCCATCTTCGTCCTCCCATTTGATCCGTAGGCCTTCTTTGGACCAAGTTCGTCTCGTTCGTCCATCTTTGCTTCGTCCTCCCATTTGATCCGTAGGCCTTCTTTGGACGAAGGTCGTCTCGTTCGTGCATCTTCGTGCTCCCATTTGATCCGTAGGCCTTCTTTGGACGAAGTTCGTCTCGTTCGTCCATCTTCGTGCTCCCATTTGATCCGTAGGCCTTCTCTGGACCAAGTTCGTCTCGTTCGTCCATCTTCGTCCTCCCATTTGATCCGTAGGCCTTCTTTGGACGAAGTTCCTCTCGTTCGTCCATCTTCGTCCTCCCATTTGATCCGTAGGCCTTCTTTGGACCAAGTTCATCTCGTTCGTCCATCTTCGTCCTCCCATTTGATCCGTAGGCCTTCTTCGGACCAAGTTCATCTCGTTCGTCCATCTTCGTCCTCCCATTTGATCCGTAGGCCTTCTTTGGACGAAGTTCCTCTCGTTCGTCCATCTTCGTCCTCCCATTTGATCCGTAGGCCTTCTTTGGACGAAGTTCATCTCGTTCGTCCATCTTCGTCCTCCCATTTGATCCGTAGGCCTTCTTCGGACCAAGTTCATCTCGTTCGTCCATCTTCGTCCTCCCATTTGATCCGTAGGCCTTCTTTGGACCAAGTTCGTCTCGTTCGTCCATCTTCGTCCTCCCATTTGATCCGTAGGCCTTCTTTGGGCCAAGTTCGTCTCGTTCGTCCATCTTCATCCTCCCATTTGATCCGTAGGCCTTCTTTGGACGAAGTTCCTCTCGTTCGTCAATCTTCGTCCTCCCATTTGATCCGTAGGCCTTCTTTGGACCAAGTTCATCTCGTTCGTCCATCTTCGTCCTCCCATTTGATCCGTAGGCCTTCTTTGGACCAAGTTCGTCTCGTTCGTCCATCTTTGCTTCGTCCTCCCATTTGATCCGTAGGCCTTCTTTGGACGAAGGTCGTCTCGTTCGTGCATCTTCGTGCTCCCATTTGATCCGTAGGCCTTCTTTGGACGAAGTTCGTCTCGTTCGTCCATCTTCGTGCTCCCATTTGATCCGTAGGCCTTCTTTGGACCAAGTTCGTCTCGTTCGTCCATCTTCGTCCTCCCATTTGATCCGTAGGCCTTCTTTGGACCAAGTTCGTCTCGTTCGTCCATCTTCGTCCTCCCATTTGATCCTTAGGCCTTCTTTGGACGAAGTTCGTCTCGTTCGTCCATCTTCGTCCTCCCACCAAGTTCGTCTCGTTCGTCCATCTTCGTCCTCCCATTTGATCCTTAGGCCTTCTCTGGACCAAGTTCGTCTCGTTCGTCCATCTTCGTCCTCCCATTTGATCCGTAGGCCTTCTTTGGACCAAGTTCGTCTCTTTCGTCCATCTTCGTCCTCCCATTTGATCCTTAGGCCTTCTTTGGATGAAGTTCGTCTCGTTCGTCCATCTTCGTCCTCCCACCAAGTTCGTCTCGTTCGTCCATCTTCGTCCTCCCATTTGATCCGTAGGCCTTCTTTGGACCAAGTTCGTCTCGTTCGTCCATCTTCGTCCTCCCATTTGATCCGTAGGCCTTCTTTGTGCCAAGTTCGTCTCGTTCGTCCATCTTCCTCCACCCATTTGATCCGTAGGCCTTCTTTGGACGAAGTTCCTCTCGTTCGTCCATCATTGTCCTCCCATTTGATCCGTAGGCTTTCTTTGGACCAAGTTCATCTCGTTCGTCCATCTTCGTCCTCCCATTTGATCCGTAGGCCTTCTTTGGACCAAGTTCGTCTCGTTCGTCCATCTTTGCTTCGTCCTCCCATTTGATCCGTAGGCCTTCTTTGGACGAAGGTCGTCTCGTTCGTGCATCTTCGTGCTCCCATTTGATCCGTAGGCCTTCTTTGGACGAAGTTCGTCTCGTTCGTCCATCTTCGTGCTCCCATTTGATCCGTAGGCCTTCTCTGGACCAAGTTCGTCTCGTTCGTCCATCTTCGTCCTCCCATTTGATCCGTAGGCCTTCTTTGGACGAAGTTCCTCTCGTTCGTCCATCTTCGTCCTCCCATTTGATCCGTAGGCCTTCTTTGGACCAAGTTCATCTCGTTCGTCCATCTTCGTCCTCCCATTTGATCCGTAGGCCTTCTTCGGACCAAGTTCATCTCGTTCGTCCATCTTCGTCCTCCCATTTGATCCGTAGGCCTTCTTTGGACGAAGTTCCTCTCGTTCGTCCATCTTCGTCCTCCCATTTGATCCGTAGGCCTTCTTTGGACGAAGTTCATCTCGTTCGTCCATCTTCGTCCTCCCATTTGATCCGTAGGCCTTCTTCGGACCAAGTTCATCTCGTTCGTCCATCTTCGTCCTCCCATTTGATCCGTAGGCCTTCTTTGGACCAAGTTCGTCTCGTTCGTCCATCTTCGTCCTCCCATTTGATCCGTAGGCCTTCTTTGGGCCAAGTTCGTCTCGTTCGTCCATCTTCATCCTCCCATTTGATCCGTAGGCCTTCTTTGGACGAAGTTCCTCTCGTTCGTCAATCTTCGTCCTCCCATTTGATCCGTAGGCCTTCTTTGGACCAAGTTCATCTCGTTCGTCCATCTTCGTCCTCCCATTTGATCCGTAGGCCTTCTTTGGACCAAGTTCGTCTCGTTCGTCCATCTTTGCTTCGTCCTCCCATTTGATCCGTAGGCCTTCTTTGGACGAAGGTCGTCTCGTTCGTGCATCTTCGTGCTCCCATTTGATCCGTAGGCCTTCTTTGGACGAAGTTCGTCTCGTTCGTCCATCTTCGTGCTCCCATTTGATCCGTAGGCCTTCTTTGGACCAAGTTCGTCTCGTTCGTCCATCTTCGTCCTCCCATTTGATCCGTAGGCCTTCTTTGGACCAAGTTCGTCTCGTTCGTCCATCTTCGTCCTCCCATTTGATCCTTAGGCCTTCTTTGGACGAAGTTCGTCTCGTTCGTCCATCTTCGTCCTCCCACCAAGTTCGTCTCGTTCGTCCATCTTCGTCCTCCCATTTGATCCTTAGGCCTTCTCTGGACCAAGTTCGTCTCGTTCGTCCATCTTCGTCCTCCCATTTGATCCGTAGGCCTTCTTTGGGCCAAGTTCGTCTCGTTCGTCCATCTTCGTCCTCCCAATTGATCCGTAGGCCTTCTTTGGACCAAGTTCGTCTCGTTCGTCCATCTTCGTCCTCCCATTTGATCCGTAGGCCTTCTTTGGGCCAAGTTCGTCTCGTTCGTCCATCTTCCTCCTCCCATTTGATCCGTAGGCCTTCTTTGGACGAAGTTCCTCTCGTTCGTCCATCATCGTCCTCCCATTTGATCCGTAGGCCTTCTTTGGACCAAGTTCATCTCGTTCGTCCATCTTCGTCCTCCCATTTGATCCGTAGGCCTTCTTTGGACCAAGTTCGTCTCGTTCGTCCATCTTTGCTTCGTCCTCCCATTTGATCCGTAGGCCTTCTTTGGACGAAGGTCGTCTCGTTCTTGCATCTTCGTCCTCCCATTTGATCCGTATGCCTTCTTTGGACCAAGTTCGTCTCGTTCGTCCATCTTCGTCCTCCCATTTGATCCGTAGGCCTTCTTTGGACCAAGTTCGTCTCTTTCGTCCTTCTTCGTCCTCCCATTTGATCCTTAGGCCTTCTTTGGACGAAGTTCGTCTCGTTCGTCCATCTTCGTCCTCCCACCAAGTTCGTCTCGTTCGTCCATCTTCGTCCTCCCATTTGATCCGTAGGCCTTCTTTGGACCACGTTCGTCTCGTTCGTCCATCTTCGTCCTCCCATTTGATCCGTAGGCCTTCTTTGTGCCAAGTTCGTCTCGTTCGTCCATCTTCCTCCACCCATTTGATCCATAGGCCTTCTTTGGACGAAGTTCCTCTCGTTCGTCCATCATTGTCCTCCCATTTGATCCGTAGGCTTTCTTTGGACCAAGTTCATCTCGTTCGTCCATCTTCGTCCTCCCATTTGATCCGTAGGCCTTCTTTGGACGAAGTTCCTCTCGTTCGTCCATCATTGTCCTCCCATTTGATCCGTAGGCTTTCTTTGGACCAAGTTCATCTCGTTCGTCCATCTTCGTCCTCCCATTTGATCCGTAGGCCTTCTTTGGACCAAGTTCGTCTCGTTCGTCCATCTTTGCTTCGTCCTCCCATTTGATCCGTAGGCCTTCTTTGGACGAAGGTCGTCTCGTTCGTGCATCTTCGTGCTCCCATTTGATCCGTAGGCCTTCTTTGGACGAAGTTCGTCTCGTTCGTCCATCTTCGTGCTCCCATTTGATCCGTAGGCCTTCTCTGGACCAAGTTCGTCTCGTTCGTCCATCTTCGTCCTCCCATTTGATCCGTAGGCCTTCTTTGGACGAAGTTCCTCTCGTTCGTCCATCTTCGTCCTCCCATTTGATCCGTAGGCCTTCTTTGGACCAAGTTCATCTCGTTCGTCCATCTTCGTCCTCCCATTTGATCCGTAGGCCTTCTTCGGACCAAGTTCATCTCGTTCGTCCATCTTCGTCCTCCCATTTGATCCGTAGGCCTTCTTTGGACGAAGTTCCTCTCGTTCGTCCATCTTCGTCCTCCCATTTGATCCGTAGGCCTTCTTTGGACGAAGTTCATCTCGTTCGTCCATCTTCGTCCTCCCATTTGATCCGTAGGCCTTCTTCGGACCAAGTTCATCTCGTTCGTCCATCTTCGTCCTCCCATTTGATCCGTAGGCCTTCTTTGGACGAAGTTCCTCTCGTTCGTCCATCTTCGTCCTCCCATTTGATCCGTAGGCCTTCTTTGGACCAAGTTCGTCTCGTTCGTCCATCTTCGTCCTCCCATTTGATCCGTAGGCCTTCTTTGGGCCAAGTTCGTCTCGTTCGTCCATCTTCATCCTCCCATTTGATCCGTAGGCCTTCTTTGGACGAAGTTCCTCTCGTTCGTCAATCTTCGTCCTCCCATTTGATCCGTAGGCCTTCTTTGGACCAAGTTCATCTCGTTCGTCCATCTTCGTCCTCCCATTTGATCCGTAGGCCTTCTTTGGACCAAGTTCGTCTCGTTCGTCCATCTTTGCTTCGTCCTCCCATTTGATCCGTAGGCCTTCTTTGGACGAAGGTCGTCTCGTTCGTGCATCTTCGTGCTCCCATTTGATCCGTAGGCCTTCTTTGGACGAAGTTCGTCTCGTTCGTCCATCTTCGTGCTCCCATTTGATCCGTAGGGCTTCTTTGGACCAAGTTCGTCTCGTTCGTCCATCTTCGTCCTCCCATTTGATCCGTACGCCTTCTTTGGACCAAGTTCGTCTCGTTCGTCCATCTTCGTCCTCCCATTTGATCCTTAGGCCTTCTTTGGACGAAGTTCGTCTCGTTCGTCCATCTTCGTCCTCCCACCAAGTTCGTCTCGTTCGTCCATCTTCGTCCTCCCATTTGATCCTTAGGCCTTCTCTGGACCAAGTTCGTCTCGTTCGTCCATCTTCGTCCTCCCATTTGATCCGTAGGCCTTCTTTGGGCCAAGTTCGTCTCGTTCGTCCATCTTCGTCCTCCCAATTGATCCGTAGGCCTTCTTTGGACCAAGTTCGTCTCGTTCGTCCATCTTCGTCCTCCCATTTGATCCGTAGGCCTTCTTTGGGCCAAGTTCGTCTCGTTCGTCCATCTTCCTCCTCCCATTTGATCCGTAGGCCTTCTTTGGACGAAGTTCCTCTCGTTCGTCCATCATCGTCCTCCCATTTGATCCGTAGGCCTTCTTTGGACCAAGTTCATCTCGTTCGTCCATCTTCGTCCTCCCATTTGATCCGTAGGCCTTCTTTGGACGAAGTTCCTCTCGTTCGTCCATCATCGTCCTCCCATTTGATCCGTAGGCCTTCTTTGGACCAAGTTCATCTCGTTCGTCCATCTTCGTCCTCCCATTTGATCCGTAGGCCTTCTTTGGACCAAGTTCGTCTCGTTCGTCCATCTTTGCTTCGTCCTCCCATTTGATCCGTAGGCCTTCTTTGGACGAAGGTCGTCTCGTTCTTGCATCTTCGTCCTCCCATTTGATCCGTATGCCTTCTTTGGACCAAGTTCGTCTCGTTCGTCCATCTTCGTCCTCCCATTTGATCCGTAGGCCTTCTTTGGACCAAGTTCGTCTCTTTCGTCCTTCTTCGTCCTCCCATTTGATCCTTAGGCCTTCTTTGGACGAAGTTCGTCTCGTTCGTCCATCTTCGTCCTCCCACCAAGTTCGTCTCGTTCGTCCATCTTCGTCCTCCCATTTGATCCGTAGGCCTTCTTTGGACCACGTTCGTCTCGTTCGTCCATCTTCGTCCTCCCATTTGATCCGTAGGCCTTCTTTGTGCCAAGTTCGTCTCGTTCGTCCATCTTCCTCCACCCATTTGATCCGT
The DNA here is from genome assembly GCA_030159175.1 of Glycyrrhiza uralensis. Classification (NCBI taxonomy): domain Eukaryota; kingdom Viridiplantae; phylum Streptophyta; class Magnoliopsida; order Fabales; family Fabaceae; genus Glycyrrhiza; species Glycyrrhiza uralensis. Next base: position 353,778 of record BRZY01000016.1, on the reverse strand, counting down.
AGGCCTTCTTTGGACGAAGTTCCTCTCGTTCGTCCATCATTGTCCTCCCATTTGATCCGTAGGCTTTCTTTGGACCAAGTTCATCTCGTTCGTCCATCTTCGTCCTCCCATTTGATCCGTAGGCCTTCTTTGGACGAAGTTCCTCTCGTTCGTCCATCATTGTCCTCCCATTTGATCCGTAGGCTTTCTTTGGACCAAGTTCATCTCGTTCGTCCATCTTCGTCCTCCCATTTGATCCGTAGGCCTTCTTTGGACCAAGTTCGTCTCGTTCGTCCATCTTTGCTTCGTCCTCCCATTTGATCCGTAGGCCTTCTTTGGACGAAGGTCGTCTCGTTCGTGCATCTTCGTGCTCCCATTTGATCCGTAGGCCTTCTTTGGACGAAGTTCGTCTCGTTCGTCCATCTTCGTGCTCCCATTTGATCCGTAGGCCTTCTCTGGACCAAGTTCGTCTCGTTCGTCCATCTTCGTCCTCCCATTTGATCCGTAGGCCTTCTTTGGACGAAGTTCCTCTCGTTCGTCCATCTTCGTCCTCCCATTTGATCCGTAGGCCTTCTTTGGACCAAGTTCATCTCGTTCGTCCATCTTCGTCCTCCCATTTGATCCGTAGGCCTTCTTCGGACCAAGTTCATCTCGTTCGTCCATCTTCGTCCTCCCATTTGATCCGTAGGCCTTCTTTGGACGAAGTTCCTCTCGTTCGTCCATCTTCGTCCTCCCATTTGATCCGTAGGCCTTCTTTGGACGAAGTTCATCTCGTTCGTCCATCTTCGTCCTCCCATTTGATCCGTAGGCCTTCTTCGGACCAAGTTCATCTCGTTCGTCCATCTTCGTCCTCCCATTTGATCCGTAGGCCTTCTTTGGACGAAGTTCCTCTCGTTCGTCCATCTTCCTCCCTCCCATTTGATCCGTAGGCCTTCTTTGGACGAAGTTCCTCTCGTTCGTCAATCTTCGTCCTCCCATTTGATCCGTAGGCCTTCTTTGGACCAAGTTCATCTCGTTCGTCCATCTTCGTCCTCCCATTTGATCCGTAGGCCTTCTTTGGACCAAGTTCGTCTCGTTCGTCCATCTTTGCTTCGTCCTCCCATTTGATCCGTAGGCCTTCTTTGGACGAAGGTCGTCTCGTTCGTGCATCTTCGTGCTCCCATTTGATCCGTAGGCCTTCTTTGGACGAAGTTCGTCTCGTTCGTCCATCTTCGTCCTCCCATTTGATCCGTAGGCCTTCTTTGGGCCAAGTTCGTCTCGTTCGTCCATCTTCGTCCTCCCAATTGATCCGTAGGCCTTCTTTGGACCAAGTTCGTCTCGTTCGTCCATCTTCGTCCTCCCACCAAGTTCGTCTCGTTCGTCCATCTTCGTCCTCCCATTTGATCCGTAGGCCTTCTTTGGACCACGTTCGTCTCGTTCGTCCATCTTCGTCCTCCCACCAAGTTCGTCTCGTTCGTCCATCTTCGTCCTCCCATTTGATCCTTAGGCCTTCTCTGGACCAAGTTCGTCTCGTTCGTCCATCTTCGTCCTCCCATTTGATCCGTAGGCCTTCTTTGGGCCAAGTTCGTCTCGTTCGTCCATCTTCGTCCTCCCAATTGATCCGTAGGCCTTCTTTGGACCAAGTTCGTCTCGTTCGTCCATCTTCGTCCTCCCATTTGATCCGTAGGCCTTCTTTGGGCCAAGTTCGTCTCGTTCGTCCATCTTCCTCCTCCCATTTGATCCGTAGGCCTTCTTTGGACGAAGTTCCTCTCGTTCGTCCATCATCGTCCTCCCATTTGATCCGTAGGCCTTCTTTGGACCAAGTTCATCTCGTTCGTCCATCTTCGTCCTCCCATTTGATCCGTAGGCCTTCTTTGGACCAAGTTCGTCTCGTTCGTCCATCTTTGCTTCGTCCTCCCATTTGATCCGTAGGCCTTCTTTGGACGAAGGTCGTCTCGTTCTTGCATCTTCGTCCTCCCATTTGATCCGTATGCCTTCTTTGGACCAAGTTCGTCTCGTTCGTCCATCTTCGTCCTCCCATTTGATCCGTAGGCCTTCTTTGGACCAAGTTCGTCTCTTTCGTCCTTCTTCGTCCTCCCATTTGATCCTTAGGCCTTCTTTGGACGAAGTTCGTCTCGTTCGTCCATCTTCGTCCTCCCACCAAGTTCGTCTCGTTCGTCCATCTTCGTCCTCCCATTTGATCCGTAGGCCTTCTTTGGACCACGTTCGTCTCGTTCGTCCATCTTCGTCCTCCCATTTGATCCGTAGGCCTTCTTTGTGCCAAGTTCGTCTCGTTCGTCCATCTTCCTCCACCCATTTGATCCGTAGGCCTTCTTTGGACGAAGTTCCTCTCGTTCGTCCATCATTGTCCTCCCATTTGATCCGTAGGCTTTCTTTGGACCAAGTTCATCTCGTTCGTCCATCTTCGTCCTCCCATTTGATCCGTAGGCCTTCTTTGGACCAAGTTCGTCTCGTTCGTCCATCTTTGCTTCGTCCTCCCATTTGATCCGTAGGCCTGCTTTGGACGAAGGTCGTCTCGTTCGTGCATCTTCGTGCTCCCATTTGATCCGTAGGCCTTCTTTGGACGAAGTTCGTCTCGTTCGTCCATCTTCGTGCTCCCATTTGATCCGTAGGCCTTCTTTGGACCAAGTTCGTCTCGTTCGTCCATCTTCGTGCTCCCATTTGATCCGTAGGCCTTCTTTGGACCAAGTTCCTCTCGTTCGTCCATCTTCGTCCTCCCATTTGAGCCGTAGGCCTTCTTTGGACCAAGTTCGTCTCGTTCGTCCATCTTCGTCCTCCCATTTGATCCTTAGGCCTTCTTTGGACGAAGTTCGTCTCGTTCGTCCATCTTCGTCCTCCCACCAAGTTCGTCTCGTTCGTCCATCTTCGTCCTCCCATTTGATCCGTAGGCCTTTTTTGGGCCAAGTTCGTCTCGTTCGTGCATCTTCGTCCTCCCATTTGATCCGTAGGCCTTCTTTGGCCCAAGTTCGTCTCGTTCGTCCATCTTTGCTTCGTCCTCCTATTTGATCCGTAGGCCTTCTTTGGACGAAGTTCGTCTCGTTCGTCCATCTTCGTCCTCCCATTTGATCCGTAGGCCTTTTTTGGGCCAAGTTCGTCTCGTTCGTCCATCTTCGTCCTCCCATTTGATCCGTAGGCCTTCTTTGGACGAAGTTCCTCTCGTTCGTCCATCTTCGTCCTCCCATTTGATCCGTAGGCCTTCTTTGGACCAAGTTCATCTCGTTCGTCCATCGTCGTCCTCCCATTTGATCCGTAGGCCTTCTTCGGACCAAGTTCATCTCGTTCGTCCATCTTCGTCCTCCCATTTGATCCGTATGCCTTCTTTGGACCAAGTTCGTCTCGTTCGTCCATCTTCGTCCTCCCATTTGATCTGTAGGCCTTCTTTGGGCCAAGTTCGTCTCTTTCGTGCATCTTCGTCCTCCCATTTGATCCGTAGGCCTTCTTTGGACCAAGTTCGTCTCGTTCGTCCATCTTCGTCCTCCCATTTGATCCGTAGGCCTTCTTTGGGCCAAGTTCGTCTCGTTCGTCCATCTTCCTCCACCCATTTGATCCGTAGGCCTTCTTTGGACGAAGTTCCTCTCGTTCGTCCATCATCGTCCTCCCATTTGATCCGTAGGCTTTCTTTGGACCAAGTTCATCTCGTTCGTCCATCTTCGTCCTCCCATTTGATCCGTATGCCTTCTTTGGACCAAGTTCGTCTCGTTCGTCCATCTTCGTCCTCCCATTTGATCCGTAGGCCTTCTTTGGACGAAGGTCGTCTCGTTCGTCCATCTTCGTCCTCCCATTTGATCCGTAGGCCTTCTTTGGACCAAGTTCGTCTCGTTCGTCCATCTTCGTCCTCCCATTTGATCCGTAGGCCTTCTTTGGACGAAGTTCGTCTCGTTCGTCCATCTTCGTCCTCCCATTTGATCCTTAGGCCTTCTCTGGACCAAGTTCGTCTCGTTCGTCCATCTTCGTCCTCCCATTTGATCCGTAGGCCTTCTTTGGACGAAGTTCCTCTCGTTCGTCCATCTTCGTCCTCCCATTTGATCCGTAGGCCTTCTTTGGACCAAGTTCATCTGGTTCGTCCATCTTCGTCCTCCCATTTGATCCGTAGGCCTTCTTCGGACCAAGTTCATCTCGTTCGTCCATCTTCGTCCTCCCATTTGATCCGTATGCCTTCTTTGGACCAAGTTCGTCTCGTTCGTCCATCTTCGTCCTCCCATTTTATCCGTAGGCCTTCTTTGGGGCAAGTTCGTCTCGTTCGTCCATCTTCGTCCTCCCAATTGATCCGTAGGCCTTCTTTGGACGAAGTTCGTCTCGTTCGTCCATCTTCGTCCTCCCATTTGATCCGTAGGCCTTCTTTGGGCCAAGTTCGTCTCGTTCGTCCATCTTCCTCCTCCCATTTGATCCGTAGGCCTTCTTTGGACGAAGTTCCTCTCGTTCGTCCATCATCGTCCTCCCATTTGATCCGTAGGCCTTCTTTGGACCAAGTTCATCTCGTTCGTCCATCTTCGTCCTCCCATTTGATCCGTAGGCCTTCTTTGGACCAAGTTCGTCTCGTTCGTCCATCTTTGCTTCGTCCTCCCATTTGATCCGTAGGCCTTCTTTGGACGAAGGTCGTCTCGTTCGTGCATCTTCGTCCTCCCATTTGACCCGTATGCCTTCTTTGGACCAAGTTCGTCTCGTTCGTCCATCTTCGTCCTCCCATTTGATCCGTAGGCCTTCTTTGGACGAAGTTCGTCTCGTTCGTCCATCTTCGTCCTCCCATTTGATCCGTAGGCCTTCTTTGGACCAAGTTTGTCTCGTTCGTCCATCTTCGTCCTCCCATTTGATCCGTAGGCCTTCTTTGGACGAAGTTCGTCTCGTTCGTCCATCTTCGTCCTCCCACCAAGTTCGTCTCGTTCGTCCATCTTCGTCCTCCCATTTGATCCGTAGGCCTTTTTTGGGCCAAATTCGTCTCGTTCGTGCATCTTCGTCCTCCCATTTGATCCGTAGGCCTTCTTTGGCCCAAGTTCGTCTCGTTCGTCCATCTTTGCTTCGTCCTCCTATTTGATCCGTAGGCCTTCTTTGGACGAAGTTCGTCTCGTTCGTCCATCTTCGTCCTCCCATTTGATCCGTAGGCCTTCTTTGGAACAAGTTCGTCTCGTTCGTCCATCTTCATCCTCCCATTCGATCCGTAGGCCTTCTTTGGACGAAGTTCGTCTCGTTCGTCCATCATCGTCCTCCCATTTGATCCTTAGGCCTTCTCTGGACCAATTTCGTCTCGTTCGTCCATCTTCGTCCTCCCATTTGATCCGTAGGCCTTCTTTGGACGAAGGTCGTCTCGTTCGTGCATCTTCGTGCTCCCATTTGATCCGTAGGCCTTCTTTGGACGAAGTTCGTCTCGTTCGTCCATCTTCGTCCTCCCATTTGATCCGTAGGCCTTCTTTGGGCCAAGTTCGTCTCGTTCGTCCATCTTCGTCCTCCCAATTGATCCGTAGGCCTTCTTTGGACCAAGTTCGTCTCGTTCGTCCATCTTCGTCCTCCCACCAAGTTCGTCTCGTTCGTCCATCTTCGTCCTCCCATTTGATCCGTAGGCCTTCTTTGGACCACGTTCGTCTCGTTCGTCCATCTTCGTCCTCCCACCAAGTTCGTCTCGTTCGTCCATCTTCGTCCTCCCATTTGATCCTTAGGCCTTCTCTGGACCAAGTTCGTCTCGTTCGTCCATCTTCGTCCTCCCATTTGATCCGTAGGCCTTCTTTGGGCCAAGTTCGTCTCGTTCGTCCATCTTCGTCCTCCCAATTGATCCGTAGGCCTTCTTTGGACCAAGTTCGTCTCGTTCGTCCATCTTCGTCCTCCCATTTGATCCGTAGGCCTTCTTTGGGCCAAGTTCGTCTCGTTCGTCCATCTTCCTCCTCCCATTTGATCCGTAGGCCTTCTTTGGACGAAGTTCCTCTCGTTCGTCCATCATCGTCCTCCCATTTGATCCGTAGGCCTTCTTTGGACCAAGTTCATCTCGTTCGTCCATCTTCGTCCTCCCATTTGATCCGTAGGCCTTCTTTGGACCAAGTTCGTCTCGTTCGTCCATCTTTGCTTCGTCCTCCCATTTGATCCGTAGGCCTTCTTTGGACGAAGGTCGTCTCGTTCTTGCATCTTCGTCCTCCCATTTGATCCGTATGCCTTCTTTGGACCAAGTTCGTCTCGTTCGTCCATCTTCGTCCTCCCATTTGATCCGTAGGCCTTCTTTGGACCAAGTTCGTCTCTTTCGTCCTTCTTCGTCCTCCCATTTGATCCTTAGGCCTTCTTTGGACGAAGTTCGTCTCGTTCGTCCATCTTCGTCCTCCCACCAAGTTCGTCTCGTTCGTCCATCTTCGTCCTCCCATTTGATCCGTAGGCCTTCTTTGGACCACGTTCGTCTCGTTCGTCCATCTTCGTCCTCCCATTTGATCCGTAGGCCTTCTTTGTGCCAAGTTCGTCTCGTTCGTCCATCTTCCTCCACCCATTTGATCCGTAGGCCTTCTTTGGACGAAGTTCCTCTCGTTCGTCCATCATTGTCCTCCCATTTGATCCGTAGGCTTTCTTTGGACCAAGTTCATCTCGTTCGTCCATCTTCGTCCTCCCATTTGATCCGTAGGCCTTCTTTGGACCAAGTTCGTCTCGTTCGTCCATCTTTGCTTCGTCCTCCCATTTGATCCGTAGGCCTGCTTTGGACGAAGGTCGTCTCGTTCGTGCATCTTCGTGCTCCCATTTGATCCGTAGGCCTTCTTTGGACGAAGTTCGTCTCGTTCGTCCATCTTCGTGCTCCCATTTGATCCGTAGGCCTTCTTTGGACCAAGTTCGTCTCGTTCGTCCATCTTCGTGCTCCCATTTGATCCGTAGGCCTTCTTTGGACCAAGTTCCTCTCGTTCGTCCATCTTCGTCCTCCCATTTGAGCCGTAGGCCTTCTTTGGACCAAGTTCGTCTCGTTCGTCCATCTTCGTCCTCCCATTTGATCCTTAGGCCTTCTTTGGACGAAGTTCGTCTCGTTCGTCCATCTTCGTCCTCCCACCAAGTTCGTCTCGTTCGTCCATCTTCGTCCTCCCATTTGATCCGTAGGCCTTTTTTGGGCCAAGTTCGTCTCGTTCGTGCATCTTCGTCCTCCCATTTGATCCGTAGGCCTTCTTTGGCCCAAGTTCGTCTCGTTCGTCCATCTTTGCTTCGTCCTCCTATTTGATCCGTAGGCCTTCTTTGGACGAAGTTCGTCTCGTTCGTCCATCTTCGTCCTCCCATTTGATCCGTAGGCCTTTTTTGGGCCAAGTTCGTCTCGTTCGTCCATCTTCGTCCTCCCATTTGATCCGTAGGCCTTCTTTGGACGAAGTTCCTCTCGTTCGTCCATCTTCGTCCTCCCATTTGATCCGTAGGCCTTCTTTGGACCAAGTTCATCTCGTTCGTCCATCGTCGTCCTCCCATTTGATCCGTAGGCCTTCTTCGGACCAAGTTCATCTCGTTCGTCCATCTTCGTCCTCCCATTTGATCCGTATGCCTTCTTTGGACCAAGTTCGTCTCGTTCGTCCATCTTCGTCCTCCCATTTGATCTGTAGGCCTTCTTTGGGCCAAGTTCGTCTCTTTCGTGCATCTTCGTCCTCCCATTTGATCCGTAGGCCTTCTTTGGACCAAGTTCGTCTCGTTCGTCCATCTTCGTCCTCCCATTTGATCCGTAGGCCTTCTTTGGGCCAAGTTCGTCTCGTTCGTCCATCTTCCTCCACCCATTTGATCCGTAGGCCTTCTTTGGACGAAGTTCCTCTCGTTCGTCCATCATCGTCCTCCCATTTGATCCGTAGGCTTTCTTTGGACCAAGTTCATCTCGTTCGTCCATCTTCGTCCTCCCATTTGATCCGTATGCCTTCTTTGGACCAAGTTCGTCTCGTTCGTCCATCTTCGTCCTCCCATTTGATCCGTAGGCCTTCTTTGGACGAAGGTCGTCTCGTTCGTCCATCTTCGTCCTCCCATTTGATCCGTAGGCCTTCTTTGGACCAAGTTCGTCTCGTTCGTCCATCTTCGTCCTCCCATTTGATCCGTAGGCCTTCTTTGGACGAAGTTCGTCTCGTTCGTCCATCTTCGTCCTCCCATTTGATCCTTAGGCCTTCTCTGGACCAAGTTCGTCTCGTTCGTCCATCTTCGTCCTCCCATTTGATCCGTAGGCCTTCTTTGGACGAAGTTCCTCTCGTTCGTCCATCTTCGTCCTCCCATTTGATCCGTAGGCCTTCTTTGGACCAAGTTCATCTGGTTCGTCCATCTTCGTCCTCCCATTTGATCCGTAGGCCTTCTTCGGACCAAGTTCATCTCGTTCGTCCATCTTCGTCCTCCCATTTGATCCGTATGCCTTCTTTGGACCAAGTTCGTCTCGTTCGTCCATCTTCGTCCTCCCATTTTATCCGTAGGCCTTCTTTGGGGCAAGTTCGTCTCGTTCGTCCATCTTCGTCCTCCCAATTGATCCGTAGGCCTTCTTTGGACGAAGTTCGTCTCGTTCGTCCATCTTCGTCCTCCCATTTGATCCGTAGGCCTTCTTTGGGCCAAGTTCGTCTCGTTCGTCCATCTTCCTCCTCCCATTTGATCCGTAGGCCTTCTTTGGACGAAGTTCCTCTCGTTCGTCCATCATCGTCCTCCCATTTGATCCGTAGGCCTTCTTTGGACCAAGTTCATCTCGTTCGTCCATCTTCGTCCTCCCATTTGATCCGTAGGCCTTCTTTGGACCAAGTTCGTCTCGTTCGTCCATCTTTGCTTCGTCCTCCCATTTGATCCGTAGGCCTTCTTTGGACGAAGGTCGTCTCGTTCGTGCATCTTCGTCCTCCCATTTGACCCGTATGCCTTCTTTGGACCAAGTTCGTCTCGTTCGTCCATCTTCGTCCTCCCATTTGATCCGTAGGCCTTCTTTGGACGAAGTTCGTCTCGTTCGTCCATCTTCGTCCTCCCATTTGATCCGTAGGCCTTCTTTGGACCAAGTTTGTCTCGTTCGTCCATCTTCGTCCTCCCATTTGATCCGTAGGCCTTCTTTGGACGAAGTTCGTCTCGTTCGTCCATCTTCGTCCTCCCACCAAGTTCGTCTCGTTCGTCCATCTTCGTCCTCCCATTTGATCCGTAGGCCTTTTTTGGGCCAAATTCGTCTCGTTCGTGCATCTTCGTCCTCCCATTTGATCCGTAGGCCTTCTTTGGCCCAAGTTCGTCTCGTTCGTCCATCTTTGCTTCGTCCTCCTATTTGATCCGTAGGCCTTCTTTGGACGAAGTTCGTCTCGTTCGTCCATCTTCGTCCTCCCATTTGATCCGTAGGCCTTCTTTGGAACAAGTTCGTCTCGTTCGTCCATCTTCATCCTCCCATTCGATCCGTAGGCCTTCTTTGGACGAAGTTCGTCTCGTTCGTCCATCATCGTCCTCCCATTTGATCCTTAGGCCTTCTCTGGACCAATTTCGTCTCGTTCGTCCATCTTCGTCCTCCCATTTGATCCGTAGGCCTTCTTTGGACGAAGTTCGTCTCGTTCGTCCATCTTCGTCCTCCCATTTGATCCGTAGGCCTTCTTTGGACCAAGTTCATCTCGTTCGTCCATCTTCGTCCTCCCATTTGATCCGTAGGCCTTCTTCGGACCAAGTTCATCTCGTTCGTCCATCTTCGTCCTCCCATTTGATCCGTATGCCTTCTTTGGACCAAGTTCGTCTCGTTCGTCCATCTTCGTCCTCCCATTTGATCTGTAGGCCTTCTTTGGGCCAAGTTCGTCTCTTTCGTCCATCTTCGTCCTCCCATTTGATCCGTAGGCCTTCTTTGGACCAAGTTCGTCTCGTTCGTCCATCATCGTCCTCCCATTTGATCCGTAGGCCTTCTTTGGGCCAAGTTCGTCTCGTTCGTCCATCTTCCTCCACCCATTTGATCCGTAGGCCTTCTTTGGACGAAGTTCCTCTCGTTCGTCCATCTTCGTCCTCCCATTTGATCCGTAGGCCTTCTTTGGACCAAGTTCATCTGGTTCGTCCATCTTCGTCCTCCCATTTGATCCGTAGGCCTTCTTCGGACCATGTTCATCTCGTTCGTCCATCTTCGTCCTCCCATTTGATCCGTATGCCTTCTTTGGACCAAGTTCGTCTCGTTCGTCCATCTTCGTCCTCCCATTTGATCCGTAGGCCTTCTTTGGGCCAAGTTCGTCTCGTTCGTCCATCTTCGTCCTCCCAATTGATCCGTAGGCCTTCTTTGGACCAAGTTCGTCTCGTTCGTCCATCTTCGTCCTCCCATTTGATCCGTAGGCCTTCTTTGGGCCAAGTTCGTCTCGTTCGTCCATCTTCCTCCTCCCATTTGATCCGTAGGCCTTCTTTGGACGAAGTTCCTCTCGTTCGTCCATCATCGTCCTCCCATTCGATCCGTAGGCCTTCTTTGGACGAAGTTCGTCTCGTTCGTCCATCATCGTCCTCCCATTTGATCCTTAGGCCTTCTCTGGACCAATTTCGTCTCGTTCGTCCATCTTCGTCCTCCCATTTGATCCGTAGGCCTTCTTTGGACGAAGTTCCTCTCGTTCGTCCATCATCGTCCTCCCATTTGATCCGTAGGCTTTCTTTGGACCAAGTTCATCTTGTTCGTAAATCTTCGTCCTCCCATTTGATCCGTATGCCTTCTTTGGACCAAGTTCGTCTCGTTCGTCCATCTTCGTCCTCCCATTTGATCCGTAGGCCTTCTTTGGACGAAGTTCGTCTCGTTCGTCCATCTTCGTCCTCCCATTTGATCCGTAGGCCTTCTTTGGACCAAGTTCGTCTCGTTCGTCCATCTTCGTCCTCCCATTTGATCCGTAGGCCTTCTTTGGACCAAGTTCGTCTCGTTCGTCCATCTTCGTCCTCCCATTTGATCCTTAGGCCTTCTCTGGACCAAGTTCGTCTCGTTCGTCCATCTTCGTCCTCCCATTTGATCCGTAGGCCTTCTTTGGACGAAGTTCCTCTCGTTCGTCCATCTTCGTCCTCCCATTTGATCCGTAGGCCTTCTTTGGACCAAGTTCATCTGGTTCGTCCATCTTCGTCCTCCCATTTGATCCGTAGGCCTTCTTCGGACCATGTTCATCTCGTTCGTCCATCTTCGTCCTCCCATTTGATCCGTATGCCTTCTTTGGACCAAGTTCGTCTCGTTCGTCCATCTTCGTCCTCCCATTTGATCCGTAGGCCTTCTTTGGGCCAAGTTCGTCTCGTTCGTCCATCTTCGTCCTCCCAATTGATCCGTAGGCCTTCTTTGGACCAAGTTCGTCTCGTTCGTCCATCTTCGTCCTCCCATTTGATCCGTAGGCCTTCTTTGGGCCAAGTTCGTCTCGTTCGTCCATCTTCCTCCTCCCATTTGATCCGTAGGCCTTCTTTGGACGAAGTTCCTCTCGTTCGTCCATCATCGTCCTCCCATTTGATCCGTAGGCCTTCTTTGGACCAAGTTCATCTCGTTCGTCCATCTTCGTCCTCCCATTTGATCCGTAGGCCTTCTTTGCACCAAGTTCGTCTCGTTCGTCCATCTTTGCTTCGTCCTCCCATTTGATCCGTAGGCCTTCTTTGGACGAAGGTCGTCTCGTTCGTGCATCTTCGTCCTCCTATTTGATCCGTATGCCTTCTTTGGACCAAGTTCGTCTCGTTCGTCCATCTTCGTCCTCCCATTTGATCCGTAGGCCTTCTTTGGACCAAGTTCGTCTCGTTCTTCCATCTTCGGCCTCCCATTTGATCCTTAGGCCTTCTTTGGACCAAGTTCGTCTCGTTCGTCCATCTTCGTCCTCCCATTTGATCCGTAGGCCTTCTTTGGACCAAGTTCGTCTCGTTCGTCCATCTTCGTCCTCCCATTTGATCCGTAGGCCTTCTTTGGACCAAGTTCGTCTCGTTCGTCCATCTTCGTCCTCCCATTTGATCCTTAGGCCTTCTTTGGACGAAGTTCGTCTCGTTCGTCCGTCTTCGTCCTCCCACCAAGTTCGTCTCGTTCGTCCATCTTCGTCCTCCCATTTGATCCGTAGGCCTTCTTTGGACCAAGTTCGTCTCGTTCGTCCATCTTTGCTTCGTCCTCCCATTTGATCCGTAGGCCTTCTATGGACGAAGTTCGTCTCGTTCGTCCATCTTCGTCCTCCCATTTGATCCGTAGGCCTTCTTTGGACCAAGTTCGTCTCGTTCGTCCATCTTCGTCCTCCCATTTGATCCTTAGGCCTTCTTTGGACGAAGTTCGTCTCGTTCGTCCATCTTCGTCCTCCCACCAAGTTCGTCTCGTTCGTCCATCTTCGTCCTCCCATTTGATCCGTAGGCCTTCTTTGGACCAAGTTCGTCTCGTTCGTCCATCTTTGCTTCGTCCTCCCATTTGATCCGTAGGCCTTCTTTGGACGAAGGTCGTCTCGTTCGTGCATCTTCGTCCTCCCATTTGATCCGTATGCCTTCTTTGGACCAAGTTCGTCTCGTTCGTCCATCTTCGTCCTCCCATTTGATCCGTAGGCCTTCTTTGGACGAAGTTCGTCTCGTTCGTCCATCTTCGTCCTCCCATTTGATCCGTAGGCCTTCTTTGGACCAAGTTTGTCTCGTTCGTCCATCTTCGTCCTCCCATTTGATCCGTAGGCCTTCTTTGGACGAAGTTCGTCTCGTTCGTCCATCTTCGTCCTCCCATTTGATCCTTAGGCCTTCTCTGGACCAAGTTCGTCTCGTTCGTCCATCTTCGTCCTCCCATTTGATCCGTAGGCCTTCTTTGGACGAAGTTCCTCTCGTTCGTCCATCTTCGTCCTCCCATTTGATCCGTAGGCCTTCTTTGGACCAAGTTCATCTGGTTCGTCCATCTTCGTCCTCCCATTTGATCCGTAGGCCTTCTTCGGACCAAGTTCATCTCGTTCGTCCATCTTCGTCCTCCCATTTGATCCGTATGCCTTCTTTGGACCAAGTTCGTCTCGTTCGTCCATCTTCGTCCTCCCATTTTATCCGTAGGCCTTCTTTGGGGCAAGTTCGTCTCGTTCGTCCATCTTCGTCCTCCCAATTGATCCGTAGGCCTTCTTTGGACGAAGTTCGTCTCGTTCGTCCATCTTCGTCCTCCCATTTGATCCGTAGGCCTTCTTTGGGCCAAGTTCGTCTCGTTCGTCCATCTTCCTCCTCCCATTTGATCCGTAGGCCTTCTTTGGACGAAGTTCCTCTCGTTCGTCCATCATCGTCCTCCCATTTGATCCGTAGGCCTTCTTTGGACCAAGTTCATCTCGTTCGTCCATCTTCGTCCTCCCATTTGATCCGTAGGCCTTCTTTGGACCAAGTTCGTCTCGTTCGTCCATCTTTGCTTCGTCCTCCCATTTGATCCGTAGGCCTTCTTTGGACGAAGGTCGTCTCGTTCGTGCATCTTCGTCCTCCCATTTGACCCGTATGCCTTCTTTGGACCAAGTTCGTCTCGTTCGTCCATCTTCGTCCTCCCATTTGATCCGTAGGCCTTCTTTGGACGAAGTTCGTCTCGTTCGTCCATCTTCGTCCTCCCATTTGATCCGTAGGCCTTCTTTGGACCAAGTTTGTCTCGTTCGTCCATCTTCGTCCTCCCATTTGATCCGTAGGCCTTCTTTGGACGAAGTTCGTCTCGTTCGTCCATCTTCGTCCTCCCACCAAGTTCGTCTCGTTCATCCATCTTCGTCCTCCCATTTGATCCGTAGGCCTTTTTTGGGCCAAATTCGTCTCGTTCGTGCATCTTCGTCCTCCCATTTGATCCGTAGGCCTTCTTTGGCCCAAGTTCGTCTCGTTCGTCCATCTTTGCTTCGTCCTCCTATTTGATCCGTAGGCCTTCTTTGGACGAAGTTCGTCTCGTTCGTCCATCTTCGTCCTCCCATTTGATCCGTAGGCCTTCTTTGGAACAAGTTCGTCTCGTTCGTCCATCTTCATCCTCCCATTCGATCCGTAGGCCTTCTTTGGACGAAGTTCGTCTCGTTCGTCCATCATCGTCCTCCCATTTGATCCTTAGGCCTTCTCTGGACCAATTTCGTCTCGTTCGTCCATCTTCGTCCTCCCATTTGATCCGTAGGCCTTCTTTGGACGAAGTTCCTCTCGTTCGTCCATCTTCGTCCTCCCATTTGATCCGTAGGCCTTCTTTGGCCAAGTTCATCTCGTTCGTCCATCTTCGTCCTCCCATTTGATCCGTAGGCCTTCTTCGGACCAAGTTCATCTCGTTCGTCCATCTTCGTCCTCCCATTTGATCCGTATGCCTTCTTTGGACCAAGTTCGTCTCGTTCGTCCATCTTCGTCCTCCCATTTGATCTGTAGGCCTTCTCTGGGCCAAGTTCGTCTCTTTCGTCCATCTTCGTCCTCCCATTTGATCCGTAGGCCTTCTTTGGACCAAGTTCGTCTCGTTCGTCCATCATCGTCCTCCCATTTGATCCGTAGGCCTTCTTTGGGCCAAGTTCGTCTCGTTCGTCCATCTTCCTCCACCCATTTGATCCGTAGGCCTTCTTTGGACGAAGTTCCTCTCGTTCGTCCATCATCGTCCTCCCATTTGATCCGTAGGCTTTCTTTGGACCAAGTTCATCTTGTTCGTCCATCTTCGTCCTCCCATTTGATCCGTATGCCTTCTTTGGACCAAGTTCGTCTCGTTCGTCCATCTTCGTCCTCCCATTTGATCCGTAGGCCTTCTTTGGACGAAGTTCGTCTCGTTCGTCCATCTTCGTCCTCCCATTTGATCCGTAGGCCTTCTTTGGACCAAGTTCGTCTCGTTCGTCCATCTTCGTCCTCCCATTTGATCCGTAGGCCTTCTGTGGACCAAGTTCGTCTCGTTCGTCCATCTTCGTCCTCCCATTTGATCCTTAGGCCTTCTCTGGACCAAGTTCGTCTCGTTCGTCCATCTTCGTCCTCCCATTTGATCCGTAGGCCTTCTTTGGACGAAGTTCCTCTCGTTCGTCCATCTTCGTCCTCCCATTTGATCCGTAGGCCTTCTTTGGACCAAGTTCATCTGGTTCGTCCATCTTCGTCCTCCCATTTGATCCGTAGGCCTTCTTCGGACCATGTTCATCTCGTTCGTCCATCTTCGTCCTCCCATTTGATCCGTATGCCTTCTTTGGACCAAGTTCGTCTCGTTCGTCCATCTTCGTCCTCCCATTTGATCCGTAGGCCTTCTTTGGGCCAAGTTCGTCTCGTTCGTCCATCTTCGTCCTCCCAATTGATCCGTAGGCCTTCTTTGGACCAAGTTCCTCTCGTTCGTCCATCTTCATCCTCCCATTTGATCCGTAGGCCTTCTTTGGGCCAAGTTCGTCTCGTTCGTCCATCTTCCTCCTCCCATTTGATCCGTAGGCCTTCTTTGGACGAAGTTCCTCTCGTTCGTCCATCATCGTCCTCCCATTTGATCCGTAGGCCTTCTTTGGACCAAGTTCATCTCGTTCGTCCATCTTCGTCCTCCCATTTGATCCGTAGGCCTTCTTTGGACCAAGTTCGTCTCGTTCGTCCATCTTTGCTTCGTCCTCCCATTTGATCCGTAGGCCTTCTTTGGACGAAGGTCGTCTCGTTCGTGCATCTTCGTCCTCCTATTTGATCCGTATGCCTTCTTTGGACCAAGTTCGTCTCGTTCGTCCATCTTCGTCCTCCCATTTGATCCGTAGGCCTTCTTTGGACCAAGTTCGTCTCGTTCTTCCATCTTCGGCCTCCCATTTGATCCTTAGGCCTTCTTTGGACCAAGTTCGTCTCGTTCGTCCATCTTCGTCCTCCCATTTGATCCGTAGGCCTTCTTTGGACCAAGTTCGTCTCGTTCGTCCATCTTCGTCCTCCCATTTGATCCGTAGGCCTTCTTTGGACCAAGTTCGTCTCGTTCGTCCATCTTCGTCCTCCCATTTGATCCTTAGGCCTTCTTTGGACGAAGTTCGTCTCGTTCGTCCGTCTTCGTCCTCCCACCAAGTTCGTCTCGTTCGTCCATCTTCGTCCTCCCATTTGATCCGTAGGCCTTCTTTGGACCAAGTTCGTCTCGTTCGTCCATCTTTGCTTCGTCCTCCCATTTGATCCGTAGGCCTTCTATGGACGAAGTTCGTCTCGTTCGTCCATCTTCGTCCTCCCATTTGATCCGTAGGCCTTCTTTGGACCAAGTTCGTCTCGTTCGTCCATCTTCGTCCTCCCATTTGATCCTTAGGCCTTCTTTGGACGAAGTTCGTCTCGTTCGTCCATCTTCGTCCTCCCACCAAGTTCGTCTCGTTCGTCCATCTTCGTCCTCCCATTTGATCCGTAGGCCTTCTTTGGACCAAGTTCGTCTCGTTCGTCCATCTTTGCTTCGTCCTCCCATTTGATCCGTAGGCCTTCTTTGGACGAAGTTCGTCTCGTTCGTCCATCTTCGTCCTCCCATTTGATCCGTAGGCCTTCTTTGGACCAAGTTCGTCTCGTTCGTCCATCTTCATCCTCCCATTTGATTCGTAGGCCTTCTTTGGACGAAGTTCGTCTCGTTCGTCCATCTTCGTCCTCCCATTTGATCCTTAGGCCTTCTCTGGACGAAGTTCGTCTCGTTCGTCCATCTTCGTCCTCCCATTTGATCCGTAGGCCTTCTGTGGACCAAGTTCCTCTCGTTCGTCCATCTTCGTCCTCCCATTTGATCCGTAGGCCTTCTTTGGACCAAGTTCATCTCGTTCGTCCATCTTCGTCCTCCCATTTGATCCGTAGGCCTTCTTCGGACCAAGTTCATCTCGTTCGTCCATCTTCGTCCTCCCATTTGATCCGTATGCCTTCTTTGGACCAAGTTCGTCTCGTTCGTCCATCTTCGTCCTCCCATTTGATCCGTAGGCCTTCTTTGGACCAAGTTCGTCTCGTTCGGCCATCTTTGCTTCGTCCTCCCATTTGATCCGTAGGCCTTCTTTGGACGAAGGTCGTCTCGTTCGTGCATCTTCGTCCTCCCATTTGATCCGTATGCCTTCTTTGGACCAAGTTCGTCTCGTTCGTCCATCTTCGTCCTCCCATTTGATCCGTAGGCCTTCTTTGGACGAAGTTCGTCTCGTTCGTCCATCTTCGTCCTCCCATTTGATCCGTAGGCCTTCTTTGGACCAAGTTTGTCTCGTTCGTCCATCTTCGTCCTCCCATTTGATCCGTAGGCCTTCTTTGGACGAAGTTCGTCTCGTTCGTCCATCTTCGTCCTCCCATTTGATCCTTAGGCCTTCTCTGGACCAAGTTCGTCTCGTTCGTCCATCTTCGTCCTCCCATTTGATCCGTAGGCCTTCTTTGGACCAAGTTCGTCTCGTTCGTCCATCTTCGTCCTCCCATTTGATCCTTAGGCCTTCTTTGGACGAAGTTCGTCTCGTTCGTCCATCTTCGTCCTCCCACCAAGTTCGTCTCGTTCGTCCATCTTCGTCCTCCCATTTGATCCGTAGGCCTTTTTTGGGCCAAGTTCGTCTCGTTCGTGCATCTTCGTCCTCCCATTTGATCCGTAGGCCTTCTTTGGCCCAAGTTCGTCTCGTTCGTCCATCTTTGCTTCGTCCTCCTATTTGATCCGTAGGCCTTCTTTGGACGAAGTTCGTCTCGTTCGTCCATCTTCGTCCTCCCATTTGATCCGTAGGCCTTCTTTGGAACAAGTTCGTCTCGTTCGTCCATCTTCATCCTCCCATTTGATCCGTAGGCCTTCTTTGGACGAAGTTCGTCTCGTTCGTCCATCATCGTCCTCCCATTTGATCCTTAGGCCTTCTCTGGACCAATTTCGTCTCGTTCGTCCATCTTCGTCCTCCCATTTGATCCGTAGGCCTTCTTTGGACGAAGTTCCTCTCGTTCGTCCATCTTCGTCCTCCCATTTGATCCGTATGCCTTCTTTGGACCAAGTTCGTCTCGTTCGTCCATCTTCGTCCTCCCATTTGATCCGTAGGCCTTCTTTGGGCCAAGTTCGTCTCGTTCGTCCATCTTCGTCCTCCCAATTGATCCGTAGGCCTTCTTTGGACCAAGTTCGTCTTGTTCGTCCATCTTCGTCCTCCCATTTGATCCGTAGGCCTTCTTTGGGCCAAGTTCGTCTCGTTCGTCCATCTTCCTCCTCCCATTTGATCCGTAGGCCTTCTTTGGACGAAGTTCCTCTCGTTCGTCCATCATCGTCCTCCCATTTGATCCGTAGGCCTTCTTTGGACCAAGTTCTTCTCGTTCGTCCATCTTCGTCCTCCCATTTGATCCGTAGGCCTTCTTTGGACCAAGTTCGTCTCGTTCGTCCATCTTTGCTTCGTCCTCCCATTTGATCCGTAGGCCTTCTTTGGACGAAGGTCGTCTCGTTCGTGCATCTTCGTCCTCCTATTTGATCCGTATGCCTTCTTTGGACCAAGTTCGTCTCGTTCGTCCATCTTCGTCCTCCCATTTGATCCGTAGGCCTTCTTTGGACCAAGTTCGTCTCGTTCTTCCATCTTCGGCCTCCCATTTGATCCTTAGGCCATCTTTGGACCAAGTTCGTCTCGTTCGTCCATCTTCGTCCTCCCATTTGATCCGTAGGCCTTCTTTGGACCAAGTTCGTCTCGTTCGTCCATCTTCGTCCTCCCATTTGATCCGTAGGCCTTCTTTGGACCAAGTTCGTCTCGTTCGTCCATCTTCGTCCTCCCATTTGATCCTTAGGCCTTCTTTGGACGAAGTTCGTCTCGTTCGTCCGTCTTCCTCCTCCCACCAAGTTCGTCTCGTTCGTCCATCTTCGTCCTCCCATTTGATCCGTAGGCCTTCTTTGGACCAAGTTCGTCTCGTTCGTCCATCTTTGCTTCGTCCTCCCATTTGATCCGTAGGCCTTCTATGGACGAAGTTCGTCTCGTTCGTCCATCTTCGTCCTCCCATTTGATCCGTAGGCCTTCTTTGGACCAAGTTCGTCTCGTTCGTTCGTCCATCTTCGTCCTCCCATTTGATCCTTAGGCCTTCTTTGGACGAAGTTCGTCTCGTTCGTCCATCTTCGTCCTCCCACCAAGTTCGTCTCGTTCGTCCATCTTCGTCCTCCCACCAAGTTCGTCTCGTTCGTCCATCTTCGTCCTCCCATTTGATCCGTAGGCCTTCTTTGGACCAAGTTCGTCTCGTTCGCCCATCTTTGCTTCGTCCTCCCATTTGATCCGTCGGCCTTCTTTGGACGAAGTTCGTCTCGTTCGTCCATCTTCGTCCTCCCATTTGATCCGTAGGCCTTCTTTGGACCAAGTTCGTCTCGTTCGTCCATCTTCGTCCTCCCATTTGATTCGTAGGCCTTCTTTGGACGAAGTTCGTCTCGTTCGTCCATCTTCGTCCTCCCATTTGATCCTTAGGCCTTCTCTGGACCAAGTTCGTCTCGTTCGTCCATCTTCGTCCTCCCATTTGATCCGTAGGCCTTCTGTGGACCAAGTTCCTCTCGTTCGTCCATCTTCGTCCTCCCATTTGATCCGTAGGCCTTCTTTGGACCAAGTTCATCTCGTTCGTCCATCTTCGTCCTCCCATTTGATCCGTAGGCCTTCTTCGGACCAAGTTCATCTCGTTCGTCCATCTTCGTCCTCCCATTTGATCCGTATGCCTTCTTTGGACCAAGTTCGTCTCGTTCGTCCATCTTCGTCCTCCCATTTGATCCGTAGGCCTTCTTTGGACCAAGTTCGTCTCGTTCGTCCATCTTTGCTTCGTCCTCCCATTTGATCCGTAGGCCTTCTTTGGACGAAGGTCGTCTCGTTCGTGCATCTTCGTCCTCCCATTTGATCCGTATGCCTTCTTTGGACCAAGTTCGTCTCGTTCGTCCATCTTCGTCCTCCCATTTGATCCGTAGGCCTTCTTTGGACGAAGTTCGTCTCGTTCGTCCATCTTCGTCCTCCCATTTGATCCGTAGGCCTTCTTTGGACCAAGTTTGTCTCGTTCGTCCATCTTCGTCCTCCCATTTGATCCGTAGGCCTTCTTTGGACGAAGTTCGTCTCGTTCGTCCATCTTCGTCCTCCCATTTGATCCTTAGGCCTTCTCTGGACCAAGTTCGTCTCGTTCGTCCATCTTCGTCCTCCCATTTGATCCGTAGGCCTTCTTTGGACCAAGTTCGTCTCGTTCGTCCATCTTCGTCCTCCCATTTGATCCTTAGGCCTTCTTTGGACGAAGTTCGTCTCGTTCGTCCATCTTCGTCCTCCCACCAAGTTCGTCTCGTTCGTCCATCTTCGTCCTCCCATTTGATCCGTAGGCCTTTTTTGGGCCAAGTTCGTCTCGTTCGTGCATCTTCGTCCTCCCATTTGATCCGTAGGCCTTCTTTGGCCCAAGTTCGTCTCGTTCGTCCATCTTTGCTTCGTCCTCCTATTTGATCCGTAGGCCTTCTTTGGACGAAGTTCGTCTCGTTCGTCCATCTTCGTCCTCCCATTTGATCCGTAGGCCTTCTTTGGAACAAGTTCGTCTCGTTCGTCCATCTTCATCCTCCCATTTGATCCGTAGGCCTTCTTTGGACGAAGTTCGTCTCGTTCGTCCATCATCGTCCTCCCATTTGATCCTTAGGCCTTCTCTGGACCAATTTCGTCTCGTTCGTCCATCTTCGTCCTCCCATTTGATCCGTAGGCCTTCTTTGGACGAAGTTCCTCTCGTTCGTCCATCTTCGTCCTCCCATTTGATCCGTAGGCCTTCTTTGGACCAAGCTCATCTCGTTCGTCCAACTTCGTCCTCCCATTTGATCCGTAGGCCTTCTTCGGACCAAGTTCATCTCGTTCGTCCATCATCGTCCTCCCATTTGATCCGTATGCCTTCTTTGGACCAAGTTCGTCTCGTTCGTCCATCTTCGTCCTCCCATTTGATCTGTAGGCCTTCTTTGGGCCAAGTTCGTCTCTTTCGTCCATCTTCGTCCTCCCATTTGATCCGTAGGCCTTCTTTGGACCAAGTTCGTCTCGTTCGTCCATCTTCGTCCTCCCATTTGATCCGTAGGCCTTCTTTGGGCCAAGTTCGTCTCGTTCGTCCATCTTCCTCCACCCATTTGATCCGTAGGCCTTCTTTGGACGAAGTTCCTCTCGTTCGTCCATCATCGTCCTCCCATTTGATCCGTAGGCTTTCTTTGGACCAAGTTCATCTCGTTCGTCCATCTTCGTCCTCCCATTTGATCCGTATGCCTTCTTTGGACCAAGTTCGTCTCGTTCGTCCATCTTCGTCCTCCCATTTGATCCGTAGGCCTTCTTTGGACGAAGTTCGTCTCGTTCGTCCATCTTCGTCCTCCCATTTGATCCGTAGGCCTTCTTTGGACCAAGTTCGTCTCGTTCGTCCATCTTCGTCCTCCCATTTGATCCGTAGGTCTTCTTTGGACGAAGTTCGTCTCGTTCGTCCATCTTCGTCCTCCCATTTGATCCTTAGGCCTTCTCTGGACCAAGTTCGTCTCGTTCGTCCATCTTCGTCCTCCCATTTGATCCGTAGGCCTTCTTTGGACGAAGTTCCTCTCGTTCGTCCATCTTCGTCCTCCCATTTGATCCGTAGGCCTTCTTTGGACCAAGGTCATCTCGTTCGTCCATCTTCGTCCTCCCTTTTGATCCGTAGGCCTTCTTCGGACCAAGTTCATCTCGTTCGTCCATCATCGTCCTCCCATTTGATCCGTATGCCTTCTTTGGACCAAGTTCGTCTCGTTCGTCCATCTTCGTCCTCCCATTTGATCTATAGGCCTTCTTTGGGCCAAGTTCGTCTCTTTCGTCCATCTTCGTCCTCCCATTTGATCCGTAGGCCTTCTTTGGACCAAGTTCGTCTCGTTCGTCCATCTTCGTCCTCCCATTTGATCCGTAGGCCTTCTTTGGGCCAAGTTCGTCTCGTTCGTCCATCTTCCTCCACCCATTTGATCCGTAGGCCTTCTTTGGACGAAGTTCCTCTCGTTCGTCCATCATCGTCTTCCCATTTGATCCGTAGGCTTTCTTTGGACCAAGTTCATCTCGTTCGTCCATCTTCGTCCTCCCATTTGATCCGTATGCCTTCTTTGGACCAAGTTCGTCTCGTTCGTCCATCTTCGTCCTCCCATTTGATCCGTAGGCCTTCTTTGGACCAAGTTCGTCTCGTTCGTCCATCTTTGCTTCGTCCTCCCATTTGATCCGTAGGCCTTCTTTGGACGAAGGTCGTCTCGTTCGTGCATCTTCGTCCTCCCATTTGATCCGTATGCCT
Source organism: Glycyrrhiza uralensis (assembly GCA_030159175.1). Lineage (NCBI taxonomy): Eukaryota > Viridiplantae > Streptophyta > Magnoliopsida > Fabales > Fabaceae > Glycyrrhiza > Glycyrrhiza uralensis. The sequence goes on along the minus strand of BRZY01000016.1, from coordinate 331,848 downwards.
TCTTTGGACCAAGTTCGTCTCGTTCGTCCATCTTCGTCCTCCCATTTGATCCGTAGGCCTTCTTTGGACGAAGTTCGTCTCGTTCGTCCATCTTCGTCCTCCCATTTGATCCGTAGGCCTTCTTTGGACGAAGTTCGTCTCGTTCGTCCATCTTCGTCCTCCCATTTGATCCGTAGGCCTTCTTTGGACGAAGTTCGTCTCGTTCGTCCATCTTCGTCCTCCCATTTGATCCTTAGGCCTTCTCTGGACCAAGTTCGTCTCGTTCGTCCATCTTCGTCCTCCCATTTGATCCGTAGGCCTTCTTTGGACCAAGTTCGTCTCGTTCGTCCATCTTCGTCCTCCCATTTGATCCTTAGGCCTTCTTTGGACGAAGTTCGTCTCGTTCGTCCATCTTCGTCCTCCCACCAAGTTCGTCTCGTTCATCCATCTTTGCTTCGTCCTCCTATTTGATCCGTAGGCCTTCTTTGGACGAAGTTCGTCTCGTTCGTCCATCTTCGTCCTCCCATTTGATCCGTAGGCCTTCTTTGGAACAAGTTCGTCTCGTTCGTCCATCTTCATCCTCCCATTTGATCCGTAGGCCTTCTTTGGACGAAGTTCATCTCGTTCGTCCATCATCGTCCTCCCATTTGATCCTTAGGCCTTCTCTGGACCAATTTCGTGTCGTTCGTCCATCTTCGTCCTCCCATTTGATCCGTAGGCCTTCTTTGGACGAAGTTCCTCTCGTTCGTCCATCTTCGTCCTCCCATTTGATCCGTAGGCCTTCTTTGGACCAAGCTCATCTCGTTCGTCCATCTTCGTCCTCCCATTTGATCCGCAGGCCTTCTTCGGACCAAGTTCATCTCGTTCGTCCATCATCGTCCTCCCATTTGATCCGTATGCCTTCTTTGGACCAAGTTCGTCTCGTTCGTCCATCTTCGTCCTCCCATTTGATCTGTAGGCCTTCTTTGGGCCAAGTTCGTCTCTTTCGTCCATCTTCGTCCTCCCATTTGATCCGTAGGCCTTCTTTGGACCAAGTTCGTCTCGTTCGTCCATCTTCGTCCTCCCATTTGATCCGTAGGCCTTCTTTGGGCCAAGTTCGTCTCGTTCGTCCATCTTCCTCCACCCATTTGATCCGTAGGCTTTCTTTGGACGAAGTTCCTCTCGTTCGTCCATCATCGTCCTCCCATTTGATCCGTAGGCTTTCTTTGGACCAAGTTCATCTCGTTCGTCCATCTTCGTCCTCCCATTTGATCCGTATGCCTTCTTTGGACCAAGTTCGTCTCGTTCGTCCATCTTCGTCCTCCCATTTGATCCGTAGGCCTTCTTTGGACGAAGTTCGTCTCGTTCGTCCATCTTCGTCCTCCCATTTGATCCGTAGGCCTTCTTTGGACCAAGTTCGTCTCGTTCGTCCATCTTCGTCCTCCCATTTGATCCGTAGGTCTTCTTTGGACGAAGTTCGTCTCGTTCGTCCATCTTCGTCCTCCCATTTGATCCTTAGGCCTTCTCTGGACCAAGTTCGTCTCGTTCGTCCATCTTCGTCCTCCCATTTGATCCGTAGGCCTTCTTTGGACGAAGTTCCTCTCGTTCGTCCATCTTCGTCCTCCCATTTGATCCGTAGGCCTTCTTTGGACCAAGCTCATCTCGTTCGTCCATCTTCGTCCTCCCTTTTGATCCGTAGGCCTTCTTCGGACCAAGTTCATCTCGTTCGTCCATCATCGTCCTCCCATTTGATCCGTATGCCTTCTTTGGACCAAGTTCGTCTCGTTCGTCCATCTTCGTCCTCCCATTTGATCTGTAGGCCTTCTTTGGGCCAAGTTCGTCTCTTTCGTCCATCTTCGTCCTCCCATTTGATCCGTAGGCCTTCTTTGGACCAAGTTCGTCTCGTTCGTCCATCTTCGTCCTCCCATTTGATCCGTAGGCCTTCTTTGGGCCAAGTTCGTCTCGTTCGTCCATCTTCCTCCACCCATTTGATCCGTAGGCCTTCTTTGGACGAAGTTCCTCTCGTTCGTCCATCATCGTCTTCCCATTTGATCCGTAGGCTTTCTTTGGACCAAGTTCATCTCGTTCGTCCATCTTCGTCCTCCCATTTGATCCGTATGCCTTCTTTGGACCAAGTTCGTCTCGTTCGTCCATCTTCGTCCTCCCATTTGATCCGTAGGCCTTCTTTGGACCAAGTTCGTCTCGTTCGTCCATCTTTGCTTCGTCCTCCCATTTGATCCGTAGGCCTTCTTTGGACGAAGGTCGTCTCGTTCGTGCATCTTCGTCCTCCCATTTGATCCGTATGCCTTCTTTGGACCAAGTTCGTCTCGTTCGTCCATCTTCGTCCTCCCATTTGATCCGTAGGCCTTCTTTGGACGAAGTTCGTCTCGTTCGTCCATCTTCGTCCTCCCATTTGATCCGTAGGCCTTCTTTGGACCAAGTTTGTCTCGTTCGTCCATCATCGTCTTCCCATTTGATCCGTAGGCTTTCTTTGGACCAAGTTCATCTCGTTCGTCCATCTTCGTCCTCCCATTTGATCCGTATGCCTTCTTTGGACCAAGTTCGTCTCGTTCGTCCATCTTCGTCCTCCCATTTGATCCGTAGGCCTTCTTTGGACGAAGTTCGTCTCGTTCGTCCATCTTCGTCCTCCCATTTGATCCGTAGGCCTTCTTTGGACCAAGTTTGTCTCGTTCGTCCATCTTCGTCCTCCCATTTGATCCGTAGGCCTTCTTTGGACGAAGTTCGTCTCGTTCGTCCATCTTCGTCCTCCCATTTGATCCTTAGGCCTTCTCTGGACCAAGTTCGTCTCGTTCGTCCATCTTCGTCCTCCCATTTGATCCGTAGGCCTTCTTTGGACCAAGTTCGTCTCGTTCGTCCATCTTCGTCCTCCCATTTGATCCTTAGGCCTTCTTTGGACGAAGTTCGTCTCGTTCGTCCATCTTCGTCCTCCCATTTGATCCTTAGGCCTTCTCTGGACCAAGTTCGTCTCTTTCGTCCATCTTCGTCCTCCCATTTGATCCGTAGGCCTTCTTTGGACCAAGTTCGTCTCGTTCGTCCATCTTCGTCCTCCCATTTGATCCGTAGGCCTTCTTTGGGCCAAGTTCGTCTCGTTCGTCCATCTTCCTCCACCCATTTGATCCGTAGGCCTTCTTTGGACGAAGTTCCTCTCGTTCGTCCATCATCGTCTTCCCATTTGATCCGTAGGCTTTCTTTGGACCAAGTTCATCTCGTTCGTCCATCTTCGTCCTCCCATTTGATCCGTAGGCCTTCTTTGGACCAAGTTCGTCTCGTTCGTCCATCTTTGCTTCGTCCTCCCATTTGATCCGTAGGCCTTCTTTGGACGAAGGTCGTCTCGTTCGTGCATCTTCGTCCTCCCATTTGATCCGTATGCCTTCTTTGGACCAAGTTCGTCTCGTTCGTCCATCTTCGTCCTCCCATTTGATCCGTAGGCCTTCTTTGGACGAAGTTCGTCTCGTTCGTCCATCTTCGTCCTCCCATTTGATCCGTAGGCCTTCTTTGGACCAAGTTTGTCTCGTTCGTCCATCTTCGTCCTCCCATTTGATCCGTAGGCCTTCTTTGGACGAAGTTCGTCTCGTTCGTCCATCTTCGTCCTCCCATTTGATCCTTAGGCCTTCTCTGGACCAAGTTCGTCTCGTTCGTCCATCTTCGTCCTCCCATTTGATCCGTAGGCCTTCTTTGGACCAAGTTCGTCTCGTTCGTCCATCTTCGTCCTCCCATTTGATCCTTAGGCCTTCTTTGGACGAAGTTCGTCTCGTTCGTCCATCTTCGTCCTCCCACCAAGTTCGTCTCGTTCATCCATCTTTGCTTCGTCCTCCTATTTGATCCGTAGGCCTTCTTTGGACGAAGTTCGTCTCGTTCGTCCATCTTCGTCCTCCCATTTGATCCGTAGGCCTTCTTTGGAACAAGTTCGTCTCGTTCGTCCATCTTCATCCTCCCATTTGATCCGTAGGCCTTCTTTGGACGAAGTTCGTCTCGTTCGTCCATCATCGTCCTCCCATTTGATCCTTAGGCCTTCTCTGGACCAATTTCGTCTCGTTCGTCCATCTTCGTCCTCCCATTTGATCCGTAGGCCTTCTTTGGACGAAGTTCCTCTCGTTCGTCCATCTTCGTCCTCCCATTTGATCCGTAGGCCTTCTTTGGACCAAGCTCATCTCGTTCGTCCATCTTCGTCCTCCCATTTGATCCGTAGGCCTTCTTCGGACCAAGTTCATCTCGTTCGTCCATCATCGTCCTCCCATTTGATCCGTATGCCTTCTTTGGACCAAGTTCGTCTCGTTCGTCCATCTTCGTCCTCCCATTTGATCTGTAGGCCTTCTTTGGGCCAAGTTCGTCTCTTTCGTCCATCTTCGTCCTCCCATTTGATCCGTAGGCCTTCTTTGGACCAAGTTCGTCTCGTTCGTCCATCTTCGTCCTCCCATTTGATCCGTAGGCCTTCTTTGGGCCAAGTTCGTCTCGTTCGTCCATCTTCCTCCACCCATTTGATCCGTAGGCCTTCTTTGGACGAAGTTCCTCTCGTTCGTCCATCATCGTCCTCCCATTTGATCCGTAGGCTTTCTTTGGACCAAGTTCATCTCGTTCGTCCATCTTCGTCCTCCCATTTGATCCGTATGCCTTCTTTGGACCAAGTTCGTCTCGTTCGTCCATCTTCGTCCTCCCATTTGATCCGTAGGCCTTCTTTGGACGAAGTTCGTCTCGTTCGTCCATCTTCGTCCTCCCATTTGATCCGTAGGCCTTCTTTGGACCAAGTTCGTCTCGTTCGTCCATCTTCGTCCTCCCATTTGATCCGTAGGTCTTCTTTGGACGAAGTTCGTCTCGTTCGTCCATCTTCGTCCTCCCATTTGATCCTTAGGCCTTCTCTGGACCAAGTTCGTCTCGTTCGTCCATCTTCGTCCTCCCATTTGATCCGTAGGCCTTCTTTGGACGAAGTTCCTCTCGTTCGTCCATCTTCGTCCTCCCATTTGATCCGTAGGCCTTCTTTGGACCAAGCTCATCTCGTTCGTCCATCTTCGTCCTCCCTTTTGATCCGTAGGCCTTCTTCGGACCAAGTTCATCTCGTTCGTCCATCATCGTCCTCCCATTTGATCCGTATGCCTTCTTTGGACCAAGTTCGTCTCGTTCGTCCATCTTCGTCCTCCCATTTGATCTGTAGGCCTTCTTTGGGCCAAGTTCGTCTCTTTCGTCCATCTTCGTCCTCCCATTTGATCCGTAGGCCTTCTTTGGACCAAGTTCGTCTCGTTCGTCCATCTTCGTCCTCCCATTTGATCCGTAGGCCTTCTTTGGGCCAAGTTCGTCTCGTTCGTCCATCTTCCTCCACCCATTTGATCCGTAGGCCTTCTTTGGACGAAGTTCCTCTCGTTCGTCCATCATCGTCTTCCCATTTGATCCGTAGGCTTTCTTTGGACCAAGTTCATCTCGTTCGTCCATCTTCGTCCTCCCATTTGATCCGTATGCCTTCTTTGGACCAAGTTCGTCTCGTTCGTCCATCTTCGTCCTCCCATTTGATCCGTAGGCCTTCTTTGGACCAAGTTCGTCTCGTTCGTCCATCTTTGCTTCGTCCTCCCATTTGATCCGTAGGCCTTCTTTGGACGAAGGTCGTCTCGTTCGTGCATCTTCGTCCTCCCATTTGATCCGTATGCCTTCTTTGGACCAAGTTCGTCTCGTTCGTCCATCTTCGTCCTCCCATTTGATCCGTAGGCCTTCTTTGGACGAAGTTCGTCTCGTTCGTCCATCTTCGTCCTCCCATTTGATCCGTAGGCCATCTTTGGACCAAGTTTGTCTCGTTCGTCCATCTTCGTCCTCCCATTTGATCCGTAGGCCTTCTTTGGACGAAGTTCGTCTCGTTCGTCCATCTTCGTCCTCCCATTTGATCCTTAGGCCTTCTCTGGACCAAGTTCGTCTCGTTCGTCCATCTTCGTCCTCCCATTTGATCCGTAGGCCTTCTTTGGACCAAGTTCGTCTCGTTCGTCCATCTTCGTCCTCCCATTTGATCCTTAGGCCTTCTTTGGACGAAGTTCGTCTCGTTCGTCCATCTTCGTCCTCCCACCAAGTTCGTCTCGTTCGTCCATCTTTGCTTCGTCCTCCTATTTGATCCGTAGGCCTTCTTTGGACGAAGTTCGTCTCGTTCGTCCATCTTCGTCCTCCCATTTGATCCGTAGGCCTTCTTTGGAACAAGTTCGTCTCGTTCGTCCATCTTCATCCTCCCATTTGATCCGTAGGCCTTCTTTGGACGAAGTTCGTCTCGTTCGTCCATCATCGTCCTCCCATTTGATCCGTATGCCTTCTTTGGACCAAGTTCGTCTCGTTCGTCCATCTTCGTCCTCCCATTTGATCCGTAGGCCTTCTTTGGGCCAAGTTCGTCTCGTTCGTCCATCTTCGTCCTCCCATTTGATCCGTAGGACTTCTTTGGGCCAAGTTCGTCTCGTTCGTCCATCTTCCTCCTCCCATTTGATCCGTAGGCCTTCTTTGGACGAAGTTCCTCTCGTTCGTCCATCATCGTCCTCCCATTTGATCCGTAGGCCTTCTTTGGACCAAGTTCATCTCGTTCGTCCATCTTCGTCCTCCCATTTGATCCGTAGGCCTTCTTTGGCCCAAGTTCGTCTCGTTCGTCCATCTTTGCTTCGTCCTCCCATTTGATCCGTAGGCCTTCTTTGGACGAAGGTCGTCTCGTTCGTGCATCTTCGTCCTCCCATTTGATCCGTATGCCTTCTTTGGACCAAGTTCGTCTCGTTCGTCCATCTTCGTCCTCCCATTTGATCCGTAGGCCTTCTTTGGACCAAGTTCGTCTCGTTCGTCCATCTTCGTCCTCCCATTTGATCCTTAGGCCTTCTTTGGACGAAGTTCGTCTTGTTCGTCCATCTTCGTCCTCCCACCAAGTTCGTCTCGTTCGTCCATCTTCGTCCTCCCATTTGATCCGAAGGCCTTCTTTGGGCCAAGTTCGTCTCGTTCGTGCATCTTCGTCCTCCCATTTGATCCGTAGGCCTTCTTTGGACCAAGTTCGTCTCGTTCGTCCATCTTTGCTTCGTCCTCCCATTTGATCCGTAGGCCTTCTATGGACGAAGTTCGTCTCGTTCGTCCATCTTCGTCCTCCCATTTGATCCTTAGGCCTTCTTTGGACGAAGTTCGTCTCGTTCGTCCATCTTCGTCCTCCCACCAAGTTCGTCTCGTTCGTCCATCTTTGTCCTCCCATTTGATCCGTAGGCCTTCTTTGGACCAAGTTCGTCTCGTTCGTCCATCTTTGCTTCGTCCTCCCATTTGATCCGTAGGCCTTCTTTGGACGAAGTTCGTCTCGTTCGTCCATCTTCGTCCTCCCATTTGATCCGTAGGCCTTCTTTGGACCAAGTTCGTCTCGTTCGTCCATCTTCGTCCTCCCATTTGATTCGTAGGCCTTCTTTGGACGAAGTTCGTCTCGTTCGTCCATCTTCATCCTCCCATTTGATCCTTAGGCCTTCTCTGGACCAAGTTCGTCTCGTTCGTCCATCTTCGTCCTCCCATTTGATCCGTAGGCCTTCTGTGGACCAAGTTCCTCTCGTTCGTCCATCTTCGTCCTCCCATTTGATCCGTAGGCCTTCTTTGGACCAAGTTCATCTCGTTCGTCCATCTTCGTCCTCCCATTTGATCCGCAGGCCTTCTTCGGACCAAGTTCATCTCGTTCGTCCATCTTCGTCCTCCCATTTGATCCGTATGCCTTCTTTGGACCAAGTTCGTCTCGTTCGTCCATCTTCGTCCTCCAATTTGATCCGTAGGCCTTCTTTGGGCCAAGTTCGTCTCGTTCGTCCATCTTCGTCCTCCCATTTGATCCGTAGGCCTTCTTTGGCCCAAGTTCGTCTCGTTCGTCCATCTTCGTCCTCCCATTTGATCCGTAGGCCTTCTTTGGGCCAAGTTCGTCTCGTTCGTCCATCTTCATCCTCCCATTTGATCCGTAGGCCTTCTTTGGACGAAGGTCGTCTCGTTCGTGCATCTTCGTGCTCCCATTTGATCCGTAGGCCTTCTTTGGACGAAGGTCGTCTCGTTCGTGCATCTTCGTGCTCCCATTTGATCCGTAGGCCTTCTTTGGACGAAGTTCGTCTCGTTCGTCCATCTTCGTGCTCCCATTTGATCCGTAGGCCTTCTTTGGACCAAGTTCCTCTCGTTCGTCCATCTTCGTCCTCCCATTTGATCCGTGTGCCTTCTTTGGACCAAGTTCGTCTCGTTCGTCCATCTTCGTGCTCCCATTTGATCCGTAGGCCTTCTTTGGACCAAGTTCCTCTCGTTCGTCCATCTTCGTCCTCCCATTTGATCCGTATGCCTTCTTTGGACCAAGTTCGTCTCGTTCGTCCATCTTCGTCCTCCCATTTGATCCATAGGCCTTCTTTGGACCAAGTTCGTCTCGTTCGTCCATCTTCGTCCTCCCATTTGATCCTTAGGCCTTCTTTGGACGAAGTTCGTCTTGTTCGTCCATCTTCGTCCTCCCACCAAGTTCGTCTCGTTCGTCCATCTTCGTGCTCCCATTTGATCCGTAGGCCTTCTTTGGGCCAAGTTCGTCTCGTTCGTGCATCTTCGTCCTCCCATTTGATCCGTAGGCCTTCTTTGGACCAAGTTCGTCTCGTTCGTCCATCTTTGCTTCGTCCTCCCATTTGATCCGTAGGCCTTCTTTGGACGAAGTTCGTCTCGTTCGTCCATCTTCGTCCTCCCATTTGATCCGTAGGCCTTCTTTGGACGAAGTTCGTCTCGTTCGTCCATCTTCGTCCTCCCATTTGATCCGTAGGCCTTCTGTGGACGAAGTTCGTCTCGTTCGTCCATCTTCGTCCTCCCATTTGATCCTTAGGCCTTCTCTGGACCAAGTTCGTCTCGTTCGTCCATCTTCGTCCTCCCATTTCATCCGTAGGCCTTCTTTGGACGAAGTTCCTCTCGTTCGTCCATCTTCGTCCTCCCATTTGATCCGTAGGCCTTCTTTGGACCAAGTTCATCTCGTTCGTCCATCTTCGTCCTCCCATTTGATCCGTAGGCCTTCTTTGGACCAAGTTCGTCTCGTTCGTCCATCTTCGTCCTCCCATTTGATCTGTAGGCCTTCTTTGGGCCAAGTTCGTCTCGTTCGTCCATCTTCGTCCTCCCATTTGATCCGTAGGCCTTCGGTGGACCAAGTTCCTCTCGTTCGTCCATCTTCGTCCTCCCATTTGATCCGTAGGCCTTCTTTGGACCAAGTTCATCTCGTTCGTCCATCTTCGTCCTCCCATTTGATCCGTAGGCCTTCTTCGGACCAAGTTCATCTCGTTCGTCCATCTTCGTCCTCCCATTTGATCCGTATGCCTTCTTTGGACCAAGTTCGTCTCGTTCGTCCATCTTCGTCCTCCCATTTGATCCGTAGGCCTTCTTTGGACCAAGTTCGTCTCGTTCGTCCATCTTCGTCCTCCCATTTGATCCGTAGGCCTTCTTTGGCCCAAGTTCGTCTCGTTCGTCCATCTTCGTCCTCCCATTTGATCCGTAGGCCTTCTTTGGGCCAAGTTCGTCTCGTTCGTCCATCTTCATCCTCCCATTTGATCCGTAGGCCTTCTTTGGACCAAGTTCGTCTCGTTCGTCCATCTTTGCTTCGTCCTCCCATTTGATCCGTAGGCCTTCTTTGGACGAACGTCGTCTCGTTCGTGCATCTTCGTGCTCCCATTTGATCCGTAGGCCTTCTTTGGACGAAGGTCGTCTCGTTCGTGCATCTTCGTGCTCCCATTTGATCCGTAGGCCTTCTTTGGACGAAGTTCGTCTCGTTCGTCCATCTTCGTGCTCCCATTTGATCCGTAGGCCTTCTTTGGACCAAGTTCCTCTCGTTCGTCCATCTTCGTCCTCCCATTTGATCCGTGTGCCTTCTTTGGACCAAGTTCGTCTCGTTCGTCCATCTTCGTGCTCCCATTTGATCCGTAGGCCTTCTTTGGACCAAGTTCCTCTCGTTCGTCCATCTTCGTCCTCCCATTTGATCCGTATGCCTTCTTTGGACCAAGTTCGTCTCGTTCGTCCATCTTCGTCCTCCCATTTGATCCATAGGCCTTCTTTGGACCAAGTTCGTCTCGTTCGTCCATCTTCGTCCTCCCATTTGATCCTTAGGCCTTCTTTGGACGAAGTTCGTCTTGTTCGTCCATCTTCGTCCTCCCACCAAGTTCGTCTCGTTCGTCCATCTTCGTGCTCCCATTTGATCCGTAGGCCTTCTTTGGGCCAAGTTCGTCTCGTTCGTGCATCTTCGTCCTCCCATTTGATCCGTAGGCCTTCTTTGGACCAAGTTCGTCTCGTTCGTCCATCTTTGCTTCGTCCTCCCATTTGATCCGTAGGCCTTCTTTGGACGAAGTTCGTCTCGTTCGTCCATCTTCGTCCTCCCATTTGATCCGTAGGCCTTCTTTGGACGAAGTTCGTCTCGTTCGTCCATCTTCGTCCTCCCATTTGATCCGTAGGCCTTCTGTGGACGAAGTTCGTCTCGTTCGTCCATCTTCGTCCTCCCATTTGATCCTTAGGCCTTCTCTGGACCAAGTTCGTCTCGTTCGTCCATCTTCGTCCTCCCATTTCATCCGTAGGCCTTCTTTGGACGAAGTTCCTCTCGTTCGTCCATCTTCGTCCTCCCATTTGATCCGTAGGCCTTCTTTGGACCAAGTTCATCTCGTTCGTCCATCTTCGTCCTCCCATTTGATCCGTAGGCCTTCTTTGGACCAAGTTCGTCTCGTTCGTCCATCTTCGTCCTCCCATTTGATCTGTAGGCCTTCTTTGGGCCAAGTTCGTCTCGTTCGTCCATCTTCGTCCTCCCATTTGATCCGTAGGCCTTCTTTGGACCAAGTTCGTCTCGTTCGTCCATCTTCGTCCTCCCATTTGATCCTTAGGCCTTCTTTGGGCCAAGTTCGTCTGGTTCGTCCATCTTCGTCCTCCCATTTGATCCGTAGGCCTTCTTTGGACCAAGTTCGTCTCGTTCGTCCATCTTTGCTTCGTCCTCCCATTTGATCCGTAGGCCTTCTTTGGACGAAGTTCGTCTCGTTCGTCCATCTTCGTGCTCCCATTTGATCCGTAGGCCTTCTTTGGACGAAGTTCCTCTCGTTCGTCCATCATCGTCCTCCCATTTGATCCGTAGGCTTTCTTTGGACCAAGTTCGTCTCGTTCGTCCATCTTCGTCCTCCCATTTGATCCGTATGCCTTCTTTGGACCAAGTTCGTCTCGTTCGTCCATTTTCGTCCTCCCATTTGATCCGTAGGCCTTCTTTGGACCAAGTTCGTCTCGTTCGTCCATCTTCGTCCTCCCATTTGATCCTTAGGCCTTCTTTGGACGAAGTTCGTCTCGTTCGTCCATCTTCGTCCTCCCACCAAGTTCGTCTCGTTCGTCCATCTTCGTCCTCCCATTTGATCCGTAGGCCTTCTTTGGACCAAGTTCGTCTCGTTCGTCCATCTTCGTCCTCCCATTTGATCCGTAGGCCTTCTTTGGGCCAAGTTCGTCTCGTTCGTGCATCTTCGTCCTCCCATTTGATCCGTAGGCCTTCTTTGGACGAAGTTCGTCTCGTTCGTCCATCTTCGTCCTCCCATTTGATCCGTAGGCCTTCTTTGGACTAAGTTCGTCTCGTTCGTTCATCTTCGTCCTCCCATTTGATCCGTAGGCCTTCTTTGGGCCAAGTTCGTTTCGTTCGTCCATCTTCCTCCTCCCATTTGATCCGTAGGCCTTCTTTGGACGAAGTTCCTCTCGTTCGTCCATCTTCGTCCTCCAATTTGATCCGTAGGCCTTCTTTGGACCAAGTTCGTCTCGTTCGTCCATCTTCGTCCTCCCATTTGATCCGTAGGCCTTCTTTGGACGAAGTTCGTCTCGTTCGTCCATCTTCGTCCTCCCATTTGATCCGTAGGCCTTCTGTGGACGAAGTTCGTCTCATTCGTCCATCTTCGTCCTCCCATTTGATCCTTAGGCCTTCTCTGGACCAAGTTCCTCTCGTTCGTCCATCTTTGTCCTCCCATTTGATCCGTAGGCCTTCTTTGGACGAAGTTCCTCTCGTTCGTCCATCTTCGTCCTCCCATTTGATCCGTAGGCCTTCTTTGGACCAAGTTCATCTCGTTCGTCCATCTTCGTCCTCCCATTTGATCCGTATGCCTTCTTTGGACCAAGTTCGTCTCGTTCGTCCATCTTCGTCCTCCCATTTGATCTGTAGGCCTTCTTTGGGCCAAGTTCGTCTCGTTCATCCATCTTCGTCCTCCCATTTGATCCGTAGGCCTTCTTTGGACGAAGTTCCTCTCGTTCGTCCATCTTCGTCCTCCCATTTGATCCGTAGGCCTTCTTTGGACCAAGTTCGTCTCGTTCGTCCATCTTCGTCCTCCCATTTGATCCGTATGCCTTCTTTGGACCAAGTTCGTCTCGTTCGTCCATCTTCGTCCTCCCATTTGATCCATAGGCCTTCTTTGGACCAAGTTCGTCTCGTTCGTCCATCTTCGTCCTCCCATTTGATCCTTAGGCCTTCTTTGGACGAAGTTCGTCTTGTTCGTCCATCTTCGTCCTCCCACCAAGTTCGTCTCGTTCGTCCATCTTCGTGCTCCCATTTGATCCGTAGGCCTTCTTTGGGCCAAGTTCGTCTCGTTCGTGCATCTTCGTCCTCCCATTTGATCCGTAGGCCTTCTTTGGACCAAGTTCGTCTCGTTCGTCCATCTTTGCTTCGTCCTCCCATTTGATCCGTAGGCCTTCTTTGGACGAAGTTCGTCTCGTTCGTCCATCTTCGTCCTCCCATTTGATCCGTAGGCCTTCTTTGGACGAAGTTCGTCTCGTTCGTCCATCTTCGTCCTCCCATTTGATCCGTAGGCCTTCTGTGGACGAAGTTCGTCTCGTTCGTCCATCTTCGTCCTCCCATTTGATCCTTAGGCCTTCTCTGGACCAAGTTCGTCTCGTTCGTCCATCTTCGTCCTCCCATTTCATCCGTAGGCCTTCTTTGGACGAAGTTCCTCTCGTTCGTCCATCTTCGTCCTCCCATTTGATCCGTAGGCCTTCTTTGGACCAAGTTCATCTCGTTCGACCATCATCGTCCTCCCATTTGATCCGTAGGCTTTCTTTGGACCAAGTTCGTCTCGTTCGTCCATCTTCGTCCTCCCATTTGATCCGTATGCCTTCTTTGGACCAAGTTCGTCTCGTTCGTCCATTTTCGTCCTCCCATTTGATCCGTAGGCCTTCTTTGGACCAAGTTCGTCTCGTTCGTCCATCTTCGTCCTCCCATTTGATCCTTAGGCCTTCTTTGGACGAAGTTCGTCTCGTTCGTCCATCTTCGTCCTCCCACCAAGTTCGTCTCGTTCGTCCATCTTCGTCCTCCCATTTGATCCGTAGGCCTTCTTTGGACCAAGTTCGTCTCGTTCGTCCATCTTCGTCCTCCCATTTGATCCGTAGGCCTTCTTTGGGCCAAGTTCGTCTCGTTCGTGCATCTTCGTCCTCCCATTTGATCCGTAGGCCTTCTTTGGACGAAGGTCGTCTCGTTCGTCCATCTTCGTCCTCCCATTTGATCCGTAGGCCTTCTTTGGACTAAGTTCGTCTCGTTCGTTCATCTTCGTCCTCCCATTTGATCCGTAGGCCTTCTTTGGGCCAAGTTCGTTTCGTTCGTCCATCTTCCTCCTCCCATTTGATCCGTAGGCCTTCTTTGGACGAAGTTCCTCTCGTTCGTCCATCTTCGTCCTCCAATTTGATCCGTAGGCCTTCTTTGGACCAAGTTCGTCTCGTTCGTCCATCTTCGTCCTCCCATTTGATCCGTAGGCCTTCTTTGGACGAAGTTCGTCTCGTTCGTCCATCTTCGTCCTCCCATTTGATCCGTAGGCCTTCTGTGGACGAAGTTCGTCTCGTTCGTCCATCTTCGTCCTCCCATTTGATCCTTAGGCCTTCTCTGGACCAAGTTCATCTCGTTCGTCCATCTTTGTCCTCCCATTTGATCCGTAGGCCTTCTTTGGACGAAGTTCCTCTCGTTCGTCCATCTTCGTCCTCCCATTTGATCCGTAGGCCTTCTTTGGACCAAGTTCATCTCGTTCGTCCATCTTCGTCCTCCCATTTGATCCGTATGCCTTCTTTGGACCAAGTTCGTCTCGTTCGTCCATCTTCGTCCTCCCATTTGATCTGTAGGCCTTCTTTGGGCCAAGTTCGTCTCGTTCATCCATCTTCGTCCTCCCATTTGATCCGTAGGCCTTCTTTGGACCAAGTTCGTCTCGTTCGTCCATCTTCGTCCTCCCATTTGATCCGTAGGCCTTCTTTGGGCCAAGTTCGTCTCGCTCGTCCATCTTCATCCTCCCATTTGATCCGTAGGCCTTCTTTGGACGAAGTTCCTCTCGTTCGTCCATCTTCGTCCTCCCATTTGATCCGTAGGCCTTCTTTGGACCAAGTTCATCTCGTTCGTCCATCTTCGTCCTCCCATTTGATCCGTAGGCCTTCTTTGGACCAAGTTCGTCTCGTTCGTCCATCTTTGCTTCGTCCTCCCATTTGATCCGTAGGCCTTCTTTGGACGAAGGTCGTCTCGTTCGTCCATCTTTGTGCTCCCATTTGATCCGTAGGCCTTCTTTGGACGAAGTTCGTCTCGTTCGTCCATCTTCGTGCTCCCATTTGATCCGTAGGCCTTCTTTGGACCAAGTTCCTCTCGTTCGTCCATCTTCGTCCTCCCATTTGATCCGTAGGCCTTCTTTGGACCAAGTTCGTCTCGTTCGTGCATCTTCGTCCTCCCATTTGATCCGTAGGCCTTCTTTGGACCAAGTTCGTCTCGTTCGTCCATCTTCGTCCTCCCATTTGATCCGTAGGCCTTCTTTGGGCCAAGTTCGTCTCGTTCGTGCATCTTCGTCCTCCCATTTGATCCGTAGGCCTTCTTTGGACGAAGTTCGTCTCGTTCGTCCATCTTCGTCCTCCCATTTGATCCGTAGGCCTTCTTTGGACTAAGTTCGTCTCGTTCGTTCATCTTCGTCCTCCCATTTGATCCGTAGGCCTTCTTTGGGCCAAGTTCGTTTCGTTCGTCCATCTTCCTCCTCCCATTTGATCCGTAGGCCTTCTTTGGACGAAGTTCCTCTCGTTCGTCCATCTTCGTCCTCCAATTTGATCCGTAGGCCTTCTTTGGACCAAGTTCGTCTCGTTCGTCCATCTTCGTCCTCCCATTTGATCCGTAGGCCTTCTTTGGACGAAGTTCGTCTCGTTCGTCCATCTTCGTCCTCCCATTTGATCCGTAGGCCTTCTGTGGACGAAGTTCGTCTCGTTCGTCCATCTTCGTCCTCCCATTTGATCCTTAGGCCTTCTCTGGACCAAGTTCATCTCGTTCGTCCATCTTTGTCCTCCCATTTGATCCGTAGGCCTTCTTTGGACGAAGTTCGTCTCGTTCGTCCATCTTCGTCCTCCCATTTGATCCGTAGGCCTTCTGTGGACGAAGTTCGTCTCGTTCGTCCATCTTCGTCCTCCCATTTGATCCTTAGGCCTTCTCTGGACCAAGTTCATCTCGTTCGTCCATCTTCGTCCTCCCATTTGATCCGTAGGCCTTCTTTGGACGAAGTTCCTCTCGTTCGTCCATCTTCGTCCTCCCATTTGATCCGTAGGCCTTCTTTGGACCAAGTTCATCTCGTTCGTCCATCTTCGTCCTCCCATTTGATCCGTAGGCCTTCTTTGGACCAAGTTCGTCTCGTTCGTCCATCTTTGCTTCGTCCTCCCATTTGATCCGTAGGCCTTCTTTGGACGAAGGTCGTCTCGTTCGTCCATCTTTGTGCTCCCATTTGATCCGTAGGCCTTCTTTGGACGAAGTTCGTCTCGTTCGTCCATCTTCGTGCTCCCATTTGATCCGTAGGCCTTCTTTGGACCAAGTTCCTCTCGTTCGTCCATCTTCGTCCTCCCATTTGATCCGTAGGCCTTCTTTGGACCAAGTTCCACTCGTTCGTCCATCTTCGTCCTCCCATTTGATCCGTAGGCCTTCTTTGGACCAAGTTCCTCTCGTTCGTCCATCTTCGTCCTCCCATTTGATCCGTAGGCCTTCTTTGGACCAAGTTCCTCTCGTTCGTCCATCTTTGCTTCGTCCTCCCATTTGATCCATAGGCCTTCTTTGGACGAAGTTCGTCTCGTTCGTGCATCTTCGTGCTCCCATTTGATCCGTAGGCCTTCTTTGGACGAAGTTCGTCTCGTTCGTCCATCTTCGTGCTCCCATTTGATCCGTAGGCCTTCTTTGGACCAAGTTCGTCTCGTTCGTCCATCTTCGTCCTCCCATTTGATCCGTATGCCTTCTTTGGACCAAGTTCGTCTCGTTCGTCCATCTTCGTCCTCCCATTTGATCCGTAGGCCTTCTTTGGACCAAGTTCGTCTCGTTCGTCCATCTTCGTCCTCCCATTTGATCCTTAGGCCTTCTTTGGACCAAGTTCGTCTCGTTCGTCCATCTTCGTCCACCCACCAAGTTCGTCTCGTTCGTCCATCTTCGTCCTCCCATTTGATCCGTAGGCCTTCTTTGGACCAAGTTCGTCTCGTTCGTCCATCTTCGTCCTCCCATTTGATCCGTAGGCCTTCTTTGGGCCAAGTTCGTCTCGTTCGTGCATCTTCGTCCTCCCATTTGATCCGTAGGCCTTCTTTGGACGAAGTTCCTCTCGTTCGTCCATCTTCGTCCTCCCATTTGATCCGTAGGCCTTCTTTGGACCAAGTTCATCTCGTTCGTCCATCTTCGTCCTCCCATTTGATCCGTAGGCCTTCTTTGGACCAAGTTCGTCTCGTTTGTCCATCTTTGCTTCGTCCTCCCATTTGATCCGTAGGCCTTCTTTGGACGAAGGTCGTCTCGTTCGTGCATCTTCGTGCTCCCATTTGATCCGTAGGCCTTCTTTGGACGAAGTTCGTCTCGTTCGTCCATCTTCATCCTCCCATTTGATCCGTAGGCCTTCTTTGGACCAAGTTCGTCTCGTTCGTCCATCTTCGTGCTCCCATTTGATCCGTAGGCCTTCTTTGGGCCAAGTTCGTCTCGTTCGTCCATCTTCTTCCTCCCATTTGATCCGTAGGCCTTCTTTGGACGAAGTTCCTCTCGTTCGTCCATCTTCGTCCTCCCATTTGATCCGTAGGCCTTCTTTGGACCAAGTTCACCTCGTTCGTCCATCTTCGTCCTCCCATTTGATCCGTAGGCCTTCTTTGGACCAAGTTCGTCTCGTTCGTCCATCTTTGCTTCGTCCTCCCATTTGATCCGTAGGCCTTCTTTGGACGAAGTTCGTTTCGTTCGTGCATCTTCGTCCTCCCATTTCATCCGTAGGCCTTCTTTGGACGAAGTTCCTCTCGTTCGTCCATCTTCGTCCTCCCATTTGATCCGTAGGCCTTCTTTGGACCAAGTTCATCTCGTTCGTCCATCTTCGTCCTCCCATTTGATCCGTAGGCCTTCTTTGGACCAAGTTCGTCTCGTTCGTCCATCTTCGTCCTCCCATTTGATCGGTAGGCCTTCTTTGGGCCAAGTTCGTCTCGTTCGTCCATCTTCGTCCTCCCATTTGATCCGTAGGCCTTCTTTGGACCAAGTTCGTCTCGTTCGTCCATCTTCGTCCTCCCATTTGATCCTTAGGCCTTCTTTGGGCCAAGTTCGTCTGGTTCGTCCATCTTCGTCCTCCCATTTGATCCGTAGGCCTTCTTTGGACCAAGTTCGTCTCGTTCGTCCATCTTTGCTTCGTCCTCCCATTTGATCCGTAGGCCTTCTTTGGACGAAGTTCGTCTCGTTCGTGCATCTTCGTGCTCCCATTTGATCCGTAGGCCTTCTTTGGACGAAGTTCGTCTCGTTCGTCCATCTTCGTGCTCCCATTTGATCCGTAGGCCTTCTTTGGACGAAGTTCCTCTCGTTCGTCCATCATCGTCCTCCCATTTGATCCGTAGGCTTTCTTTGGACCAAGTTCGTCTCGTTCGTCCATCTTCGTCCTCCCATTTGATCCGTATGCCTTCTTTGGACCAAGTTCGTCTCGCTCGTCCATTTTCGTCCTCCCATTTGATCCGTAGGCCTTCTTTGGACCAAGTTCGTCTCGTTCGTCCATCTTCGTCCTCCCATTTGATCCTTAGGCCTTCTTTGGACGAAGTTCGTCTCGTTCGTCCATCTTCGTCCTCCCACCAAGTTCGTCTCGTTCGTCCATCTTCGTCCTCCCATTTGATCCGTAGGCCTTCTTTGGACCAAGTTCGTCTCGTTCGTCCATCTTCGTCCTCCCAT
This sequence comes from Glycyrrhiza uralensis, assembly GCA_030159175.1. Lineage (NCBI taxonomy): Eukaryota > Viridiplantae > Streptophyta > Magnoliopsida > Fabales > Fabaceae > Glycyrrhiza > Glycyrrhiza uralensis. Next base: position 313,751 of record BRZY01000016.1, on the reverse strand, counting down.
TTGATCCGTAGGCCTTCTTTGGACGAAGTTCGTCTCGTTCGTCCATCTTCGTCCTCCCATTTGATCCGTAGGCCTTCTTTGGACTAAGTTCGTCTCGTTCGTTCATCTTCGTCCTCCCATTTGATCCGTAGGCCTTCTTTGGGCCAAGTTCGTTTCGTTCGTCCATCTTCCTCCTCCCATTTGATCCGTAGGCCTTCTTTGGACGAAGTTCCTCTCGTTCGTCCATCTTCGTCCTCCAATTTGATCCGTAGGCCTTCTTTGGACCAAGTTCGTCTCGTTCGTCCATCTTCGTCCTCCCATTTGATCCGTAGGCCTTCTTTGGACCAAGTTCGTCTCGTTCGTCCATCTTCGTCCTCCCATTTGATCCGTAGGCCTTCTTTGGGCCAAGTTCGTCTCGTTCGTGCATCTTCGTCCTCCCATTTGATCCGTAGGCCTTCTTTGGACGAAGTTCCTCTCGTTCGTCCATCTTCGTCCTCCCATTTGATCCGTAGGCCTTCTTTGGACCAAGTTCATCTCGTTCGTCCATCTTCGTCCTCCCATTTGATCCGTAGGCCTTCTTTGGACCAAGTTCGTCTCGTTTGTCCATCTTTGCTTCGTCCTCCCATTTGATCCGTAGGCCTTCTTTGGACGAAGGTCGTCTCGTTCGTGCATCTTCGTGCTCCCATTTGATCCGTAGGCCTTCTTTGGACGAAGTTCGTCTCGTTCGTCCATCTTCATCCTCCCATTTGATCCGTAGGCCTTCTTTGGACCAAGTTCGTCTCGTTCGTCCATCTTCGTGCTCCCATTTGATCCGTAGGCCTTCTTTGGGCCAAGTTCGTCTCGTTCGTCCATCTTCTTCCTCCCATTTGATCCGTAGGCCTTCTTTGGACGAAGTTCCTCTCGTTCGTCCATCTTCGTCCTCCCATTTGATCCGTAGGCCTTCTTTGGACCAAGTTCACCTCGTTCGTCCATCTTCGTCCTCCCATTTGATCCGTAGGCCTTCTTTGGACCAAGTTCGTCTCGTTCGTCCATCTTTGCTTCGTCCTCCCATTTGATCCGTAGGCCTTCTTTGGACGAAGTTCGTTTCGTTCGTGCATCTTCGTCCTCCCATTTCATCCGTAGGCCTTCTTTGGACGAAGTTCCTCTCGTTCGTCCATCTTCGTCCTCCCATTTGATCCGTAGGCCTTCTTTGGACCAAGTTCATCTCGTTCGTCCATCTTCGTCCTCCCATTTGATCCGTAGGCCTTCTTTGGACCAAGTTCGTCTCGTTCGTCCATCTTCGTCCTCCCATTTGATCGGTAGGCCTTCTTTGGGCCAAGTTCGTCTCGTTCGTCCATCTTCGTCCTCCCATTTGATCCGTAGGCCTTCTTTGGACCAAGTTCGTCTCGTTCGTCCATCTTCGTCCTCCCATTTGATCCTTAGGCCTTCTTTGGGCCAAGTTCGTCTGGTTCGTCCATCTTCGTCCTCCCATTTGATCCGTAGGCCTTCTTTGGACCAAGTTCGTCTCGTTCGTCCATCTTTGCTTCGTCCTCCCATTTGATCCGTAGGCCTTCTTTGGACGAAGTTCGTCTCGTTCGTGCATCTTCGTGCTCCCATTTGATCCGTAGGCCTTCTTTGGACGAAGTTCGTCTCGTTCGTCCATCTTCGTGCTCCCATTTGATCCGTAGGCCTTCTTTGGACGAAGTTCCTCTCGTTCGTCCATCATCGTCCTCCCATTTGATCCGTAGGCTTTCTTTGGACCAAGTTCGTCTCGTTCGTCCATCTTCGTCCTCCCATTTGATCCGTATGCCTTCTTTGGACCAAGTTCGTCTCGCTCGTCCATTTTCGTCCTCCCATTTGATCCGTAGGCCTTCTTTGGACCAAGTTCGTCTCGTTCGTCCATCTTCGTCCTCCCATTTGATCCTTAGGCCTTCTTTGGACGAAGTTCGTCTCGTTCGTCCATCTTCGTCCTCCCACCAAGTTCGTCTCGTTCGTCCATCTTCGTCCTCCCATTTGATCCGTAGGCCTTCTTTGGACCAAGTTCGTCTCGTTCGTCCATCTTCGTCCTCCCATTTGATCCGTAGGCCTTCTTTGGACGAAGTTCGTCTCGTTCGTCCATCTTCGTCCTCCCATTTGATCCGTAGGCCTTCTTTGGACTAAGTTCGTCTCGTTCGTTCATCTTCGTCCTCCCATTTGATCCGTAGGCCTTCTTTGGGCCAAGTTCGTTTCGTTCGTCCATCTTCCTCCTCCCATTTGATCCGTAGGCCTTCTTTGGACGAAGTTCCTCTCGTTCGTCCATCTTCGTCCTCCAATTTGATCCGTAGGCCTTCTTTGGACCAAGTTCGTCTCGTTCGTCCATCTTCGTCCTCCCACCAAGTTCGTCTCGTTCGTCCATCTTCGTCCTCCCATTTGATCCGTAGGCCTTCTTTGGACCAAGTTCGTCTCGTTCGTCCATCTTTGCTTCGTCCTCCCATTTGATCCGTAGGCCTTCTTTGGACGAAGTTCGTCTCGTTCGTGCATCTTCGTGCTCCCATTTGATCCGTAGGCCTTCTTTGGACGAAGTTCGTCTCGTTCGTCCATCTTCGTGCTCCCATTTGATCCGTAGGCCTTCTTTGGACGAAGTTCCTCTCGTTCGTCCATCATCGTCCTCCCATTTGATCCGTAGGCTTTCTTTGGACCAAGTTCGTCTCGTTCGTCCATCTTCGTCCTCCCATTTGATCCGTATGCCTTCTTTGGACCAAGTTCGTCTCGCTCGTCCATTTTCGTCCTCCCATTTGATCCGTAGGCCTTCTTTGGACCAAGTTCGTCTCGTTCGTCCATCTTCGTCCTCCCATTTGATCCTTAGGCCTTCTTTGGACGAAGTTCGTCTCGTTCGTCCATCTTCGTCCTCCCACCAAGTTCGTCTCGTTCGTCCATCTTCGTCCTCCCATTTGATCCGTAGGCCTTCTTTGGACCAAGTTCGTCTCGTTCGTCCATCTTCGTCCTCCCATTTGATCCGTAGGCCTTCTTTGGACGAAGTTCGTCTCGTTCGTCCATCTTCGTCCTCCCATTTGATCCGTAGGCCTTCTTTGGACTAAGTTCGTCTCGTTCGTTCATCTTCGTCCTCCCATTTGATCCGTAGGCCTTCTTTGGGCCAAGTTCGTTTCGTTCGTCCATCTTCCTCCTCCCATTTGATCCGTAGGCCTTCTTTGGACGAAGTTCCTCTCGTTCGTCCATCTTCGTCCTCCAATTTGATCCGTAGGCCTTCTTTGGACCAAGTTCGTCTCGTTCGTCCATCTTCGTCCTCCCATTTGATCCGTAGGCCTTCTTTGGACGAAGTTCGTCTCGTTCGTCCATCTTCGTCCTCCCATTTGATCCGTAGGCCTTCTGTGGACGAAGTTCGTCTCGTTCGTCCATCTTCGTCCTCCCATTTGATCCTTAGGCCTTCTCTGGACCAAGTTCATCTCGTTCGTCCATCTTTGTCCTCCCATTTGATCCGTAGGCCTTCTTTGGACGAAGTTCCTCTCGTTCGTCCATCTTCGTCCTCCCATTTGATCCGTAGGCCTTCTTTGGACCAAGTTCATCTCGTTCGTCCATCTTCGTCCTCCCATTTGATCCGTATGCCTTCTTTGGACCAAGTTCGTCTCGTTCGTCCATCTTCGTCCTCCCATTTGATCTGTAGGCCTTCTTTGGGCCAAGTTCGTCTCGTTCTTCCATCTTCGTCCTCCCATTTGATCCGTAGGCCTTCTTTGGACCAAGTTCGTCTCGTTCGTCCATCTTCGTCCTCCCATTTGATCCGTAGGCCTTCTTTGGGCCAAGTTCGTCTCGCTCGTCCATCTTCATCCTCCCATTTGATCCGTAGGCCTTCTTTGGACGAAGTTCCTCTCGTTCGTCCATCTTCGTCCTCCCATTTGATCCGTAGGCCTTCTTTGGACCAAGTTCATCTCGTTCGTCCATCTTCGTCCTCCCATTTGATCCGTAGGCCTTCTTTGGACCAAGTTCGTCTCGTTCGTCCATCTTTGCTTCGTCCTCCCATTTGATCCGTAGGCCTTCTTTGGACGAAGGTCGTCTCGTTCGTCCATCTTTGTGCTCCCATTTGATCCGTAGGCCTTCTTTGGACGAAGTTCGTCTCGTTCGTCCATCTTCGTGCTCCCATTTGATCCGTAGGCCTTCTTTGGACCAAGTTCCTCTCGTTCGTCCATCTTCGTCCTCCCATTTGATCCGTAGGCCTTCTTTGGACCAAGTTCCACTCGTTCGTCCATCTTCGTCCTCCCATTTGATCCGTAGGCCTTCTTTGGACCAAGTTCCTCTCGTTCGTCCATCTTCGTCCTCCCATTTGATCCGTAGGCCTTCTTTGGACCAAGTTCCTCTCGTTCGTCCATCTTTGCTTCGTCCTCCCATTTGATCCATAGGCCTTCTTTGGACGAAGTTCGTCTCGTTCGTGCATCTTCGTGCTCCCATTTGATCCGTAGGCCTTCTTTGGACGAAGTTCGTCTCGTTCGTCCATCTTCGTGCTCCCATTTGATCCGTAGGCCTTCTTTGGACCAAGTTCGTCTCGTTCGTCCATCTTCGTGCTCCCATTTGATCCGTAGGCCTTCTTTGGACCAAGTTCCTCTCGTTCGTCCATCTTCGTCCTCCCATTTGATCCGTATGCCTTCTTTGGACCAAGTTCGTCTCGTTCGTCCATCTTCGTCCTCCCATTTGATCCGTAGGCCTTCTTTGGACCAAGTTCGTCTCGTTCGTCCATCTTCGTCCTCCCATTTGATCCTTAGGCGTTCTTTGGACGAAGTTCGTCTCGTTCGTCCATCTTCGTCCACCCACCAAGTTCGTCTCGTTCGTCCATCTTCGTCCTCCCATTTGATCCGTAGGCCTTCTTTGGACCAAGTTCGTCTCGTTCGTCCATCTTCGTCCTCCCATTTGATCCGTAGGCCTTCTTTGGGCCAAGTTCGTCTCGTTCGTGCATCTTCGTCCTCCCATTTGATCCGTAGGCCTTCTTTGGACGAAGTTCCTCTCGTTCGTCCATCTTCGTCCTCCCATTTGATCCGTAGGCCTTCTTTGGACCAAGTTCATCTCGTTCGTCCATCTTCGTCCTCCCATTTGATCCGTAGGCCTTCTTTGGACCAAGTTCGTCTCGTTCGTCCATCTTTGCTTCGTCCTCCCATTTGATCCGTAGGCCTTCTTTGGACGAAGGTCGTCTCGTTCGTGCATCTTCGTGCTCCCATTTGATCCGTAGGCCTTCTTTGGACGAAGTTCGTCTCGTTCGTCCATCTTCATCCTCCCATTTGATCCGTAGGCCTTCTTTGGACCAAGTTCGTCTCGTTCGTCCATCTTCGTGCTCCCATTTGATTCGTAGGCCTTCTTTGGGCCAAGTTCGTCTCGTTCGTCCATCTTCGTCCTCCCATTTGATCCGTAGGCCTTCTTTGGACCAAGTTCATCTCGTTCGTCCATCTTCGTCCTCCCATTTGATCCGTAGGCCTTCTTTGGACCAAGTTCGTCTCGTTCGTCCATCTTTGCTTCGTCCTCCCATTTGATCCGTAGGCCTTCTTTGGACGAAGTTCGTTTCGTTCGTGCATCTTCGTGCTCCCATTTGATCCGTAGGCCTTCTTTGGACGAAGTTCGTCTCGTTCGTCCATCTTCGTGCTCCCATTTGATCCGTAGGCCTTCTTTGGACCAAGTTCCTCTCGTTCGTCCATCTTCGTCCTCCTATTTGATCCGTATGCCTTCTTTGGACCAAGTTCGTCTCGTTCGTCCATCTTCGTCCTCCCATTTGATCCGTAGGCCTTCTTTGGACCAAGTTCGTCTCGTTCGTCCATCTTCGTCCTCCCATTTGATCCTTAGGCCTTCTTTGGACCAAGTTCGTCTCGTTCGTCCATCTTCGTCCTCCCACCAAGTTCGTCTCGTTCGTCCATCTTCGTCCTCCCATTTGATCCGTAGGCCTTCTTTGGACCAAGTTCGTCTCGCTCGTCCATCTTCATCCTCCCATTTGATCCGTAGGCCTTCTTTGGACGAAGTTCCTCTCGTTCGTCCATCTTCGTCCTCCCATTTGATCCGTAGGCCTTCTTTGGACCAAGTTCATCTCGTTCGTCCATCTTCGTCCTCCCATTTGATCCGTAGGCCTTCTTTGGACCAAGTTCGTCTCGTTCGTCCATCTTTGCTTCGTCCTCCCATTTGATCCGTAGGCCTTCTTTGGACGAATGTCGTCTCGTTCGTCCATCTTTGTGCTCCCATTTGATCCGTAGGCCTTCTTTGGACCAAGTTCGTCTCGTTCGTCCATCTTCGTGCTCCCATTTGATCCGTAGGCCTTCTTTGGACCAAGTTCCTCTCGTTCGTCCATCTTCGTCCTCCCATTTGATCCGTAGGCCTTCTTTGGACCAAGTTCCACTCGTTCGTCCATCTTCGTCCTCCCATTTGATCCGTAGGCCTTCTTTGGACCAAGTTCCTCTCGTTCGTCCATCTTCGTCCTCCCATTTGATCCGTAGGCCTTCTTTGGACCAAGTTCCTCTCGTTCGTCCATCTTTGCTTCGTCCTCCCATTTGATCCGTAGGCCTTCTTTGGACGAAGTTCGTCTCGTTCGTGCATCTTCGTGCTCCCATTTGATCCGTAGGCCTTCTTTGGACGAAGTTCGTCTCGTTCGTCCATCTTCGTGCTCCCATTTGATCCGTAGGCCTTCTTTGGACCAAGTTCGTCTCGTTCGTCCATCTTCGTGCTCCCATTTGATCCGTAGGCCTTCTTTGGACCAAGTTCCTCTCGTTCGTCCATCTTCGTCCTCCCATTTGATCCGTATGCCTTCTTTGGACCAAGTTCGTCTCGTTCGTCCATCTTCGTCCTCCCATTTGATCCTTAGGCCTTCTTTGGACGAAGTTCGTCTCGTTCGTCCATCTTCGTCCACCCACCAAGTTCGTCTCGTTCGTCCATCTTCGTCCTCCCATTTGATCCGTAGGCCTTCTTTGGACCAAGTTCGTCTCGTTCGTCCATCTTCGTCCTCCCATTTGATCCGTAGGCCTTCTTTGGGCCAAGTTCGTCTCGTTCGTGCATCTTCGTCCTCCCATTTGATCCGTAGGCCTTCTTTGGACGAAGTTCGTCTCGTTCGTCCATCTTCGTCCTCCCATTTGATCCGTAGGCCTTCTTTGGAGCAAGTTCGTCTCGTTCGTCCATCTTCGTCCTCCCATTTGATCCCTAGGCCTTCTTTGGGCCAAGTTCGTCTCGTTCGTCCATCTTCCTCCTCCCATTTTATCCGTAGGCCTTCTTTGGATGAAGTTCCTCTCGTTCGTCCATCTTCGTCCTCCAATTTGATCCGTAGGCCTTCTTTGGACCAAGTTCGTCTCGTTCGTCCTCCCATTTGATCCGTAGGCCTTCTTTGGACGAAGTTCGTCTCGTTCGTCCATCTTCGTCCTCCCATTTGATCCGTAGGCCTTCTGTGGACGAAGTTCGTCTCGTTCGTCCATCTTCGTCCTCCCATTTGATCCTTAGGCCTTCTCTGGACCAAGTTCATCTCGTTCGTCCATCTTCGTCCTCCCATTTGATCCGTAGGGCTTCTTTGGACGAAGTTCCTCTCGTTCATCCATCTTCGTCCTCCCATTTTATCTGTAGACCTTCTTTGGACCAAGTTCATCTCGTTGGTCCATCTTCGTCCTCCCATTTGATCCGTAGGCCTTCTTTGGACCAAGTTCATCTCGTTCGTCCATCTTCGTCCTCCCATTTGATCCGTATGCCTTCTTTGGACCAAGTTCGTCTCGTTCGTCCATCTTCGTCCTCCCATTTGATCTGTAGGCCTTCTTTGGGCCAAGTACGTCTCGTTCGTCCATCTTCGTCCTCCCATTGGATCCGTAGGCCTTCTTTGGACCAAGTTCATCTCGTTCGTCCATCTTCGTCCTCCCATTTGATCCGTAGGCCTTCTTTGGACCAAGTTCGTCTCGTTCGTCCATCTTCGTGCTCCCATTTGATTCGTAGGCCTTCTTTGGGCCAAGTTCGTCTCGTTCGTCCATCTTCGTCCTCCCATTTGATCCGTAGGCCTTCTTTGGACCAAGTTCATCTCGTTCGTCCATCTTCGTCCTCCCATTTGATCCGTAGGCCTTCTTTGGACCAAGTTCGTCTCGTTCGTCCATCTTCGTGCTCCCATTTGATCCGTATGCCTTCTTTGGACCAAGTTCGTCTCGTTCGTCCATCTTCGTCCTCCCATTTGATCCGTAGGCCTTCTTTGGACCAAGTTCGTCTCGTTCGTCCATCTTCGTCCTCCCATTTGATCCTTAGGCCTTCTTTGGACCAAGTTCGTCTCGTTCGTCCATCTTCGTCCTCCCACCAAGTTCGTCTCGTTCGTCCATCTTCGTCCTCCCATTTGATCCGTAGGCCTTCTTTGGACCAAGTTCGTCTCGCTCGTCCATCTTCATCCTCCCATTTGATCCGTAGGCCTTCTTTGGACGAAGTTCCTCTCGTTCGTCCATCTTCGTCCTCCCATTTGATCCGTAGGCCTTCTTTGGACCAAGTTCATCTCGTTCGTCCATCTTCGTCCTCCCATTTGATCCGTAGGCCTTCTTTGGACCAAGTTCGTCTCGTTCGTCCATCTTTGCTTCGTCCTCCCATTTGATCCGTAGGCCTTCTTTGGACGAATGTCGTCTCGTTCGTCCATCTTTGTGCTCCCATTTGATCCGTAGGCCTTCTTTGGACCAAGTTCGTCTCGTTCGTCCATCTTCGTGCTCCCATTTGATCCGTAGGCCTTCTTTGGACCAAGTTCCTCTCGTTCGTCCATCTTCGTCCTCCCATTTGATCCGTAGGCCTTCTTTGGACCAAGTTCCACTCGTTCGTCCATCTTCGTCCTCCCATTTGATCCGTAGGCCTTCTTTGGACCAAGTTCCTCTCGTTCGTCCATCTTCGTCCTCCCATTTGATCCGTAGGCCTTCTTTGGACCAAGTTCCTCTCGTTCGTCCATCTTTGCTTCGTCCTCCCATTTGATCCGTAGGCCTTCTTTGGACGAAGTTCGTCTCGTTCGTGCATCTTCGTGCTCCCATTTGATCCGTAGGCCTTCTTTGGACGAAGTTCGTCTCGTTCGTCCATCTTCGTGCTCCCATTTGATCCGTAGGCCTTCTTTGGACCAAGTTCGTCTCGTTCGTCCATCTTCGTGCTCCCATTTGATCCGTAGGCCTTCTTTGGACCAAGTTCCTCTCGTTCGTCCATCTTCGTCCTCCCATTTGATCCGTATGCCTTCTTTGGACCAAGTTCGTCTCGTTCGTCCATCTTCGTCCTCCCATTTGATCCTTAGGCCTTCTTTGGACGAAGTTCGTCTCGTTCGTCCATCTTCGTCCACCCACCAAGTTCGTCTCGTTCGTCCATCTTCGTCCTCCCATTTGATCCGTAGGCCTTCTTTGGACCAAGTTCGTCTCGTTCGTCCATCTTCGTCCTCCCATTTGATCCGTAGGCCTTCTTTGGGCCAAGTTCGTCTCGTTCGTGCATCTTCGTCCTCCCATTTGATCCGTAGGCCTTCTTTGGACGAAGTTCGTCTCGTTCGTCCATCTTCGTCCTCCCATTTGATCCGTAGGCCTTCTTTGGAGCAAGTTCGTCTCGTTCGTCCATCTTCGTCCTCCCATTTGATCCCTAGGCCTTCTTTGGGCCAAGTTCGTCTCGTTCGTCCATCTTCCTCCTCCCATTTTATCCGTAGGCCTTCTTTGGATGAAGTTCCTCTCGTTCGTCCATCTTCGTCCTCCAATTTGATCCGTAGGCCTTCTTTGGACCAAGTTCGTCTCGTTCGTCCATCTTCGTCCTCCCATTTGATCCGTAGGCCTTCTTTGGACGAAGTTCGTCTCGTTCGTCCATCTTCGTCCTCCCATTTGATCCGTAGGCCTTCTGTGGACGAAGTTCGTCTCGTTCGTCCATCTTCGTCCTCCCATTTGATCCTTAGGCCTTCTCTGGACCAAGTTCATCTCGTTCGTCCATCTTCGTCCTCCCATTTGATCTGTAGGGCTTCTTTGGACGAAGTTCCTCTCGTTCATCCATCTTCGTCCTCCCATTTTATCTGTAGACCTTCTTTGGACCAAGTTCATCTCGTTGGTCCATCTTCGTCCTCCCATTTGATCCGTAGGCCTTCTTTGGACCAAGTTCATCTCGTTCGTCCATCTTCGTCCTCCCATTTGATCCGTATGCCTTCTTTGGACCAAGTTCGTCTCGTTCGTCCATCTTCGTCCTCCCATTTGATCTGTAGGCCTTCTTTGGGCCAAGTACGTCTCGTTCGTCCATCTTCGTCCTCCCATTGGATCCGTAGGCCTTCTTTGGACCAAGTTCGTCTCGTTCGTCCATCTTCGTCCTCCCATTTGATCCGTAGGCCTTCTTTGGGCCAAGTTCGTCTCGTTCGTCCATCTTCAATCTCCCATTTGATCCGTAGGCCTTCTTTGGATGAAGTTCCTCTCGTTCGTCCATCTTCGTCCTCCCATTTGATCCGTAGGCCTTCTTTGGACCAAGTTCGTCTCGTTCGTCCATCTTTGCTTCGTCCTCCCATTTGATCCGTAGGCCTTCTTTGGACGAAGGTCGTCTCGTTCGTGCATCTTCGTGCTCCCATTTGATCCGTAGGCCTTCTTTGGACGAAGTTCGTCTCGTTCGTCCATTTTTGTGCTCCCATTTGATCCGTAGGCCTTCTTTGGACCAAGTTCGTCTCGTTCGTCCATCTTCGTGCTCCCATTTGATCCGTAGGCCTTCTTTGGGCCAAGTTCGTCTCGTTCGTCCATCTTCTTCCTCCCATTTGATCCGTAGGCCTTCTTTGGACGAAGTTCCTCTCGTTCGTCCATCTTCGTCCTCCCATTTGATCCGTAGGCCTTCTTTGGACCAAGTTCATCTCGTTCGTCCATCTTCGTCCTCCCATTTGATCCGTAGGCCTTCTTTGGACCAAGTTCGTCTCGTTCGTCCATCTTTGCTTCGTCCTCCCATTTGATCCGTAGGCCTTCTTTGGACGAAGTTCGTTTCGTTCGTGCATCTTCGTGCTCCCATTTGATCTGTAGGCCTTCTTTGGACGAAGTTCGTCTCGTTCGTCCATCTTCGTGCTCCCATTTGATCCGTAGGCCTTCTTTGGACCAAGTTCCTCTCGTTCGTCCATCTTCGTCCTCCTATTTGATCCGTATGCCTTCTTTGGACCAAGTTCGTCTCGTTCGTCCATCTTCGTCCTCCCATTTGATCCGTAGGCCTTCTTTGGACCAAGTTCGTCTCGTTCGTCCATCTTCGTCCTCCCATTTGATCCTTAGGCCTTCTTTGCACGAAGTTCGTCTCGTTCGTCCATCTTCGTCCTCCCACCAAGTTCGTCTCGTTCGTCCATCTTCGTCCTCCCATTTGATCCGTAGGCCTTCTTTGGACCAAGTTCGTCTCGTTCGTCCATCTTCGTCCTCCCATTTGATCCGTAGGCCTTCTTTGGGCCAAGTTCGTCTCGTTCGTGCATCTTCGTCCTCCCATTTGATCCGTAGGCCTTCTTTGGACGAAGTTCGTCTCGTTCGTCCATCTTCGTCCTCCCATTTGATCCGTAGGCATTCTTTGGACCAAGTTCGTCTCGTTCGTCCATCTTCATCCTCCCATTTGATCCGTAGGCCTTCTTTGGGCCAAGTTCGTCTCGTTCGTCCATCTTCCTCCTCCCATTTGATCCGTAGGCCTTCTTTGGACGAAGTTCGTCTCGTTCGTCCATCTTCGTCCTCCCATTTGATCCGTAGGCCTTCTCTGGACCAAGTTCGTCTCGTTCGTCCATCTTCGTCCTCCCATTTGATCCGTAGGCCTTCTTTGGACGAAGTTCCTCTCGTTCGTCCATCTTCGTCCTCCCATTTGATCCGTAGGCCTTCTTTGGACCAAGTTCATCTCGTTCGTCCATCTTCGTCCTCCCATTTGATCCGTAGGCCTTCTTTGGACCAAGTTCATCTCGTTCGTCCATCTTCGTCCTCCCATTGGATCCGTAGGCCTTCTTTGGACCAAGTTCGTCTCGTTCGTCCATCTTCGTCCTCCCATTTGATCCGTAGGCCTTCTATGGGCCAAGTTCATCTCGTTCGTCCATCTTCGTCCTCCCATTTGATCCGTAGGCCTTCTTTGGACCAAGTTCGTCTCGTTCGTCCATCTTTGCTTCGTCCTCCCATTTGATCCGTAGGCCTTCTTTGGACGAAGTTCGTCTCGTTCGTCCATCTTCGTGCTCCCATTTGATCCGTAGGCCTTCTTTGGACGAAGTTCGTCTCGTTCGTCCATCTTCGTGCTCCCATTTGATCCGTAGGCCTTCTTTGGACCAAGTTCCTCTCGTTCGTCCATCTTCGTCCTCCTATTTGATCCGTATGCCTTCTTTGGACCAAGTTCGTCTCGTTCGTCCATCTTCCTCCTCCCATTTGATCCGTAGGCCTTCTTTGGACGAAGTTCGTCTCGTTCGTGCATCTTCGTGCTCCCATTTGATCCGTAGGCCTTCTTTGGACGAAGTTCGTCTCATTCGTCCATCTTCGTGCTCCCATTTGATCCGTAGGCCTTCTTTGGGCCAAGTTCGTCTCGTTCGTGCATCTTCGTCCTCCCATTTGATCCGTAGGCCTTCTTTGGACGAAGTTCCTCTCGTTCGTCCATCTTCGTCCTCCCATTCGATCCGTAGGCCTTCTTTGGACCAAGTTCATCTCGTTCGTCCATCTTCGTCCTCCCATTTGATCCGTAGGCCTTCTTTGGACCAAGTTCGTCTCGTTCGTCCATCTTTGCTTCGTCCTCCCATTTGATCCGTAGGCCTTCTTTGGACGAAGTTCGTCTCGTTCGTCCATCTTCGTGCTCCCATTTGATCCGTAGGCCTTCTTTGGACGAAGTTCGTCTCGTTCGTCCATCTTCGTGCTCCCATTTGATCCGTAGGCCTTCTTTGGACCAAGTTCCTCTCGTTCGTCCATCTTCGTCCTCCTATTTGATCCGTATGCCTTCTTTGGACCAAGTTCGTCTCGTTCGTCCATCTTCGTCCTCCCATTTGATCCGTAGGCCTTCTTTGGACCAAGTTCGTCTCGTTCGTCCATCTTCGTCCTCCCATTTGATCCTTAGGCCTTCTTTGGACGAAGTTCGTCTCGTTCGTCCATTTTCGTCCTCCCACCAAGTTCGTCTCGTTCGTCCATCTTCGTCCTCCCATTTGATCCGTAGGCCTTCTTTGGGCCAAGTTCGTCTCGTTCGTGCATCTTCGTCCTCCCATTTGATCCGTAGGCCTTCTTTGGACGAAGTTCGTCTCGTTCGTCCATCTTCGTCCTCCCATTTGATCCGTAGGCATTCTTTGGACCAAGTTCGTCTCGTTCGTCCATCTTCGTCCTCCCATTTGATCCGTAGGCCTTCTTTGGGCCAAGTTCGTCTCGTTCGTCCATCTTCCTCCTCCCATTTGATCCGTAGGCCTTCTTTGGACGAAGTTCGTCTCGTTCGTCCATCTTCGTGCTCCCATTTGATCCGTAGGCCTTCTTTGGACCAAGTTCGTCTCGTTCGTCCATCTTCGTGCTCCCATTTGATCCGTAGGCCTTCTTTGGACCAAGTTCCTCTCGTTCGTCCATCTTCGTCCTCCCATTTGATCCGTATGCCTTCTTTGGACCAAGTTCGTCTCGTTCGTCCATCTTCGTCCTCCCATTTGATCCGTAGGCCTTCTTTGGACCAAGTTCGTCTCGTTCGTCCATCTTCGTCCTCCCATTTGATCCATAGGCCTTCTGTGGACGAAGTTCGTCTCGTTCGTCCATCTTCGTCCACCCACCAAGTTCGTCTCGTTCGTCCATCTTCGTCCTCCCATTTGATCCGTAGGCCTTCTTTGGACCAAGTTCGTCTCGTTCGTCCATCTTCGTCCTCCCATTTGATCCGTAGGCCTTCTTTGGGCCAAGTTCGTCTCGTTCGTGCATCTTCGTCCTCCCATTTGATCCGTAGGCCTTCTTTGGACGAAGTTCGTCTCGTTCGTCCATCTTCGTCCTCCCATTTGATCCGTAGGCCTTCTTTGGAGCAAGTTCGTCTCGTTCGTCCATCTTCGTCCTCCCATTTGATCCCTAGGCCTTCTTTGGGCCAAGTTCGTCTCGTTCGTCCATCTTCCTCCTCCCATTTTATCCGTAGGCCTTCTTTGGACGAAGTTCCTCTCGTTCGTCCATCTTCGTCCTCCAATTTGATCCGTAGGCCTTCTTTGGACCAAGTTCGTCTCGTTCGTCCATCTTCGTCCTCCCATTTGATCCGTAGGCCTTCTTTGGACGAAGTTCGTCTCGTTCGTCCATCTTCGTCCTCCCATTTGATCCGTAGGCCTTCTGTGGACGAAGTTCGTCTCGTTCGTCCATCTTCGTCCTCCCATTTGATCCTTAGGCCTTCTCTGGACCAAGTTCATCTCGTTCGTCCATCTTCGTCCTCCCATTTGATCCGTAGGGCTTCTTTGGACGAAGTTCCTCTCGTTCGTCCATCTTCGTCCTCCCATTTTATCTGTAGACCTTCTTTGGACCAAGTTCATCTCGTTCGTCCATCTTCGTCCTCCCATTTGATCCGTAGGCCTTCTTTGGACCAAGTTCATCTCGTTCGTCCATCTTCGTCCTCCCATTTGATCCGTATGCCTTCTTTGGACCAAGTTCGTCTCGTTCGTCCATCTTCGTCCTCCCATTTGATCTGTAGGCCTTCTTTGGGCCAAGTTCGTCTCGTTCGTCCATCTTCGTCCTCCCATTGGATCCGTAGGCCTTCTTTGGACCAAGTTCGTCTCGTTCGTCCATCTTCGTCCTCCCATTTGATCCGTAGGCCTTCTTTGGGCCAAGTTCGTCTCGTTCGTCCATCTTCAATCTCCCATTTGATCCGTAGGCCTTCTTTGGATGAAGTTCCTCTCGTTCCTCTCGTTCGTCCATCTTCGTCCTCCCATTTGATCCGTAGGCCTTCTTTGGACCAAGTTCGTCTCGTTCGTCCATCTTTGCTTCGTCCTCCCATTTGATCCGTAGGCCTTCTTTGGACGAAGGTCGTCTCGTTCGTGCATCTTCGTGCTCCCATTTGATCCGTAGGCCTTCTTTGGACGAAGTTCGTCTCGTTCGTCCATTTTCGTGCTCCCATTTGATCCGTAGGCCTTCTTTGGACCAAGTTCGTCTCGTTCGTCCATCTTCGTGCTCCCATTTGATCCGTAGGCCTTCTTTGGGCCAAGTTCGTCTCGTTCGTCCATCTTCTTCCTCCCATTTGATCCGAAGGCCTTCTTTGGACGAAGTTCCTCTCGTTCGTCCATCTTCGTCCTCCCATTTGATCCGTAGGCCTTCTTTGGACCAAGTTCATCTCGTTCGTCCATCTTCGTCCTCCCATTTGATCCGTAGGCCTTCTTTGGACCAAGTTCGTCTCGTTCGTCCATCTTTGCTTCGTCCTCCCATTTGATCCGTAGGCCTTCTTTGGACGAAGTTCATTTCGTTCGTGCATCTTCGTGCTCCCATTTGATCTGTAGGCCTTCTTTGGACGAAGTTCGTCTCGTTCGTCCATCTTCGTGCTCCCATTTGATCCGTAGGCCTTCTTTGGACCAAGTTCCTCTCGTTCGTCCATCTTCGTCCTCCTATTTGATCCGTATGCCTTCTTTGGACCAAGTTCGTCTCGTTCGTCCATCTTCGTCCTCCCATTTGATCCGTAGGCCTTCTTTGGACCAAGTTCGTCTCGTTCGTCCATCTTCGTCCTCCCATTTGATCCTTAAGCCTTCTTTGGACGAAGTTCGTCTCGTTCGTCCATCTTCGTCCTCCCACCAAGTTCGTCTCGTTCGTCCATCTTCGTCCTCCCATTTGATCCGTAGGCCTTCTTTGGACCAAGTTCGTCTCGTTCGTCCATCTTCGTCCTCCCATTTGATCCGTAGGCCTTCTTTGGGCCAAGTTCGTCTCGTTCGTGCATCTTCGTCCTCCCATTTGATCCGTAGGCCTTCTTTGGACGAAGTTCGTCTCGTTCGTCCATCTTCGTCCTCCCATTTGATCCGTAGGCATTCTTTGGACCAAGTTCGTCTCGTTCGTCCATCTTCATCCTCCCATTTGATCCGTAGGCCTTCTTTGGGCCAAGTTCGTCTCGTTCGTCCATCTTCCTCCTCCCATTTGATCCGTAGGCCTTCTTTGGACGAAGTTCGTCTCGTTCGTTCATCTTCGTCCTCCCATTTGATCCGTAGGCCTTCTCTGGACCAAGTTCGTCTCGTTCGTCCATCTTCGTCCTCCCATTTGATCCGTAGGCCTTCTTTGGACGAAGTTCCTCTCGTTCGTCCATCTTCGTCCTCCCATTTGATCCGTAGGCCTTCTTTGGACCAAGTTCATCTCGTTCGTCCATCTTCGTCCTCCCATTTGATCCGTAGGCCTTCTTTGGACCAAGTTCATCTCGTTCGTCCATCTTCGTCCTCCCATTGGATCCGTAGGCCTTCTTTGGACCAAGTTCGTCTCGTTCGTCCATCTTCGTCCTCCCATTTGATCCGTAGGCCTTCTTTGGGCCAAGTTCGTCTCGTTCGTCCATCTTCAATCTCCCATTTGATCCGTAGGCCTTCTTTGGACGAAGTTCCTCTCGTTCGTCCATCTTCGTCCTCCCATTTGATCCGTAGGCCTTCTTTGGACCAAGTTCATCTCGTTCGTCCATCTTCGTCCTCCCATTTGATCCGTAGGCCTTCTTTGGACCAAGTTCGTCTCGTTCGTCCATCTTTGCTTCGTCCTCCCATTTGATCCGTAGGCCTTCTTTGGACGAAGTTCGTCTCGTTCGTCCATCTTCGTGCTCCCATTTGATCCGTAGGCCTTCTTTGGACGAAGTTCGTCTCGTTCGTCCATCTTCGTGCTCCCATTTGATCCGTAGGCCTTCTTTGGACCAAGTTCCTCTCGTTCGTCCATCTTCGTCCTCCTATTTGATCCGTATGCCTTCTTTGGACCAAGTTCGTCTCGTTCGTCCATCTTCCTCCTCCCATTTGATCCGTAGGCCTTCTTTGGACGAAGTTCGTCTCGTTCGTGCATCTTCGTGCTCCCATTTGATCCGTAGGCCTTCTTTGGACGAAGTTCGTCTCGTTCGTCCATCTTCGTGCTCCCATTTGATCCGTAGGCCTTCTTTGGGCCAAGTTCGTCTCGTTCGTGCATCTTCGTCCTCCCATTTGATCCGTAGGCCTTCTTTGGACGAAGTTCCTCTCGTTCGTCCATCTTCGTCCTCCCATTCGATCCGTAGGCCTTCTTTGGACCAAGTTCATCTCGTTCGTCCATCTTCGTCCTCCCATTTGATCCGTAGGCCTTCTTTGGACCAAGTTCGTCTCGTTCGTCCATCTTTGCTTCGTCCTCCCATTTGATCCGTAGGCCTTCTTTGGACGAAGTTCGTCTCGTTCGTCCATCTTCGTGCTCCCATTTGATCCGTAGGCCTTCTTTGGACGAAGTTCGTCTCGTTCGTCCATCTTCGTGCTCCCATTTGATCCGTAGGCCTTCTTTGGACCAAGTTCCTCTCGTTCGTCCATCTTCGTCCTCCTATTTGATCCGTATGCCTTCTTTGGACCAAGTTCGTCTCGTTCGTCCATCTTCGTCCTCCCATTTGATCCGTAGGCCTTCTTTGGACCAAGTTCGTCTCGTTCGTCCATCTTCGTCCTCCCATTTGATCCTTAGGCCTTCTTTGGACGAAGTTCGTCTCGTTCGTCCATTTTCGTCCTCCCACCAAGTTCGTCTCGTTCGTCCATCTTCGTCCTCCCATTTGATCCGTAGGCCTTCTTTGGGCCAAGTTCGTCTCGTTCGTGCATCTTCGTCCTCCCATTTGATCCGTAGGCCTTCTTTGGACGAAGTTCGTCTCGTTCGTCCATCTTCGTCCTCCCATTTGATCCGTAGGCATTCTTTGGACCAAGTTCGTCTCGTTCGTCCATCTTCGTCCTCCCATTTGATCCGTAGGCCTTCTTTGGGCCAAGTTCGTCTCGTTCGTCCATCTTCCTCCTCCCATTTGATCCGTAGGCCTTCTCTGGACCAAGTTCGTCTCGTTCGTCCATCTTCGTCCTCCCATTTTATCCGTAGGCCTTCTTTGGACGAAGTTCCTCTCGTTCGTCCATCTTCGTCCTCCCATTTGATCCGTAGGCCTTCTTTGGACCAAGTTCATCTCGTTCGTCCATCTTCGTCCTCCCATTTGATCCGTATGCCTTCTTTGGACCAAGTTCGTCTCGTTCGTCCATCTTCGTCCTCCCATTTGATCTGTAGGCCTTCTTTGGGCCAAGTTCGTCTCGTTCGTCCATCTTCGTCCTCCCATTTGATCTGTAGGCCTTCTTTGGACCAAGTTCGTCTCGTTCGTCCATCTTCGTCCTCCCATTTGATCCGTAGGCCTTCTTTGGGCCAAGTTCGTCTCGTTCGTCCATCTTCTTCCTCCCATTTGATCCGTAGGCCTTCTTTGGACGAAGTTCCTCTCGTTCGTCCATCTTCGTCCTCCCATTTGATCCGTAGGCCTTCTTTGGACCAAGTTCATCTCGTTCGTCCATCTTCGTCCTCCTATTTGATCCGTATGCCTTCTTTGGACCAAGTTCGTCTCGTTCGTCCATCTTCGTCCTCCCATTTGATCGGTAGGCCTTCTTTGGACCAAGTTCATCTCGTTCGTCCATCTTCGTCCTCCCATTTGATCCGTAGGCCTTCTTTGGACGAAGTTCGTCTCGTTCGTCCTTCTTCGTCCTCCCATTTGATCCGTAGGCCTTCTTTGGACGAAGTTCGTCTCGTTCGTCCATCTTCGTCCTCCCATTTGATCCGTAGGCCTTCTTTGGACCAAGTTCATCTCGTTCGTCCATCTTCGTCCTCCCATTTGATCCGTAGGCCTTCTTTGGACCAAGTTCATCTCGTTCGTCCATCTTCGTCCTCCCATTTGATCCGTATGCCTTCTTTGGGCCAAGTTCGTCTCGTTCGTCCATCTTCTTCCTCCCATTTGATCCGTAGGCCTTCTTTGGACGAAGTTCCTCTCGTTCGTCCATCTTCGTCCTCCCATTTGATCCGTAGGCCTTCTTTGGACCAAGTTCATCTCGTTCGTCCATCTTCGTCCTCCCATTTGATCCGTAGGCCTTCTTTGGACCAAGTTCATCTCGTTCGTCCATCTTCGTCCTCCCATTTGATCCGTATGCCTTCTTTGGACCAAGTTCGTCTCGTTCGTGCATCTTCGTCCTCCCATTTGATCCGTAGGCCTTCTTTGGACGAAGTTCGTCTCGTTCGTCCATCTTCGTCCTCCCATTTGATCCGTAGGCATTCTTTGGACCAAGTTCGTCTCGTTCGTCCATCTTCGTCCTCCCATTTGATCCGTAGGCCTTCTTTGGGCCAAGTTCGTCTCGTTCGTCCATCTTCCTCCTCCCATTTGATCCGTAGGCCTTCTTTGGACGAAGTTCGTCTCGTTCGTCCATCTTCGTCCTCCCATTTGATCCGTAGGCCTTCTCTGGACCAAGTTCGTCTCGTTCGTCCATCTTCGTCCTCCCATTTGATCCGTAGGCCTTCTTTGGACGAAGTTCCTCTCGTTCGTCCATCTTCGTCCTCCCATTTGATCCGTAGGCCTTCTTTGGACCAAGTTCGTCTCGTTCGTCCATCTTCGTCCTCCGATTTGATCCTTAGGCCTTCTTTGGACGAAGTTCGTCTCGTTCGTCCATCTTCGTCCTCCCACCAAGTTCGTCTCGTTCGTCCATCTTCGTCCTCCCATTTGATCCGTAGGCCTTCTTTGGACCAAGTTCGTCTCGTTCGTCCATCTTTGCTTCGTCCTCCCATTTGATCCGTAGGCCTTCTTTGGACGAAGTTCGTCTCGTTCGTGCATCTTCGTGCTCCCATTTGATCCGTAGGCCTTCTTTGGACGTAGTTCGTCTCGTTCGTCCATCTTCGTGCTCCCATTTGATCCGTAGGCCTTCTTTGGACCAAGTTCGTCTCGTTCGTCCATCTTCGTGCTCCCATTTGATCCGTAGGCCTTCTTTGGACCAAGTTCCTCTCGTTCGTCCATCTTCGTCCTCCCATTTGATCCGTATGCCTTCTTTGGACCAAGTTCGTCTCGTTCGTCCATCTTCGTCCTCCCATTTGATCCGTAGGCCTTCTTTGGACCAAGTTCGTCTCGTTCGTCCATCTTCGTCCTCCCATTTGATCCTTAGGCCTTCTTTGGACGAAGTTCGTCTCGTTCGTCCATCTTCGTCCTCCCACCAAGTTCGTCTCGTTCGTCCATCTTCGTGCTCCCATTTGATCCGTAGGCCTTCTTTGGACCAAGTTCCTCTCGTTCGTCCATCTTCGTCCTCCCATTTGATCCGTATGCCTTCTTTGGACCAAGTTCGTCTCGTTCGTCCATCTTCGTCCTCCCATTTGATCCGTAGGCCTTCTTTGGACCAAGTTCGTCTCGTTCGTCCATCTTCGTCCTCCCATTTGATCCTTAGGCCTTCTTTGGACGAAGTTCGTCTCGTTCGTCCATCTTCGTCCTCCCACCAAGTTCGTCTCGTTCGTCCATCTTCGTCCTCCCATTTGATCCGTAGGCCTTCTTTGGACCAAGTTCGTCTCGTTCGTCCATCTTTGCTTCGTCCTCCCATTTGATCCGTAGGCCTTCTTTGGACGAAGTTCGTCTCGTTCGTGCATCTTCGTGCTCCCATTTGATCCGTAGGCCTTCTTTGGACGAAGTTCGTCTCGTTCGTCCATCTTCGTCCTCCCACCAAGTTCGTCTCGTTCGTCCATCTTCGTCCTCCCATTTGATCCGTAGGCCTTCTTTGGACCAAGTTCGTCTCGTTCGTCCATCTTTGCTTCGTCCTCCCATTTGATCCGTAGGCCTTCTTTGGACGAAGTTCGTCTCGTTCGTCCATCTTCGTCCTCCCACCAAGTTCGTCTCGTTCGTCCATCTTCGTCCTCCCATTTGATCCGTAGGCCTTCTTTGGACGAAGTTCCTCTCGTTCGTCCATCTTCGTCCTCCCATTTGATCCGTAGGCCTTCTTTGGACCAAGTTCGTCTCGTTCGTCCATCTTCGTCCTCCGATTTGATCCTTAGGCCTTCTTTGGACGAAGTTCGTCTCGTTCGTCCATCTTCGTCCTCCCACCAAGTTCGTCTCGTTCGTCCATCTTCGTCCTCCCATTTGATCCGTAGGCCTTCTTTGGACCAAGTTCGTCTCGTTCGTCCATCTTTGCTTCGTCCTCCCATTTGATCCGTAGGCCTTCTTTGGACGAAGTTCGTCTCGTTCGTGCATCTTCGTGCTCCCATTTGATCCGTAGGCCTTCTTTGGACGTAGTTCGTCTCGTTCGTCCATCTTCGTGCTCCCATTTGATCCGTAGGCCTTCTTTGGACCAAGTTCGTCTCGTTCGTCCATCTTCGTGCTCCCATTTGATCCGTAGGCCTTCTTTGGACCAAGTTCCTCTCGTTCGTCCATCTTCGTCCTCCCATTTGATCCGTATGCCTTCTTTGGACCAAGTTCGTCTCGTTCGTCCATCTTCGTCCTCCCATTTGATCCGTAGGCCTTCTTTGGACCAAGTTCGTCTCGTTCGTCCATCTTCGTCCTCCCATTTGATCCTTAGGCCTTCTTTGGACGAAGTTCGTCTCGTTCGTCCATCTTCGTCCTCCCACCAAGTTCGTCTCGTTCGTCCATCTTCGTGCTCCCATTTGATCCGTAGGCCTTCTTTGGACCAAGTTCCTCTCGTTCGTCCATCTTCGTCCTCCCATTTGATCCGTATGCCTTCTTTGGACCAAGTTCGTCTCGTTCGTCCATCTTCGTCCTCCCATTTGATCCGTAGGCCTTCTTTGGACCAAGTTCGTCTCGTTCGTCCATCTTCGTCCTCCCATTTGATCCTTAGGCCTTCTTTGGACGAAGTTCGTCTCGTTCGTCCATCTTCGTCCTCCCACCAAGTTCGTCTCGTTCGTCCATCTTCGTCCTCCCATTTGATCCGTAGGCCTTCTTTGGACCAAGTTCGTCTCGTTCGTCCATCTTTGCTTCGTCCTCCCATTTGATCCGTAGGCCTTCTTTGGACGAAGTTCGTCTCGTTCGTGCATCTTCGTGCTCCCATTTGATCCGTAGGCCTTCTTTGGACGAAGTTCGTCTCGTTCGTCCATTTCGTGCTCCCATTTGATCCGTAGGCCTTCTTTGGACCAAGTTCGTCTCGTTCGTCCATCTTCGTGCTCCCATTTGATCCGTAGGCCTTCTTTGGACCAAGTTCCTCTCGTTCGTCCATCTTCGTCCTCCCATTTGATCCGTATGCCTTCTTTGGACCAAGTTCGTCTCGTTCGTCCATCTTCGTCCTCCCATTTGATCCGTAGGCCTTCTTTGGACCAAGTTCGTCTCGTTCGTCCATCTTCGTCCTCCGATTTGATCCTTAGGCCTTCTTTGGACGAAGTTCGTCTCGTTCGTCCATCTTCGTCCTCCCACCAAGTTCGTCTCGTTCGTCCATCTTCGTCCTCCCATTTGATCCGTAGGCCTTCTTTGGACCAAGTTCGTCTCGTTCGTCCATCTTTGCTTCGTCCTCCCATTTGATCCGTAGGCCTTCTTTGGACGAAGTTCGTCTCGTTCGTGCATCTTCGTGCTCCCATTTGATCCGTAGGCCTTCTTTGGACGTAGTTCGTCTCGTTCGTCCATCTTCGTGCTCCCATTTGATCCGTAGGCCTTCTTTGGACCAAGTTCGTCTCGTTCGTCCATCTTCGTGCTCCCATTTGATCCGTAGGCCTTCTTTGGACCAAGTTCCTCTCGTTCGTCCATCTTCGTCCTCCCATTTGATCCGTATGCCTTCTTTGGACCAAGTTCGTCTCGTTCGTCCATCTTCGTCCTCCCATTTGATCCGTAGGCCTTCTTTGGACCAAGTTCGTCTCGTTCGTCCATCTTCGTCCTCCCATTTGTTCCTTAGGCCTTCTTTGGACGAAGTTCGTCTCGTTCGTCCATCTTCGTCCTCCCACCAAGTTCGTCTCGTTCGTCCATCTTCGTGCTCCCATTTGATCCGTAGGCCTTCTTTGGACCAAGTTCCTCTCGTTCGTCCATCTTCGTCCTCCCATTTGATCCGTATGCCTTTTTTGGACCAAGTTCGTCTCGTTCGTCCATCTTCGTCCTCCCATTTGATCCGTAGGCCTTCTTTGGACCAAGTTCGTCTCGTTCGTCCATCTTCGTCCTCCCATTTGATCCTTAGGCCTTCTTTGGACGAAGTTCGTCTCGTTCGTCCATCTTCGTCCTCCCACCAAGTTCGTCTCGTTCGTCCATCTTCGTCCTCCCATTTGATCCGTAGGCCTTCTTTGGACCAAGTTCGTCTCGTTCGTCCATCTTTGCTTCGTCCTCCCATTTGATCCGTAGGCCTTCTTTGGACGAAGTTCGTCTCGTTCGTGCATCTTCGTGCTCCCATTTGATCCGTAGGCCTTCTTTGGACGAAGTTCGTCTCGTTCGTCCATCTTCGTGCTCCCATTTGATCCGTAGGCCTTCTTTGGACCAAGTTCGTCTCGTTCGTCCATCTTCGTGCTCCCATTTGATCCGTAGGCCTTCTTTGGACCAAGTTCCTCTCGTTCGTCCATCTTCGTCCTCCCATTTGATCCGTATGCCTTCTTTGGACCAAGTTCGTCTCGTTCGTCCATCTTCGTCCTCCCATTTGATCCGTAGGCCTTCTTTGGACCAAGTTCTTCTCGTTCGTCCATCTTCGTCCTCCCATTTGATCCGTAGGCCTTCTTTGGACCAAGTTCGTCTCGTTCGTCCATCTTTGCTTCGTCCTCCCATTTGATCCGTAGGCCTTCTTTGGACGAAGGTCGTCTCGTTCGTGCATTTTCGTGCTCCCATTTGATCCGTAGGCCTTCTTTGGACGAAGTTCGTCTCGTTCGTCCATCTTCGTGCTCCCATTTGATCCGTAGGCCTTCTTTGGACCAAGTTCGTCTCGTTCGTCCATCTTCGTGCTCCCATTTGATCCGTAGGCCTTCTTTGGACCAAGTTCCTCTCGTTCGTCCATCTTCGTCCTCCCATTTGATCCGTATGCCTTCTTTGGACCAAGTTCGTCTCGTTCGTCCATCTTCTTCCTCCCATTTGATCCGTAGGCCTTCTTTGGACGAAGTTCCTCTCGTTCGTCCATCTTCGTCCTCCCATTTGATCCGTAGGCCTTCTTTGGACCAAGTTCATCTCGTTCGTCCATCTTCGTCCTCCCATTTGATCCGTAGGCCTTCTTTGGACCAAGTTCGTCTCGTTCGTCCATCTTTGCTTCGTCCTCCCATTTGATCCGTAGGCCTTCTTTGGACGAAGGTCGTCTCGTTCGTGCATCTTCGTGCTCCCATTTGATCCGTAGGCCTTCTTTGGACGAAGTTCGTCTCGTTCGTCCATCTTCGTGCTCCCATTTGATCCGTAGGCCTTCTTTGGACCAAGTTCGTCTCGTTCGTCCATCTTCGTCCTCCCATTTGATCCGTATGCCTTCTTTGGACCAAGTTCGTCTCGTTCGTCCATCTTTGTCCTCCCATTTGATCCGTAGGCCTTTTTTGGACCAAGTTCGTCTCGTTCGTCCATCTTTGCTTCGTCCTCCCATTTGATCCGTAGGCCTTCTTTGGACGAAGTTCGTCTCGTTCGTGCATCTTCGTGCTCCCATTTGATCCGTAGGCCTTCTTTGGACGAAGTTCGTCTCGTTCGTCCATCTTCGTGCTCCCATTTGATCCGTAGGCCTTCTTTGGATCAAGTTCGTCTCGTTCGTCCATCTTCGTGCTCCCATTTGATCCGTAGGCCTTCTTTGGATCAAGTTCGTCTCCTTCGTCCATCTTCGTGCTCCCATTTGATCCGTAGGCCTTCTTTGGACCAAGTTCCTCTCGTTCGTCCATCTTCGTCCTCCCATTTGATCCGTATGCCTTCTTTGGACCAAGTTCGTCTCGTTCGTCCATCTTCGTGCTCCCATTTGATCCGTAGGCCTTCTTTGGACCAAGTTCCTCTCGTTCGTCCATCTTCGTCCTCCCATTTGATCCGTATGCCTTCTTTGGACCAAGTTCGTCTCGTTCGTCCATCTTCGTCCTCCCATTTGATCCGTAGGCTTTCTTTGGACCAAGTTCCTCTCGTTCGTCCATCTTCGTCCTCCCATTTGATCCGTATGCCTTCTTTGGACCAAGTTCGTCTCGTTCGTCCATCTTCTTCCCCCCATTTGATCCGTTGGCATTCTTTGGACCAAGTTCGTCTCGTTCGTCCATCTTCGTCCTCCTATTTGATCCGTAGGCCTTCTTTGGACCAAGTTCGTCTCGTTCGTCCATCTTTGCTTCGTCCTCCCATTTGATCCGTAGGCCTTCTTTGGACGAAGTTCGTCTCGTTCGTGCATCTTCGTGCATCTTCGTGCTCCCATTTGATCCGTAGGCCTTCTTTGGACGAAGTTCGTCTCGTTCGTCCATCTTCGTGCTCCCATTTGATCCGTAGGCCTTCTTTGGACCAAGTTCGTCTCGTTCGTCCATCTTCGTGCTCCCATTTGATCCGTAGGCCTTCTTTGGACCAAGTTCCTCTCGTTCGTCCATCTTCGTCCTCCCATTTGATCCGTATGCCTTCTTTGGACCAAGTTCGTCTCGTTCGTCCATCTTCGTCCTCCCATTTGATCCGTAGGCCTTCTTTGGACCAAGTTCGTCTCGTTCGTCCATCTTCGTCCTCCCATTTGATCCTTAGGCCTTCTTTGGACGAAGTTCGTCTCGTTCGTCCATCTTCGTCCTCCCACCAAGTTCGTCTCGTTCGTCCATCTTCGTCCTCCCATTTGATCCGTAGGCCTTCTTTGGACCAAGTTCGTCTCGTTCGTCCATCTTTGCTTCGTCCTCCCATTTGATCCGTAGGCCTTCTTTGGACGAAGTTCGTCTCGTTCGTGCATCTTCGTGCTCCCATTTGATCCGTAGGCCTTCTTTGGACCAAGTTCGTCTCGTTCGTCCATCTTCGTGCTCCCATTTGATCCGTAGGCCTTCTTTGGACCAAGTTCGTCTCGTTCGTCCATCTTCGTGCTCCCATTTGATCCGTAGGCCTTCTTTGGACCAAGTTCCTCTCGTTCGTCCATCTTCGTGCTCCCATTTGATCCGTAGGCCTTCTTTGGACCAAGTTCCTCTCGTTCGTCCATCTTCGTCCTCCCATTTGATCCGTAGGCCTTCTTTGGACGAAGTTCCTCTCGTTCGTCCATCTTCGTCCTCCCATTTGATCCGTAGGCCTTCTTTGGACCAAGTTCATCTCGTTCGTCCATCTTCGTCCTCCCATTTGATCCGTAGGCCTTCTTTGGACCAAGTTCGTCTCGTTCGTCCATCTTTGCTTCGTCCTCCCATTTGATCCGTAGGCCTTCTTTGGACGAAGGTCGTCTCGTTCGTGCATCTTCGTGCTCCCATTTGATCCGTAGGCCTTCTTTGGACGAAGTTCGTCTCGTTCGTCCATCTTCGTGCTCCCATTTGATCCGTAGGCCTTCTTTGGACCAAGTTCGTCTCGTTCGTCCATCTTCGTGCTCCCATTTGATCCGTAGGCCTTCTTTGGACCAAGTTCCTCTCGTTCGTCCATCTTCGTCCTCCCATTTGATCCGTATGCCTTCTTTGGACCAAGTTCGTCTCGTTCGTCCAACTTCGTCCTCCCATTTGATCCGTAGGCCTTCTTTGGACCAAGTTCGTCTCGTTCGTCCATCTTCGTCCTCCCACCAAGTTCGTCTCGTTCGTCCATCTTCGTGCTCCCATTTGATCCGTAGGCCTTCTTTGGACGAAGTTCCTCTCGTTCGTCCATCTTCGTGCTCCCATTTGATCCGTAGGCCTTCTTTGGACCAAGTTCGTCTCGTTCGTCCATCTTTGCTTCGTCCTCCCATTTGATCCGTAGGCCTTCTTTGGACGAAGTTCGTCTCGTTCGTGCATCTTCGTGCTCCCATTTGATCCGTAGGCCTTCTTTGGACGAAGTTCGTCTCGTTCGTCCATCTTCGTGCTCCCATTTGATCCGTAGGCCTTCTTTGGACCAAGTTCGTCTCGTTCGTCCATCTTCGTCCTCCCACCAAGTTCGTCTCGTTCGTCCATCTTCGTCCTCCCATTTGATCCGTAGGCCTTCTTTGGGCCAAGTTCGTCTCGTTCGTGCATCTTCGTCCTCCCATTTGATCCGTAGGCCTTCTTTGGACGAAGTTCGTCTCGTTCGTCCATCTTCGTGCTCCCATTTGATCCGTAGGCCTTCTTTGGACGAAGTTCCTCTCGTTCGTCCATCTTCGTGCTCCCATTTGATCCGTAGGCCTTCTTTGGACCAAGTTCCTCTCGTTCGTCCATCTTCGTCCTCCCATTTGATCCGTGTGCCTTCTTTGGACCAAGTTCGTCTCGTTCGTCCATCTTCGTCCTCCCATTTGATCCGTAGGCCTTCTTTGGACCAAGTTCGTCTCGTTCGTCCATCTTTGCTTCGTCCTCCCATTTGATCCGTAGGCCTTCTTTGGACGAAGGTCGTCTCGTTCGTGCATCTTCGTGCTCCCATTTGATCCGTAGGCCTTCTTTGGGCCAAGTTCGTCTCGTTCGTGCATCTTCGTCCTCCCATTTGATCCGTAGGCCTTCTTTGGACGAAGTTCGTCTCGTTCGTCCATCTTCGTGCTCCCATTTGATCCGTAGGCCTTCTTTGGACCAAGTTCCTCTCGTTCGTCCATCTTCGTCCTCCCATTTGATCCGTGTGCCTTCTTTGGACCAAGTTCGTCTCGTTCGTCCATCTTCGTCCTCCCATTTGATCCGTAGGCCTTCTTTGGACCAAGTTCGTCTCGTTCGTCCATCTTTGCTTCGTCCTCCCATTTAATCCGTAGGCCTTCTTTGGACGAAGGTCGTCTCGTTCGTGCATCTTCGTGCTCCCATTTGATCCGTAGGCCTTCTTTGGACGAAGTTCGTCTCGTTCGTCCGTCTTCGTGCTCCCATTTGATCCGTAGGCCTTCTTTGGACCAAGTTCGTCTCGTTCGTCCATCTTCGTCCTCCCATTTGATCCGTAGGCCTTCTTTGGACCAAGTTCGTCCCGTTCGTCCATCTTCGTCCTCCCATTTGATCCGTAGGCCTTCTTTGGACCAAGTTCGTCTCGTTCGTCCATCTTTACTTCGTCCTCCCAATTGATCCGTAGGCCTTCTTTGGACCAAGTTCGTCTCGTTCGTCCATCTTTGCTTCGTCCTCCCATTTGATCCGTAGGCCTTCTTTGGACGAAGTTCGTCTCGTTCGTGCATCTTCGTGCTCCCATTTGATCCGTAGGCCTTCTTTGGACGAAGTTCGTCTCGTTCGTCCATCTTCGTGCTCCCATTTGATCCGTAGGCCTTCTTTGGACCAAGTTCGTCTCGTTCGTCCATCTTCGTGCTCCCATTTGATCCGTAGGCCTTCTTTGGACCAAGTTCCTCTCGTTCGTCCATCTTCGTCCTCCCATTTGATCCGTATGCCTTCTTTGGACCAAGTTCGTCTCGTTCGTCCAACTTCGTCCTCCCATTTGATCCGTAGGCCTTCTTTGGACCAAGTTCGTCTCGTTCGTCCATCTTCGTCCTCCCACCAAGTTCGTCTCGTTCGTCCATCTTCGTGCTCCCATTTGATCCGTAGGCCTTCTTTGGACGAAGTTCCTCTCGTTCGTCCATCTTCGTCCTCCCATTTGATCCGTAGGCCTTCTTTGGACCAAGTTCGTCTCGTTCGTCCATCTTTGCTTCGTCCTCCCATTTGATCCGTAGGCCTTCTTTGGACGAAGTTCGTCTCGTTCGTGCATCTTCGTGCTCCCATTTGATCCGTAGGCCTTCTTTGGACGAAGTTCGTCTCGTTCGTCCATCTTCGTGCTCCCATTTGATCCGTAGGCCTTCTTTGGACCAAGTTCGTCTCGTTCGTCCATCTTCGTCCTCCCACCAAGTTCGTCTCGTTCGTCCATCTTCGTCCTCCCATTTGATCCGTAGGCCTTCTTTGGGCCAAGTTCGTCTCGTTCGTGCATCTTCGTCCTCCCATTTGATCCGTAGGCCTTCTTTGGACGAAGTTCGTCTCGTTCGTCCATCTTCGTGCTCCCATTTGATCCGTAGGCCTTCTTTGGACGAAGTTCCTCTCGTTCGTCCATCTTCGTGCTCCCATTTGATCCGTAGGCCTTCTTTGGACCAAGTTCCTCTCGTTCGTCCATCTTCGTCCTCCCATTTGATCCGTGTGCCTTCTTTGGACCAAGTTCGTCTCGTTCGTCCATCTTCGTCCTCCCATTTGATCCGTAGGCCTTCTTTGGACCAAGTTCGTCTCGTTCGTCCATCTTTGCTTCGTCCTCCCATTTGATCCGTAGGCCTTCTTTGGACGAAGGTCGTCTCGTTCGTGCATCTTCGTGCTCCCATTTGATCCGTAGGCCTTCTTTGGACGAAGTTCGTCTCGTTCGTCCGTCTTCGTGCTCCCATTTGATCCGTAGGCCTTCTTTGGACCAAGTTCGTCTCGTTCGTCCATCTTCGTCCTCCCATTTGATCCGTAGGCCTTCTTTGGACCAAGTTCGTCTCGTTCGTCCATCTTCGTCCTCCCATTTGATCCGTAGGCCTTCTTTGGACCAAGTTCGTCTCGTTCGTCCATCTTTACTTCGTCCTCCCAATTGATCCGTAGGCCTTCTTTGGACCAAGTTCGTCTCGTTCGTCCATCTTTGCTTCGTCCTCCCATTTGATCCGTAGGCCTTCTTTGGACGAAGTTCGTCTCGTTCGTGCATCTTCGTGCTCCCATTTGATCCGTAGGCCTTCTTTGGACGAAGTTCGTCTCGTTCGTCCATCTTCGTGCTCCCATTTGATCCGTAGGCCTTCTTTGGACCAAGTTCGTCTCGTTCGTCCATCTTCGTGCTCCCATTTGATCCGTAGGCCTTCTTTGGACCAAGTTCCTCTCGTTCGTCCATCTTCGTCCTCCCATTTGATCCGTATGCCTTCTTTGGACCAAGTTCGTCTCGTTCGTCCATCTTCGTCCTCCCATTTGATCCGTAGGCCTTCTTTGGACCAAGTTCGTCTCGTTCGTCCATCTTCGTCCTCCGATTTGATCCTTAGGCCTTCTTTGGACGAAGTTCGTCCATCTTCGTCCTCCCACCAAGTTCGTCTCGTTCGTCCATCTTCGTCCTCCCATTTGATCCGTAGGCCTTCTTTGGACCAAGTTCGTCTTGTTCGTCCATCTTTGCTTCGTCCTCCCATTTGATCCGTAGGCCTTCTTTGGACGAAGTTCGTCTCGTTCGTGCATCTTCGTGCTCCCATTTGATCCGTAGGCCTTCTTTGGACGAAGTTCGTCTCGTTCGTCCATCTTCGTGCTCCCATTTGATCCGTAGGCCTTCTTTGGACCAAGTTCGTCTCGTTCGTCCATCTTCGTGCTCCCATTTGATCCGTAGGCCTTCTTTGGACCAAGTTCCTCTCGTTCGTCCATCTTCGTCCTCCCATTTGATCCGTATGCCTTCTTTGGACCAAGTTCGTCTCGTTCGTCCATCTTCGTCCTCCCATTTGATCCGTAGGCCTTCTTTGGACCAAGTTCGTCTCGTTCGTCCATCTTCGTCCTCCCATTTGATCCTTAGGCCTTCTTTGGACGAAGTTCGTCTCGTTCGTCCATCTTCGTCCTCCCACCAAGTTCGTCTCGTTCGTCCATCTTCGTCCTCCCATTTGATCCGTAGGCCTTCTTTGGACCAAGTTCGTCTCGTTCGTCCATCTTTGCTTCGTCCTCCCATTTGATCCGTAGGCCTTCTTTGGACGAAGTTCGTCTCGTTCGTGCATCTTCGTGCTCCCATTTGATCCGTAGGCCTTCTTTGGACCAAGTTCGTCTCGTTCGTCCATCTTCGTGCTCCCATTTGATCCGTAGGCCTTCTTTGGACCAAGTTCGTCTCGTTCGTCCATCTTCGTGCTCCCATTTGATCCGTAGGCCTTCTTTGGACCAAGTTCCTCACGTTCGTCCATCTTCGTGCTCCCATTTGATCCGTAGGCCTTCTTTGGACCAAGTTCCTCTCGTTCGTCCATCTTCGTCCTCCCATTTGATCCGTAGGCCTTCTTTGGACGAAGTTCCTCTCGTTCGTCCATCTTCGTCCTCCCATTTGATCCGTAGGCCTTCTTTGGACCAAGTTCATCTCGTTCGTCCATCTTCGTCCTCCCATTTGATCCGTAGGCCTTCTTTGGACCAAGTTCGTCTCGTTCGTCCATCTTTGCTTCGTCCTCCCATTTGATCCGTAGGCCTTCTTTGGACGAAGGTCGTCTCGTTCGTGCATCTTCGTGCTCCCATTTGATCCGTAGGCCTTCTTTGGACGAAGTTCGTCTCGTTCGTCCATCTTCGTGCTCCCATTTGATCCGTAGGCCTTCTTTGGACCAAGTTCGTCTCGTTCGTCCATCTTCGTGCTCCCATTTGATCCGTAGGCCTTCTTTGGACCAAGTTCCTCTCGTTCGTCCATCTTCGTCCTCCCATTTGATCCGTATGCCTTCTTTGGACCAAGTTCGTCTCGTTCGTCCAACTTCGTCCTCCCATTTGATCCGTAGGCCTTCTTTGGACCAAGTTCGTCTCGTTCGTCCATCTTCGTCCTCCCACCAAGTTCGTCTCGTTCGTCCATCTTCGTGCTCCCATTTGATCCGTAGGCCTTCTTTGGACGAAGTTCCTCTCGTTCGTCCATCTTCGTGCTCCCATTTGATCCGTAGGCCTTCTTTGGACCAAGTTCGTCTCGTTCGTCCATCTTCGTCCTCCCATTTGATCCGTAGGCCTTCTTTGGACCAAGTTCGTCTCGTTCGTCCATCTTTGCTTCGTCCTCCCATTTGATCCGTAGGCCTTCTTTGGACGAAGTTCGTCTCGTTCGTGTATCTTCGTGCTCCCATTTGATCCGTAGGCCTTCTTTGGACGAAGTTCGTCTCGTTCGTCCATCTTCGTGCTCCCATTTGATCCGTAGGCCTTCTTTGGACCAAGTTCGTCTCGTTCGTCCATCTTCGTCCTCCCACCAAGTTCGTCTCGTTCGTCCATCTTCGTCCTCCCATTTGATCCGTAGGCCTTCTTTGGGCCAAGTTCGTCTCGTTCGTGCATCTTCGTCCTCCCATTTGATCCGTAGGCCTTCTTTGGACGAAGTTCGTCTCGTTCGTCCATCTTCGTGCTCCCATTTGATCCGTAGGCCTTCTTTGGACGAAGTTCCTCTCGTTCGTCCATCTTCGTGCTCCCATTTGATCCGTAGGCCTTCTTTGGACCAAGTTCCTCTCGTTCGTCCATCTTCGTCCTCCCATTTGATCCGTGTGCCTTCTTTGGACCAAGTTCGTCTCGTTCGTCCATCTTCGTCCTCCCATTTGATCCGTAGGCCTTCTTTGGACCAAGTTCGTCTCGTTCGTCCATCTTTGCTTCGTCCTCCCATTTGATCCGTAGGCCTTCTTTGGACGAAGGTCGTCTCGTTCGTGCATCTTCGTGCTCCCATTTGATCCGTAGGCCTTCTTTGGACGAAGTTCGTCTCGTTCGTCCGTCTTCGTGCTCCCATTTGATCCGTAGGCCTTCTTTGGACCAAGTTCGTCTCGTTCGTCCATCTTCGTCCTCCCATTTGATCCGTAGGCCTACTTTGGACCAAGTTCGTCTCGTTCGTCCATCTTCGTCCTCCCATTTGATCCGTAGGCCTTCTTTGGACCAAGTTCGTCTCGTTCGTCCATCTTTACTTCGTCCTCCCAATTGATCCGTAGGCCTTCTTTGGACCAAGTTCGTCTCGTTCGTCCATCTTTGCTTCGTCCTCCCATTTGATCCGTAGGCCTTCTTTGGACGAAGTTCGTCTCGTTCGTGCATCTTCGTGCTCCCATTTGATCCGTAGGCCTTCTTTGGACGAAGTTCGTCTCGTTCGTCCATCTTCGTGCTCCCATTTGATCCGTAGGCCTTCTTTGGACCAAGTTCGTCTCGTTCGTCCATCTTCGTGCTCCCATTTGATCCGTAGGCCTTCTTTGGACCAAGTTCCTCTCGTTCGTCCATCTTCGTCCTCCCATTTGATCCGTATGCCTTCTTTGGACCAAGTTCGTCTCGTTCGTCCATCTTCGTCCTCCCATTTGATCCGTAGGCCTTCTTTGGACCAAGTTCGTCTCGTTCGTCCATCTTCGTCCTCCGATTTGATCCTTAGGCCTTCTTTGGACGAAGTTCGTCCATCTTCGTCCTCCCACCAAGTTCGTCTCGTTCGTCCATCTTCGTCCTCCCATTTGATCCGTAGGCCTTCTTTGGACCAAGTTCGTCTCGTTCGTCCATCTTTGCTTCGTCCTCCCATTTGATCCGTAGGCCTTCTTTGGACGAAGTTCGTCTCGTTCGTGCATCTTCGTGCTCCCATTTGATCCGTAGGCCTTCTTTGGACGAAGTTCGTCTCGTTCGTCCATCTTCGTGCTCCCATTTGATCCGTAGGCCTTCTTTGGACCAAGTTCGTCTCGTTCGTCCATCTTCGTGCTCCCATTTGATCCGTAGGCCTTCTTTGGACCAAGTTCCTCTCGTTCGTCCATCTTCGTCCTCCCATTTGATCCGTATGCCTTCTTTGGACCAAGTTCCTCTCGTTCGTCCATCTTCGTCCTCCCATTTGATCCGTAGGCCTTCTTTGGACCAAGTTCGTGTCGTTCGTCCATCTTCGTCCTCCCATTTGATCCTTAGGCCTTCTTTGGATGAAGTTCGTCTCGTTCGTCCATCTTCGTCCTCCCACCAAGTTCGTCTCGTTCGTCCATCTTCGTCCTCCGATTTGATCCTTAGGCCTTCTTTGGACGAAGTTCGTCCATCTTCGTCCTCCCACCAAGTTCGTCTCGTTCGTCCATCTTCGTCCTCCCATTTGATCCGTAGGCCTTCTTTGGACCAAGTTCGTCTCGTTCGTCCATCTTTGCTTCGTCCTCCCATTTGATCCGTAGGCCTTCTTTGGACGAAGTTCGTCTCGTTCGTGCATCTTCGTGCTCCCATTTGATCCGTAGGCCTTCTTTGGACGAAGTTCGTCTCGTTCGTCCATCTTCGTGCTCCCATTTGATCCGTAGGCCTTCTTTGGACCAAGTTCGTCTCGTTCGTCCATCTTCGTGCTCCCATTTGATCCGTAGGCCTTCTTTGGACCAAGTTCGTCTCGTTCGTCCATCTTCGTGCTCCCATTTGATCCGTAGGCCTTCTTTGGACCAAGTTCCTCTCGTTCGTCCATCTTCGTCCTCCCATTTGATCCGTATGCCTTCTTTGGACCAAGTTCGTCTCGTTCGTCCATCTTCGTCCTCCCATTTGATCCGTAGGCCTTCTTTGGACCAAGTTCGTCTCGTTCGTCCATCTTCGTCCTCCCATTTGATCCTTAGGCCTTCTTTGGACGAAGTTCGTCTCGTTCGTCCATCTTCGTCCTCCCACCAAGTTCGTCTCGTTCGTCCATCTTCGTCCTCCCATTTGATCCGTAGGCCTTGTTTGGGCCAAGTTTGTCTCGTTCGTGCATCTTCGTGCTCCCATTTGATCCGTAGGCCTTCTTTGGACGAAGTTCGTCTCGTTCGTCCATCTTCGTGCTCCCATTTGATCCGTAGGCCTTCTTTGGACCAAGGTCGTCTCGTTCGTCCATCTTCGTGCTCCCATTTGATCCGTAGGCCTTCTTTGGACCAAGTTCCTCTCGTTCGTCCATCTTCGTCCTCCCATTTGATCCGTATGCCTTCTTTGGACCAAGTTCGTCTCGTTCGTCCATCTTCGTCCTCCCATTTGATCCGTAGGCCTTCTTTGGACCAAGTTCGTCTCGTTCGTCCATCTTCGTCCTCCCATTTGATCCGTAGGCCTTCTTTGGGCCAAGTTCGTCTCGTTCGTGCATCTTCGTCCTCCCATTTGATCCGTAGGCCTTCTTTGGACGAAGTTCGTCTCGTTCGTCCATCTTCGTGCTCCCATTTGATCCGTAGGCCTTCTTTGGACGAAGTTCCTCTCGTTCGTCCATCTTCGTGCTCCCATTTGATCCGTAGGCCTTCTTTGGACCAAGTTCCTCTCGTTCGTCCATCTTCGTCCTCCCATTTGATCCGTATGCCTTCTTTGGACCAAGTTCGTCTCGTTCGTCCAACTTCGTCCTCCCATTTGATCCGTAGGCGTTCTTTGGACCAAGTTCGTCTCGTTCGTCCATCTTCGTCCTCCCACCAAGTTCGTCTCGTTCGTGCATCTTCGTGCTCCCATTTGATCCGTAGGCCTTCTTTGGACGAAGTTCGTCTCGTTCGTCCATCTTCGTGCTCCCATTTGATCCGTAGGCCTTCTTTGGACCAAGTTCGTCTCGTTCGTCCATCTTCGTCCTCCCACCAAGTTCGTCTCGTTCGTCCATCTTCGTCCTCCCATTTGATCCGTAGGCCTTCTTTGGGCCAAGTTCGTCTCGTTCGTGCATCTTCGTCCTCCCATTTGATCCGTAGGCCTTCTTTGGACGAAGTTCGTCTCGTTCGTCCATCTTCGTGCTCCCATTTGATCCGTAGGCCTTCTTTGGACGAAGTTCCTCTCGTTCGTCCATCTTCGTGCTCCCATTTGATCCGTAGGCCTTCTTTGGACCAAGTTCCTCTCGTTCGTCCATCTTCGTCCTCCCATTTGATCCGTGTGCCTTCTTTGGACCAAGTTCGTCTCGTTCGTCCATCTTCGTCCTCCCATTTGATCCGTAGGCCTTGTTTGGGCCAAGTTTGTCTCGTTCGTGCATCTTCGTGCTCCCATTTGATCCGTAGGCCTTCTTTGGACGAAGTTCGTCTCGTTCGTCCATCTTCGTGCTCCCATTTGATCCGTAGGCCTTCTTTGGACCAAGTTCGTCTCGTTCGTCCATCTTCGTGCTCCCATTTGATCCGTAGGCCTTCTTTGGACCAAGTTCCTCTCGTTCGTCCATCTTCGTCCTCCCATTTGATCCGTATGCCTTCTTTGGACCAAGTTCGTCTCGTTCGTCCATCTTCGTCCTCCCATTTGATCCGTAGGCCTTCTTTGGACCAAGTTCGTCTCGTTCGTCCATCTTCGTCCTCCCATTTGATCCGTAGGCCTTCTTTGGGCCAAGTTCGTCTCGTTCGTGCATCTTCGTCCTCCCATTTGATCCGTAGGCCTTCTTTGGACGAAGTTCGTCTCGTTCGTCCATCTTCGTGCTCCCATTTGATCCGTAGGCCTTCTTTGGACGAAGTTCCTCTCGTTCGTCCATCTTCGTGCTCCCATTTGATCCGTAGGCCTTCTTTGGACCAAGTTCCTCTCGTTCGTCCATCTTCGTCCTCCCATTTGATCCGTATGCCTTCTTTGGACCAAGTTCGTCTCGTTCGTCCAACTTCGTCCTCCCATTTGATCCGTAGGCCTTCTTTGGACCAAGTTCGTCTCGTTCGTCCATCTTCGTCCTCCCACCAAGTTCGTCTCGTTCGTCCATCTTCGTGCTCCCATTTGATCCGTAGGCCTTCTTTGGACGAAGTTCCTCTCGTTCGTCCATCTTCGTGCTCCCATTTGATCCGTAGGCCTTCTTTGGACCAAGTTCGTCTCGTTCGTCCATCTTCGTCCTCCCATTTGATCCGTAGGCCTTCTTTGGACCAAGTTCGTCTCGTTCGTCCATCTTTGCTTCGTCCTCCCATTTGATCCGTAGGCCTTCTTTGGACGAAGTTCGTCTCGTTCGTGCATCTTCGTGCTCCCATTTGATCCGTAGGCCTTCTTTGGACGAAGTTCGTCTCGTTCGTCCATCTTCGTGCTCCCATTTGATCCGTAGGCCTTCTTTGGACCAAGTTCGTCTCGTTCGTCCATCTTCGTCCTCCCACCAAGTTCGTCTCGTTCGTCCATCTTCGTCCTCCCATTTGATCCGTAGGCCTTCTTTGGGCCAAGTTCGTCTCGTTCGTGCATCTTCGTCCTCCCATTTGATCCGTAGGCCTTCTTTGGACGAAGTTCGTCTCGTTCGTCCATCTTCGTGCTCCCATTTGATCCGTAGGCCTTCTTTGGACGAAGTTCCTCTCGTTCGTCCATCTTCGTGCTCCCATTTGATCCGTAGGCCTTCTTTGGACCAAGTTCCTCTCGTTCGTCCATCTTCGTCCTCCCATTTGATCCGTGTGCCTTCTTTGGACCAAGTTCGTCTCGTTCGTCCATCTTCGTCCTCCCATTTGATCCGTAGGCCTTCTTTGGACCAAGTTCGTCTCGTTCGTCCATCTTTGCTTCGTCCTCCCATTTGATCCGTAGGCCTTCTTTGGACGAAGGTCGTCTCGTTCGTGCATCTTCGTGCTCCCATTTGATCCGTAGGCCTTCTTTGGACGAAGTTCGTCTCGTTCGTCCGTCTTCGTGCTCCCATTTGATCCGTAGGCCTTCTTTGGACCAAGTTCGTCTCGTTCGTCCATCTTCGTCCTCCCATTTGATCCGTAGGCCTTCTTTGGACCAAGTTCGTCTCGTTCGTCCATCTTCGTCCTCCCATTTGATCCGTAGGCCTTCTTTGGACCAAGTTCGTCTCGTTCGTCCATCTTTACTTCGTCCTCCCAATTGATCCGTAGGCCTTCTTTGGACCAAGTTCGTCTCGTTCGTCCATCTTTGCTTCGTCCTCCCATTTGATCCGTAGGCCTTCTTTGGACGAAGTTCGTCTCGTTCGTGCATCTTCGTGCTCCCATTTGATCCGTAGGCCTTCTTTGGACGAAGTTCGTCTCGTTCGTCCATCTTCGTCCTCCCACCAAGTTCGTCTCGTTCGTCCATCTTCGTCCTCCCATTTGATCCGTAGGCCTTCTTTGGACCAAGTTCGTCTCGTTCGTCCATCTTTGCTTCGTCCTCCCATTTGATCCGTAGGCCTTCTTTGGACGAAGTTCGTCTCGTTCGTGCATCTTCGTGCTCCCATTTGATCCGTAGGCCTTCTTTGGACGAAGTTCGTCTCGTTCGTCCATCTTCGTGCTCCCATTTGATCCGTAGGCCTTCTTTGGACCAAGTTCGTCTCGTTCGTCCATCTTCGTGCTCCCATTTGATCCGTAGGCCTTCTTTGGACCAAGTTCCTCTCGTTCGTCCATCTTCGTCCTCCCATTTGATCCGTATGCCTTCTTTGGACCAAGTTCGTCTCGTTCGTCCATCTTCGTCCTCCCATTTGATCCGTAGGCCTTCTTTGGACCAAGTTCGTCTCGTTCGTCCATCTTCGTCCTCCCATTTGATCCGTAGGCCTTCTTTGGGCCAAGTTCGTCTCGTTCGTGCATCTTCGTCCACCCATTTGATCCGTAGGCCTTCTTTGGACGAAGTTCGTCTCGTTCGTCCATCTTCGTGCTCCCATTTGATCCGTAGGCCTTCTTTGGACGAAGTCCCTCTCGTTCGTCCATCTTCGTGCTCCCATTTGATCCGTAGGCCTTCTTTGGACCAAGTTCCTCTCGTTCGTCCATCTTCGTCCTCCCATTTGATCCGTATGCCTTCTTTGGACCAAGTTCGTCTCGTTCGTCCAACTTCGTCCTCCCATTTGATCCGTAGGCCTTCTTTGGACCAA
The DNA here is from genome assembly GCA_030159175.1 of Glycyrrhiza uralensis. Classification (NCBI taxonomy): domain Eukaryota; kingdom Viridiplantae; phylum Streptophyta; class Magnoliopsida; order Fabales; family Fabaceae; genus Glycyrrhiza; species Glycyrrhiza uralensis. Next base: position 275,711 of record BRZY01000016.1, on the reverse strand, counting down.
GTTCGTCTCGTTCGTCCATCTTCGTCCTCCCACCAAGTTCGTCTCGTTCGTCCATCTTCGTGCTCCCATTTGATCCGTAGGCCTTCTTTGGACGAAGTTCCTCTCGTTCGTCCATCTTCGTGCTCCCATTTGATCCGTAGGCCTTCTTTGGACCAAGTTCCTCTCGTTCGTCCATCCTCGTCCTCCCATTTGATCCGTATGCCTTCTTTGGACCAAGTTCGTCTCGTTCGTCCATCTTCGTCCTCCCATTTGATCCGTAGGCCTTCTTTGGACCAAGTTCGTCTCGTTCGTCCATCTTCGTCCTCCCATTTGATCCGTAGGCCTTCTTTGGGCCAAGTTCGTCTCGTTCGTGCATCTTCGTCCTCCCATTTGATCCGTAGGCCTTCTTTGGACGAAGTTCGTCTCGTTCGTCCATCTTCGTGCTCCCATTTGATCCGTAGGCCTTCTTTGGACGAAGTTCCTCTCGTTCGTCCATCTTCGTGCTCCCATTTGATCCGTAGGCCTTCTTTGGACCAAGTTCCTCTCGTTCGTCCATCTTCGTCCTCCCATTTGATCCGTATGCCTTCTTTGGACCAAGTTCGTCTCGTTCGTCCAACTTCGTCCTCCCATTTGATCCGTAGGCCTTCTTTGGACCAAGTTCGTCTCGTTCGTCCATCTTCGTCCTCCCACCAAGTTCGTCTCGTTCGTCCATCTTCGTGCTCCCATTTGATCCGTAGGCCTTCTTTGGACGAAGTTCCTCTCGTTCGTCCATCTTCGTGCTCCCATTTGATCCGTAGGCCTTCTTTGGACCAAGTTCGTCTCGTTCGTCCATCTTCGTCCTCCCATTTGATCCGTAGGCCTTCTTTGGACCAAGTTCGTCTCGTTCGTCCATCTTTGCTTCGTCCTCCCATTTGATCCGTAGGCCTTCTTTGGACGAAGTTCGTCTCGTTCGTGCATCTTCGTGCTCCCATTTGATCCGTAGGCCTTCTTTGGACGAAGTTCGTCTCGTTCGTCCATCTTCGTGCTCCCATTTGATCCGTAGGCCTCTTTGGACCAAGTTCGTCTCGTTCGTCCATCTTCGTCCTCCCACCAAGTTCGTCTCGTTCGTCCATCTTCGTCCTCCCATTTGATCCGTAGGCCTTCTTTGGGCGAAGTTCGTCTCGTTCGTGCATCTTCGTCCTCCCATTTGATCCGTAGGCCTTCTTTGGACGAAGTTCGTCTCGTTCGTCCATCTTCGTGCTCCCATTTGATCCGTAGGCCTTCTTTGGACGAAGTTCCTCTCGTTCGTCCATCTTCGTGCTCCCATTTGATCCGTAGGCCTTCTTTGGACCAAGTTCGTCTCGTTCGTCCATCTTCGTCCTCCCATTTGATCCGTAGGCCTTCTTTGGACCAAGTTCGTCTCGTTCGTCCATCTTTGCTTCGTCCTCCCATTTGATCCGTAGGCCTTCTTTGGACGAAGTTCGTCTCGTTCGTGCATCTTCGTGCTCCCATTTGATCCGTAGGCCTTCTTTGGACGAAGTTCGTCTCGTTCGTCCATCTTCGTGCTCCCATTTGATCCGTAGGCCTCTTTGGACCAAGTTCGTCTCGTTCGTCCATCTTCGTCCTCCCACCAAGTTCGTCTCGTTCGTCCATCTTCGTCCTCCCATTTGATCCGTAGGCCTTCTTTGGGCCAAGTTCGTCTCGTTCGTGCATCTTCGTCCTCCCATTTGATCCGTAGGCCTTCTTTGGACGAAGTTCGTCTCGTTCGTCCATCTTCGTGCTCCCATTTGATCCGTAGGCCTTCTTTGGACGAAGTTCCTCTCGTTCGTCCATCTTCGTGCTCCCATTTGATACGTAGGCCTTCTTTGGACCAAGTTCCTCTCGTTCGTCCATCTTCGTCCTCCCATTTGATCCGTATGCCTTCTTTGGACCAAGTTCGTCTCGTTCGTCCATCTTCGTCCTCCCATTTGATCCGTAGGCCTTCTTTGGACCAAGTTCGTCTCGTTCGTCCATCTTTACTTCGTCCTCCCAATTGATCCGTAGGCCTTCTTTGGACCAAGTTCGTCTCGTTCGTCCATCTTTGCTTCGTCCTCCCATTTGATCCGTAGGCCTTCTTTGGACGAAGTTCGTCTCGTTCGTGCATCTTCGTGCTCCCATTTGATCCGTAGGCCTTCTTTGGACGAAGTTCGTCTCGTTCGTCCATCTTCGTCCTCCCACCAAGTTCGTCTCGTTCGTCCATCTTCGTCCTCCCATTTGATCCGTAGGCCTTCTTTGGACCAAGTTCGTCTCGTTCGTCCATCTTTGCTTCGTCCTCCCATTTGATCCGTAGGCCTTCTTTGGACGAAGTTCGTCTCGTTCGTGCATCTTCGTGCTCCCATTTGATCCGTAGGCCTTCTTTGGACGAAGTTCGTCTCGTTCGTCCATCTTCGTGCTCCCATTTGATCCGTAGGCCTTCTTTGGACCAAGTTCGTCTCGTTCGTCCATCTTCGTGCTCCCATTTGATCCGTAGGCCTTCTTTGGACCAAGTTCCTCTCGTTCGTCCATCTTCGTCCTCCCATTTGATCCGTATGCCTTCTTTGGACCAATTTCGTCTCGTTCGTCCATCTTCGTCCTCCCATTTGATCCGTAGGCCTTCTTTGGGCCAAGTTCGTCTCGTTCGTGCATCTTCGTCCTCCCATTTGATCCGTAGGCCTTCTTTGGACGAAGTTCGTCTCGTTCGTCCATCTTCGTGCTCCCATTTGATCCGTAGGCCTTCTTTGGACGAAGTTCCTCTCGTTCGTCCATCTTCGTGCTCCCATTTGATCCGTAGGCCTTCTTTGGACCAAGTTCCTCTCGTTCGTCCATCTTCGTCCTCCCATTTGATCCGTGTGCCTTCTTTGGACCAAGTTCGTCTCGTTCGTCCATCTTCGTCCTCCCATTTGATCCGTAGGCCTTCTTTGGACCAAGTTCGTCTCGTTCGTCCATCTTTGCTTCGTCCTCCCATTTGATCCGTAGGCCTTCTTTGGACGAAGGTCGTCTCGTTCGTGCATCTTCGTGCTCCCATTTGATCCGTAGGCCTTCTTTGGACGAAGTTCGTCTCGTTCGTCCATCTTCGTGCTCCCATTTGATCCGTAGGCCTTCTTTGGACCAAGTTCGTCTCGTTCGTCCATCTTCGTCCTCCCATTTGATCCGTAGGCCTTCTTTGGACCAAGTTCGTCTCGTTCGTCCATCTTCGTCCTCCCATTTGATCCGTAGGCCTTCTTTGGACCAAGTTCGTCTCGTTCGTCCATCTTTACTTCGTCCTCCCAATTGATCCGTAGGCCTTCTTTGGACCAAGTTCGTCTCGTTCGTCCATCTTTGCTTCGTCCTCCCATTTGATCCGTAGGCCTTCTTTGGACGAAGTTCGTCTCGTTCGTGCATCTTCGTGCTCCCATTTGATCCGTAGGCCTTCTTTGGACGAAGTTCGTCTCGTTCGTCCATCTTCGTCCTCCCACCAAGTTCGTCTCGTTCGTCCATCTTCGTCCTCCCATTTGATCCGTAGGCCTTCTTTGGACCAAGTTCGTCTCGTTCGTCCATCTTTGCTTCGTCCTCCCATTTGATCCGTAGGCCTTCTTTGGACGAAGTTCGTCTCGTTCGTGCATCTTCGTGCTCCCATTTGATCCGTAGGCCTTCTTTGGACGAAGTTCGTCTCGTTCGTCCATCTTCGTGCTCCCATTTGATCCGTAGGCCTTCTTTGGACCAAGTTCGTCTCGTTCGTCCATCTTCGTGCTCCCATTTGATCCGTAGGCCTTCTTTGGACCAAGTTCCTCTCGTTCGTCCATCTTCGTCCTCCCATTTGATCCGTATGCCTTCTTTGGACCAATTTCGTCTCGTTCGTCCATCTTCGTCCTCCCATTTGATCCGTAGGCCTTCTTTGGACCAAGTTCGTCTCGTTCGTCCATCTTCGTCCTCCCATTTGATCCTTAGGCCTTCTTTGGACGAAGTTCGTCTCGTTCGTCCATCTTCGTCCTCCCACCAAGTTCGTCTCGTTCGTCCATCTTCGTCCTCCCATTTGATCCGTAGGCCTTGTTTGGGCCAAGTTCGTCTCGTTCGTGCATCTTCGTGCTCCCATTTGATCCGTAGGCCTTCTTTGGACGAAGTTCGTCTCGTTCGTCCATCTTCGTGCTCCCATTTGATCCGTAGGCCTTCTTTGGACCAAGTTCGTCTCGTTCGTCCATCTTCGTGCTCCCATTTGATCCGTAGGCCTTCTTTGGACCAAGTTCGTCTCGTTCGTCCATCTTCGTCCTCCCATTTGATCCGTATGCCTTCTTTGGACCAAGTTCGTCTCGTTCGTCCATCTTCGTCCTCCCATTTGATCCGTAGGCCTTCTTTGGACCAAGTTCGTCTCGTTCGTCCATCTTCGTCCTCCCATTTGATCCGTAGGCCTTCTTTGGGCCAAGTTCGTCTCGTTCGTGCATCTTCGTCCACCCATTTGATCCGTAGGCCTTCTTTGGACGAAGTTCGTCTCGTTCGTCCATCTTCGTGCTCCCATTTGATCCGTAGGCCTTCTTTGGACGAAGTTCCTCTCGTTCGTCCATCTTCGTGCTCCCATTTGATCCGTAGGCCTTCTTTGGACGAAGTTCCTCTCGTTCGTCCATCTTCGTGCTCCCATTTGATCCGTAGGCCTTCTTTGGACCAAGTTCGTCTCGTTCGTCCATCTTCGTCCTCCCATTTGATCCGTAGGCCTTCTTTGGACCAAGTTCGTCTCGTTCGTCCATCTTTGCTTCGTCCTCCCATTTGATCCGTAGGCCTTCTTTGGACGAAGTTCGTCTCGTTCGTGCATCTTCGTGCTCCCATTTGATCCGTAGGCCTTCTTTGGACGAAGTTCGTCTCGTTCGTCCATCTTCGTGCTCCCATTTGATCCGTAGGCCTCTTTGGACCAAGTTCGTCTCGTTCGTCCATCTTCGTCCTCCCACCAAGTTCGTCTCGTTCGTCCATCTTCGTCCTCCCATTTGATCCGTAGGCCTTCTTTGGGCCAAGTTCGTCTCGTTCGTGCATCTTCGTCCTCCCATTTGATCCGTAGGCCTTCTTTGGACGAAGTTCGTCTCGTTCGTCCATCTTCGTGCTCCCATTTGATCCGTAGGCCTTCTTTGGACGAAGTTCCTCTCGTTCGTCCATCTTCGTGCTCCCATTTGATCCGTAGGCCTTCTTTGGACCAAGTTCGTCTCGTTCGTCCATCTTCGTCCTCCCATTTGATCCGTAGGCCTTCTTTGGACCAAGTTCGTCTCGTTCGTCCATCTTTGCTTCGTCCTCCCATTTGATCCGTAGGCCTTCTTTGGACGAAGTTCGTCTCGTTCGTGCATCTTCGTGCTCCCATTTGATCCGTAGGCCTTCTTTGGACGAAGTTCGTCTCGTTCGTCCATCTTCGTGCTCCCATTTGATCCGTAGGCCTCTTTGGACCAAGTTCGTCTCGTTCGTCCATCTTCGTCCTCCCACCAAGTTCGTCTCGTTCGTCCATCTTCGTCCTCCCATTTGATCCGTAGGCCTTCTTTGGGCCAAGTTCGTCTCGTTCGTGCATCTTCGTCCTCCCATTTGATCCGTAGGCCTTCTTTGGACGAAGTTCGTCTCGTTCGTCCATCTTCGTGCTCCCATTTGATCCGTAGGCCTTCTTTGGACGAAGTTCCTCTCGTTCGTCCATCTTCGTGCTCCCATTTGATCCGTAGGCCTTCTTTGGACCAAGTTCCTCTCGTTCGTCCATCTTCGTCCTCCCATTTGATCCGTATGCCTTCTTTGGACCAAGTTCGTCTCGTTCGTCCATCTTCGTCCTCCCATTTGATCCGTAGGCCTTCTTTGGACCAAGTTCGTCTCGTTCGTCCATCTTTACTTCGTCCTCCCAATTGATCCGTAGGCCTTCTTTGGACCAAGTTCGTCTCGTTCGTCCATCTTTGCTTCGTCCTCCCATTTGATCCGTAGGCCTTCTTTGGACGAAGTTCGTCTCGTTCGTGCATCTTCGTGCTCCCATTTGATCCGTAGGCCTTCTTTGGACGAAGTTCGTCTCGTTCGTCCATCTTCGTCCTCCCACCAAGTTCGTCTCGTTCGTCCATCTTCGTCCTCCCATTTGATCCGTAGGCCTTCTTTGGACCAAGTTCGTCTCGTTCGTCCATCTTTGCTTCGTCCTCCCATTTGATCCGTAGGCCTTCTTTGGACGAAGTTCGTCTCGTTCGTGCATCTTCGTGCTCCCATTTGATCCGTAGGCCTTCTTTGGACGAAGTTCGTCTCGTTCGTCCATCTTCGTGCTCCCATTTGATCCGTAGGCCTTCTTTGGACCAAGTTCGTCTCGTTCGTCCATCTTCGTGCTCCCATTTGATCCGTAGGCCTTCTTTGGACCAAGTTCCTCTCGTTCGTCCATCTTCGTCCTCCCATTTGATCCGTATGCCTTCTTTGGACCAATTTCGTCTCGTTCGTCCATCTTCGTCCTCCCATTTGATCCGTAGGCCTTCTTTGGGCCAAGTTCGTCTCGTTCGTGCATCTTCGTCCTCCCATTTGATCCGTAGGCCTTCTTTGGACGAAGTTCGTCTCGTTCGTCCATCTTCGTGCTCCCATTTGATCCGTAGGCCTTCTTTGGACGAAGTTCCTCTCGTTCGTCCATCTTCGTGCTCCCATTTGATCCGTAGGCCTTCTTTGGACCAAGTTCCTCTCGTTCGTCCATCTTCGTCCTCCCATTTGATCCGTGTGCCTTCTTTGGACCAAGTTCGTCTCGTTCGTCCATCTTCGTCCTCCCATTTGATCCGTAGGCCTTCTTTGGACCAAGTTCGTCTCGTTCGTCCATCTTTGCTTCGTCCTCCCATTTGATCCGTAGGCCTTCTTTGGACGAAGGTCGTCTCGTTCGTGCATCTTCGTGCTCCCATTTGATCCGTAGGCCTTCTTTGGACGAAGTTCGTCTCGTTCGTCCATCTTCGTGCTCCCATTTGATCCGTAGGCCTTCTTTGGACCAAGTTCGTCTCGTTCGTCCATCTTCGTCCTCCCATTTGATCCGTAGGCCTTCTTTGGACCAAGTTCGTCTCGTTCGTCCATCTTCGTCCTCCCATTTGATCCGTAGGCCTTCTTTGGACCAAGTTCGTCTCGTTCGTCCATCTTTACTTCGTCCTCCCAATTGATCCGTAGGCCTTCTTTGGACCAAGTTCGTCTCGTTCGTCCATCTTTGCTTCGTCCTCCCATTTGATCCGTAGGCCTTCTTTGGACGAAGTTCGTCTCGTTCGTGCATCTTCGTGCTCCCATTTGATCCGTAGGCCTTCTTTGGACGAAGTTCGTCTCGTTCGTCCATCTTCGTCCTCCCACCAAGTTCGTCTCGTTCGTCCATCTTCGTCCTCCCATTTGATCCGTAGGCCTTCTTTGGACCAAGTTCGTCTCGTTCGTCCATCTTTGCTTCGTCCTCCCATTTGATCCGTAGGCCTTCTTTGGACGAAGTTCGTCTCGTTCGTGCATCTTCGTGCTCCCATTTGATCCGTAGGCCTTCTTTGGACGAAGTTCGTCTCGTTCGTCCATCTTCGTGCTCCCATTTGATCCGTAGGCCTTCTTTGGACCAAGTTCGTCTCGTTCGTCCATCTTCGTGCTCCCATTTGATCCGTAGGCCTTCTTTGGACCAAGTTCCTCTCGTTCGTCCATCTTCGTCCTCCCATTTGATCCGTATGCCTTCTTTGGACCAATTTCGTCTCGTTCGTCCATCTTCGTCCTCCCATTTGATCCGTAGGCCTTCTTTGGACCAAGTTCGTCTCGTTCGTCCATCTTCGTCCTCCCATTTGATCCTTAGGCCTTCTTTGGACGAAATTCGTCTCGTTCGTCCATCTTCGTCCTCCCACCAAGTTCGTCTCGTTCGTCCATCTTCGTCCTCCCATTTGATCCGTAGGCCTTGTTTGGGCCAAGTTCGTCTCGTTCGTGCATCTTCGTGCTCCCATTTGATCCGTAGGCCTTCTTTGGACGAAGTTCGTCTCGTTCGTCCATCTTCGTGCTCCCATTTGATCCGTAGGCCTTCTTTGGACCAAGTTCGTCTCGTTCGTCCATCTTCGTGCTCCCATTTGATCCGTAGGCCTTCTTTGGACCAAGTTCCTCTCGTTCGTCCATCTTCGTCCTCCCATTTGATCCGTATGCCTTCTTTGGACCAAGTTCGTCTCGTTCGTCCATCTTCGTCCTCCCATTTGATCCGTAGGCCTTCTTTGGACCAAGTTCGTCTCGTTCGTCCATCTTCGTCCTCCCATTTGATCCGTAGGCCTTCTTTGGGCCAAGTTCGTCTCGTTCGTGCATCTTCGTCCACCCATTTGATCCGTAGGCCTTCTTTGGACGAAGTTCGTCTCGTTCGTCCATCTTCGTGCTCCCATTTGATCCGTAGGCCTTCTTTGGACGAAGTTCCTCTCGTTCGTCCATCTTCGTGCTCCCATTTGATCCGTAGGCCTTCTTTGGACCAAGTTCCTCTCGTTCGTCCATCTTCGTCCTCCCATTTGATCCGTATGCCTTCTTTGGACCAAGTTCGTCTCGTTCGTCCAACTTCGTCCTCCCATTTGATCCGTAGGCCTTCTTTGGACCAAGTTCGTCTCGTTCGTCCATCTTCGTCCTCCCACCAAGTTCGTCTCGTTCGTCCATCTTCGTGCTCCCATTTGATCCGTAGGCCTTCTTTGGACGAAGTTCCTCTCGTTCGTCCATCTTCGTGCTCCCATTTGATCCGTAGGCCTTCTTTGGACCAAGTTCCTCTCGTTCGTCCATCCTCGTCCTCCCATTTGATCCGTATGCCTTCTTTGGACCAAGTTCGTCTCGTTCGTCCATCTTCGTCCTCCCATTTGATCCGTAGGCCTTCTTTGGACCAAGTTCGTCTCGTTCGTCCATCTTCGTCCTCCCATTTGATCCGTAGGCCTTCTTTGGGCCAAGTTCGTCTCGTTCGTGCATCTTCGTCCTCCCATTTGATCCGTAGGCCTTCTTTGGACGAAGTTCGTCTCGTTCGTCCATCTTCGTGCTCCCATTTGATCCGTAGGCCTTCTTTGGACGAAGTTCCTCTCGTTCGTCCATCTTCGTGCTCCCATTTGATCCGTAGGCCTTCTTTGGACCAAGTTCCTCTCGTTCGTCCATCTTCGTCCTCCCATTTGATCCGTATGCCTTCTTTGGACCAAGTTCGTCTCGTTCGTCCAACTTCGTCCTCCCATTTGATCCGTAGGCCTTCTTTGGACCAAGTTCGTCTCGTTCGTCCATCTTCGTCCTCCCACCAAGTTCGTCTCGTTCGTCCATCTTCGTGCTCCCATTTGATCCGTAGGCCTTCTTTGGACGATGTTCCTCTCGTTCGTCCATCTTCGTGCTCCCATTTGATCCGTAGGCCTTCTTTGGACCAAGTTCGTCTCGTTCGTCCATCTTCGTCCTCCCATTTGATCCGTAGGCCTTCTTTGGACCAAGTTCGTCTCGTTCGTCCATCTTTGCTTCGTCCTCCCATTTGATCCGTAGGCCTTCTTTGGACGAAGTTCGTCTCGTTCGTGCATCTTCGTGCTCCCATTTGATCCGTAGGCCTTCTTTGGACGAAGTTCGTCTCGTTCGTCCATCTTCGTGCTCCCATTTGATCCGTAGGCCTCTTTGGACCAAGTTCGTCTCGTTCGTCCATCTTCGTCCTCCCACCAAGTTCGTCTCGTTCGTCCATCTTCGTCCTCCCATTTGATCCGTAGGCCTTCTTTGGGCCAAGTTCGTCTCGTTCGTGCATCTTCGTCCTCCCATTTGATCCGTAGGCCTTCTTTGGACGAAGTTCGTCTCGTTCGTCCATCTTCGTGCTCCCATTTGATCCGTAGGCCTTCTTTGGACGAAGTTCCTCTCGTTCGTCCATCTTCGTGCTCCCATTTGATCCGTAGGCCTTCTTTGGACCAAGTTCGTCTCGTTCGTCCATCTTCGTCCTCCCATTTGATCCGTAGGCCTTCTTTGGACCAAGTTCGTCTCGTTCGTCCATCTTTGCTTCGTCCTCCCATTTGATCCGTAGGCCTTCTTTGGACGAAGTTCGTCTCGTTCGTGCATCTTCGTGCTCCCATTTGATCCGTAGGCCTTCTTTGGACGAAGTTCGTCTCGTTCGTCCATCTTCGTGCTCCCATTTGATCCGTAGGCCTCTTTGGACCAAGTTCGTCTCGTTCGTCCATCTTCGTCCTCCCACCAAGTTCGTCTCGTTCGTCCATCTTCGTCCTCCCATTTGATCCGTAGGCCTTCTTTGGGCCAAGTTCGTCTCGTTCGTGCATCTTCGTCCTCCCATTTGATCCGTAGGCCTTCTTTGGACGAAGTTCGTCTCGTTCGTCCATCTTCGTGCTCCCATTTGATCCGTAGGCCTTCTTTGGACGAAGTTCCTCTCGTTCGTCCATCTTCGTGCTCCCATTTGATCCGTAGGCCTTCTTTGGACCAAGTTCCTCTCGTTCGTCCATCTTCGTCCTCCCATTTGATCCGTATGCCTTCTTTGGACCAAGTTCGTCTCGTTCGTCCATCTTCGTCCTCCCATTTGATCCGTAGGCCTTCTTTGGACCAAGTTCGTCTCGTTCGTCCATCTTTACTTCGTCCTCCCAATTGATCCGTAGGCCTTCTTTGGACCAAGTTCGTCTCGTTCGTCCATCTTTGCTTCGTCCTCCCATTTGATCCGTAGGCCTTCTTTGGACGAAGTTCGTCTCGTTCGTGCATCTTCGTGCTCCCATTTGATCCGTAGGCCTTCTTTGGACGAAGTTCGTCTCGTTCGTCCATCTTCGTCCTCCCACCAAGTTCGTCTCGTTCGTCCATCTTCGTCCTCCCATTTGATCCGTAGGCCTTCTTTGGACCAAGTTCGTCTCGTTCGTCCATCTTTGCTTCGTCCTCCCATTTGATCCGTAGGCCTTCTTTGGACGAAGTTCGTCTCGTTCGTGCATCTTCGTGCTCCCATTTGATCCGTAGGCCTTCTTTGGACGAAGTTCGTCTCGTTCGTCCATCTTCGTGCTCCCATTTGATCCGTAGGCCTTCTTTGGACCAAGTTCGTCTCGTTCGTCCATCTTCGTGCTCCCATTTGATCCGTAGGCCTTCTTTGGTCCAAGTTCCTCTCGTTCGTCCATCTTCGTCCTCCCATTTGATCCGTATGCCTTCTTTGGACCAATTTCGTCTCGTTCGTCCATCTTCGTCCTCCCATTTGATCCGTAGGCCTTCTTTGGACCAAGTTCGTCTCGTTCGTCCATCTTCGTCCTCCCATTTGATCCTTAGGCCTTCTTTGGACGAAGTTCGTCTCGTTCGTCCATCTTCGTCCTCCCACCAAGTTCGTCTCGTTCGTCCATCTTCGTCCTCCCATTTGATCCGTAGGCCTTGTTTGGGCCAAGTTCGTCTCGTTCGTGCATCTTCGTGCTCCCATTTGATCCGTAGGCCTTCTTTGGACGAAGTTCGTCTCGTTCGTCCATCTTCGTGCTCCCATTTGATCCGTAGGCCTTCTTTGGACCAAGTTCGTCTCGTTCGTCCATCTTCGTGCTCCCATTTGATCCGTAGGCCTTCTTTGGACCAAGTTCCTCTCGTTCGTCCATCTTCGTCCTCCCATTTGATCCGTATGCCTTCTTTGGACCAAGTTCGTCTCGTTCGTCCATCTTCGTCCTCCCATTTGATCCGTAGGCCTTCTTTGGACCAAGTTCGTCTCGTTCGTCCATCTTCGTCCTCCCATTTGATCCGTAGGCCTTCTTTGGGCCAAGTTCGTCTCGTTCGTCCATCTTCGTCCACCCATTTGATCCGTAGGCCTTCTTTGGACGAAGTTCGTCTCGTTCGTCCATCTTCGTGCTCCCATTTGATCCGTAGGCCTTCTTTGGACGAAGTTCCTCTCGTTCGTCCATCTTCGTGCTCCCATTTGATCCGTAGGCCTTCTTTGGACCAAGTTCCTCTCGTTCGTCCACCTTCGTCCTCCCATTTGATCCGTATGCCTTCTTTGGACCAAGTTCGTCTCGTTCGTCCAACTTCGTCCTCCCATTTGATCCGTAGGCCTTCTTTGGACCAAGTTCGTCTCGTTCGTCCATCTTCGTCCTCCCACCAAGTTCGTCTCGTTCGTCCATCTTCGTGCTCCCATTTGATCCGTAGGCCTTCTTTGGACGAAGTTCCTCTCGTTCGTCCATCTTCGTGCTCCCATTTGATCCGTAGGCCTTCTTTGGACCAAGTTCCTCTCGTTCGTCCATCCTCGTCCTCCCATTTGATCCGTATGCCTTCTTTGGACCAAGTTCGTCTCGTTCGTCCATCTTCGTCCTCCCATTTGATCCGTAGGCCTTCTTTGGACCAAGTTCGTCTCGTTCGTCCATCTTCGTCCTCCCATTTGATCCGTAGGCCTTCTTTGGGCCAAGTTCGTCTCGTTCGTGCATCTTCGTCCTCCCATTTGATCCGTAGGCCTTCTTTGGACGAAGTTCGTCTCGTTCGTCCATCTTCGTGCTCCCATTTGATCCGTAGGCCTTCTTTGGACCAAGTTCCTCTCGTTCGTCCATCTTCGTCCTCCCATTTGATCCGTATGCCTTCTTTGGACCAAGTTCGTCTCGTTCGTCCAACTTCGTCCTCCCATTTGATCCGTAGGCCTTCTTTGGACCAAGTTCGTCTCGTTCGTCCATCTTCGTCCTCCCACCAAGTTCGTCTCGTTCGTCCATCTTCGTGCTCCCATTTGATCCGTAGGCCTTCTTTGGACGAAGTTCCTCTCGTTCGTCCATCTTCATGCTCCCAATTGATCCGTAGGCCTTCTTTGGACCAAGTTCGTCTCGTTCGTCCATCCTCGTCCTCCCATTTGATCCGTAGGCCTTCTTTGGACCAAGTTCGTCTCGTTCGTCCATCTTTGCTTCGTCCTCCCATTTGATCCGTAGGCCTTCTTTGGACGAAGTTCGTCTCGTTCGTCCATCTTCGTGCTCCCATTTGATCCGTAGGCCTTCTTTGGACGAAGTTCCTCTCGTTCGTCCATCTTCGTGCTCCCATTTGATCCGTAGGCCTTCTTTGGACCAAGTTCCTCTCGTTCGTCCATCTTCGTCCTCCCATTTGATCCGTATGCCTTCTTTGGACCAAGTTCGTCTCGTTCGTCCAACTTCGTCCTCCCATTTGATCCGTAGGCCTTCTTTGGACCAAGTTCGTCTCGTTCGTCCATCTTCGTCCTCCCACCAAGTTCGTCTCGTTCGTCCATCTTCGTGCTCCCATTTGATCCGTAGGCCTTCTTTGGACGAAGTTCCTCTCGTTCGTCCATCTTCGTGCTCCCATTTGATCCGTAGGCCTTCTTTGGACCAAGTTCCTCTCGTTCGTCCATCCTCGTCCTCCCATTTGATCCGTATGCCTTCTTTGGACCAAGTTCGTCTCGTTCGTCCATCTTCGTCCTCCCATTTGATCCGTAGGCCTTCTTTGGACCAAGTTCGTCTCGTTCGTCCATCTTCGTCCTCCCATTTGATCCGTAGGCCTTCTTTGGGCCAAGTTCGTCTCGTTCGTGCATCTTCGTCCTCCCATTTGATCCGTAGGCCTTCTTTGGACGAAGTTCGTCTCGTTCGTCCATCTTCGTGCTCCCATTTGATCCGTAGGCCTTCTTTGGACGAAGTTCCTCTCGTTCGTCCATCTTCGTCCTCCCATTTGATCCGTATGCCTTCTTTGGACCAAGTTCGTCTCGTTCGTCCAACTTCGTCCTCCCATTTGATCCGTAGGCCTTCTTTGGACCAAGTTCGTCTCGTTCGTCCATCTTCGTCCTCCCACCAAGTTCGTCTCGTTCGTCCATCTTCGTGCTCCCATTTGATCCGTAGGCCTTCTTTGGACGAAGTTCGTCTCGTTCGTCCATCTTCGTGCTCCCATTTGATCCGTTGGCCTCTTTGGACCAAGTTCGTCTCGTTCGTCCATCTTCGTCCTCCCACCAAGTTCGTCTCGTTCGTCCATCGTCGTCCTCCCATTTGATCCGTAGGCCTTCTTTGGGCCAAGTTCGTCTCGTTCGTGCATCTTCGTCCTCCCATTTGATCCGTAGGCCTTCTTTGGACGAAGTTCGTCTCGTTCGTCCATCTTCGTGCTCCCATTTGATCCGTAGGCCTTCTTTGGACGAAGTTCCTCTCGTTCGTCCATCTTCGTGCTCCCATTTGATCCGTAGGCCTTCTTTGGACCAAGTTCGTCTCGTTCGTCCATCTTCGTCCTCCCATTTGATCCGTAGGCCTTCTTTGGACCAAGTTCGTCTCGTTCGTCCATCTTTGCTTCGTCCTCCCATTTGATCCGTAGGCCTTCTTTGGACGAAGTTCGTCTCGTTCGTGCATCTTCGTGCTCCCATTTGATCCGTAGGCCTTCTTTGGACGAAGTTCGTCTCGTTCGTCCATCTTCGTGCTCCCATTTGATCCGTAGGCCTCTTTGGACCAAGTTCGTCTCGTTCGTCCATCTTCGTCCTCCCACCAAGTTCGTCTCGTTCGTCCATCTTCGTCCTCCCATTTGATCTGTAGGCCTTCTTTGGGCCAAGTTCGTCTCGTTCGTGCATCTTCGTCCTCCCATTTGATCCGTAGGCCTTCTTTGGACGAAGTTCGTCTCGTTCGTCCATCTTCGTGCTCCCATTTGATCCGTAGGCCTTCTTTGGACGAAGTTCCTCTCGTTCGTCCATCTTCGTGCTCCCATTTGATCCGTAGGCCTTCTTTGGACCAAGTTCCTCTCCTTCGTCCATCTTCGTCCTCCCATTTGATCCGTATGCCTTCTTTGGACCAAGTTCGTCTCGTTCGTCCATCTTCGTCCTCCCATTTGATCCGTAGGCCTTCTTTGGACCAAGTTCGTCTCGTTCGTCCATCTTCGTCCTCCCATTTGATCCGTAGGCCTTCTTTGGGCCAAGTTCGTCTCGTTCGTGCATCTTCGTCCTCCCATTTGATCCGTAGGCCTTCTTTGGACGAAGTTCCTCTCGTTCGTCCATCTTCGTGCTCCCATTTGATCCGTAGGCCTTCTTTGGACCAAGTTCCTCTCGTTCGTCCATCTTCGTCCTCCCATTTGATCCGTATGCCTTCTTTGGACCAAGTTCGTCTCGTTCGTCCAACTTCGTCCTCCCATTTGATCCGTAGGCCTTCTTTGGACCAAGTTCGTCTCGTTCGTCCATCTTCGTCCTCCCACCAAGTTCGTCTCGTTCGTCCATCTTCGTGCTCCCATTTGATCCGTAGGCCTTCTTTGGACGAAGTTCCTCTCGTTCGTCCATCTTCGTGCTCCCATTTGATCCGTAGGCCTTCTTTGGACCAAGTTCGTCTCGTTCGTCCATCTTCGTCCTCCCATTTGATCCGTAGGCCTTCTTTGGACCAAGTTCGTCTCGTTCGTCCATCTTTGCTTCGTCCTCCCATTTGATCCGTAGGCCTTCTTTGGATGAAGTTCGTCTCGTTCGTGCATCTTCGTGCTCCCATTTGATCCGTAGGCCTTCTTTGGACGAAGTTCGTCTCGTTCGTCCATCTTCGTGCTCCCATTTGATCCGTAGGCCTCTTTGGACCAAGTTCGTCTCGTTCGTCCATCTTCGTCCTCCCACCAAGTTCGTCTCGTTCGTCCATCTTCGTCCTCCCATTTGATCCGTAGGCCTTCTTTGGGCCAAGTTCGTCTCGTTCGTGCATCTTCGTCCTCCCATTTGATCCGTAGGCCTTCTTTGGACGAAGTTCGTCTCGTTCGTCCATCTTCGTGCTCCCATTTGATCCGTAGGCCTTCTTTGGACGAAGTTCCTCTCGTTCGTCCATCTTCGTGCTCCCATTTGATCCGTAGGCCTTCTTTGGACCAAGTTCCTCTCGTTCGTCCATCTTCGTCCTCCCATTTGATCCGTATGCCTTCTTTGGACCAAGTTCGTCTCGTTCGTCCATCTTCGTCCTCCCATTTGATCCGTAGGCCTTCTTTGGACCAAGTTCGTCTCGTTCGTCCATCTTTGCTTCGTCCTCCCATTTGATCCGTAGGCCTTCTTTGGACGAAGGTCGTCTCGTTCGTGCATCTTCGTGCTCCCATTTGATCCGTAGGCCTTCTTTGGACGAAGTTCGTCTCGTTCGTCCATCTTCGTGCTCCCATTTGATCCGTAGGCCTTCTTTGGACCAAGTTCGTCTCGTTCGTCCATCTTCGTCCTCCCATTTGATCCGTAGGCCTTCTTTGGACCAAGTTCGTCTCGTTCGTCCATCTTCGTCCTCCCATTTGATCCGTAGGCCTTCTTTGGACCAAGTTCGTCTCGTTCGTCCATCTTTACTTCGTCCTCCCAATTGATTCGTAGGCCTTCTTTGGACCAAGTTCGTCTCGTTCGTCCATCTTTGCTTCGTCCTCCCATTTGATCCGTAGGCCTTCTTTGGACGAAGTTCGTCTCGTTCGTGCATCTTCGTGCTGCCATTTGATCCGTAGGCCTTCTTTGGACGAAGTTCGTCTCGTTCGTCCATCTTCGTCCTCCCACCAAGTTCGTCTCGTTCGTCCATCTTCGTCCTCCCATTTGATCCGTAGGCCTTCTTTGGACCAAGTTCGTCTCGTTCGTCCATCTTTGCTTCGTCCTCCCATTTGATCCGTAGGACTTCTTTGGACGAAGTTCGTCTCGTTCGTGCATCTTCGTGCTCCCATTTGATCCGTAGGCCTTCTTTGGACGAAGTTCGTCTCGTTCGTCCATCTTCGTGCTCCCATTTGATCCGTAGGCCTTCTTTGGACGAAGTTCGTCTCGTTCGTCCATCTTCGTGCTCCCATTTGATCCGTAGGCCTTCTTTGGACGAAGTTCCTCTCGTTCGTCCATCATCGTCCTCCCATTTGATCCGTAGGCTTTCTTTGGACCAAGTTCGTCTCGTTCGTCCATCTTCGTCCTCCCATTTGATCCGTAGGCCTTCTTTGGGCCAAGTTCGTCTCGTTCGTGCATCTTCGTCCTCCCATTTGATCCGTAGGCCTTCTTTGGACGAAGTTCGTCTCGTTCGTCCATCTTCGTGCTCCCATTTGATCCGTAGGCCTTCTTTGGACGAAGTTCCTCTCGTTCGTCCATCTTCGTGCTCCCATTTGATCCGTAGGCCTTCTTTGGACCAAGTTCCTCTCGTTCGTCCATCTTCGTCCTCCCATTTGATCCGTATGCCTTCTTTGGACCAAGTTCGTCTCGTTCGTCCAACTTCGTCCTCCCATTTGATCCGTAGGCCTTCTTTGGACCAAGTTCGTCTCGTTCGTCCATCTTCGTCCTCCCACCAAGTTCGTCTCGTTCGTCCATCTTCGTGCTCCCATTTGATCCGTAGGCCTTCTTTGGACGAAGTTCCTCTCGTTCGTCCATCTTCGTGCTCCCATTTGATCCGTAGGCCTTCTTTGGACCAAGTTCCTCTCGTTCGTCCATCTTCGTCCTCCCATTTGATCCGTATGCCTTCTTTGGACCAAGTTCGTCTCGTTCGTCCATCTTCGTCCTCCCATTTGATCCGTAGGCCTTCTTTGGACCAAGTTCGTCTCGTTCGTCCATCTTTGCTTCGTCCTCCCATTTGATCCGTAGGCCTTCTTTGGACGAAGGTCGTCTCGTTCGTGCATCTTCGTGCTCCCATTTGATCCGTAGGCCTTCTTTGGACGAAGTTCGTCTCGTTCGTCCATCTTCGTGCTCCCATTTGATCCGTAGGCCTTCTTTGGACCAAGTTCGTCTCGTTCGTCCATCTTCGTCCTCCCATTTGATCCGTAGGCCTTCTTTGGACCAAGTTCGTCTCGTTCGTCCATCTTCGTCCTCCCATTTGATCCGTAGGCCTTCTTTGGACCAAGTTCGTCTCGTTCGTCCATCTTTACTTCGTCCTCCCAATTGATTCGTAGGCCTTCTTTGGACCAAGTTCGTCTCGTTCGTCCATCTTTGCTTCGTCCTCCCATTTGATCCGTAGGCCTTCTTTGGACGAAGTTCGTCTCGTTCGTGCATCTTCGTGCTGCCATTTGATCCGTAGGCCTTCTTTGGACGAAGTTCGTCTCGTTCGTCCATCTTCGTCCTCCCACCAAGTTCGTCTCGTTCGTCCATCTTCGTCCTCCCATTTGATCCGTAGGCCTTCTTTGGACCAAGTTCGTCTCGTTCGTCCATCTTTGCTTCGTCCTCCCATTTGATCCGTAGGACTTCTTTGGACGAAGTTCGTCTCGTTCGTGCATCTTCGTGCTCCCATTTGATCCGTAGGCCTTCTTTGGACGAAGTTCGTCTCGTTCGTCCATCTTCGTGCTCCCATTTGATCCGTAGGCCTTCTTTGGACGAAGTTCGTCTCGTTCGTCCATCTTCGTGCTCCCATTTGATCCGTAGGCCTTCTTTGGACGAAGTTCCTCTCGTTCGTCCATCATCGTCCTCCCATTTGATCCGTAGGCTTTCTTTGGACCAAGTTCGTCTCGTTCGTCCATCTTCGTCCTCCCATTTGATCCGTAGGCCTTCTTTGGGCCAAGTTCGTCTCGTTCGTGCATCTTCGTCCTCCCATTTGATCCGTAGGCCTTCTTTGGACGAAGTTCGTCTCGTTCGTCCATCTTCGTGCTCCCATTTGATCCGTAGGCCTTCTTTGGACGAAGTTCCTCTCGTTCGTCCATCTTCGTGCTCCCATTTGATCCGTAGGCCTTCTTTGGACCAAGTTCCTCTCGTTCGTCCATCTTCGTCCTCCCATTTGATCCGTATGCCTTCTTTGGACCAAGTTCGTCTCGTTCGTCCAACTTCGTCCTCCCATTTGATCCGTAGGCCTTCTTTGGACCAAGTTCGTCTCGTTCGTCCATCTTCGTCCTCCCACCAAGTTCGTCTCGTTCGTCCATCTTCGTGCTCCCATTTGATCCGTAGGCCTTCTTTGGACGAAGTTCCTCTCGTTCGTCCATCTTCGTGCTCCCATTTGATCCGTAGGCCTTCTTTGGACCAAGTTCGTCTCGTTCGTCCATCTTCGTCCTCCCATTTGATCCGTAGGCCTTCTTTGGACCAAGTTCGTCTCGTTCGTCCATCTTTGCTTCGTGCTCCCATTTGATCCGTAGCCCTTCTTTGGATGAAGTTCGTCTCGTTCGTGCATCTTCGTGCTCCCATTTGATCCGTAGGCCTTCTTTGGACGAAGTTCGTCTCGTTCGTCCATCTTCGTGCTCCCATTTGATCCGTAGGCCTCTTTGGACCAAGTTCGTCTCGTTCGTCCATCTTCGTCCTCCCACCAAGTTCGTCTCGTTCGTCCATCTTCGTCCTCCCATTTGATCCGTAGGCCTTCTTTGGGCCAAGTTCGTCTCGTTCGTGCATCTTCGTCCTCCCATTTGATCCGTAGGCCTTCTTTGGACGAAGTTCGTCTCGTTCGTCCATCTTCGTGCTCCCATTTGATCCGTAGGCCTTCTTTGGACGAAGTTCCTCTCGTTCGTCCATCTTCGTGCTCCCATTTGATCCGTAGGCCTTCTTTGGACCAAGTTCCTCTCGTTCGTCCATCTTCGTCCTCCCATTTGATCCGTATGCCTTCTTTGGACCAAGTTCGTCTCGTTCGTCCATCTTCGTCCTCCCATTTGATCCGTAGGCCTTCTTTGGACCAAGTTCGTCTCGTTCGTCCATCTTTGCTTCGTCCTCCCATTTGATCCGTAGGCCTTCTTTGGACGAAGGTCGTCTCGTTCGTGCATCTTCGTGCTCCCATTTGATCCGTAGGCCTTCTTTGGACGAAGTTCGTCTCGTTCGTCCATCTTCGTGCTCCCATTTGATCCGTAGGCCTTCTTTGGACCAAGTTCGTCTCGTTCGTCCATCTTCGTCCTCCCATTTGATCCGTAGGCCTTCTTTGGACCAAGTTCGTCTCGTTCGTCCATCTTCGTCCTCCCATTTGATCCGTAGGCCTTCTTTGGACCAAGTTCGTCTCGTTCGTCCATCTTTACTTCGTCCTCCCAATTGATCCGTAGGCCTTCTTTGGACCAAGTTCGTCTCGTTCGTCCATCTTTGCTTCGTCCTCCCATTTGATCCGTAGGCCTTCTTTGGACGAAGTTCGTCTCGTTCGTGCATCTTCGTGCTCCCATTTGATCCGTAGGCCTTCTTTGGACGAAGTTCGTCTCGTTCGTCCATCTTCGTCCTCCCACCAAGTTCGTCTCGTTCGTCCATCTTCGTCCTCCCATTTGATCCGTAGGCCTTCTTTGGACCAAGTTCGTCTCGTTCGTCCATCTTTGCTTCGTCCTCCCATTTGATCCGTAGGACTTCTTTGGACGAAGTTCGTCTCGTTCGTGCATCTTCGTGCTCCCATTTGATCCGTAGGCCTTCTTTGGACGAAGTTCGTCTCGTTCGTCCATCTTCGTGCTCCCATTTGATCCGTAGGCCTTCTTTGGACCAAGTTCGTCTCGTTCGTCCATCTTCGTCCTCCCATTTGATCCGTATGCCTTCTTTGGACCAAGTTCGTCTCGTTCGTCCAACTTCGTCCTCCCATTTGATCCGTAGGCCTTCTTTGGACCAAGTTCGTCTCGTTCGTCCATCTTCGTCCTCCCACCAAGTTCGTCTCGTTCGTCCATCTTCGTGCTCCCATTTGATCCGTAGGCCTTCTTTGGACGAAGTTCCTCTCGTTCGTCCATCTTCGTGCTCCCATTTGATCCGTAGGCCTTCTTTGGACCAAGTTCCTCTCGTTCGTCCATCCTCGTCCTCCCATTTGATCCGTATGCCTTCTTTGGACCAAGTTTGTCTCGTTCGTCCATCTTCGTCCTCCCATTTGATCCGTAGGCCTTCTTTGGACCAAGTTCGTCTCGTTCGTCCATCTTCGTCCTCCCATTTGATCCGTAGGCCTTCTTTGGGCCAAGTTCGTCTCGTTCGTGCATCTTCATCCTCCCATTTGATCCGTAGGCCTTCTTTGGACGAAGTTCGTCTCGTTCGTCCATCTTCGTGCTCCCATTTGATCCGTAGGCCTTCTTTGGACGAAGTTCCTCTCGTTCGTCCATCTTCGTGCTCCCATTTGATCCGTAGGCCTTCTTTGGACCAAGTTCCTCTCGTTCGTCCATCTTCGTCCTCCCATTTGATCCGTATGCCTTCTTTGGACCAAGTTCGTCTCGTTCGTCTAACTTCGTCCTCCCATTTGTTCCGTAGGCCTTCTTTGGACCAAGTTCGTCTCGTTCGTCCATCTTCGTCCTCCCACCAAGTTCGTCTCGTTCGTCCATCTTCGTGCTCCCATTTGATCCGTAGGCCTTCTTTGGACGAAGTTCCTCTCGTTCGTCCATCTTCGTGCTCCCATTTGATCCGTAGGCCTTCTTTGGACCAAGTTCGTCTCGTTCGTCCATCTTCGTCCTCCCATTTGATCCGTAGGCCTTCTTTGGACCAAGTTCGTCTCGTTCGTCCATCTTTGCTTCGTCCTCCCATTTGATCCGTAGGCCTTCTTTGGACGAAGTTCGTCTCGTTCGTGCATCTTCGTGCTCCCATTTGATCCGTAGGCCTTCTTTGGACGAAGTTCGTCTCGTTCGTCCATCTTCGTGCTCCCATTTGATCCGTAGGCCTCTTTGGACCAAGTTCGTCTCGTTCGTCCATCTTCGTCCTCCCACCAAGTTCGTCTCGTTCGTCCATCTTCGTCCTCCCATTTGATCCGTAGGCCTTCTTTGGGCCAAGTTCGTCTCGTTCGTGCATCTTCGTCCTCCCATTTGATCCGTAGGCCTTCTTTGGACGAAGTTCGTCTCGTTCGTCCATCTTCGTGCTCCCATTTGATCCGTAGGCCTTCTTTGGACGAAGTTCCTCTCGTTCGTCCATCTTCGTGCTCCCATTTGATCCATTGGCCTTCTTTGGACCAAGTTCGTCTCGTTCGTCCATCTTCGTCCTCCCATTTGATCCGTAGGCCTTCTTTGGACCAAGTTCGTCTCGTTCGTCCATCTTTGCTTCGTCCTCCCATTTGATCCGTAGGCCTTCTTTGGATGAAGTTCGTCTCGTTCGTGCATCTTCGTGCTCCCATTTGATCCGTAGGCCTTCTTTGGACGAAGTTCGTCTCGTTCGTCCATCTTCGTGCTCCCATTTGATCCGTAGGCCTCTTTGGACCAAGTTCGTCTCGTTCGTCCATCTTCGTCCTCCCACCAAGTTCGTCTCGTTCGTCCATCTTCGTCCTCCCATTTGATCCGTAGGCCTTCTTTGGGCCAAGTTCGTCTCGTTCGTGCATCTTCGTCCTCCCATTTGATCCGTAGGCCTTCTTTGGACGAAGTTCGTCTCGTTCGTCCATCTTCGTGCTCCCATTTGATCCGTAGGCCTTCTTTGGACGAAGTTCCTCTCGTTCGTCCATCTTCGTGCTCCCATTTGATCCGTAGGCCTTCTTTGGACCAAGTTCCTCTCGTTCGTCCATCTTCGTCCTCCCATTTGATCCGTATGCCTTCTTTGGACCAAGTTCGTCTCGTTCGTCCAACTTCGTCCTCCCATTTGATCCGTAGGCCTTCTTTGGACCAAGTTCGTCTCGTTCGTCCATCTTCGTCCTCCCACCAAGTTCGTCTCGTTCGTCCATCTTCGTGCTCCCATTTGATCCGTAGGCCTTCTTTGGACGAAGTTCCTCTCGTTCGTCCATCTTCGTGCTCCCATTTGATCCGTAGGCCTTCTTTGGACCAAGTTCGTCTCGTTCGTCCATCTTCGTCCTCCCATTTGATCCGTAGGCCTTCTTTGGACCAAGTTCGTCTCGTTCGTCCATCTTTGCTTCGTCCTCCCATTTGATCCGTAGGCCTTCTTTGGACGAAGTTCGTCTCGTTCGTGCATCTTCGTGCTCCCATTTGATCCGTAGGCCTTCTTTGGACGAAGTTCGTCTCGTTCGTCCATCTTCGTGCTCCCATTTGATCCGTAGGCCTCTTTGGACCAAGTTCGTCTCGTTCGTCCATCTTCGTCCTCCCACCAAGTTCGTCTCGTTCGTCCATCTTCGTCCTCCCATTTGATCCGTAGGCCTTCTTTGGGCCAAGTTCGTCTCGTTCGTGCATCTTCGTCCTCCCATTTGATCCGTAGGCCTTCTTTGGACGAAGTTCCTCTCGTTCGTCCATCTTCGTGCTCCCATTTGATCCGTAGGCCTTCTTTGGACCAAGTTCCTCTCGTTCGTCCATCTTCGTGCTCCCATTTGATCCGTAGGCCTTCTTTGGACCAAGTTCGTCTCGTTCGTCCATCTTCGTCCTCCCATTTGATCCGTAGGCCTTCTTTGGACCAAGTTCGTCTCGTTCGTCCATCTTTGCTTCGTGCTCCCATTTGATCCGTAGGCCTTCTTTGGACGAAGGTCGTCTCGTTCGTGCATCTTCGTGCTCCCATTTGATCCGTAGGCCTTCTTTGGACCAAGTTCGTCTCGTTCGTCCATCTTCGTCCTCCCATTTGATCCGTAGGCCTTCTTTGGACCAAGTTCGTCTCGTTCGTCCATCTTCGTCCTCCCATTTGATC
The DNA here is from genome assembly GCA_030159175.1 of Glycyrrhiza uralensis. Taxonomy (NCBI): domain Eukaryota; kingdom Viridiplantae; phylum Streptophyta; class Magnoliopsida; order Fabales; family Fabaceae; genus Glycyrrhiza; species Glycyrrhiza uralensis. The sequence goes on along the minus strand of BRZY01000016.1, from coordinate 252,562 downwards.
CGTAGGCCTTCTTTGGACCAAGTTCGTCTCGTTCGTCCATCTTTACTTCGTCCTCCCAATTGATCCGTAGGCCTTCTTTGGACCAAGTTCGTCTCGTTCGTCCATCTTTGCTTCGTCCTCCCATTTGATCCGTAGGCCTTCTTTGGACGAAGTTCGTCTCGTTCGTGCATCTTCGTGCTCCCATTTGATCCGTAGGCCTTCTTTGGACGAAGTTCGTCTCGTTCGTCCATCTTCGTCCTCCCACCAAGTTCGTCTCGTTCGTCCATCTTCGTCCTCCCATTTGATCCGTAGGCCTTCTTTGGGCCAAGTTCGTCTCGTTCGTGCATCTTCGTCCTCCCATTTGATCCGTAGGCCTTCTTTGGACGAAGTTCCTCTCGTTCGTCCATCTTCGTGCTCCCATTTGATCCGTAGGCCTTCTTTGGACCAAGTTCCTCTCGTTCGTCCATCTTCGTGCTCCCATTTGATCCGTAGGCCTTCTTTGGACCAAGTTCCTCTCGTTCGTCCATCTTCGTCCTCCCATTTGATCCGTATGCCTTCTTTGGACCAAGTTCGTCTCGTTCGTCCATCTTCGTCCTCCCATTTGATCCGTAGGCCTTCTTTGGACCAAGTTCGTCTCGTTCGTCCATCTTTGCTTCGTGCTCCCATTTGATCCGTAGGCCTTCTTTGGACGAAGGTCGTCTCGTTCGTGCATCTTCGTGCTCCCATTTGATCCGTAGGCCTTCTTTGGACCAAGTTCGTCTCGTTCGTCCATCTTCGTCCTCCCATTTGATCCGTAGGCCTTCTTTGGACCAAGTTCGTCTCGTTCGTCCATCTTCGTCCTCCCATTTGATCCGTAGGCCTTCTTTGGACCAAGTTCGTCTCGTTCGTCCATCTTTACTTCGTCCTCCCAATTGATCCGTAGGCCTTCTTTGGACCAAGTTCGTCTCGTTCGTCCATCTTTGCTTCGTCCTCCCATTTGATCCGTAGGCCTTCTTTGGACGAAGTTCGTCTCGTTCGTGCATCTTCGTGCTCCCATTTGATCCGTAGGCCTTCTTTGGACGAAGTTCGTCTCGTTCGTCCATCTTCGTCCTCCCACCAAGTTCGTCTCGTTCGTCCATCTTCGTCCTCCCATTTGATCCGTAGGCCTTCTTTGGACCAAGTTCGTCTCGTTCGTCCATCTTTGCTTCGTCCTCCCATTTGATCCGTAGGCCTTCTTTGGACGAAGTTCGTCTCGTTCGTGCATCTTCGTGCTCCCATTTGATCCGTAGGCCTTCTTTGGACGAAGTTCGTCTCGTTCGTCCATCTTCGTGCTCCCATTTGATCCGTAGGCCTCTTTGGACCAAGTTCGTCTCGTTCGTCCATCTTCGTCCTCCCACCAAGTTCGTCTCGTTCGTCCATCTTCGTCCTCCCATTTGATCCGTAGGCCTTCTTTGGGCCAAGTTCGTCTCGTTCGTGCATCTTCGTCCTCCCATTTGATCCGTAGGCCTTCTTTGGACGAAGTTCGTCTCGTTCGTCCATCTTCGTGCTCCCATTTGATCCGTAGGCCTTCTTTGGACGAAGTTCCTCTCGTTCGTCCATCTTCGTGCTCCCATTTGATCCATAGGCCTTCTTTGGACCAAGTTCGTCTCGTTCGTCCATCTTCGTCCTCCCATTTGATCCGTAGGCCTTCTTTAGACCAAGTTCGTCTCGTTCGTCCATCTTTGCTTCGTCCTCCCATTTGATCCGTAGGCCTTCTTTGGACGAAGTTCGTCTCGTTCGTGCATCTTCGTGCTCCCATTTGATCCGTAGGCCTTCTTTGGACGAAGTTCGTCTCGTTCGTCCATCTTCGTGCTCCCATTTGATCCGTAGGCCTCTTTGGACCAAGTTCGTCTCGTTCGTCCATCTTCGTCCTCCCACCAAGTTCGTCTCGTTCGTCCATCTTCGTCCTCCCATTTGATCCGTAGGCCTTCTTTGGGCCAAGTTCGTCTCGTTCGTGCATCTTCGTCCTCCCATTTGATCCGTAGGCCTTCTTTGGACGAAGTTCCTCTCGTTCGTCCATCTTCGTGCTCCCATTTGATCCGTAGGCCTTCTTTGGACCAAGTTCCTCTCGTTCGTCCATCTTCGTCCTCCCATTTGATCCGTATGCCTTCTTTGGACCAAGTTCGTCTCGTTCGTCCAACTTCGTCCTCCCATTTGATCCGTAGGCCTTCTTTGGACCAAGTTCGTCTCGTTCGTCCATCTTCGTCCTCCCACCAAGTTCGTCTCGTTCGTCCATCTTCGTGCTCCCATTTGATCCGTAGGCCTTCTTTGGACGAAGTTCCTCTCGTTCGTCCATCTTCGTGCTCCCATTTGATCCGTAGGCCTTCTTTGGACCAAGTTCGTCTCGTTCGTCCATCTTCGTCCTCCCATTTGATCCGTAGGCCTTCTTTGGACCAAGTTCGTCTCGTTCGTCCATCTTTGCTTCGTCCTCCCATTTGATCCGTAGGCCTTCTTTGGACGAAGTTCGTCTCGTTCGTGCATCTTCGTGCTCCCATTTGATCCGTAGGCCTTCTTTGGACGAAGTTCGTCTCGTTCGTCCATCTTCGTGCTCCCATTTGATCCGTAGGCCTCTTTGGACCAAGTTCCTCTCGTTCGTCCATCTTCGTGCTCCCATTTGATCCGTAGGCCTTCTTTGGACCAAGTTCCTCTCGTTCGTCCATCTTCGTCCTCCCATTTGATCCGTATGCCTTCTTTGGACCAAGTTCGTCTCGTTCGTCCATCTTCGTCCTCCCATTTGATCCGTAGGCCTTCTTTGGACCAAGTTCGTCTCGTTCGTCCATCTTTGCTTCGTGCTCCCATTTGATCCGTAGGCCTTCTTTGGACGAAGGTCGTCTCGTTCGTGCATCTTCGTGCTCCCATTTGATCCGTAGGCCTTCTTTGGACCAAGTTCGTCTCGTTCGTCCATCTTCGTCCTCCCATTTGATCCGTAGGCCTTCTTTGGACCAAGTTCGTCTCGTTCGTCCATCTTCGTCCTCCCATTTGATCCGTAGGCCTTCTTTGGACCAAGTTCGTCTCGTTCGTCCATCTTTACTTCGTCCTCCCAATTGATCCGTAGGCCTTCTTTGGACGAAGTTCGTCTCGTTCGTCCATCTTCGTCCTCCCATTTGATCTGTAGGCCTTCTTTGGACGAAGTTCGTCTCGTTCGTCCATCTTCGTCCTCCCACCAAGTTCGTCTCGTTCGTCCATCTTCGTCCTCCCATTTGATCCGTAGGCCTTGTTTGGGCCAAGTTCGTCTCGTTCGTGCATCTTCGTGCTCCCATTTGATCCGTAGGCCTTCTTTGGACGAAGTTCGTCTCGTTCGTCCATCTTCGTGCTCCCATTTGATCCGTAGGCCTTCTTTGGACCAAGTTCGTCTCGTTCGTCCATCTTCGTCCTCCCACCAAGTTCGTCTCGTTCGTCCATCTTCGTCCTCCCATTTGATCCGTAGGCCTTCTTTGGGCCAAGTTCGTCTCGTTCGTGCATCTTCGTCCTCCCATTTGATCCGTAGGCCTTCTTTGGACGAAGTTCGTCTCGTTCGTCCATCTTCGTGCTCCCATTTGATCCGTAGGCCTTCTTTGGACGAAGTTCCTCTCGTTCGTCCATCTTCGTGCTCCCATTTGATCCGTAGGCCTTCTTTGGACCAAGTTCCTCTCGTTCGTCCATCTTCGTCCTCCCATTTGATCCGTAGGCCTTCTTTGGACGAAGTTCCTCTCGTTCGTCCATCTTCGTGCTCCCATTTGATCCGTAGGCCTTCTTTGGACCAAGTTCCTCTCGTTCGTCCATCTTCGTGCTCCCATTTGATCCGTAGGCCTTCTTTGGACCAAGTTCCTCTCGTTCGTCCATCTTCGTCCTCCCATTTGATCCGTATGCCTTCTTTGGACCAAGTTCGTCTCGTTCGTCCATCTTCGTCCTCCCATTTGATCCGTAGGCCTTCTTTGGACCAAGTTCGTCTCGTTCGTCCATCTTTGCTTCGTGCTCCCATTTGATCCGTAGGCCTTCTTTGGACGAAGGTCGTCTCGTTCGTGCATCTTCGTGCTCCCATTTGATCCGTAGGCCTTCTTTGGACCAAGTTCGTCTCGTTCGTCCATCTTCGTCCTCCCATTTGATCCGTAGGCCTTCTTTGGACCAAGTTCGTCTCGTTCGTCCATCTTCGTCCTCCCATTTGATCCGTAGGCCTTCTTTGGACCAAGTTCGTCTCGTTCGTCCATCTTTACTTCGTCCTCCCAATTGATCCGTAGGCCTTCTTTGGACGAAGTTCGTCTCGTTCGTCCATCTTCGTCCTCCCATTTGATCTGTAGGCCTTCTTTGGACGAAGTTCGTCTCGTTCGTCCATCTTCGTCCTCCCACCAAGTTCGTCTCGTTCGTCCATCTTCGTCCTCCCATTTGATCCGTAGGCCTTGTTTGGGCCAAGTTCGTCTCGTTCGTGCATCTTCGTGCTCCCATTTGATCCGTAGGCCTTCTTTGGACGAAGTTCGTCTCGTTCGTCCATCTTCGTGCTCCCATTTGATCCGTAGGCCTTCTTTGGACCAAGTTCGTCTCGTTCGTCCATCTTCGTCCTCCCACCAAGTTCGTCTCGTTCGTCCATCTTCGTCCTCCCATTTGATCCGTAGGCCTTCTTTGGGCCAAGTTCGTCTCGTTCGTGCATCTTCGTCCTCCCATTTGATCCGTAGGCCTTCTTTGGACGAAGTTCGTCTCGTTCGTCCATCTTCGTGCTCCCATTTGATCCGTAGGCCTTCTTTGGACGAAGTTCCTCTCGTTCGTCCATCTTCGTGCTCCCATTTGATCCGTAGGCCTTCTTTGGACCAAGTTCCTCTCGTTCGTCCATCTTCGTCCTCCCATTTGATCCGTATGCCTTCTTTGGACCAAGTTCGTCTCGTTCGTCCAACTTCGTCCTCCCATTTGATCCGTAGGCCTTCTTTGGACCAAGTTCGTCTCGTTCGTCCATCTTCGTCCTCCCACCAAGTTCGTCTCGTTCGTCCATCTTCGTGCTCCCATTTGATCCGTAGGCCTTCTTTGGACGAAGTTCCTCTCGTTCGTCCATCTTCGTGCTCCCATTTGATCCGTAGGCCTTCTTTGGACCAAGTTCGTCTCGTTCGTCCATCTTCGTCCTCCCATTTGATCCGTAGGCCTTCTTTGGACCAAGTTCGTCTCGTTCGTCCATCTTTGCTTCGTCCTCCCATTTGATCCGTAGGCCTTCTTTGGACGAAGTTCGTCTCGTTCGTGCATCTTCGTGCTCCCATTTGATCCGTAGGCCTTCTTTGGACGAAGTTCGTCTCGTTCGTCCATCTTCGTGCTCCCATTTGATCCGTAGGCCTCTTTGGACCAAGTTCGTCTCGTTCGTCCATCTTCGTCCTCCCACCAAGTTCGTCTCGTTCGTCCATCTTCGTCCTCCCATTTGATCCGTAGGCCTTCTTTGGGCCAAGTTCGTCTCGTTCGTGCATCTTCGTCCTCCCATTTGATCCGTAGGCCTTCTTTGGACGAAGTTCCTCTCGTTCGTCCATCTTCGTGCTCCCATTTGATCCGTAGGCCTTCTTTGGACCAAGTTCCTCTCGTTCGTCCATCTTCGTGCTCCCATTTGATCCGTAGGCCTTCTTTGGACCAAGTTCCTCTCGTTCGTCCATCTTCGTCCTCCCATTTGATCCGTATGCCTTCTTTGGACCAAGTTCGTCTCGTTCGTCCATCTTCGTCCTCCCATTTGATCCGTAGGCCTTCTTTGGACCAAGTTCGTCTCGTTCGTCCATCTTTGCTTCGTGCTCTCATTTGATCCGTAGGCCTTCTTTGGACGAAGGTCGTCTCGTTCGTGCATCTTCGTGCTCCCATTTGATCCGTAGGCCTTCTTTGGACCAAGTTCGTCTCGTTCGTCCATCTTCGTCCTCCCATTTGATCCGTAGGCCTTCTTTGGACCAAGTTCGTCTCGTTCGTCCATCTTCGTCCTCCCATTTGATCCGTAGGCCTTCTTTGGACCAAGTTCGTCTCGTTCGTCCATCTTTACTTCGTCCTCCCAATTGATCCGTAGGCCTTCTTTGGACCAAGTTCGTCTCGTTCGTCCATCTTTGCTTCGTCCTCCCATTTGATCCGTAGGCTTTCTTTGGACGAAGTTCGTCTCGTTCGTGCATCTTCGTGCTCCCATTTGATCCGTAGGCCTTCTTTGGACGAAGTTCGTCTCGTTCGTCCATCTTCGTCCTCCCACCAAGTTCGTCTCGTTCGTCCATCTTCGTCCTCCCATTTGATCCGTAGGCCTTCTTTGGACCAAGTTCGTCTCGTTCGTCCATCTTTGCTTCGTCCTCCCATTTGATCCGTAGGACTTCTTTGGACGAAGTTCGTCTCGTTCGTGCATCTTCGTGCTCCCATTTGATCCGTAGGCCTTCTTTGGACGAAGTTCGTCTCGTTCGTCCATCTTCGTGCTCCCATTTGATCCGTAGGCCTTCTTTGGACCAAGTTCGTCTCGTTCGTCCATCTTCGTGCTCCCATTTGATCCGTAGGCCTTCTTTGGACCAAGTTCCTCTCGTTCGTCCATCTTCGTCCTCCCATTTGATCCGTATGCCTTCTTTGGACCAAGTTCGTCTCGTTCGTCCATCTTCGTCCTCCCATTTGATCCGTAGGCCTTCTTTGGACGAAGTTCGTCTCGTTCGTCCATCTTCGTCCTCCCATTTGATCTGTAGGCCTTCTTTGGACGAAGTTCGTCTCGTTCGTCCATCTTCGTCCTCCCACCAAGTTCGTCTCGTTCGTCCATCTTCGTCCTCCCATTTGATCCGTAGGCCTTGTTTGGGCCAAGTTCGTCTCGTTCGTGCATCTTCGTGCTCCCATTTGATCCGTAGGCCTTCTTTGGACGAAGTTCGTCTCGTTCGTCCATCTTCGTGCTCCCATTTGATCCGTAGGCCTTCTTTGGACCAAGTTCATCTCGTTCGTCCATCTTCGTGCTCCCATTTGATCCGTAGGCCTTCTTTGGACCAAGTTCCTCTCGTTCGTCCATCTTCGTCCTCCCATTTGATCCGTATGCCTTCTTTGGACCAAGTTCGTCTCGTTCGTCCATCTTCGTCCTCCCATTTGATCCGTAGGCCTTCTTTGGACCAAGTTCGTCTCGTTCGTCCATCTTCGTCCTCCCATTTGATCCGTAGGCCTTCTTTGGGCCAAGTTCGTCTCGTTCGTGCATCTTCGTCCACCCATTTGATCCGTAGGCCTTCTTTGGACGAAGTTCGTCTCGTTCGTCCATCTTCGTGCTCCCATTTGATCCGTAGGCCTTCTTTGGACGAAGTTCCTCTCGTTCGTCCATCTTCGTGCTCCCATTTGATCCGTAGGCCTTCTTTGGACCAAGTTCCTCTCGTTCGTCCATCTTCGTCCTCCCATTTGATCCGTATGCCTTCTTTGGACCAAGTTCGTCTCGTTCGTCCAACTTCGTCCTCCCATTTGATCCGTAGGCCTTCTTTGGACCAAGTTCGTCTCGTTCGTCCATCTTCGTCCTCCCACCAAGTTCGTCTCGTTCGTCCATCTTCGTGCTCCCATTTGATCCGTAGGCCTTCTTTGGACGAAGTTCCTCTCGTTCGTCCATCTTCGTGCTCCCATTTGATCCGTAGGCCTTCTTTGGACCAAGTTCGTCTCGTTCGTCCATCTTCGTCCTCCCATTTGATCCGTAGGCCTTCTTTGGACCAAGTTCGTCTCGTTCGTCCATCTTTGCTTCGTCCTCCCATTTGATCCGTAGGCCTTCTTTGGACGAAGTTCGTCTCGTTCGTGCATCTTCGTGCTCCCATTTGACCCGTAGGCCTTCTTTGGACGAAGTTCGTCTCGTTCGTCCATCTTCGTGCTCCCATTTGATCCGTAGGCCTCTTTGGACCAAGTTCGTCTCGTTCGTCCATCTTCGTCCTCCCACCAAGTTCGTCTCGTTCGTCCATCTTCGTCCTCCCATTTGATCCGTAGGCCTTCTTTGGGCCAAGTTCGTCTCGTTCGTGCATCTTCGTCCTCCCATTTGATCCGTAGGCCTTCTTTGGACGAAGTTCGTCTCGTTCGTCCATCTTCGTGCTCCCATTTGATCCGTAGGCCTTCTTTGGACGAAGTTCCTCTCGTTCGTCCATCTTCGTGCTCCCATTTGATCCGTAGGCCTTCTTTGGACCAAGTTCCTCTCGTTCGTCCATCTTCGTCCTCCCATTTGATCCGTATGCCTTCTTTGGACCAAGTTCGTCTCGTTCGTCCATCTTCGTCCTCCCATTTGATCCGTAGGCCTTCTTTGGACCAAGTTCGTCTCGTTCGTCCATCTTTGCTTCGTCCTCCCATTTGATCCGTAGGCCTTCTTTGGACGAAGGTCGTCTCGTTCGTGCATCTTCGTGCTCCCATTTGATCCGTAGGCCTTCTTTGGACGAAGTTCTTCTCGTTCGTCCATCTTCGTGCTCCCATTTCATCCGTAGGCCTTCTTTGGACGAAGTTCGTCTCGTTCGTCCATCTTCGTCCTCCCATTTGATCTGTAGGCCTTCTTTGGACGAAGTTCGTCTCGTTCGTCCATCTTCGTCCTCCCATTTGATCCTTAGGCCTTCTTTGGACGAAGTTCGTCTCGTTCGTCCATCTTCGTCCTCCCACCAAGTTCGTCTCGTTCGTCCATCTTCGTCCTCCCATTTGATCCGTAGGCCTTGTTTGGGCCAAGTTCGTCTCGTTCGTGCATCTTCGTGCTCCCATTTGATCCGTAGGCCTTCTTTGGACGAAGTTCGTCTCGTTCGTCCATCTTCGTGCTCCCATTTGATCCGTAGGCCTTCTTTGGACCAAGTTCATCTCGTTCGTCCATCTTCGTGCTCCCATTTGATCCGTAGGCCTTCTTTGGACCAAGTTCCTCTCGTTCGTCCATCTTCGTCCTCCCATTTGATCCGTATGCCTTCTTTGGACCAAGTTCGTCTCGTTCGTCCATCTTCGTCCTCCCATTTGATCCGTAGGCCTTCTTTGGACCAAGTTCGTCTCGTTCGTCCATCTTTACTTCGTCCTCCCATTTGATCCGTATGCCTTCTTTGGACCAAGTTCGTCTCGTTCGTCCAACTTCGTCCTCCCATTTGATCCGTAGGCCTTCTTTGGACCAAGTTCGTCTCGTTCGTCCATCTTCGTCCTCCCACCAAGTTCGTCTCGTTCGTCCATCTTCGTCCTCCCATTTGATCCGTAGGCCTTGTTTGGGCCAAGTTCGTCTCGTTCGTGCATCTTCGTGCTCCCATTTGATCCGTAGGCCTTCTTTGGACGAAGTTCGTCTCGTTCGTCCATCTTCGTGCTCCCATTTGATCCGTAGGCCTTCTTTGGACCAAGTTCATCTCGTTCGTCCATCTTCGTGCTCCCATTTGATCCGTAGGCCTTCTTTGGACCAAGTTCCTCTCGTTCGTCCATCTTCGTCCTCCCATTTGATCCGTATGCCTTCTTTGGACCAAGTTCGTCTCGTTCGTCCAACTTCGTCCTCCCATTTGATCCGTAGGCCTTCTTTGGACCAAGTTCGTCTCGTTCGTCCATCTTCGTCCTCCCACCAAGTTCGTCTCGTTCGTCCATCTTCGTACTCCCATTTGATCCGTAGGCCTTCTTTGGACGAAGTTCCTCTCGTTCGTCCATCTTCGTGCTCCCATTTGATCCGTAGGCCTTCTTTGGACCAAGTTCGTCTCGTTCGTCCATCTTCGTCCTCCCATTTGATCCGTAGGCCTTCTTTGGACCAAGTTCGTCTCGTTCGTCCATCTTTGCTTCGTCCTCCCATTTGATCCGTAGGCCTTCTTTGGGCCAAGTTCGTCTCGTTCGTGCATCTTCGTCCTCCCATTTGATCCGTAGGCCTTCTTTGGACGAAGTTCGTCTCGTTCGTCCATCTTCGTGCTCCCATTTGATCCGTAGGCCTTCTTTGGACGAAGTTCCTCTCGTTCGTCCATCTTCGTGCTCCCATTTGATCCGTAGGCCTTCTTTGGACCAAGTTCCTCTCGTTCGTCCATCTTCGTCCTCCCATTTGATCCGTATGCCTTCTTTGGACCAAGTTCGTCTCGTTCGTCCATCTTCGTCCTCCCATTTGATCCGTAGGCCTTCTTTGGACCAAGTTCGTCTCGTTCGTCCATCTTTGCTTCGTCCTCCCATTTGATCCGTAGGCCTTCTTTGGACGAAGGTCGTCTCGTTCGTGCATCTTCGTGCTCCCATTTGATCCGTAGGCCTTCTTTGGACGAAGTTCTTCTCGTTCGTCCATCTTCGTGCTCCCATTTGATCCGTAGGCCTTCTTTGGACCAAGTTCGTCTCGTTCGTCCATCTTCGTCCTCCCATTTGATCCGTAGGCCTTCTTTGGACCAAGTTCGTCTCGTTCGTCCATCTTCGTCCTCCCATTTGATCCGTAGGCCTTCTTTGGACCAAGTTCGTCTCGTTCGTCCATCTTTACTTCGTCCTCCCAATTGATCCGTAGGCCTTCTTTGGACCAAGTTCGTCTCGTTCGTCCATCTTTGCTTCGTCCTCCCATTTGATCCGTAGGCCTTCTTTGGACGAAGTTCGTCTCGTTCGTGCATCTTCGTGCTCCCATTTGATCCGTAGGCCTTCTTTGGACGAAGTTCGTCTCGTTCGTCCATCTTCGTCCTCCCACCAAGTTCGTCTCGTTCGTCCATCTTCGTCCTCCCATTTGATCCGTAGGCCTTCTTTGGACCAAGTTCGTCTCGTTCGTCCATCTTTGCTTCGTCCTCCCATTTGATCCGTAGGACTTCTTTGGACGAAGTTCGTCTCGTTCGTGCATCTTCGTGCTCCCATTTGATCCGTAGGCCTTCTTTGGACGAAGTTCGTCTCGTTCGTCCATCTTCGTGCTCCCATTTGATCCGTAGGCCTTCTTTGGACCAAGTTCCTCTCGTTCGTCCATGTTCGCCCTCCCATTTGATCCGTATGCCTTCTTTGGACCAAGTTCGTCTCGTTCGTCCATCTTCGTCCTCCCATTTGATCCGTAGGCCTTCTTTGGACGAAGTTCGTCTCGTTCGTCCATCTTCGTCCTCCCATTTGATCCGTAGGCCTACTTTGGACGAAGTTCGTCTCGTTCGTCCATCTTCGTCCTCCCATTTGATCCTTAGGCCTTCTTTGGACGAAGTTCGTCTCGTTCGTCCATCTTCGTCCTCCCACCAAGTTCGTCTCGTTCGTCCATCTTCGTCCTCCCATTTGATCCGTAGGCCTTGTTTGGGCCAAGTTCGTCTCGTTCGTGCATCTTCGTGCTCCCATTTGATCCGTAGGCCTTCTTTGGACGAAGTTCGTCTCGTTCGTCCATCTTCGTGCTCCCATTTGATCCGTAGGCCTTCTTTGGACCAAGTTCATCTCGTTCGTCCATCTTCGTGCTCCCATTTGATCCGTAGGCCTTCTTTGGACCAAGTTCCTCTCGTTCGTCCATCTTCGTCCTCCCATTTGATCCGTATGCCTTCTTTGGACCAAGTTCGTCTCGTTCGTCCATCTTCGTCCTCCCATTTGATCCGTAGGCCTTCTTTGGACCAAGTTCGTCTCGTTCGTCCATCTTCGTCCTCCCATTTGATCCGTAGGCCTTCTTTGGGCCAAGTTCGTCTCGTTCGTGCATCTTCGTCCACCCATTTGATCCATAGGCCTTCTTTGGACGAAGTTCGTCTCGTTCGTCCATCTTCGTGCTCCCATTTGATCCGTAGGCCTTCTTTGGACGAAGTTCCTCTCGTTCGTCCATCTTCGTGCTCCCATTTGATCCGTAGGCCTTCTTTGGACCAAGTTCCTCTCGTTCGTCCATCTTCGTCCTCCCATTTGATCCGTATGCCTTCTTTGGACCAAGTTCGTCTCGTTCGTCCAACTTCGTCCTCCCATTTGATCCGTAGGCCTTCTTTGGACCAAGTTCGTCTCGTTCGTCCATCTTCGTCCTCCCACCAAGTTCGTCTCGTTCGTCCATCTTCGTGCTCCCATTTGATCCGTAGGCCTTCTTTGGACGAAGTTCCTCTCGTTCGTCCATCTTCGTGCTCCCATTTGATCCGTAGGCCTTCTTTGGACCAAGTTCGTCTCGTTCGTCCATCTTCGTCCTCCCATTTGATCCGTAGGCCTTCTTTGGACCAAGTTCGTCTCGTTCGTCCATCTTTGCTTCGTCCTCCCATTTGATCCGTAGGCCTTCTTTGGACGAAGTTCGTCTCGTTCGTGCATCTTCGTGCTCCCATTTGATCCGTAGGCCTTCTTTGGACCAAGTTCGTCTCGTTCGTCCATCTTCGTCCTCCCACCAAGTTCGTCTCGTTCGTCCATCTTCGTCCTCCCATTTGATCCGTAGGCCTTCTTTGGGCCAAGTTCGTCTCGTTCGTGCATCTTCGTCCTCCCATTTGATCCGTAGGCCTTCTTTGGACGAAGTTCGTCTCGTTCGTCCATCTTCGTGCTCCCATTTGATCCGTAGGCCTTCTTTGGACGAAGTTCCTCTCGTTCGTCCATCTTCGTGCTCCCATTTGATCCGTAGGCCTTCTTTGGACCAAGTTCCTCTCGTTCGTCCATCTTCGTCCTCCCATTTGATCCGTGTGCCTTCTTTGGACCAAGTTCGTCTCGTTCGTCCATCTTCGTCCTCCCATTTGATCCGTAGGCCTTCTTTGGACCAAGTTCGTCTCGTTCGTCCATCTTTGCTTCGTCCTCCCATTTGATCCGTAGGCCTTCTTTGGACGAAGGTCGTCTCGTTCGTGCATCTTCGTGCTCCCATTTGATCCGTAGGCCTTCTTTGGACGAAGTTCGTCTCGTTCGTCCATCTTCGTGCTCCCATTTGATCCGTAGGCCTTCTTTGGACCAAGTTCGTCTCGTTCGTCCATTTTCGTCCTCCCATTTGATCCGTAGGCCTTCTTTGGACCAAGTTCGTCTCGTTCGTCCATCTTCGTCCTCCCATTTGATCCGTAGGCCTTCTTTGGACCAAGTTCGTCTCGTTCGTCCATCTTTGCTTCGTCCTCCCATTTGATCCGTAGGCCTTCTTTGGACGAAGGTCGTCTCGTTCGTGCATCTTCGTGCTCCCATTTGATCCGTAGGCCTTCTTTGGACGAAGTTCGTCTCGTTCGTCCATCTTCGTGCTCCCATTTGATCCGTAGGCCTTCTTTGGACCAAGTTCGTCTCGTTCGTCCATCTTCGTCCTCCCATTTGATCCGTAGGCCTTCTTTGGACCAAGTTCGTCTCGTTCGTCCATCTTCGTGCTCCCATTTGATCCGTAGGCCTTCTTTGGACCAAGTTCCTCTCGTTCGTCCATCTTCGTCCTCCCATTTGATCCGTATGCCTTCTTTGGACCAAGTTCGTCTCGTTCGTCCATCTTCGTCCTCCCATTTGATCCGTAGGCCTTCTTTGGACCAAGTTCGTCTCGTTCGTCCATCTTTGCTTCGTCCTCCCATTTGATCCGTAGGCCTTCTTTGGACGAAGGTCGTCTCGTTCGTGCATCTTCGTGCTCCCATTTGATCCGTAGGCCTTCTTTGGACGAAGTTCGTCTCGTTCGTCCATCTTCGTGCTCCCATTTGATCCGTAGGCCTTCTTTGGACCAAGTTCATCTCGTTCGTCCATCTTCGTGCTCCCATTTGATCCGTAGGCCTTCTTTGGACCAAGTTCCTCTCGTTCGTCCATCTTCGTCCTCCCATTTGATCCGTATGCCTTCTTTGGACCAAGTTCGTCTCGTTCGTCCATCTTCGTCCTCCCATTTGATCCGTAGGCCTTCTTTGGACCAAGTTCGTCTCGTTCGTCCATCTTCGTCCTCCCATTTGATCCGTATGCCTTCTTTGGACCAAGTTCGTCTCGTTCGTCCAACTTCGTCCTCCCATTTGATCCGTAGGCCTTCTTTGGACCAAGTTCGTCTCGTTCGTCCATCTTCGTCCTCCCACCAAGTTCGTCTCGTTCGTCCATCTTCGTGCTCCCATTTGATCCGTAGGCCTTCTTTGGACGAAGTTCCTCTCGTTCGTCCATCTTCGTGCTCCCATTTGATCCGTAGGCCTTCTTTGGACCAAGTTCGTCTCGTTCGTCCATCTTCGTCCTCCCATTTGATCCGTAGGCCTTCTTTGGACCAAGTTCGTCTCGTTCGTCCATCTTTGCTTCGTCCTCCCATTTGATCCGTAGGCCTTCTTTGGACGAAGTTCGTCTCGTTCGTGCATCTTCGTGCTCCCATTTGATCCGTAGGCCTTCTTTGGACCAAGTTCGTCTCGTTCGTCCATCTTCGTCCTCCCACCAAGTTCGTCTCGTTCGTCCATCTTCGTCCTCCCATTTGATCCGTAGGCCTTCTTTGGGCCAAGTTCGTCTCGTTCGTGCATCTTCGTCCTCCCATTTGATCCGTAGGCCTTCTTTGGACGAAGTTCGTCTCGTTCGTCCATCTTCGTGCTCCCATTTGATCCGTAGGCCTTCTTTGGACGAAGTTCCTCTCGTTCGTCCATCTTCGTGCTCCCATTTGATCCGTAGGCCTTCTTTGGACCAAGTTCCTCTCGTTCGTCCATCTTCGTCCTCCCATTTGATCCGTGTGCCTTCTTTGGACCAAGTTCATCTCGTTCGTCCATCTTCGTCCTCCCATTTGATCCGTAGGCCTTCTTTGGACCAAGTTCGTCTCGTTCGTCCATCTTTGCTTCGTCCTCCCATTTGATCCGTAGGCCTTCTTTGGACGAAGGTCGTCTCGTTCGTGCATCTTCGTGCTCCCATTTGATCCGTAGGCCTTCTTTGGACGAAGTTCGTCTCGTTCGTCCATCTTCGTGCTCCCATTTGATCCGTAGGCCTTCTTTGGACCAAGTTCGTCTCGTTCGTCCATCTTCGTCCTCCCATTTGATCCGTAGGCCTTCTTTGGACCAAGTTCGTCTCGTTCGTCCATCTTCGTCCTCCCATTTGATCCGTAGGCCTTCTTTGGACCAAGTTCGTCTCGTTCGTCCATCTTTGCTTCGTCCTCCCATTTGATCCGTAGGCCTTCTTTGGACGAAGGTCGTCTCGTTCGTGCATCTTCGTGCTCCCATTTGATCCGTAGGCCTTCTTTGGACGAAGTTCGTCTCGTTCGTCCATCTTCGTGCTCCCATTTGATCCGTAGGCCTTCTTTGGACCAAGTTCGTCTCGTTCGTCCATCTTCGTCCTCCCATTTGATCCGTAGGCCTTCTTTGGACCAAGTTCGTCTCGTTCGTCCATCTTCGTGCTCCCATTTGATCCGTAGGCCTTCTTTGGACCAAGTTCCTCTCGTTCGTCCATCTTCGTCCTCCCATTTGATCCGTATGCCTTCTTTGGACCAAGTTCGTCTCGTTCGTCCATCTTCGTCCTCCCATTTGATCCGTAGGCCTTCTTTGGACCAAGTTCGTCTCGTTCGTCCATCTTTGCTTCGTCCTCCCATTTGATCCGTAGGCCTTCTTTGGACGAAGGTCGTCTCGTTCGTGCATCTTCGTGCTCCCATTTGATCCGTAGGCCTTCTTTGGACGAAGTTCGTCTCGTTCGTCCATCTTCGTGCTCCCATTTGATCCGTAGGCCTTCTTTGGACCAAGTTCATCTCGTTCGTCCATCTTCGTGCTCCCATTTGATCCGTAGGCCTTCTTTGGACCAAGTTCCTCTCGTTCGTCCATCTTCGTCCTCCCATTTGATCCGTATGCCTTCTTTGGACCAAGTTCGTCTCGTTCGTCCATCTTCGTCCTCCCATTTGATCCGTAGGCCTTCTTTGGACCAAGTTCGTCTCGTTCGTCCATCTTCGTCCTCCCATTTGATCCGTAGGCCTTCTTTGGGCCAAGTTCGTCTCGTTCGTGCATCTTCGTCCACCCATTTGATCCGTAGGCCTTCTTTGGACGAAGTTCGTCTCGTTCGTGCATCTTCGTCCACCCATTTGATCCGTAGGCCTTCTTTGGACGAAGTTCGTCTCGTTCGTCCATCTTCGTGCTCCCATTTGATCCGTAGGCCTTCTTTGGACGAAGTTCCTCTCGTTCGTCCATCTTCGTGCTCCCATTTGATCCGTAGGCCTTCTTTGGACGAAGTTCCTCTCGTTCGTCCATCTTCGTCCTCCCATTTGATCCGTATGCCTTCTTTGGACCAAGTTCGTCTCGTTCGTCCAACTTCGTCCTCCCATTTGATCCGTAGGCCTTCTTTGGACCAAGTTCGTCTCGTTCGTCCATCTTCGTCCTCCCACCAAGTTCGTCTCGTTCGTCCATCTTCGTCCTCCCATTTGATCCGTAGGCCTTGTTTGGGCCAAGTTCGTCTCGTTCGTGCATCTTCGTGCTCCCATTTGATCCGTAGGCCTTCTTTGGACGAAGTTCGTCTCGTTCGTCCATCTTCGTGCTCCCATTTGATCCGTAGGCCTTCTTTGGACCAAGTTCATCTCGTTCGTCCATCTTCGTGCTCCCATTTGATCCGTAGGCCTTCTTTGGACCAAGTTCCTCTCGTTCGTCCATCTTCGTCCTCCCATTTGATCCGTATGCCTTCTTTGGACCAAGTTCGTCTCGTTCGTCCATCTTCGTCCTCCCATTTGATCCGTAGGCCTTCTTTGGACCAAGTTCGTCTCTTTCGTCCATCTTCGTCCTCCCATTTGATCCGTAGGCCTTCTTTGGGCCAAGTTCGTCTCGTTCGTGCATCTTCGTCCACCCATTTGATCCGTAGGCCTTCTTTGGACGAAGTTCGTCTCGTTCGTCCATCTTCGTGCTCCCATTTGATCCGTAGGCCTTCTTTGGACGAAGTTCCTCTCGTTCGTCCATCTTCGTGCTCCCATTTGATCCGTAGGCCTTCTTTGGACCAAGTTCCTCTCGTTCGTCCATCTTCGTCCTCCCATTTGATCCGTATGCCTTCTTTGGACCAAGTTCGTCTCGTTCGTCCAACTTCGTCCTCCCATTTGATCCGTAGGCCTTCTTTGGACCAAGTTCGTCTCGTTCGTCCATCTTCGTCCTCCCACCAAGTTCGTCTCGTTCGTCCATCTTCGTGCTCCCATTTGATCCGTAGGCCTTCTTTGGACGAAGTTCCTCTCGTTCGTCCATCTTCGTGCTCCCATTTGATCCGTAGGCCTTCTTTGGACCAAGTTCGTCTCGTTCGTCCATCTTCGTCCTCCCATTTGATCCGTAGGCCTTGTTTGGGCCAAGTTCGTCTCGTTCGTGCATCTTCGTGCTCCCATTTGATCCGTAGGCCTTCTTTGGACGAAGTTCGTCTCGTTCGTCCATCTTCGTGCTCCCATTTGATCCGTAGGCCTTCTTTGGACCAAGTTCGTCTCGTTCGTCCATCTTCGTGCTCCCATTTGATCCGTAGGCCTTCTTTGGACCAAGTTCCTCTCGTTCGTCCATCTTCGTCCTCCCATTTGATCCGTATGCCTTCTTTGGACCAAGTTCGTCTCGTTCGTCCATCTTCGTCCTCCCATTTGATCCGTAGGCCTTCTTTGGACCAAGTTCGTCTCGTTCGTCCATCTTCGTCCTCCCATTTGATCCGTAGGCCATCTTTGGGCCAAGTTCGTCTCGTTCGTGCATCTTCGTCCTCCCATTTGATCCGTAGGCCTTCTTTGGACGAAGTTCGTCTCGTTCGTCCATCTTCGTGCTCCCATTTGATCCGTAGGCCTTCTTTGGACGAAGTTCCTCTCGTTCGTCCATCTTCGTGCTCCCATTTGATCCGTAGGCCTTCTTTGGACCAAGTTCCTCTCGTTCGTCCATCTTCGTCCTCCCATTTGATCCGTATGCCTTCTTTGGACCAAGTTCGTCTCGTTCGTCCATCTTCGTCCTCCCATTTGATCTGTAGGCCTTCTTTGGACCATGTTCGTCTCGTTCGTCCATCTTTGCTTCGTCCTCCCATTTGATCCGTAGGCCTTCTTTGGACGAAGGTCGTCTCGTTCGTGCATCTTCGTGCTCCCATTTGATCCGTAGGCCTTCTTTGGACGAAGTTCGTCTCGTTCGTCCATCTTCGTGCTCCCATTTGATCCGTAGGCCTTCTTTGGACCAAGTTCGTCTCGTTCGTCCATCTTCGTCCTCCCATTTGATCCGTAGGCCTTCTTTGGACCAAGTTCGTCTCGTTCGTCCATCTTCGTGCTCCCATTTGATCCGTAGGCCTTCTTTGGACCAAGTTCCTCTCGTTCGTCCATCTTCGTCCTCCCATTTGATCCGTATGCCTTCTTTGGACCAAGTTCGTCTCGTTCGTCCATCTTCGTCCTCCCATTTGATCCGTAGGCCTTCTTTGGACCATGTTCGTCTCGTTCGTCCATCTTTGCTTCGTCCTCCCATTTGATCCGTAGGCCTTCTTTGGACGAAGGTCGTCTCGTTCGTGCATCTTCGTGCTCCCATTTGATCCGTAGGCCTTCTTTGGACGAAGTTCGTCTCGTTCGTCCATCTTCGTGCTCCCATTTGATCCGTAGGCCTTCTTTGGACCAAGTTCCTCTCGTTCATCCATCTTCGTCCTCCCATTTGATCCGTATGCCTTCTTTGGACCAAGTTCGTCTCGTTCGTCCAACTTCGTCCTCCCATTTGATCCGTAGGCCTTCTTTGGACCAAGTTCGTCTCGTTCGTCCATCTTCGTCCTCCCATTTGATCCTTAGGCCTTCTTTGGACGAAGTTCGTCTCGTTCGTCCATCTTCGTCCTCCCACCAAGTTCGTCTCGTTCGTCCATCTTCGTCCTCCCATTTGATCCGTAGGCCTTGTTTGGGCCAAGTTCGTCTCGTTCGTCCATCTTCGTCCTCCCACCAAGTTCGTCTCGTTCGTCCATCTTCGTCCTCCCATTTGATCCGTAGGCCTTCTTTGGGCCAAGTTCGTCTCGTTCGTGCATCTTCGTGCTCCCATTTGATCCGTAGGCCTTCTTTGGACGAAGTTCGTCTCGTTCGTCCATCTTCGTGCTCCCATTTGATCCTTAGGCCTTCTTTGGACCAAGTTCGTCTCGTTCGTCCATCTTCGTCCTCCCACCAAGTTCGTCTCGTTCGTCCATCTTCGTCCTCCCATTTGATCCGTAGGCCTTCTTTGGGCCAAGTTCGTCTCGTTCGTGCATCTTCGTCCTCCCATTTGATCCGTAGGCCTTCTTTGGACGAAGTTCGTCTCGTTCGTCCATCTTCGTGCTCCCATTTGATCCGTAGGCCTTCTTTGGACGAAGTTCCTCTCGTTCGTCCATCTTCGTGCTCCCATTTGATCCGTAGGCCTTCTTTGGACCAAGTTCCTCTCGTTCGTCCATCTTCGTCCTCCCATTTGATCCGTATGCCTTCTTTGGACCAAGTTCGTCTCGTTCGTCCATCTTCGTCCTCCCATTTGATCCGTAGGCCTTCTTTGGACCAAGTTCGTCTCGTTCGTCCATCTTTGCTTCGTCCTCCCATTTGATCCGTAGGCCTTCTTTGGACGAAGGTCGTCTCGTTCGTGCATCTTCGTGCTCCCATTTGATCCGTAGGCCTTCTTTGGACGAAGTTCGTCTCGTTCGTCCATCTTCGTGCTCCCATTTGATCCGTAGGCCTTCTTTGGACCAAGTTCGTCTCGTTCGTCCATCTTCGTCCTCCCATTTGATCCGTAGGCCTTCTTTGGACCAAGTTCGTCTCGTTCGTCCATCTTCGTGCTCCCATTTGATCCGTAGGCCTTCTTTGGACCAAATTCCTCTCGTTCGTCCATCTTCGTCCTCCCATTTGATCCGTATGCCTTCTTTGGACCAAGTTCGTCTCGTTCGTCCATCTTCGTCCTCCCATTTGATCCGTATGCCTTCTTTGGACCAAGTTCGTCTCGTTCGTCCATCTTTGCTTCGTCCTCCCATTTGATCCGTAGGCCTTCTTTGGACGAAGGTCGTCTCGTTCGTGCATCTTCGTGCTCCCATTTGATCCGTAGGCCTTCTTTGGACGAAGTTCGTCTCGTTCGTCCATCTTCGTGCTCCCATTTGATCCGTAGGCCTTCTTTGGACCAAGTTCCTCTCGTTCGTCCATCTTCGTCCTCCCATTTGATCCGTATGCCTTCTTTGGACCAAGTTCGTCTCGTTCGTCCAACTTCGTCCTCCCATTTGATCCGTAGGCCTTCTTTGGACCAAGTTCGTCTCGTTCGTCCATCTTCGTCCTCCCATTTGATCCTTAGGCCTTCTTTGGACGAAGTTCGTCTCGTTCGTCCATCTTCGTGCTCCCATTTGATCCGTAGGCCTTCTTTGGACCAAGTTCGTCTCGTTCGTCCATCTTCGTGCTCCCATTTGATCCGTAGGCCTTCTTTGGACCAAGTTCCTCTCGTTCGTCCATCTTCGTCCTCCCATTTGATCCGTATGCCTTCTTTGGACCAAGTTCGTCTCGTTCGTCCATCTTCGTCCTCCCATTTGATCCGTAGGCCTTCTTTGGACCAAGTTCGTCTCGTTCGTCCATCTTCGTCCTCCCATTTGATCCGTAGGCCATCTTTGGGCCAAGTTCGTCTCGTTCGTGCATCTTCGTCCTCCCATTTGATCCGTAGGCCTTCTTTGGACGAAGTTCGTCTCGTTCGTCCATCTTCGTGCTCCCATTTGATCCGTAGGCCTTCTTTGGACGAAGTTCCTCTCGTTCGTCCATCTTCGTGCTCCCATTTGATCCGTAGGCCTTCTTTGGACCAAGTTCCTCTTGTTCGTCCATCTTCGTCCTCCCATTTGATCCGTATGCCTTCTTTGGACCAAGTTCGTCTCGTTCGTCCATCTTCGTCCTCCCATTTGATCCGTAGGCCTTCTTTGGACCAAGTTCGTCTCGTTCGTCCATCTTTGCTTCGTCCTCCCATTTGATCCGTAGGCCTTCTTTGGACGAAGGTCGTCTCGTTCGTGCATCTTCGTGCTCCCATTTGATCCGTAGGCCTTCTTTGGACGAAGTTCGTCTCGTTCGTCCATCTTCGTGCTCCCATTTGATCCGTAGGCCTTCTTTGGACCAAGTTCGTCTCGTTCGTCCATCTTCGTCCTCCCATTTGATCCGTAGGCCTTCTTTGGACCAAGTTCGTCTCGTTCGTCCATCTTCGTGCTCCCATTTGATCCGTAGGCCTTCTTTGGACCAAGTTCCTCTCGTTCGTCCATCTTCGTCCTCCCATTTGATCCGTATGCCTTCTTTGGACCAAGTTCGTCTCGTTCGTCCATCTTCGTCCTCCCATTTGATCCGTAGGCCTTCTTTGGACCAAGTTCGTCTCGTTCGTCCATCTTTGCTTCGTCCTCCCATTTGATCCGTAGGCCTTCTTTGGACGAAGGTCGTCTCGTTCGTGCATCTTCGTGCTCCCATTTGATCCGTAGGCCTTCTTTGGACGAAGTTCGTCTCGTTCGTCCATCTTCGTGCTCCCATT
Organism: Glycyrrhiza uralensis; assembly: GCA_030159175.1. Taxonomy (NCBI): domain Eukaryota; kingdom Viridiplantae; phylum Streptophyta; class Magnoliopsida; order Fabales; family Fabaceae; genus Glycyrrhiza; species Glycyrrhiza uralensis. The sequence continues at coordinate 231,473 of BRZY01000016.1, read as the reverse complement.
TGATCCGTAGGCCTTCTTTGGACCAAGTTCCTCTTGTTCGTCCATCTTCGTCCTCCCATTTGATCCGTATGCCTTCTTTGGACCAAGTTCGTCTCGTTCGTCCAACTTCGTCCTCCCATTTGATCCGTAGGCCTTCTTTGGACCAAGTTCGGTTCGTTCGTCCATCTTCGTCCTCCCATTTGATCCTTAGGCCTTCTTTGGACGAAGTTCGTCTCGTTCGTCCATCTTCGTCCTCCCACCAAGTTCGTCTCGTTCGTCCATCTTCGTCCTCCCATTTGATCCGTAGGCCTTCTTTGGACCAAGTTCCTCTCGTTCGTCCATCTTCGTCCTCCCATTTGATCCGTAGGCCTTGTTTGGGCCAAGTTCGTCTCGTTCGTGCATCTTCGTGCTCCCATTTGATCCGTAGGCCTTCTTTGGACGAAGTTCGTCTCGTTCGTCCATCTTCGTGCTCCCATTTGATCCGTAGGCCTTCTTTGGACCAAGTTCGTCTCGTTCGTCCATCTTCGTGCTCCCATTTGATCCGTAGGCCTTCTTTGGACCAAGTTCCTCTCGTTCGTCCATCTTCGTCCTCCCATTTGATCCGTATGCCTTCTTTGGACCAAGTTCGTCTCGTTCGTCCATCTTCGTCCTCCCATTTGATCCGTAGGCCTTCTTTGGACCAAGTTCGTCTCGTTCGTCCATCTTCGTCCTCCCATTTGATCCGTAGGCCATCTTTGGGCCAAGTTCGTCTCGTTCGTGCATCTTCGTCCTCCCATTTGATCCGTAGGCCTTCTTTGGACGAAGTTCGTCTCGTTCGTCCATCTTCGTGCTCCCATTTGATCCGTAGGCCTTCTTTGGACGAAGTTCCTCTCGTTCGTCCATCTTCGTGCTCCCATTTGATCCGTAGGCCTTCTTTGGACCAAGTTCCTCTCGTTCGTCCATCTTCGTCCTCCCATTTGATCCGTATGCCTTCTTTGGACCAAGTTCGTCTCGTTCGTCCATCTTCGTCCTCCCATTTGATCCGTAGGCCTTCTTTGGACCAAGTTCGTCTCGTTCGTCCATCTTTGCTTCGTCCTCCCATTTGATCCGTAGGCCTTCTTTGGACGAAGGTCGTCTCGTTCGTGCATCTTCGTGCTCCCATTTGATCCGTTGGCCTTCTTTGGACGAAGTTCGTCTCGTTCGTCCATCTTCGTGCTCCCATTTGATCCGTAGGCCTTCTTTGGACCAAGTTCGTCTCGTTCGTCCATCTTCGTCCTCCCATTTGATCCGTAGGCCTTCTTTGGACCAAGTTCGTCTCGTTCGTCCATCTTCGTGCTCCCATTTGATCCGTAGGCCTTCTTTGGACCAAGTTCCTCTCGTTCGTCCATCTTCGTCCTCCCATTTGATCTGTATGCCTTCTTTGGACCAAGTTCGTCTCGTTCGTCCATCTTCGTCCTCCCATTTGATCCGTAGGCCTTCTTTGGACCAAGTTCGTCTCGTTCGTCCATCTTTGCTTCGTCCTCCCATTTGATCCGTAGGCCTTCTTTGGACGAAGGTCGTCTCGTTCGTGCATCTTCGTGCTCCCATTTGATCCGTAGGCCTTCTTTGGACGAAGTTCGTCTCGTTCGTCCATCTTCGTGCTCCCATTTGATCCGTAGGCCTTCTTTGGACCAAGTTCATCTCGTTCGTCCATCTTCGTGCTCCCATTTGATCCGTAGGCCTTCTTTGGACCAAGTTCCTCTCGTTCGTCCATCTTCGTCCTCCCATTTGATCCGTATGCCTTCTTTGGACGAAGTTCGTCTCGTTCGTCCATCTTCGTCCTCCCACCAAGTTCGTCTCGTTCGTCCATCTTCGTCCTCCCATTTGATCCGTAGGCCTTCTTTGGACCAAGTTCCTCTCGTTCGTCCATCTTCGTCCTCCCATTTGATCCGTAGGCCTTGTTTGGGCCAAGTTCGTCTCGTTTGTGCATCTTCGTGCTCCCATTTGATCCGTAGGCCTTCTTTGGACCAAGTTCATCTCGTTCGTCCATCTTCGTGCTCCCATTTGATCCGTAGGCCTTCTTTGGACCAAGTTCCTCTCGTTCGTCCATCTTCGTCCTCCCCTTTGATCCGTATGCCTTCTTTGGACCAAGTTCGTCTCGTTCGTCCATCTTCGTCCTCCCATTTGATCCGTAGGCCTTCTTTGGACCAAGTTCGTCTCGTTCGTCCATCTTCGTCCTCCCATTTGATCCGTAGGCCATCTTTGGGCCAAGTTCGTCTCGTTCGTGCATCTTCGTCCTCCCATTTGATCCGTAGGCCTTCTTTGGACGAAGTTCGTCTCGTTCGTCCATCTTCGTGCTCCCATTTGATCCGTAGGCCTTCTTTGGACGAAGTTCCTCTCGTTCGTCCATCTTCGTGCTCCCATTTGATCCGTAGGCCTTCTTTGGACCAAGTTCCTCTCGTTCGTCCATCTTTGTCCTCCCATTTGATCCGTATGCCTTCTTTGGACCAAGTTCGTCTCGTTCGTCCATCTTCGTCCTCCCATTTGATCCGTAGGCCTTCTTTGGACCAAGTTCGTCTCGTTCGTCCATCTTTGCTTCGTCCTCCCATTTGATCCGTAGGCTTTCTTTGGACGAAGGTCGTCTCGTTCGTGCATCTTCGTGCTCCCATTTGATCCGTAGGCCTTCTTTGGACGAAGTTCGTCTCGTTCGTCCATCTTCGTGCTCCCATTTGATCCGTAGGCCTTCTTTGGACCAAGTTCATCTCGTTCGTCCATCTTCGTGCTCCCATTTGATCCGTAGGCCTTCTTTGGACCAAGTTCCTCTCGTTCGTCCATCTTCGTCCTCCCATTTGATCCGTATGCCTTCTTTGGACGAAGTTCGTCTCGTTCGTCCATCTTCGTCCTCCCACCAAGTTCGTCTCGTTCGTCCATCTTCGTCCTCCCATTTGATCCGTAGGCCTTCTTTGGACCAAGTTCCTCTCGTTCGTCCATCTTCGTCCTCCCATTTGATCCGTAGGCCTTGTTTGGGCCAAGTTCGTCTCGTTCGTGCATCTTCGTGCTCCCATTTGATCCGTAGGCCTTCTTTGGACCAAGTTCGTCTCGTTCGTCCATCTTCGTGCTCCCATTTGATCCGTAGGCCTTCTTTGGACCAAGTTCCTCTCGTTCGTCCATCTTCGTCCTCCCCTTTGATCCGTATGCCTTCTTTGGACCAAGTTCGTCTCGTTCGTCCATCTTCGTCCTCCCATTTGATCCGTAGGCCTTCTTTGGACCAAGTTCGTCTCGTTCGTCCATCTTCGTCCTCCCATTTGATCCGTAGGCCATCTTTGGGCCAAGTTCGTCTCGTTCGTGCATCTTCGTCCTCCCATTTGATCCGTAGGCCTTCTTTGGACGAAGTTCGTCTCGTTCGTCCATCTTCGTGCTCCCATTTGATCCGTAGGCCTTCTTTGGACGAAGTTCCTCTCGTTCGTCCATCTTCGTGCTCCCATTTGATCCGTAGGCCTTCTTTGGACCAAGTTCCTCTCGTTCGTCCATCTTTGTCCTCCCATTTGATCCGTATGCCTTCTTTGGACCAAGTTCGTCTCGTTCGTCCATCTTCGTCCTCCCATTTGATCCGTAGGCCTTCTTTGGACCAAGTTCGTCTCGTTCGTCCATCTTTGCTTCGTCCTCCCATTTGATCCGTAGGCTTTCTTTGGACGAAGGTCGTCTCGTTCGTGCATCTTCGTGCTCCCATTTGATCCGTAGGCCTTCTTTGGACGAAGTTCGTCTCGTTCGTCCATCTTCGTGCTCCCATTTGATCCGTAGGCCTTCTTTGGACCAAGTTCCTCTCGTTCGTCCATCTTCGTCCTCCCATTTGATCCGTATGCCTTCTTTGGACCAAGTTCGTCTCGTTCGTCCATCTTCGTCCTCCCATTTGATCCGTAGGCCTTCTTTGGACCAAGTTCGTCTCGTTCGTCCATCTTTGCTTCGTCCTCCCATTTGATCCGTAGGCCTTCTTTGGACGAAGGTCGTCTCGTTCGTGCATCTTCGTGCTCCCATTTGATCCGTAGGCCTTCTTTGGACGAAGTTCGTCTCGTTCGTCCATCTTCGTGCTCCCATTTGATCCGTAGGCCTTCTTTGGACCAAGTTCCTCTCGTTCGTCCATCTTCGTCCTCCCATTTGATCCGTATGCCTTCTTTGGACCAAGTTCGTCTCGTTCGTCCAACTTCGTCCTCCCATTTGATCCGTAGGCCTTCTTTGGACCAAGTTCGTCTCGTTCGTCCATCTTCGTCCTCCCATTTGATCCTTAGGCCTTCTTTGGACGAAGTTCGTCTCGTTCGTCCATCTTCGTCCTCCCACCAAGTTCGTCTCGTTCGTCCATCTTCGTCCTCCCATTTGATCCGTAGGCCTTGTTTGGGCCAAGTTCGTCTCGTTCGTGCATCTTCGTGCTCCCATTTGATCCGTAGGCCTTCTTTGGACGAAGTTCGTCTCGTTCGTCCATCTTCGTGCTCCCATTTGATCCGTAGGCCTTCTTTGGGCCAAGTTCGTCTCGTTCGTGCATCTTCGTCCTCCCATTTGATCCGTAGGCCTTCTTTGGACGAAGTTCGTCTCGTTCGTCCATCTTCGTGCTCCCATTTGATCCGTAGGCCTTCTTTGGACGAAGTTCCTCTCGTTCGTCCATCTTCGTGCTCCCATTTGATCCGTAGGCCTTCTTTGGACCAAGTTCCTCTCGTTCGTCCATCTTCGTCCTCCCATTTGATCCGTATGCCTTCTTTGGACCAAGTTCGTCTCGTTCGTCCATCTTCGTCCTCCCATTTGATCCGTAGGCCTTCTTTGGACCAAGTTCGTCTCGTTCGTCCATCTTCGTCCTCCCATTTGATCCGTAGGCCTTCTTTGGGCCAAGTTCGTCTCGTTCGTGCATCTTCGTCCTCCCATTTGATCCGTAGGCCTTCTTTGGACGAAGTTCGTCTCGTTCGTCCATCTTCATGCTCCCATTTGATCCGTAGGCCTTCTTTGGACGAAGTTCCACTCGTTCGTCCATCTTCGTGCTCCCATTTGATCCGTTGGCCTTCTTTGGACCAAGTTCCTCTCGTTCGTCCATCTTCGTCCTCCCATTTGATCCGTATGCCTTCTTTTTACCAAGTTCGTCTCGTTCGTCCAACTTCGTCCTCCCATTTGATCCGTAGGCCTTCTTTGGACCAAGTTCGTCTCGTTCGTCCATCTTCGTCCGCCCACCAAGTTCGTCTCGTTCGTCCATCTTCGTGCTCCCATTTGATCCGTAGGCCTTCTTTGGACGAAGTTCGTCTCGTTCGTCCATCTTCGTGCTCCCATTTGATCCGTAGGCCTTCTTTGGACCAAGTTCGTCTCGTTCGTCCTTCTTCGTCCTCCCATTTGATCCGTAGGCCTTCTTTGGACCAAGTTCGTCTCGTTCGTCCATCTTTACTTCGTCCTCCCAATTGATCCGTAGGCCTTCTTTGGACCAAGTTCGTCTCGTTCGTCCATCTTTGCTTCGTCCTCCCATTTGATCCGTAGGCCTTCTTTGGACGAAGTTCGTCTCGTTCGTGCATCTTCGTGCTCCCATTTGATCCGTAGGCCATCTTTGGACGAAGTTCGTCTCGTTCGTCCATCTTCGTGCTCCCATTTGATCCGTAGGCCTTCTTTGGACCATGTTCGTCTCGTTCGTCCATCTTTGTGCTCCCATTTGATCCGTAGGCCTTCTTTGGACCAAGTTCCTCTCGTTCGTCCATCTTCGTCCTCCCATTTGATCCGTATGCCTTCTTTGGACCAAGTTCGTCTCGTTCGTCCATCTTCGTCCTCCCATTTGATCCGTAGGCCTTCTTTGGACCAAGTTCGTCTCGTTCGTCCATCTTCGTCCTCCCATTTGATCCGTAGGCCATCTTTGGGCCAAGTTCGTCTCGTTCGTGCATCTTCGTCCTCCCATTTGATCCGTAGGCCTTCTTTGGACGAAGTTCGTCTCGTTCGTCCATCTTCGTGCTCCCATTTGATCCGTAGGCCTTCTTTGGACGAAGTTCCTCTCGTTCGTCCATCTTCGTGCTCCCATTTGATCCGTAGGCCTTCTTTGGACCAAGTTCCTCTCGTTCGTCCATCTTCGTCCTCCCATTTGATCCGTATGCCTTCTTTGGACCAAGTTCGTCTCGTTCGTCCATCTTCGTCCTCCCATTTGATCCGTAGGCCTTCTTTGGACCAAGTTCGTCTCGTTCGTCCATCTTTGCTTCGTCCTCCCATTTGATCCGTAGGCCTTCTTTGGACGAAGGTCGTCTCGTTCGTGCATCTTCGTGCTCCCATTTGATCCGTAGGCCTTCTTTGGACGAAGTTCGTCTCGTTCGTCCATCTTCGTGCTCCCATTTGATCCGTAGGCCTTCTTTGGACCAAGTTCGTCTCGTTCGTCCATCTTCGTCCTCCCATTTGATCCGTAGGCCTTCTTTGGACCAAGTTCGTCTCGTTCGTCCATCTTCGTGCTCCCATTTGATCCGTAGGCCTTCTTTGGACCAAGTTCCTCTCGTTCGTCCATCTTCGTCCTCCCATTTGATCCGTATGCCTTCTTTGGACCAAGTTCGTCTCGTTCGTCCATCTTCGTCCTCCCATTTGATCCGTAGGCCTTCTTTGGACCAAGTTCGTCTCGTTCGTCCATCTTTGCTTCGTCCTCCCATTTGATCCGTAGGCCTTCTTTGGACGAAGGTCGTCTCGTTCGTGCATCTTCGTGCTCCCATTTGATCCGTAGGCCTTCTTTGGACGAAGTTCGTCTCGTTCGTCCATCTTCGTGCTCCCATTTGATCCGTAGGCCTTCTTTGGACCAAGTTCCTCTCGTTCGTCCATCTTCGTCCTCCCATTTGATCCGTATGCCTTCTTTGGACCAAGTTCGTCTCGTTCGTCCAACTTCGTCCTCCCATTTGATCCGTAGGCCTTCTTTGGACCAAGTTCGTCTCGTTCGTCCATCTTCGTCCTCCCATTTGATCCTTAGGCCTTCTTTGGACGAAGTTCGTCTCGTTCGTCCATCTTCGTCCTCCCACCAAGTTCGTCTCGTTCGTCCATCTTCGTCCTCCCATTTGATCCGTAGGCCTTGTTTGGGCCAAGTTCGTCTCGTTCGTGCATCTTCGTGCTCCCATTTGATCCGTAGGCCTTCTTTGGACGAAGTTCGTCTCGTTCGTCCATCTTCGTGCTCCCATTTGATCCGTAGGCCTTCTTTGGGCCAAGTTCGTCTCGTTCGTGCATCTTCGTCCTCCCATTTGATCCGTAGGCCTTCTTTGGACGAAGTTCGTCTCGTTCGTCCATCTTCGTGCTCCCATTTGATCCGTAGGCCTTCTTTGGACGAAGTTCCTCTCGTTCGTCCATCTTCGTGCTCCCATTTGATCCGTAGGCCTTCTTTGGACCAAGTTCCTCTCGTTCGTCCATCTTCGTCCTCCCATTTGATCCGTATGCCTTCTTTGGACCAAGTTCGTCTCGTTCGTCCATCTTCGTCCTCCCATTTGATCCGTAGGCCTTCTTTGGACCAAGTTCGTCTCGTTCGTCCATCTTCGTCCTCCCATTTGATCCGTTGGCCTTCTTTGGGCCAAGTTCGTCTCGTTCGTGCATCTTCGTGCTCCCATTTGATCCGTAGGCCTTCTTTGGACGAAGTTCGTCTCGTTCGTCCATCTTCGTGCTCCCATTTGATCCGTAGGCCTTCTTTGGACGAAGTTCCTCTCGTTCGTCCATCTTCGTGCTCCCATTTGATCCGTTGGCCTTCTTTGGACCAAGTTCCTCTCGTTCGTCCATCTTCGTCCTCCCATTTGATCCGTATGCCTTCTTTGGACCAAGTTCGTCTCGTTCGTCCAACTTCGTCCTCCCATTTGATCCGTAGGCCTTCTTTGGACCAAGTTCGTCTCGTTCGTCCATCTTCGTCCGCCCACCAAGTTCGTCTCGTTCGTCCATCTTCGTGCTCCCATTTGATCCGTAGGCCTTCTTTGGACCAAGTTCGTCTCGTTCGTCCATCTTCGTCCTCCCATTTGATCCGTAGGCCTTCTTTGGACCAAGTTCGTCTCGTTCGTCCTTCTTCGTCCTCCCATTTGATCCGTAGGCCTTCTTTGGACCAAGTTCGTCTCGTTCGTCCATCTTTACTTCGTCCTCCCAATTGATCCGTAGGCCTTCTTTGGACCAAGTTCGTCTCGTTCGTCCATCTTTGCTTCGTCCTCCCATTTGATCCGTAGGCCTTCTTTGGACGAAGTTCGTCTCGTTCGTGCATCTTCGTGCTCCCATTTGATCCGTAGGCCATCTTTGGACGAAGTTCGTCTCGTTCGTCCATCTTCGTGCTCCCATTTGATCCGTAGGCCTTCTTTGGACCATGTTCGTCTCGTTCGTCCATCTTTGTGCTCCCATTTGATCCGTAGGCCTTCTTTGGACCAAGTTCCTCTCGTTCGTCCATCTTCGTCCTCCCATTTGATCCGTATGCCTTCTTTGGACCAAGTTCGTCTCGTTCGTCCATCTTCGTCCTCCCATTTGATCCGTAGGCCTTCTTTGGACCAAGTTCGTCTCGTTCGTCCATCTTCGTCCTCCGATTTGATCCTTAGGCCTTCTTTGGACGAAGTTCGTCTCGTTCGTCCATCTTCGTCCTCCCACCAAGTTCGTCTCGTTCGTCCATCTTCGTCCTCCCATTTGATCCGTAGGCCTTCTTTGGACCAAGTTCGTCTCGTTCGTCCATCTTTGCTTCGTCCTCCCATTTGATCCGTAGGCCTTCTTTGGACCAAGTTCGTCTCGTTCGTCCATCTTTGCTTCGTCCTCCCATTTGATCCGTAGGCCTTCTTTGGACGAAGTTCGTCTCGTTCGTCCATCTTCGTGCTCCCATTTGATCCGTAGGCCTTCTTTGGACGAAGTTCCTCTCGTTCGTCCATCTTCGTGCTCCCATTTGATCCGTAGGCCTTCTTTGGACCAAGTTCCTCTCGTTCGTCCATCTTCGTCCTCCCATTTGATCCGTAGGCCTTCTTTCGACGAAGTTCGTCTCGTTCGTCCATCTTCGTGCTCCCATTTGATCCGTAGGCCTTCTTTGGACCAAGTTTGTCTCGTTCGTCCATCTTCGTGCTCCCATTTGATCCGTAGGCCTTCTTTGGACCAAGTTCCTCTCGTTCGTCCATCTTCGTCCTCCCATTTGATCCGTATGCCTTCTTTGGACCAAGTTCGTCTCGTTCGTCCATCTTCGTCCTCCCATTTGATCCGTAGGCCTTCTTTGGACCAAGTTCGTCTCGTTCGTCCATCTTCGTCCTCCGATTTGATCCTTAGGCCTTCTTTGGACGAAGTTCGTCTCGTTCGTCCATCTTCGTCCTCCCATTTGATCCGTAGGCCTTCTTTGGACCAAGTTCGTCTCGTTCGTCCAACTTTGCTTCGTCCTCCCATTTGATCCGTAGGCCTTCTTTGGACGAAGTTCGTCTCGTTCGTGCATCTTCGTGCTCCCATTTGATCCGTAGGCCTTCTTTGGACGAAGTTCGTCTCGTTCGTCCATCTTCGTGCTCCCATTTGATCCGTAGGCCTTCTTTGGACCAAGTTCGTCTCGTTCGTCCATCTTCGTCCTCCCATTTGATCCGTAGGCCTTCTTTGGACCAAGTTCGTCTCGTTCGTCCATCTTTACTTCGTCCTCCCAATTGATCCGTAGGCCTTCTTTGGACCAAGTTCGTCTCGTTCGTCCATCTTTGCTTCGTCCTCCCATTTGATCCGTATGCCTTCTTTGGACCAAGTTCGTCTCGTTAGTCCATCTTCGTCCTCCCATTTGATCCGTAGGCCTTCTTTGGACGAAGTTCGTCTCGTTCGTCCATCTTCGTGCTCCCATTTGATCCGTAGGCCTTCTTTGGACCAAGTTCGTCTCGTTCGTCCATCTTCGTCCTCCCATTTGATCCGTAGACCTTCTTTGGACCAAGTTCGTCTCGTTCGTCCATCTTCGTCCTCCCATTTGATCCGTAGGCCTTCTTTGGACCAAGTTCGTCTCGTTCGTCCATCTTTGTCCTCCCATTTGATCCGTAGGCCTTCTTTGGACCAAGTTCGTCTCGTTCGTCCATCTTTACTTCGTCCTCCCAATTGATCCGTAGGCCTTCCTTGGACCAAGTTCGTCTCGTTCGTCCATCTTTGCTTCGTCCTCCCATTTGATCCGTAGGCCTTCTTTGGACGAAGTTCGTCTCGTTCGTGCATCTTCGTGCTCCCATTTGATCCGTAGGCCATCTTTGGACGAAGTTCGTATCGTTCGTCCATCTTCGTGCTCCCATTTGATCCGTAGGCCTTCTTTGGACCATGTTCGTCTCGTTCGTCCATCTTTGTGCTCCCATTTGATCCGTAGGCCTTCTTTGGACCAAGTTCCTCTCGTTCGTCCATCTTCGTCCTCCCATTTGATCCGTATGCCTTCTTTGGACCAAGTTCGTCTCGTTCGTCCATCTTCGTCCTCCCATTTGATCCGTAGGCCTTCTTTGGACCAAGTTCGTCTCGTTCGTCCATCTTCGTCCTCCGATTTGATCCTTAGGCCTTCTTTGGACGAAGTTCGTCTCGTTCGTCCATCTTCGTCCTCCCACCAAGTTCGTCTCGTTCGTCCATCTTCGTCCTCCCATTTGATCCGTAGGCCTTCTTTGGACCAAGTTCGTCTCGTTCGTCCATCTTTGCTTCGTCCTCCCATTTGATCCGTAGGCCTTCTTTGGACCAAGTTCGTCTCGTTCGTCCATCTTTGCTTCGTCCTCCCATTTGATCCGTAGGCCTTCTTTGGACGAAGTTCGTCTCGTTCGTGCATCTTCGTGCTCCCATTTGATCCGTAGGCCTTCTTTCGACGAAGTTCGTCTCGTTCGTCCATCTTCGTGCTCCCATTTGATCCGTAGGCCTTCTTTGGACCAAGTTTGTCTCGTTCGTCCATCTTCGTGCTCCCATTTGATCCGTAGGCCTTCTTTGGACCAAGTTTGTCTCGTTCGTCCATCTTCGTGCTCCCATTTGATCCGTATGCCTTCTTTGGACCAAGTTCGTCTCGTTCGTCCATCTTCGTCCTCCCATTTGATCCGTAGGCCTTCTTTGGACCAAGTTCGTCTCGTTCGTCCATCTTCGTCCTCCGATTTGATCCTTAGGCCTTCTTTGGACGAAGTTCGTCTCGTTCGTCCATCTTCGTCCTCCCATTTGATCCGTAGGCCTTCTTTGGACCAAGTTCGTCTCGTTCGTCCATCTTCGTCCTCCGATTTGATCCTTAGGCCTTCTTTGGACGAAGTTCGTCTCGTTCGTCCATCTTCGTCCTCCCATTTGATCCGTAGGCCTTCTTTGGACCAAGTTCGTCTCGTTCGTCCATCTTTGCTTCGTCCTCCCATTTGATCCGTAGGCCTTCTTTGGACGAAGTTCGTCTCGTTCGTGCATCTTCGTGCTCCCATTTGATCCGTAGGCCTTCTTTGGACGAAGTTCGTCTCGTTCGTCCATCTTCGTGCTCCCATTTGATCCGTAGGCCTTCTTTGGACCAAGTTCGTCTCGTTCGTCCATCTTCGTCCTCCCATTTGATCCGTAGGCCTTCTTTGGACCAAGTTCGTCTCGTTCGTCCATCTTCGTCCTCCCATTTGATCCGTAGGCCTTCTTTGGACCAAGTTCGTCTCGTTCGTCCATCTTTACTTCGTCCTCCCAATTGATCCGTAGGCCTTCTTTGGACCAAGTTCGTCTCGTTCGTCCATCTTTGCTTCGTCCTCCCATTTGATCCGTATGCCTTCTTTGGACCAAGTTCGTCTCGTTAGTCCATCTTCGTCCTCCCATTTGATCCGTAGGCCTTCTTTGGACGAAGTTCGTCTCGTTCGTCCATCTTCGTGCTCCCATTTGATCCGTAGGCCTTCTTTGGACCAAGTTCGTCTCGTTCGTCCATCTTCGTCCTCCCATTTGATCCGTAGCCCTTCTTTGGACCAAGTTCGTCTCGTTCGTCCATCTTCGTCCTCCCATTTGATCCGTAGGCCTTCTTTGGACCAAGTTCGTCTCGTTCGTCCATCTTCGTCCTCCCATTTGATCCGTAGGCCTTCTTTGGACCAAGTTCGTCTCGTTCGTCCATCTTTACTTCGTCCTCCCAATTGATCCGTAGGCCTTCTTTGGACCAAGTTCGTCTCGTTCGTCCATCTTTGCTTCGTCCTCCCATTTGATCCGTAGGCCTTCTTTGGACGAAGTTCGTCTCGTTCGTGCATCTTCGTGCTCCCATTTGATCCGTAGGCCATCTTTGGACGAAGTTCGTCTCGTTCGTCCATCTTCGTGCTCCCATTTGATCCGTAGGCCTTCTTTGGACCATGTTCGTCTCGTTCGTCCATCTTTGTGCTCCCATTTGATCCGTAGGCCTTCTTTGGACCAAGTTCCTCTCGTTCGTCCATCTTCGTCCTCCCATTTGATCCGTATGCCTTCTTTGGACCAAGTTCGTCTCGTTCGTCCATCTTCGTCCTCCCATTTGATCCGTAGGCCTTCTTTGGACCAAGTTCGTCTCGTTCGTCCATCTTCGTCCTCCGATTTGATCCTTAGGCCTTCTTTGGACGAAGTTCGTCTCGTTCGTCCATCTTCGTCCTCCCACCAAGTTCGTCTCGTTCGTCCATCTTCGTCCTCCCATTTGATCCGTAGGCCTTCTTTGGACCAAGTTCGTCTCGTTCGTCCATCTTTGCTTCGTCCTCCCATTTGATCTGTAGGCCTTCTTTGGACCAAGTTCGTCTCGTTCGTCCATCTTTGCTTCGTCCTCCCATTTGATCCGTAGGCCTTCTTTGGACGAAGTTCGTCTCGTTCGTGCATCTTCGTGCTCCCATTTGATCCGTAGGCCTTCTTTCGACGAAGTTCGTCTCGTTCGTCCATCTTCGTGCTCCCATTTGATCCGTAGGCCTTCTTTGGACCAAGTTTGTCTCGTTCGTCCATCTTCGTGCTCCCATTTGATCCGTAGGCCTTCTTTGGACCAAGTTTGTCTCGTTCGTCCATCTTCGTGCTCCCATTTGATCCGTATGCCTTCTTTGGACCAAGTTCGTCTCGTTCGTCCATCTTCGTCCTCCCATTTGATCCGTAGGCCTTCTTTGGACGAAGTTCGTCTCGTTCGTGCATCTTCGTGCTCCCATTTGATCCGTAGGCCATCTTTGGACGAAGTTCGTCTCGTTCGTCCATCTTCGTGCTCCCATTTGATCCGTAGGCCTTCTTTGGACCATGTTCGTCTCGTTCGTCCATCTTTGTGCTCCCATTTGATCCGTAGGCCTTCTTTGGACCAAGTTCCTCTCGTTCGTCCATCTTCGTCCTCCCATTTGATCCGTATGCCTTCTTTGGACCAAGTTCGTCTCGTTCGTCCATCTTCGTCCTCCCATTTGATCCGTAGGCCTTCTTTGGACCAAGTTCGTCTCGTTCGTCCATCTTCGTCCTCCGATTTGATCCTTAGGCCTTCTTTGGACGAAGTTCGTCTCGTTCGTCCATCTTCGTCCTCCCACCAAGTTCGTCTCGTTCGTCCATCTTCGTCCTCCCATTTGATCCGTAGGCCTTCTTTGGACCAAGTTCGTCTCGTTCGTCCATCTTTGCTTCGTCCTCCCATTTGATCCGTAGGCCTTCTTTGGACCAAGTTCGTCTCGTTCGTCCATCTTTGCTTCGTCCTCCCATTTGATCCGTAGGCCTTCTTTGGACGAAGTTCGTCTCGTTCGTCCATCTTCGTGCTCCCATTTGATCCGTAGGCCTTCTTTGGACGAAGTTCCTCTCGTTCGTCCATCTTCGTGCTCCCATTTGATCCGTAGGCCTTCTTTGGACCAAGTTCCTCTCGTTCGTCCATCTTCGTCCTCCCATTTGATCCGTAGGCCTTCTTTCGACGAAGTTCGTCTCGTTCGTCCATCTTCGTGCTCCCATTTGATCCGTAGGCCTTCTTTGGACCAAGTTTGTCTCGTTCGTCCATCTTCGTGCTCCCATTTGATCCGTAGGCCTTCTTTGGACCAAGTTCCTCTCGTTCGTCCATCTTCGTCCTCCCATTTGATCCGTATGCCTTCTTTGGACCAAGTTCGTCTCGTTCGTCCATCTTCGTCCTCCCATTTGATCCGTAGGCCTTCTTTGGACCAAGTTCGTCTCGTTCGTCCATCTTCGTCCTCCGATTTGATCCTTAGGCCTTCTTTGGACGAAGTTCGTCTCGTTCGTCCATCTTCGTCCTCCCATTTGATCCGTAGGCCTTCTTTGGACCAAGTTCGTCTCGTTCGTCCATCTTTGCTTCGTCCTCCCATTTGATCCGTAGGCCTTCTTTGGACGAAGTTCGTCTCGTTCGTGCATCTTCGTGCTCCCATTTGATCCGTAGGCCTTCTTTGGACGAAGTTCGTCTCGTTCGTCCATCTTCGTGCTCCCATTTGATCCGTAGGCCTTCTTTGGACCAAGTTCGTCTCGTTCGTCCATCTTCGTCCTCCCATTTGATCCGTAGGCCTTCTTTGGACCAAGTTCGTCTCGTTCGTCCATCTTCGTCCTCCCATTTGATCCGTAGGCCTTCTTTGGACCAAGTTCGTCTCGTTCGTCCATCTTTACTTCGTCCTCCCAATTGATCCGTAGGCCTTCTTTGGACCAAGTTCGTCTCGTTCGTCCATCTTTGCTTCGTCCTCCCATTTGATCCGTATGCCTTCTTTGGACCAAGTTCGTCTCGTTAGTCCATCTTCGTCCTCCCATTTGATCCGTAGGCCTTCTTTGGACGAAGTTCGTCTCGTTCGTCCATCTTCGTGCTCCCATTTGATCCGTAGGCCTTCTTTGGACCAAGTTCGTCTCGTTCGTCCATCTTCGTCCTCCCATTTGATCCGTAGACCTTCTTTGGACCAAGTTCGTCTCGTTCGTCCATCTTCGTCCTCCCATTTGATCCGTAGGCCTTCTTTGGACCAAGTTCGTCTCGTTCGTCCATCTTCGTCCTCCCATTTGATCCGTAGGCCTTCTTTGGACCAAGTTCGTCTCGTTCGTCCATCTTTACTTCGTCCTCCCAATTGATCCGTAGGCCTTCTTTGGACCAAGTTCGTCTCGTTCGTCCATCTTTGCTTCGTCCTCCCATTTGATCCGTAGGCCTTCTTTGGACGAAGTTCGTCTCGTTCGTGCATCTTCGTGCTCCCATTTGATCCGTAGGCCATCTTTGGACGAAGTTCGTCTCGTTCGTCCATCTTCGTGCTCCCATTTGATCCGTAGGCCTTCTTTGGACCATGTTCGTCTCGTTCGTCCATCTTTGTGCTCCCATTTGATCCGTAGGCCTTCTTTGGACCAAGTTCCTCTCGTTCGTCCATCTTCGTCCTCCCATTTGATCCGTATGCCTTCTTTGGACCAAGTTCGTCTCGTTCGTCCATCTTCGTCCTCCCATTTGATCCGTAGGCCTTCTTTGGACCAAGTTCGTCTCGTTCGTCCATCTTCGTCCTCCGATTTGATCCTTAGGCCTTCTTTGGACGAAGTTCGTCTCGTTCGTCCATCTTCGTCCTCCCACCAAGTTCGTCTCGTTCGTCCATCTTCGTCCTCCCATTTGATCCGTAGGCCTTCTTTGGACCAAGTTCGTCTCGTTCGTCCATCTTTGCTTCGTCCTCCCATTTGATCCGTAGGCCTTCTTTGGACCAAGTTCGTCTCGTTCGTCCATCTTTGCTTCGTCCTCCCATTTGATCCGTAGGCCTTCTTTGGACGAAGTTCGTCTCGTTCGTGCATCTTCGTGCTCCCATTTGATCCGTAGGCCTTCTTTCGACGAAGTTCGTCTCGTTCGTCCATCTTCGTGCTCCCATTTGATCCGTAGGCCTTCTTTGGACCAAGTTTGTCTCGTTCGTCCATCTTCGTGCTCCCATTTGATCCGTAGGCCTTCTTTGGACCAAGTTTGTCTCGTTCGTCCATCTTCGTGCTCCCATTTGATCCGTATGCCTTCTTTGGACCAAGTTCGTCTCGTTCGTCCATCTTCGTCCTCCCATTTGATCCGTAGGCCTTCTTTGGACCAAGTTCGTCTCGTTCGTCCATCTTCGTCCTCCGATTTGATCCTTAGGCCTTCTTTGGACGAAGTTCGTCTCGTTCGTCCATCTTCGTCCTCCCATTTGATCCGTAGGCCTTCTTTGGACCAAGTTCGTCTCGTTCGTCCATCTTCGTCCTCCGATTTGATCCTTAGGCCTTCTTTGGACGAAGTTCGTCTCGTTCGTCCATCTTCGTCCTCCCATTTGATCCGTAGGCCTTCTTTGGACGAAGTTCGTCTCGTTCGTGCATCTTCGTGCTCCCATTTGATCCGTAGGCCATCTTTGGACGAAGTTCGTCTCGTTCGTCCATCTTCGTGCTCCCATTTGATCCGTAGGCCTTCTTTGGACCATGTTCGTCTCGTTCGTCCATCTTTGTGCTCCCATTTGATCCGTAGGCCTTCTTTGGACCAAGTTCCTCTCGTTCGTCCATCTTCGTCCTCCCATTTGATCCGTATGCCTTCTTTGGACCAAGTTCGTCTCGTTCGTCCATCTTCGTCCTCCCATTTGATCCGTAGGCCTTCTTTGGACCAAGTTCGTCTCGTTCGTCCATCTTCGTCCTCCGATTTGATCCTTAGGCCTTCTTTGGACGAAGTTCGTCTCGTTCGTCCATCTTCGTCCTCCCACCAAGTTCGTCTCGTTCGTCCATCTTCGTCCTCCCATTTGATCCGTAGGCCTTCTTTGGACCAAGTTCGTCTCGTTCGTCCATCTTTGCTTCGTCCTCCCATTTGATCCGTAGGCCTTCTTTGGACCAAGTTCGTCTCGTTCGTCCATCTTTGCTTCGTCCTCCCATTTGATCCGTAGGCCTTCTTTGGACGAAGTTCGTCTCGTTCGTGCATCTTCGTGCTCCCATTTGATCCGTAGGCCTTCTTTCGACGAAGTTCGTCTCGTTCGTCCATCTTCGTGCTCCCATTTGATCCGTAGGCCTTCTTTGGACCAAGTTTGTCTCGTTCGTCCATCTTCGTGCTCCCATTTGATCCGTAGGCCTTCTTTGGACCAAGTTTGTCTCGTTCGTCCATCTTCGTGCTCCCATTTGATCCGTATGCCTTCTTTGGACCAAGTTCGTCTCGTTCGTCCATCTTCGTCCTCCCATTTGATCCGTAGGCCTTCTTTGGACCAAGTTCGTCTCGTTCGTCCATCTTCGTCCTCCGATTTGATCCTTAGGCCTTCTTTGGACGAAGTTCGTCTCGTTCGTCCATCTTCGTCCTCCCATTTGATCCGTAGGCCTTCTTTGGACCAAGTTCGTCTCGTTCGTCCATCTTCGTCCTCCGATTTGATCCTTAGGCCTTCTTTGGACGAAGTTCGTCTCGTTCGTCCATCTTCGTCCTCCCATTTGATCCGTAGGCCTTCTTTGGACCAAGTTCGTCTCGTTCGTCCATCTTTGCTTCGTCCTCCCATTTGATCCGTAGGCCTTCTTTGGACGAAGTTCGTCTCGTTCGTGCATCTTCGTGCTCCCATTTGATCCGTAGGCCTTCTTTGGACGAAGTTCGTCTCGTTCGTCCATCTTCGTGCTCCCATTTGATCCGTAGGCCTTCTTTGGACCAAGTTCGTCTCGTTCGTCCATCTTCGTCCTCCCATTTGATCCGTAGGCCTTCTTTGGACCAAGTTCGTCTCGTTCGTCCATCTTCGTCCTCCCATTTGATCCGTAGGCCTTCTTTGGACCAAGTTCGTCTCGTTCGTCCATCTTTACTTCGTCCTCCCAATTGATCCGTAGGCCTTCTTTGGACCAAGTTCGTCTCGTTCGTCCATCTTTGCTTCGTCCTCCCATTTGATCCGTATGCCTTCTTTGGACCAAGTTCGTCTCGTTAGTCCATCTTCGTCCTCCCATTTGATCCGTAGGCCTTCTTTGGACGAAGTTCGTCTCGTTCGTCCATCTTCGTGCTCCCATTTGATCCGTAGGCCTTCTTTGGACCAAGTTCGTCTCGTTCGTCCATCTTCGTCCTCCCATTTGATCCGTAGACCTTCTTTGGACCAAGTTCGTCTCGTTCGTCCATCTTCGTCCTCCCAATTGATCCGTAGGCCTTCTTTGGACCAAGTTCGTCTCGTTCGTCCATCTTCGTCCTCCCATTTGATCCGTAGGCCTTCTTTGGACCAAGTTCGTCTCGTTCGTCCATCTTCGTCCTCCCATTTGATCCGTAGGCCTTCTTTGGACCAAGTTCGTCTCGTTCGTCCATCTTTACTTCGTCCTCCCAATTGATCCGTAGGCCTTCTTTGGACCAAGTTCGTCTCGTTCGTCCATCTTTGCTTCGTCCTCCCATTTGATCCGTAGGCCTTCTTTGGACGAAGTTCGTCTCGTTCGTGCATCTTCGTGCTCCCATTTGATCCGTAGGCCATCTTTGGACGAAGTTCGTCTCGTTCGTCCATCTTCGTGCTCCCATTTGATCCGTAGGCCTTCTTTGGACCATGTTCGTCTCGTTCGTCCATCTTTGTGCTCCCATTTGATCCGTAGGCCTTCTTTGGACCAAGTTCCTCTCGTTCGTCCATCTTCGTCCTCCCATTTGATCCGTATGCCTTCTTTGGACCAAGTTCGTCTCGTTCGTCCATCTTCGTCCTCCCATTTGATCCGTAGGCCTTCTTTGGACCAAGTTCGTCTCGTTCGTCCATCTTCGTCCTCCGATTTGATCCTTAGGCCTTCTTTGGACGAAGTTCGTCTCGTTCGTCCATCTTCGTCCTCCCACCAAGTTCGTCTCGTTCGTCCATCTTCGTCCTCCCATTTGATCCGTAGGCCTTCTTTGGACCAAGTTCGTCTCGTTCGTCCATCTTTGCTTCGTCCTCCCATTTGATCTGTAGGCCTTCTTTGGACCAAGTTCGTCTCGTTCGTCCATCTTTGCTTCGTCCTCCCATTTGATCCGTAGGCCTTCTTTGGACGAAGTTCGTCTCGTTCGTGCATCTTCGTGCTCCCATTTGATCCGTAGGCCTTCTTTCGACGAAGTTCGTCTCGTTCGTCCATCTTCGTGCTCCCATTTGATCCGTAGGCCTTCTTTGGACCAAGTTTGTCTCGTTCGTCCATCTTCGTGCTCCCATTTGATCCGTAGGCCTTCTTTGGACCAAGTTTGTCTCGTTCGTCCATCTTCGTGCTCCCATTTGATCCGTATGCCTTCTTTGGACCAAGTTCGTCTCGTTCGTCCATCTTCGTCCTCCCATTTGATCCGTAGGCCTTCTTTGGACCAAGTTCGTCTCGTTCGTCCATCTTCGTCCTCCGATTTGATCCTTAGGCCTTCTTTGGACAAAGTTCGTCTCGTTCGTCCATCTTCGTCCTCCCATTTGATCCGTAGGCCTTCTTTGGACCAAGTTCGTCTCGTTCGTCCATCTTTGCTTCGTCCTCCCATTTGATCCGTAGGCCTTCTTTGGACGAAGTTCGTCTCGTTCGTGCATCTTCGTGCTCCCATTTGATCCGTAGGCCTTCTTTGGACGAAGTTCGTCTCGTTCGTCCATCTTCGTGCTCCCATTTGATCCGTAGGCCTTGTTTGGACCAAGTTCGTCTCGTTCGTCCATCTTCGTCCTCCCATTTGATCCGTATGCCTTCTTTGGACCAAGTTCGTCTCGTTCGTCCATCTTCGTCCTCCCATTTGATCCGTAGGCCTTCTTTGGACCAAGTTCGTCTCGTTCGTCCATCTTCGTCCTCCCATTTGATCCGTAGGCCTTCTTTGGACCAAGTTCGTCTCGTTCGTCCATCTTCGTCCTCCCATTTGATCCGTAGGCCTTCTTTGGACCAAGTTCGTCTCGTTCGTCCATCTTTACTTCGTCCTCCCAATTGATCCGTAGGCCTTCTTTGGACCAAGTTCGTCTCGTTCGTCCATCTTTGCTTCGTCCTCCCATTTGATCCGTAGGCCTTCTTTGGACGAAGTTCGTCTCGTTCGTGCATCTTCGTGCTCCCATTTGATCCGTAGGCCATCTTTGGACGAAGTTCGTCTCGTTCGTCCATCTTCGTGCTCCCATTTGATCCGTAGGCCTTCTTTGGACCATGTTCGTCTCGTTCGTCCATCTTTGTGCTCCCATTTGATCCGTAGGCCTTCTTTGGACCAAGTTCCTCTCGTTCGTCCATCTTCGTCCTCCCATTTGATCCGTATGCCTTCTTTGGACCAAGTTCGTCTCGTTCGTCCATCTTCGTCCTCCCATTTGATCCGTAGGCCTTCTTTGGACCAAGTTCGTCTCGTTCGTCCATCTTCGTCCTCCGATTTGATCCTTAGGCCTTCTTTGGACGAAGTTCGTCTCGTTCGTCCATCTTCGTCCTCCCACCAAGTTCGTCTCGTTCGTCCATCTTCGTCCTCCCATTTGATCCGTAGGCCTTCTTTGGACCAAGTTCGTCTCGTTCGTCCATCTTTGCTTCGTCCTCCCATTTGATCTGTAGGCCTTCTTTGGACCAAGTTCGTCTCGTTCGTCCATCTTTGCTTCGTCCTCCCATTTGATCCGTAGGCCTTCTTTGGACGAAGTTCGTCTCGTTCGTGCATCTTCGTGCTCCCATTTGATCCGTAGGCCTTCTTTCGACGAAGTTCGTCTCGTTCGTCCATCTTCGTGCTCCCATTTGATCCGTAGGCCTTCTTTGGACCAAGTTTGTCTCGTTCGTCCATCTTCGTGCTCCCATTTGATCCGTAGGCCTTCTTTGGACCAAGTTTGTCTCGTTCGTCCATCTTCGTGCTCCCATTTGATCCGTATGCCTTCTTTGGACCAAGTTCGTCTCGTTCGTCCATCTTCGTCCTCCCATTTGATCCGTAGGCCTTCTTTGGACCAAGTTCGTCTCGTTCGTCCATCTTCGTCCTCCGATTTGATCCTTAGGCCTTCTTTGGACAAAGTTCGTCTCGTTCGTCCATCTTCGTCCTCCCATTTGATCCGTAGGCCTTCTTTGGACCAAGTTCGTCTCGTTCGTCCATCTTTGCTTCGTCCTCCCATTTGATCCGTAGGCCTTCTTTGGACGAAGTTCGTCTCGTTCGTGCATCTTCGTGCTCCCATTTGATCCGTAGGCCTTCTTTGGACGAAGTTCGTCTCGTTCGTCCATCTTCGTGCTCCCATTTGATCCGTAGGCCTTGTTTGGACCAAGTTCGTCTCGTTCGTCCATCTTCGTCCTCCCATTTGATCCGTATGCCTTCTTTGGACCAAGTTCGTCTCGTTCGTCCATCTTCGTCCTCCCATTTGATCCGTAGGCCTTCTTTGGACCAAGTTCGTCTCGTTCGTCCATCTTCGTCCTCCCATTTGATCCGTAGGCCTTCTTTGGACCAAGTTCGTCTCGTTCGTCCATCTTCGTCCTCCCATTTGATCCGTAGGCCTTCTTTGGACCAAGTTCGTCTCGTTCGTCCATCTTTACTTCGTCCTCCCAATTGATCCGTAGGCCTTCTTTGGACCAAGTTCGTCTCGTTCGTCCATCTTTGCTTCGTCCTCCCATTTGATCCGTAGGCCTTCTTTGGACGAAGTTCGTCTCGTTCGTGCATCTTCGTGCTCCCATTTGATCCGTAGGCCATCTTTGGACGAAGTTCGTCTCGTTCGTCCATCTTCGTGCTCCCATTTGATCCGTAGGGCTTCTTTGGACCATGTTCGTCTCGTTCGTCCATCTTTGTGCTCCCATTTGATCCGTAGGCCTTCTTTGGACCAAGTTCCTCTCGTTCGTCCATCTTCGTCCTCCCATTTGATCCGTATGCCTTCTTTGGACCAAGTTCGTCTCGTTCGTCCATCTTCGTCCTCCCATTTGATCCGTAGGCCTTCTTTGGACCAAGTTCGTCTCGTTCGTCCATCTTCGTCCTCCGATTTGATCCTTAGGCCTTCTTTGGACGAAGTTCGTCTCGTTCGTCCATCTTCGTCCTCCCACCAAGTTCGTCTCGTTCGTCCATCTTCGTCCTCCCATTTGATCCGTAGGCCTTCTTTGGACCAAGTTCGTCTCGTTCGTCCATCTTTGCTTCGTCCTCCCATTTGATCCGTAGGCCTTCTTTGGACCAAGTTCGTCTCGTTCGTCCATCTTTGCTTCGTCCTCCCATTTGATCCGTAGGCCTTCTTTGGACGAAGTTCGTCTCGTTCGTGCATCTTCGTGCTCCCATTTGATCCGTAGGCCTTCTTTCGACGAAGTTCGTCTCGTTCGTCCATCTTCGTGCTCCCATTTGATCCGTAGGCTTTCTTTGGACCAAGTTTGTCTCGTTCGTCCATCTTCGTGCTCCCATTTGATCCGTAGGCCTTCTTTGGACCAAGTTTGTCTCGTTCGTCCATCTTCGTGCTCCCATTTGATCCGTATGCCTTCTTTGGACCAAGTTCGTCTCGTTCGTCCATCTTCGTCCTCCCATTTGATCCGTAGGCCTTCTTTGGACCAAGTTCGTCTCGTTCGTCCATCTTCGTCCTCCGATTTGATCCTTAGGCCTTCTTTGGACGAAGTTCGTCTCGTTCGTCCATCTTCGTCCTCCCATTTGATCCGTAGGCCTTCTTTGGACCAAGTTCGTCTCGTTCGTCCATCTTTGCTTCGTCCTCCCATTTGATCCGTAGGCCTTCTTTGGACGAAGTTCGTCTCGTTCGTGCATCTTCGTGCTCCCATTTGATCCGTAGGCCTTCTTTGGACGAAGTTCGTCTCGTTCGTCCATCTTCGTGCTCCCATTTGATCCGTAGGCCTTGTTTGGACCAAGTTCGTCTCGTTCGTCCATCTTCGTCCTCCCATTTGATCCGTATGCCTTCTTTGGACCAAGTTCGTCTCGTTCGTCCATCTTCGTCCTCCCATTTGATCCGTAGGCCTTCTTTGGACCAAGTTCGTCTCGTTCGTCCATCTTCGTCCTCCCATTTGATCCGTAGGCCTTCTTTGGACCAAGTTCGTCTCGTTCGTCCATCTTCGTCCTCCCATTTGATCCGTAGGCCTTCTTTGGACCAAGTTCGTCTCGTTCGTCCATCTTTACTTCGTCCTCCCAATTGATCCGTAGGCCTTCTTTGGACCAAGTTCGTCTCGTTCGTCCATCTTTGCTTCGTCCTCCCATTTGATCCGTAGGCCTTCTTTGGACGAAGTTCGTCTCGTTCGTGCATCTTCGTGCTCCCATTTGATCCGTAGGCCATCTTTGGACGAAGTTCGTCTCGTTCGTCCATCTTCGTGCTCCCATTTGATCCGTAGGCCTTCTTTGGACCATGTTCGTCTCGTTCGTCCATCTTTGTGCTCCCATTTGATCCGTAGGCCTTCTTTGGACCAAGTTCCTCTCGTTCGTCCATCTTCGTCCTCCCATTTGATCCGTATGCCTTCTTTGGACCAAGTTCGTCTCGTTCGTCCATCTTCGTCCTCCCATTTGATCCGTAGGCCTTCTTTGGACCAAGTTCGTCTCGTTCGTCCATCTTCGTCCTCCGATTTGATCCTTAGGCCTTCTTTGGACGAAGTTCGTCTCGTTCGTCCATCTTCGTCCTCCCACCAAGTTCGTCTCGTTCGTCCATCTTCGTCCTCCCATTTGATCCGTAGGCCTTCTTTGGACCAAGTTCGTCTCGTTCGTCCATCTTTGCTTCGTCCTCCCATTTGATCCGTAGGCCTTCTTTGGACCAAGTTCGTCTCGTTCGTCCATCTTTGCTTCGTCCTCCCATTTGATCCGTAGGCCTTCTTTGGACGAAGTTCGTCTCGTTCGTGCATCTTCGTGCTCCCATTTGATCCGTAGGCCTTCTTTCGACGAAGTTCGTCTCGTTCGTCCATCTTCGTGCTCCCATTTGATCCGTAGGCCTTCTTTGGACCAAGTTTGTCTCGTTCGTCCATCTTCGTGCTCCCATTTGATCCGTAGGCCTTCTTTGGACCAAGTTTGTCTCGTTCGTCCATCTTCGTGCTCCCATTTGATCCGTATGCCTTCTTTGGACCAAGTTCGTCTCGTTCGTCCATCTTCGTCCTCCCATTTGATCCGTAGGCCTTCTTTGGACCAAGTTCGTCTCGTTCGTCCATCTTCGTCCTCCGATTTGATCCTTAGGCCTTCTTTGGACGAAGTTCGTCTCGTTCGTCCATCTTCGTCCTCCCATTTGATCCGTAGGCCTTCTTTGGACCAAGTTCGTCTCGTTCGTCCATCTTTGCTTCGTCCTCCCATTTGATCCGTAGGCCTTCTTTGGACGAAGTTCGTCTCGTTCGTGCATCTTCGTGCTCCCATTTGATCCGTAGGCCTTCTTTGGACGAAGTTCGTCTCGTTCGTCCATCTTCGTGCTCCCATTTGATCCGTAGGCCTTGTTTGGACCAAGTTCGTCTCGTTCGTCCATCTTCGTCCTCCCATTTGATCCGTATGCCTTCTTTGGACCAAGTTCGTCTCGTTCGTCCATCTTCGTCCTCCCATTTGATCCGTAGGCCTTCTTTGGACCAAGTTCGTCTCGTTCGTCCATCTTCGTCCTCCCATTTGATCCGTAGGCCTTCTTTGGACCAAGTTCGTCTCGTTCGTCCATCTTTACTTCGTCCTCCCAATTGATCCGTAGGCCTTCTTTGGACCAAGTTCGTCTCGTTCGTCCATCTTTGCTTCGTCCTCCCATTTGAACCGTAGGCCTTCTTTGGACGAAGTTCGTCTCGTTCGTGCATCTTCGTGCTCCCATTTGATCCGTAGGCCATCTTTGGACGAAGTTCGTCTCGTTCGTCCATCTTCGTGCTCCCATTTGATCCGTAGGCCTTCTTTGGACCATGTTCGTCTCGTTCGTCCATCTTTGTGCTCCCATTTGATCCGTAGGCCTTCTTTGGACCAAGTTCCTCTCGTTCGTCCATCTTCGTCCTCCCATTTGATCCGTATGCCTTCTTTGGACCAAGTTCGTCTCGTTCGTCCATCTTCGTCCTCCCATTTGATCCGTAGGCCTTCTTTGGACCAAGTTCGTCTCGTTCGTCCATCTTCGTCCTCCGATTTGATCCTTAGGCCTTCTTTGGACGAAGTTCGTCTCGTTCGTCCATCTTCGTCCTCCCACCAAGTTCGTCTCGTTCGTCCATCTTCGTCCTCCCATTTGATCCGTAGGCCTTCTTTGGACCAAGTTCGTCTCGTTCGTCCATCTTTGCTTCGTCCTCCCATTTGATCCGTAGGCCTTCTTTGGACCAAGTTCGTCTCGTTCGTCCATCTTTGCTTCGTCCTCCCATTTGATCCGTAGGCCTTCTTTGGACGAAGTTCGTCTCGTTCGTGCATCTTCGTGCTCCCATTTGATCCGTAGGCCTTCTTTCGACGAAGTTCGTCTCGTTCGTCCATCTTCGTGCTCCCATTTGATCCGTAGGCCTTCTTTGGACCAAGTTTGTCTCGTTCGTCCATCTTCGTGCTCCCATTTGATTCGTAGGCCTTCTTTGGACCAAGTTTGTCTCGTTCGTCCATCTTCGTGCTCCCATTTGATCCGTATGCCTTCTTTGGACCAAGTTCGTCTCGTTCGTCCATCTTCGTCCTCCCATTTGATCCGTAGGCCTTCTTTGGACCAAGTTCGTCTCGTTCGTCCATCTTCGTCCTCCGATTTGATCCTTAGGCCTTCTTTGGACGAAGTTCGTCTCGTTCGTCCATCTTCGTCCTCCCATTTGATCCGTAGGCCTTCTTTGGACCAAGTTCGTCTCGTTCGTCCATCTTTGCTTCGTCCTCCCATTTGATCCGTAGGCCTTCTTTGGACGAAGTTCGTCTCGTTCGTGCATCTTCGTGCTCCCATTTGATCCGTAGGCCTTCTTTGGACGAAGTTCGTCTCGTTCGTCCATCTTCGTGCTCCCATTTGATCCGTAGGCCTTGTTTGGACCAAGTTCGTCTCGTTCGTCCATCTTCGTCCTCCCATTTGATCCGTATGCCTTCTTTGGACCAAGTTCGTCTCGTTCGTCCATCTTCGTCCTCCCATTTGATCCGTAGGCCTTCTTTGGACCAAGTTCGTCTCGTTCGTCCATCTTCGTCCTCCCATTTGATCCGTAGGCCTTCTTTGGACCAAGTTCGTCTCGTTCGTCCATCTTCGTCCTCCCATTTGATCCGTAGGCCTTCTTTGGACCAAGTTCGTCTCGTTCGTCCATCTTTACTTCGTCCTCCCAATTGATCCGTAGGCCTTCTTTGGACCAAGTTCGTCTCGTTCGTCCATCTTTGCTTCGTCCTCCCATTTGATCCGTAGGCCTTCTTTGGACGAAGTTCGTCTCGTTCGTGCATCTTCGTGCTCCCATTTGATCCGTAGGCCATCTTTGGACGAAGTTCGTCTCGTTCGTCCATCTTCGTGCTCCCATTTGATCCGTAGGCCTTCTTTGGACCATGTTCGTCTCGTTCGTCCATCTTTGTGCTCCCATTTGATCCGTAGGCCTTCTTTGGACCAAGTTCCTCTCGTTCGTCCATCGTCGTCCTCCCATTTGATCCGTATGCCTTCTTTGGACCAAGTTCGTCTCGTTCGTCCATCTTCGTCCTCCCATTTGATCCGTAGGCCTTCTTTGGACCAAGTTCGTCTCGTTCGTCCATCTTCGTCCTCCGATTTGATCCTTAGGCCTTCTTTGGACGAAGTTCGTCTCGTTCGTCCATCTTCGTCCTCCCACCAAGTTCGTCTCGTTCGTCCATCTTCGTCCTCCCATTTGATCCGTAGGCCTTCTTTGGACCAAGTTCGTCTCGTTCGTCCATCTTTGCTTCGTCCTCCCATTTGATCCGTAGGCCTTCTTTGGACGAAGTTCGTCTCGTTCGTGCATCTTCGTGCTCCCATTTGATCCGTAGGCCTTCTTTCGACGAAGTTCGTCTCGTTCGTCCATCTTCGTGCTCCCATTTGATCCGTAGGCCTTGTTTGGACCAAGTTCGTCTCGTTCGTCCATCTTCGTCCTCCCATTTGATCCGTATGCCTTCTTTGGACCAAGTTCGTCTCGTTCGTCCATCTTCGTCCTCCCATTTGATCCGTAGGCCTTCTTTGGACCAAGTTCGTCTCGTTCGTCCATCTTCGTCCTCCCATTTGATCCTTAGGCCTTCTTTGGACGAAGTTCGTCTCGTTCGTCCATCTTCGTCCTCCCACCAAGTTCGTCTCGTTCGTCCATCTTCGTCCTCCCATTTGATCCGTAGGCCTTCTTTGGACCAAGTTCGTCTCGTTCGTCCATCTTCGTCCTCCCATTTGATCCGTAGGCCTTCTTTGGGCCAAGTTCGTCTCGTTCGTGCATCTTCGTCCTCCCATTTGATCCGTAGGCCTTCTTTGGACGAAGTTCGTCTCGTTCGTCCATCTTCGTCCTCCCATTTGATCCTTAGGCCTTCTTTGGACGAAGTTCGTCTCGTTCGTCCATCTTCGTCCTCCCATTTGATCCGTAGGCCTTCTTTGGACCAAGTTCGTCTCGTTCGTCCATCTTTGCTTCGTCCTCCCATTTGATCCGTAGGCCTTCTTTGGACGAAGTTCGTCTCGTTCGTGCATCTTCGTGCTCCCATTTGATCCGTAGGCCTTCTTTGGACGAAGTTCGTCTCGTTCGTCCATCTTCGTGCTCCCATTTGATCCGTAGGCCTTCTTTGGACGAAGTTCCTCTCGTTCGTCCATCTTCGTGCTCCCATTTGATCCGTAGGCCTTCTTTGGACCAAGTTCCTCTCGTTCGTCCATCTTCGTCCTCCCATTTGATCCGTATGCCTTCTTTGGACCAAGTTCGTCTCGTTCGTCCATCTTCGTCCTCCCATTTGATCCGTAGGCCTTCTTTGGACCAAGTTCGTCTCGTTCGTCCATCTTCGTCCTCCCATTTGATCCGTAGGCCTTCTTTGGACCAAGTTCGTCTCGTTCGTCCATCTTTGCTTCGTCCTCCCATTTGATCCGTAGGCCTTCTTTGGACGAAGTTCGTCTCGTTCGTGCATCTTCGTGCTCCCATTTGATCCGTAGGCCATCTTTGGACGAAGTTCGTCTCGTTCGTCCATCTTCGTGCTCCCATTTGATCCGTAGGCCTTCTTTGGACCAAGTTCGTCTCGTTCGTCCATCTTTGTGCTCCCATTTGATCCGTAGGCCTTCTTTGGACCAAGTTCCTCTCGTTCGTCCATCTTCGTCCTCCCATTTGATCCGTATGCCTTCTTTGGACCAAGTTCGTCTCGTTCGTCCATCTTCGTCCTCCCATTTGATCCGTAGGCCTTCTTTGGACCAAGTTCGTCTCGTTCGTCCATCTTCGTCCTCCGATTTGATCCTTAGGCCTTCTTTGGACGAAGTTCGTCTCGTTCGTCCATCTTCGTCCTCCCACCAAGTTCGTCTCGTTCGTCCATCTTCGTCCTCCCATTTGATCCGTAGGCCTTCTTTGGACCAAGTTCGTCTCGTTCGTCCATCTTTGCTTCGTCCTCCCATTTGATCCGTAGGCCTTCTTTGGACCAAGTTCGTCTCGTTCGTCCATCTTTGCTTCGTCCTCCCATTTGATCCGTAGGCCTTCTTTGGACGAAGTTCGTCTCGTTCGTGCATCTTCGTGCTCCCATTTGATCCGTAGGCCTTCTTTCGACGAAGTTCGTCTCGTTCGTCCATCTTCGTGCTCCCATTTGATTCGTAGGCCTTCTTTGGACCAAGTTTGTCTCGTTCGTCCATCTTCGTGCTCCCATTTGATCCGTAGGCCTTCTTTGGGCCAAGTTCCTCTCGTTCGTCCATCTTCATCCTCCCATTTGATCCGTATGCCTTCTTTGGACCAAGTTCGTCTCGTTCGTCCATCTTCGTCCTCCCATTTGATCCGTAGGCCTTCTTTGGACCAAGTTCGTCTCGTTCGTCCATCTTCGTCCTCCGATTTGATCCTTAGGCCTTCTTTGGACGAAGTTTGTCTCGTTCGTCCATCTTCGTCCTCCCATTTGATCCGTAGGCCTTCTTTGGACCATGTTTGTCTCGTTCGTCCATCTTTGCTTCGTCCTCCCATTTGATCCGTAGGCCTTCTTTGGACGAAGTTCGTCTCGTTCGTGCATCTTCGTGCTCCCATTTGATCCGTAGGCCTTCTTTGGACGAAGTTCGTCTCGTTCGTCCATCTTCGTGCTCCCATTTGATCCGTAGGCCTTGTTTGGACCAAGTTCGTCTCGTTCGTCCATCTTCGTCCTCCCATTTGATCCGTATGCCTTCTTTGGACCAAGTTCGTCTCGTTCGTCCATCTTCGTCCTCCCATTTGATCCGTAGGCCTTCTTTGGACCAAGTTCGTCTCGTTCGTCCATCTTCGTCCTCCCATTTGATCCCTAGGCCTTCTTTGGACGAAGTTCGTCTCGTTCGTCCATCTTCGTCCTCCCACCAAGTTCGTCTCGTTCGTCCATCTTCGTCCTCCCATTTGATCCGTAGGCCTTCGTTGGGCCAAGTTCGTCTCGTTCGTGCATCTTCGTCCTCCCATTTGATCCGTAGGCCTTCTTTGGACGAAGTTCGTCTCGTTCGTCCATCTTCGTCCTCCCATTTGATCCGTAGGCCTTCTTTGGACCAAGTTCGTCTCGTTCGTCCATCTTCGTCCTCCGATTTGATCCTTAGGCCTTCTTTGGACGAAGTTCGTCTCGTTCGTCCATCTTCGTCCTCCCACCAAGTTCGTCTCGTTCGTCCATCTTCGTCCTCCCATTTGATCCGTAGGCCTTCTTTGGACCAAGTTCGTCTCGTTCGTCCATCTTTGCTTCGTCCTCCCATTTGATCCGTAGGCCTTCTTTGGACCAAGTTCGTCTCGTTCGTCCATCTTTGCTTCGTCCTCCCATTTGATCCGTAGGCCTTCTTTGGACGAAGTTCGTCTCGTTCGTGCATCTTCGTGCTCCCATTTGATCCGTAGGCCTTCTTTCGACGAAGTTCGTCTCGTTCGTCCATCTTCGTGCTCCCATTTGATTCGTAGGCCTTCTTTGGACCAAGTTTGTCTCGTTCGTCCATCTTCGTGCTCCCATTTGATCCGTAGGCCTTCTTTGGACCAAGTTCCTCTCGTTCGTCCATCTTCATCCTCCCATTTGATCCGTATGCCTTCTTTGGACCAAGTTCGTCTCGTTCGTCCATCTTCGTCCTCCCATTTGATCCGTAGGCCTTCTTTGGACCAAGTTCGTCTCGTTCGTCCATCTTCGTCCTCCGATTTGATCCTTAGGCCTTCTTTGGACGAAGTTCGTCTCGTTCGTCCATCTTCGTCCTCCCATTTGATCCGTAGGCCTTCTTTGGACCATGTTTGTCTCGTTCGTCCATCTTTGCTTCGTCCTCCCATTTGATCCGTAGGCCTTCTTTGGACGAAGTTCGTCTCGTTCGTGCATCTTCGTGCTCCCATTTGATCCGTAGGCCTTCTTTGGACGAAGTTCGTCTCGTTCGTCCATCTTCGTGCTCCCATTTGATCCGTAGGCCTTGTTTGGACCAAGTTCGTCTCGTTCGTCCATCTTCGTCCTCCCGTTTGATCCGTATGCCTTCTTTGGACCAAGTTCGTCTCGTTCGTCCATCTTCGTCCTCCCATTTGATCCGTAGGCCTTCTTTGGACCAAGTTCGTCTCGTTCGTCCATCTTCGTCCTCCCATTTGATCCTTAGGCCTTCTTTGGACGAAGTTCGTCTCGTTCGTCCATCTTCGTCCTCCCACCAAGTTCGTCTCGTTCGTCCATCTTCGTCCTCCCATTTGATCCGTAGGCCTTCGTTGGGCCAAGTTCGTCTCGTTCGTGCATCTTCGTCCTCCCATTTGATCCGTAGGCCTTCTTTGGACGAAGTTCGTCTCGTTCGTCCATCTTCGTCCTCCCATTTGATCCTTAGGCCTTCTTTGGACGAAGTTCGTCTCGTTCGTCCATCTTCGTCCTCCCATTTGATCCGTAGGCCTTCTTTGGACCATGTTTGTCTCGTTCGTCCATCTTTGCTTCGTCCTCCCATTTGATCCGTAGGCCTTCTTTGGACGAAGTTCGTCTCGTTCGTGCATCTTCGTGCTCCCATTTGATCCGTAGGCCTTCTTTGGACGAAGTTCGTCTCGTTCGTCCATCTTCGTGCTCCCATTTGATCCGTAGGCCTTGTTTGGACCAAGTTCGTCTCGTTCGTCCATCTTCGTCCTCCCATTTGATCCGTATGCCTTCTTTGGACCAAGTTCGTCTCGTTCGTCCATCTTCGTCCTCCCATTTGATCCGTAGGCCTTCTTTGGACCAAGTTCGTCTCGTTCGTCCATCTTCGTCCTCCCATTTGATCCCTAGGCCTTCTTTGGACGAAGTTCGTCTCGTTCGTCCATCTTCGTCCTCCCACCAAGTTCGTCTCGTTCGTCCATCTTCGTCCTCCCATTTGATCCGTAGGCCTTCGTTGGGCCAAGTTCGTCTCGTTCGTGCATCTTCGTCCTCCCATTTGATCCGTAGGCCTTCTTTGGACGAAGTTCGTCTCGTTCGTCCATCTTCGTCCTCCCATTTGATCCTTAGGCCTTCTTTGGACGAAGTTCGTCTCGTTCGTCCATCTTCGTCCTCCCATTTGATCCGTAGGCCTTCTTTGGACCAAGTTCGTCTCGTTCGTCCATCTTTGCTTCGTCCTCCCATTTGATCCGTAGGCCTTCTTTGGACGAAGTTCGTCTCGTTCGTGCATCTTCGTGCTCCCATTTGATCCGTAGGCCTTCTTTGGACGAAGTTCGTCTCGTTCGTCCATCTTCGTCCTCCCATTTGATCCGTAGGCCTTCTTTGGACGAAGTTCGTCTCGTTCGTCCATCTTCGTCCTCCCATTTGATCCGTAGGCCTTCTTTGGACCATGTTTGTCTCGTTCGTCCATCTTTGCTTCGTCCTCCCATTTGATCCGTAGGCCTTCTTTGGACGAAGTTCGTCTCGTTCGTGCATCTTCGTGCTCCCATTTGATCCGTAGGCCTTCTTTGGACGAAGTTCGTCTCGTTCGTCCATCTTCGTGCTCCCATTTGATCCGTAGGCCTTGTTTGGACCAAGTTCGTCTCGTTCGTCCATCTTCGTCCTCCCATTTGATCCGTATGCCTTCTTTGGACCAAGTTCGTCTCGTTCGTCCATCTTCGTCCTCCCATTTGATCCGTAGGCCTTCTTTGGACCATGTTCGTCTCGTTCGTCCATCTTCGTCCTCCCATTTGATCCTTAGGCCTTCTTTGGACGAAGTTCGTCTCGTTCGTCCATCTTCGTCCTCCCACCAAGTTCGTCTCGTTCGTCCATCTTCGTCCTCCCATTTGATCCGTAGGCCTTCGTTGGGCCAAGTTCGTCTCGTTCGTGCATCTTCGTCCTCCCATTTGATCCGTAGGCCTTCTTTGGACGAAGTTCGTCTCGTTCGTCCATCTTCGTCCTCCCATTTGATCCTTAGGCCTTCTTTGGACGAAGTTCGTCTCGTTCGTCCATCTTCGTCCTCCCATTTGATCCGTAGGCCTTCTTTGGACCAAGTTCGTCTCGTTCGTCCATCTTTGCTTCGTCCTCCCATTTGATCCGTAGGCCTTCTTTGGACGAAGTTCGTCTCGTTCGTGCATCTTCGTGCTCCCATTTGATCCGTAGGCCTTCTTTGGACGAAGTTCGTCTCGTTCGTCCATCTTCGTGCTCCCATTTGATCCGTAGGCCTTCTTTGGACCAAGTTTGTCTCGTTCGTCCATCTTCGTGCTCCCATTTGATCCGTAGGCCTTCTTTGGACCAAGTTCCTCTCGTTCGTCCATCTTCGTCCTCCCATTTGATCCGTAGGCCTTCTTTGGACCAAGTTCGTCTCGTTCGTCCATCTTCGTCCTCCGATTTGATCCTTAGGCCTTCTTTGGACGAAGTTCGTCTCGTTCGTCCATCTTCGTCCTCCCATTTGATCCGTAGGCCTTCTTTGGACCAAGTTCGTCTCGTTCGTCCATCTTCGTCCTCCGATTTGATCCTTAGGCCTTCTTTGGACGAAGTTCGTCTCGTTCGTCCATCTTCGTCCTCCCATTTGATCCGTAGGCCTTCTTTGGACCAAGTTCGTCTCGTTCGTCCATCTTTGCTTCGTCCTCCCATTTGATCCGTAGGCCTTCTTTGGACCAAGTTCGTCTCGTTCGTCCATCTTTGCTTCGTCCTCCCATTTGATCCGTAGGCCTTCTTTGGACGAAGTTCGTCTCGTTCGTGCATCTTCGTGCTCCCATTTGATCCGTAGGCCTTCTTTCGACGAAGTTCGTCTCGTTCGTCCATCTTCGTGCTCCCATTTGATTCGTAGGCCTTCTTTGGACCAAGTTTGTCTCGTTCGTCCATCTTCGTGCTCCCATTTGATCCGTAGGCCTTCTTTGGACCAAGTTCCTCTCGTTCGTCCATCTTCATCCTCCCATTTGATCCGTATGCCTTCTTTGGACCAAGTTCGTCTCGTTCGTCCATCTTCGTCCTCCCATTTGATCCGTAGGCCTTCTTTGGACCAAGTTCGTCTCGTTCGTCCATCTTCGTCCTCCGATTTGATCCTTAGGCCTTCTTTGGACGAAGTTCGTCTCGTTCGTCCATCTTCGTCCTCCCATTTGATCCGTAGGCCTTCTTTGGACCATGTTTGTCTCGTTCGTCCATCTTTGCTTCGTCCTCCCATTTGATCCGTAGGCCTTCTTTGGACGAAGTTCGTCTCGTTCGTGCATCTTCGTGCTCCCATTTGATCCGTAGGCCTTCTTTGGACGAAGTTCGTCTCGTTCGTCCATCTTCGTGCTCCCATTTGATCCGTAGGCCTTGTTTGGACCAAGTTCGTCTCGTTCGTCCATCTTCGTCCTCCCGTTTGATCCGTATGCCTTCTTTGGACCAAGTTCGTCTCGTTCGTCCATCTTCGTCCTCCCATTTGATCCGTAGGCCTTCTTTGGACCAAGTTCGTCTCGTTCGTCCATCTTCGTCCTCCCATTTGATCCTTAGGCCTTCTTTGGACGAAGTTCGTCTCGTTCGTCCATCTTCGTCCTCCCACCAAGTTCGTCTCGTTCGTCCATCTTCGTCCTCCCATTTGATCCGTAGGCCTTCGTTGGGCCAAGTTCGTCTCGTTCGTGCATCTTCGTCCTCCCATTTGATCCGTAGGCCTTCTTTGGACGAAGTTCGTCTCGTTCGTCCATCTTCGTCCTCCCATTTGATCCTTAGGCCTTCTTTGGACGAAGTTCGTCTCGTTCGTCCATCTTCGTCCTCCCATTTGATCCGTAGGCCTTCTTTGGACCATGTTTGTCTCGTTCGTCCATCTTTGCTTCGTCCTCCCATTTGATCCGTAGGCCTTCTTTGGACGAAGTTCGTCTCGTTCGTGCATCTTCGTGCTCCCATTTGATCCGTAGGCCTTCTTTGGACGAAGTTCGTCTCGTTCGTCCATCTTCGTGCTCCCATTTGATCCGTAGGCCTTGTTTGGACCAAGTTCGTCTCGTTCGTCCATCTTCGTCCTCCCATTTGATCCGTATGCCTTCTTTGGACCAAGTTCGTCTCGTTCGTCCATCTTCGTCCTCCCATTTGATCCGTAGGCCTTCTTTGGACCAAGTTCGTCTCGTTCGTCCATCTTCGTCCTCCCATTTGATCCCTAGGCCTTCTTTGGACGAAGTTCGTCTCGTTCGTCCATCTTCGTCCTCCCACCAAGTTCGTCTCGTTCGTCCATCTTCGTCCTCCCATTTGATCCGTAGGCCTTCGTTGGGCCAAGTTCGTCTCGTTCGTGCATCTTCGTCCTCCCATTTGATCCGTAGGCCTTCTTTGGACGAAGTTCGTCTCGTTCGTCCATCTTCGTCCTCCCATTTGATCCTTAGGCCTTCTTTGGACGAAGTTCGTCTCGTTCGTCCATCTTCGTCCTCCCATTTGATCCGTAGGCCTTCTTTGGACCAAGTTCGTCTCGTTCGTCCATCTTTGCTTCGTCCTCCCATTTGATCCGTAGGCCTTCTTTGGACGAAGTTCGTCTCGTTCGTGCATCTTCGTGCTCCCATTTGATCCGTAGGCCTTCTTTGGACGAAGTTCGTCTCGTTCGTCCATCTTCGTCCTCCCATTTGATCCGTAGGCCTTCTTTGGACGAAGTTCGTCTCGTTCGTCCATCTTCGTCCTCCCATTTGATCCGTAGGCCTTCTTTGGACCATGTTTGTCTCGTTCGTCCATCTTTGCTTCGTCCTCCCATTTGATCCGTAGGCCTTCTTTGGACGAAGTTCGTCTCGTTCGTGCATCTTCGTGCTCCCATTTGATCCGTAGGCCTTCTTTGGACGAAGTTCGTCTCGTTCGTCCATCTTCGTGCTCCCATTTGATCCGTAGGCCTTGTTTGGACCAAGTTCGTCTCGTTCGTCCATCTTCGTCCTCCCATTTGATCCGTATGCCTTCTTTGGACCAAGTTCGTCTCGTTCGTCCATCTTCGTCCTCCCATTTGATCCGTAGGCCTTCTTTGGACCATGTTCGTCTCGTTCGTCCATCTTCGTCCTCCCATTTGATCCTTAGGCCTTCTTTGGACGAAGTTCGTCTCGTTCGTCCATCTTCGTCCTCCCACCAAGTTCGTCTCGTTCGTCCATCTTCGTCCTCCCATTTGATCCGTAGGCCTTCGTTGGGCCAAGTTCGTCTCGTTCGTGCATCTTCGTCCTCCCATTTGATCCGTAGGCCTTCTTTGGACGAAGTTCGTCTCGTTCGTCCATCTTCGTCCTCCCATTTGATCCTTAGGCCTTCTTTGGACGAAGTTCGTCTCGTTCGTCCATCTTCGTCCTCCCATTTGATCCGTAGGCCTTCTTTGGACCAAGTTCGTCTCGTTCGTCCATCTTTGCTTCGTCCTCCCATTTGATCCGTAGGCCTTCTTTGGACGAAGTTCGTCTCGTTCGTGCATCTTCGTGCTCCCATTTGATCCGTAGGCCTTCTTTGGACGAAGTTCGTCTCGTTCGTCCATCTTCGTGCTCCCATTTGATCCGTAGGCCTTCTTTGGACCAAGTTTGTCTCGTTCGTCCATCTTCGTGCTCCCATTTGATCCGTAGGCCTTCTTTGGACCAAGTTCCTCTCGTTCGTCCATCTTCGTCCTCCCATTTGATCCGTAGGCCTTCTTTGGACCAAGTTCGTCTCGTTCGTCCATCTTCGTCCTCCGATTTGATCCTTAGGCCTTCTTTGGACGAAGTTCGTCTCGTTCGTCCATCTTCGTCCTCCCATTTGATCCGTAGGCCTTCTTTGGACCAAGTTCGTCTCGTTCGTCCATCTTCGTCCTCCGATTTGATCCTTAGGCCTTCTTTGGACGAAGTTCGTCTCGTTCGTCCATCTTCGTCCTCCCATTTGATCCGTAGGCCTTCTTTGGACCAAGTTCGTCTCGTTCGTCCATCTTTGCTTCGTCCTCCCATTTGATCCGTAGGCCTTCTTTGGACCAAGTTCGTCTCGTTCGTCCATCTTTGCTTCGTCCTCCCATTTGATCCGTAGGCCTTCGTTGGGCCAAGTTCGTCTCGTTCGTGCATCTTCGTCCTCCCATTTGATCCGTAGGCCTTCTTTGGACGAAGTTCGTCTCGTTCGTCCATCTTCGTCCTCCCATTTGATCCTTAGGCCTTCTTTGGACGAAGTTCGTCTCGTTCGTCCATCTTCGTCCTCCCATTTGATCCGTAGGCCTTCTTTGGACCAAGTTCGTCTCGTTCGTCCATCTTTGCTTCGTCCTCCCATTTGATCCGTAGGCCTTCTTTGGACGAAGTTCGTCTCGTTCGTGCATCTTCGTGCTCCCATTTGATCCGTAGGCCTTCTTTGGACGAAGTTCGTCTCGTTCGTCCATCTTCGTCCTCCCATTTGATCCGTAGGCCTTCTTTGGACGAAGTTCGTCTCGTTCGTCCATCTTCTTCCTCCCATTTGATCCGTAGGCCTTCTTTGGACCATGTTTGTCTCGTTCGTCCATCTTTGCTTCGTCCTCCCATTTGATCCGTAGGCCTTCTTTGGACGAAGTTCGTCTCGTTCGTGCATCTTCGTGCTCCCATTTGATCCGTAGGCCTTCTTTGGACGAAGTTCGTCTCGTTCGTCCATCTTCGTGCTCCCATTTGATCCGTAGGCCTTGTTTGGACCAAGTTCGTCTCGTTCGTCCATCTTCGTCCTCCCATTTGATCCGTATGCCTTCTTTGGACCAAGTTCGTCTCGTTCGTCCATCTTCGTCCTCCCATTTGATCCGTAGGCCTTCTTTGGACCAAGTTCGTCTCGTTCGTCCATCTTCGTCCTCCCATTTGATCCTTAGGCCTTCTTTGGACGAAGTTCGTCTCGTTCGTCCATCTTCGTCCTCCCACCAAGTTCGTCTCGTTCGTCCATCTTCGTCCTCCCATTTGATCCGTAGGCCTTCGTTGGGCCAAGTTCGTCTCGTTCGTGCATCTTCGTGCTCCCATTTGATCCGTAGGCCTTCTTTGGACGAAGTTCGTCTCGTTCGTCCATCTTCGTCCTCCCATTTGATCCTTAGGCCTTCTTTGGACGAAGTTCGTCTCGTTCGTCCATCTTCGTCCTCCCATTTGATCCGTAGGCCTTCTTTGGACCAAGTTCGTCTCGTTCGTCCATCTTTGCTTCGTCCTCCCATTTGATCCGTAGGCCTTCTTTGGACGAAGTTCGTCTCGTTCGTGCATCTTCGTGCTCCCATTTGATCCGTAGGCCTTCTTTGGACGAAGTTCGTCTCGTTCGTCCATCTTCGTGCTCCCATTTGATCCGTAGGCCTTCTTTGGACCAAGTTTGTCTCGTTCGTCCATCTTCGTGCTCCCATTTGATCCGTAGGCCTTCTTTGGACCAAGTTCCTCTCGTTCGTCCATCTTCGTCCTCCCATTTGATCCGTAGGCCTTCTTTGGACCAAGTTCGTCTCGTTCGTCCATCTTCGTCCTCCGATTTGATCCTTAGGCCTTCTTTGGACGAAGTTCGTCTCGTTCGTCCATCTTCGTCCTCCCATTTGATCCGTAGGCCTTCTTTGGACCAAGTTCGTCTCGTTCGTCCATCTTCGTCCTCCGATTTGATCCTTAGGCCTTCTTTGGACGAAGTTCGTCTCGTTCGTCCATCTTCGTCCTCCCATTTGATCCGTAGGCCTTCTTTGGACCAAGTTCGTCTCGTTCGTCCATCTTTGCTTCGTCCTCCCATTTGATCCGTAGGCCTTCTTTGGACGAAGTTCGTCTCGTTCGTGCATCTTCGTGCTCCCATTTGATCCGTAGGCCTTCTTTGGACGAAGTTCGTCTCGTTCGTCCATCTTCGTCCTCCCATTTGATCCGTAGGCCTTCTTTGGACCAAGTTCGTCTCGTTCGTCCATGTTTACTTCGTCCTCCCATTTGATCCGTAGGCCTTCTTTGGACCAAGTTCGTCTCGTTCGTCCACCTTTGCTTCGTCCTCCCATTTGATCCGTAGGCCTTCTTTGGACGAAGTTCGTCTCGTTCGTGCATCTTCGTGCTCCCATTTGATCCGTAGGCCTTCTTTGGACGAAGTTCGTCTCGTTCGTCCATCTTCGTGCTCCCATTTGATCCGTAGGCCTTCTTTGGACCAAGTTCCTCTCGTTCGTCCATCTTCGTCCTCCCATTTGATCCGTATGCCTTCTTTGGACCAAGTTCGTCTCGTTCGTCCATCTTCGTCCACCCATTTGATCCGTAGGCCTTCTTTGGACCAAGTTCGTCTCGTTCGTCCATCTTCGTCCTCCGATTTGATCCTTAGGCCTTCTTTGGACGAAGTTCGTCTCGTTCGTCCATCTTCGTCCTCCCACCAAGTTCGTCTCGTTCGTCCATCTTCGTCCTCCCATTTGATCCGTAGGCCTTCTTTGGACCAAGTTCGTCTCGTTCGTCCATCTTTGCTTCGTCCTCCCATTTGATCCGTAGGCCTTCTTTGGACCAAGTTCGTCTCGTTCGTCCATCTTTGCTTCGTCCTCCCATTTGATCCGTAGGCCTTCTTTCGACGAAGTTCGTCTCGTTCGTCCATCTTTGTGCTCCCATTTGATCCGTAGGCCTTCTTTGGACCAAGTTCCTCTCGTTCGTCCATCTTCGTCCTCCCATTTGATCCGTATGCCTTCTTTGGACCAAGTTCGTCTCGTTCGTCCATCTTCGTCCTCCGATTTGATCCTTAGGCCTTCTTTGGACGAAGTTCGTCTCGTTCGTCCATCTTCGTCCTCCCACCAAGTTCGTCTCGTTCGTCCATCTTCGTCCTCCCATTTGATCCGTAGGCCTTCTTTGGACCAAGTTCGTCTCGTTCGTCCATCTTTGCTTCGTCCTCCCATTTGATCCGTAGGCCTTCTTTGGACCAAGTTCGTCTCGTTCGTCCATCTTTGCTTCGTCCTCCCATTTGATCCGTAGGCCTTCTTTGGACGAAGTTCGTCTCGTTCGTGCATCTTCGTGCTCCCATTTGATCCGTAGGCCTTCTTTCGACGAAGTTCGTCTCGTTCGTCCATCTTTGCTTCGTCCTGCCATTTGATCCGTAGGCCTTCTTTGGACCAAGTTCGTCTCGTTCGTCCATCTTTGCTTCGTCCTCCCATTTGATCCGTAGGCCTTCTTTGGACGAAGTTCGTCTCGTTCGTGCATCTTCGTGCTCCCATTTGATCCGTAGGCCATCTTTGGACGAAGTTCGTCTCGTTCGTCCATCTTCGTGCTCCCATTTGATCCGTAGGCCTTCTTTGGACCAAGTTCGTCTCGTTCGTCCATCTTCGTGCTCCCATTTGATCCGTAGGCCTTCTTTGGACCAAGTTCCTCTCGTTCGTCCATCTTCGGCCTCCCATTTGATCCGTATGCCTTCTTTGGACCAAGTTCGTCTCGTTCGTCCATCTTCGTCCTCCCAATTGATCCGTAGGCCTTCTTTGGACCAAGTTCGTCTCGTTCGTCTATCTTCGTCCTCCGATTTGATCCTTAGGCCTTCTTTGGACGAAGTTCATCTCGTTCGTCCATCTTCGTCCTCCCACCAAGATCGTCTCGTTCGTCCATCTTCGTCCTCCCATTTGATCCGTAGGCCTTCTTTGGACCAAGTTCGTCTCGTTCGTCCATCTTTGCTTCGTCCTCCCATTTGATCCGTAGGCCTTCTTTGGACCAAGTTCGTCTCGTTCGTCCATCTTTGCTTCGTCCTCCCATTTGATCCGTAGGCCTTCTTTGGACGAAGTTCGTCTCGTTCGTGCATCTTCGTGCTCCCATTTGATCCGTAGGCCTTCTTTCGACGAAGTTCGTCTCGTTCGTCCATCTTCGTGCTCCCATTTGATTCGTAGGCCTTCTTTGGACCAAGTTTGTCTCGTTCGTCCATCTTCGTGCTCCCATTTGATCCGTAGGCCTTCTTTGGACCAAGTTCCTCTCGTTCGTCCATCTTCATCCTCCCATTTGATCCGTATGCCTTCTTTGGACCAAGTTCGTCTCGTTCGTCCATCTTCGTCCTCCCATTTGATCCGTAGGCCTTCTTTGGACCAAGTTCGTCTCGTTCGTCCATCTTCGTCCTCCGATTTGATCCTTAGGCCTTCTTTGGACGAAGTTCGTCTCGTTCGTCCATCTTCGTCCTCCCATTTGATCCGTAGGCCTTCTTTGGACCATGTTTGTCTCGTTCGTCCATCTTTGCTTCGTCCTCCCATTTGATCCGTAGGCCTTCTTTGGACGAAGTTCGTCTCGTTCGTGCATCTTCGTGCTCCCATTTGATCCGTAGGCCTTCTTTGGAAGAAGTTCGTCTCGTTCGTCCATCTTCGTCCTCCCATTTGATCCGTATGCCTTCTTTGGACCAAGTTCGTCTCGTTCGTCCATCTTCGTCCTCCCATTTGATCCGTAGGCCTTCTTTGGACCAAGTTCGTCTCGTTCGTCCATCTTCGTCCTCCCATTTGATCCTTAGGCCTTCTTTGGACGAAGTTCGTCTCGTTCGTCCATCTTCGTCCTCCCACCAAGTTCGTCTCGTTCGTCCATCTTCGTCCTCCCATTTGATCCGTAGGCCTTCGTTGGGGAAAGTTCGTCTCGTTCGTGCATCTTCGTCCTCCCATTTGATCCGTAGGCCTTCTTTGGACGAAGTTCGTCTCGTTCGTCCATCTTCGTCCTCCCATTTGATCCTTAGGCCTTCTTTGGACGAAGTTCGTCTCGTTCGTCCATCTTCGTCCTCCCATTTGATCCGTAGGCCTTCTTTGGACCAAGTTCGTCTCGTTCGTCCATCTTTGCTTCGTCCTCCCATTTGATCCGTAGGCCTTCTTTGGACGAAGTTCGTCTCGTTCGTGCATCTTCGTGCTCCCATTTGATCCGTAGGCCTTCTTTGGACGAAGTTCGTCTCGTTCGTCCATCTTCGTGCTCCCATTTGATCCGTAGGCCTTCTTTGGACCAAGTTTGTCTCGTTCGTCCATCTTCGTGCTCCCATTTGATCCGTAGGCCTTCTTTGGACCAAGTTCCTCTCGTTCGTCCATCTTCGTCCTCCCATTTGATCCGTAGGCCTTCTTTGGACCAAGTTCGTCTCGTTCGTCCATCTTCGTCCTCCGATTTGATCCTTAGGCCTTCTTTGGACGAAGTTCGTCTCGTTCGTCCATCTTCGTCCTCCCATTTGATCCGTAGGCCTTCTTTGGCCCAAGTTCGTCTCGTTCGTCCATCTTCGTCCTCCGATTTGATCCTTAGGCCTTCTTTGGACGAAGTTCGTCTCGTTCGTCCATCTTCGTCCTCCCATTTGATCCGTAGGCCTTCTTTGGACCAAGTTCGTCTCGTTCGTCCATCTTTGCTTCGTCCTCCCATTTGATCCGTAGGCCTTCTTTGGACGAAGTTCGTCTCGTTCGTGCATCTTCGTGCTCCCATTTGATCCGTAGGCCTTCTTTGGACGAAGTTCGTCTCGTTCGTCCATCTTCGTGCTCCCATTTGATCCGTAGGCCTTTTTTGGACCAAGTTCGTCTCGTTCGTCCATCTTCGTCCTCCCATTTGATCCGTATGCCTTCTTTGGACCAAGTTCGTCTCGTTCGTCCATCTTCGTCCTCCCATTTGATCCGTAGGCCTTCTTTGGACCAAGTTCGTCTCGTTCGTCCATCTTCGTCCTCCCATTTGATCCTTAGGCCTTCTTTGGACGAAGTTCGTCTCGTTCGTCCATCTTCGTCCTCCCACCAAGTTCGTCTCGTTCGTCCATCTTCGTCCTCCCATTTGATCCGTATGCCTTCTTTGGACCAAGTTCGTCTCGTTCGTCCATCTTCGTCCTCCCATTTGATCCGTAGGCCTTCTTTGGGCCAAGTTCGTCTCGTTCGTGCATCTTCGTCCTCCCATTTGATCCGTAGGCCTTCTTTGGACGAAGTTCGTCTCGTTCGTCCATCTTCGTCCTCCCATTTGATCCTTAGGCCTTCTTTGGACGAAGTTCGTCTCGTTCGTCCATCTTCGTCCTCCCATTTGATCCGTAGGCCTTCTTTGGACCAAGTTCGTCTCGTTCGTCCATCTTTGCTTCGTCCTCCCATTTGATCCGTAGGCCTTCTTTGGACGAAGTTCGTCTCGTTCGTGCATCTTCGTGCTCCCATTTGATCCGTAGGCCTTCTCTGGACCAAGTTCGTCTCGTTCGTCCATCTTCGTCCTCCCATTTCATCCGTAGGCCTTCTTTGGACGAAGTTCCTCTCGTTCGTCCATCTTCGTGCTCCCATTTGATCCGTAGGCCTTCTTTGGACCAAGTTTGTCTCGTTCGTCCATCTTCGTGCTCCCATTTGATCCGTAGGCCTTCTTTGGACCAAGTTCCTCTCGTTCGTCCATATTCGTCCTCCCATTTGATCCGTATGCCTTCTTTGGACCAAGTTCGTCTCGTTCGTCCATCTTCGTCCTCCCATTTGATCCGTAGGCCTTCTTTGGACCAAGTTCGTCTCGTTCGTCCATCTTCGTCCTCCGATTTGATCCTTAGGCCTTCTTTGGACGAAGTTCGTCTCGTTCGTCCATCTTCGTCCTCCCATTTGATCCGTAGGCCTTCTTTGGACCAAGTTCGTCTCGTTCGTCCATCTTTGCTTCGTCCTCCCATTTGATCCGTAGGCCTTCTTTGGACGAAGTTCGTCTCGTTCGTCCATCTTCGTCCTCCCATTTGATCCTTAGGCCTTCTCTGGACCAAGTTCGTCTCGTTCGTCCATCTTCGTCCTCCCATTTCATCCGTAGGCCTTCTTTGGACGAAGTTCCTCTCGTTCGTCCATCTTCGTGCTCCCATTTGATCCGTAGGCCTTCTTTGGACCAAGTTTGTCTCGTTCGTCCATCTTCGTGCTCCCATTTGATCCGTAGGCCTTCTTTGGACCAAGTTCCTCTCGTTCGTCCATCTTCGTCCTCCCATTTGATCCGTATGCCTTCTTTGGACCAAGTTCGTCTCGTTCGTCCATCTTCGTCCTCCCATTTGATCCGTAGGCCTTCTTTGGACCAAGTTCGTCTCGTTCGTCCATCTTCGTCCTCCGATTTGATCCTTAGGCCTTCTTTGGACGAAGTTCGTCCATCTTCGTCCTCCCATTTGATCCGTAGGCCTTCTTTGGACCAAGTTCGTCTCGTTCGTCCATCTTTGCTTCGTCCTCCCATTTGATCCGTAGGCCTTCTTTGGACGAAGTTCGTCTCGTTCGTGCATCTTCATGCTCCCATTTGATCCGTAGGCCTTCTTTGGACGAAGTTCGTCTCGTTCGTCCATCTTCGTGCTCCCATTTGATCCGTAGGCCTTTTTTGGACCAAGTTCGTCTCGTTCGTCCATCTTCGTCCTCCCATTTGATCCGTATGCCTTCTTTGGACCAAGTTCGTCTCGTTCGTGCATCTTCGTGCTCCCATTTGATCCGTAGGCCTTCTTTGGACGAAGTTCGTCTCG
Source organism: Glycyrrhiza uralensis (assembly GCA_030159175.1). NCBI lineage: Eukaryota > Viridiplantae > Streptophyta > Magnoliopsida > Fabales > Fabaceae > Glycyrrhiza > Glycyrrhiza uralensis. The sequence goes on along the minus strand of BRZY01000016.1, from coordinate 188,296 downwards.
TTCGTCCATCTTCGTCCTCCCATTTGATCCGTAGGCCTTCTTTGGACCAAGTTCGTCTCGTTCGTCCATCTTTACTTCGTCCTCCCATTTGATCCGTAGGCCTTCTTTGGACCAAGTTCGTCTCGTTCGTCCATCTTTGCTTCGTGCTCCCATTTGATCCGTAGGCCTTCTTTGGACGAAGTTCATCTCGTTCGTCCATCTTCGTGCTCCCATTTGATCCGTAGGCCTTCTTTGGACCAAGTTCCTCTCGTTCGTCCATCTTCGTCCTCCCATTTGATCCGTATGCCTTCTTTGGACCAAGTTCGTCTCGTTCGTCCATCTTCGTCCTCCCATTTGATCCGTAGGCCTTCTTTGGACCAAGTTCGTCTCGTTCGTCCATCTTTGCTTCGTCCTCCCATTTGATCCGTAGGCCTTCTTTGGACGAAGGTCGTCTCGTTCGTGCATCTTCGTGCTCCCATTTGATCCGTAGGCCTTCTTTGGACGAAGTTCGTCTCGTTCGTCCATCTTCGTGCTCCCATTTGATCCGTAGGCCTTCTTTGGACCAAGTTCGTCTCGTTCGTCCATCTTCGTCCTCCCATTTGATCCGTAGGCCTTCTTTGGACCAAGTTCGTCTCGTTCGTCCATCTTTACTTCGTCCTCCCATTTGATCCGTAGGCCTTCTTTGGACCAAGTTCGTCTCGTTCGTCCATCTTTGCTTCGTCCTCCCATTTGATCCGTAGGCCTTCTTTGGACGAAGTTCGTCTCGTTCGTGCATCTTCGTGCTCCCATTTGATCCGTAGGCCATCTTTGGACGAAGTTCGTCTCGTTCGTCCATCTTCGTGCTCCCATTTGATCCGTAGGCCTTCTTTGGACCAAGTTCGTCTCGTTCGTCCATCTTTGTGCTCCCATTTGATCCGTAGGCCTTCTTTGGACCAAGTTCCTCTCGTTCGTCCATCTTCGTCCTCCCATTTGATCCGTATGCCTTCTTTGGACCAAGTTCGTCTCGTTCGTCCATCTTCGTCCTCCCATTTGATCCGTAGGCCTTCTTTGGACCAAGTTCGTCTCGTTCGTCCATCTTCGTCCTCCGATTTGATCCTTAGGCCTTCTTTGGACGAAGTTCGTCTCGTTCGTCCATCTTCGTCCTCCCACCAAGTTCGTCTCGTTCGTCCATCTTCGTCCTCCCATTTGATCCGTAGGCCTTCTTTGGACCAAGTTCGTCTCGTTCGTCCATCTTTGCTTCGTCCTCCCATTTGATCCGTAGGCCTTCTTTGGACCAAGTTCGTCTCGTTCGTCCATCTTTGCTTCGTCCTCCCATTTGATCCGTAGGCCTTCTTTGGACGAAGTTCGTCTCGTTCGTGCATCTTCGTGCTCCCATTTGATCCGTAGGCCTTCTTTCGACGAAGTTTGTCTCGTTCGTCCATCTTCGTGCTCCCATTTGATCCGTAGGCCTTCTTTGGACCAAGTTCCTCTCGTTCGTCCATCTTCATCCTCCCATTTGATCCGTATGCCTTCTTTGGACCAAGTTCGTCTCGTTCGTGCATCTTCGTGCTCCCATTTCATCGGTAGGCCTTCTTTGGACCAAGTTCGTCTCGTTCGTCCATCTTCGTCCTCCGATTTGATCCTTAGGCCTTCTTTGGACGAAGTTCGTCCATCTTCGTCCTCCCATTTGATCCGTAGGCCTTCTTTGGACCAAGTTCGTCTCGTTCGTCCATCTTTGCTTCGTCCTCCCATTTGATCCGTAGGCCTTCTTTGGACGAAGTTCGTCTCGTTCGTGCATCTTCGTGCTCCCATTTGATCCGTAGGCCTTCTTTGGACGAAGTTCGTCTCGTTCGTCCATCTTCGTGCTCCCATTTGATCCGTAGGCCTTTTTTGGACCAAGTTCGTCTCGTTCGTCCATCTTCGTCCTCCCATTTGATCCGTATGCCTTCTTTGGACCAAGTTCGTCTCGTTCGTCCATCTTCGTCCTCCCATTTGATCCGTAGGTCTTCTTTGGACCAAGTTCGTCTCGTTCGTCCATCTTCGTCCTCCCATTTGATCCGTAGGCCTTCTTTGGGCCAAGTTCGTCTCGTTCGTGCATCTTCGTGCTCCCATTTGATCCGTAGGCCTTCTTTGGACGAAGTTCATCTCGTTCGTCCATCTTCGTGCTCCCATTTGATCCGTAGGCCTTCTTTGGACCAAGTTCCTCTCGTTCGTCCATCTTCGTCCTCCCATTTGATCCGTATGCCTTCTTTGGACCAAGTTCGTCTCGTTCGTCCATCTTCGTCCTCCCATTTGATCCGTAGGCCTTCTTTGGACCAAGTTCGTCTCGTTCGTCCATCTTTGCTTCGTCCTCCCATTTGATCCGTAGGCCTTCTTTGGACGAAGGTCGTCTCGTTTGTGCATCTTCGTGCTCCCATTTGATCCGTAGGCCTTCTTTGGACGAAGTTCGTCTCGTTCGTCCATCTTCGTGCTCCCATTTGATCCGTAGGCCTTCTTTGGACCAAGTTCGTCTCGTTCGTCCATCTTCGTCCTCCCATTTGATCCGTAGGCCTTCTTTGGACCAAGTTCGTCTCGTTCGTCCATCTTTACTTCGTCCTCCCATTTGATCCGTAGGCCTTCTTTGGACCAAGTTCGTCTCGTTCGTCCATCTTTGCTTCGTCCTCCCATTTGATCCGTAGGCCTTCTTTGGACGAAGTTCGTCTCGTTCGTGCATCTTCGTGCTCCCATTTGATCCGTAGGCCTTCTTTGGACCAAGTTCGTCTCGTTCGTCCATCTTTGTGCTCCCATTTGATCCGTAGGCCTTCTTTGGACCAAGTTCCTCTCGTTCGTCCATCTTCGTCCTCCCATTTGATCCGTATGCCTTCTTTGGACCAAGTTCGTCTCGTTCGTCCATCTTCGTCCTCCCATTTGATCCGTAGGCCTTCTTTGGACCAAGTTCGTCTCGTTCGTCCATCTTCGTCCTCCGATTTGATCCTTAGGCCTTCTTTGGACGAAGTTCGTCTCGTTCGTCCATCTTCGTCCTCCCACCAAGTTCGTCTCGTTCGTCCATCTTCGTCCTCCCATTTGATCCGTAGGCCTTCTTTGGACGAAGTTCGTCTCGTTCGTGCATCTTCGTGCTCCCATTTGATCCGTAGGCCTTCTTTGGACCAAGTTCGTCTCGTTCGTCCATCTTTGCTTCGTCCTCCCATTTGATCCGTAGGCCTTCTTTGGACGAAGTTCGTCTCGTTCGTGCATCTTCGTGCTCCCATTTGATCCGTAGGCCTTCTTTGGACCAAGTTCGTCTCGTTCGTCCATCTTTGTGCTCCCATTTGATCCGTAGGCCTTCTTTGGACCAAGTTCCTCTCGTTCGTCCATCTTCGTCCTCCCATTTGATCCGTATGCCTTCTTTGGACAAAGTTCGTCTCGTTCGTCCATCTTCGTGCTCCCATTTGATCCGTAGGCCTTTTTTGGACCAAGTTCGTCTCGTTCGTCCATCTTCGTCCTCCCATTTGATCCGTATGCCTTCTTTGGACCAAGTTCGTCTCGTTCGTCCATCTTCGTCCTCCCATTTGATCCGTAGGTCTTCTTTGGACCAAGTTCGTCTCGTTCGTCCATCTTCGTCCTCCCATTTGATCCGTAGGCCTTCTTTGGGCCAAGTTCGTCTCGTTCGTGCATCTTCGTGCTCCCATTTGATCCGTAGGCCTTCTTTGGACGAAGTTCATCTCGTTCGTCCATCTTCGTGCTCCCATTTGATCCGTAGGCCTTCTTTGGACGAAGTTCGTCTCGTTCGTCCATCTTCGTGCTCCCATTTGATCCGTAGGCCTTTTTTGGACCAAGTACGTCTCGTTCGTCCATCTTCGTCCTCCCATTTGATCCGTATGCCTTCTTTGGACCAAGTTCGTCTCGTTCGTCCATCTTCGTCCTCCCATTTGATCCGTAGGTCTTCTTTGGACCAAGTTCGTCTCGTTCGTCCATCTTCGTCCTCCCATTTGATCCGTAGGCCTTCTTTGGGCCAAGTTCGTCTCGTTCGTGCATCTTCGTGCTCCCATTTGATCCGTAGGCCTTCTTTGGACGAAGTTCATCTCGTTCGTCCATCTTCGTGCTCCCATTTGATCCGTAGGCCTTCTTTGGACCAAGTTCCTCTCGTTCGTCCATCTTCGTCCTCCCATTTGATCCGTATGCCTTCTTTGGACCAAGTTCGTCTCGTTCGTCCATCTTCGTCCTCCCATTTGATCCGTAGGCCTTCTTTGGACCAAGTTCGTCTCGTTCGTCCATCTTTGCTTCGTCCTCCCATTTGATCCGTAGGCCTTCTTTGGACGAAGGTCGTCTCGTTTGTGCATCTTCGTGCTCCCATTTGATCCGTAGGCCTTCTTTGGACGAAGTTCGTCTCGTTCGTCCATCTTCGTGCTCCCATTTGATCCGTAGGCCTTCTTTGGACCAAGTTCGTCTCGTTCGTCCATCTTCGTCCTCCCATTTGATCCGTAGGCCTTCTTTGGACCAAGTTCGTCTCGTTCGTCCATCTTTACTTCGTCCTCCCATTTGATCCGTAGGCCTTCTTTGGACCAAGTTCGTCTCGTTCGTCCATCTTTGCTTCGTCCTCCCATTTGATCCGTAGGCCTTCTTTGGATGAAGTTCGTCTCGTTCGTGCATCTTCGTGCTCCCATTTGATCCGTAGGCCTTCTTTGGACCAAGTTCGTCTCGTTCGTCCATCTTTGTGCTCCCATTTGATCCGTAGGCCTTCTTTGGACCAAGTTCCTCTCGTTCGTCCATCTTCGTCCTCCCATTTGATCCGTATGCCTTCTTTGGACCAAGTTCGTCTCGTTCGTCCATCTTCGTCCTCCCATTTGATCCGTAGGCCTTCTTTGGACCAAGTTCGTCTCGTTCGTCCATCTTCGTCCTCCGATTTGATCCTTAGGCCTTCTTTGGACGAAGTTCGTCTCGTTCGTCCATCTTCGTCCTCCCACCAAGTTCGTCTCGTTCGTCCATCTTCGTCCTCCCATTTGATCCGTAGGCCTTCTTTGGACCAAGTTCGTCTCGTTCGTCCATCTTTGCTTCGTCCTCCCATTTGATCCGTAGGCCTTCTTTGGACCAAGTTCGTCTCGTTCGTCCATCTTTGCTTCGTCGTCCCATTTGATCCGTAGGCCTTCTTTGGACGAAGTTCGTCTCGTTCGTGCATCTTCGTGCTCCCATTTGATCAGTAGGCCTTCTTTCGACGAAGTTTGTCTCGTTCGTCCATCTTCGTGCTCCCATTTGATCCGTAGGCCTTCTTTGGACCAAGTTCCTCTCGTTCGTCCATCTTCATCCTCCCATTTGATCCGTATGCCTTCTTTGGACCAAGTTCGTCTCGTTCGTGCATCTTCGTGCTCCCATTTCATCCGTAGGCCTTCTTTGGACCAAGTTCGTCTCGTTCGTCCATCTTCGTCCTCCGATTTGATCCTTAGGCCTTCTTTGGACGAAGTTCGTCCATCTTCGTCCTCCCATTTGATCCGTAGGCCTTCTTTGGACCAAGTTCGTCTCGTTCGTCCATCTTTGCTTCGTCCTCCCATTTGATCCGTAGGCCTTCTTTGGACGAAGTTCGTCTCGTTCGTGCATCTTCGTGCTCCCATTTGATCCGTAGGCCTTCTTTGGACGAAGTTCGTCTCGTTCGTCCATCTTCGTGCTCCCATTTGATCCGTAGGCCTTTTTTGGACCAAGTTCGTCTCGTTCGTCCATCTTCGTCCTCCCATTTGATCCGTATGCCTTCTTTGGACCAAGTTCGTCTCGTTCGTCCATCTTCGTCCTCCCATTTGATCCGTAGGTCTTCTTTGGACCAAGTTCGTCTCGTTCGTCCATCTTCGTCCTCCCATTTGATCCGTAGGCCTTCTTTGGGCCAAGTTCGTCTCGTTCGTGCATCTTCGTGCTCCCATTTGATCCGTAGGCCTTCTTTGGACGAAGTTCATCTCGTTCGTCCATCTTCGTGCTCCCATTTGATCCGTAGGCCTTCTTTGGACCAAGTTCCTCTCGTTCGTCCATCTTCGTCCTCCCATTTGATCCGTATGCCTTCTTTGGACCAAGTTCGTCTCGTTCGTCCATCTTCGTCCTCCCATTTGATCCGTAGGCCTTCTTTGGACCAAGTTCGTCTCGTTCGTCCATCTTTGCTTCGTCCTCCCATTTGATCCGTAGGCCTTCTTTGGACGAAGGTCGTCTCGTTTGTGCATCTTCGTGCTCCCATTTGATCCGTAGGCCTTCTTTGGACGAAGTTCGTCTCGTTCGTCCATCTTCGTGCTCCCATTTGATCCGTAGGCCTTCTTTGGACCAAGTTCGTCTCGTTCGTCCATCTTCGTCCTCCCATTTGATCCGTAGGCCTTCTTTGGACCAAGTTCGTCTCGTTCGTCCATCTTTACTTCGTCCTCCCATTTGATCCGTAGGCCTTCTTTGGACCAAGTTCGTCTCGTTCGTCCATCTTTGCTTCGTCCTCCCATTTGATCCGTAGGCCTTCTTTGGACGAAGTTCGTCTCGTTCGTGCATCTTCGTGCTCCCATTTGATCCGTAGGCCATCTTTGGACGAAGTTCGTCTAGTTCGTCCATCTTCGTGCTCCCGTTTGATCCGTAGGCCTTTTTTGGACCAAGTTCGTCTCGTTCGTCCATCTTCGTCCTCCCATTTGATCCGTATGCCTTCTTTGGACCAAGTTCGTCTCGTTCGTCCATCTTCGTCCTCCCATTTGATCCGTAGGCCTTCTTTGGACCAAGTTCGTCTCGTTCGTCCATCTTCGTCCTCCCATTTGATCCGTAGGCCTTCTTTGGGCCAAGTTCGTCTCGTTCGTGCATCTTCGTGCTCCCATTTGATCCGTAGGCCTTCTTTGGACGAAGTTCATCTCGTTCGTCCATCTTCGTGCTCCCATTTGATCCGTAGGCCTTCTTTGGACCAAGTTCCTCTCGTTCGTCCATCTTCGTCCTCCCATTTGATCCGTATGCCTTCTTTGGACCAAGTTCGTCTCGTTCGTCCATCTTTGCTTCGTCCTCCCATTTGATCCGTAGGCCTTCTTTGGACGAAGGTCGTCTCGTTCGTGCATCTTCGTGCTCCCATTTGATCCGTAGGCCTTCTTTGGACGAAGTTCGTCTCGTTTGTCCATCTTCGTGCTCCCATTTGATCCGTAGGCCTTCTTTGGACCAAGTTCGTCTCGTTCGTCCATCTTCGTCCTCCCATTTGATCCGTAGGCCTTCTTTGGACCAAGTTCGTCTCGTTCGTCCATCTTTACTTCGTCCTCCCATTTGATCCGTAGGCCTTCTTTGGACCAAGTTCGTCTCGTTCGTCCATCTTTGCTTCGTCCTCCCATTTGATCCGTAGGCCTTCTTTGGACGAAGTTCGTCTCGTTCGTGCATCTTCGTGCTCCCATTTGATCCGTAGGCCATCTTTGGACGAAGTTCGTCTCGTTCGTCCATCTTCGTGCTCCCATTTGATCCGTAGGCCTTCTTTGGACCAAGTTCGTCTCGTTCGTCCATCTTTGTGCTCCCATTTGATCCGTAGGCCTTCTTTGGACCAAGTTCCTCTCGTTCGTCCATCTTCGTCCTCCCATTTGATCCGTATGCCTTCTTTGGACCAAGTTCGTCTCGTTCGTCCATCTTCGTCCTCCCATTTGATCCGTAGGCCTTCTTTGGACCAAGTTCGTCTCGTTCGTCCATCTTCGTCCTCCGATTTGATCCTTAGGCCTTCTTTGGACGAAGTTCGTCTCGTTCGTCCATCTTCGTCCTCCCACCAAGTTCGTCTCGTTCGTCCATCTTCGTCCTCCCATTTGATCCGTAGGCCTTCTTTGGACCAAGTTCGTCTCGTTCGTCCATCTTTGCTTCGTCCTCCCATTTGATCCGTAGGCCTTCTTTGGACGAAGTTCGTCTCGTTCGTGCATCTTCGTGCTCCCATTTGATCCGTAGGCCTTCTTTCGACGAAGTTTGTCTCGTTCGTCCATCTTCGTGCTCCCATTTGATCCGTAGGCCTTCTTTGGACCAAGTTCCTCTCGTTCGTCCATCTTCATCCTCCCATTTGATCCGTATGCCTTCTTTGGACCAAGTTCGTCTCGTTCGTCCATCTTCGTCCTCCCATTTCATCCGTAGGCCTTCTTTGGACCAAGTTCGTCTCGTTCGTCCATCTTCGTCCTCCGATTTGATCCGTAGGCCTTCTTTGGACGAAGTTCGTCTCGTTCGTCCATCTTCGTCCTCCCATTTGATCCGTACGCCTTCTTTGGACCATGTTCGTCTCGTTCGTCCATCTTTGCTTCGTCCTCCCATTTGATCCGTAGGCCTTCTTTGGACGAAGTTCGTCTCGTTCGTGCATCTTCGTGCTCCCATTTGATCCGTAGGCCTTCTTTGGACGAAGTTCGTCTCGTTCGTCCATCTTCGTCCTCCCATTTGATCCGTAGGCCTTCTTTGGGCCAAGTTCGTCTCGTTCGTGCATCTTCGTGCTCCCATTTGATCCGTAGGCCTTCTTTGGACGAAGTTCATCTCGTTCGTCCATCTTCGTGCTCCCATTTGATCCGTAGGCCTTCTTTGGACCAAGTTCCTCTCGTTCGTCCATCTTCGTCCTCCCATTTGATCCGTATGCCTTCTTTGGACCAAGTTCGTCTCGTTCGTCCATCTTTGCTTCGTCCTCCCATTTGATCCGTAGGCCTTCTTTGGACGAAGGTCGTCTCGTTCGTGCATCTTCGTGCTCCCATTTGATCCGTAGGCCTTCTTTGGACGAAGTTCGTCTCGTTTGTCCATCTTCGTGCTCCCATTTGATCCGTAGGCCTTCTTTGGACCAAGTTCGTCTCGTTCGTCCATCTTCGTCCTCCCATTTGATCCGTAGGCCTTCTTTGGACCAAGTTCGTCTCGTTCGTCCATCTTTACTTCGTCCTCCCATTTGATCCGTAGGCCTTCTTTGGACCAAGTTCGTCTCGTTCGTCCATCTTTGCTTCGTCCTCCCATTTGATCCGTAGGCCTTCTTTGGACGAAGTTCGTCTCGTTCGTGCATCTTCGTGCTCCCATTTGATCCGTAGGCCATCTTTGGACGAAGTTCGTCTCGTTCGTCCATCTTCGTGCTCCCATTTGATCCGTAGGCCTTCTTTGGACCAAGTTCGTCTCGTTCGTCCATCTTTGTGCTCCCATTTGATCCGTAGGCCTTCTTTGGACCAAGTTCCTCTCGTTCGTCCATCTTCGTCCTCCCATTTGATCCGTATGCCTTCTTTGGACCAAGTTCGTCTCGTTCGTCCATCTTCGTCCTCCCATTTGATCCGTAGGCCTTCTTTGGACCAAGTTCGTCTCGTTCGTCCATCTTCGTCCTCCGATTTGATCCTTAGGCCTTCTTTGGACGAAGTTCGTCTCGTTCGTCCATCTTCGTCCTCCCACCAAGTTCGTCTCGTTCGTCCATCTTCGTCCTCCCATTTGATCCGTAGGCCTTCTTTGGACCAAGTTCGTCTCGTTCGTCCATCTTTGCTTCGTCCTCCCATTTGATCCGTAGGCCTTCTTTGGACGAAGTTCGTCTCGTTCGTGCATCTTCGTGCTCCCATTTGATCCGTAGGCCTTCTTTCGACGAAGTTTGTCTCGTTCGTCCATCTTCGTGCTCCCATTTGATCCGTAGGCCTTCTTTGGACCAAGTTCCTCTCGTTCGTCCATCTTCATCCTCCCATTTGATCCGTATGCCTTCTTTGGACCAAGTTCGTCTCGTTCGTCCATCTTCGTCCTCCCATTTCATCCGTAGGCCTTCTTTGGACCAAGTTCGTCTCGTTCGTCCATCTTCGTCCTCCGATTTGATCCGTAGGCCTTCTTTGGACGAAGTTCGTCTCGTTCGTCCATCTTCGTCCTCCCATTTGATCCGTACGCCTTCTTTGGACCATGTTCGTCTCGTTCGTCCATCTTTGCTTCGTCCTCCCATTTGATCCGTAGGCCTTCTTTGGACGAAGTTCGTCTCGTTCGTGCATCTTCGTGCTCCCATTTGATCCGTAGGCCTTCTTTGGACGAAGTTCGTCTCGTTCGTCCATCTTCGTGCTCCCATTTGATCCGTAGGCCTTTTTTGGACCAAGTTCGTCTCGTTCGTCCATCTTCGTCCTCCCATTTGATCCGTATGCCTTCTTTGGACCAAGTTCGTCTCGTTCGTCCATCTTCGTCCTCCCATTTGATCCGTAGGCCTTCTTTGGACCAAGTTCGTCTCGTTCGTCCATCTTCGTCCTCGCATTTGATCCTTAGGCCTTCTTTGGACGAAGTTCGTCTCGTTCGTCCATCTTCGTCCTCCCACCAAGTTCGTCTCGTTCGTCCATCTTCGTCCTCCCATTTGATCCGTAGGCCTTCTTTGGGCCAAGTTCGTCTCGTTCGTGCATCTTCGTCCTCCCATTTGATCCGTAGGCCTTCTTTGGACGAAGTTCGTCTCGTTCGTCCATCTTCGTCCTCCCATTTGATCCTTAGGCCTTCTTTGGACGAAGTTCGTCTCGTTCGTCCATCTTCGTCCTCCCATTTGATCCGTAGGCCTTCTTTGGACCAAGTTCGTCTCGTTCGTCCATCTTTGCTTCGTCCTCCCATTTGATCCGTAGGCCTTCTTTGGACGAAGTTCGTCTCGTTCGTGCATCTTCGTGCTCCCATTTGATCCGTAGGCCTTCTTTGGACGAAGTTCGTCTCGTTCGTCCATCTTCGTGCTCCCATTTGATCCGTAGGCCTTCTTTGGACCAAGTTTGTCTCGTTCGTCCATCTTCGTGCTCCCATTTGATCCGTAGGCCTTCTTTGGACCAAGTTCCTCTCGTTCGTCCATCTTCGTCCTCCGATTTGATCCGTATGCCTTCTTTGGACCAAGTTCGTCTCGTTCGTCCATCTTCGTCCTCCCATTTGATCCGTAGGCCTTCTTTGGACCAAGTTCGTCTCGTTCGTCCATCTTCGTCCTCCGATTTGATCCTTAGGCCTTCTTTGGACGAAGTTCGTCTCGTTCGTCCATCTTCGTCCTCCCATTTGATCCGTAGGCCTTCTTTGGACCAAGTTCGTCTCGTTCGTCCATCTTCGTCCTCCGATTTGATCCTTAGGCCTTCTTTGGACGAAGTTCGTCTCGTTCGTCCATCTTCGTCCTCCCATTTGATCCGTAGGCCTTCTTTGGACCAAGTTCGTCTCGTTCGTCCATCTTTGCTTCGTCCTCCCATTTGATCCGTAGGCCTTCTTTGGACGAAGTTCGTCTCGTTCGTGCATCTTCGTGCTCCCATTTGATCCGTAGGCCTTCTTTGGACGAAGTTCGTCTCGTTCGTCCATCTTCGTGCTCCCATTTGATCCGTAGGCCTTTTTTGGACCAAGTTCGTCTCGTTCGTCCATCTTCGTCCTCCCATTTGATCCGTATGCCTTCTTTGGACCAAGTTCGTCTCGTTCGTCCATCTTCGTCCTCCCATTTGATCCGTAGGCCTTCTTTGGACCAAGTTCGTCTCGTTCGTCCATCTTCGTCCTCCCATTTGATCCTTAGGCCTTCTTTGGACGAAGTTCGTCTCGTTCGTCCATCTTCGTCCTCCCACCAAGTTCGTCTCGTTCGTCCATCTTCGTCCTCCCATTTGATCCGTAGGCCTTCTTTGGACCAAGTTCGTCTCGTTCGTCCATCTTCGTCCTCCCATTTGATCCGTAGGCCTTCTTTGGGCCAAGTTCGTCTCGTTCGTGCATCTTCGTCCTCCCATTTGATCCGTAGGCCTTCTTTGGACGAAGTTCGTCTCGTTCGTCCATCTTCGTCCTCCCATTTGATCCGTAGGCCTTCTTTGGACCAAGTTCGTCTCGTTCGTCCATCTTTGCTTCGTCCTCCCATTTGATCCGTAGGCCTTCTTTGGACGAAGTTCGTCTCGTTCGTGCATCTTCGTGCTCCCATTTGATCCGTAGGCCTTCTCTGGACCAAGTTCGTCTCGTTCGTCCATCTTCGTCCTCCCATTTCATCCGTAGGCCTTCTTTGGACGAAGTTCCTCTCGTTCGTCCATCTTCGTGCTCCCATTTGATCCGTAGGCCTTCTTTGGACCAAGTTTGTCTCGTTCGTCCATCTTCGTGCTCCCATTTGATCCGTAGGCCTTCTTTGGACCAAGTTCCTCTCGTTCGTCCATCTTCGTCCTCCCATTTGATCCGTAGGCCTTCTTTGGACCAAGTTCGTCTCGTTCGTCCATCTTCGTCCTCCGATTTGATCCTTAGGCCTTCTTTGGACGAAGTTCGTCTCGTTCGTCCATCTTCGTCCTCCCATTTGATCCGTAGGCCTTCTTTGGACCAAGTTCGTCTCGTTCGTCCATCTTTGCTTCGTCCTCCCATTTGATCCGTAGGCCTTCTTTGGACGAAGTTCGTCTCGTTCGTCCATCTTCGTCCTCCCATTTGATCCTTAGGCCTTCTCTGGACCAAGTTCGTCTCGTTCGTCCATCTTCGTCCTCCCATTTCATCCGTAGGCCTTCTTTGGACGAAGTTCCTCTCGTTCCTCCATCTTCGTGCTCCCATTTGATCCGTAGGCCTTCTTTGGACCAAGTTTGTCTCGTTCGTCCATCTTCGTGCTCCCATTTGATCCGTAGGCCTTCTTTGGACCAAGTTCCTCTCGTTCGTCCATCTTCGTCCTCCCATTTGATCCGTATGCCTTCTTTGGACCAAGTTCGTCTCGTTCGTCCATCTTCGTCCTCCCATTTGATCCGTAGGCCTTCTTTGGACCAAGTTCGTCTCGTTCGTCCATCTTCGTCCTCCGATTTGATCCTTAGGCCTTCTTTGGACGAAGTTCGTCTCGTTCGTCCATCTTCGTCCTCCCATTTGATCCGTAGGCCTTCTTTGGACCAAGTTCGTCTCGTTCGTCCATCTTTGCTTCGTCCTCCCATTTGATCCGTAGGCCTTCTTTGGACGAAGTTCGTCTCGTTCGTGCATCTTCGTGCTCCCATTTGATCCGTAGGCCTTCTTTGGACGAAGTTCGTCTCGTTCGTCCATCTTCGTGCTCCCATTTGATCCGTAGGCCTTTTTTGGACCAAGTTCGTCTCGTTCGTCCATCTTCGTCCTCCCATTTGATCCGTATGCCTTCTTTGGACCAAGTTCGTCTCGTTCGTCCATCTTCGTCCTCCCATTTGATCCGTAGGCCTTCTTTGGACCAAGTTCGTCTCGTTCGTCCATCTTCGTCCTCCCATTTGATCCTTAGGCCTTCTTTGGACGAAGTTCGTCTCGTTCGTCCATCTTCGTCCTCCCACCAAGTTCGTCTCGTTCGTCCATCTTCGTCCTCCCATTTGATCCGTAGGCCTTCTTTGGACCAAGTTCATCTCGTTCGTCCATCTTCGTCCTCCCATTTGATCCGTAGGCCTTCTTTGGGCCAAGTTCGTCTCGTTCGTGCATCTTCGTCCTCCCATTTGATCCGTAGGCCTTCTTTGGACGAAGTTCGTCTCGTTCGTCCATCTTCGTCCTCCCATTTGATCCTTAGGCCTTCTTTGGACGAAGTTCGTCTCGTTCGTCCATCTTCGTCCTCCCACCAAGTTCGTCTCGTTCGTCCATCTTCGTCCTCCCATTTGATCCGTATGCCTTCTTTGGACCAAGTTCGTCTCGTTCGTCCATCTTCGTCCTCCCATTTGATCTGTAGGCCATCTTTGGGCCAAGTTCGTCTCGTTCGTCCATCTTCGTCCTCCGATTTGATCCTTAGGCCTTCTTTGGACGAAGTTCGTCTCGTTCGTCCATCTTCGTCCTCCCATTTGATCCGTAGGCCTTTTTTGGACCAAGTTCGTCTCGTTCGTCCATCTTCGTCCTCCCATTTGATCCGTATGCCTTCTTTGGACCAAGTTCGTCTCGTTCGTCCATCTTCGTCCTCCCATTTGATCCGTAGGCCTTCTTTGGACCAAGTTCGTCTCGTTCGTCCATCTTCGTCCTCCCATTTGATCCTTAGGCCTTCTTTGGACGAAGTTCGTCTCGTTCGTCCATCTTCGTCCTCCCACCAAGTTCGTCTCGTTCGTCCATCTTCGTCCTCCCATTTGATCCGTAGGCCTTCTTTGGACCAAGTTCGTCTCGTTCGTCCATCTTCGTCCTCCCATTTGATCCGTAGGCCTTCTTTGGGCCAAGTTCGTCTCGTTCGTGCATCTTCGTCCTCCCATTTGATCCGTAGGCCTTCTTTGGACGAAGTTCGTCTCGTTCGTCCATCTTCGTCCTCCCATTTGATCCTTAGGCCTTCTTTGGACGAAGTTCGTCTCGTTCGTCCATCTTCGTCCTCCCATTTGATCCGTAGGCCTTCTTTGGACCAAGTTCGTCTCGTTCGTCCATCTTTGCTTCGTCCTCCCATTTGATCCGTAGGCCTTCTTTGGACGAAGTTCGTCTCGTTCGTGCATCTTCGTGCTCCCATTTGATCCGTAGGCCTTCTCTGGACCAAGTTCGTCTCGTTCGTCCATCTTCGTCCTCCCATTTCATCCGTAGGCCTTCTTTGGACGAAGTTCCTCTCGTTCGTCCATCTTCGTGCTCCCATTTGATCCGTAGGCCTTCTTTGGACCAAGTTTGTCTCGTTCGTCCATCTTCGTGCTCCCATTTGATCCGTAGGCCTTCTTTGGACCAAGTTCCTCTCGTTCGTCCATATTCGTCCTCCCATTTGATCCGTATGCCTTCTTTGGACCAAGTTCGTCTCGTTCGTCCATCTTCGTCCTCCCATTTGATCCGTAGGCCTTCTTTGGACCAAGTTCGTCTCGTTCGTCCATCTTCGTCCTCCGATTTGATCCTTAGGCCTTCTTTGGACGAAGTTCGTCTCGTTCGTCCATCTTCGTCCTCCCATTTGATCCGTAGGCCTTCTTTGGACCAAGTTCGTCTCGTTCGTCCATCTTTGCTTCGTCCTCCCATTTGATCCGTAGGCCTTCTTTGGACGAAGTTCGTCTCGTTCGTCCATCTTCGTCCCCCCATTTGATCCTTAGGCCTTCTCTGGACCAAGTTCGTCTCGTTCGTCCATCTTCGTCCTCCCATTTCATCCGTAGGCCTTCTTTGGACGAAGTTCCTCTCGTTCATCCATCTTCGTGCTCCCATTTGATCCGTAGGCCTTCTTTGGACCAAGTTTGTCTCGTTCGTCCATCTTCGTGCTCCCATTTGATCCGTAGGCCTTCTTTGGACCAAGTTCCTCTCGTTCGTCCATCTTCGTCCTCCCATTTGATCCGTATGCCTTCTTTGGACCAAGTTCGTCTCGTTCGTCCATCTTCGTCCTCCCATTTGATCCGTAGGCCTTCTTTGGACCAAGTTCGTCTCGTTCGTCCATCTTCGTCCTCCGATTTGATCCTTAGGCCTTCTTTGGACGAAGTTCGTCTCGTTCGTCCATCTTCGTCCTCCCATTTGATCCGTAGACCTTCTTTGGACGAAGTTCGTCTCGTTCGTCCATCTTCGTCCTCCCATTTGATCCTTAGGCCTTCTTTGGACGAAGTTCGTCTATCTTCGTCCTCCCATTTGATCCGTAGGCCTTCTTTGGACGAAGTTCGTCTCGTTCGTCCATCTTTGTCCTCCCATTTCGTCCATCTTCGTCCTCCCATTTGATCCGTAGTCCTTCTTTGGACGAAGTTCGTCTCGTTCGTCCATCTTCGTGCTCCCATTTGATCCGTAGGCCTTCTTTGGACGAAGTTCGTCTCGTTCGTGCATCTTCGTGCTCCCATTTGATCCGTAGGCCTTCTTTGGACGAAGTTCGTCTCGTTCGTCCATCTTCGTGCTCCCATTTGATCCGTAGGCCTTCTTTGGACCAAGTTCGTCTCGTTCGTCCATCTTCGTCCTCCCATTTGATCCTTAGGCCTTCTTTGGACCAAGTTCGTCTCGTTCGTCCATCTTCGTCCTCCCACCAAGTTCGTCTCGTTCGTCCATCTTCGTCCTCCCATTTGATCCGTAGGCCTTCTTTGGACCAAGTTCATCTCGTTCGTCCATCTTCGTCCTCCCATTTGATCCTTAGGCCTTCTTTGGACGAAGTTCGTCTCGTTCGTCCATCTTCGTCCTCCCACCAAGTTCGTCTCGTTCGTCCATCTTCGTCCTCCCATTTGATCCGTATGCCTTCTTTGTACCAAGTTCGTCTCGTTCGTCCATCTTCGTCCTCCCATTTGATCTGTAGGCCTTCTTTGGGCCAAGTTCGTCTCGTTCGTCCATCTTCGTCCTCCCATTTGATCCGTAGGCCTTCTTTGGACCAAGTTCGTCTCGTTCGTCCATCTTCGTCCTCCCATTTGATCCGTAGGCCTTCTTTGGACCAAGTTCGTCTCGTTCGTCCATCTTCGTCCTCCGATTTGATCCTTAGGCCTTCTTTGGACGAAGTTCGTCTCGTTCGTCCATCTTCGTCCTCCCATTTGATCCGTAGGCCTTCTTTCGACGAAGTTCGTCTCGTTCGTCCATCTTCGTGCTCCCATTTGATCCGTAGGCCTTCTTTGGACCAAGTTTGTCTCGTTCGTCCATCTTCGTGCTCCCATTTGATCCGTAGGCCTTCTTTGGACCAAGTTCCTCTCGTTCGTCCATCTTCGTCCTCCCATTTGATCCGTATGCCTTCTTTGGACCAAGTTCGTCTCGTTCGTCCATCTTCGTCCTCCCATTTGATCCGTAGGCCTTCTTTGGACCAAGTTCGTCTCGTTCGTCCATCTTCGTCCTCCGATTTGATCCTTAGGCCTTCTTTGGACGAAGTTCGTCTCGTTCGTCCATCTTCGTCCTCCCATTTATCCGTAGGCCTTCTTTGGACCAAGTTCGTCTCGTTCGTCCATCTTTGCTTCGTCCTCCCATTTGATCCGTAGGCCTTCTTTGGACGAAGTTCGTCTCGTTCGTGCATCTTCGTGCTCCCATTTGATCCGTAGGCCTTCTTTGGACCAAGTTCGTCTCGTTCGTCCATCTTCGTCCTCCGATTTGATCCTTAGGCCTTCTTTGGACGAAGTTCGTCTCGTTCGTCCATCTTCGTCCTCCCACCAAGTTCGTCTCGTTCGTCCATCTTCGTCCTCCCATTTGATCCGTATGCCTTCTTTGGACCAAGTTCGTCTCGTTCGTCCATCTTCGTCCTCACATTTGATCTGTAGGCCTTCTTTGGGCCAAGTTCGTCTCGTTCGTCCATCTTCGTCCTCCCATTTGATCTGTAGGCCTTCTTTGGACCAAGTTCGTCTCGTTCGTCCATCTTCGTCCTCCCATTTGATCCGTAGGCCTTTTTGGACCAAGTTCGTCTCGTTCGTCCATCTTCGTCCTCCGATTTGATCCTTAGGCCTTCTTTGGACGAAGTTCGTCTCGTTCGTCCATCTTCGTCCTCCCATTTGATCCGTAGGCCTTCTTTCGACGAAGTTCGTCTCGTTCGTCCATCTTCGTGCTCCCATTTGATCTGTAGGCCTTCTTTGGACCAAGTTTGTCTCGTTCGTCCATCTTCGTGCTCCCATTTGATCCGTAGGCCTTCTTTGGACCAAGTTCCTCTCGTTCGTCCATATTCGTCCTCCCATTTGATCCGTATGCCTTCTTTGGACCAAGTTCGTCTCGTTCGTCCATCTTCGTCCTCCCATTTGATCCGTAGGCCTTCTTTGGACCAAGTTCGTCTCGTTCGTCCATCTTCGTCCTCCGATTTGATCCTTAGGCCTTCTTTGGACGAAGTTCGTCTCGTTCGTCCATCTTCGTCCTCCCATTTGATCCGTAGGCCTTCTTTGGACCAAGTTCGTCTCGTTCGTCCATCTTTGCTTCGTCCTCCCATTTGATCCGTAGGCCTTCTTTGGACGAAGTTCGTCTCGTTCGTGCATCTTCGTGCTCCCATTTGATCCGTAGGCCTTCTTTGGACGAAGTTCGTCTCGTTCGTCCATCTTCGTGCTCCCATTTGATCCGTAGGCCTTTTTTGGACCAAGTTCGTCTCGTTCGTCCATCTTCGTCCTCCCATTTGATCCGTAGGCCTTCTTTGGACCAAGTTCGTCTCGTTCGTCCATCTTCGTCCTCCCATTTGATCCGTAGGCCTTCTTTGGACCAAGTTCGTCTCGTTCGTCCATCTTCGTCCTCCCATTTGATCCTTAGGCCTTCTTTGGACGAAGTTCGTCTCGTTCGTCCATCTTCGTCCTCCCACCAAGTTCGTCTCGTTCGTCCATCTTCGTCCTCCCATTTGATCCGTAGGCCTTCTTTGGACCAAGTTCGTCTCGTTCGTCCATCTTCGTCCTACCATTTGATCCGTAGGCCTTCTTTGGGCCAAGTTCGTCTCGTTCGTGCATCTTCGTCCTCCCATTTGATCCGTAGGCCTTCTTTGGACGAAGTTCGTCTCGTTCGTCCATCTTCGTCCTCCCATTTGATCCTTAGGCCTTCTTTGGACGAAGTTCGTCTCGTTCGTCCATCTTCGTCCTCCCATTTAATCCGTAGGCCTTCTTTGGACCAAGTTCGTCTCGTTCGTCCATCTTCGTGCTCCCATTTTATCCGTAGGCCTTCTTTGGACCAAGTTTGTCTCGTTCGTCCATCTTCGTGCTCCCATTTGATCCGTAGGCCTTCTTTGGACCAAGTTCCTCTCGTTCGTCCATCTTCGTCCTCCCATTTGATCCGTATGCCTTCTTTGGACCAAGTTCGTCTCGTTCGTCCATCTTCGTCCTCCCATTTGATCCGTAGGCCTTCTTTGGACCAAGTTCGTCTCGTTCGTCCATCTTTGCTTCGTCCTCCCATTTGATCCGTAGGCCTTCTTTGGACGAAGTTCGTCTCGTTCGTGCATCTTCGTGCTCCCATTTGATCCGTAGGCCTTCTTTGGACGAAGTTCGTCTCGTTCGTCCATCTTCGTGCTCCCATTTGATCCGTAGGCGTTTTTTGGACCAAGTTCGTCTCGTTCGTCCATCTTCGTCCTCCCATTTGATCCGTAGGCCTTCTTTGGACCAAGTTCGTCTCGTTCGTCCATCTTCGTCCTCCCATTTGATCCTTAGGCCTTCTTTGGACGAAGTTCGTCTCGTTCGTCCATCTTCGTCCTCCCACCAAGTTCGTCTCGTTCGTCCATCTTCGTCCTCCCATTTGATCCGTAGGCCTTCTTTGGACCAAGTTCGTCTCGTTCGTCCATCTTCGTCCTCCCATTTGATCCGTAGGCCTTCTTTGGGCCAAGTTCGTCTCGTTCGTGCATCTTCGTCCTCCCATTTGATCCGTAGGCCTTCTTTGGACGAAGTTCGTCTCGTTCGTCCATCTTCGTCCTCCCACCAAGTTCGTCTCGTTCGTCCATCTTCGTCCTCCCATTTGATCCGTATGCCTTCTTTGGACCAAGTTCGTCTCGTTCGTCCATCTTCGTCCTCCCATTTGATCTGTAGGCCTTCTTTGGGCCAAGTTCGTCTCGTTCGTCCATCTTCGTCCTCCCATTTGATCCGTAGGCCTTCTTTGGACCAAGTTCGTCTCGTTCGTCCATCTTCGTCCTCCCATTTGATCCGTATTCCTTCTTTGGGCCAAGTTCGTCTCGTTCCTCCATCTTCTTCCTCCCATTTGATCCGTAGGCCTTCTTTGGACGAAGTTCCTCTCGTTCGTCCATCTTCGTCCTCCCATTTGATCCGTAGGCCTTCTTTGGACCAAGTTCATCTCGTTCGTCCATCTTCGTCCTCCCATTTGATCCGTAGGCCTTCTTTGGACCAAGTTCGTCTCGTTCGTCCATCTTTGCTTCGTCCTCCCATTTGATCGGTAGGCCTTCTTTGGACGAAGGTCGTCTCATTCGTGCTTCTTCGTGCTCCCATTTGATCTGTAGGCCTTCTTTGGACGAAGTTCGTCTCGTTCGTCCATCTTCGTGATCCCATTTGATCCGTAGGCCTTCTTTGGACCAAGTTCGTCTCGTTCGTCCATCTTCGTCCTCCCATTTGATCCGTAGGCCTTCTTTGGACCAAGTTCGTCTCGTTCGTCCATCTTTGCTTCGTCCTCCCATTTGATCCGTAGGCCTTCTTTGGACCAAGTTCGTCTCGTTCGTCCATCTTTGCTTCGTCCTCCCATTTGATCCGTAGGCCTTCTTTGGACGAAGTTCGTCTCGTTCGTGCATCTTCGTGCTCCCATTTGATCCGTAGGCCATCTTTGGACGAAGTTCGTCTCGTTCGTCCATCTTCGTGCTCCCATTTGATCCGTAGGCCTTCTTTGGACCAAGTTCGTCTCGTTCGTCCATCTTCGTGCTCCCATTTGATCCGTAGGCCTTCTTTGGACCAAGTTCCTCTCGTTCGTCCATCTTCGTCCTCCCATTTGATCCGTATGCCTTCTTTGGACCAAGTTCGTCTCGTTCGTCCATCTTCGTCCTCCCAATTGATCCGTAGGCCTTCTTTGGACCAAGTTCGTCTCGTTCGTCCATCTTCGTCCTCCGATTTGATCCTTAGGCCTTCTTTGGACGAAGTTCATCTCGTTCGTCCATCTTCGTCCTCCCACCAAGTTCGTCTCGTTCGTCCATCTTCGTCCTCCCATTTGATCCGTAGGCCTTCTTTGGACCAAGTTCGTCTCGTTCGTCCATCTTTGCTTCGTCCTCCCATTTGATCCGTAGGCCTTCTTTGGACCAAGTTCGTCTCGTTCGTCCATCTTTGCTTCGTCCTCCCATTTGATCCGTAGGCCTTCTTTGGACGAAGTTCGTCTCGTTCGTGCATCTTCGTGCTCCCATTTGATCCGTAGGCCTTCTTTGGACGAAGTTCGTCTCGTTCGTCCATCTTCGTGCTCCCATTTGATCCGTAGGCCTTCCTTGGACCAAGTTTGTGTCGTTCGTCCATCTTCGTGCTCCCATTTGATCCGTAGGCCTTCTTTGGACCAAGTTCGTCTCGTTCGTCCATCTTCGTCCTCCCATTTGATCCGTAGGCCTTCTTTGGACCAAGTTCGTCTCTTTCGTCCATCTTCGTCCTCCGATTTGATCCTTAGGCCTTCTTTGGACGAAGTTCGTCTCGTTCGTCCATCTTCGTCCTCCCACCAAGTTCGTCTCGTTCGTCCATCTTCGTCCTCCCATTTGATCCGTAGGCCTTCTTTGGACCAAGTTCGTCTCGTTCGTCCATCTTCGTCCTCCCATTTGATCCTTAGGCCTTCTTTGGACGAAGTTCGTCTCGTTCGTCCATCTTCGTCCTCCCACCAAGTTCGTCTCGTTCGTCCATCTTCGTCCTCCCATTTGATCCGTATGCCTTCTTTGGACCAAGTTCGTCTCGTTCGTCCATCTTCGTCCTCCCATTTGATCTGTAGGCCTTCTTTGGGCCAAGTTCGTCTCGTTCGTCCATCTTCGTCCTCCCATTTGATCCGTAGGCCTTCTTTGGACCAAGTTCGTCTCGTTCGTCCATCTTCGTCCTCCCATTTGATCCGTAGGCCTTCTTTGGGCCAAGTTCGTCTCGTTCATCCATCTTCTTCCTCCCATTTGATCCGTAGGCCTTCTTTGGACGAAGTTCCTCTCGTTCGTCCATCTTCGTCCTCCCATTTGATCCGTAGGCCTTCTTTGGACCAAGTTCATCTCGTTCGTCCATCTTCGTCCTCCCATTTGATCCGTAGGCCTTCTTTGGACCAAGTTCGTCTCGTTCGTCCATCTTTGCTTCGTCCTCCCATTTGATCGGTAGGCCTTCTTTGGACGAAGGTCGTCTCATTCGTGCATCTTCGTGCTCCCATTTGATCTGTAGGCCTTCTTTGGACGAAGTTCGTCTCGTTCGTCCATCTTCGTGATCCCATTTGATCCGTAGGCCTTCTTTGGACCAAGTTCGTCTCGTTCGTCCATCTTCGTCCTCCCATTTGATCCGTAGGCCTTCTTTGGACCAAGTTCGTCTCGTTCGTCCATCTTTGCTTCGTCCTCCCATTTGATCCGTAGGCCTTCTTTGGACCAAGTTCGTCTCGTTCGTCCATCTTTGCTTCGTCCTCCCATTTGATCCGTAGGCCTTCTTTGGACGAAGTTCGTCTCGTTCGTGCATCTTCGTGCTCCCATTTGATCCGTAGGCCATCTTTGGACGAAGTTCGTCTCGTTCGTCCATCTTCGTGCTCCCATTTGATCCGTAGGCCTTCTTTGGACCAAGTTCGTCTCGTTCGTCCATCTTCGTGCTCCCATTTGATCCGTAGGCCTTCTTTGGACCAAGTTCCTCTCGTTCGTCCATCTTCGTCCTCCCATTTGATCCGTATGCCTTCTTTGGACCAAGTTCGTCTCGTTCGTCCATCTTCGTCCTCCCAATTGATCCGTAGGCCTTCTTTGGACCAAGTTCGTCTCGTTCGTCCATCTTCGTCCTCCGATTTGATCCTTAGGCCTTCTTTGGACGAAGTTCATCTCGTTCGTCCATCTTCGTCCTCCCACCAAGTTCGTCTCGTTCGTCCATCTTCGTCCTCCCATTTGATCCGTAGGCCTTCTTTGGACCAAGTTCGTCTCGTTCGTCCATCTTTGCTTCGTCCTCCCATTTGATCCGTAGGCCTTCTTTGGACCAAGTTCGTCTCGTTCGTCCATCTTTGCTTCGTCCTCCCATTTGATCCGTAGGCCTTCTTTGGACGAAGTTCGTCTCGTTCGTGCATCTTCGTGCTCCCATTTGATCCGTAGGCCTTCTTTGGACGAAGTTCGTCTCGTTCGTCCATCTTCGTGCTCCCATTTGATCCGTAGGCCTTCCTTGGACCAAGTTTGTGTCGTTCGTCCATCTTCGTGCTCCCATTTGATCCGTAGGCCTTCTTTGGACCAAGTTCGTCTCGTTCGTCCATCTTCGTCCTCCCATTTGATCCGTAGGCCTTCTTTGGACCAAGTTCGTCTCGTTCGTCCATCTTCGTCCTCCGATTTGATCCTTAGGCCTTCTTTGGACGAAGTTCGTCTCGTTCGTCCATCTTCGTCCTCCCACCAAGTTCGTCTCGTTCGTCCATCTTCGTCCTCCCATTTGATCCGTAGGCCTTCTTTGGACCAAGTTCGTCTCGTTCGTGCATCTTCGTGCTCCCATTTGATCCGTAGGCCTTCTTTGGACCAAGTTCGTCTCGTTCGTCCATCTTCGTGCTCCCATTTGATCCGTAGGCCTTCTTTGGACCAAGTTCGTCTCGTTCGTCCATCTTCGTGCTCCCATTTGATCCGTAGGCCTTCTTTGGACCAAGTTCCTCTCGTTCGTCCATCTTCGTCCTCCCATTTGATCCGTATGCCTTCTTTGGACCAAGTTCGTCTTGTTCGTCCATCTTTGTCCTCCCATTTGATCAGTAGGCCTTCTTTGGACCAAGTTCCTCTCGTTCGTCCATCTTCGTCCTCCCATTTGATCCGTATGCCTTCTTTGGACCAAGTTCGTCTCGTTCGTCCATCTTCGTCCTCCCATTTGATCCGTAGTCCTTCTTTGGGCCAAGTTCGTGTCGTTCGTGCATCTTCGTCCTCCCATTTGATCCGTAGGCCTTCTTTGGACGAAGTTCGTCTTGTTCGTCCATCTTCGTCCTCCCATTTGATCCGTAGGCCTTCTTTGGACCAAGTTCGTCTCGTTCGTCCATCTTCGTCCTCCCATTTGATCCGTAGGCCTTCTTTGGGCCAAGTTCGTCTCGTTCGTCCATCTTCCTCCTCCCATTTTATCCGTAGGCCTTCTTTGGACGAAGTTCGTCTCGTTCGTCCATCTTCGCCCTCCCATTTGATCCGTAGGCCTTCTCTGGACCAAGTTCGTCTCGTTCGTCCATCTTCGTCCTCCCATTTGATCTGTAGGCCTTCTTTGGACGAAGTTCGTCTCGTTCGTCCATCTTCGTCCTCCCATTTGATCCTTAGGCCTTCTCTGGACCAAGTTCGTCTCGTTCGTCCATCTTCGTCCTCACATTTGATCCGTAGGCCTTCTTTGGACGAAGTTCCTCTCGTTCGTCCATCTTCGTCCTCCCATTTGATCCGTATGCCTTCTTTGTACCAAGTTCGTCTCGTTCGTCCATCTTCGTCCTCCCATTTGATCCGGAGGCCTTCTTTGGGCCAAGTTCGTCTCGTTCGTCCATCTTCGTCCTCCCATTTGATCCGTTGGCCTTCTTTGGGCCAAGTTCGTCTCGTTCGTCCATCTTCGTCCTCCCATTTGATCCGTAGGCCTTCTTTGGACCAAGTTCGTCTCGTTCGTCCATCTTCGTCCTTCCATTTGATCCGTAGGCCTTCTTTGGGCCAAGTTCGTCTCGTTCGTCCATCTTCCTCCTCCCATTTGATCCGTAGGCCTTCTTTGGACGAAGTTCCTCTCGTTCGTCCATCTTCGTGCTCCCATTTGATCCGTAGGCCTTCTTTGGACCAAGTTCGTCTCGTTCGTCCATCTTCGTCCTCCCATTTGATCCGTAGGCCTTCTTTGGACCAAGTTCGTCTCGTTCGTCCATCTTTGCTTCGTCCTCCCATTTGATCCGTAGGCCTTCTGCGGACGAAGTTCGTCTCGTTCGTGCATCTTCGTGCTCCCATTTGATCCGTAGGCCTTCTTTGGACGAAGTTCATCTCGTTTGTCCA
The DNA here is from genome assembly GCA_030159175.1 of Glycyrrhiza uralensis. Classification (NCBI taxonomy): domain Eukaryota; kingdom Viridiplantae; phylum Streptophyta; class Magnoliopsida; order Fabales; family Fabaceae; genus Glycyrrhiza; species Glycyrrhiza uralensis. The sequence goes on along the minus strand of BRZY01000016.1, from coordinate 164,118 downwards.
TATTCGTGCTCCCATTTGATCCGTAGGCCTTCTTTGGACCAAGTTCGTCTCGTTCGTCCATCTTCGTCCTCCCATTTGATCCGTATGCCTTCTTTGGACCAAGTTCGTCTCGTTCGTCCATCTTCGTCCTCCCATTTGATCCGTATGCCTTCTTTGGACCAAGTTCATCTCGTTCGTCCATTTGCGTCCTCCCATTTGATCCGTAGGACTTCTTTGGACCAAGTTCATCTCGTTCGTCCATCTTCGTCCTCCCATTTGATCCGTATGCCTTCTTTGGACCAAGTTCGTCTCGTTCGTCCATCTTCGTCCTCCCATTTGATCCGTAGGCCTTCTTTGGGCCAAGTTCGTCTCGTTCGTCCATCTTCGTCCTCACATTTGATCCGTAGGCCTTCTTTGGACGAAGTTCCTCTCGTTCGTCCATCTTCGTCCTCCCATTTGATCCGTAGGCCTTCTTTGGACCAAGTTCGTCTCGTTCGTCCATCTTCCTCCTCCCATTTGATCCGTTGGCCTTCTTTGGACGAAGTTCGTCTCGTTCGTCCATCTTCGTCCTCCCATTTGATCCGTAGGCCTTCTTTGGACCAAGTTCGTCTCGTTCGTCCATCTTCGTCCTCCCATTTGATCCGTAGGCCTTCTGTGGACGAAGTTCGTCTCGTTCGTCCATCTTCGTCCTTCCATTTGATCCTTAGGCCTTCTCTGGACCAAGTTCGTCTCGTTCGTCCATCTTCGTCCTCCCATTTGATCCGTTGGCCTTCTTTGGACGAAGTTCTTCTCGTTCGTCCATCTTCGTCCTCCCATTTGATCCGTAGGCCTTCTTTGGACCAAGTTCATCTCGTTCGTCCATTTGCGTCCTCCCATTTGATCCGTAGGACTTCTTTGGACCAAGTTCATCTCGTTCGTCCATCTTCGTCCTCCCATTTGATCCGTATGCCTTCTTTGGACCAAGTTCGTCTCGTTCGTCCATCTTCGTCCTCCCATTTGATCCGTAGGCTTTCTTTGGGCCAAGTTCGTCTCGTTCGTCCATCTTCGTCCTCCCATTTGATCCGTAGGCCTTCTTTGGGCCAAGTTCGTCTCGTTCGTCCATCTTCGTGCTCCCATTTGATCCGTAGGCCTTCTTTGGACCAAGTTCGTCTCGTTCGTCCATCTTCTTCCTCCCATTTGATCCGTAGGCCTTCTTTGGACCAAGTTCGTCTCGTTCGTCCATCTTCGTCCTCCCATTTGATCCGTAGGCCTTCTTTGGGCCAAGTTCGTCTCGTTCGTCCATCTTCGTCCTCACATTTGATCCGTAGGCCTTCTTTGGACGAAGTTCCTCTCGTTCGTCCATCTTCGTCCTCCCATTTGATCCGTAGGCCTTCTTTGGACCAAGTTCGTCTCGTTCGTCCATCTTCCTCCTCCCATTTGATCCGTAGGCCTTCTTTGGACGAAGTTCGTCTCGTTCGTCCATCTTCGTCCTCCCATTTGATCCGTAGGCCTTCTTTGGACCAAGTTCGTCTCGTTCGTCCATCTTCGTCCTACCATTTGATCCGTAGGCCTTCTGTGGACGAAGTTCGTCTCGTTCGTCCATCTTCGTCCTTCCATTTGATCCTTAGGCCTTCTCTGGACCAAGTTCGTCTCGTTCGTCCTTCTTCGTCCTCCCATTTGATCCGTTGGCCTTCTTTGGACGAAGTTCTTCTCGTTCGTCCATCTTCGTCATCCCATTTGATCCGTAGGCCTTCTTTGGACCAAGTTCATCTCGTTCGTCCATTTGCGTCCTCCCGTTTGATCCGTAGGACTTCTTTGGACCAAGTTCGTCTCGTTCGTCCATCTTCGTCCTCCCATTTGATCCGTAGGCCTTCTTTGGACGAAGTTCCTCTCGTTCGTCCATCTTCGTCCTCCCATTTGATCCGTAGGCCTTCTTTGGACCAAGTTCGTCTCGTTCGTCCATCTTCGTCCTCCCATTTGATCCGTATGCCTTCTTTGTACCAAGTTCGTCTCGTTCGTCCATCTTCGTCCTCCCATTTGATCCGTAGGCCTTCTTTGGGCCAAGTTCGTCTCGTTCGTCCATCTTCATCCTCCCATTTGATCCGTAGGCCTTCTTTGGACCAAGTTCGTCTCGTTCATCCATCTTCGTCCTCCCATTTGATCCGTAGGCCTTCTTTGGGCCAAGTTCGTCTCGTTCGTCCATCTTCATCCTCCCATTTGATCCGTAGGCCTTCTTTGGACGAAGTTCCTCTCGTTCGTCCATCTTCGTGCTCCCATTTGATCCGTAGGCCTTCTTTGGACCAAGTTCGTCTCGTTCGTCCATCTTCGTCCTCCCATTTGATCCGTAGGCCTTCTTTGGACCAAGTTCGTCTCGTTCGTCCATCTTTGCTTCGTCCTCCCATTTGATGCGTAGGCCTTCTGTGGACGAAGTTCGTCTCGTTCGTGCATCTTCGTGCTCCCATTTGATCCGTAGGCCTTCTTTGGGCCAAGTTCGTCTCGTTCGTCCATCTTCATCCTCCCATTTGATCCGTAGGCCTTCTTTGGACCAAGTTCGTCTCGTTCATCCATCTTCGTCCTCCCATTTGATCCGTAGGCCTTCTTTGGGCCAAGTTCGTCTCGTTCGTCCATCTTCATCCTCCCATTTGATCCGTAGGCCTTCTTTGGACGAAGTTCCTCTCGTTCGTCCATCTTCGTGCTCCCATTTGATCCGTAGGCCTTCTTTGGACCAAGTTCGTCTCGTTCGTCCATCTTCGTCCTCCCATTTGATCCGTAGGCCTTCTTTGGACCAAGTTCGTCTCGTTCGTCCATCTTTGCTTCGTCCTCCCATTTGATGCGTAGGCCTTCTGTGGACGAAGTTCGTCTCGTTCGTGCATCTTCGTGCTCCCATTTGATCCGTAGGCCTTCTTTGGGCCAAGTTCGTCTCGTTCGTCCATCTTCATCCTCCCATTTGATCCGTAGGCCTTCTTTGGACCAAGTTCGTCTCGTTCATCCATCTTCGTCCTCCCATTTGATCCGTAGGCCTTCTTTGGGCCAAGTTCGTCTCGTTCGTCCATCTTCAACCTCCCATTTGATCCGTAGGCCTTCTTTGGACGAAGTTCCTCTCGTTCGTCCATCTTCGTGCTCCCATTTGATCCGTAGGCCTTCTTTGGACCAAGTTCGTCTCGTTCGTCCATCTTCGTCCTCCCATTTGATCCGTAGGCCTTCTTTGGACCAAGTTCGTCTCGTTCGTCCATCTTTGCTTCGTCCTCCCATTTGATGCGTAGGCCTTCTGTGGACGAAGTTCGTCTCGTTCGTGCATCTTCGTGCTCCCATTTGATCCGTAGGCCTTCTTTGGACGAAGTTCGTCTCGTTTGTCCATCTTCATCCTCCCATTTGATCCGTAGGCCTTCTTTGGACGAAGTTCCTCTCGTTCGTCCATCTTCGTGCTCCCATTTGATCCGTAGGCCTTCTTTGGACCAAGTTCGTCTCGTTCGTCCATCTTCGTCCTCCCATTTGATCCGTAGGCCTTCTTTGGACCAAGTTCGTCTCGTTCGTCCATCTTTGCTTCGTCCTCCCATTTGATGCGTAGGCCTTCTGTGGACGAAGTTCGTCTCGTTCGTGCATCTTCGTGCTCCCATTTGATCCGTAGGCCTTCTTTGGACGAAGTTCGTCTCGTTTGTCCATCTTCGTGCTCCCATTTGATCCGTAGGCCTTCTTTGGACCAAGTTCGTCTCGTTCGTCCATCTTCGTCCTCCCATTTGATCCGTATGCCTTCTTTGGACCAAGTTCGTCTCGTTCGTCCATCTTCGTCCTCCCATTTGATCCGTAGGCCTTCTTTGGGCCAAGTTCGTCTCGTTCGTCCATCTTCCTCCTCCCATTTGATCCGTAGGCCTTCTTTGGACCAAGTTCGTCTCGTTCGTCCATCTTCGTCCTCCCATTTGATCCGTAGGCCTTCTTTGGACCAAGTTCGTCTCGTTCGTCCATCTTCGTCCTCCCATTTGATCCGTAGGCCTTCTATGGACGAAGTTCGTCTCGTTCGTCCATCTTCGTCCTTCCATTTGATCCTTAGGCCTTCTCTGGACCAAGTTCGTCTCGTTCGTCCATCTTCGTCCTCCCATTTGATCCGTTGGCCTTCTTTGGACGAAGTTCTTCTCGTTCGTCCATCTTCGTCCTCCCATTTGATCCGTAGGCCTTCTTTGGACCACGTTCATCTCGTTCGTCCATTTGCGTCCTCCCATTTGATCCGTAGGCCTTCTTTGGACCAAGTTCATCTCGTTCGTCCATCTTCGTCCTCCCATTTGATCCGTATGCCTTCTTTGGACCAAGTTCGTCTCGTTCGTCCATCTTCGTCCTCCCATTTGATCCGTAGGCCTTCTTTGGGCCAAGTTCGTCTCGTTCGTCCATCTTCGTCCTCCCATTTGATCCGTAGGCCTTCTTTGGGCCAAGTTCGTCTCGTTCGTCCATCTTCGTCCTCACATTTGATCCGTAGGCCTTCTTTGGATGAAGTTCCTCTCGTTCGTCCATCTTCGTCCTCCCATTTGATCCGTAGGCCTTCTTTGGACCAAGTTCGTCTCGTTCGTCCATCTTCCTCCTCCCATTTGATCCGTAGGCCTTCTTTGGACGAAGTTCGTCTCGTTCGTCCATCTTCGTCCTCCCATTTGATCCGTAGGCCTTCTTTGGACCAAGTTCGTCTCGTTCGTCCATCTTCGTCCTACCATTTGATCCGTAGGCCTTCTGTGGACGAAGTTCGTCTCGTTCGTCCATCTTCGTCCTTCCATTTGATCCTTAGGCCTTCTCTGGACCAAGTTCGTCTCGTTCGTCCTTCTTCGTCCTCCCATTTGATCCGTTGGCCTTCTTTGGACGAAGTTCTTCTCGTTCGTCCATCTTCGTCATCCCATTTGATCCGTAGGCCTTCTTTGGACCAAGTTCATCTCGTTCGTCCATTTGCGTCCTCCCGTTTGATCCGTAGGACTTCTTTGGACCAAGTTCGTCTCGTTCGTCCATCTTCGTCCTCCCATTTGATCCGTAGGCCTTCTTTGGACGAAGTTCCTCTCGTTCGTCCATCTTCGTGCTCCCATTTGATCCGTAGGCCTTCTTTGGACCAAGTTCGTCTCGTTCGTCCATCTTCGTCCTCCCATTTGATCCGTAGGCCTTCTTTGGACCAAGTTCGTCTCGTTCGTCCATCTTTGCTTCGTCCTCCCATTTGATGCGTAGGCCTTCTGTGGACGAAGTTCGTCTCGTTCGTGCATCTTCGTGCTCCCATTTGATCCGTAGGCCTTCTTTGGACGAAGTTCGTCTCGTTTGTCCATCTTCGTGCTCCCATTTGATCCGTAGGCCTTCTTTGGACCAAGTTCGTCTCGTTCGTCCATCTTCGTCCTCCCATTTGATCCGTATGCCTTCTTTGGACCAAGTTCGTCTCGTTCGTCCATCTTCGTCCTCCCATTTGATCCGTAGGCCTTCTTTGGGCCAAGTTTGTCTCGTTCGTCCATCTTCCTCCTCCCATTTGATCCGTAGGCCTTCTTTGGACGAAGTTCGTCTCGTTCGTCCATCTTCGTCCTCCCATTTGATCCGTAGGCCTTCTTTGGACCAAGATCGTCTCGTTCGTCCATCTTCGTCCTCCCATTTGATCCGTAGGCCTTCTATGGACGAAGTTCGTCTCGTTCGTCCATCTTCGTCCTTCCATTTGATCCTTAGGCCTTCTCTGGACCAAGTTCGTCTCGTTCGTCCATCTTCGTCCTCCCATTTGATCCGTTGGCCTTCTTTGGACGAAGTTCTTCTCGTTCGTCCATCTTCGTCCTCCCATTTGATCCGTAGGCCTTCTTTGGACCAAGTTCATCTCGTTCGTCCATTTGCGTCCTCCCATTTGATCCGTAGGCCTTCTTTGGACCAAGTTCATCTCGTTCGTCCATCTTCGTCCTCCCATTTGATCCGTATGCCTTCTTTGGACCAAGTTCGTCTCGTTCGTCCATCTTCGTCCTCCCATTTGATCCGTAGGCTTTCTTTGGGCCAAGTTCGTCTCGTTCGTCCATCTTCGTCCTCCCATTTGATCCGTAGGCCTTCTTTGGGCCAAGTTCGTCTCGTTCGTCCATCTTCGTCCTCCCATTTGATCCGTAGGCCTTCTTTGGGCCAAGTTCGTCTCGTTCGTCCATCTTCGTCCTCCCATTTGATCCGTAGGCCTTCTTTGGACCAAGTTCATCTCGTTCGTCCATCTTTGCTTCGTCCTCCCATTTGATCCGTAGGCCTTCTTTGGACGAAGGTCGTCTCGTTCGTGCATCTTCGTGCTCCCATTTGATCCGTAGGCCTTCTTTGGACGAAGTTCGTCTCGTTCGTCCATCTTCGTCCTCCCATTTGATCCGTAGGCCTTCTTTGGACCAAGTTCTTCTCGTTCGTCCATCTTCGTCCTCCCATTTGATCCGTAGGCCTTCTCTGGACCAAGTTCGTCTCGTTCGTCCATCTTCGTCCTCACATTTGATCCGTAGGCCTTCTTTGGACGAAGTTCCTCTCGTTCGTCCATCTTCGTCCTCCCATTTGATCCGTAGGCCTTCTTTGGACCAAGTTCGTCTCGTTCGTCCATCTTCGTCCTCCCATTTGATCCGTATGCCTTCTTTGTACCAAGTTCGTCTCGTTCGTCCATCTTCGTCCTCCCATTTGATCCGTAGGCCTTCTTTGGGCCAAGTTCGTCTCGTTCGTCCATCTTCGTCCTCCCATTTGATCCGTAGGCCTTCTTTGGACCAAGTTCGTCTCGTTCGTCCATCTTCGTCCTCCCATTTGATCAGTAGGCCTTCTTTGGGCCAAGTTCGTCTCGTTCGTCCATCTTCATCCTCCCATTTGATCCGTAGGCCTTCTTTGGACGAAGTTCCTCTCGTTCGTCCATCTTCGTGCTCCCATTTGATCCGTAGGCCTTCTTTGGACCAAGTTCGTCTCGTTCGTCCATCTTCGTCCTCCCATTTGATCCGTAGGCCTTCTTTGGACCAAGTTCGTCTCGTTCGTCCATCTTTGCTTCGTCCTCCCATTTGATCCGTAGGCCTTCTGTGGACGAAGTTCGTCTCGTTCGTGCATCTTCGTGCTCCCATTTGATCCGTAGGCCTTCTTTGGACCAAGTTCGTCTCGTTTGTCCATCTTCGTGCTCCCATTTGATCCGTAGGCCTTCTTTGGACCAAGTTCGTCTCGTTCGTCCATCTTCGTCCTCCCATTTGATCCGTATGCCTTCTTTGGACCAAGTTCGTCTCGTTCGTCCATCTTCGTCCTCTCATTTGATCCGTAGGCCTTCTTTGGGCCAAGTTCGTCTCGTTCGTCCATCTTCCTCCTCCCATTTGATCCGTAGGCCTTCTTTGGACGAAGTTCGTCTCGTTCGTCCATCTTCGTCCTCCCATTTGATCCGTAGGCCTTCTTTGGACCAAGTTCGTCTCGTTCGTCCATCTTCGTCCTCCCATTTGATCCGTAGGCCTTATGTGGACGAAGTTCGTCTCGTTCGTCCATCTTCGTCCTTCCATTTGATCCTTAGGCCTTCTCTGGACCAAGTTCGTCTCGTTCGTCCATCTTCGTCCTCCCATTTGATCCGTTGGCCTTCTTTGGACGAAGTTCTTCTCGTTCGTCCATCTTCGTCCTCCCATTTGATCCGTAGGCCTTCTTTGGACCAAGTTCATCTCGTTCGTCCATTTGCGTCCTCCCATTTGATCCGTAGGCCATCTTTGGACCAAGTTCATCTCGTTCGTCCATCTTCATCCTCCCATTTGATCCGTAGGCCTTCTTTGGACGAAGTTCCTCTCGTTCGTCCATCTTCGTGCTCCCATTTGATCCGTAGGCCTTCTTTGGACCAAGTTCGTCTCGTTCGTCCATCTTCGTCCTCCCATTTGATCCGTAAGCCTTCTTTGGACCAAGTTCGTCTCGTTCGTCCATCTTTGCTTCGTCCTCCCATTTGATCCGTAGGCCTTCTGTGGACGAAGTTCGTCTCGTTCGTGCATCTTCGTGCTCCCATTTGATCCGTAGGCCTTCTTTGGACGAAGTTAGTCTCGTTTGTCCATCTTCGTGCTCCCATTTGATCCGTAGGCCTTCTTTGGACCAAGTTCGTCTCGTTCGTCCATCTTCGTCCTCCCATTTGATCCGTATGCCTTCTTTGGACCAAGTTCGTCTCGTTCGTCCATCTTCGTCCTCTCATTTGATCCGTAGGCCTTCTTTGGGCAAAGTTCGTCTCGCTCGTCCATCTTCCTCCTCCCATTTGATCCGTAGGCCTTCTTTGGACGAAGTTCGTCTCGTTCGTCCATCTTCGTCCTCCCATTTGATCCGTAGGCCTTCTTTGGACCAAGTTCGTCTCGTTCGTCCATCTTCGTCCTCCCATTTGATCCGTAGGCCTTCTGTGGACGAAGTTCGTCTCGTTCGTCCATCTTCGTCCTTCCATTTGATCCTTAGGCCTTCTCTGGACCAAGTTCGTCTCGTTCGTCCATCTTCGTCCTCCCATTTGATCCGTTGGCCTTCTTTGGACGAAGTTCTTCTCGTTCGTCCATCTTCGTCCTCCCATTTGATCCGTAGGCCTTCTTTGGACCAAGTTCATCTCGTTCGTCCATTTGCGTCCTCCCATTTGATCCGTAGGCCATCTTTGGACCAAGTTCCTCTCGTTCGTCCATCTTCGTCCTCCCATTTGATCCGTATGCCTTCTTTGGACCAAGTTCGTCTCGTTCGTCCATCTTCGTCCTCCCATTTGATCCGTAGGCTTTCTTTGGGCCAAGTTCGTCTCGTTCGTCCATCTTCGTCCTCCCATTTGATCCGTAGGCCTTCTTTGGGCCAAGTTCGTCTCGTTCGTCCATCTTCGTCCTCCCATTTGATCCGTAGGCCTTCTTTGGGCCAAGTTCGTCTCGTTCGTCCATCTTCGTCCTCCCATTTGATCCGTAGGCCTTCTTTGGACCAAGTTCATCTCGTTCGTCCATCTTCGTCCTCCCATTTGATCCTTAGGCCTTCTTTGGACGAAGGTCGTCTCGTTCGTGCATCTTCGTGCTCCCATTTGATCCGTAGGCCTTCTTTGGACGAAGTTCGTCTCGTTCGTCCATCTTCGTGCTCCCATTTGATCCGTAGGCCTTCTTTGGACCAAGTTCATCTCGTTCGTCCATCTTCGTCCTCACATTTGATCCGTAGGCCTTCTTTGGACCAAGTTCGTCTCGTTCGTCCATCTTCGTCCTCCCATTTGATCCGTAGGCCTTCTGTGGACGAAGTTCGTCTCGTTCGTCCATCTTCGTCCTCGCATTTGATCGTTAGGCCTTCTCTGGACCAAGTTCGTCTCGTTCGTCCATCTTCGTCCTCCCATTTGATCCGTAGGCCTTCTTTGGACGAAGTTCCTCTCGTTCGTCCATCTTCGTCCTCCCATTTGATCCGTAGGCCTTCTTTGGACCAAGTTCATCTCGTTCGTCCATCTACGTCCTCCCATTTGATCCGTAGGCCTTCTTTGGACCAAGTTCATCTCGTTCGTCCATCTTCGTCCTCCCATTTGATCCGTAGGCCTTCTTTGGACCAAGTTCATCTCGTTCGTCCATTTGCGTCCTCCCATTTGATCCGTAGGCCTTCTTTGGACCAAGTTCATCTCGTTCGTCCATCTTCGTCCTCCCATTTGATCCGTATGCCTTCTTTGGACCAAGTTCGTCTCGTTCGTCCATCTTCGTCCTCCCATTTGATCTGTAGGCCTTCTGTGGACGAAGTTCGTCTCGTTCGTCCATCTTCGTCCTCCCATTTGATCCTTAGGCCTTCTCTGGACCAAGTTCGTCTCGTTCGTCCATCTTCGTCCTCACATTTGATCCGTAGGCCTTCTTTGGACGAAGTTCCTCTCGTTCGTCCATCTTCGTCCTCCCATTTGATCCGTAGGCCTTCTTTGGACCAAGTTCGTCTCGTTCGTCCATCTTCGTCCTCCCATTTGATCCGTATGCCTTCTTTGTACCAAGTTCGTCTCGTTCGTCCATCTTCGTCCTCCCATTTGATCCGTAGGCCTTCTTTGGGCCAAGTTCGTCTCGTTCGTCCATCTTCGTCCTCCCATTTGATCCGTAGGCCTTCTTTGGACCAAGTTCGTCTCGTTCGTCCATCTTCGTCCTCCCATTTGATCCGTAGGCCTTCTTTGGGCCAAGTTCGTCTCGTTCGTCCATCTTCATCCTCCCATTTGATCCGTAGGCCTTCTTTGGACGAAGTTCCTCTCGTTCGTCCATCTTCGTGCTCCCATTTGATCCGTAGGCCTTCTTTGGACCAAGTTCGTCTCGTTCGTCCATCTTCGTCCTCCCATTTGATCCGTAGGCCTTCTTTGGACCAAGTTCGTCTCGTTCGTCCATCTTTGCTTCGTCCTCCCATTTGATCCGTAGGCCTTCTGTGGACGAAGTTCGTCTCGTTCGTGCATCTTCGTGCTCCCATTTGATCCGTAGGCCTTCTTTGGACGAAGTTCGTCTCGTTTGTCCATCTTCGTGCTCCCATTTGATCCGTAGGCCTTCTTTGGACCAAGTTCGTCTCGTTCGTCCATCTTCGTCCTCCCATTTGATCCGTATGCCTTCTTTGGACCAAGTTCGTCTCGTTCGTCCATCTTCGTCCTCCCATTTGATCCGTAGGCCTTCTTTGGGCCAAGTTCGTCTCGTTCGTCCATCTTCCTCCTCCCATTTGATCCGTAGGCCTTCTTTGGACGAAGTTCGTCTCGTTCGTCCATCTTCGTCCTCCCATTTGATCCGTAGGCCTTCTTTGGACCAAGTTCGTCTCGTTCGTCCATCTTCGTCCTCCCATTTGATCCGTAGGCCTTCTGTGGACGAAGTTCGTCTCGTTCGTCCATCTTCGTCCTTCCATTTGATCCTTAGGCCTTCTCTGGACCAAGTTCGTCTCGTTCGTCCATCTTCGTCCTCCCATTTGATCCGTTGGCCTTCTTTGGACGAAGTTCTTCTCGTTCGTCCATCTTCGTCCTCCCATTTGATCCGTAGGCCTTCTTTGGACCAAGTTCATCTCGTTCGTCCATTTGCGTCTTCCCATTTGATCCGTAGGCCTTCTTTGGACCAAGTTCATCTCGTTCGTCCATCTTCGTCCTCCCATTTGATCCGTAGGCCTTCTTTGGGCCAAGTTCGTCTCGTTCGTCCATCTTCATCCTCCCATTTGATCCGTAGGCCTTCTTTGGACGAAGTTCCTCTCGTTCGTCCATCTTCGTGCTCCCATTTGATCCGTAGGCCTTCTTTGGACCAAGTTCGTCTCGTTCGTCCATCTTCGTCCTCCCATTTGATCTGTAGGCCTTCTTTGGACCAAGTTCGTCTCGTTCGTCCATCTTTGCTTCGTCCTCCCATTTGATCCGTAGGCCTTCTGTGGACGAAGTTCGTCTCGTTCGTGCATCTTCGTGCTCCCATTTGATCCGTAGGCCTTCTTTGGACGAAGTTCGTCTCGTTTGTCCATCTTCGTGCTCCCATTTGATCCGTAGGCCTTCTTTGGACCAAGTTCGTCTCGTTCGTCCATCTTCGTCCTCCCATTTGATCCGTATGCCTTCTTTGGACCAAGTTCGTCTCGTTCGTCCATCTTCGTCCTCCCATTTGATCCGTAGGCCTTCTTTGGACCAAGTTCGTCTCGTTCGTCCATCTTCGTCCTCCCATTTGATCCGTAGGCCTTCTGTGGACGAAGTTCGTCTCGTTCGTCCATCTTCGTCCTTCCATTTGATCCTTAGGCCTTCTCTGGACCAAGTTCGTCTCGTTCGTCCATCTTCGTCCTCCCATTTGATCCGTTGGCCTTCTTTGGACGAAGTTCTTCTCGTTCGTCCATCTTCGTCCTCCCATTTGATCCGTAGGCCTTCTTTGGACCAAGTTCATCTCGTTCGTCCATTTGCGTCCTCCCATTTGATCCGTAGGCCTTCTTTGGACCAAGTTCATCTCGTTCGTCCATCTTCGTCCTCCCATTTGATCCGTATGCCTTCTTTGGACCAAGTTCGTCTCGTTCGTCCATCTTCGTCCTCCCATTTGATCCGTAGGCCTTCTTTGGGCCAAGTTCGTCTCGTTCGTCCATCTTCGTCCTCCCATTTGATCCGTATGCCTTCTTTGGGCCAAGTTCGTCTCGTTCGTCCATCTTCGTCCTCCCATTTGATCCGTAGGCCTTCTTTGGGCCAAGTTCGTCTTGTTCGTCCATCTTCGTCCTCCCATTTGATCCGTAGGCCTTCTTTGGACCAAGTTCATCTCGTTCGTCCATCTTTGCTTCGTCCTCCCATTTGATCCGTAGGCCTTCTTTGGACGAAGGTCGTCTCGTTCGTGCATCTTCGTGCTCCCATTTGATCCGTAGGCCTTCTTTGGACGAAGTTCGTCTCGTTCGTCCATCTTCGTGCTCCCATTTGATCCGTAGGCCTTCTTTGGACCAAGTTCTTCTCGTTCGTCCATCTTCGTCCTCCCATTTGATCCGTAGGCCTTCTTTGGACCAAGTTCGTCTCGTTCGTCCATCTTCGTCCTCCCATTTGATCTGTAGGCCTTCTTTGGACGAAGTTCATCTCGTTCGTCCATCTTCGTCCTCCCATTTGATCCTTAGGCCTTCTCTGGACCAAGTTCGTCTCGTTCGTCCATCTTCGTCCTCACATTTGATCCGTAGGCCTTCTTTGGACGAAGTTCCTCTCGTTCGTCCATCTTCGTCCTCCCATTTGATCCGTAGGCCTTCTTTGGACCAAGTTCGTCTCGTTCGTCCATCTTCGTCCTCCCATTTGATCCGTATGCCTTCTTTGTACCAAGTTCGTCTCGTTCGTCCATCTTCGTCCTCCCATTTGATCCGTAGGCCTTCTTTGGGCCAAGTTCGTCTCGTTCGTCCATCTTCGTCCTCCCATTTGATCCGTAGGCCTTCTTTGGACCAAGTTCGTCTCGTTCGTCCATCTTCGTCATCCCATTTGATCCGTAGGCCTTCTTTGGGCCAAGTTCGTCTCGTTCGTCCATCTTCATCCTCCCATTTGATCCGTAGGCCTTCTTTGGACGAAGTTCCTCTCGTTCGTCCATCTTCGTGCTCCCATTTGATCCGTAGGCCTTCTTTGGACCAAGTTCGTCTCGTTCGTCCATCTTCGTCCTCCCATTTGATCCGTAGGCCTTCTTTGGACCAAGTTCGTCTCGTTCGTCCATCTTTGCTTCGTCCTCCCATTTGATCCGTAGGCCTTCTGTGGACGAAGTTCGTCTCGTTCGTGCATCTTCGTGCTCCCATTTGATCCGTAGGGCTTCTTTGGACGAAGTTCGTCTCGTTTGTCCATCTTCGTGCTCCCATTTGATCCGTATGCCTTCTTTGGACCAAGTTCGTCTCGTTCGTCCATCTTCGTCCTCCCATTTGATCCGTATGCCTTCTTTGGACCAAGTTCGTCTCGTTCGTCCATCTTCGTCCTCCCATTTGATCCGTAGGCCTTCGTTGGGCCAAGTTCGTCTCGTTCGTCCATCTTCCTCCTCCCATTTGATCCGTAGGCCTTCTTTGGACGAAGTTCGTCTCGTTCGTCCATCTTCGTCCTCCCATTTGATCCGTAGGCCTTCTTTGGACCAAGTTCGTCTCGTTCGTCCATCTTCGTCCTCCCATTTGATCCGTAGGCCTTCTGTGGACGAAGTTCGTCTCGTTCGTCCATCTTCGTCCTTCCATTTGATCCTTAGGCCTTCTCTGGACCAAGTTCGTCTCGTTCGTCCATCTTCGTCCTCCCATTTGATCCGTAGGCCTTCTTTGGACCAAGTTCGTCTCGTTCGTCCATCTTCGTCATCCCATTTGATCCGTAGGCCTTCTTTGGGCCAAGTTCGTCTCGTTCGTCCATCTTCATCCTCCCATTTGATCCGTAGGCCTTCTTTGGACGAAGTTCCTCTCGTTCGTCCATCTTCGTGCTCCCATTTGATCCGTAGGCCTTCTTTGGACCAAGTTCGTCTCGTTCGTCCATCTTCGTCCTCCCATTTGATCCGTAGGCCTTCTTTGGACCAAGTTCGTCTCGTTCGTCCATCTTTGCTTCGTCCTCCCATTTGATCCGTAGGCCTTCTGTGGACGAAGTTCGTCTCGTTCGTGCATCTTCGTGCTCCCATTTGATCCGTAGGGCTTCTTTGGACGAAGTTCGTCTCGTTGGTCCATCTTCGTGCTCCCATTTGATCCGTATGCCTTCTTTGGACCAAGTTCGTCTCGTTCGTCCATCTTCGTCCTCCCATTTGATCCGTATGCCTTCTTTGGACCAAGTTCGTCTCGTTCGTCCATCTTCGTCCTCCCATTTGATCCGTAGGCCTTCTTTGGGCCAAGTTCGTCTCGTTCGTCCATCTTCCTCCTCCCATTTGATCCGTAGGCCTTCTTTGGGCCAAGTTCGTCTCGTTCGTCCATCTTCCTCCTCCCATTTGATCCGTAGGCCTTCTTTGGACGAAGTTCGTCTCGTTCGTCCATCTTCGTCCTCCCATTTGATCCGTAGGCCTTCTTTGGACCAAGTTCGTCTCGTTCGTCCATCTTCGTCCTCCCATTTGATCCGTAGGCCTTCTGTGGACGAAGTTCGTCTCGTTCGTCCATCTTCGTCCTTCCATTTGATCCTTAGGCCTTCTCTGGACCAAGTTCGTCTCGTTCGTCCATCTTCGTCCTCCCATTTGATCCGTTGGCCTTCTTTGGACGAAGTTCTTCTCGTTCGTCCATCTTCGTCCTCCCATTTGATCCGTAGGCCTTCTTTGGACCAAGTTCATCTCGTTCGTCCATTTGCGTCCTCCCATTTGATCCGTAGGCCTTCTTTGGACCAAGTTCATCTCGTTCGTCCATCTTCGTCCTCCCATTTGATCCGTATGCCTTCTTTGGACCAAGTTCGTCTCGTTCGTCCATCTTCGTCCTCCCATTTGATCCGTAGGCCTTCTTTGGGCCAAGTTCGTCTCGTTCGTCCATCTTCGTCCTCCCATTTGATCCGTATGCCTTCTTTGGGCCAAGTTCGTCTCGTTCGTCCATCTTCGTCCTCCCATTTGATCCGTAGGCCTTCTTTGGGCCAAGTTCGTCTTGTTCGTCCATCTTCGTCCTCCCATTTGATCCGTAGGCCTTCTTTGGACCAAGTTCATCTCGTTCGTCCATCTTTGCTTCGTCCTCCCATTTGATCCGTAGGCCTTCTTTGGACCAAGTTCGTCTCGTTCGTCCATCTTCGTCCTCCCATTTGATCCGTAGGCCTTCTTTGGGCCAAGTTCGTCTCGTTCGTCCATCTTCGTCCTCCCATTTGATCCGTATGCCTTCTTTGGGCCAAGTTCGTCTCGTTCGTCCATCTTCGTCCTCCCATTTGATCCGTAGGCCTTCTTTGGGCCAAGTTCGTCTTGTTCGTCCATCTTCGTCCTCCCATTTGATCCGTAGGCCTTCTTTGGACCAAGTTCATCTCGTTCGTCCATCTTTGCTTCGTCCTCCCATTTGATCCGTAGGCCTTCTTTGGACGAAGGTCGTCTCGTTCGTGCATCTTCGTGCTCCCATTTGATCCGTAGGCCTTCTTTGGACGAAGTTCGTCTCGTTCGTCCATCTTCGTGCTCCCATTTGATCCGTAGGCCTTCTTTGGACCAAGTTCTTCTCGTTCGTCCATCTTCGTCCTCCCATTTGATCCGTAGGCCTTCTTTGGACCAAGTTCTTCTCGTTCGTCCATCTTCGTCCTCCCATTTGATCCGTAGGCCTTCTTTGGACCATGTTCGTCTCGTTCGTCCATCTTCGTCCTCCCATTTGATCTGTAGGCCTTCTTTGGACGAAGTTCATCTCGTTCGTCCATCTTCGTCCTCCCATTTGATCCTTAGGCCTTCTCTGGACCAAGTTCGTCTCGTTCGTCCATCTTCGTCCTCACATTTGATCCGTAGGCCTTCTTTGGACGAAGTTCCTCTCGTTCGTCCATCTTCGTCCTCCCATTTGATCCGTAGGCCTTCTTTGGACCAAGTTCGTCTCGTTCGTCCATCTTCGTCCTCCCATTTGATCCGTATGCCTTCTTTGTACCAAGTTCGTCTCGTTCGTCCATCTTCGTCCTCCCATTTGATCCGTAGGCCTTCTTTGGGCCAAGTTCGTCTCGTTCGTCCATCTTCGTCCTCCCATTTGATCCGTAGGCCTTCTTTGGACCAAGTTCGTCTCGTTCGTCCATCTTCGTCATCCCATTTGATCCGTAGGCCTTCTTTGGGCCAAGTTCGTCTCGTTCGTCCATCTTCATCCTCCCATTTGATCCGTAGGCCTTCTTTGGACGAAGTTCCTCTCGTTCGTCCATCTTCGTGCTCCCATTTGATCCGTAGGCCTTCTTTGGACCAAGTTCGTCTCGTTCGTCCATCTTCGTCCTCCCATTTGATCCGTAGGCCTTCTTTGGACCAAGTTCGTCTCGTTCGTCCATCTTTGCTTCGTCCTCCCATTTGATCCGTAGGCCTTCTGTGGACGAAGTTCGTCTCGTTCGTGCATCTTCGTGCTCCCATTTGATCCGTAGGGCTTCTTTGGACGAAGTTCGTCTCGTTTGTCCATCTTCGTGCTCCCATTTGATCCGTATGCCTTCTTTGGACCAAGTTCGTCTCGTTCGTCCATCTTCGTCCTCCCATTTGATCCGTATGCCTTCTTTGGACCAAGTTCGTCTCGTTCGTCCATCTTCGTCCTCCCATTTGATCCGTAGGCCTTCGTTGGGCCAAGTTCGTCTCGTTCGTCCATCTTCCTCCTCCCATTTGATCCGTAGGCCTTCTTTGGACGAAGTTCGTCTCGTTCGTCCATCTTCGTCCTCCCATTTGATCCGTAGGCCTTCTTTGGACCAAGTTCGTCTCGTTCGTCCATCTTCGTCCTCCCATTTGATCCGTAGGCCTTCTGTGGACGAAGTTCGTCTCGTTCGTCCATCTTCGTCCTTCCATTTGATCCTTAGGCCTTCTCTGGACCAAGTTCGTCTCGTTCGTCCATCTTCGTCCTCCCATTTGATCCGTAGGCCTTCTTTGGACCAAGTTCGTCTCGTTCGTCCATCTTCGTCATCCCATTTGATCCGTAGGCCTTCTTTGGGCCAAGTTCGTCTCGTTCGTCCATCTTCATCCTCCCATTTGATCCGTAGGCCTTCTTTGGACGAAGTTCCTCTCGTTCGTCCATCTTCGTGCTCCCATTTGATCCGTAGGCCTTCTTTGGACCAAGTTCGTCTCGTTCGTCCATCTTCGTCCTCCCATTTGATCCGTAGGCCTTCTTTGGACCAAGTTCGTCTCGTTCGTCCATCTTTGCTTCGTCCTCCCATTTGATCCGTAGGCCTTCTGTGGACGAAGTTCGTCTCGTTCGTGCATCTTCGTGCTCCCATTTGATCCGTAGGGCTTCTTTGGACGAAGTTCGTCTCGTTGGTCCATCTTCGTGCTCCCATTTGATCCGTATGCCTTCTTTGGACCAAGTTCGTCTCGTTCGTCCATCTTCGTCCTCCCATTTGATCCGTATGCCTTCTTTGGACCAAGTTCGTCTCGTTCGTCCATCTTCGTCCTCCCATTTGATCCGTAGGCCTTCTTTGGGCCAAGTTCGTCTCGTTCGTCCATCTTCCTCCTCCCATTTGATCCGTAGGCCTTCTTTGGACGAAGTTCGCCTCGTTCGTCCATCTTCGTCCTCCCATTTGATCCGTAGGCCTTCTTTGGACCAAGTTCGTCTCGTTCGTCCATCTTCGTCCTCCCATTTGATCCGTAGGCCTTCTGTGGACGAAGTTCGTCTCGTTCGTCCATCTTCGTCCTTCCATTTGATCCTTAGGCCTTCTCTGGACCAAGTTCGTCTCGTTCGTCCATCTTCGTCCTCCCATTTGATCCGTTGGCCTTCTTTGGACGAAGTTCTTCTCGTTCGTCCATCTTCGTCCTCCCATTTGATCCGTAGGCCTTCTTTGGACCAAGTTCATCTCGTTCGTCCATTTGCGTCCTCCCATTTGATCCGTAGGCCTTCTTTGGACCAAGTTCATCTCGTTCGTCCATCTTCGTCCTCCCATTTGATCCGTATGCCTTCTTTGGACCAAGTTCGTCTCGTTCGTCCATCTTCGTCCTCCCATTTGATCCGTAGGCTTTGTTTGGGCCAAGTTCGTCTCGTTCGTCCATCTTCGTCCTCCCATTTGATCCGTAGGCCTTCTTTGGGCCAAGTTCGTCTCGTTCGTCCATCTTCGTCCTCCCATTTGATCCGTAGGCCTTCTTTGGACCAAGTTCATCTCGTTCGTCCATCTTTGCTTCGTCCTCCCATTTGATCCGTAGGCCTTCTTTGGACGAAGGTCGTCTCGTTCGTGCATCTTCGTGCTCCCATTTGATCCGTAGGCCTTCTTTGGACGAAGTTCGTCTCGTTCGTCCATCTTCGTGCTCCCATTTGATCCGTAGGCCTTCTTTGGACCAAGTTCATCTCGTTCGTCCATCTTCGTCCTCCCATTTGATCCGTAGGCCTTCTTTGGACCAAGTTCGTCTCGTTCGTCCATCTTCGCCCTCCCATTTGATCCTTAGGCCTTCTCTGGACCAAGTTCGTCTCGTTCGTCCATCTTCGTCCTCCCATTTGATCCGTAGGCCTTCTTTGGACGAAGTTCCTCTCGTTCGTCCATCTTCGTCCTCCCAATTGATCCGTAGGCCTTCTTTGGACCAAGTTCATCTCGTTCGTCCATCTACGTCCTCCCATTTGATCCGTAGGCCTTCTTTGGACCAAGTTCATCTCGTTCGTCCATCTTCGTCCTCCCATTTGATCCGTAGGCCTTCTTTGGACCAAGTTCATCTCGTTCGTCCATCTTCGTCCTCCCATTTAATCCGTAGGCCTTCTTTGGACCAAGTTCGTCTCGTTCGTCCATCTTTGTCCTCCCATTTGATCCGTAGGCCTTCTTTGGACCAAGTTCATCTCGTTCGTCCATCTTCGTCCTCCCATTTGATCCGTAGGCCTTCTTTGGACGAAGTTCCTCTCGTTCGTCCATCTTCGTCCTCCCAATTGATCCGTAGGCCTTCTTTGGACCAAGTTCATCTCGTTCGTCCATCTACGTCCTCCCATTTGATCCGTAGGCCTTCTTTGGACCAAGTTCATCTCGTTCGTCCATCTTCGTCCTCCCATTTGATCCGTAGGCTTTCTTTGGGCCAAGTTCGTCTCGTTCGTCCATCTTCGTCCTCCCATTTAATCCGTAGGCCTTCTTTGGACCAAGTTCGTCTCGTTCGTCCATCTTTGTCCTCCCATTTGATCCGTAGGCCTTCTTTGGACCAAGTTCGTCTCGTTCGTCCATCTTCGTCCTCCCATTTGATCCGTAGGCCTTCTGTGGACGAAGTTCGTCTCGTTTGTCCATCTTCGTCCTCCCATTTGATCCTTAGGCCTTCTCTGGACCAAGTTCATCTCGTTTGTCCATCTTCGTCCTCCCATTTGATCCTTAGGACTTCTCTGGACCAAGTTCGTCTCGTTCGTCCATCTTCGTCCTCCCATTTGATCCGTAGGCCTTCTTTGGACGAAGTTCCTCTCGTTCGTCCATCTTCGTCCTCCCATTTGATCCGTAGGCCTTCTTTGGACCAAGTTCATCTCGTTCGTCCATCTACGTCCTCCCATTTGATCCGTAGGCCTTCTTTGGACCAAGTTCATCTCGTTCGTCCATCTTCGTCCTCCCATTTGATCCGTAGGCCTTCTTTGGACCAAGTTCATCTCGTTCGTCCATTTGCGTCCTCCCATTTGATCCGTAGGCCTTCTTTGGACCAAGTTCATCTCGTTCGTCCATCTTCGTGCTCCCATTTGATCCGTAGGCCTTCTTTGGACCAAGTTCCTCTCGTTCGTCCATCTTCGTCCTCCCATTTGATCCGTATGCCTTCTTTGGACCAAGTTCGTCTCGTTCGTCCATCTTCGTCCTCCCATTTGATCCGTAGGCCTTCTTTGGACCAAGTTCTTCTCGTTCGTCCATCTTTGTCCTCCCATTTGATCCTTAGGCCTTCTTTGGACGAAGTTCATCTCGTTCGTCCATCTTCGTCCTCCCACCAAGTTCGTCTCGTTCGTCCATCTTCGTCCTCCCATTTGATTCGTAGGCCTTCTTTGGACCAAGTTCGTCTCGTTCGTCCATCTTCGTCCTCCCATTTGATCCGTAGGCCTTCTTTGGGCCAAGTTCGTCTCGTTCGTCCATCTTCATCCTCCCATTTGATCCGTAGGCCTTCTTTGGACGAAGTTCCTCTCGTTCGTCCATCTTCGTCCTCCCATTTGATCCGTAGGCCTTCTTTGGACCAAGTTCATCTCGTTCGTCCATCTTCGTCCTCCCATTTGATCCGTAGGCCTTCTTTGGACGAAGTTCGTCTCGTTCGTCCATCTTCGTGCTCCCATTTGATCCGTAGGCCTTCTTTGGACCAAGTTCGTCTCGTTCGTCCTTCTTTGCTTCGTCCTCCCATTTGATCCGTAGGCCTTCTTTGGACGAAGTTCGTCTCGTTCGTCCATCTTCGTGCTCCCATTTGATCCGTAGGCCTTCTTTGGACCAAGTTCGTCTCGTTCGTCCATCTTCGTCCTCCCACCAAGTTCGTCTCGTTCGTCCATCTTCGTCCTCCCATTTGATCCGTAGGCCTTCTTTGGACCAAGTTCGTCTCGTTTGTCCATCTTCGTCCTCCCATTTGATCCGTAGGCCTTCTGTGGACGAAGTTCGTCTCGTTCGTCCATCTTCGTCCTCCCATTTGATCCTTAGGCCTTCTCTGGACCAAGTTCGTCTCGTTCGTCCATCTTCGTCCTCCCATTTGATCCGTAGGCCTTCTTTGGACGAAGTTCCTCTCGTTCGTCCATCTTCGTCCTCCCATTTGATCCGTAGGCCTTCTTTGGGCCAAGTTCGTCTCGTTCGTCCATCTTCGTCCTCCCATTTAATCCGTAGGCCTTCTTTGGACCAAGTTCGTCTCGTTCGTCCATCTTTGTCCTCCCATTTGATCCGTAGGCCTTCTTTGGACCAAGTTCGTCTCGTTCGTCCATCTTCGTCCTCCCATTTGATCCGTAGGCCTTCTGTGGACGAAGTTCGTCTCGTTTGTCCATCTTCGTCCTCCCATTTGATCCTTAGGCCTTCTCTGGACCAAGTTCATCTCGTTTGTCCATCTTCGTCCTCCCATTTGATCCTTAGGACTTCTCTGGACCAAGTTCGTCTCGTTCGTCCATCTTCGTCCTCCCATTTGATCCGTAGGCCTTCTTTGGACGAAGTTCCTCTCGTTCGTCCATCTTCGTCCTCCCATTTGATCCGTAGGCCTTCTTTGGACCAAGTTCATCTCGTTCGTCCATCTACGTCCTCCCATTTGATCCGTAGGCCTTCTTTGGACCAAGTTCATCTCGTTCGTCCATCTTCGTCCTCCCATTTGATCCGTAGGCCTTCTTTGGACCAAGTTCATCTCGTTCGTCCATTTGCGTCCTCCCATTTGATCCGTAGGCCTTCTTTGGACCAAGTTCATCTCGTTCGTCCATCTTCGTGCTCCCATTTGATCCGTAGGCCTTCTTTGGACCAAGTTCCTCTCGTTCGTCCATCTTCGTCCTCCCATTTGATCCGTATGCCTTCTTTGGACCAAGTTCGTCTCGTTCGTCCATCTTCGTCCTCCCATTTGATCCGTAGGCCTTCTTTGGACCAAGTTCTTCTCGTTCGTCCATCTTTGTCCTCCCATTTGATCCTTAGGCCTTCTTTGGACGAAGTTCATCTCGTTCGTCCATCTTCGTCCTCCCACCAAGTTCGTCTCGTTCGTCCATCTTCGTCCTCCCATTTGATTCGTAGGCCTTCTTTGGACCAAGTTCGTCTCGTTCGTCCATCTTCGTCCTCCCATTTGATCCGTAGGCCTTCTTTGGGCCAAGTTCGTCTCGTTCGTCCATCTTCATCCTCCCATTTGATCCGTAGGCCTTCTTTGGACGAAGTTCCTCTCGTTCGTCCATCTTCGTCCTCCCATTTGATCCGTAGGCCTTCTTTGGACCAAGTTCATCTCGTTCGTCCATCTTCGTCCTCCCATTTGATCCGTAGGCCTTCTTTGGACGAAGTTCGTCTCGTTCGTCCATCTTCGTGCTCCCATTTGATCCGTAGGCCTTCTTTGGACCAAGTTCGTCTCGTTCGTCCTTCTTTGCTTCGTCCTCCCATTTGATCCGTAGGCCTTCTTTGGACGAAGTTCGTCTCGTTCGTCCATCTTCGTGCTCCCATTTGATCCGTAGGCCTTCTTTGGACCAAGTTCGTCTCGTTCGTCCATCTTCGTCCTCCCACCAAGTTCGTCTCGTTCGTCCATCTTCGTCCTCCCATTTGATCCGTAGGCCTTCTTTGGACCAAGTTCGTCTCGTTTGTCCATCTTCGTCCTCCCATTTGATCCGTAGGCCTTCTGTGGACGAAGTTCGTCTCGTTCGTCCATCTTCGTCCTCCCATTTGATCCTTAGGCCTTCTCTGGACCAAGTTCGTCTCGTTCGTCCATCTTCGTCCTCCCATTTGATCCGTAGGCCTTCTTTGGACGAAGTTCCTCTCGTTCGTCCATCTTCGTCCTCCCATTTGATCCGTAGGCCTTCTTTGGACCAAGTTTATCTCGTTCGTCCATCTTCGTCCTCCCATTTGATCCGTATGCCTTCTTTGGACCAAGGTCGTCTCGTTCGTCCATCTTCGTCCTCCCATTTGGTCCGTAGGCCTTCTTTGGGCCAAGTTCGTCTCGTTCGTCCATCTTCGTCCTCCCATTTGATCCGTAGGCCTTCTTTGGACCAAGTTCGTCTCGTTCGTCCATCTTCGTCCTCCCATTTGATCCGTAGGCCTTCTTTGGACCAAGTTCATCTCGTTCGTCCATTTGCGTCCTCCCATTTGATCCGTAGGCCTTCTTTGGACGAAGTTCGTCTCGTTCGTCCATCTTCGTGCTCCCATTTGATCCGTAGGCCTTCTTTGGACCATGTTCGTCTCGTTCGTCCATCTTTGCTTCGTCCTCCCATTTGATCCGTAGGCCTTCTTTGGACGAAGTTCGTCTCGTTCGTCCATCTTCGTCCTCCCATTTGATCCTTAGGCCTTCTTTGGACGAAGTTCGTCTCGTTCGTCTATCTTCGTCCTCCCATTTGATCCGTAGGCCTTCTTTGGACGAAGTTCGTCTCGTTCGTCCATCTTCGTCCTCCCACAAGTTCGTCTCGTTCGTCCATCTTCGTCCTCCCATTTGATCCGTAGGCCTTCTTTGGACCAAGTTCGTCTCGTTCGTCCATCTTCGTCCTCCCATTTGATCCGTAGGCCTTCTTTGGGCCAAGTTCGTCTCGTTCGTGCATCTTCGTCCTCCCATTTGATCCGTAGGCCTTCTTTGGGCCAAGTTCGTCTCGTTCGTGCATCTTCGTCCTCCCATTTGATCCGTAGGCCTTCTTTGGGCCAAGTTCGTCTCGTTCGTCCATCTTCATCCTCCCATTTGATCCGTAGGCCTTCTTTGGACGAAGTTCCTCTCGTTCGTCCATCTTCGTCCTCCCATTTGATCCGTAGGCCTTCTTTGGACCAAGTTCATCTCGTTCGTCCATCTTCGTCCTCCCATTTGATCCGTAGGCCTTCTTTGGACGAAGTTCGTCTCGTTCGTCCATCTTCGTGCTCCCATTTGATCCGTAGGCCTTCTTTGGACCAAGTTCGTCTCGTTCGTCCTTCTTTGCTTCGTCCTCCCATTTGATCCGTAGGCCTTCTTTGGACGAAGTTCGTCTCGTTCGTCCATCTTCGTGCTCCCATTTGATCCGTAGGCCTTCTTTGGACCAAGTTCGTCTCGTTCGTCCATCTTCGTCCTCCCACCAAGTTCGTCTCGTTCGTCCATCTTCGTCCTCCCATTTGATCCGTAGGCCTTCTTTGGACCAAGTTCGTCTCGTTTGTCCATCTTCGTCCTCCCATTTGATCCGTAGGCCTTCTGTGGACGAAGTTCGTCTCGTTCGTCCATCTTCGTCCTCCCATTTGATCCTTAGGCCTTCTCTGGACCAAGTTCGTCTCGTTCGTCCATCTTCGTCCTCCCATTTGATCCGTAGGCCTTCTTTGGACGAAGTTCCTCTCGTTCGTCCATCTTCGTCCTCCCATTTGATCCGTAGGCCTTCTTTGGACCAAGTTTATCTCGTTCGTCCATCTTCGTCCTCCCATTTGATCCGTATGCCTTCTTTGGACCAAGGTCGTCTCGTTCGTCCATCTTCGTCCTCCCATTTGGTCCGTAGGCCTTCTTTGGGCCAAGTTCGTCTCGTTCGTCCATCTTCGTCCTCCCATTTGATCCGTAGGCCTTCTTTGGACCAAGTTCGTCTCGTTCGTCCATCTTCGTCCTCCCATTTGATCCGTAGGCCTTCTTTGGACCAAGTTCATCTCGTTCGTCCATTTGCGTCCTCCCATTTGATCCGTAGGCCTTCTTTGGACGAAGTTCGTCTCGTTCGTCCATCTTCGTGCTCCCATTTGATCCGTAGGCCTTCTTTGGACCATGTTCGTCTCGTTCGTCCATCTTTGCTTCGTCCTCCCATTTGATCCGTAGGCCTTCTTTGGACGAAGTTCGTCTCGTTCGTCCATCTTCGTCCTCCCATTTGATCCTTAGGCCTTCTTTGGACGAAGTTCGTCTCGTTCGTCTATCTTCGTCCTCCCATTTGATCCGTAGGCCTTCTTTGGACGAAGTTCGTCTCGTTCGTCCATCTTCGTCCTCCCACAAGTTCGTCTCGTTCGTCCATCTTCGTCCTCCCATTTGATCCGTAGGCCTTCTTTGGACCAAGTTCGTCTCGTTCGTCCATCTTCGTCCTCCCATTTGATCCGTAGGCCTTCTTTGGGCCAAGTTCGTCTCGTTCGTGCATCTTCGTCCTCCCATTTGATCCGTAGGCCTTCTTTGGACGAAGTTCGTCTCGTTCGTCCATCTTCGTCCTCCCATTTGATCCGTAGGCCTTCTTTGGACCAAGTTCGTCTCGTTCGTCCATCTTCGTCCTCCCATTTGATCCGTAGGCCTTCTTTGGGCCAAGTTCGTCTCGTTCGTCCATATTCCTCCTCCCATTTTATCCGTAGGCCTTCTTTGGACGAAGTTCGTCTCGTTCGTCCATCTTCGTCCTCCCATTTGATCCGTAGGCCTTCTTTGGACCAAGTTCGTCTCGTTCGTCCATCTTCGTCCTCCCATTTGATCCTTAGGCCTTCTCTGGACCAAGTTCGTCTCGTTCGTCCATCTTCGTCCTCCCATTTGATCCGTAGGCCTTCTTTGGACCAAGTTCGTCTCGTTCGTCCATCTTCGTCCTCCCATTTGATCCGTAGGCCTTCTTTGGACCAAGTTCGTCTCGTTCGTCCATCTTCGTCCTCCCATTTGATCCGTATGCCTTCTTTGGACCAAGTTCAGTTCGTCTCGTTCGTCCATCTTCGTCCTCCCATTTGATCCGTAGGCCTTCTTTGGGCCAAGTTCGTCTCGTTCGTCCATCTTCGTCCTCCCATTTGATCCGTAGGCCTTCTTTGGGACAAGTTCGTCTCGTTCGTCCATCTTCGTCCTCCCATTTGATCCGTAGGCCTTCTTTGGACGAAGTTCCTCTCGTTCGTCCATCTTCGTCCTCCCATTTGATCCGTAGGCCTTCTTTGGACCAAGTTCATCTCGTTCGTCCATTTGCGTCCTCCCATTTGATCCGTAGGCCTTCTTTGGACCAACTTCATCTCGTTCGTCCATCTTCGTGCTCCCATTTGATCCGTAGGCCTTCTTTGGACCAAGTTCGTCTCGTTCGTCCATCTTCGTCCTCCCATTTGATCCGTATGCCTTCTTTGGACCAAGTTCGTCTCGTTCGTCCATCTTCGTCCTCCCATTTGATCCCTAGGCCTTCTTTGGACGAAGTTCGTCTCGTTCGTTCATCTTCGTCCTCCCACCAAGTTCGTCTCGTTCGTCCATCTTCGTCCTCCCATTTGATCCGTAGGCCTTCTTTGGACCAAGTTCGTCTCGTTTGTCCATCTTCGTCCTCCCATTTGATCCGTAGGCCTTCTGTGGACGAAGTTCGTCTCGTTCGTCCATCTTCGTCCTCCCATTTGATCCTTAGGCCTTCTCTGGACCAAGTTCGTCTCGTTCGTCCATCTTCGTCCTCCCATTTGATCCGTAGGCCTTCTTTGGACGAAGTTCCTCTCGTTCGTCCATCTTCGTCCTCCCATTTGATCCGTAGGCCTTCTTTGGACCAAGTTTATCTCGTTCGTCCATCTTCGTCCTCCCATTTGATCCGTATGCCTTATTTGGACCAAGTTCGTCTCGTTCGTCCATCTTCGTCCTCCCATTTGATCCGTAGGCCTTCTTTGGGCCAAGTTCGTCTCGTTCGTCCATCTTCGTCCTCCCATTTGATCCGTAGGCCTTCTTTGGACGAAGTTCCTCTCGTTCGTCCATTTGCGTCCTCCCATTTGATCCGTAGGCCTTCTTTGGACGAAGTTCGTCTCGTTCGTCCATCTTCGTGCTCCCATTTGATCCGTAGGCCTTCTTTGGACCAAGTTCGTCTCGTTCGTCCATCTTTGCTTCGTCCTCCCATTTGATCCGTAGGCCTTCTTTGGACGAAGTTCGTCTCGTTCGTCCATCTTCGTCCTCCCATTTGATCCTTAGGCCTTCTATGGACGAAGTTCGTCTCGTTCGTCTATCTTCGTCCTCCCATTTGATCCGTAGGCCTTCTTTGGACGAAGTTCGTCTCGTTCGTCCATCTTCGTCCTCCCACCAAGTTCGTCCCGTTCGTCCATCTTCGTCCTCCCATTTGATCCGTAGGCCTTCTTTGGACCAAGTTCGTCTCGTTCGTCCATCTTCGTCCTCCCATTTGATCCGTAGGCCTTCTTTGGGCCAAGTTTGTCTCGTTCGTGCATCTTCGTCCTCCCATTTGATCCGTAGGCCTTCTTTGGACGAAGTTCGTCTCGTTCGTCCATCTTCGTCCTCCCATTTGATCCGTAGGCCTTCTTTGGACCAAGTTCGTCTCGTTCGTCCATCTTCGTCCTCCCATTTGATCCGTAGGCCTTCTGTGGACGAAGTTCGTCTCGTTCGTCCATCTTCGTCCTCCCATTTGATCCGTATGCCTTCTGTGGACCAAGTTTATCTCGTTCGTCCATCTTCGTCCTCCCATTTGATCCTTAGGCCTTCTCTGGACCAAGTTCGTCTCGTTCGTCCATCTTCGTCCTCCCATTTGATCCGTAGGCCTTCTTTGGACCAAGTTCGTCTCGTTCGTCCATCTTCGTCCTCCCATTTGATCCGTAGGCCTTCTTTGGGCCAAGTTCGTCTCGTTCGTCCATCTTCGTCCTCCCATTTGATCCGTAGGCCTTCTTTGGGCCAAGTTCGTCTCGTTCGTCCATCTTCGTCCTCCCATTTGATCCGTAGGCCTTCTTTGGACGAAGTTCCTCTCGTTCGTCCATCTTCGTCCTCCCATTTGATCCGTAGGCCTTCTTTGGACGAAGTTCCTCTCGTTCGTCCATCTTCGTCCTCCCATTTGATCCGTAGGCCTTCTTTGGACCAAGTTCATCTCGTTCGTCCATTTGCGTCCTCCCATTTGATCCGTAGGCCTTCTTTGGACCAAGTTCATCTCGTTCGTCCATCTTCGTGCTCCCATTTGATCCGTAGGCCTTCTTTGGACCAAGTTCGTCTCGTTCGTCCATCTTCGTCCTCCCATTTGATCCGTATGCCTTCTTTGGACCAAGTTCGTCTCGTTCGTCCATCTTCGTCCTCCCATTTGATCCCTAGGCCTTCTTTGGACGAAGTTCGTCTCGTTCGTTCATCTTCGTCCTCCCACCAAGTTCGTCTCGTTCGTCCATCTTCGTCCTCCCATTTGATCCGTAGGCCTTCTTTGGACCAAGTTCGTCTCGTTTGTCCATCTTCGTCCTCCCATTTGATCCGTAGGCCTTCTGTGGACGAAGTTCGTCTCGTTCGTCCATCTTCGTCCTCCCATTTGATCCTTAGGCCTTCTCTGGACCAAGTTCGTCTCGTTCGTCCATCTTCGTCCTCCCATTTGATCCGTAGGCCTTCTTTGGACGAAGTTCCTCTCGTTCGTCCATCTTCGTCCTCCCATTTGATCCGTAGGCCTTCTTTGGACCAAGTTTATCTCGTTCGTCCATCTTCGTCCTCCCATTTGATCCGTATGCCTTATTTGGACCAAGTTCGTCTCGTTCGTCCATCTTCGTCCTCCCATTTGATCCGTAGGCCTTCTTTGGGCCAAGTTCATCTCGTTCGTCCATCTTCGTCCTCCCATTTGATCCGTAGGCCTTCTTTGGACGAAGTTCCTCTCGTTCGTCCATTTGCGTCCTCCCATTTGATCCGTAGGCCTTCTTTGGACGAAGTTCGTCTCGTTCGTCCATCTTCGTGCTCCCATTTGATCCGTAGGCCTTCTTTGGACCAAGTTCGTCTCGTTCGTCCATCTTTGCTTCGTCCTCCCATTTGATCCGTAGGCCTTCTTTGGACGAAGTTCGTCTCGTTCGTCCATCTTCGTCCTCCCATTTGATCCTTAGGCCTTCTATGGACGAAGTTCGTCTCGTTCGTCTATCTTCGTCCTCCCATTTGATCCGTAGGCCTTCTTTGGACGAAGTTCGTCTCGTTCGTCCATCTTCGTCCTCCCACCAAGTTCGTCCCGTTCGTCCATCTTCGTCCTCCCATTTGATCCGTAGGCCTTCTTTGGACCAAGTTCGTCTCGTTCGTCCATCTTCGTCCTCCCATTTGATCCGTAGGCCTTCTTTGGGCCAAGTTCGTCTCGTTCGTGCATCTTCGTCCTCCCATTTGATCCGTAGGCCTTCTTTGGACGAAGTTCGTCTCGTTCGTCCATCTTCGTCCTCCCATTCGATCCGTAGGCCTTCTTTGGACCAAGTTCGTCTCGTTCGTCCATCTTCGTCCTCCCATTTGATCCGTAGGCCTTCTGTGGACGAAGTTCGTCTCGTTCGTCCATCTTCGTCCTCCCATTTGATCCGTATGCCTTCTGTGGACCAAGTTTATCTCGTTCGTCCATCTTCGTCCTCCCATTTGATCCTTAGGCCTTCTCTGGACCAAGTTCGTCTCGTTCGTCCATCTTCGTCCTCCCATTTGATCCGTAGGCCTTCTTTGGACCAAGTTCGTCTCGTTCGTCCATCTTCGTCCTCCCATTTGATCCGTAGGCCTTCTTTGGGCCAAGTTCGTCTCGTTCGTCCATCTTCGTCCTCCCATTTGATCCGTAGGCCTTCTTTGGGCCAAGTTCGTCTCGTTCGTCCATCTTCGTCCTCCCATTTGATCCGTAGGCCTTCTTTGGACGAAGTTCCTCTCGTTCGTCCATCTTCGTCCTCCCATTTGATCCGTAGGCCTTCTTTGGACCAAGTTCATCTCGGTCGTCCATTTGCGTCCTCCCATTTGATCCGTAGGCCTTCTTTGGACCAAGTTCATCTCGTTCGTCCATCTTCGTCCTCCCATTTGATCCGTATGCCTTCTTTGGACCAAGTTCGTCTCGTTCGTCCATCTTCGTCCTCCCATTTGATCCGTAGGCCTTCTTTGGGCCAAGTTCGTCTCGTTCGTCCATCTTCCTCCTCCCATTTGATCCGTAGGCCTTCTTTGGACGAAGTTCCTCTCGTTCGTCCATCTTCGTGCTCCCATTTGATCCGTAGGCCTTCTTTGGACCAAGTTCATCTCGTTCGTCCATCTTCGTCCTCCCATTTGATCCGTAGGCCTTCTTTGGACCAAGTTCATCTCGTTCGTCCATTTGCGTCCTCCCATTTGATCCGTAGGCCTTCTTTGGACGAAGTTCGTCTCGTTCGTCCATCTTCGTGCCCCCATTTGATCCGTAGGCCTTCTTTGGACCAAGTTCGTCTCGTTCGTCCATCTTTGCTTCGTCCTCCCATTTGATCCGTAGGCCTTCTTTGGACGAAGTTCGTCTCGTTCGTCCATCTTCGTCCTCCCATTTGATCCTTAGGCCTTCTTTGGACGAAGTTCCTCTCGTTCGTCTATCTTCGTCCTCCCATTTGATCCGTAGGCCTTCTTTGGACGAAGTTCGTCTCGTTCGTCCATCTTCGTCCTCCCACCAAGTTCGTCTCGTTCGTCCATCTTCGTCCTCCCATTTGATCCGTAGGCCTTCTTTGGGCCAAGTTCGTCTCGTTCGTGCATCTTCGTCCTCCCATTTGATCCGTAGGCCTTCTTTGGACGAAGTTCCTCTCGTTCGTCCATCTTCGTCCTCCCATTTGATCCGTAGGCCTTCTTTGGACCAAGTTCGTCTCGTTCGTCCATCTTCGTCCTCCCATTTGATCCATAGGCCTTCTTTGGGCCAAGTTCGTCTCGTTCGTCCATCTTCCTGCTCCCATTTTATCCCTAGGCCTTCTTTGGACGAAGTTCGTCTCGTTCGTCCATCTTCGTCCTCCCATTTGATCCGTAGGCCTTCTTTGGACCATGTTCGTCTCGTTCGTCCATCTTCGTCCTCCCATTTGATCCGTAGGCCTTCTTTGGACGAAGTTCGTCTCGTTCGTCCATCTTCGTCCTCCCATTTGATCCTTAGGCCTTCTCTGGACCAAGTTCGTCTCGTTCGTCCATCTTCGTCCTCCCATTTGATCCGTAGGCCTTCTTTGGACGAAGTTCCTCTCGTTCGTCCATCTTCGTCCTCCCATTTGATCCGTAGGCCTTCTTTGGACCAAGTTCATCTCGTTCGTCCATCTTCGTCCTCCCATTTGATCCGTATGCCTTCTTTGGACCAAGTTCGTCTCGTTCGTCCATCTTCGTCCTCCCATTTGATCCGTAGGCCTTCTTTGGGCCAAGTTCGTCTCGTTCGTCCATCTTCGTCCGCCCATTTGATACGTAGGCCTTCTTTGGACCAAGTTCGTCTCGTTCGTCCATCTTCGTCCTCCCATTTGATCCGTAGGCCTTCTTTGGACCAAGTTCTTCTCGTTCGTCCATTTGCGTCCTCCCATTTGATCCGTAGGCCTTCTTTGGACCAAGTTCGTCTCGTTCGTCCATCTTCGTCCTCCCATTTGATCCGTAGGCCTTCTTTGGACGAAGTTCCTCTCGTTCGTCCATCTTCGTGCTCCCATTTGATCCGTAGGCCTTCTTTGGACCAAGTTCGTCTCGTTCGTCCATCTTCGTCCTCCCATTTGATCCGTAGGCCTTCTTTGGACCAAGTTCGTCTCGTTCGTCCATCTTTGCTTCGTCCTTCCATTTGATCCGTAGGCCTTCTTTGGACGAAGTTCCTCTCGTTCGTCCATCTTCGTCCTCCCATTTGATCCGTAGGCCTTCTTTGGACCAAGTTCATCTCGTTCGTCCATCTTTGTCCTCCCATTTGATCCTTAGGCCTTCTCTGGACCAAGTTCGTCTCGTTCGTCCATCTTCGTCCTCCCATTTGATCCGTAGGCCTTCTTTGGACGAAGTTCGTCTCGTTCGTCCATCTCCGTGCTCCCATTTGATCCGGAGGCCTTCTTTGCACCAAGTTCGTCTCGTTCGTCCATCTTCGTGCTCCCATTTGATCCGTATGCCTTCTTTGGACCAAGTTCGTCTCGTTCGTCCTTCTTCGTCCTCCCATTTGATCCGTAGGCCTTCTTTGGGCCAAGTTCGTCTCGTTCGTCCATCTTCCTCCTCCCATTTGATCCGTAGGCCTTCTTTGGATGATGTTCGTCTCGTTCGTCCATCTTCGTCCTCCCATTTGATCCGTAGGCCTTCTTTGGACCAAGTTCATCTCGTTCGTCCATTTGCGTCCTCCCATTTGATCCGTAGGCCTTCTTTGGACCAAGTTCGTCTCGTTCGTCCATCTTCGTCCTCCCATTTGATCCGTAGGCCTTCTTTGGACCAAGTTCGTCTCGTTCGTCCATCTTCGTCCTCCCATTTGATCCGTAGGCCTTCTTTGGACGAAGTTCCTCTCGTTCGTCCATCTTCGTCCTCCCATTTGATCCGTATGCCTTCTTTGGACCAAGTTCGTCTCGTTCGTCCATCTTCGTCCTCCCATTTGATCCGTAGGCCTTCTTTGGGCCAAGTTCGTCTCGTTCGTCCATCTTCGTCCTCCCATTTGATCCGTAGGCCTTCTTTGGACCAAGTTCGTCTCGTTCGTCCATCTTCGTCCTCCCATTTGATCCGTAGGCCTTCTTTGGACGAAGTTCCTCTCGTTCGTCCATCTTCGTCCTCCCATTTGATCCGTAGGCCTTCTTTGGACCAAGTTCATCTCGTTCGTCCATTTGCGTCCTCCCATTTGATCCGTAGGCCTTCTTTGGACCAAGTTCGTCTCGTTCGTCCATCTTCGTCCTCCCATTTGATCCGTAGGCCTTCTTTGGACGAAGTTCCTCTCGTTCGTCCATCTTCGTGCTCCCATTTGATCCGTAGGCCTTCTTTGGACCAAGTTCGTCTCGTTCGTCCATCTTCGTCCTCCCATTTGATCCGTAGGCCTTCTTTGGACCAAGTTCGTCTCGTTCGTCCATCTTTGCTTCGTCCTTCCATTTGATCCGTAGGCCTTCTTTGGACGAAGTTCCTCTCGTTCGTCCATCTTCGTCCTCCCATTTGATCCGAAGGCCTTCTTTGGACCAAGTTCATCTCGTTCGTCCATCTTTGTCCTCCCATTTGATCCTTAGGCCTTCTCTGGACCAAGTTCGTCTCGTTCGTCCATCTTCGTCCTCCCATTTGATCCGTAGGCCTTCTTTGGACGAAGTTCGTCTCGTTCGTCCATCTCCGTGCTCCCATTTGATCCGGAGGCCTTCTTTGCACCAAGTTCGTCTCGTTCGTCCATCTTCGTGCTCCCATTTGATCCGTATGCCTTCTTTGGACCAAGTTCGTCTCGTTCGTCCATCTTCGTCCTCCCATTTGATCCGTAGGCCTTCTTTGGGCCAAGTTCGTCTCGTTCGTCCATCTTCCTCCTCCCATTTGATCCGTAGGCCTTCTTTGGACGATGTTCGTCTCGTTCGTCCATCTTCGTCCTCCCATTTGATCCGTAGGCCTTCTTTGGACCAAGTTCGTCTCGTTCGTCCATCTTCGTCCTCCCATTTGATCCGTAGGCCTTCTTTGGACGAAGTTCCTCTCGTTCGTCCATCTTCGTCCTCCCATTTGATCCGTAGGCCTTCTTTGGACCAAGTTCATCTCATTCGTCCATCTTTGTCCTCCCATTTGATCCGTATGCCTTCTTTGGACCAAGTTCGTCTCCTTCGTCCATCTTCGTCCTCCCATTTGATCCGTAGGCCTTCTTTGGGCCAAGTTCGTCTCGTTCGTCCATCTTCGTCCTCCCATTTGATCCGTAGGCCTTCTTTGGACCAAGTTCGTCTCGTTCGTCCATCTTCGTCCTCCCATTTGATCCGTAGGCCTTCTTTGGACGAAGTTCCTCTCGTTCGTCCATCTTCGTCCTCCCATTTGATCCGTAGGCCTTCTTTGGACCAAGTTCATCTCGTTCGTCCATTTGCGTCCTCCCATTTGATCCGTAGGCCTTCTTTGGACCAAGTTCGTCTCGTTCGTCCATCTTCGTCCTCCCATTTGATCCGTAGGCCTTCTTTGGACGAAGTTCCTCTCGTTCGTCCATCTTCGTGCTCCCATTTGATCCGTAGGCCTTCTTTGGACCAAGTTCGTCTCGTTCGTCCATCTTCGTCCTCCCATTTGATCCGTAGGCCTTCTTTGGACCAAGTTCGTCTCGTTCGTCCATCTTTGCTTCGTCCTTCCATTTGATCCGTAGGCCTTCTTTGGACGAAGTTCGTCTCGTTCGTGCATCTTCGTGCTCCCATTTGATCCGTAGGCCTTCTTTGGACGAAGTTCGTCTCGTTCGTCCATCTTCGTGCTCCCATTTGATCCGGAGGCCTTCTTTGCACCAAGTTCGTCTCGTTCGTCCATCTTCGTCCTCCCATTTGATCCGTATGCCTTCTTTGGACCAAGTTCGTCTCGTTCGTCCATCTTCGTCCTCCCATTTGATCCGTAGGCCTTCTTTGGGCCAAGTTCGTCTCGTTCGTCCATCTTCGTCCTCCCATTTGATCCGTAGGCCTTCTTTGGACCAAGTTCGTCTCGTTCGTCCATCTTCGTCCTCCCATTTGATCCGTAGGCCTTCTGTGGACCAAGTTCGTCTCGCTCGTCCATCTTCGTCCTCCCATTTGATCCTTAGGCCTTCTCTGGACCAAGTTCGTCTCGTTCGTCCATCTTCGTCCTCCCATTTGATCCGTAGGCCTTCTTTGGACGAAGTTCTTCTCGTTCGTCCATCTTCGTCCTCCCATTTGATCCGTAGGCCTTCTTTGGACCAAGTTCATCTCGTTCGTCCATCTTTGTCCTCCCATTTGATCCGTATGCCTTCTTTGGACCAAGTTCGTCTCGTTCGTCCATCTTCGTCCTCCCATTTGATCCGTAGGCCTTCTTTGGGCCAAGTTCGTCTCGTTCGTCCATCTTCGTCCTCCCATTTGATCCGTAGGCCTTCTTTGGACCAAGTTCGTCTCGTTCGTCCATCTTCGTCCTCCCATTTGATCCGTAGGCCTTCTTTGGACGAAGTTCCTCTCGTTCGTCCATCTTCGTCCTCCCATTTGATCCGTAGGCCTTCTTTGGACCAAGTTCATCTCGTTCGTCCATTTGCGTCCTCCCATTTGATCCGTAGGCCTTCTTTGGACCAAGTTCGTCTCGTTCGTCCATCTTCGTCCTCCCATTTGATCCGTAGGCCTTCTTTGGACGAAGTTCCTCTCGTTCGTCCATCTTCGTGCTCCCATTTGATCCGTAGGCCTTCTTTGGACCAAGTTCGTCTCGTTCGTCCATCTTCGTCCTCCCATTTGATCCGTAGGCCTTCTTTGGACCAAGTTCGTCTCGTTCGTCCATCTTTGCTTCGTCCTTCCATTTGATCCGTAGGCCTTCTTTGGACGAAGTTCCTCTCGTTCGTCCATCTTCGTCCTCCCATTTGATCCGAAGGCCTTCTTTGGACCAAGTTCATCTCGTTCGTCCATCTTTGTCCTCCCATTTGATCCTTAGGCCTTCTCTGGACCAAGTTCGTCTCGTTCGTCCATCTTCGTCCTCCCATTTGATCCGTAGGCCTTCTTTGGACGAAGTTCGTCTCGTTCGTCCATCTCCGTGCTCCCATTTGATCCGGAGGCCTTCTTTGCACCAAGTTCGTCTCGTTCGTCCATCTTCGTGCTCCCATTTGATCCGTATGCCTTCTTTGGACCAAGTTCGTCTCGTTCGTCCATCTTCGTCCTCCCATTTGATCCGTAGGCCTTCTTTGGGCCAAGTTCGTCTCGTTCGTCCATCTTCCTCCTCCCATTTGATCCGTA
This sequence comes from Glycyrrhiza uralensis, assembly GCA_030159175.1. Taxonomy (NCBI): domain Eukaryota; kingdom Viridiplantae; phylum Streptophyta; class Magnoliopsida; order Fabales; family Fabaceae; genus Glycyrrhiza; species Glycyrrhiza uralensis. Next base: position 129,248 of record BRZY01000016.1, on the reverse strand, counting down.
GGCCTTCTTTGGACGATGTTCGTCTCGTTCGTCCATCTTCGTCCTCCCATTTGATCCGTAGGCCTTCTTTGGACCAAGTTCGTCTCGTTCGTCCATCTTCGTCCTCCCATTTGATCCGTAGGCCTTCTTTGGACGAAGTTCCTCTCGTTCGTCCATCTTCGTCCTCCCATTTGATCCGTAGGCCTTCTTTGGACCAAGTTCATCTCATTCGTCCATCTTTGTCCTCCCATTTGATCCGTATGCCTTCTTTGGACCAAGTTCGTCTCCTTCGTCCATCTTCGTCCTCCCATTTGATCCGTAGGCCTTCTTTGGGCCAAGTTCGTCTCGTTCGTCCATCTTCGTCCTCCCATTTGATCCGTAGGCCTTCTTTGGACCAAGTTCGTCTCGTTCGTCCATCTTCGTCCTCCCATTTGATCCGTAGGCCTTCTTTGGACGAAGTTCCTCTCGTTCGTCCATCTTCGTCCTCCCATTTGATCCGTAGGCCTTCTTTGGACCAAGTTCATCTCGTTCGTCCATTTGCGTCCTCCCATTTGATCCGTAGGCCTTCTTTGGACCAAGTTCGTCTCGTTCGTCCATCTTCGTCCTCCCATTTGATCCGTAGGCCTTCTTTGGACGAAGTTCCTCTCGTTCGTCCATCTTCGTGCTCCCATTTGATCCGTAGGCCTTCTTTGGACCAAGTTCGTCTCGTTCGTCCATCTTCGTCCTCCCATTTGATCCGTAGGCCTTCTTTGGACCAAGTTCGTCTCGTTCGTCCATCTTTGCTTCGTCCTTCCATTTGATCCGTAGGCCTTCTTTGGACGAAGTTCGTCTCGTTCGTGCATCTTCGTGCTCCCATTTGATCCGTAGGCCTTCTTTGGACGAAGTTCGTCTCGTTCGTCCATCTTCGTGCTCCCATTTGATCCGGAGGCCTTCTTTGCACCAAGTTCGTCTCGTTCGTCCATCTTCGTCCTCCCATTTGATCCGTATGCCTTCTTTGGACCAAGTTCGTCTCGTTCGTCCATCTTCGTCCTCCCATTTGATCCGTAGGCCTTCTTTGGGCCAAGTTCGTCTCGTTCGTCCATCTTCGTCCTCCCATTTGATCCGTAGGCCTTCTTTGGACCAAGTTCGTCTCGTTCGTCCATCTTCGTCCTCCCATTTGATCCGTAGGCCTTCTGTGGACCAAGTTCGTCTCGCTCGTCCATCTTCGTCCTCCCATTTGATCCTTAGGCCTTCTCTGGACCAAGTTCGTCTCGTTCGTCCATCTTCGTCCTCCCATTTGATCCGTAGGCCTTCTTTGGACGAAGTTCTTCTCGTTCGTCCATCTTCGTCCTCCCATTTGATCCGTAGGCCTTCTTTGGACCAAGTTCATCTCGTTCGTCCATCTTTGTCCTCCCATTTGATCCGTATGCCTTCTTTGGACCAAGTTCGTCTCGTTCGTCCATCTTCGTCCTCCCATTTGATCCGTAGGCCTTCTTTGGGCCAAGTTCGTCTCGTTCGTCCATCTTCGTCCTCCCATTTGATCCGTAGGCCTTCTTTGGACCAAGTTCGTCTCGTTCGTCCATCTTCGTCCTCCCATTTGATCCGTAGGCCTTCTTTGGACGAAGTTCCGCTCGTTCGTCCATCTTCGTCCTCCCATTTGATCCGTAGGCCTTCTTTGGACCAAGTTCATCTCGTTCGTCCATTTGCGTCCTCCCATTTGATCCGTAGGCCTTCTTTGGACCAAGTTCGTCTCGTTCGTCCATCTTCGTCCTCCCATTTGATCCGTAGGCCTTCTTTGGACGAAGTTCCTCTCGTTCGTCCATCTTCGTGCTCCCATTTGATCCGTAGGCCTTCTTTGGACCAAGTTCGTCTCGTTCGTCCATCTTCGTCCTCCCATTTGATCCGTAGGCCTTCTTTGGACCAAGTTCGTCTCGTTCGTCCATCTTTGCTTCGTCCTTCCATTTGATCCGTAGGCCTTCTTTGGACGAAGTTCGTCTCGTTCGTGCATCTTCGTGCTCCCATTTGATCCGTAGGCCTTCTTTGGACGAAGTTCGTCTCGTTCGTCCATCTTCGTGCTCCCATTTGATCCGGAGGCCTTCTTTGCACCAAGTTCGTCTCGTTCGTCCATCTTCGTCCTCCCATTTGATCCGTATGCCTTCTTTGGACCAAGTTCGTCTCGTTCGTCCATCTTCGTCCTCCCATTTGATCCGTAGGCCTTCTTTGGGCCAAGTTCGTCTCGTTCGTCCATCTTCGTCCTCCCATTTGATCCGTAGGCCTTCTTTGGACCAAGTTCGTCTCGTTCGTCCATCTTCGTCCTCCCATTTGATCCGTAGGCCTTCTGTGGACCAAGTTCGTCTCGCTCGTCCATCTTCGTCCTCCCATTTGATCCTTAGGCCTTCTCTGGACCAAGTTCGTCTCGTTCGTCCATCTTCGTCCTCCCATTTGATCCGTAGGCCTTCTTTGGACGAAGTTCTTCTCGTTCGTCCATCTTCGTCCTCCCATTTGATCCGTAGGCCTTCTTTGGACCAAGTTCATCTCGTTCGTCCATCTTTGTCCTCCCATTTGATCCGTATGCCTTCTTTGGACCAAGTTCGTCTCGTTCGTCCATCTTCGTCCTCCCATTTGATCCGTAGGCCTTCTTTGGGCCAAGTTCGTCTCGTTCGTCCATCTTCGTCCTCCCATTTGATCCGTAGGCCTTCTTTGGACCAAGTTCGTCTCGTTCGTCCATCTTCGTCCTCCCATTTGATCCGTAGGCCTTCTTTGGACGAAGTTCCTCTCGTTCGTCCATCTTCGTCCTCCCATTTGATCCGTAGGCCTTCTTTGGACCAAGTTCATCTCGTTCGTCCATTTGCGTCCTCCCATTTGATCCGTAGGCCTTCTTTGGACCAAGTTCGTCTCGTTCGTCCATCTTCGTCCTCCCATTTGATCCGTAGGCCTTCTTTGGACGAAGTTCCTCTCGTTCGTCCATCTTCGTGCTCCCATTTGATCCGTAGGCCTTCTTTGGACCAAGTTCGTCTCGTTCGTCCATCTTCGTCCTCCCATTTGATCCGTAGGCCTTCTTTGGACCAAGTTCGTCTCGTTCGTCCATCTTTGCTTCGTCCTTCCATTTGATCCGTAGGCCTTCTTTGGACGAAGTTCGTCTCGTTCGTGCATCTTCGTGCTCCCATTTGATCCGTAGGCCTTCTTTGGACGAAGTTCATCTCGTTCGTCCATCTTCGTGCTCCCATTTGATCCGGAGGCCTTCTTTGCACCAAGTTCGTCTCGTTCGTCCATCTTCGTCCTCCCATTTGATCCGTATGCCTTCTTTGGACCAAGTTCGTCTCGTTCGTCCATCTTCGTCCTTTGGACCAAGTTCGTCTCGTTCGTCCATCTTCGTCCTCCCATTTGATCCGTAGGCCTTCTGTGGACGAAGTTCGTCTCGTTCGTCCATCTTCGTCCTCCCATTTGATCCTTAGGCCTTCTCTGGACCAAGTTCGTCTCGTTCGTCCATCTTCGTCCTCCCATTTGATATGTAGGCCTTCTTTGGACGAAGTTCTTCTCGTTCGTCCATCTTCGTCCTCCCATTTGATCCGTAGGCCTTCTTTGGACCAAGTTCATCTCGTTCGTCCATTTGCGTCCTCCCATTTGATCCGTAGGCCTTCTTTGGACCAAGTTCATCTCGTTCGTCCATCTTCGTCCTCCCATTTGATCCGTATGCCTTCTTTGGACCAAGTTCGTCTCGTTCGTCCATCTTCGTCCTCCCATTTGATCCGTAGGCCTTCTTTGGGCCAAGTTCGTCTCGTTCGTCCATCTTCGTGCTCCCATTTGATCCGTAGGCCTTCTTTGGACCAAGTTCGTCTCGTTCGTCCATCTTTGCTTCGTCCTCCCATTTGATCCGTAGGCCTTCTTTGGACCAAGTTCGTCTCGTTCGTCCATCTTCGTCCTCCCATTTGATCCGTAGGCCTTCTTTGGACCAAGTTCGTCTCGTTCGTCCATCTTCATCCTCCCATTTGATCCGTAGGCCTTCTTTGGACGAAGTTCCTCTCGTTCGTCCATCTTCGTGCTCCCATTTGATCCGTAGGCCTTCTTTGGACCAAGTTCATCTCGTTCGTCCATCTTCGTCCTCCCATTTGATCCGTAGGCCTTCTTTAGGCCAAGTTCGTCTCGTTCGTCCATCTTCCTCCTCCCATTTTATCCGTAGGCCTTCTTTGGACGAAGTTCGTCTCGTTCGTCCATCTTCGTCCTCCCATTTGATCCGTAGGCCTTCTTTGGACCAAGTTCGTCTCGTTCGTCCATCTTCGTCCTCCCATTTGATCCTTAGGCCTTCTCTGGACCAAGTTCGTCTCGTTCGTCCATCTTCGTCCTCCCATTTGATCCGTAGGCCTTCTTTAGGCCAAGTTCGTCTCGTTCGTCCATCTTCCTCCTCCCATTTTATCCGTAGGCCTTCTTTGGACGAAGTTCGTCTCGTTCGTCCATCTTCGTCCTCCCATTTGATGCGTATGCCTTCTTTGGACCAAGTTCGTCTCGTTCGTCCATCTTCGTCCTCCCATTTGATCCGTAGGCCTTCTTTGGGCCAAGTTCGTCTCGTTCGTCCATCTTTGCTTCGTCCTTCCATTTGATCCGTAGGCCTTCTTTGGACGAAGTTCGTCTCGTTCGTGCATCTTCGTGCTCCCATTTGATCCGTAGGCCTTCTTTGGACGAAGTTCATCTCGTTCGTCCATCTTCGTGCTCCCATTTGATCCGGAGGCCTTCTTTGCACCAAGTTCGTCTCGTTCGTCCATCTTCGTCCTCCCATTTGATCCGTATGCCTTCTTTGGACCAAGTTCGTCTCGTTCGTCCATCTTCGTCCTTTGGACCAAGTTCGTCTCGTTCGTCCATCTTCGTCCTCCCATTTGATCCGTAGGCCTTCTGTGGACGAAGTTCGTCTCGTTCGTCCATCTTCGTCCTCCCATTTGATCCTTAGGCCTTCTCTGGACCAAGTTCGTCTCGTTCGTCCATCTTCGTCCTCCCATTTGATCCGTAGGCCTTCTTTGGACGAAGTTCTTCTCGTTCGTCCATCTTCGTCCTCCCATTTGATCCGTAGGCCTTCTTTGGACCAAGTTCATCTCGTTCGTCCATTTGCGTCCTCCCATTTGATCCGTAGGCCTTCTTTGGACCAAGTTCATCTCGTTCGTCCATCTTCGTCCTCCCATTTGATCCGTATGCCTTCTTTGGACCAAGTTCGTCTCGTTCGTCCATCTTCGTCCTCCCATTTGATCCGTAGGCCTTCTTTGGGCCAAGTTCGTCTCGTTCGTCCATCTTCGTGCTCCCATTTGATCCGTAGGCCTTCTTTGGACCAAGTTCGTCTCGTTCGTCCATCTTTGCTTCGTCCTCCCATTTGATCCGTAGGCCTTCTTTGGACCAAGTTCGTCTCGTTCGTCCATCTTCGTCCTCCCATTTGATCCGTAGGCCTTCTTTGGACCAAGTTCGTCTCGTTCGTCCATCTTCATCCTCCCATTTGATCCGTAGGCCTTCTTTGGACGAAGTTCCTCTCGTTCGTCCATCTTCGTGCTCCCATTTGATCCGTAGGCCTTCTTTGGACCAAGTTCATCTCGTTCGTCCATCTTCGTCCTCCCATTTGATCCGTAGGCCTTCTTTAGGCCAAGTTCGTCTCGTTCGTCCATCTTCCTCCTCCCATTTTATCCGTAGGCCTTCTTTGGACGAAGTTCGTCTCGTTCGTCCATCTTCGTCCTCCCATTTGATGCGTAGGCCTTCTTTGGACCAAGTTCGTCTCGTTCGTCCATCTTCGTCCTCCCATTTGATCCTTAGGCCTTCTCTGGACCAAGTTCGTCTCGTTCGTCCATCTTCGTCCTCCCATTTGATCCGTAGGCCTTCTTTGGACGAAGTTCCTCTCGTTCGTCCATCTTCGTCCTCCCATTTGATCCGTAGGCCTTCTTTGGACCAAGTTCATCTCGTTCGTCCATCTTCGTCCTCCCATTTGATCCGTATGCCTTCTTTGGACCAAGTTCGTCTCGTTCGTCCATCTTCGTCCTCCCATTTGATCCGTAGGCCTTCTTTGGGCCAAGTTCGTCTCGTTCGTCCATCTTCGTCCTCCCATTTGATCCGTAGGCCTTCTTTGGACGAAGTTCCTCTCGTTCGTCCATCTTCGTCCTCCCATTTGATCCGTAGGCCTTCTTTGGACCAAGTTCATCTCGTTCGTCCATCTTCGTCCTCCCATTTGATCCGTAGGCCTTCTTTGGACCAAGTTCATCTCGTTCGTCCATCTTCGTCCTCCCATTTGATCCGTATGCCTTCTTTGGACCAAGTTCGTCTCGTTCGTCCATCTTCGTCCTCCCATTTGATCCGTAGGCCTTCTTTGGGCCAAGTTCGTCTCGTTCGTCCATCTTCGTCCTCCCATTTGATCCGTAGGCCTTCTTTGGACGAAGTTCTTCTCGTTCGTCCATCTTCGTCCTCCCATTTGATCCGTAGGCCTTCTTTGGACCAAGTTCATCTCGTTCGTCCATTTGCGTCCTCCCATTTGATCCGTAGGCCTTCTTTGGACCAAGTTCATCTCGTTCGTCCATCTTCGTCCTCCCATTTGATCCGTATGCCTTCTTTGGACCAAGTTCGTCTCGTTCGTCCATCTTCGTCCTCCCATTTGATCCGTATGCCTTCTTTGGACCAAGTTCGTCTCGTTCGTCCATCTTCGTCCTCCCATTTGATCCGTAGGCCTTCTTTGGGCCAAGTTCGTCTCGTTCGTCCATCTTCGTCCTCCCATTTGATCCATAGGCCTTCTTTGGACCAAGTTCATCTCGTTCGTCCATGTGCGTCCTCCCATTTGATCCGTAGGCCTTCTTTGGACGAAGTTCGTCTCGTTCGTCCATCTTCGTCCTCCCATTTGATCCGTATGCCTTCTTTGGACCAAGTTCGTCTCGTTCGTCCATCTTCGTCCTCCCATTTGATCCGTATGCCTTCTTTGGACCAAGTTCGTCTCGTTCGTCCATCTTCGTCCTCCCATTTGATCCGTAGGCCTTCTTTGGGCCAAGTTCGTCTCGTTCGTCCATCTTCGTCCTCCCATTTGATCCGTAGGCCTTCTTTGGACCAAGTTCATCTCGTTCGTCCATGTGCGTCCTCCCATTTGATCCGTAGGCCTTCTTTGGACGAAGTTCGTCTCGTTCGTCCATCTTCGTCCACCCATTTGATCCGTAGGCCTTCTTTGGACGAAGTTCCTCTCGTTCGTCCATCTTCGTCCTCCCATTTGATCCGTAGGCCTTCTTTGGACCAAGTTCATCTCGTTCGTCCATTTGCGTCCTCCCATTTGATCCGTAGGCCTTCTTTGGACCAAGTTCGTCTCGTTCGTCCATCTTCGTCCTCCCATTTGATCCGTAGGCCTTCTTTGGACGAAGTTCCTCTCGTTCGTCCATCTTCGTGCTCCCATTTGATCCGTAGGCCTTCTTTGGACCAAGTTCGTCTCGTTCGTCCATCTTCGTCCTCCCATTTGATCCGTAGGCCTTCTTTGGACCAAGTTCGTCTCGTTCGTCCATCTTTGCTTCGTCCTTCCATTTGATCCGTAGGCCTTCTTTGGACGAAGTTCGTCTCGTTCGTGCATCTTCGTGCTCCCATTTGATCCGTAGGCCTTCTTTGGACGAAGTTCGTCTCGTTCGTCCATCTTCGTGCTCCCATTTGATCCGGAGGCCTTCTTTGCACCAAGTTCGTCTCGTTCGTCCATCTTCGTCCTCCCATTTGATCCGTATGCCTTCTTTGGACCAAGTTCGTCTCGTTCGTCCATCTTCGTCCTCCCATTTGATCCGTAGGCCTTCTTTGGGCCAAGTTCGTCTCGTTCGTCCATCTTCCTCCTCCCATTTGATCCGTAGGCCTTCTTTGGACGATGTTCGTCTCGTTCGTCCATCTTCGTCCTCCCATTTGATCCGTAGGCCTTCTTTGGACCAAGTTCGTCTCGTTCGTCCATCTTCGTCCTCCCATTTGATCCGTAGGCCTTCTGTGGACGAAGTTCGTCTCGTTCGTCCATCTTCGTCCTCCCATTTGATCCTTAGGCCTTCTCTGGACCAAGTTCGTCTCGTTCGTCCATCTTCGTCCTCCCATTTGATCCGTAGGCCTTCTTTGGACGAAGTTCTTCTCGTTCGTCCATCTTCGTCCTCCCATTTGATCCGTAGGCCTTCTTTGGACCAAGTTCATCTCGTTCGTCCATTTGCGTCCTCCCATTTGATCCGTAGGCCTTCTTTGGACCAAGTTCATCTCGTTCGTCCATCTTCGTCCTCCCATTTGATCCGTATGCCTTCTTTGGACCAAGTTCGTCTCGTTCGTCCATCTTCGTCCTCCCATTTGATCCGTAGGCCTTCTTTGGGCCAAGTTCGTCTCGTTCGTCCATCTTCGTGCTCCCATTTGATCCGTAGGCCTTCTTTGGACGAAGTTCGTCTCGTTCGTCCTTCTTCGTGCTCCCATTTGATCCGTAGGCCTTCTTTGGACCAAGTTCGTCTCGTTCGTCCATCTTTGCTTCGTCCTCCCATTTGATCCGTAGGCCTTCTTTGGACCAAGTTCGTCTCGTTCGTCCATCTTCGTCCTCCCATTTGATCCGTAGGCCTTCTTTGGACCAAGTTCGTCTCGTTCGTCCATCTTCATCCTCCCATTTGATCCGTAGGCCTTCTTTGGACCAAGTTCATCTCGTTCGTCCATCTTCGTCCTCCCATTTGATCCGTAGGCCTTCTTTAGGCCAAGTTCGTCTCGTTCGTCCATCTTCCTCCTCCCATTTTATCCGTAGGCCTTCTTTGGACGAAGTTCGTCTCGTTCGTCCATCTTCGTCCTCCCATTTGATCCGTAGGCCTTCTTTGGACCAAGTTCGTCTCGTTCGTCCATCTTCGTCCTCCCATTTGATCCGTAGGCCTTCTGTGGACGAAGTTCGTCTCGTTCGTCCATCTTCGTCCTCCCATTTGATCCTTAGGCCTTCTCTGGACCAAGTTCGTCTCGTTCGTCCATCTTCGTCCTCCCATTTGATCCGTAGGCCTTCTTTGGACGAAGTTCCTCTCGTTCGTCCATCTTCGTCCTCCCATTTGATCCGTAGGCCTTCTTTGGACCAAGTTCATCTCGTTCGTCCATCTTCGTCCTCCCATTTGATCCGTATGCCTTCTTTGGACCAAGTTCGTCTCGTTCGTCCATCTTCGTCCTCCCATTTGATCCGTAGGCCTTCTTTGGGCCAAGTTCGTCTCGTTCGTCCATCTTCGTCCTCCCATTTGATCCGTAGGCCTTCTTTGGACGAAGTTCCTCTCGTTCGTCCATCTTCGTCCTCCCATTTGATCCGTAGGCCTTCTTTGGACCAAGTTCATCTCGTTCGTCCATCTTCGTCCTCCCATTTGATCCGTAGGCCTTCTTTGGACCAAGTTCATCTCGTTCGTCCATCTTCGTCCTCCCATTTGATCCGTATGCCTTCTTTGGACCAAGTTCGTCTCGTTCGTCCATCTTCGTCCTCCCATTTGATCCGTAGGCCTTCTTTGGGCCAAGTTCGTCTCGTTCGTCCATCTTCGTCCTCCCATTTGATCCGTAGGCCTTCTTTGGACCAAGTTCGTCTCGTTCGTCCATCTTCGTCCTCCCATTTGATCCGTAGGCCTTCTGTGGACGAAGTTCGTCTCGTTCGTCCATCTTCGTCCTCCCATTTGATCCTTAGGCCTTCTCTGGACCAAGTTCGTCTCGTTCGTCCATCTTCGTCCTCCCATTTGATCCGTAGGCCTTCTTTGGACGAAGTTCTTCTCGTTCGTCCATCTTCGTCCTCCCATTTGATCCGTAGGCCTTCTTTGGACCAAGTTCATCTCGTTCGTCCATTTGCGTCCTCCCATTTGATCCGTAGGCCTTCTTTGGACCAAGTTCATCTCGTTCGTCCATCTTCGTCCTCCCATTTGATCCGTATGCCTTCTTTGGACCAAGTTCGTCTCGTTCGTCCATCTTCGTCCTCCCATTTGATCCGTAGGCCTTCTTTGGGCCAAGTTCGTCTCGTTCGTCCATCTTCGTCCTCCCATTTGATCCGTAGGCCTTCTTTGGACCAAGTTCATCTCGTTCGTCCATGTGCGTCCTCCCATTTGATCCGTAGGCCTTCTTTGGACGAAGTTCGTCTCGTTCGTCCATCTTCGTGCTCCCATTTGATCCGTAGGCCTTCTTTGGACCAAGTTCGTCTCGTTCGTCCATCTTTGCTTCGTCCTCCCATTTGATCCGTAGGCCTTCTTTGGACGAAGTTCGTCTCGTTCGTCCATCTTCGTCCTCCCATTTGATCCTTAGGCCTTCTTTGGACGAAGTTCGTCTCGTTCGTCTATCTTCGTCCTCCCATTTGATCCGTAGGCCTTCTTTGGACGAAGTTCGTCTCGTTCGTCCATCTTCGTCCTCCCACCAAGTTCGTCTCGTTCGTCCATCTTCGTCCTCCCATTTGATCCGTAGGCCTTCTTTGGACCAAGTTCGTCTCGTTCATCCATCTTCGTCCTCCCATTTGATCCGTAGGCCTTCTTTGGGCCAAGTTCGTCTCGTTCGTGCATCTTCGTCCTCCCATTTGATCCGTAGGCCTTCTTTGGACGAAGTTCGTCTCGTTCGTCTATCTTCGTCCTCCCATTTGATCCGTAGGCCTTCTTTGGACCAAGTTCGTCTCGTTCGTCCATCTTCGTCCTCCCATTTGATCCGTAGGCCTTCTTTGGGCCAAGTTCGTCTCGTTCGTCCATCTTCCTCCTCCCATTTTATCCGTAGGCCTTCTTTGGACGAAGTTCATCTCGTTCGTCCATCTTCGTCCTCCCATTTGATCCGTAGGCCTTCTTTGGACCAAGTTCGTCTCGTTCGTCCATCTTCGTCCTCCCATTTGATCCGTAGGCCTTCTTTGGACGAAGTTCGTCTCGTTCGTCCATCTTCGTCCTCCCATTTGATCCTTAGGCCTTCTCTGGACCAAGTTCGTCTCGTTCGTCCATCTTCGTCCTCCCATTTGATCCGTAGGCCTTCTTTGGGCCAAGTTCCTCTCGTTCGTCCATCTTCATCCTCCCATTTGATCCGTAGGCCTTCTTTGGACCAAGTTCATCTCGTTCGTCCATGTGCGTCCTCCCATTTGATCCGTAGGCCTTCTTTGGACGAAGTTCGTCTCGTTCGTCCATCTTCGTCCACCCATTTGATCCGTAGGCCTTCTTTGGACGAAGTTCCTCTCGTTCGTCCATCTTCGTCCTCCCATTTGATCCGTAGGCCTTCTTTGGACCAAGTTCATCTCGTTCGTCCATTTGCGTCCTCCCATTTGATCCGTAGGCCTTCTTTGGACCAAGTTCGTCTCGTTCGTCCATCTTCGTCCTCCCATTTGATCCGTAGGCCTTCTTTGGACGAAGTTCCTCTCGTTCGTCCATCTTCGTGCTCCCATTTGATCCGTAGGCCTTCTTTGGACCAAGTTCGTCTCGTTCGTCCATCTTCGTCCTCCCATTTGATCCGTAGGCCTTCTTTGGACCAAGTTCGTCTCGTTCGTCCATCTTTGCTTCGTCCTTCCATTTGATCCGTAGGCCTTCTTTGGACGAAGTTCGTCTCGTTCGTGCATCTTCGTGCTCCCATTTGATCCGTAGGCCTTCTTTGGACGAAGTTCGTCTCGTTCGTCCATCTTCGTGCTCCCATTTGATCCGGAGGCCTTCTTTGCACCAAGTTCGTCTCGTTCGTCCATCTTCGTCCTCCCATTTGATCCGTATGCCTTCTTTGGACCAAGTTCGTCTCGTTCGTCCATCTTCGTCCTCCCATTTGATCCGTAGGCCTTCTTTGGGCCAAGTTCGTCTCGTTCGTCCATCTTCGTCCTCCCATTTGATCCGTAGGCCTTCTTTGGACCAAGTTCGTCTCGTTCGTCCATCTTCGTCCTCCCATTTGATCCGTAGGCCTTCTGTGGACGAAGTTCGTCTCGTTCGTCCATCTTCGTCCGTCCTCCCATTTGATCCGTAGGCCTTCTTTGGACGAAGTTCTTCTCGTTCGTCCATCTTCGTCCTCCCATTTGATCCGTAGGCCTTCTTTGGACCAAGTTCATCTCGTTCGTCCATTTGCGTCCTCCCATTTGATCCGTAGGCCTTCTTTGGACCAAGTTCATCTCGTTCGTCCATCTTCGTCCTCCCATTTGATCCGTATGCCTTCTTTGGACCAAGTTCGTCTCGTTCGTCCATCTTCGTCCTCCCATTTGATCCGTAGGCCTTCTTTGGGCCAAGTTCGTCTCGTTCGTCCATCTTCGTCCTCCCATTTGATCCGTAGGCCTTCTTTGGACCAAGTTCATCTCGTTCGTCCATGTGCGTCCTCCCATTTGATCCGTAGGCCTTCTTTGGACGAAGTTCGTCTCGTTCGTCCATCTTCGTGCTCCCATTTGATCCGTAGGCCTTCTTTGGACCAAGTTCGTCTCGTTCGTCCATCTTTGCTTCGTCCTCCCATTTGATCCGTAGGCCTTCTTTGGACGAAGTTCGTCTCGTTCGTCCATCTTCGTCCTCCCATTTGATCCTTAGGCCTTCTTTGGACGAAGTTCGTCTCGTTCGTCCATCTTCGTCCTCCCATTTGATCCGTAGGCCTTCTTTGGACGAAGTTCCTCTCGTTCGTCCATCTTCGTGCTCCCATTTGATCCGTAGGCCTTCTTTGGACCAAGTTCGTCTCGTTCGTCCATCTTCGTCCTCCCATTTGATCCGTAGGCCTTCTTTGGACCAAGTTCGTCTCGTTCGTCCATCTTTGCTTCGTCCTTCCATTTGATCCGTAGGCCTTCTTTGGACGAAGTTCGTCTCGTTCGTGCATCTTCGTGCTCCCATTTGATCCGTAGGCCTTCTTTGGACGAAGTTCGTCTCGTTCGTCCATCTTCGTGCTCCCATTTGATCCGGAGGCCTTCTTTGCACCAAGTTCGTCTCGTTCGTCCATCTTCGTCCTCCCATTTGATCCGTATGCCTTCTTTGGACCAAGTTCGTCTCGTTCGTCCATCTTCGTCCTCCCATTTGATCCGTAGGCCTTCTTTGGGCCAAGTTCGTCTCGTTCGTCCATCTTCGTCCTCCCATTTGATCCGTAGGCCTTCTTTGGACCAAGTTCGTCTCGTTCGTCCATCTTCGTCCTCCCATTTGATCCGTAGGCCTTCTGTGGACGAAGTTCGTCTCGTTCGTCCATCTTCGTCCTCCCATTTGATCCTTAGGCCTTCTCTGGACCAAGTTCGTCTCGTTCGTCCATCTTCGTCCTCCCATTTGATCCGTAGGCCTTCTTTGGACGAAGTTCTTCTCGTTCGTCCATCTTCGTCCTCCCATTTGATCCGTAGGCCTTCTTTGGACCAAGTTCATCTCGTTCGTCCATTTGCGTCCTCCCATTTGATCCGTAGGCCTTCTTTGGACCAAGTTCATCTCGTTCGTCCATCTTCGTCCTCCCATTTGATCCGTATGCCTTCTTTGGACCAAGTTCGTCTCGTTCGTCCATCTTCGTCCTCCCATTTGATCCGTAGGCCTTCTTTGGGCCAAGTTCGTCTCGTTCGTCCATCTTCGTCCTCCCATTTGATCCGTAGGCCTTCTTTGGACCAAGTTCATCTCGTTCGTCCATGTGCGTCCTCCCATTTGATCCGTAGGCCTTCTTTGGACGAAGTTCGTCTCGTTCGTCCATCTTCGTGCTCCCATTTGATCCGTAGGCCTTCTTTGGACCAAGTTCGTCTCGTTCGTCCATCTTTGCTTCGTCCTCCCATTTGATCCGTAGGCCTTCTTTGGACGAAGTTCGTCTCGTTCGTCCATCTTCGTCCTCCCATTTGATCCTTAGGCCTTCTTTGGACGAAGTTCGTCTCGTTCGTCTATCTTCGTCCTCCCATTTGATCCGTAGGCCTTCTTTGGACGAAGTTCGTCTCGTTCGTCCATCTTCGTCCTCCCACCAAGTTCGTCTCGTTCGTCCATCTTCGTCCTCCCATTTGATCCGTAGGCCTTCTTTGGACCAAGTTCGTCTCGTTCATCCATCTTCGTCCTCCCATTTGATCCGTAGGCCTTCTTTGGGCCAAGTTCGTCTCGTTCGTGCATCTTCGTCCTCCCATTTGATCCGTAGGCCTTCTTTGGACGAAGTTCGTCTCGTTCGTCTATCTTCGTCCTCCCATTTGATCCGTAGGCCTTCTTTGGACCAAGTTCGTCTCGTTCGTCCATCTTCGTCCTCCCATTTGATCCGTAGGCCTTCTTTGGGCCAAGTTCGTCTCGTTCGTCCATCTTCCTCCTCCCATTTTATCCGTAGGCCTTCTTTGGACGAAGTTCATCTCGTTCGTCCATCTTCGTCCTCCCATTTGATCCGTAGGCCTTCTTTGGACCAAGTTCGTCTCGTTCGTCCATCTTCGTCCTCCCATTTGATCCGTAGGCCTTCTTTGGACGAAGTTCGTCTCGTTCGTCCATCTTCGTCCTCCCATTTGATCCTTAGGCCTTCTCTGGACCAAGTTCGTCTCGTTCGTCCATCTTCGTCCTCCCATTTGATCCGTAGGCCTTCTTTGGGCCAAGTTCCTCTCGTTCGTCCATCTTCATCCTCCCATTTGATCCGTAGGCCTTCTTTGGACCAAGTTCATCTCGTTCGTCCATGTGCGTCCTCCCATTTGATCCGTAGGCCTTCTTTGGACGAAGTTCGTCTCGTTCGTCCATCTTCGTCCACCCATTTGATCCGTAGGCCTTCTTTGGACGAAGTTCCTCTCGTTCGTCCATCTTCGTCCTCCCATTTGATCCGTAGGCCTTCTTTGGACCAAGTTCATCTCGTTCGTCCATTTGCGTCCTCCCATTTGATCCGTAGGCCTTCTTTGGACCAAGTTCGTCTCGTTCGTCCATCTTCGTCCTCCCATTTGATCCGTAGGCCTTCTTTGGACGAAGTTCCTCTCGTTCGTCCATCTTCGTGCTCCCATTTGATCCGTAGGCCTTCTTTGGACCAAGTTCGTCTCGTTCGTCCATCTTCGTCCTCCCATTTGATCCGTAGGCCTTCTTTGGACCAAGTTCGTCTCGTTCGTCCATCTTTGCTTCGTCCTTCCATTTGATCCGTAGGCCTTCTTTGGACGAAGTTCGTCTCGTTCGTGCATCTTCGTGCTCCCATTTGATCCGTAGGCCTTCTTTGGACGAAGTTCGTCTCGTTCGTCCATCTTCGTGCTCCCATTTGATCCGGAGGCCTTCTTTGCACCAAGTTCGTCTCGTTCGTCCATCTTCGTCCTCCCATTTGATCCGTATGCCTTCTTTGGACCAAGTTCGTCTCGTTCGTCCATCTTCGTCCTCCCATTTGATCCGTAGGCCTTCTTTGGGCCAAGTTCGTCTCGTTCGTCCATCTTCCTCCTCCCATTTGATCCGTAGGCCTTCTTTGGACGATGTTCGTCTCGTTCGTCCATCTTCGTCCTCCCATTTGATCCGTAGGCCTTCTTTGGACCAAGTTCGTCTCGTTCGTCCATCTTCGTCCTCCCATTTGATCCGTAGGCCTTCTGTGGACGAAGTTCGTCTCGTTCGTCCATCTTCGTCCTCCCATTTGATCCTTAGGCCTTCTCTGGACCAAGTTCGTCTCGTTCGTCCATCTTCGTCCTCCCATTTGATCCGTAGGCCTTCTTTGGACGAAGTTCTTCTCGTTCGTCCATCTTCGTCCTCCCATTTGATCCGTAGGCCTTCTTTGGACCAAGTTCATCTCGTTCGTCCATTTGCGTCCTCCCATTTGATCCGTAGGCCTTCTTTGGACCAAGTTCATCTCGTTCGTCCATCTTCGTCCTCCCATTTGATCCGTATGCCTTCTTTGGACCAAGTTCGTCTCGTTCGTCCATCTTCGTCCTCCCATTTGATCCGTAGGCCTTCTTTGGGCCAAGTTCGTCTCGTTCGTCCATCTTCGTGCTCCCATTTGATCCGTAGGCCTTCTTTGGACGAAGTTCGTCTCGTTCGTCCATCTTCGTGCTCCCATTTGATCCGTAGGCCTTCTTTGGACCAAGTTCGTCTCGTTCGTCCATCTTTGCTTCGTCCTCCCATTTGATCCGTAGGCCTTCTTTGGACCAAGTTCGTCTCGTTCGTCCATCTTCGTCCTCCCATTTGATCCGTAGGCCTTCTTTGGACCAAGTTCGTCTCGTTCGTCCATCTTCATCCTCCCATTTGATCCGTAGGCCTTCTTTGGACCAAGTTCATCTCGTTCGTCCATCTTCGTCCTCCCATTTGATCCGTAGGCCTTCTTTAGGCCAAGTTCGTCTCGTTCGTCCATCTTCCTCCTCCCATTTTATCCGTAGGCCTTCTTTGGACGAAGTTCGTCTCGTTCGTCCATCTTCGTCCTCCCATTTGATCCGTAGGCCTTCTTTGGACCAAGTTCGTCTCGTTCGTCCATCTTCGTCCTCCCATTTGATCCGTATGCCTTCTTTGGACCAAGTTCGTCTCGTTCGTCCATCTTCGTCCTCCCATTTGATCCGTAGGCCTTCTTTGGGCCAAGTTCGTCTCGTTCGTCCATCTTCGTCCTCCCATTTGATCCGTAGGCCTTCTTTGGACGAAGTTCCTCTCGTTCGTCCATCTTCGTCCTCCCATTTGATCCGTAGGCCTTCTTTGGACCAAGTTCATCTCGTTCGTCCATCTTCGTCCTCCCATTTGATCCGTAGGCCTTCTTTGGACCAAGTTCATCTCGTTCGTCCATCTTCGTCCTCCCATTTGATCCGTATGCCTTCTTTGGACCAAGTTCGTCTCGTTCGTCCATCTTCGTCCTCCCATTTGATCCGTAGGCCTTCTTTGGGCCAAGTTCGTCTCGTTCGTCCATCTTCGTCCTCCCATTTGATCCGTAGGCCTTCTTTGGACCAAGTTCGTCTCGTTCGTCCATCTTCGTCCTCCCATTTGATCCGTAGGCCTTCTGTGGACGAAGTTCGTCTCGTTCGTCCATCTTCGTCCTCCCATTTGATCCTTAGGCCTTCTCTGGACCAAGTTCGTCTCGTTCGTCCATCTTCGTCCTCCCATTTGATCCGTAGGCCTTCTTTGGACGAAGTTCTTCTCGTTCGTCCATCTTCGTCCTCCCATTTGATCCGTAGGCCTTCTTTGGACCAAGTTCATCTCGTTCGTCCATTTGCGTCCTCCCATTTGATCCGTAGGCCTTCTTTGGACCAAGTTCATCTCGTTCGTCCATCTTCGTCCTCCCATTTGATCCGTATGCCTTCTTTGGACCAAGTTCGTCTCGTTCGTCCATCTTCGTCCTCCCATTTGATCCGTAGGCCTTCTTTGGGCCAAGTTCGTCTCGTTCGTCCATCTTCGTCCTCCCATTTGATCCGTAGGCCTTCTTTGGACCAAGTTCATCTCGTTCGTCCATGTGCGTCCTCCCATTTGATCCGTAGGCCTTCTTTGGACGAAGTTCGTCTCGTTCGTCCATCTTCGTGCTCCCATTTGATCCGTAGGCCTTCTTTGGACCAAGTTCGTCTCGTTCGTCCATCTTTGCTTCGTCCTCCCATTTGATCCGTAGGCCTTCTTTGGACGAAGTTCGTCTCGTTCGTCCATCTTCGTCCTCCCATTTGATCCTTAGGCCTTCTTTGGACGAAGTTCGTCTCGTTCGTCTATCTTCGTCCTCCCATTTGATCCGTAGGCCTTCTTTGGACGAAGTTCGTCTCGTTCGTCCATCTTCGTCCTCCCACCAAGTTCGTCTCGTTCGTCCATCTTCGTCCTCCCATTTGATCCGTAGGCCTTCTTTGGACCAAGTTCGTCTCGTTCATCCATCTTCGTCCTCCCATTTGATCCGTAGGCCTTCTTTGGGCCAAGTTCGTCTCGTTCGTGCATCTTCGTCCTCCTATTTGATCCGTAGGCCTTCTTTGGACCAAGTTCGTCTCGTTCGTCTATCTTCGTCCTCCCATTTGATCCGTAGGCCTTCTTTGGACCAAGTTCGTCTCGTTCGTCCATCTTCGTCCTCCCATTTGATCCGTAGGCCTTCTTTGGGCCAAGTTCGTCTCGTTCGTCCATCTTCCTCCTCCCATTTTATCCGTAGGCCTTCTTTGGACGAAGTTCATCTCGTTCGTCCATCTTCGTCCTCCCATTTGATCCGTAGGCCTTCTTTGGACCAAGTTCGTCTCGTTCGTCCATCTTCGTCCTCCCATTTGATCCGTAGGCCTTCTGTGGACGAAGTTCGTCTCGTTCGTCCATCTTCGTCCTCCCATTTGATCCTTAGGCCTTCTCTGGACCAAGTTCGTCTCGTTCGTCCATCTTCGTCCTCCCATTTGATCCGTAGGCCTTCTTTGGACGAAGTTCCTCTCGTTCGTCCATCTTCGTCCTCCCATTTGATCCGTAGGCCTTCTTTGGACCAAGTTCGTCTCGTTCGTCCATCTTCGTCCTCCCATTTGATCCGTAGGCCTTCTTTGGACCAAGTTCGTCTCGTTCGTCCATCTTCGTCCTCCCATTTGATCCGTATGCCTTCTTTGGACCAAGTTCGTCTCGTTCGTCCATCTTCGTCCTCCCATTTGATCCGTAGGCCTTCTTTGGGCCAAGTTCGTCTCGTTCGTCCATCTTCGTCCTCCCATTTGATCCGTAGGCCTTCTTTGGACGAAGTTCCTCTCGTTCGTCCATCTTCGTCCTCCCATTTGATCCGTAGGCCTTCTTTGGACCAAGTTCATCTCGTTCGTCCATCTTCGTCCTCCCATTTGATCCGTAGGCCTTCTTTGGACCAAGTTCATCTCGTTCGTCCATCTTCGTCCTCCCATTTGATCCGTATGCCTTCTTTGGACCAAGTTCGTCTCGTTCGTCCATCTTCGTCCTCCCATTTGATCCGTAGGCCTTCTTTGGGCCAAGTTCGTCTCGTTCGTCCATCTTCGTCCTCCCATTTGATCCGTAGGCCTTCTTTGGACCAAGTTCGTCTCGTTCGTCCATCTTCGTCCTCCCATTTGATCCGTAGGCCTTCTGTGGACGAAGTTCGTCTCGTTCGTCCATCTTCGTCCTCCCATTTGATCCTTAGGCCTTCTCTGGACCAAGTTCGTCTCGTTCGTCCATCTTCGTCCTCCCATTTGATCCGTAGGCCTTCTTTGGACGAAGTTCTTCTCGTTCGTCCATCTTCGTCCTCCCATTTGATCCGTAGGCCTTCTTTGGACCAAGTTCATCTCGTTCGTCCATTTGCGTCCTCCCATTTGATCCGTAGGCCTTCTTTGGACCAAGTTCATCTCGTTCGTCCATCTTCGTCCTCCCATTTGATCCGTATGCCTTCTTTGGACCAAGTTCGTCTCGTTCGTCCATCTTCGTCCTCCCATTTGATCCGTAGGCCTTCTTTGGGCCAAGTTCGTCTCGTTCGTCCATCTTCGTCCTCCCATTTGATCCGTAGGCCTTCTTTGGACCAAGTTCATCTCGTTCGTCCATGTGCGTCCTCCCATTTGATCCGTAGGCCTTCTTTGGACGAAGTTCGTCTCGTTCGTCCATCTTCGTGCTCCCATTTGATCCGTAGGCCTTCTTTGGACCAAGTTCGTCTCGTTCGTCCATCTTTGCTTCGTCCTCCCATTTGATCCGTAGGCCTTCTTTGGACGAAGTTCGTCTCGTTCGTCCATCTTCGTCCTCCCATTTGATCCTTAGGCCTTCTTTGGACGAAGTTCGTCTCGTTCGTCTATCTTCGTCCTCCCATTTGATCCGTAGGCCTTCTTTGGACGAAGTTCGTCTCGTTCGTCCATCTTCGTCCTCCCACCAAGTTCGTCTCGTTCGTCCATCTTCGTCCTCCCATTTGATCCGTAGGCCTTCTTTGGACCAAGTTCGTCTCGTTCATCCATCTTCGTCCTCCCATTTGATCCGTAGGCCTTCTTTGGGCCAAGTTCGTCTCGTTCGTGCATCTTCGTCCTCCTATTTGATCCGTAGGCCTTCTTTGGACCAAGTTCGTCTCGTTCGTCTATCTTCGTCCTCCCATTTGATCCGTAGGCCTTCTTTGGACCAAGTTCGTCTCGTTCGTCCATCTTCGTCCTCCCATTTGATCCGTAGGCCTTCTTTGGGCCAAGTTCGTCTCGTTCGTCCATCTTCCTCCTCCCATTTTATCCGTAGGCCTTCTTTGGACGAAGTTCATCTCGTTCGTCCATCTTCGTCCTCCCATTTGATCCGTAGGCCTTCTTTGGACCAAGTTCGTCTCGTTCGTCCATCTTCGTCCTCCCATTTGATCCGTAGGCCTTCTGTGGACGAAGTTCGTCTCGTTCGTCCATCTTCGTCCTCCCATTTGATCCTTAGGCCTTCTCTGGACCAAGTTCGTCTCGTTCGTCCATCTTCGTCCTCCCATTTGATCCGTAGGCCTTCTTTGGACGAAGTTCCTCTCGTTCGTCCATCTTCGTCCTCCCATTTGATCCGTAGGCCTTCTTTGGACCAAGTTCATCTCATTCGTCCATCTTCGTCCTCCCATTTGATCCGTATGCCTTCTTTGGACCAAGTTCGTCTCGTTCGTCCATCTTCGTCCTCCCATTTGATCCGTAGGCCTTCTTTGGGCCAAGTTCGTCTCGTTCGTCCATCTTCGTCCTCCCATTTGATCCGTAGGCCTTTTTGGACCAAGTTCGTCTCGTTCGTCCATCTTCGTCCTCCCATTTGATCCGTAGGCCTTCTTTGGACGAAGTTCCTCTCGTTCGTCCATCTTCGTCCTCCCATTTGATCCGTAGGCCTTCTTTGGACCAAGTTCATCTCGTTCGTCCATCTTCGTCCTCCCATTTGATCCGTAGGCCTTCTTTGGACCAAGTTCATCTCGTTCGTCCATCTTCGTCCTCCCATTTGATCCGTAGGCCTTCTTTGGGCCAAGTTCGTCTCGTTCGTCCATCTTCCTCCTCCCATTTGATCCGTAGGCCTTCTTTGGACGAAGTTCGTCTCGTTCGTCCATCTTCGTCCTCCCATTTGATCCGTAGGCCTTCTTTGGACCAAGTTCGTCTCGTTCGTCCATCTTCGTCCTCCCATTTGATCCGTAGGCCTTCTGTGGACGAAGTTCGTCTCGTTCGTCCATCTTCGTCCTCCCATTTGATCCTTAGGCCTTCTCTGGACCAAGTTCGTCTCGTTCGTCCATCTTCGTCCTCCCATTTGATCCGTAGGCCTTCTTTGGACGAAGTTCTTCTCGTTCGTCCATCTTCGTCCTCCCATTTGATCCGTAGGCCTTCTTTGGACCAAGTTCATCTCGTTCGTCCATTTGCGTCCTCCCATTTGATCCGTAGGCCTTCTTTGGACCAAGTTCATCTCGTTCGTCCATCTTCGTCCTCCCATTTGATCCGTATGCCTTCTTTGGACCAAGTTCGTCTCGTTCGTCCATCTTCGTCCTCCCATTTGATCCGTAGGCCTTCTTTGGGCCAAGTTCGTCTCGTTCGTCCATCTTCGTCCTCCCATTTGATCCGTAGGCCTTCTTTGGACCAAGTTCATCTCGTTCGTCCATGTGCGTCCTCCCATTTGATCCGTAGGCCTTCTTTGGACGAAGTTCGTCTCGTTCGTCCATCTTCGTGCTCCCATTTGATCCGTAGGCCTTCTTTGGACCAAGTTCGTCTCGTTCGTCCATCTTTGCTTCGTCCTCCCATTTGATCCGTAGGCCTTCTTTGGACGAAGTTCGTCTCGTTCGTCCATCTTCGTCCTCCCATTTGATCCTTAGGCCTTCTTTGGACGAAGTTCGTCTCGTTCGTCTATCTTCGTCCTCCCATTTGATCCGTAGGCCTTCTTTGGACGAAGTTCGTCTCGTTCGTCCATCTTCGTCCTCCCACCAAGTTCGTCTCGTTCGTCCATCTTCGTCCTCCCATTTGATCCGTAGGCCTTCTTTGGACCAAGTTCGTCTCGTTCGTCCATCTTCGTCCTCCCATTTGATCCGTAGGCCTTCTTTGGGCCAAGTTCGTCTCGTTCGTGCATCTTCGTCCTCCCATTTGATCCGTAGGCCTTCTTTGGACGAAGTTCGTCTCGTTCGTCTATCTTCGTCCTCCCATTTGATCCGTAGGCCTTCTTTGGACCAAGTTCGTCTCGTTCGTCCATCTTCGTCCTCCCATTTGATCCGTAGGCCTTCTTTGGGCCAAGTTCGTCTCGTTCGTCCATCTTCCTCCTCCCATTTTATCCGTAGGCCTTCTTTGGACGAAGTTCATCTCGTTCGTCCATCTTCGTCCTCCCATTTGATCCGTAGGCCTTCTTTGGACCAAGTTCGTCTCGTTCGTCCATCTTCGTCCTCCCATTTGATCCGTAGGCCTTCTTTGGACCAAGTTCGTCTCGTTCGTCCATCTTCGTCCTCCCATTTGATCCGTAGGCCTTCTTTGGGCCAAGTTCGTCTCGTTCGTCCATCTTCCTCCTCCCATTTTATCCGTAGGCCTTCTTTGGACGAAGTTCATCTCGTTCGTCCATCTTCGTCCTCCCATTTGATCCGTAGGCCTTCTTTGGACCAAGTTCGTCTCGTTCGTCCATCTTCGTCCTCCCATTTGATCCGTAGGCCTTCTTTGGACGAAGTTCGTCTCGTTCGTCCATCTTCGTCCTCCCATTTGATCCTTAGGCCTTCTCTGGACCAAGTTCGTCTCGTTCGTCCATCTTCGTCCTCCCATTTGATCCGTAGGCCTTCTTTGGACGAAGTTCCTCTCGTTCGTCCATCTTCGTCCTCCCATTTGATCCGTAGGCCTTCTTTGGACCAAGTTCATCTCGTTCGTCCATCTTCGTCCTCCCATTTGATCCGTATGCCTTCTTTGGACCAAGTTCGTCTCGTTCGTCCATCTTCGTCCTCCCATTTGATCCGTAGGCCTTCTTTGGGCCAAGTTCGTCTCGTTCGTCCATCTTCGTCCTCCCATTTGATCCGTAGGCCTTCTTTGGACCAAGTTCGTCTCGTTCGTCCATCTTCGTCCTCCCATTTGATCCGTAGGCCTTCTTTGGAAGAAGTTCCTCTCGTTCGTCCATCTTCGTGCTCCCATTTGATCCGTAGGCCTTCTTTGGACCAAGTTCGTCTCGTTCGTCCATCTTCGTCCTCCCATTTGATCCGTAGGCCTTCTTTGGACCAAGTTCGTCTCGTTCGTCCATCTTTGCTTCGTCCTCCCATTTGATCCGTAGGCCTTCTTTGGACGAAGTTCGTCTCGTTCGTCCATCTTCGTCCTCCCATTTGATCCTTAGGCCTTCTTTGGACGAAGTTCGTCTCGTTCGTCTATCTTCGTCCTCCCATTTGATCCGTAGGCCTTCTTTGGACGAAGTTCGTCTCGTTCGTCCATCTTCGTCCTCCCACCAAGTTCGTCTCGTTCGTCCATCTTCGTCCTCCCATTTGATCCGTAGGCCTTCTTTGGACCAAGTTCGTCTCGTTCGTCCATCTTCGTCCTCCCATTTGATCCGTAGGCCTTCTTTGGGCCAAGTTCGTCTCGTTCGTGCATCTTCGTCCTCCCATTTGATCCGTAGGCCTTCTTTGGACGAAGTTCGTCTCGTTCGTCTATCTTCGTCCTCCCATTTGATCCGTAGGCCTTCTTTGGACCAAGTTCGTCTCGTTCGTCCATCTTCGTCCTCCCATTTGATCCGTAGGCCTTCTTTGGGCCAAGTTCGTCTCGTTCGTCCATCTTCGTCCTCCCATTTGATCCGTAGGCCTTCTTTGGACCAAGTTCGTCTCGTTCGTCTATCTTCGTCCTCCCATTTGATCCGTAGGCCTTCTTTGGACCAAGTTCGTCTCGTTCGTCCATCTTCGTCCTCCCATTTGATCCGTAGGCCTTCTTTGGGCCAAGTTCGTCTCGTTCGTCCATCTTCCTCCTCCCATTTTATCCGTAGGCCTTCTTTGGACGAAGTTCATCTCGTTCGTCCATCTTCGTCCTCCCATTTGATCCGTATGCCTTCTTTGGACCAAGTTCGTCTCGTTCGTCCATCTTCGTCCTCCCATTTGATCCGTAGGCCTTCTTTGGGCCAAGTTCGTCTCGTTCGTCCATCTTCGTCCTCCCATTTGATCCGTAGGCCTTCTTTGGACGAAGTTCGTCTCGTTCGTCCATCTTCGTGCTCCCATTTGATCCGTAGGCCTTCTTTGGACCAAGTTCGTCTCGTTCGTCCATCTTTGCTTCGTCCTCCCATTTGATCCGTAGGCCTTCTTTGGACGAAGTTCGTCTCGTTCGTCCATCTTCGTCCTCCCATTTGATCCTTAGGCCTTCTTTGGACGAAGTTCGTCTCGTTCGTCTATCTTCGTCCTCCCATTTGATCCGTAGGCCTTCTTTGGACGAAGTTCGTCTCGTTCGTCCATCTTCGTCCTCCCACCAAGTTCGTCTCGTTCGTCCATCTTCGTCCTCCCATTTGATCCGTAGGCCTTCTTTGGACCAAGTTCGTCTCGTTCGTCCATCTTCGTCCTCCCATTTGATCCGTAGGCCTTCTTTGGGCCAAGTTCGTCTCGTTCGTGCATCTTCGTCCTCCCATTTGATCCGTAGGCCTTCTTTGGACGAAGTTCGTCTCGTTCGTCTATCTTCGTCCTCCCATTTGATCCGTAGGCCTTCTTTGGACCAAGTTCGTCTCGTTCGTCCATCTTCGTCCTCCCATTTGATCCGTAGGCCTTCTTTGGGCCAAGTTCGTCTCGTTCGTCCATCTTCCTCCTCCCATTTTATCCGTAGGCCTTCTTTGGACGAAGTTCATCTCGTTCGTCCATCTTCGTCCTCCCATTTGATCCGTAGGCCTTCTTTGGACCAAGTTCGTCTCGTTCGTCCATCTTCGTCCTCCCATTTGATCCGTAGGCCTTCTTTGGACCAAGTTCGTCTCGTTCGTCCATCTTCGTCCTCCCATTTGATCCGTAGGCCTTCTTTGGGCCAAGTTCGTCTCGTTCGTCCATCTTCCTCCTCCCATTTTATCCGTAGGCCTTCTTTGGACGAAGTTCATCTCGTTCGTCCATCTTCGTCCTCCCATTTGATCCGTAGGCCTTCTTTGGACCAAGTTCGTCTCGTTCGTCCATCTTCGTCCTCCCATTTGATCCGTAGGCCTTCTTTGGACGAAGTTCGTCTCGTTCGTCCATCTTCGTCCTCCCATTTGATCCTTAGGCCTTCTCTGGACCAAGTTCGTCTCGTTCGTCCATCTTCGTCCTCCCATTTGATCCGTAGGCCTTCTTTGGACGAAGTTCCTCTCGTTCGTCCATCTTCGTCCTCCCATTTGATCCGTAGGCCTTCTTTGGACCAAGTTCATCTCGTTCGTCCATCTTCGTCCTCCCATTTGATCCGTATGCCTTCTTTGGACCAAGTTCGTCTCGTTCGTCCATCTTCGTCCTCCCATTTGATCCGTAGGCCTTCTTTGGGCCAAGTTCGTCTCGTTCGTCCATCTTCGTCCTCCCATTTGATCCGTAGGCCTTCTTTGGACCAAGTTCGTCTCGTTCGTCCATCTTCGTCCTCCCATTTGATCCGTAGGCCTTCTTTGGAAGAAGTTCCTCTCGTTCGTCCATCTTCGTGCTCCCATTTGATCCGTAGGCCTTCTTTGGACCAAGTTCGTCTCGTTCGTCCATCTTCGTCCTCCCATTTGATCCGTAGGCCTTCTTTGGACCAAGTTCGTCTCGTTCGTCCATCTTTGCTTCGTCCTCCCATTTGATCCGTAGGCCTTCTTTGGACGAAGTTCGTCTCGTTCGTCCATCTTCGTCCTCCCATTTGATCCTTAGGCCTTCTTTGGACGAAGTTCGTCTCGTTCGTCTATCTTCGTCCTCCCATTTGATCCGTAGGCCTTCTTTGGACGAAGTTCGTCTCGTTCGTCCATCTTCGTCCTCCCACCAAGTTCGTCTCGTTCGTCCATCTTCGTCCTCCCATTTGATCCGTAGGCCTTCTTTGGACCAAGTTCGTCTCGTTCGTCCATCTTCGTCCTCCCATTTGATCCGTAGGCCTTCTTTGGGCCAAGTTCGTCTCGTTCGTGCATCTTCGTCCTCCCATTTGATCCGTAGGCCTTCTTTGGACGAAGTTCGTCTCGTTCGTCTATCTTCGTCCTCCCATTTGATCCGTAGGCCTTCTTTGGACCAAGTTCGTCTCGTTCGTCCATCTTCGTCCTCCCATTTGATCCGTAGGCCTTCTTTGGGCCAAGTTCGTCTCGTTCGTCCATCTTCGTCCTCCCATTTGATCCGTAGGCCTTCTTTGGACCAAGTTCGTCTCGTTCGTCTATCTTCGTCCTCCCATTTGATCCGTAGGCCTTCTTTGGACCAAGTTCGTCTCGTTCGTCCATCTTCGTCCTCCCATTTGATCCGTAGGCCTTCTTTGGGCCAAGTTCGTCTCGTTCGTCCATCTTCCTCCTCCCATTTTATCCGTAGGCCTTCTTTGGACGAAGTTCATCTCGTTCGTCCATCTTCGTCCTCCCATTTGATCCGTATGCCTTCTTTGGACCAAGTTCGTCTCGTTCGTCCATCTTCGTCCTCCCATTTGATCCGTAGGCCTTCTTTGGGCCAAGTTCGTCTCGTTCGTCCATCTTCGTCCTCCCATTTGATCCGTAGGCCTTCTTTGGACCAAGTTCATCTCGTTCGTCCATGTGCGTCCTCCCATTTGATCCGTAGGCCTTCTTTGGACGAAGTTCGTCTCGTTCGTCCATCTTCGTGCTCCCATTTGATCCGTAGGCCTTCTTTGGACCAAGTTCGTCTCGTTCGTCCATCTTTGCTTCGTCCTCCCATTTGATCCGTAGGCCTTCTTTGGACGAAGTTCGTCTCGTTCGTCCATCTTCGTCCTCCCATTTGATCCTTAGGCCTTCTTTGGACGAAGTTCGTCTCGTTCGTCTATCTTCGTCCTCCCATTTGATCCGTAGGCCTTCTTTGGACGAAGTTCGTCTCGTTCGTCCATCTTCGTCCTCCCACCAAGTTCGTCTCGTTCGTCCATCTTCGTCCTCCCATTTGATCCGTAGGCCTTCTTTGGACCAAGTTCGTCTCGTTCGTCCATCTTCGTCCTCCCATTTGATCCGTAGGCCTTCTTTGGGCCAAGTTCGTCTCGTTCGTGCATCTTCGTCCTCCCATTTGATCCGTAGGCCTTCTTTGGACGAAGTTCGTCTCGTTCGTCTATCTTCGTCCTCCCATTTGATCCGTAGGCCTTCTTTGGACGAAGTTCGTCTCGTTCGTCCATCTTCGTCCTCCCACCAAGTTGATATGGTCCTTGGAGCCGTCGGACCCAAAACAAGAGTCGTAAGGTGGAAGTGAGGACGCCACAACCGGCTATGAATGTTCCGGTTGATAAGTCGGGGTTGAGCGCCACGGCAAGCCGATAAGCTCTAAACAAGGCTCACAAAGAACCATAGAGAATCCTCTCCAATTTTAACTCAATCCAAAACTTCCTTTATTTCTGAATAATGGATTTCAATTTATAGAGATAGCTCAGCCTCCTAATTAAAGTAGCTAGTAATGGCATGCAAGCCACATAATTTATTCTTAAATAGAGCATTAAAAGAAAATGAAACCAATTCTCATGTAACAGTCAGCACTAGTGTATTTTTTTGGCCAATCAAGGATTATTGAATGCAAAGATCAATTGCATGTGCTGCTGGACTTCCCCTTCTTTTGAAACGCATGGAGCTTGTTTTGTGCTGATCATGTTTAGTAAAAAGAGCAGCTTGTTAATTGGACTAATAAAAGTCAGCAGCTGATTATTTGAAAGCATTTCCAGCGGCTGCACATTACTTGCTTTCTCCCCATCAATTAATTTTTAGAATAAATTCTTTGTAGGCTTCCTTCCACATACTCAATGAATTCATGATCGCATCATACTCCCCTTCTTCAAAATGATTTGTCCTCAAATCCTCATAGCACTCTTTCAACAAAAACTTAGACTTTGGATACCTCTTTTTGCTTGAATGAGACCATATCCAATTTCCTGGATCAAGGACAATTCTTGCTTCCTCGTCTTGATTGTCCTTCACCACATCATGAAATTTAAGATCAAAATCAAGAAATAATTTACCAACTTTGGGATCAAAAAAATGTTTCAAATGAGGACTCAGAACTAGAGCCATGGAAGTTCGAACGGAATCTGCCTTCCATGTGATCAAGCCATTCATTTTTGCATCATTATCCTCCTCTTGAAAGGGATTTGACCCCAAATCCAAATCTGCAACAAAAGATAGTGGGTTATGTAAAAATATTTTTTTGTTTTGCTCTCCACTTTCTTTTTCATCAGACCTGAATCTTTCCTCCTCCTTAAAATTTTCATCTTTCTCAATCCCCTCTTTCTTTTTCTCATGGACCAAACCCTCTTCTTTTTCTTTCTCTCCCACATTCCCTTGAATTTTATCTTTAACAAGATTCTCCCAATATTCTTCAAAACTAGGAATCTTTCTTTTCATTCTCTCCTCTTTTCTTACAATTCTTTCATGCTCCCTATCATCCCTCTTATTTTTTCTATATCTTTTCTCATCCCGTTTTCGCTCTATGTGGTCAAACTTCTCATGTAGCTCATCTGTTGTTGTTTGTAGGAGCTTCTCCATTCGTTGCACAAATATCTGAACTTCAAAGGATAGAGTTGTCATTGTAGACAGTTGTGGCAGCAAGGACTTGAAGAGAATATAATTCAGATTTGATTAAACTCAAACAAAATGGTTTTTTTTTCGTTTTTTTTTCTCAGTTTTTTTTAACCCTTCTCTTTTTTTTTTCTTGAACAAAATGGAAAGACAAAACTGGAAAAGGATAGATAACACCTGAAAAGGAACCTAAGCTGCTGATACCAAATGATATGGTCCTTGGAGCCGTCGGACCCAAAACAAGAGTCGTAAGGTGGAAGTGAGGACGCCACAACCGGCTATGAATGTTCCGGTTGATAAGTCGGGGTTGAGCGCCACGGCAAGCCGATAAGCTCTAAACAAGGCTCACAAAGAACCATAGAGAATCCTCTCCAATTTTAACTCAATCCAAAACTTCCTTTATTTCTGAATAATGGATTTCAATTTATAGAGATAGCTCAGCCTCCTAATTAAAGTAGCTAGTAATGGCATGCAAGCCACATAATTTATTCTTAAATAGAGCATTAAAAGAAAATGAAACCAATTCTCATGTAACAGTCAGCACTAGTGTATTTTTTTGGCCAATCAAGGATTATTGAATGCAAAGATCAATTGCATGTGCTGCTGGACTTCCCCTTCTTTTGAAACGCATGGAGCTTGTTTTGTGCTGATCATGTTTAGTAAAAAGAGCAGCTTGTTAATTGGACTAATAAAAGTCAGCAGCTGATTATTTGAAAGCATTTCCAGCGGCTGCACATTACTTGCTTTCTCCCCATCAATTAATTTTTAGAATAAATTCTTTGTAGGCTTCCTTCCACATACTCAATGAATTCATGATCGCATCACAAGTTCGTCTCGTTCGTCCATCTTCGTCCTCCCATTTGATCCGTAGGCCTTCTTTGGACCAAGTTCGTCTCGTTCGTCCATCTTCGTCCTCCCATTTGATCCGTAGGCCTTCTTTGGACCAAGTTCATCTCGTTCGTCCATCTTCGTCCTCCCATTTGATCCGTATGCCTTCTTTGGACCATGTTCGTCTCGTTCGTCCATCTTCGTCCTCCCATTTGATCCGTAGGCCTTCTTTGGGCCAAGTTCGTCTCGTTCGTGCATCTTCGTCCTCCCATTTGATCCGTAGGCCTTCTTTGGACGAAGTTCGTCTCGTTCGTCCATCTTCGTCCTCCCATTTGATCCGTAGGCCTTCTTTGGGCCAAGTTCGTCTCGTTCGTCCATCTTCGTCCTCCCATTTGATCCGTAGGCCTTCTTTGGACCAAGTTCGTCTCGTTCGTCTATCTTCGTCCTCCCATTTGATCCGTAGGCCTTCTTTGGACCAAGTTCGTCTCGTTCGTCCATCTTCGTCCTCCCATTTGATCCGTAGGCCTTCTTTGGGCCAAGTTCGTCTCGTTCGTCCATCTTCCTCCTCCCATTTTATCCGTAGGCCTTCTTTGGACGAAGTTCCTCTCGTTCGTCCATCTTCGTCCTCCCATTTGATCCGTATGCCTTCTTTGGACCAAGTTCGTCTCGTTCGTCCATCTTCGTCCTCCCATTTGATCCGTAGGCCTTCTTTGGGCCAAGTTCGTCTCGTTCGTCCATCTTCGTCCTCCCATTTGATCCGTAGGCCTTCTTTGGACCAAGTTCGTCTCGTTCGTCCATCTTTGCTTCGTCCTCCCATTTGATCCGTAGGCCTTCTTTGGACCAAGTTCGTCTCGTTCGTCCATCTTCGTCCTCCCATTTGATCCGTAGGCCTTCTTTGGGCCAAGTTCGTCTCGTTCGTCCATCTTCGTCCTCCCATTTGATCCGTAGGCCTTCTTTGGACGAAGTTCGTCTCGTTCGTCCATCTTCGTCCTCCCATTTGATCCTTAGGCCTTCTTTGGACGAAGTTCGTCTCGTTCGTCTATCTTCGTCCTCCCATTTGATCCGTAGGCCTTCTTTGGACGAAGTTCGTCTCGTTCGTCCATCTTCGTCCTCCCACCAAGTTCGTCTCGTTCGTCCATCTTCGTCCTCCCATTTGATCCGTAGGCCTTCTTTGGACCAAGTTCGTCTCGTTCGTCCATCTTCGTCCTCCCATTTGATCCGTAGGCCTTCTTTGGGCCAAGTTCGTCTCGTTCGTGCATCTTCGTCCTCCCATTTGATCCGTAGGCCTTCTTTGGACGAAGTTCGTCTCGTTCGTCTATCTTCGTCCTCCCATTTGATCCGTAGGCCTTCTTTGGACGAAGTTCGTCTCGTTCGTCCATCTTCGTCCTCCCACCAAGTTCGTCTCGTTCGTCCATCTTCGTCCTCCCATTTGATCCGTAGGCCTTCTTTGGACCAAGTTCGTCTCGTTCGTCCATCTTCGTCCTCCCATTTGATCCGTAGGCCTTCTTTGGGCCAAGTTCGTCTCGTTCGTGCATCTTCGTCCTCCCATTTGATCCGTAGGCCTTCTTTGGACGAAGTTCGTCTCGTTCGTCTATCTTCGTCCTCCCATTTGATCCGTAGGCCTTCTTTGGACCAAGTTCGTCTCGTTCGTCCATCTTCGTCCTCCCATTTGATCCGTAGGCCTTCTTTGGGCCAAGTTCGTCTCGTTCGTCCATCTTCGTCCTCCCATTTGATCCGTAGGCCTTCTTTGGACCAAGTTCGTCTCGTTCGTCTATCTTCGTCCTCCCATTTGATCCGTAGGCCTTCTTTGGACCAAGTTCGTCTCGTTCGTCCATCTTCGTCCTCCCATTTGATCCGTAGGCCTTCTTTGGGCCAAGTTCGTCTCGTTCGTCCATCTTCCTCCTCCCATTTTATCCGTAGGCCTTCTTTGGACGAAGTTCATCTCGTTCGTCCATCTTCGTCCTCCCATTTGATCCGTATGCCTTCTTTGGACCAAGTTCGTCTCGTTCGTCCATCTTCGTCCTCCCATTTGATCCGTAGGCCTTCTTTGGGCCAAGTTCGTCTCGTTCGTCCATCTTCGTCCTCCCATTTGATCCGTAGGCCTTCTTTGGACCAAGTTCATCTCGTTCGTCCATGTGCGTCCTCCCATTTGATCCGTAGGCCTTCTTTGGACGAAGTTCGTCTCGTTCGTCCATCTTCGTGCTCCCATTTGATCCGTAGGCCTTCTTTGGACCAAGTTCGTCTCGTTCGTCCATCTTTGCTTCGTCCTCCCATTTGATCCGTAGGCCTTCTTTGGACGAAGTTCGTCTCGTTCGTCCATCTTCGTCCTCCCATTTGATCCTTAGGCCTTCTTTGGACGAAGTTCGTCTCGTTCGTCTATCTTCGTCCTCCCATTTGATCCGTAGGCCTTCTTTGGACGAAGTTCGTCTCGTTCGTCCATCTTCGTCCTCCCACCAAGTTCGTCTCGTTCGTCCATCTTCGTCCTCCCATTTGATCCGTAGGCCTTCTTTGGACCAAGTTCGTCTCGTTCGTCCATCTTCGTCCTCCCATTTGATCCGTAGGCCTTCTTTGGGCCAAGTTCGTCTCGTTCGTCCATCTTCGTCCTCCCATTTGATCCGTAGGCCTTCTTTGGACCAAGTTCGTCTCGTTCGTCCATCTTCGTCCTCCCATTTGATCCGTAGGCCTTCTTTGGGCCAAGTTCGTCTCGTTCGTCGATCTTCGTCCTCCCATTTGATCCGTAGGCCTTCTTTGGACCAAGTTCGTCTCGTTCGTCCATCTTCGTCCTCCCATTTGATCCGTAGGCCTTCTTTGGGCCAAGTTCGTCTCGTTCGTCCATCTTCGTCCTCCCATTTGATCCGTAGGCCTTCTTTGGACCAAGTTCGTCTCGTTCGTCTATCTTCGTCCTCCCATTTGATCCGTAGGCCTTCTTTGGACCAAGTTCGTCTCGTTCGTCCATCTTCGTCCTCCCATTTGATCCGTAGGCCTTCTTTGGGCCAAGTTCGTCTCGTTCGTCCATCTTCCTCCTCCCATTTTATCCGTAGGCCTTCTTTGGACGAAGTTCATCTCGTTCGTCCATCTTCGTCCTCCCATTTGATCCGTAGGCCTTCTTTGGACCAAGTTCGTCTCGTTCGTCCATCTTCGTCCTCCCATTTGATCCGTAGGCCTTCTTTGGACGAAGTTCGTCTCGTTCGTCCATCTTCGTCCTCCCATTTGATCCTTAGGCCTTCTCTGGACCAAGTTCGTCTCGTTCGTCCATCTTCGTCCTCCCATTTGATCCGTAGGCCTTCTCTGGACCAAGTTCCTCTCGTTCGTCCATCTTCGTCCTCCCATTTGATCCGTAGGCCTTCTTTGGACCAAGTTCATCTCATTCGTCCATCTTCGTCCTCCCATTTGATCCGTATGCCTTCTTTGGACCAAGTTCGTCTCGTTCGTCCATCTTCGTCCTCCCATTTGATCCGTAGGCCTTCTTTGGACCAAGTTCGTCTCGTTCGTCCATCTTCGTCCTCCCATTTGATCCGTAGGCCTTCTTTGGACCAAGTTTATCTCGTTCGTCCATCTTCGTCCTCCCATTTGATCCGTAGGCCTTCTTTGGACCAAGTTCATCTCGTTCGTCCATCTTCGTCCTCCCATTTGATCCGTATGCCTTCTTTGGACCATGTTCGTCTCGTTCGTCCATCTTCGTCCTCCCATTTGATCCGTAGGCCTTCTTTGGGCCAAGTTCGTCTCGTTCGTCCATCTTCATCCTCCCATTTGATCCGTAGGCCTTCTTTGGACGAAGTTCCTCTCGTTCGTCCATCTTCGTGCTCCCATTTGATCCGTAGGCCTTCTTTGGACCAAGTTCGTCTTGTTCGTCTATCTTCGTCCTCCCATTTGATCCGTAGGCCTTCTTTGGACCAAGTTCGTCTCGTTCGTCCATCTTCGTCCTCCCATTTGATCCGTAGGCCTTCTTTGGACGAAGTTCGTCTCGTTCGTGCATCTTCGTGCTCCCATTTGATCCGTAGGCCTTCTTTGGACGAAGTTCGTCTCGTTCGTCCATCTTCGTCCTCCCATTTGATCCGTAGGCCTTCTTTGGACGAAGTTCGTCTCGTTCGTCCATCTTCGTCCTCCCATTTGATCCTTAGGCCTTCTCTGGACCAAGTTCGTCTCGTTCGTCCATCTTCGTCCTCCCATTTGATCCGTAGGCCTTCTTTGGACGAAGTTCCTCTCGTTCGTCCATCTTCGACCTTCCATTTGATCCGTAGGCCTTCTTTGGACCAAGTTCATCTCGTTCGTCCATCTTCGTCCTCCCATTTGATCCGTAGGCCTTCTTTGGACCAAGTTCGTCTCGTTCGTCCATCTTCGTCCTCCCATTTGATCCGTAGGCCTTCTTTGGACCAAGTTCGTCTCGTTCGTCTATCTTCGTCCTCCCATTTGATCCGTAGGCCTTCTTTGGACCAAGTTCGTCTCGTTCGTCCATCTTCGTCCTCCCATTTGATCCGTAGGCCTTCTTTGGGCCAAGTTCGTCTCGTTCGTCCATCTTCGTCCTCCCATTTGATCCGTAGGCCTTCTTTGGACCAAGTTCGTCTCGTTCGTCCATCTTCGTCCTCCCATTTGATCCGTAGGCCTTCTTTGGACCAAATTCGTCTCGTTCGTCTATCTTCGTCCTCCCATTTGATCCGTAGGCCTTCTTTGGACCAAGTTCGTCTCGTTCGTCCATCTTCGTCCTCCCATTTGATCCGTAGGCCTTCTTTGGGCCAAGTTCGTCTCGTTCGTCCATCTTCCTCCTCCCATTTTATCCGTAGGCCTTCTTTGGACGAAGTTCATCTCGTTCGTCCATCTTCGTCCTCCCATTTGATCCGTATGCCTTCTTTGGACCAAGTTCGTCTCGTTCGTCCATCTTCGTCCTCCCATTTGATCCGTAGGCCTTCTTTGGGCCAAGTTCGTCTCGTTCGTCCATCTTCGTCCTCCCATTTGATCCGTAGGCCTTCTTTGGACGAAGTTCGTCTCGTTCGTCCATCTTCGTGCTCCCATTTGATCCGTAGGCCTTCTTTGGACCAAGTTCGTCTCGTTCGTCCATCTTTGCTTCGTCCTCCCATTTGATCCGTAGGCCTTCTTTGGACGAAGTTCGTCTCGTTCGTCCATCTTCGTCCTCCCATTTGATCCTTAGGCCTTCTTTGGACGAAGTTCGTCTCGTTCGTCTATCTTCGTCCTCCCATTTGATCCGTAGGCCTTCTTTGGACGAAGTTCGTCTCGTTCGTCCATCTTCGTCCTCCCACCAAGTTCGTCTCGTTCGTCCATCTTCGTGCTCCCATTTGATCCGTAGGCCTTCTTTGGACCAAGTTCGTCTCGTTCGTCCATCTTCGTCCTCCCATTTGATCCGTAGGCCTTCTTTGGACGAAGTTCGTCTCGTTCGTCCATCTTCGTCCTCCCATTTGATCCTTAGGCCTTCTCTGGACCAAGTTCGTCTCGTTCGTCCATCTTCGTCCTCCCATTTGATCCGTAGGCCTTCTTTGGACGAAGTTCCTCTCGTTCGTCCATCTTCGTCCTCCCATTTGATCCTTAGGCCTTCTCTGGACCAAGTTCGTCTCGTTCGTCCATCTTCGTCCTCCCATTTGATCCGTAGGCCTTCTCTGGACCAAGTTCCTCTCGTTCGTCCATCTTCGTCCTCCCATTTGATCCGTAGGCCTTCTTTGGACCAAGTTCATCTCATTCGTCCATCTTCGTCCTCCCATTTGATCCGTATGCCTTCTTTGGACCAAGTTCGTCTCGTTCGTCCATCTTCGTCCTCCCATTTGATCCGTAGGCCTTCTTTGGACCAAGTTCGTCTCGTTCGTCCATCTTCGTCCTCCCATTTGATCCGTAGGCCTTCTTTGGACCAAGTTTATCTCGTTCGTCCATCTTCGTCCTCCCATTTGATCCGTAGGCCTTCTTTGGACCAAGTTCATCTCGTTCGTCCATCTTCGTCCTCCCATTTGATCCGTATGCCTTCTTTGGACCATGTTCGTCTCGTTCGTCCATCTTCGTCCTCCCATTTGATCCGTAGGCCTTCTTTGGGCCAAGTTCGTCTCGTTCGTCCATCTTCATCCTCCCATTTGATCCGTAGGCCTTCTTTGGACGAAGTTCCTCTCGTTCGTCCATCTTCGTGCTCCCATTTGATCCGTAGGCCTTCTTTGGACCAAGTTCGTCTTGTTCGTCTATCTTCGTCCTCCCATTTGATCCGTAGGCCTTCTTTGGACCAAGTTCGTCTCGTTCGTCCATCTTCGTCCTCCCATTTGATCCGTAGGCCTTCTTTGGACGAAGTTCGTCTCGTTCGTGCATCTTCGTCCTCCCATTTGATCCGTAGGCCTTCTTTGGACGAAGTTCGTCTCGTTCGTCCATCTTCGTCCTCCCATTTGATCCGTAGGCCTTCTTTGGACGAAGTTCGTCTCGTTCGTCCATCTTCGTCCTCCCATTTGATCCTTAGGCCTTCTCTGGACCAAGTTCCTCTCGTTCGTCCATCTTCGACCTTCCATTTGATCCGTAGGCCTTCTTTGGACCAAGTTCATCTCGTTCGTCCATCTTCGTCCTCCCATTTGATCCGTAGGCCTTCTTTGGACCAAGTTCGTCTCGTTCGTCCATCTTCGTCCTCCCATTTGATCCGTAGGCCTTCTTTGGACCAAGTTCGTCTCGTTCGTCTATCTTCGTCCTCCCATTTGATCCGTAGGCCTTCTTTGGACCAAGTTCGTCTCGTTCGTCCATCTTCGTCCTCCCATTTGATCCGTAGGCCTTCTTTGGGCCAAGTTCGTCTCGTTCGTCCATCTTCGTCCTCCCATTTGATCCGTAGGCCTTCTTTGGACCAAGTTCGTCTCGTTCGTCCATCTTCGTCCTCCCATTTGATCCGTAGGCCTTCTTTGGACCAAATTCGTCTCGTTCGTCTATCTTCGTCCTCCCATTTGATCCGTAGGCCTTCTTTGGACCAAGTTCGTCTCGTTCGTCCATCTTCGTCCTCCCATTTGATCCGTAGGCCTTCTTTGGGCCAAGTTCGTCTCGTTCGTCCATCTTCCTCCTCCCATTTTATCCGTAGGCCTTCTTTGGACGAAGTTCATCTCGTTCGTCCATCTTCGTCCTCCCATTTGATCCGTATGCCTTCTTTGGACCAAGTTCGTCTCGTTCGTCCATCTTCGTCCTCCCATTTGATCCGTAGGCCTTCTTTGGGCCAAGTTCGTCTCGTTCGTCCATCTTCGTCCTCCCATTTGATCCGTAGGCCTTCTTTGGACGAAGTTCGTCTCGTTCGTCCATCTTCGTGCTCCCATTTGATCCGTAGGCCTTCTTTGGACCAAGTTCGTCTCGTTCGTCCATCTTT
This sequence comes from Glycyrrhiza uralensis, assembly GCA_030159175.1. Taxonomy (NCBI): domain Eukaryota; kingdom Viridiplantae; phylum Streptophyta; class Magnoliopsida; order Fabales; family Fabaceae; genus Glycyrrhiza; species Glycyrrhiza uralensis. The sequence goes on along the minus strand of BRZY01000016.1, from coordinate 92,885 downwards.
GCTTCGTCCTCCCATTTGATCCGTAGGCCTTCTTTGGACGAAGTTCGTCTCGTTCGTCCATCTTCGTCCTCCCATTTGATCCTTAGGCCTTCTTTGGACGAAGTTCGTCTCGTTCGTCTATCTTCGTCCTCCCATTTGATCCGTAGGCCTTCTTTGGACGAAGTTCGTCTCGTTCGTCCATCTTCGTCCTCCCACCAAGTTCGTCTCGTTCGTCCATCTTCGTGCTCCCATTTGATCCGTAGGCCTTCTTTGGACCAAGTTCGTCTCGTTCGTCCATCTTCGTCCTCCCATTTGATCCGTAGGCCTTCTTTGGGCCAAGTTCGTCTCGTTCGTCCATCTTCGTCCTCCCATTTGATCCGTAGGCCTTCTTTGGGCCAAGTTCGTCTCGTTCGTGCATCTTCGTCCTCCCATTTGATCCGTAGGCCTTCTTTGGAAGAAGTTCGTCTCGTTCGTCTATCTTCGTCCTCCCATTTGATCCGTAGGCCTTCTTTGGACCAAGTTCGTCTCGTTCGTCCATCTTCGTCCTCCCATTTGATCCGTAGGCCTTCTTTGGGCCAAGTTCGTCTCGTTCGTCCATCTTCGTCCTCCCATTTGATCCGTAGGCCTTCTTTGGACCAAGTTCGTCTCGTTCGTCGATCTTCGTCCTCCCATTTGATCCGTAGGCCTTCTTTGGACCAAGTTCGTCTCGTTCGTCCATCTTCGTCCTCCCATTTGATCCGTAGGCCTTCTTTGGGCCAAGTTCGTCTCGTTCGTCCATCTTCCTCCTCCCATTTTATCCGTAGGCCTTCTTTGGACGAAGTTCATCTCGTTCGTCCATCTTCGTCCTCCCATTTGATCCGTAGGCCTTCTTTGGACCAAGTTCGTCTCGTTCGTCCATCTTCGTCCTCCCATTTGATCCGTAGGCCTTCTTTGGACGAAGTTCGTCTCGTTCGTCCATCTTCGTCCTCCCATTTGATCCTTAGGCCTTCTCTGGACCAAGTTCGTCTCGTTCGTCCATCTTCGTCCTCCCATTTGATCCGTAGGCCTTCTCTGGACCAAGTACCTCTCGTTCGTCCATCTTCGTCCTCCCATTTGATCCGTAGGCCTTCTTTGGACCAAGTTCATCTCATTCGTCCATCTTCGTCCTCCCATTTGATCCGTATGCCTTCTTTGGACCAAGTTCGTCTCGTTCGTCCATCTTCGTCCTCCCATTTGATCCGTAGGCCTTCTTTGGACCAAGTTCGTCTCGTTCGTCCATCTTCGTCCTCCCATTTGATCCGTAGGCCTTCTTTGGACGAAGTTCCTCTCGTTCGTCCATCTTCGTCCTCCCATTTGATCCGTAGGCCTTCTTTGGACCAAGTTTATCTCGTTCGTCCATCTTCGTCCTCCCATTTGATCCGTAGGCCTTCTTTGGACCAAGTTCATCTCGTTCGTCCATCTTCGTCCTCCCATTTGATCCGTATGCCTTCTTTGGACCATGTTCGTCTCGTTCGTCCATCTTCGTCCTCCCATTTGATCCGTAGGCCTTCTTTGGGCCAAGTTCGTCTCGTTCGTCCATCTTCATCCTCCCATTTGATCCGTAGGCCTTCTTTGGACGAAGTTCCTCTCGTTCGTCCATCTTCGTGCTCCCATTTGATCCGTAGGCCTTCTTTGGACCAAGTTCGTCTTGTTCGTCTATCTTCGTCCTCCCATTTGATCCGTAGGCCTTCTTTGGACCAAGTTCGTCTCGTTCGTCCATCTTCGTCCTCCCATTTGATCCGTAGGCCTTCTTTGGACGAAGTTCGTCTCGTTCGTGCATCTTCGTGCTCCCATTTGATCCGTAGGCCTTCTTTGGACGAAGTTCGTCTCGTTCGTCCATCTTCGTCCTCCCATTTGATCCGTAGGCCTTCTTTGGACGAAGTTCGTCTCGTTCGTCCATCTTCGTCCTCCCATTTGATCCTTAGGCCTTCTCTGGACCAAGTTCGTCTCGTTCGTCCATCTTCGTCCTCCCATTTGATCCGTAGGCCTTCTTTGGACGAAGTTCCTCTCGTTCGTCCATCTTCGACCTTCCATTTGATCCGTAGGCCTTCTTTGGACCAAGTTCATCTCGTTCGTCCATCTTCGTCCTCCCATTTGATCCGTATGCCTTCTTTGGACCAAGTTCGTCTCGTTCGTCCATCTTCGTCCTCCCATTTGATCCGTAGGCCTTCTTTGGGCCAAGTTCGTCTCGTTCGTCCATCTTCGTCCTCCCATTTGATCCGTAGGCCTTCTTTGGACCATGTTCGTCTCGTTCGTCCATCTTCGTCCTCCCATTTGATCCTTAGGCCTTCTTTGGACGAAGTTCGTCTCGTTCGTCTATCTTCGTCCTCCCATTTGATCCGTAGGCCTTCTTTGGACGAAGTTCGTCTCGTTCGTCCATCTTCGTCCTCCCACCAAGTTCGTCTCGTTCGTCCATCTTCGTCCTCCCATTTGATCCGTAGGCCTTCTTTGGACCAAGTTCGTCTCGTTCGTCCATCTTCGTCCTCCCATTTGATCCGTAGGCCTTCTTTGGGCCAAGTTCGTCTCGTTCGTGCATCTTCGTCCTCCCATTTGATCCGTAGGCCTTCTTTGGACGAAGTTCGTCTCGTTCGTCCATCTTCGTCCTCCCATTTGATCCGTAGGCCTTCTTTGGACCAAGTTCATCTCATTCGTCCATCTTCGTCCTCCCATTTGATCCGTAGGCCTTCTTTGGACCAAGTTCGTCTCGTTCGTCCATCTTCGTCCTCCCATTTGATCCGTAGGCCTTCTTTGGGCCAAGTTCGTCTCGTTCGTGCATCTTCGTCCTCCCATTTGATCCGTAGGCCTTCTTTGGACGAAGTTCGTCTCGTTCGTCCATCTTCGTGCTCCCATTTGATCCGTAGGCCTTCTTTGGACGAAGTTCCTCTCGTTCGTCCATCTTCGTGCTCCCATTTGATCCGTAGGCCTTCTTTGGACCAAGTTCCTCTCGTTCGTCCATCTTCGTCCTCCCATTTGATCCGTATGCCTTCTTTGGACCAAGTTCGTCTCGTTCGTCCATCTTCGTCCTCCCATTTGATCCGTAGGCCTTCTTTGGGCCAAGTTCGTCTCGTTCGTCCATCTTCATCCTCCCATTTGATCCGTAGGCCTTCTTTGGACGAAGTTCCTCTCGTTCGTCCATCTTCGTGCTCCCATTTGATCCGTAGGCCTTCTTTGGACCAAGTTCGTCTCGTTCGTCCATCTTCGTGCTCCCATTTGATCCGTAGGCCTTCTTTGGACCAAGTTCCTCTCGTTCGTCCATCTTCGTCCTCCCATTTGATCCGTATGCCTTCTTTGGACCAAGTTCGTCTCGTTCGTCCATCTTCGTCCTCCCATTTGATCCGTAGGCCTTCTTTGGACCAAGTTCGTCTCGTTCGTCCATCTTCGTCCTCCCATTTGATCCGTAGGCCTTCTTTGGGCCAAGTTCGTCTCGTTCGTGCATCTTCGTCCTCCCATTTGATCCGTAGGCCTTCTTTGGACGAAGTTCGTCTCGTTCGTCCATCTTCGTGCTCCCATTTGATCCGTAGGCCTTCTTTGGACGAAGTTCCTCTCGTTCGTCCATCTTCGTGCTCCCATTTGATCCGTAGGCCTTCTTTGGACCAAGTTCCTCTCGTTCGTCCATCTTCGTCCTCCCATTTGATCCGTATGCCTTCTTTGGACCAAGTTCGTCTCGTTCGTCCATCTTCGTCCTCCCATTTGATCCGTAGGCCTTCTTTGGGCCAAGTTCGTCTCGTTCGTCCATCTTCGTCCTCCCATTTGATCCGTAGGCCTTCTTTGGACCAAGTTCGTCTCGTTCGTCCATCTTCGTCCTCCCATTTGATCCGTAGGCCTTCTTTGGACGAAGTTCCTCTCGTTCGTCCATCTTCGTCCTCCCATTTGATCCGTAGGCCTTCTTTGGACCAAGTTTATCTCGTTCGTCCATCTTCGTCCTCCCATTTGATCCGTAGGCCTTCTTTGGACCAAGTTCATCTCGTTCGTCCATCTTCGTCCTCCCATTTGATCCGTATGCCTTCTTTGGACCATGTTCGTCTCGTTCGTCCATCTTCGTCCTCCCATTTGATCCGTAGGCCTTCTTTGGGCCAAGTTCGTCTCGTTCGTCCATCTTCATCCTCCCATTTGATCCGTAGGCCTTCTTTGGACGAAGTTCCTCTCGTTCGTCCATCTTCGTGCTCCCATTTGATCCGTAGGCCTTCTTTGGACCAAGTTCGTCTCGTTCGTCTATCTTCGTCCTCCCATTTGATCCGTAGGCCTTCTTTGGACCAAGTTCGTCTCGTTCGTCCATCTTCGTCCTCCCATTTGATCCGTAGGCCTTCTTTGGACGAAGTTCGTCTCGTTCGTGCATCTTCGTGCTCCCATTTGATCCGTAGGCCTTCTTTGGACGAAGTTCGTCTCGTTCGTCCATCTTCGTCCTCCCATTTGATCCGTAGGCCTTCTTTGGACGAAGTTTGTCTCGTTCGTCCATCTTCGTCCTCCTATTTGATCCTTAGGCCTTCTCTGGACCATGTTCGTCTCGTTCGTCCATCTTCGTCCTCCCATTTGATCCGTAGGCCTTCTTTGGACGAAGTTCCTCTCGTTCGTCCATCTTCGTCCTTCCATTTGATCCGTAGGCCTTCTTTGGACCAAGTTCATCTCGTTCGTCCATCTTCGTCCTCCCATTTGATCCGTATGCCTTCTTTGGACCAATTTCGTCTCGTTCGTCCATCTTCGTCCTCCCATTTGATCCGTAGGCCTTCTTTGGGCCAAGTTCGTCTCGTTCGTCCATCTTCGTCCTCCCATTTGATCCGTAGGCCTTCTTTGGACCAAGTTCGTCTCGTTCGTCCATCTTCGTCCTCCCATTTGATCCTTAGGCCTTCTTTGGACGAAGTTCGTCTCGTTCGTCTATCTTCGTCCTCCCATTTGATCCGTAGGCCTTCTTTGGACGAAGTTCGTCTCGTTCGTCCATCTTCGTCCTCCCACCAAGTTCGTCTCGTTCGTCCATCTTCGTCCTCCCATTTGATCCGTAGGCCTTCTTTGGACCAAGTTCGTCTCGTTCGTCCATCTTCGTCCTCCCATTTGATCCGTAGGCCTTCTTTGGGCCAAGTTCGTCTCGTTCGTGCATCTTCGTCCTCCCATTTGATCCGTAGGCCTTCTTTGGACCAAGTTCATCTCGTTCGTCCATCTTCGTCCTCCCATTTGATCCGTATGCCTTCTTTGGACCAAGTTCGTCTCGTTCGTCCATCTTCGTCCTCCCATTTGATCCGTAGGCCTTCTTTAGGCCAAGTTCGTCTCGTTCGTCCATCTTCCTCCTCCCATTTGATCCGTAGGCCTTCTTTGGACGAAGTTCATCTCGTTCGTCCATCTTCGTCCTCCCATTTGATCCGTAGGCCTTCTTTGGACCAAGTTCGTCTCGTTCGTCCATCTTCGTCCTCCCATTTGATCCGTAGGCCTTCTTTGGGCGAAGTTCGTCTCGTTCGTCCATCTTCGTCCTCCCATTTGATCCTTAGGCCTTCTCTGGACCAAGTTCGTCTCGTTCGTCCATCTTCGTCCTCCCATTTGATCCGTAGGCCTTCTTTGGAGGAAGTTCCTCTCGTTCGTCCATCTTCGTCCTCCCATTTGATCCGTAGGCCTTCTTTGGACCAAGTTCATCTCATTCGTCCATCTTCGTCCTCCCATTTGATCCGTATGCCTTCTTTGGACCAAGTTCGTCTCGTTCGTCCATCTTCGTCCTCCCATTTGATCCGTAGGCCTTCTTTGGACGAAGTTCGTCTCGTTCGTCCATCTTCGTCCTCCCATTTGATCCTTAGGCCTTCTCTGGACCAAGTTCGTCTCGTTCGTCCATCTTCGTCCTCCCATTTGATCCGTAGGCCTTCTTTGGGCCAAGTTCGTCTCGTTCGTCCATCTTCGTCCTCCCATTTGATCCGTAGGCCTTCTTTGGGCCAAGTTCGTCTCGTTCGTCCATCTTCATCCTCCCATTTGATCCGTAGGCCTTCTTTGGACGAAGTTCCTCTCGTTCGTCCATCTTCGTGCTCCCATTTGATCCGTAGGCCTTCTTTGGACCAAGTTCGTCTCGTTCGTCTATCTTCGTCCTCCCATTTGATCCGTAGGCCTTCTTTGGACCAAGTTCGTCTCGTTCGTCCATCTTCGTCCTCCCATTTGATCCGTAGGCCTTCTTTGGACCAAGTTCGTCTCGTTCGTCTATCTTCGTCCTCCCATTTGATCCGTAGGCCTTCTTTGGACCAAGTTCGTCTCGTTCGTCCATCTTCGTCCTCCCATTTGATCCGTAGGCCTTCTTTGGACGAAGTTCGTCTCGTTCGTGCATCTTCGTGCTCCCATTTGATCCGTAGGCCTTCTTTGGACGAAGTTCGTCTCGTTCGTCCATCTTCGTCCTCCCATTTGATCCGTAGGCCTTCTTTGGACCAAGTTCATCTCATTCGTCCATCTTCGTCCTCCCATTTGATCCGTATGCCTTCTTTGGACCAAGTTCGTCTCGTTCGTCCATCTTCGTCCTCCCATTTGATCCGTAGGCCTTCTTTGGGCCAAGTTCGTCTCGTTCGTCCATCTTTGTCCTCCCATTTGATCCGTAGGCCTTCTTTGGACCAAGTTTATCTCGTTCGTCTATCTTCGTCCTCCCATTTGATCCGTAGGCCTTCTTTGGACGAAGTTCGTCTCGTTCGTGCATCTTCGTGCTCCCATTTGATCCGTAGGCCTTCTTTGGACGAAGTTCGTCTCGTTCGTCCATCTTCGTCCTCCCATTTGATCCGTAGGCCTTCTGTGGACGAAGTTCGTCTCGTTCGTCCATCTTCGTCCTCCCATTTGATCCTTAGGCCTTCTCTGGACCAAGTTCGTCTCGTTCGTCCATCTTCGTCCTCCCATTTGATCCGTAGGCCTTCTTTGGACGAAGTTCCTCTCGTTCGTCCATCTTCGTCCTTCCATTTGATCCGTAGGCCTTCTTTGGACCAAGTTCATCTCGTTCGTCCATCTTCGTCCTCCCATTTGATCCGTAGGCCTTCTTTGGGCCAAGTTCGTCTCGTTCGTCCATCTTCGTCCTCCCATTTGATCCGTAGGCCTTCTTTGGACCAAGTTCGTCTCGTTCGTCTATCTTCGTCCTCCCATTTGATCCGTAGGCCTTCTTTGGACGAAGTTCGTCTCGTTCGTCCATCTTCGTCCTCCCACCAAGTTCGTCTCGTTCGTCCATCTTCGTCCTCCCATTTGATCCGTAGGCCTTCTTTGGACCAAGTTCGTCTCGTTCGTCCATCTTCGTCCTCCCATTTGATCCGTAGGCCTTCTTTGGACCAAGTTCGTCTCGTTCGTCCATCTTCGTCCTCCCATTTGATCCTTAGGCCTTCTTTGGACGAAGTTCGTCTCGTTCGTCTATCTTCGTCCTCCCATTTGATCCGTAGGCCTTCTTTGGACGAAGTTCGTCTCGTTCGTCCATCTTCGTCCTCCCACCAAGTTCGTCTCGTTCGTCCATCTTCGTCCTCCCATTTGATCCGTAGGCCTTCTTTGGACGAAGTTCCTCTCGTTCGTCCATCTTCGTCCTCCCATTTGATCCGTAGGCCTTCTTTGGACCAAGTTCATCTCATTCGTCCATCTTCGTCCTCCCATTTGATCCGTATGCCTTCTTTGGACCAAGTTCGTCTCGTTCGTCCATCTTCGTCCTCCCATTTGATCCGTAGGCCTTCTTTGGGCCAAGTTCGTCTCGTTCGTCCATCTTCGTCCTCCCATTTGATCCGTAGGCCTTCTTTGGACCAAGTTCGTCTCGTTCGTCCATCTTCGTCCTCCCATTTGATCCGTAGGCCTTCTTTGGACGAAGTTCCTCTCGTTCGTCCATCTTCGTCCTCCCATTTGATCCGTAGGCCTTCTTTGGACCAAGTTTATCTCGTTCGTCCATCTTCGTCCTCCCATTTGATCCGTAGGCCTTCTTTGGACCAAGTTTATCTCGTTCGTCCATCTTCGTCCTCCCATTTGATCCGTAGGCCTTCTTTGGACCAAGTTCATCTCGTTCGTCCATCTTCGTCCTCCCATTTGATCCGTATGCCTTCTTTGGACCATGTTCGTCTCGTTCGTCCATCTTCGTCCTCCCATTTGATCCGTAGGCCTTCTTTGGGCCAAGTTCGTCTCGTTCGTCCATCTTCATCCTCCCATTTGATCCGTAGGCCTTCTTTGGACGAAGTTCCTCTCGTTCGTCCATCTTCGTGCTCCCATTTGATCCGTAGGCCTTCTTTGGACCAAGTTCGTCTCGTTCGTCTATCTTCGTCCTCCCATTTGATCCGTAGGCCTTCTTTGGACGAAGTTCGTCTCGTTCGTGCATCTTCGTGCTCCCATTTGATCCGTAGGCCTTCTTTGGACGAAGTTCGTCTCGTTCGTCCATCTTCGTCCTCCCATTTGATCCGTAGGCCTTCTGTGGACGAAGTTCGTCTCGTTCGTCCATCTTCGTCCTCCCATTTGATCCTTAGGCCTTCTCTGGACCAAGTTCGTCTCGTTCGTCCATCTTCGTCCTCCCATTTGATCCGTAGGCCTTCTTTGGACGAAGTTCCTCTCGTTCGTCCATCTTCGTCCTTCCATTTGATCCGTAGGCCTTCTTTGGACCAAGTTCATCTCGTTCGTCCATCTTCGTCCTCCCATTTGATCCGTAGGCCTTCTTTGGGCCAAGTTCGTCTCGTTCGTCCATCTTCGTCCTCCCATTTGATCCGTAGGCCTTCTTTGGACCAAGTTCGTCTCGTTCGTCCATCTTCGTCCTCCCATTTGATCCTTAGGCCTTCTTTGGACGAAGTTCGTCTCGTTCGTCTATCTTCGTCCTCCCATTTGATCCGTAGGCCTTCTTTGGACGAAGTTCGTCTCGTTCGTCCATCTTCGTCCTCCCACCAAGTTCGTCTCGTTCGTCCATCTTCGTCCTCCCATTTGATCCGTAGGCCTTCTTTGGACCAAGTTCGTCTCGTTCGTCCATCTTCGTCCTCCCATTTGATCCGTAGGCCTTCTTTGGGCAAAGTTCGTCTCGTTCGTCCATCTTCATCCTCCCATTTGATCCGTAGGCCTTCTTTGGACGAAGTTCCTCTCGTTCGTCCATCTTCGTGCTCCCATTTAATCCGTAGGCCTTCTTTGGACCAAGTTCGTCTCGTTCGTCTATCTTCGTGCTCCCATTTGATCCGTAGGCCTTCTTTGGACGAAGTTCGTCTCGTTCGTCCATCTTCGTCCTCCCATTTGATCCGTAGGCCTTCTTTGGACGAAGTTCGTCTCGTTCGTCCATCTTCGTCCTCCCATTTGATCCTTAGGCCTTCTCTGGACCAAGTTCGTCTCGTTCGTCCATCTTCGTCCTCCCATTTGATCCGTAGGCCTTCTTTGGACGAAGTTCCTCTCGTTCGTCCATCTTCGTCCTTCCATTTGATCCGTAGGCCTTCTTTGGACCAAGTTCATCTCGTTCGTCCATCTTCGTCCTCCCATTTGATCTGTATGCCTTCTTTGGACCAAGTTCGTCTCGTTCGTCCATCTTCGTCCTCCCATTTGATCCGTAGGCCTTCTTTGGGCCAAGTTCGTCTCGTTCGTCCATCTTCGTCCTCCCATTTGATCCGTAGGCCTTCTTTGGACCAAGTTCGTCTCGTTCGTCCATCTTCGTCCTCCCATTTGATCCTTAGGCCTTCTTTGGACGAAGTTCGTCTCGTTCGTCTATCTTCGTCCTCCCATTTGATCCGTAGGCCTTCTTTGGACGAAGTTCGTCTCGTTCGTCCATCTTCGTCCTCCCACCAAGTTCGTCTCGTTCGTCCATCTTCGTCCTCCCATTTGATCCGTAGGCCTTCTTTGGACCAAGTTCGTCTCGTTCGTCCATCTTCGTCCTCCCATTTGATCCGTAGGCCTTCTTTGGACCAAGTTCGTCTCGTTCGTCCATCTTCGTCCTCCCATTTGATCCTTAGGCCTTCTTTGGACGAAGTTCGTCTCGTTCGTCTATCTTCGTCCTCCCATTTGATCCGTAGGCCTTCTTTGGACGAAGTTCGTCTCGTTCGTCCATCTTCGTCCTCCCACCAAGTTCGTCTCGTTCGTCCATCTTCGTCCTCCCATTTGATCCGTAGGCCTTCTTTGGGCCAAGTTCGTCTCGTTCGTCCATCTTCGTCCTCCCATTTGATCCGTAGGCCTTCTTTGGGCCAAGTTCGTCTCGTTCGTCCATCTTCATCCTCCCATTTGATCCGTAGGCCTTCTTTGGACGAAGTTCCTCTCGTTCGTCCATCTTCGTGCTCCCATTTGATCCGTAGGCCTTCTTTGGACCAAGTTCGTCTCGTTCGTCTATCTTCGTCCTCCCATTTGATCCGTAGGCCTTCTTTGGACCAAGTTCGTCTCGTTCGTCCATCTTCGTCCTCCCATTTGATCCGTAGGCCTTCTTTGGACCAAGTTCGTCTCGTTCGTCTATCTTCGTCCTCCCATTTGATCCGTAGGCCTTCTTTGGACCAAGTTCGTCTCGTTCGTCCATCTTCGTCCTCCCATTTGATCCGTAGGCCTTCTTTGGACGAAGTTCGTCTCGTTCGTGCATCTTCGTGCTCCCATTTGATCCGTAGGCCTTCTTTGGACGAAGTTCGTCTCGTTCGTCCATCTTCGTCCTCCCATTTGATCCGTAGGCCTTCTTTGGACCAAGTTCATCTCATTCGTCCATCTTCGTCCTCCCATTTGATCCGTATGCCTTCTTTGGACCAAGTTCGTCTCGTTCGTCCATCTTCGTCCTCCCATTTGATCCGTAGGCCTTCTTTGGGCCAAGTTCGTCTCGTTCGTCCATCTTTGTCCTCCCATTTGATCCGTAGGCCTTCTTTGGACCAAGTTTATCTCGTTCGTCCATCTTCGTCCTCCCATTTGATCCGTAGGCCTTCTTTGGACCAAGTTCATCTCGTTCGTCCATCTTCGTCCTCCCATTTGATCCGTATGCATTCTTTGGACCATGTTCGTCTCGTTCGTCCATCTTCGTCCTCCCATTTGATCCGTATGCCTTCTTTGGACCAAGTTCGTCTCGTTCGTCCATCTTCGTCCTCCCATTTGATCCGTAGGCCTTCTTTGGACCAAGTTCATCTCCTTCGTCCATCTTCGTCCTCCCATTTGATCCGTATGCCTTCTTTGGACCAAGTTCGTCTCGTTCGTCCATCTTCGTCCTCCCATTTGATCCGTAGGCCTTCTTTGGGCCAAGTTCGTCTCGTTCGTCCATCTTCCTCCTCCCATTTGATCCGTAGGCCTTCTTTGGACGAAGTTCCTCTCGTTCGTCCATCTTCGTGCTCCCATTTGATCCGTAGGCCTTCTTTGGACCAAGTTCGTCTCGTTCGTCTATCTTCGTCCTCCCATTTGATCCGTAGGCCTTCTTTGGACCAAGTTCGTCTCGTTCGTCCATCTTCGTCCTCCCATTTGATCCGTAGGCCTTCTTTGGACGAAGTTCGTCTCGTTCGTGCATCTTCGTGCTCCCATTTGATCCGTAGGCCTTCTTTGGACGAAGTTCGTCTCGTTCGTCCATCTTCGTCCTCCCATTTGATCCGTAGGCCTTCTTTGGACCAAGTTCATCTCATTCGTCCATCTTCGTCCTCCCATTTGATCCGTATGCCTTCTTTGGACCAAGTTCGTCTCGTTCGTCCATCTTCGTCCTCCCATTTGATCCGTAGGCCTTCTTTGGGCCAAGTTCGTCTCGTTCGTCCATCTTTGTCCTCCCATTTGATCCGTAGGCCTTCTTTGGACCAAGTTTATCTCGTTCGTCCATCTTCGTCCTCCCATTTGATCCGTATGCATTCTTTGGACCAAGTTCCTCTCGTTCGTCCATCTTCGTCCTCCCATTTGATCCGTATGCATTCTTTGGACCATGTTCGTCTCGTTCGTCCATCTTCGTCCTCCCATTTGATCCGTATGCCTTCTTTGGACGAAGTTCCTCTCGTTCGTCCATCTTTGTCCTCCCATTTGATCCGTAGGCCTTCTTTGGACCAAGTTTATCTCGTTCGTCCATCTTCGTCCTCCCATTTGATCCGTAGGCCTTCTTTGGACCAAGTTCATCTCGTTCGTCCATCTTCGTCCTCCCATTTGATCCGTATGCATTCTTTGGACCATGTTCGTCTCGTTCGTCCATCTTCGTCCTCCCATTTGATCCGTATGCCTTCTTTGGACCAAGTTCGTCTCGTTCGTCCATCTTCGTCCTCCCATTTGATCCGTAGGCCTTCTTTGGACGAAGTTCGTCTCGTTCGTGCATCTTCGTGCTCCCATTTGATCCGTAGGCCTTCTTTGGACGAAGTTCGTCTCGTTCGTCCATCTTCGTCCTCCCATTTGATCCGTAGGCCTTCTTTGGACGAAGTTCGTCTCGTTCGTCCATCTTCGTCCTCCCATTTGATCCTTAGGCCTTCTCTGGACCAAGTTCGTCTCGTTCGTCCATCTTCGTCCTCCCATTTGATCCGTAGGCCTTCTTTGGACGAAGTTCCTCTCGTTCGTCCATCTTCGTCCTTCCATTTGATCCGTAGGCCTTCTTTGGACCAAGTTCATCTCGTTCGTCCATCTTCGTCCTCCCATTTGATCTGTATGCCTTCTTTGGACCAAGTTCGTCTCGTTCGTCCATCTTCGTCCTCCCATTTGATCCGTAGGCCTTCTTTGGGCCAAGTTCGTCTCGTTCGTCCATCTTCGTCCTCCCATTTGATCCGTAGGCCTTCTTTGGACCAAGTTCGTCTCGTTCGTCCATCTTCGTCCTCCCATTTGATCCTTAGGCCTTCTTTGGACGAAGTTCGTCTCGTTCGTCTATCTTCGTCCTCCCATTTGATCCGTAGGCCTTCTTTGGACGAAGTTCGTCTCGTTCGTCCATCTTCGTCCTCCCACCAAGTTCGTCTCATTCGTCCATCTTCGTCCTCCCATTTGATCCGTAGGCCTTCTTTGGACCAAGTTCGTCTCGTTCGTCCATCTTCGTCCTCCCATTTGATCCGTAGGCCTTCTTTGGGCCAAGTTCGTCTCGTTCGTGCATCTTCGTCCTCCCATTTGATCCGTAGGCCTTCTTTGGACGAAGTTCGTCTCGTTCGTCCATCTTCGTCCTCCCATTTGATCCGTAGGCCTTCTTTGGACCAAGTTCATCTCCTTCGTCCATCTTCGTCCTCCCATTTGATCCGTATGCCTTCTTTGGACCAAGTTCGTCTCGTTCGTCCATCTTCGTCCTCCCATTTGATCCGTAGGCCTTCTTTGGGCCAAGTTCGTCTCGTTCGTCCATCTTCGTCCTCCCATTTGATCCGTAGGCCTTCTTTGGACGAAGTTCCTCTCGTTCGTCCATCTTTGTCCTCCCATTTGATCCGTAGGCCTTCTTTGGACCAAGTTTATCTCGTTCGTCCATCTTCGTCCTCCCATTTGATCCGTAGGCCTTCTTTGGACCAAGTTCATCTCGTTCGTCCATCTTCGTCCTCCCATTTGATCCGTATGCATTCTTTGGACCATGTTCGTCTCGTTCGTCCATCTTCGTCCTCCCATTTGATCCGTAGGCCTTCTTTGGGCCAAGTTCGTCTCGTTCGTCCATCTTCATCCTCCCATTTGATCCGTAGGCCTTCTTTGGACGAAGTTCCTCTCGTTCGTCCATCTTCGTGCTCCCATTTGATCCGTAGGCCTTCTTTGGACCAAGTTCGTCTCGTTCGTCTATCTTCGTCCTCCCATTTGATCCGTAGGCCTTCTTTGGACCAAGTTCGTCTCGTTCGTCCATCTTCGTCCTCCCATTTGATCCGTAGGCCTTCTTTGGACGAAGTTCGTCTCGTTCGTGCATCTTCGTGCTCCCATTTGATCCGTAGGCCTTCTTTGGACGAAGTTCGTCTCGTTCGTCCATCTTCGTCCTCCCATTTGATCCGTAGGCCTTCTTTGGACGAAGTTCCTCTCGTTCGTCCATCTTCGTGCTCCCATTTGATCCGTAGGCCTTCTTTGGACCAAGTTCGTCTCGTTCGTCTATCTTCGTCCTCCCATTTGATCCGTAGGCCTTCTTTGGACCAAGTTCGTCTCGTTCGTCCATCTTCGTCCTCCCATTTGATCCGTAGGCCTTCTTTGGACGAAGTTCGTCTCGTTCGTGCATCTTCGTGCTCCCATTTGATCCGTAGGCCTTCTTTGGACCAAGTTCGTCTCGTTCGTCCATCTTCGTCCTCCCATTTGATCCGTAGGCCTTCTTTGGGCCAAGTTCGTCTCGTTCGTGCATCTTCGTCCTCCCATTTGATCCGTAGGCCTTCTTTGGGCCAAGTTCGTCTCGTTCGTCCATCTTCATCCTCCCATTTGATCCGTAGGCCTTCTTTGGACGAAGTTCCTCTCGTTCGTCCATCTTCGTCCTTCCATTTGATCCGTAGGCCTTCTTTGGACCAAGTTCATCTCGTTCGTCCATCTTCGTCCTCCCATTTGATCCGTATGCCTTCTTTGGACCAAGTTCGTCTCGTTCGTCCATCTTCGTCCTCCCATTTGATCCGTAGGCCTTCTTTGGGCCAAGTTCGTCTCGTTCGTCCATCTTCGTCCTCCCATTTGATCCGTAGGCCTTCTTTGGACCAAGTTCGTCTCGTTCGTCCATCTTCGTCCTCCCATTTGATCCTTAGGCCTTCTTTGGACGAAGTTCGTCTCGTTCGTCTATCTTCGTCCTCCCATTTGATCCGTAGGCCTTCTTTGGACGAAGTTCGTCTCGTTCGTCCATCTTCGTCCTCCCACCAAGTTCGTCTCGTTCGTCCAACTTCGTCCTCCCATTTGATCCGTAGGCCTTCTTTGGACCAAGTTCGTCTCGTTCGTCCATCTTCGTCCTCCCATTTGATCCGTAGGCCTTCTTTGGGCCAAGTTCGTCTCGTTCGTGCATCTTCGTCCTCCCATTTGATCCGTAGGCCTTCTTTGGGCCAAGTTCGTCTCGTTCGTCCATCTTCATCCTCCCATTTGATCCGTAGGCCTTCTTTGGACGAAGTTCCTCTCGTTCGTCCATCTTCGTGCTCCCATTTGATCCGTAGGCCTTCTTTGGACCAAGTTCGTCTCGTTCGTCTATCTTCGTCCTCCCATTTGATCCGTAGGCCTTCTTTGGACGAAGTTCGTCTCGTTCGTGCATCTTCGTGCTCCCATTTGATCCGTAGGCCTTCTTTGGACGAAGTTCGTCTCGTTCGTCCATCTTCGTCCTCCCATTTGATCCGTAGGCCTTCTTTGGACGAAGTTCGTCTCGTTCGTCCATCTTCGTCCTCCCATTTGATCCTTAGGCCTTCTCTGGACCAAGTTCGTCTCGTTCGTCCATCTTCGTCCTTCCATTTGATCCGTAGGCCTTCTTTGGACCAAGTTCATCTCGTTCGTCCATCTTCGTCCTCCCATTTGATCCGTATGCCTTCTTTGGACCAAGTTCGTCTCGTTCGTCCATCTTCGTCCTCCCATTTGATCCGTAGGCCTTCTTTGGGCCAAGTTCGTCTCGTTCGTCCATCTTCGTCCTCCCATTTGATCCGTAGGCCTTCTTTGGACCAAGTTCGTCTCGTTCGTCCATCTTCGTCCTCCCATTTGATCCTTAGGCCTTCTTTGGACGAAGTTCGTCTCGTTCGTCTATCTTCGTCCTCCCATTTGATCCGTAGGCCTTCTTTGGACGAAGTTCCTCTCGTTCGTCCATCTTTGTCCTCCCATTTGATCCGTAGGCCTTCTTTGGACCAAGTTTATCTCGTTCGTCCATCTTCGTCCTCCCATTTGATCCGTAGGCCTTCTTTGGACCAAGTTCATCTCGTTCGTCCATCTTCGTCCTCCCATTTGATCCGTATGCATTCTTTGGACCATGTTCGTCTCGTTCGTCCATCTTCGTCCTCCCATTTGATCCGTAGGCCTTCTTTGGGCCAAGTTCGTCTCGTTCGTCCATCTTCATCCTCCCATTTGATCCGTAGGCCTTCTTTGGACGAAGTTCCTCTCGTTCGTCCATCTTCGTGCTCCCATTTGATCCGTAGGCCTTCTTTGGACCAAGTTCGTCTCGTTCGTCTATCTTCGTCCTCCCATTTGATCCGTAGGCCTTCTTTGGACCAAGTTCGTCTCGTTCGTCCATCTTCGTCCTCCCATTTGATCCGTAGGCCTTCTTTGGACGAAGTTCGTCTCGTTCGTGCATCTTCGTGCTCCCATTTGATCCGTAGGCCTTCTTTGGACGAAGTTCGTCTCGTTCGTCCATCTTCGTCCTCCCATTTGATCCGTAGGCCTTCTTTGGACGAAGTTCCTCTCGTTCGTCCATCTTCGTGCTCCCATTTGATCCGTAGGCCTTCTTTGGACCAAGTTCGTCTCGTTCGTCTATCTTCGTCCTCCCATTTGATCCGTAGGCCTTCTTTGGACCAAGTTCGTCTCGTTCGTCCATCTTCGTCCTCCCATTTGATCCGTAGGCCTTCTTTGGACGAAGTTCGTCTCGTTCGTGCATCTTCGTGCTCCCATTTGATCCGTAGGCCTTCTTTGGACCAAGTTCGTCTCGTTCGTCCATCTTCGTCCTCCCATTTGATCCGTAGGCCTTCTTTGGGCCAAGTTCGTCTCGTTCGTGCATCTTCGTCCTCCCATTTGATCCGTAGGCCTTCTTTGGGCCAAGTTCGTCTCGTTCGTCCATCTTCATCCTCCCATTTGATCCGTAGGCCTTCTTTGGACGAAGTTCCTCTCGTTCGTCCATCTTCGTCCTTCCATTTGATCCGTAGGCCTTCTTTGGACCAAGTTCATCTCGTTCGTCCATCTTCGTCCTCCCATTTGATCCGTATGCCTTCTTTGGACCAAGTTCGTCTCGTTCGTCCATCTTCGTCCTCCCATTTGATCCGTAGGCCTTCTTTGGGCCAAGTTCGTCTCGTTCGTCCATCTTCGTCCTCCCATTTGATCCGTAGGCCTTCTTTGGACCAAGTTCGTCTCGTTCGTCCATCTTCGTCCTCCCATTTGATCCTTAGGCCTTCTTTGGACGAAGTTCGTCTCGTTCGTCTATCTTCGTCCTCCCATTTGATCCGTAGGCCTTCTTTGGACGAAGTTCGTCTCGTTCGTCCATCTTCGTCCTCCCACCAAGTTCGTCTCGTTCGTCCAACTTCGTCCTCCCATTTGATCCGTAGGCCTTCTTTGGACCAAGTTCGTCTCGTTCGTCCATCTTCGTCCTCCCATTTGATCCGTAGGCCTTCTTTGGGCCAAGTTCGTCTCGTTCGTGCATCTTCGTCCTCCCATTTGATCCGTAGGCCTTCTTTGGGCCAAGTTCGTCTCGTTCGTCCATCTTCATCCTCCCATTTGATCCGTAGGCCTTCTTTGGACGAAGTTCCTCTCGTTCGTCCATCTTCGTGCTCCCATTTGATCCGTAGGCCTTCTTTGGACCAAGTTCGTCTCGTTCGTCTATCTTCGTCCTCCCATTTGATCCGTAGGCCTTCTTTGGACGAAGTTCGTCTCGTTCGTGCATCTTCGTGCTCCCATTTGATCCGTAGGCCTTCTTTGGACGAAGTTCGTCTCGTTCGTCCATCTTCGTCCTCCCATTTGATCCGTAGGCCTTCTTTGGACGAAGTTCGTCTCGTTCGTCCATCTTCGTCCTCCCATTTGATCCTTAGGCCTTCTCTGGACCAAGTTCGTCTCGTTCGTCCATCTTCGTCCTTCCATTTGATCCGTAGGCCTTCTTTGGACCAAGTTCATCTCGTTCGTCCATCTTCGTCCTCCCATTTGATCTGTATGCCTTCTTTGGACCAAGTTCGTCTCGTTCGTCCATCTTCGTCCTCCCATTTGATCCGTAGGCCTTCTTTGGGCCAAGTTCGTCTCGTTCGTCCATCTTCGTCCTCCCATTTGATCCGTAGGCCTTCTTTGGACCAAGTTCGTCTCGTTCGTCCATCTTCGTCCTCCCATTTGATCCTTAGGCCTTCTTTGGACGAAGTTCGTCTCGTTCGTCTATCTTCGTCCTCCCATTTGATCCGTAGGCCTTCTTTGGACGAAGTTCGTCTCGTTCGTCCATCTTCGTCCTCCCACCAAGTTCGTCTCGTTCGTCCATCTTCGTCCTCCCATTTGATCCGTAGGCCTTCTTTGGACCAAGTTCGTCTCGTTCGTCCATCTTCGTCCTCCCATTTGATCCGTAGGCCTTCTTTGGGCCAAGTTCGTCTCGTTCGTGCATCTTCGTCCTCCCATTTGATCCGTAGGCCTTCTTTGGACGAAGTTCGTCTCGTTCGTCCATCTTCGTCCTCCCATTTGATCCGTAGGCCTTCTTTGGACCAAGTTCATCTCATTCGTCCATCTTCGTCCTCCCATTTGATCCGTATGCCTTCTTTGGACCAAGTTCGTCTCGTTCGTCCATCTTCGTCCTCCCATTTGATCCGTAGGCCTTCTTTGGGCCAAGTTCGTCTCGTTCGTCCATCTTCGTCCTCCCATTTGATCCGTAGGCCTTCTTTGGACGAAGTTCCTCTCGTTCGTCCATCTTTGTCCTCCCATTTGATCCGTAGGCCTTCTTTGGACCAAGTTTATCTCGTTCGTCCATCTTCGTCCTCCCATTTGATCCGTAGGCCTTCTTTGGACCAAGTTCATCTCGTTCGTCCATCTTCGTCCTCCCATTTGATCCGTATGCATTCTTTGGACCATGTTCGTCTCGTTCGTCCATCTTCGTCCTCCCATTTGATCCGTAGGCCTTCTTTGGGCCAAGTTCGTCTCGTTCGTCCATCTTCATCCTCCCATTTGATCCGTAGGCCTTCTTTGGACGAAGTTCCTCTCGTTCGTCCATCTTCGTGCTCCCATTTGATCCGTAGGCCTTCTTTGGACCAAGTTCGTCTCGTTCGTCTATCTTCGTCCTCCCATTTGATCCGTAGGCCTTCTTTGGACCAAGTTCGTCTCGTTCGTCCATCTTCGTCCTCCCATTTGATCCGTAGGCCTTCTTTGGACGAAGTTCGTCTCGTTCGTGCATCTTCGTGCTCCCATTTGATCCGTAGGCCTTCTTTGGACGAAGTTCGTCTCGTTCGTCCATCTTCGTCCTCCCATTTGATCCGTAGGCCTTCTTTGGACGAAGTTCGTCTCGTTCGTCCATCTTCGTCCTCCCATTTGATCCTTAGGCCTTCTCTGGACCAAGTTCGTCTCGTTCGTCCATCTTCGTCCTCCCATTTGATCCGTAGGCCTTCTTTGGACGAAGTTCCTCTCGTTCGTCCATCTTCGTCCTTCCATTTGATCCGTAGGCCTTCTTTGGACCAAGTTCATCTCGTTCGTCCATCTTCGTCCTCCCATTTGATCCGTAGGCCTTCTTTGGGCCAAGTTCGTCTCGTTCGTCCATCTTCGTCCTCCCATTTGATCCGTAGGCCTTCTTTGGACCAAGTTCGTCTCGTTCGTCCATCTTCGTCCTCCCATTTGATCCTTAGGCCTTCTTTGGACGAAGTTCGTCTCGTTCGTCTATCTTCGTCCTCCCATTTGATCCGTAGGCCTTCTTTGGACGAAGTTCGTCTCGTTCGTCCATCTTCGTCCTCCCACCAAGTTCGTCTCGTTCGTCCATCTTCGTCCTCCCATTTGATCCGTAGGCCTTCTTTGGACCAAGTTCGTCTCGTTCGTCCATCTTCGTCCTCCCATTTGATCCGTAGGCCTTCTTTGGGCCAAGTTCGTCTCGTTCGTGCATCTTCGTCCTCCCATTTGATCCGTAGGCCTTCTTTGGACGAAGTTCGTCTCGTTCGTCTATCTTCGTCCTCCCATTTGATCCGTAGGCCTTCTTTGGACCAAGTTCGTCTCGTTCGTCCATCTTCGTCCTCCCATTTGATCCGTAGGCCTTCTTTAGGCCAAGTTCGTCTCGTTCGTCCATCTTCCTCCTCCCATTTTATCCGTAGGCCTTCTTTGGACGAAGTTCGTCTCGTTCGTCCATCTTCGTCCTCCCATTTGATCCGTAGGCCTTCTTTGGACCAAGTTCGTCTCGTTCGTCCATCTTCGTCCTCCCATTTGATCCGTAGGCCTTCTGTGGACGAAGTTCGTCTCGTTCGTCCATCTTCGTCCTCCCATTTGATCCTTAGGCCTTCTCTGGACCAAGTTCGTCTCGTTCGTCCATCTTCGTCCTCCCATTTGATCCGTAGGCCTTCTTTGGACGAAGTTCCTCTCGTTCGTCCATCTTCGTCCTCCCATTTGATCCGTAGGCCTTCTTTGGACCAAGTTCATCTCGTTCGTCCATCTTCGTCCTCCCATTTGATCCGTATGCCTTCTTTGGACCAAGTTCGTCTCGTTCGTCCATCTTCGTCCTCCCATTTGATCCGTAGGCCTTCTTTGGGCCAAGTTCGTCTCGTTCGTCCATCTTCGTCCTCCCATTTGATCCGTAGGCCTTCTTTGGACCAAGTTTGTCTCGTTCGTCCATCTTCGTCCTCCCATTTGATCCGTAGGCCTTCTTTGGACGAAGTTCCTCTCGTTCGTCCATCTTCGTCCTCCCATTTGATCCGTAGGCCTTCTTTGGACCAAGTTCATCTCGTTCGTCCATCTTCGTCCTCCCATTTGATCCGTAGGCCTTCTTTGGACCAAGTTCATCTCGTTCGTCCATCTTCGTCCTCCCATTTGATCCGTATGCCTTCTTTGGACCAAGTTCGTCTCGTTCGTCCATCTTCGTCCTCCCATTTGATCCGTAGGCCTTCTTTGGGCCAAGTTCGTCTCGTTCGTCCATCTTCCTCCTCCCATTTGATCCGTAGGCCTTCTTTGGACGAAGTTCGTCTCGTTCGTCCATCTTCGTCCTCCCATTTGATCCGTAGGCCTTCTTTGGACCAAGTTCGTCTCGTTCGTCCATCTTCGTCCTCCCATTTGATCCGTAGGCCTTCTGTGGACGAAGTTCGTCTCGTTCGTCCATCTTCGTCCTCCCATTTGATCCTTAGGCCTTCTCTGGACCAAGTTCGTCTCGTTCGTCCATCTTCGTCCTCCCATTTGATCCGTAGGCCTTCTTTGGACGAAGTTCTTCTCGTTCGTCCATCTTCGTCCTCCCATTTGATCCGTAGGCCTTCTTTGGACCAAGTTCATCTCGTTCGTCCATTTGCGTCCTCCCATTTGATCCGTAGGCCTTCTTTGGACCAAGTTCATCTCGTTCGTCCATCTTCGTCCTCCCATTTGATCCGTATGCCTTCTTTGGACCAAGTTCGTCTCGTTCGTCCATCTTCGTCCTCCCATTTGATCCGTAGGCCTTCTTTGGGCCAAGTTCGTCTCGTTCGTCCATCTTCGTCCTCCCATTTGATCCGTAGGCCTTCTTTGGACCAAGTTCCTCTCGTTCGTCCATGTGCGTCCTCCCATTTGATCCGTAGGCCTTCTTTGGACGAAGTTCGTCTCGTTCGTCCATCTTCGTGCTCCCATTTGATCCGTAGGCCTTCTTTGGACCAAGTTCGTCTCGTTCGTCCATATTTGCTTCGTCCTCCCATTTGATCCGTAGGCCTTCTTTGGACGAAGTTCGTCTCGTTCGTCCATCTTCGTCCTCCCATTTGATCCTTAGGCCTTCTTTGGACGAAGTTCGTCTCGTTCGTCTATCTTCGTCCTCCCATTTGATCCGTAGGCCTTCTTTGGACGAAGTTCGTCTCGTTCGTCCATCTTCGTCCTCCCACCAAGTTCGTCTCGTTCGTCCATCTTCGTCCTCCCATTTGATCCGTAGGCCTTCTTTGGACCAAGTTCGTCTCGTTCGTCCATCTTCGTCCTCCCATTTGATCCGTAGGCCTTCTTTGGGCCAAGTTCGTCTCGTTCGTCCATCTTCCTCCTCCCATTTTATCCGTAGGCCTTCTTTGGACGAAGTTCATCTCGTTCGTCCATCTTCGTCCTCCCATTTGATCCGTAGGCCTTCTTTGGACCAAGTTCGTCTCGTTCGTCCATCTTCGTCCTCCCATTTGATCCGTAGGCCTTCTTTGGACGAAGTTCGTCTCGTTCGTCCATCTTCGTCCTCCCATTTGATCCTTAGGCCTTCTCTGGACCAAGTTCGTCTCGTTCGTCCATCTTCGTCCTCCCATTTGATCCGTAGGCCTTCTTTGGACGAAGTTCCTCTCGTTCGTCCATCTTCGTCCTCCCATTTGATCCGTAGGCCTTCTTTGGACCAAGTTCATCTCATTCGTCCATCTTCGTCCTCCCATTTGATCCGTATGCCTTCTTTGGACCAAGTTCGTCTCGTTCGTCCATCTTCGTCCTCCCATTTGATCCTTAGGCCTTCTTTGGACGAAGTTCGTCTCGTTCGTCTATCTTCGTCCTCCCATTTGATCCGTAGGCCTTCTTTGGACGAAGTTCGTCTCGTTCGTCCATCTTCGTCCTCCCACCAAGTTCGTCTCGTTCGTCCATCTTCGTCCTCCCATTTGATCCGTAGGCCTTCTTTGGACCAAGTTCGTCTCGTTCGTCCATCTTCGTCCTCCCATTTGATCTGTAGGCCTTCTTTGGGCCAAGTTCGTCTCGTTCGTGCATCTTCGTCCTCCCATTTGATCCGTAGGCCTTCTTTGGACGAAGTTCGTCTCGTTCGTCTATCTTCGTCCTCCCATTTGATCCGTAGGCCTTCTTTGGACCAAGTTCGTCTCGTTCGTCCATCTTCGTCCTCCCATTTGATCCGTAGGCCTTCTTTAGGCCAAGTTCGTCTCGTTCGTCCATCTTCCTCCTCCCATTTTATCCGTAGGCCTTCTTTGGACGAAGTTCGTCTCGTTCGTCCATCTTCGTCCTCCCATTTGATCCGTAGGCCTTCTTTGGACCAAGTTCGTCTCGTTCGTCCATCTTCGTCCTCCCATTTGATCCGTAGGCCTTCTGTGGACGAAGTTCGTCTCGTTCGTCCATCTTCGTCCTCCCATTTGATCCTTAGGCCTTCTCTGGACCAAGTTCGTCTCGTTCGTCCATCTTCGTCCTCCCATTTGATCCGTAGGCCTTCTTTGGACGAAGTTCCTCTCGTTCGTCCATCTTCGTCCTCCCATTTGATCCGTAGGCCTTCTTTGGACCAAGTTCATCTCGTTCGTCCATCTTCGTCCTCCCATTTGATCCGTATGCCTTCTTTGGACCAAGTTCGTCTCGTTCGTCCATCTTCGTCCTCCCATTTGATCCGTAGGCCTTCTTTGGGCCAAGTTCGTCTCGTTCGTCCATCTTCGTCCTCCCATTTGATCCGTAGGCCTTCTTTGGACCAAGTTTGTCTCGTTCGTCCATCTTCGTCCTCCCATTTGATCCGTAGGCCTTCTTTGGACGAAGTTCCTCTCGTTCGTCCATCTTCGTCCTCCCATTTGATCCGTAGGCCTTCTTTGGACCAAGTTCATCTCGTTCGTCCATCTTCGTCCTCCCATTTGATCCGTAGGCCTTCTTTGGACCAAGTTCATCTCGTTCGTCCATCTTCGTCCTCCCATTTGATCCGTATGCCTTCTTTGGACCAAGTTCGTCTCGTTCGTCCATCTTCGTCCTCCCATTTGATCCGTAGGCCTTCTTTGGGCCAAGTTCGTCTCGTTCGTCCATCTTCCTCCTCCCATTTGATCCGTAGGCCTTCTTTGGACGAAGTTCGTCTCGTTCGTCCATCTTCGTCCTCCCATTTGATCCGTAGGCCTTCTTTGGACCAAGTTCGTCTCGTTCGTCCATCTTCGTCCTCCCATTTGATCCGTAGGCCTTCTGTGGACGAAGTTCGTCTCGTTCGTCCATCTTCGTCCTCCCATTTGATCCTTAGGCCTTCTCTGGACCAAGTTCGTCTCGTTCGTCCATCTTCGTCCTCCCATTTGATCCGTAGGCCTTCTTTGGACGAAGTTCTTCTCGTTCGTCCATCTTCGTCCTCCCATTTGATCCGTAGGCCTTCTTTGGACCAAGTTCATCTCGTTCGTCCATTTGCGTCCTCCCATTTGATCCGTAGGCCTTCTTTGGACCAAGTTCATCTCGTTCGTCCATCTTCGTCCTCCCATTTGATCCGTATGCCTTCTTTGGACCAAGTTCGTCTCGTTCGTCCATCTTCGTCCTCCCATTTGATCCGTAGGCCTTCTTTGGGCCAAGTTCGTCTCGTTCGTCCATCTTCGTCCTCCCATTTGATCCGTAGGCCTTCTTTGGACCAAGTTCCTCTCGTTCGTCCATGTGCGTCCTCCCATTTGATCCGTAGGCCTTCTTTGGACGAAGTTCGTCTCGTTCGTCCATCTTCGTGCTCCCATTTGATCCGTAGGCCTTCTTTGGACCAAGTTCGTCTCGTTCGTCCATATTTGCTTCGTCCTCCCATTTGATCCGTAGGCCTTCTTTGGACGAAGTTCGTCTCGTTCGTCCATCTTCGTCCTCCCATTTGATCCTTAGGCCTTCTTTGGACGAAGTTCGTCTCGTTCGTCTATCTTCGTCCTCCCATTTGATCCGTAGGCCTTCTTTGGACGAAGTTCGTCTCGTTCGTCCATCTTCGTCCTCCCACCAAGTTCGTCTCGTTCGTCCATCTTCGTCCTCCCATTTGATCCGTAGGCCTTCTTTGGACCAAGTTCGTCTCGTTCGTCCATCTTCGTCCTCCCATTTGATCCGTAGGCCTTCTTTGGGCCAAGTTCGTCTCGTTCGTCCATCTTCCTCCTCCCATTTTATCCGTAGGCCTTCTTTGGACGAAGTTCA
This sequence comes from Glycyrrhiza uralensis, assembly GCA_030159175.1. Classification (NCBI taxonomy): domain Eukaryota; kingdom Viridiplantae; phylum Streptophyta; class Magnoliopsida; order Fabales; family Fabaceae; genus Glycyrrhiza; species Glycyrrhiza uralensis. The sequence goes on along the minus strand of BRZY01000016.1, from coordinate 68,492 downwards.
TCTCGTTCGTCCATCTTCGTCCTCCCATTTGATCCGTAGGCCTTCTTTGGACCAAGTTCGTCTCGTTCGTCCATCTTCGTCCTCCCATTTGATCCGTAGGCCTTCTTTGGACGAAGTTCGTCTCGTTCGTCCATCTTCGTCCTCCCATTTGATCCTTAGGCCTTCTCTGGACCAAGTTCGTCTCGTTCGTCCATCTTCGTCCTCCCATTTGATCCGTAGGCCTTCTTTGGACGAAGTTCCTCTCGTTCGTCCATCTTCGTCCTCCCATTTGATCCGTAGGCCTTCTTTGGACCAAGTTCATCTCATTCGTCCATCTTCGTCCTCCCATTTGATCCGTATGCCTTCTTTGGACCAAGTTCGTCTCGTTCGTCCATCTTCGTCCTCCCATTTGATCCTTAGGCCTTCTTTGGACGAAGTTCGTCTCGTTCGTCTATCTTCGTCCTCCCATTTGATCCGTAGGCCTTCTTTGGACGAAGTTCGTCTCGTTCGTCCATCTTCGTCCTCCCACCAAGTTCGTCTCGTTCGTCCATCTTCGTCCTCCCATTTGATCCGTAGGCCTTCTTTGGACCAAGTTCGTCTCGTTCGTCCATCTTCGTCCTCCCATTTGATCTGTAGGCCTTCTTTGGGCCAAGTTCGTCTCGTTCGTGCATCTTCGTCCTCCCATTTGATCCGTAGGCCTTCTTTGGACGAAGTTCGTCTCGTTCGTCTATCTTCGTCCTCCCATTTGATCCGTAGGCCTTCTTTGGACCAAGTTCGTCTCGTTCGTCCATCATCGTCCTCCCATTTGATCCGTAGGCCTTCTTTGGGCCAAGTTCGTCTCGTTCGTCCATCTTCCTCCTCCCATTTTATCCGTAGGCCTTCTTTGGACGAAGTTCATCTCGTTCGTCCATCTTCGTCCTCCCATTTGATCCGTAGGCCTTCTTTGGACCAAGTTCATCTCGTTCGTCCATCTTCGTCCTCCCATTTGATCCGTAGGCCTTCTTTGGGCCAAGTTCGTCTCGTTCGTCCATCTTCGTCCTCCCATTTGATCCGTAGGCCTTCTTTGGACCAAGTTCGTCTCGTTCGTCCATCTTCGTCCTCCCATTTGATCCTTAGGCCTTCTTTGGACGAAGTTCGTCTCGTTCGTCTATCTTCGTCCTCCCATTTGATCCGTAGGCCTTCTTTGGACGAAGTTCGTCTCGTTCGTCCATCTTCGTCCTCCCACCAAGTTCGTCTCGTTCGTCCATCTTCGTCCTCCCATTTGATCCGTAGGCCTTCTTTGGACCAAGTTCGTCTCGTTCGTCCATCTTCGTCCTCCCATTTGATCCGTAGGCCTTCTTTGGGCCAAGTTCGTCTCGTTCGTGCATCTTCGTCCTCCCATTTGATCCGTAGGCCTTCTTTGGACGAAGTTCGTCTCGTTCGTCTATCTTCGTCCTCCCATTTGATCCGTAGGCCTTCTTTGGACCAAGTTCGTCTCGTTCGTCCATCTTCGTCCTCCCATTTGATCCGTAGGCCTTCTTTAGGCCAAGTTCGTCTCGTTCGTCCATCTTCCTCCTCCCATTTTATCCGTAGGCCTTCTTTGGACGAAGTTCGTCTCGTTCGTCCATCTTCGTCCTCCCATTTGATCCGTAGGCCTTCTTTGGACCAAGTTCGTCTCGTTCGTCCATCTTCGTCCTCCCATTTGATCCGTAGGCCTTCTGTGGACGAAGTTCGTCTCGTTCGTCCATCTTCGTCCTCCCATTTGATCCTTAGGCCTTCTCTGGACCAAGTTCGTCTCGTTCGTCCATCTTCGTCCTCCCATTTGATCCGTAGGCCTTCTTTGGACGAAGTTCCTCTCGTTCGTCCATCTTCGTCCTCCCATTTGATCCTTAGGCCTTCTCTGGACCAAGTTCGTCTCGTTCGTCCATCTTCGTCCTCCCATTTGATCCGTAGGCCTTCTTTGGACGAAGTTCCTCTCGTTCGTCCATCTTCGTCCTCCCATTTGATCCGTAGGCCTTCTTTGGACCAAGTTCATCTCGTTCGTCCATCTTCGTCCTCCCATTTGATCCGTATGCCTTCTTTGGACCAAGTTCGTCTCGTTCGTCCATCTTCGTCCTCCCATTTGATCCGTAGGCCTTCTTTGGGCCAAGTTCGTCTCGTTCGTCCATCTTCGTCCTCCCATTTGATCCGTAGGCCTTCTTTGGACCAAGTTTGTCTCGTTCGTCCATCTTCGTCCTCCCATTTGATCCGTAGGCCTTCTTTGGACGAAGTTCCTCTCGTTCGTCCATCTTCGTCCTCCCATTTGATCCGTAGGCCTTCTTTGGACCAAGTTCATCTCGTTCGTCCATCTTCGTCCTCCCATTTGATCCGTAGGCCTTCTTTGGACCAAGTTCATCTCGTTCGTCCATCTTCGTCCTCCCATTTGATCCGTATGCCTTCTTTGGACCAAGTTCGTCTCGTTCGTCCATCTTCGTCCTCCCATTTGATCCGTAGGCCTTCTTTGGGCCAAGTTCGTCTCGTTCGTCCATCTTCCTCCTCCCATTTGATCCGTAGGCCTTCTTTGGACGAAGTTCGTCTCGTTCGTCCATCTTCGTCCTCCCATTTGATCCGTAGGCCTTCTTTGGACCAAGTACGTCTCGTTCGTCCATCTTCGTCCTCCCATTTGATCCGTAGGCCTTCTGTGGACGAAGTTCGTCTCGTTCGTCCATCTTCGTCCTCCCATTTGATCCTTAGGCCTTCTCTGGACCAAGTTCGTCTCGTTCGTCCATCTTCGTCCTCCCATTTGATCCGTAGGCCTTCTTTGGACGAAGTTCTTCTCGTTCGTCCATCTTCGTCCTCCCATTTGATCCGTAGGCCTTCTTTGGACCAAGTTCATCTCGTTCGTCCATTTGCGTCCTCCCATTTGATCCGTAGGCCTTCTTTGGACCAAGTTCATCTCGTTCGTCCATCTTCGTCCTCCCATTTGATCCGTATGCCTTCTTTGGACCAAGTTCGTCTCGTTCGTCCATCTTCGTCCTCCCATTTGATCCGTAGGCCTTCTTTGGGCCAAGTTCGTCTCGTTCGTCCATCTTCGTCCTCCCATTTGATCCGTAGGCCTTCTTTGGACCAAGTTCCTCTCGTTCGTCCATGTGCGTCCTCCCATTTGATCCGTAGGCCTTCTTTGGACGAAGTTCGTCTCGTTCGTCCATCTTCGTGCTCCCATTTGATCCGTAGGCCTTCTTTGGACCAAGTTCGTCTCGTTCGTCCATATTTGCTTCGTCCTCCCATTTGATCCGTAGGCCTTCTTTGGACGAAGTTCGTCTCGTTCGTCCATCTTCGTCCTCCCATTTGATCCTTAGGCCTTCTTTGGACGAAGTTCGTCTCGTTCGTCTATCTTCGTCCTCCCATTTGATCCGTAGGCCTTCTTTGGACGAAGTTCGTCTCGTTCGTCCATCTTCGTCCTCCCACCAAGTTCGTCTCGTTCGTCCATCTTCGTCCTCCCATTTGATCCGTAGGCCTTCTTTGGACCAAGTTCGTCTCGTTCGTCCATCTTCGTCCTCCCATTTGATCCGTAGGCCTTCTTTGGGCCAAGTTCGTCTCGTTCGTCCATCTTCCTCCTCCCATTTTATCCGTAGGCCTTCTTTGGACGAAGTTCATCTCGTTCGTCCATCTTCGTCCTCCCATTTGATCCGTAGGCCTTCTTTGGACCAAGTTCGTCTCGTTCGTCCATCTTCGTCCTCCCATTTGATCCGTAGGCCTTCTTTGGACGAAGTTCGTCTCGTTCGTCCATCTTCGTCCTCCCATTTGATCCTTAGGCCTTCTCTGGACCAAGTTCGTCTCGTTCGTCCATCTTCGTCCTCCCATTTGATCCGTAGGCCTTCTTTGGACGAAGTTCCTCTCGTTCGTCCATCTTCGTCCTCCCATTTGATCCGTAGGCCTTCTTTGGACCAAGTTCATCTCATTCGTCCATCTTCGTCCTCCCATTTGATCCGTATGCCTTCTTTGGACCAAGTTCGTCTCGTTCGTCCATCTTCGTCCTCCCATTTGATCCTTAGGCCTTCTTTGGACGAAGTTCGTCTCGTTCGTCTATCTTCGTCCTCCCATTTGATCCGTAGGCCTTCTTTGGACGAAGTTCGTCTCGTTCGTCCATCTTCGTCCTCCCACCAAGTTCGTCTCGTTCGTCCATCTTCGTCCTCCCATTTGATCCGTAGGCCTTCTTTGGACCAAGTTCGTCTCGTTCGTCCATCTTCGTCCTCCCATTTGATCTGTAGGCCTTCTTTGGGCCAAGTTCGTCTCGTTCGTGCATCTTCGTCCTCCCATTTGATCCGTAGGCCTTCTTTGGACGAAGTTCGTCTCGTTCGTCTATCTTCGTCCTCCCATTTGATCCGTAGGCCTTCTTTGGACCAAGTTCGTCTCGTTCGTCCATCATCGTCCTCCCATTTGATCCGTAGGCCTTCTTTGGGCCAAGTTCGTCTCGTTCGTCCATCTTCCTCCTCCCATTTTATCCGTAGGCCTTCTTTGGACGAAGTTCATCTCGTTCGTCCATCTTCGTCCTCCCATTTGATCCGTAGGCCTTCTTTGGACCAAGTTCGTCTCGTTCGTCCATCTTCGTCCTCCCATTTGATCCGTAGGCCTTCTTTGGACGAAGTTCGTCTCGTTCGTCCATCTTCGTCCTCCCATTTGATCCTTAGGCCTTCTCTGGACCAAGTTCGTCTCGTTCGTCCATCTTCGTCCTCCCATTTGATCCGTAGGCCTTCTTTGGACGAAGTTCCTCTCGTTCGTCCATCTTCGTCCTCCCATTTGATCCTTAGGCCTTCTCTGGACCAAGTTCGTCTCGTTCGTCCATCTTCGTCCTCCCATTTGATCCGTAGGCCTTCTTTGGACGAAGTTCTTCTCGTTCGTCCATCTTCGTCCTCCCATTTGATCCGTAGGCCTTCTTTGGACCAAGTTCATCTCGTTCGTCCATTTGCGTCCTCCCATTTGATCCGTAGGCCTTCTTTGGACCAAGTTCATCTCGTTCGTCCATCTTCGTCCTCCCATTTGATCCGTATGCCTTCTTTGGACCAAGTTCGTCTCGTTCGTCCATCTTCGTCCTCCCATTTGATCCGTAGGCCTTCTTTGGGCCAAGTTCGTCTCGTTCGTCCATCTTCGTCCTCCCATTTGATCCGTAGGCCTTCTTTGGACCAAGTTCCTCTCGTTCGTCCATGTGCGTCCTCCCATTTGATCCGTAGGCCTTCTTTGGACGAAGTTCGTCTCGTTCGTCCATCTTCGTGCTCCCATTTGATCCGTAGGCCTTCTTTGGACCAAGTTCGTCTCGTTCGTCCATATTTGCTTCGTCCTCCCATTTGATCCGTAGGCCTTCTTTGGACGAAGTTCGTCTCGTTCGTCCATCTTCGTCCTCCCATTTGATCCTTAGGCCTTCTTTGGACGAAGTTCGTCTCGTTCGTCTATCTTCGTCCTCCCATTTGATCCGTAGGCCTTCTTTGGACGAAGTTCGTCTCGTTCGTCCATCTTCGTCCTCCCACCAAGTTCGTCTCGTTCGTCCATCTTCGTCCTCCCATTTGATCCGTAGGCCTTCTTTGGACCAAGTTCGTCTCGTTCGTCCATCTTCGTCCTCCCATTTGATCCGTAGGCCTTCTTTGGGCCAAGTTCGTCTCGTTCGTCCATCTTCCTCCTCCCATTTTATCCGTAGGCCTTCTTTGGACGAAGTTCATCTCGTTCGTCCATCTTCGTCCTCCCATTTGATCCGTAGGCCTTCTTTGGACCAAGTTCGTCTCGTTCGTCCATCTTCGTCCTCCCATTTGATCCGTAGGCCTTCTTTGGACGAAGTTCGTCTCGTTCGTCCATCTTCGTCCTCCCATTTGATCCTTAGGCCTTCTCTGGACCAAGTTCGTCTCGTTCGTCCATCTTCGTCCTCCCATTTGATCCGTAGGCCTTCTTTGGACGAAGTTCCTCTCGTTCGTCCATCTTCGTCCTCCCATTTGATCCGTAGGCCTTCTTTGGACCAAGTTCATCTCATTCGTCCATCTTCGTCCTCCCATTTGATCCGTATGCCTTCTTTGGACCAAGTTCGTCTCGTTCGTCCATCTTCGTCCTCCCATTTGATCCTTAGGCCTTCTTTGGACGAAGTTCGTCTCGTTCGTCTATCTTCGTCCTCCCATTTGATCCGTAGGCCTTCTTTGGACGAAGTTCGTCTCGTTCGTCCATCTTCGTCCTCCCACCAAGTTCGTCTCGTTCGTCCATCTTCGTCCTCCCATTTGATCCGTAGGCCTTCTTTGGACCAAGTTCGTCTCGTTCGTCCATCTTCGTCCTCCCATTTGATCTGTAGGCCTTCTTTGGGCCAAGTTCGTCTCGTTCGTGCATCTTCGTCCTCCCATTTGATCCGTAGGCCTTCTTTGGACGAAGTTCGTCTCGTTCGTCTATCTTCGTCCTCCCATTTGATCCGTAGGCCTTCTTTGGACCAAGTTCGTCTCGTTCGTCCATCATCGTCCTCCCATTTGATCCGTAGGCCTTCTTTGGGCCAAGTTCGTCTCGTTCGTCCATCTTCCTCCTCCCATTTTATCCGTAGGCCTTCTTTGGACGAAGTTCATCTCGTTCGTCCATCTTCGTCCTCCCATTTGATCCGTAGGCCTTCTTTGGACCAAGTTCGTCTCGTTCGTCCATCTTCGTCCTCCCATTTGATCCGTAGGCCTTCTTTGGACGAAGTTCGTCTCGTTCGTCCATCTTCGTCCTCCCATTTGATCCTTAGGCCTTCTCTGGACCAAGTTCGTCTCGTTCGTCCATCTTCGTCCTCCCATTTGATCCGTAGGCCTTCTTTGGACGAAGTTCCTCTCGTTCGTCCATCTTCGTCCTCCCATTTGATCCGTAGGCCTTCTTTGGACCAAGTTCGTCTCGTTCGTCCATCTTCGTCCTCCCATTTGATCCGTAGGCCTTCTTTGGGCCAAGTTCGTCTCGTTCGTCCATCTTCGTCCTCCCATTTGATCCGTAGGCCTTCTTTGGACCAAGTTCGTCTCGTTCGTCCATCTTCGTCCTCCCATTTGATCCGTAGGCCTTCTTTGGACGAAGTTCCTCTCGTTCGTCCATCTTCGTCCTCCCATTTGATCCGTAGGCCTTCTTTGGACCAAGTTTATCTCGTTCGTCCATCTTCGTCCTCCCATTTGATCCGTAGGCCTTCTTTGGACCAAGTTCATCTCGTTCGTCCATCTTCGTCCTCCCATTTGATCCGTATGCCTTCTTTGGACCATGTTCGTCTCGTTCGTGCATCTTCGTGCTCCCATTTGATCCGTAGGCCTTCTTTGGACGAAGTTCGTCTCGTTCGTCCATCTTCGTCCTCCCATTTGATCCGTAGGCCTTCTTTGGACGAAGTTCGTCTCGTTCGTCCATCTTCGTCCTCCCATTTGATCCTTAGGCCTTCTCTGGACCAAGTTCGTCTCGTTCGTCCATCTTCGTCCTCCCATTTGATCCGTAGGCCTTCTTTGGACGAAGTTCCTCTCGTTCGTCCATCTTCGTCCTTCCATTTGATCCGTAGGCCTTCTTTGGACGAAGTTCGTCTCGTTCGTCCATCTTCGTCCTCCCACCAAGTTCGTCTCGTTCGTCCATCTTCGTCCTCCCTTTTGATCCGTAGGCCTTCTTTGGACCAAGTTCGTCTCGTTCGTCCATCTTCGTCCTCCCATTTGATCCGTAGGCCTTCTTTGGGCCAAGTTCGTCTCGTTCGTGCATCTTCGTCCTCCCATTTGATCCGTAGGCCTTCTTTGGACGAAGTTCGTCTCGTTCGTCTATCTTCGTCCTCCCATTTGATCCGTAGGCCTTCTTTGGACCAAGTTCGTCTCGTTCGTCCATCTTCGTCCTCCCATTTGATCCGTAGGCCTTCTTTGGGCCAAGTTCGTCTCGTTCGTCCATCTTCCTCCTCCCATTTTATCCGTAGGCCTTCTTTGGACGAAGTTCATCTCGTTCGTCCATCTTCGTCCTCCCATTTGATCCGTAGGCCTTCTTTGGACCAAGTTCGTCTCGTTCGTCCATCTTCGTCCTCCCATTTGATCCGTAGGCCTTCTTTGGACGAAGTTCGTCTCGTTCGTCCATCTTCGTCCTCCCATTTGATCCTTAGGCCTTCTCTGGACCAAGTTCGTCTCGTTCGTCCATCTTCCTCCTCCCATTTTATCCGTAGGCCTTCTTTGGACGAAGTTCATCTCGTTCGTCCATCTTCGTCCTCCCATTTGATCCGTAGGCCTTCTTTGGATCAAGTTCGTCTCGTTCGTCCATCTTCGTCCTCCCATTTGATCCGTAGGCCTTCTTTGGACGAAGTTCGTCTCGTTCGTCCATCTTCGTCCTCCCATTTGATCCTTAGGCCTTCTCTGGACCAAGTTCGTCTCGTTCGTCCATCTTCGTCCTCCCATTTGATCCGTAGGCCTTCTTTGGACGAAGTTCCTCTCGTTCGTCCATCTTCGTCCTCCCATTTGATCCGTAGGCCTTCTTTGGACCAAGTTCATCTCATTCGTCCATCTTCGTCCTCCCATTTGATCCGTATGCCTTCTTTGGACCAAGTTCGTCTCGTTCGTCCATCTTCGTCCTCCCATTTGATCCGTAGGCCTTCTTTGGGCCAAGTTCGTCTCGTTCGTCCATCTTCGTCCTCCCATTTGATCCGTAGGCCTTCTTTGGACCAAGTTCGTCTCGTTCGTCCATCTTCGTCCTCCCATTTGATCCGTAGGCCTTCTTTGGACGAAGTTCCTCTCGTTCGTCCATCTTCGTCCTCCCATTTGATCCGTAGGCCTTCTTTGGACCAAGTTTATCTCGTTCGTCCATCTTCGTCCTCCCATTTGTTCCGTAGGCCTTCTTTGGACCAAGTTCATCTCGTTCGTCCATCTTCGTCCTCCCATTTGATCCGTATGCCTTCTTTGGACCATGTTCGTCTCGTTCGTCCATCTTCGTCCTCCCATTTGATCCGTAGGCCTTCTTTGGGCCAAGTTCGTCTCGTTCGTCCATCTTCATCCTCCCATTTGATCCGTAGGCCTTCTTTGGACGAAGTTCCTCTCGTTCGTCCATCTTCGTGCTCCCATTTGATCCGTAGGCCTTCTTTGGACCAAGTTCGTCTCGTTCGTCCATCTTCGTCCTCCCATTTGATCCGTAGGCCTTCTTTGGACCAAGTTCGTCTCGTTCGTCCATCTTCGTCCTCCCATTTGATCCGTAGGCCTTCTTTGGACGAAGTTCGTCTCGTTCGTGCATCTTCGTGCTCCCATTTGATCCGTAGGCCTTCTTTGGACGAAGTTCGTCTCGTTCGTCCATCTTCGTCCTCCCATTTGATCCGTAGGCCTTCTTTGGACGAAGTTCGTCTCGTTCGTCCATCTTCGTCCTCCCATTTGATCCTTAGGCCTTCTCTGGACCAAGTTCGTCTCGTTCGTCCATCTTCGTCCTCCCATTTGATCCGTAGGCCTTCTTTGGACGAAGTTCCTCTCGTTCGTCCATCTTCGTCCTTCCATTTGATCCGTAGGCCTTCTTTGGACCAAGTTCATCTCGTTCGTCCATCTTCGTCCTCCCATTTGATCCGTATGCCTTCTTTGGACCAAGTTCGTCTCGTTCGTCCATCTTCGTCCTCCCATTTGATCCGTAGGCCTTCTTTGGACCAAGTTCGTCTCGTTCGTCCATCTTCGTCCTCCCATTTGATCTGTAGGCCTTCTTTGGACGAAGTTCCTCTCGTTCGTCCATCTTCGTCCTCCCATTTGATCCGTAGGCCTTCTTTGGACCAAGTTCATCTCGTTCGTCCATCTTCGTCCTCCCATTTGATCCGTAGGCCTTCTTTGGACGAAGTTCCTCTCGTTCGTCCATCTTTGTGCTCCCATTTGATACGTAGGCCTTCTTTGGACCAAGTTCGTCTCGTTCGTCCATCTTCGTCCTCCCATTTGATCCGTAGGCCTTCTTTGGACGAAGTTCGTCTCGTTCGTGCATCTTCGTGCTCCCATTTGATCCGTAGGCCTTCTTTGGACGAAGTTCGTCTCGTTCGTCCATCTTCGTGCTCCCATTTGATCCGTAGGCCTTCTTTGGACCAAGTTCGTCTCGTTCGTCCATCTTCGTCCTCCCATTTGATCCGTATGCCTTCTTTGGACCAAGTTCGTCTCGTTCGTCCATCTTCGTCCTCCCATTTGATCCGTAGGCCTTCTTTGGGCCAAGTTCGTCTCGTTCGTCCATCTTCCTCCTCCCATTTGATCCGTAGGCCTTCTTTGGACGAAGTTCGTCTCGTTCGTCCATCTTCGTCCTCCCATTTGATCCGTAGGCCTTCTTTGGACGAAGTTCGTCTCGTTCGTCCATCTTCGTCCTCCCATTTGATCCTTAGGCCTTCTCTGGACCAAGTTCGTCTCGTTCGTCCATCTTCGTCCTCCCATTTGATCCGTAGGCCTTCTTTGGACGAAGTTCCTCTCGTTCGTCCATCTTCGTCCTTCCATTTGATCCGTAGGCCTTCTTTGGACCAAGTTCATCTCGTTCGTCCATCTTCGTCCTCCCATTTGATCCGTATGCCTTCTTTGGACCAAGTTCGTCTCGTTCGTCCATCTTCGTCCTCCCATTTGATCCGTAGGCCTTCTTTGGGCCAAGTTCGTCTCGTTCGTCCATCTTCGTCCTCCCATTTGATCCGTAGGCCTTCTTTGGACCAAGTTCGTCTCGTTCGTCCATCTTCGTCCTCCCATTTGATCTGTAGGCCTTCTTTGGACGAAGTTCCTCTCGTTCGTCCATCTTCGTCCTCCCATTTGATCCGTAGGCCTTCTTTGGACCAAGTTCATCTCGTTCGTCCATCTTCGTCCTCCCATTTGATCCGTATGCCTTCTTTGGACCAAGTTCGTCTCGTTCGTCCATCTTCGTCCTCCCATTTGATCTGTAGGCCTTCTTTGGGCCAAGTTAGTCTCGTTCGTCCATCTTCATCCTCCCATTTGATCCGTAGGCCTTCTTTGGACGAAGTTCCTCTCGTTCGTCCATCTTCGTGCTCCCATTTGATCCGTAGGCCTTCTTTGGACCAAGTTCGTCTCGTTCGTCCATCTTCATCCTCCCATTTGATACGTAGGCCTTCTTTGGACCAAGTTCGTCTCGTTCGTCCATCTTCGTCCTCCCATTTGATCCGTAGGCCTTCTTTGGACGAAGTTCGTCTCGTTCGTGCATCTTCGTGCTCCCATTTGATCCGTAGGCCTTCTTTGGACGAAGTTCGTCTCGTTCGTCCATCTTCGTGCTCCCATTTGATCTGTAGGCCTTCTTTGGACCAAGTTCGTCTCGTTCGTCCATCTTCGTCCTCCCATTTGATCCGTATGCCTTCTTTGGACCAAGTTCGTCTCGTTCGTCCATCTTCGTCCTCCCATTTGATCCGTAGGCCTTCTTTGGGCCAAGTTCGTCTCGTTCGTCCATCTTCCTCCTCCCATTTGATCCGTAGGCCTTCTTTGGACGAAGTTCGTCTCGTTCGTCCATCTTCGTCCTCCCATTTGATCCGTAGGCCTTCTTTGGGCCAAGTTCGTCTCGTTCGTCCATCTTCATCCTCCCATTTGATCCGTAGGCCTTCTTTCGACGAAGTTCCTCTCGTTCGTCCATCTTCGTGCTCCCATTTGATCCGTAGGCCTTCTTTGGACCAAGTTCGTCTCGTTCGTCCATCTTCGTCCTCCCATTTGATCCGTAGGCCTTCTTTGGACCAAGTTCATCTCGTTCGTCCATCTTCGTCCTCCCATTTGATCCGTAGGCCTTCTTTGGACGAAGTTCGTCTCGTTCGTGCATCTTCGTGCTCCCATTTGATCCATAGGCCTTCTTTGGACGAAGTTCGTCTCGTTCGTCCATCTTCGTGCTCCCATTTGATCCGTAGGCCTTCTTCGGACCAAGTTCGTCTCGTTCGTCCATCTTCGTCCTCCCATTTGATCCGTATGCCTTCTTTGGACCAAGTTCGTCTCGTTCGTCCATCTTCGTCCTCCCATTTGATCCGTAGGCCTTCTTTGGGCCAAGTTCGTCTCGTTCGTCCATCTTCCTCCTCCCATTTGATCCGTAGGCCTTCTTTGGACGAAGTTCGTCTCGTTCGTCCATCTTCGTCCTCCCATTTGATCCGTAGGCCTTCTTTGGACCAAGTTCGTCTCGTTCGTCCATCTTCGTCCTCCCATTTGATCCGTAGGCCTTCTGTGGACGAAGTTCGTCTCGTTCGTCCATCTTCGTCCTCCCATTTGATCCTTAGGCCTTCTCTGGACCAAGTTCGTCTCGTTCGTCCATCTTCGTCCTCCCATTTGATCCGTAGGCCTTCTTTGGACGAAGTTCTTCTCGTTCGTCCATCTTCGTCCTCCCATTTGATCCGTAGGCCTTCTTTGGACCAAGTTCATCTCGTTCGTCCATTTGCGTCCTCCCATTTGATCCATAGGCCTTCTTTGGACCAAGTTCATCTCGTTCGTCCATCTTCGTCCTCCCATTTGATCCGTATGCCTTCTTTGGACCAAGTTCGTCTCGTTCGTCCATCTTCGTCCTCCCATTTGATCCGTTGGCCTTCTTTGGGCCAAGTTCGTCTCGTTCGTCCATCTTCGTCCTCCCATTTGATCCGTATGCCTTCTTTGGACCAAGTTCGTCTCGTTCGTCCATCTTCGTCCTCCCATTTGATCTGTAGGCCTTCTTTGGGCCAAGTTAGTCTCGTTCGTCCATCTTCATCCTCCCATTTGATCCGTAGGCCTTCTTTGGACGAAGTTCCTCTCGTTCGTCCATCTTCGTGCTCCCATTTGATCCGTAGGCCTTCTTTGGACCAAGTTCGTCTCGTTCGTCCATCTTCATCCTCCCATTTGATACGTAGGCCTTCTTTGGACCAAGTTCGTCTCGTTCGTCCATCTTCGTCCTCCCATTTGATCCGTAGGCCTTCTTTGGACGAAGTTCGTCTCGTTCGTGCATCTTCGTGCTCCCATTTGATCCGTAGGCCTTCTTTGGACGAAGTTCGTCTCGTTCGTCCATCTTCGTGCTCCCATTTGATCTGTAGGCCTTCTTTGGACCAAGTTCGTCTCGTTCGTCCATCTTCGTCCTCCCATTTGATCCGTATGCCTTCTTTGGACCAAGTTCGTCTCGTTCGTCCATCTTCGTCCTCCCATTTGATCCGTAGGCCTTCTTTGGGCCAAGTTCGTCTCGTTCGTCCATCTTCCTCCTCCCATTTGATCCGTAGGCCTTCTTTGGACGAAGTTCGTCTCGTTCGTCCATCTTCGTCCTCCCATTTGATCCGTAGGCCTTCTTTGGGCCAAGTTCGTCTCGTTCGTCCATCTTCATCCTCCCATTTGATCCGTAGGCCTTCTTTCGACGAAGTTCCTCTCGTTCGTCCATCTTCGTGCTCCCATTTGATCCGTAGGCCTTCTTTGGACCAAGTTCGTCTCGTTCGTCCATCTTCGTCCTCCCATTTGATCCGTAGGCCTTCTTTGGACCAAGTTCGTCTCGTTCGTCCATCTTCGTCCTCCCATTTGATCCGTAGGCCTTCTTTGGACGAAGTTCGTCTCGTTCGTGCATCTTCGTGCTCCCATTTGATCCCTAGGCCTTCTTTGGACGAAGTTCGTCTCGTTCGTCCATCTTCGTGCTCCCATTTGATCCGTAGGCCTTCTTCGGACCAAGTTCGTCTCGTTCGTCCATCTTCGTCCTCCCATTTGATCCGTATGCCTTCTTTGGACCAAGTTCGTCTCGTTCGTCCATCTTCGTCCTCCCATTTGATCCGTAGGCCTTCTTTGGGCCAAGTTCGTCTCGTTCGTCCATCTTCCTCCTCCCATTTGATCCGTAGGCCTTCTTTGGACGAAGTTCGTCTCGTTCGTCCATCTTCGTCCTCCCATTTGATCCGTAGGCCTTCTTTGGACCAAGTTCGTCTCGTTCGTCCATCTTCGTCCTCCCATTTGATCCGTAGGCCTTCTGTGGACGAAGTTCGTCTCGTTCGTCCATCTTCGTCCTCCCATTTGATCCTTAGGCCTTCTCTGGACCAAGTTCGTCTCGTTCGTCCATCTTCGTCCTCCCATTTGATCCGTAGGCCTTCTTTGGACGAAGTTCTTCTCGTTCGTCCATCTTCGTCCTCCCATTTGATCCGTAGGCCTTCTTTGGACCAAGTTCATCTCGTTCGTCCATTTGCGTCCTCCCATTTGATCCGTAGGCCTTCTTTGGACCAAGTTCATCTCGTTCGTCCATCTTCGTCCTCCCATTTGATCCGTATGCCTTCTTTGGACCAAGTTCGTCTCGTTCGTCCATCTTCGTCCTCCCATTTGATCCGTTGGCCTTCTTTGGGCCAAGTTCGTCTCGTTCGTCCATCTTCGTCCTCCCATTTGATCCGTAGGCCTTCTTTGGACCAAGTTCGTCTCGTTCGTCCATCTTCGTCCTCCCATTTGATCCGTAGGCCTTCTTTGGACGAAGTTCCTCTCGTTCGTCCATCTTCGTCCTCCCATTTGATCCGTAGGCCTTCTTTGGACCAAGTTCATCTCGTTCGTCCATTTGCGTCCTCCCATTTGATCCGTAGGCCTTCTTTGGACCAAGTTCGTCTCGTTCGTCCATCTTCGTCCTCCCATTTGATCCGTAGGCCTTCTTTGGACGAAGTTCCTCTCGTTCGTCCATCTTCGTGCTCCCATTTGATCCGTAGGCCTTCTTTGGACCAAGTTCGTCTCGTTCGTCCATCTTCGTCCTCCCATTTGATCCGTAGGCCTTCTTTGGACCAAGTTCGTCTCGTTCGTCCATCTTTGCTTCGTCCTTCCATTTGATCCGTAGGCCTTCTTTGGACGAAGTTCGTCTCGTTCGTGCATCTTCGTGCTCCCATTTGATCCGTAGGCCTTCTTTGGACGAAGTTCGTCTCGTTCGTCCATCTTCGTGCTCCCATTTGATCCGGAGGCCTTCTTTGCACCAAGTTCGTCTCGTTCGTCCATCTTCGTCCTCCCATTTGATCCGTATGCCTTCTTTGGACCAAGTTCGTCTCGTTCGTCCATCTTCGTCCTCCCATTTGATCCGTAGGCCTTCTTGGGGCCAAGTTCGTCTCGTTCGTCCATCTTCCTCCTCCCATTTGATCCGTAGGCCTTCTTTGGACGATGTTCGTCTCGTTCGTCCATCTTCGTCCTCCCATTTGATCCGTAGGCCTTCTTTGGACCAAGTTCGTCTCGTTCGTCCATCTTCGTCCTCCCATTTGATCCGTAGGCCTTCTGGGGACGAAGTTCGTCTCGTTCGTCCATCTTCGTCCTCCCATTTGATCCTTAGGCCTTCTCTGGACCAAGTTCGTCTCGTTCGTCCATCTTCGTCCTCCCATTTGATCCGTAGGCCTTCTTTGGACGAAGTTCTTCTCGTTCGTCCATCTTCGTCCTCCCATTTGATCCGTAGGCCTTCTTTGGACCAAGTTCATCTCGTTCGTCCATCTTTGTCCTCCCATTTGATCCGTATGCCTTCTTTGGACCAAGTTCGTCTCGTTCGTCCATCTTCGTCCTCCCATTTGATCCGTAGGCCTTCTTTGGGCCAAGTTCGTCTCGTTCGTCCATCTTCGTCCTCCCATTTGATCCGTAGGCCTTCTTTGGACCAAGTTCGTCTCGTTCGTCCATCTTCGTCCTCCCATTTGATCCGTAGGCCTTCTTTGGACGAAGTTCCTCTCGTTCGTCCATCTTCGTCCTCCCATTTGATCCGTAGGCCTTCTTTGGACCAAGTTCGTCTCGTTCGTGCATCTTCGTGCTCCCATTTGATCCGTAGGCCTTCTTTGGACGAAGTTCGTCTCGTTCGTCCATCTTCGTGCTCCCATTTGATCCGGAGGCCTTCTTTGCACCAAGTTCGTCTCGTTCGTCCATCTTCGTCCTCCCATTTGATCCGTATGCCTTCTTTGGACCAAGTTCGTCTCGTTCGTCCATCTTCGTCCTCCCATTTGATCCGTAGGCCTTCTTGGGGCCAAGTTCGTCTCGTTCGTCCATCTTCCTCCTCCCATTTGACCCGTAGGCCTTCTTTGGACGATGTTCGTCTCGTTCGTCCATCTTCGTCCTCCCATTTGATCCGTAGGCCTTCTTTGGACCAAGTTCGTCTCGTTCGTCCATCTTCGTCCTCCCATTTGATCCGTAGGCCTTCTGGGGACGAAGTTCGTCTCGTTCGTCCATCTTCGTCCTCCCATTTGATCCTTAGGCCTTCTCTGGACCAAGTTCGTCTCGTTCGTCCATCTTCGTCCTCCCATTTGATCCGTAGGCCTTCTTTGGACGAAGTTCTTCTCGTTCGTCCATCTTCGTCCTCCCATTTGATCCGTAGGCCTTCTTTGGACCAAGTTCATCTCGTTCGTCCATCTTTGTCCTCCCATTTGATCCGTATGCCTTCTTTGGACCAAGTTCGTCTCGTTCGTCCATCTTCGTCCTCCCATTTGATCCGTAGGCCTTCTTTGGGCCAAGTTCGTCTCGTTCGTCCATCTTCGTCCTCCCATTTGATCCGTAGGCCTTCTTTGGACCAAGTTCGTCTCGTTCGTCCATCTTCGTCCTCCCATTTGATCCGTAGGCCTTCTTTGGACGAAGTTCCTCTCGTTCGTCCATCTTCGTCCTCCCATTTGATCCGTAGGCCTTCTTTGGACCAAGTTCGTCTCGTTCGTCCATCTTCGTCCTCCCATTTGATCCGTAGGCCTTCTTTGGACGAAGTTCCTCTCGTTCGTCCATCTTCGTGCTCCCATTTGATCCGTAGGCCTTCTCTGGACCAAGTTCGTCTCGTTCGTCCATCTTCGTCCTCCCATTTGATCCGTAGGCCTTCTTTGGACGAAGTTCTTCTCGTTCGTCCATCTTCGTCCTCCCATTTGATCCGTAGGCCTTCTTTGGACCAAGTTCATCTCGTTCGTCCATTTGCGTCCTCCCATTTGATCCGTAGGCCTTCTTTGGACCAAGTTCATCTCGTTCGTCCATCTTCGTCCTCCCATTTGATCCGTATGCCTTCTTTGGACCAAGTTCGTCTCGTTCGTCCATCTTCGTCCTCCCATTTGATCCGTAGGCCTTCTTTGGGCCAAGTTCGTCTCGTTCGTCCATCTTCGTGCTCCCATTTGATCCGTAGGCCTTCTTTGGACCAAGTTCGTCTCGTTCGTCCATCTTTGCTTCGTCCTCCCATTTGATCCGTAGGCCTTCTTTGGACCAAGTTCGTCTCGTTCGTCCATCTTCGTCCTCCCATTTGATCCGTAGGCCTTCTTTGGACCAAGTTCGTCTCGTTCGTCCATCTTCATCCTCCCATTTGATCCGTAGGCCTTCTTTGGACGAAGTTCCTCTCGTTCGTCCATCTTCGTGCTCCCATTTGATCCGTAGGCCTTCTTTGGACCAAGTTCATCTCGTTCGTCCATCTTCGTCCTCCCATTTGATCCGTAGGCCTTCTTTGGACCAAGTTCATCTCGTTCGTCCATGTGCGTCCTCCCATTTGATCCGTAGGCCTTCTTTGGACGAAGTTCGTCTCGTTCGTCCATCTTCGTGCTCCCATTTGATCCGTAGGCCTTCTTTGGACCAAGTTCGTCTCGTTCGTCCATCTTTGCTTCGTCCTCCCATTTGATCCGTAGGCCTTCTTTGGACGAAGTTCGTCTCGTTCGTCCATCTTCGTCCTCCAATTTGATCCTTAGGCCTTCTTTGGACGAAGTTCGTCTCGTTCGTCTATCTTCATCCTCCCATTTGATCCGTAGGCCTTCTTTGGACGAAGTTCGTCTCGTTCGTCCATCTTCGTCCTCCCATTTGATCCGTAGGCCTTCTTTGGGCCAAGTTCGTCTCGTTCGTCCATCTTCGTCCTCCCATTTGATCCGTAGGCCTTCTTTGGGCCAAGTTCGTCTCGTTCGTCCATCTTCATCCTCCCATTTGATCCGTAGGCCTTCTTTGGACCAAGTTCGTCTCGTTCGTCCATCTTCGTCCTCCCATTTGATCCGTATGCCTTCTTTGGACCAAGTTCGTCTCGTTCGTCCATCTTCGTCCTCCCATTTGATCCGTAGGCCTTCTTGGGGCCAAGTTCGTCTCGTTCGTCCATCTTCCTCCTCCCATTTGATCCGTAGGCCTTCTTTGGACGATGTTCGTCTCGTTCGTCCATCTTCGTCCTCCCATTTGATCCGTAGGCCTTCTTTGGACCAAGTTCGTCTCGTTCGTCCATCTTCGTCCTCCCATTTGATCCGTAGGCCTTCTGGGGACGAAGTTCGTCTCGTTCGTCCATCTTCGTCCTCCCATTTGATCCTTAGGCCTTCTCTGGACCAAGTTCGTCTCGTTCGTCCATCTTCGTCCTCCCATTTGATCCGTAGGCCTTCTTTGGACGAAGTTCTTCTCGTTCGTCCATCTTCGTCCTCCCATTTGATCCGTAGGCCTTCTTTGGACCAAGTTCATCTCGTTCGTCCATCTTTGTCCTCCCATTTGATCCGTATGCCTTCTTTGGACCAAGTTCGTCTCGTTCGTCCATCTTCGTCCTCCCATTTGATCCGTAGGCCTTCTTTGGGCCAAGTTCGTCTCGTTCGTCCATCTTCGTCCTCCCATTTGATCCGTAGGCCTTCTTTGGACCAAGTTCGTCTCGTTCGTCCATCTTCGTCCTCCCATTTGATCCGTAGGCCTTCTTTGGACGAAGTTCCTCTCGTTCGTCCATCTTCGTCCTCCCATTTGATCCGTAGGCCTTCTTTGGACCAAGTTCATCTCGTTCGTCCATTTGCGTCCTCCCATTTGATCCGTAGGCCTTCTTTGGACCAAGTTCGTCTCGTTCGTCCATCTTCGTCCTCCCATTTGATCCGTAGGCCTTCTTTGGACGAAGTTCCTCTCGTTCGTCCATCTTCGTGCTCCCATTTGATCCGTAGGCCTTCTCTGGACCAAGTTCGTCTCGTTCGTCCATCTTCGTCCTCCCATTTGATCCGTAGGCCTTCTTTGGACGAAGTTCTTCTCGTTCGTCCATCTTCGTCCTCCCATTTGATCCGTAGGCCTTCTTTGGACCAAGTTCATCTCGTTCGTCCATTTGCGTCCTCCCATTTGATCCGTAGGCCTTCTTTGGACCAAGTTCATCTCGTTCGTCCATCTTCGTCCTCCCATTTGATCCGTATGCCTTCTTTGGACCAAGTTCGTCTCGTTCGTCCATCTTCGTCCTCCCATTTGATCCGTAGGCCTTCTTTGGGCCAAGTTCGTCTCGTTCGTCCATCTTCGTGCTCCCATTTGATCCGTAGGCCTTCTTTGGACCAAGTTCGTCTCGTTCGTCCATCTTTGCTTCGTCCTCCCATTTGATCCGTAGGCCTTCTTTGGACCAAGTTCGTCTCGTTCGTCCATCTTCGTCCTCCCATTTGATCCGTAGGCCTTCTTTGGACCAAGTTCGTCTCGTTCGTCCATCTTCATCCTCCCATTTGATCCGTAGGCCTTCTTTGGACGAAGTTCCTCTCGTTCGTCCATCTTCGTGCTCCCATTTGATCCGTAGGCCTTCTTTGGACCAAGTTCATCTCGTTCGTCCATCTTCGTCCTCCCATTTGATCCGTAGGCCTTCTTTGGACCAAGTTCATCTCGTTCGTCCATGTGCGTCCTCCCATTTGATCCGTAGGCCTTCTTTGGACGAAGTTCGTCTCGTTCGTCCATCTTCGTGCTCCCATTTGATCCGTAGGCCTTCTTTGGACCAAGTTCGTCTCGTTCGTCCATCTTTGCTTCGTCCTCCCATTTGATCCGTAGGCCTTCTTTGGACGAAGTTCGTCTCGTTCGTCCATCTTCGTCCTCCAATTTGATCCTTAGGCCTTCTTTGGACGAAGTTCGTCTCGTTCGTCTATCTTCATCCTCCCATTTGATCCGTAGGCCTTCTTTGGACGAAGTTCGTCTCGTTCGTCCATCTTCGTCCTCCCACCAAGTTCGTCTCGTTCGTCCATCTTCGTCCTCCCATTTGATCCGTAGGCCTTCTTTGGACGAAGTTCCTCTCGTTCGTCCATCTTCGTCCTCCCATTTGATCCGTAGGCCTTCTTTGGACCAAGTTCATCTCGTTCGTCCATCTTCGTCCTCCCATTTGATCCGTATGCCTTCTTTGGACCAAGTTCGTCTCGTTCGTCCATCTTCGTCCTCCCATTTGATCCGTAGGCCTTCTTTGGGCCAAGTTCGTCTCGTTCGTCCATCTTCGTCCTTCCATTTGATCCGTAGGCCTTCTTTGGACCAAGTTCGTCTCGTTCGTCCATCTTCGTCCTCCCATTTGATCCGTAGGCCTTCTTTGGACGAAGTTCCTCTCGTTCGTCCATCTTCGTCCTCCCATTTGATCCGTAGGCCTTCTTTGGACCAAGTTCATCTCGTTCGTCCATTTGCGTCCTCCCATTTGATCCGTAGGCCTTCTTTGGACCAAGTTCGTCTCGTTCGTCCATCTTCGTCCTCCCATTTGATCCGTAGGCCTTCTTTGGGCCAAGTTCGTCTCGTTCGTCCATCTTTATCCTCCCATTTGATCCGTAGGCCTTCTTTGGACCAAGTTCGTCTCGTTCGTCCATCTTCGTCCTCCCATTTGATCCGTAGGCCTTCTTTGGACCAAGTTCGTCTCGTTCGTCCATCTTCGTCCTCCCATTTGATCCGTAGGCCTTCTTTGGACCAAGTTCGTCTCGTTCGTCCATCTTCCTCCTCCCATTTGATCCGTAGGCCTTCTTTGGACGAAGTTCCTCTCGTTCGTCCATCTTCGTGCTCCCATTTGATCCGTAGGCCTTCTTTGGACCAAGTTCATCTCGTTCGTCCATCTTCGTCCTCCCATTTGATCCGTAGGCCTTCTTTGGACCAAGTTCATCTCGTTCGTCCATGTGCGTCCTCCCATTTGATCCGTAGGCCTTCTTTGGGCCAAGTTCGTCTCGTTCGTCCATCTTCGTCCTTCCATTTGATCCGTAGGCCTTCTTTGGACCAAGTTCGTCTCGTTCGTCCATCTTCGTCCTCCCATTTGATCCGTAGGCCTTCTTTGGACGAAGTTCCTCTCGTTCGTCCATCTTCGTCCTCCCATTTGATCCGTAGGCCTTCTTTGGACCAAGTTCATCTCGTTCGTCCATTTGCGTCCTCCCATTTGATCCGTAGGCCTTCTTTGGACCAAGTTCGTCTCGTTCGTCCATCTTCGTCCTCCCATTTGATCCGTAGGCCTTCTTTGGGCCAAGTTCGTCTCGTTCGTCCATCTTCATCCTCCCATTTGATCCGTAGGCCTTCTTTGGACCAAGTTCGTCTCGTTCGTCCATTTGCGTCCTCCCATTTGATCCGTAGGCCTTCTTTGGACCAAGTTCGTCTCGTTCGTCCATCTTCGTCCTCCCATTTGATCCGTATGCCTTCTTTGGACCAAGTTCGTCTCGTTCGTCCATCTTCGTCCTCCCATTTGATCCGTAGGCCTTCTTGGGGCCAAGTTCGTCTCGTTCGTCCATCTTCGTCCTCCAATTTGATCCTTAGGCCTTCTTTGGACGAAGTTCGTCTCGTTCGTCTATCTTCATCCTCCCATTTGATCCGTAGGCCTTCTTTGGACGAAGTTCGTCTCGTTCGTCCATCTTCGTCCTCCCATTTGATCCGTAGGCCTTCTTTGGGCCAAGTTCGTCTCGTTCGTCCATCTTCGTCCTCCCATTTGATCCGTAGGCCTTCTTTGGGCCAAGTTCGTCTCGTTCGTCCATCTTCATCCTCCCATTTGATCCGTAGGCCTTCTTTGGACCAAGTTCGTCTCGTTCGTCCATCTTCGTCCTCCCATTTGATCCGTATGCCTTCTTTGGACCAAGTTCGTCTCGTTCGTCCATCTTCGTCCTCCCATTTGATCCGTAGGCCTTCTTGGGGCCAAGTTCGTCTCGTTCGTCCATCTTCCTCCTCCCATTTGATCCGTAGGCCTTCTTTGGACGATGTTCGTCTCGTTCGTCCATCTTCGTCCTCCCATTTGATCCGTAGGCCTTCTTTGGACCAAGTTCGTCTCGTTCGTCCATCTTCGTCCTCCCATTTGATCCGTAGGCCTTCTGGGGACGAAGTTCGTCTCGTTCGTCCATCTTCGTCCTCCCATTTGATCCTTAGGCCTTCTCTGGACCAAGTTCGTCTCGTTCGTCCATCTTCGTCCTCCCATTTGATCCGTAGGCCTTCTTTGGACGAAGTTCTTCTCGTTCGTCCATCTTCGTCCTCCCATTTGATCCGTAGGCCTTCTTTGGACCAAGTTCATCTCGTTCGTCCATCTTTGTCCTCCCATTTGATCCGTATGCCTTCTTTGGACCAAGTTCGTCTCGTTCGTCCATCTTCGTCCTCCCATTTGATCCGTAGGCCTTCTTTGGGCCAAGTTCGTCTCGTTCGTCCATCTTCGTCCTCCCATTTGATCCGTAGGCCTTCTTTGGACCAAGTTCGTCTCGTTCGTCCATCTTCGTCCTCCCATTTGATCCGTAGGCCTTCTTTGGACGAAGTTCCTCTCGTTCGTCCATCTTCGTCCTCCCATTTGATCCGTAGGCCTTCTTTGGACCAAGTTCATCTCGTTCGTCCATTTGCGTCCTCCCATTTGATCCGTAGGCCTTCTTTGGACCAAGTTCGTCTCGTTCGTCCATCTTCGTCCTCCCATTTGATCCGTAGGCCTTCTTTGGACGAAGTTCCTCTCGTTCGTCCATCTTCGTGCTCCCATTTGATCCGTAGGCCTTCTCTGGACCAAGTTCGTCTCGTTCGTCCATCTTCGTCCTCCCATTTGATCCGTAGGCCTTCTTTGGACGAAGTTCTTCTCGTTCGTCCATCTTCGTCCTCCCATTTGATCCGTAGGCCTTCTTTGGACCAAGTTCATCTCGTTCGTCCATTTGCGTCCTCCCATTTGATCCGTAGGCCTTCTTTGGACCAAGTTCATCTCGTTCGTCCATCTTCGTCCTCCCATTTGATCCGTATGCCTTCTTTGGACCAAGTTCGTCTCGTTCGTCCATCTTCGTCCTCCCATTTGATCCGTAGGCCTTCTTTGGGCCAAGTTCGTCTCGTTCGTCCATCTTCGTGCTCCCATTTGATCCGTAGGCCTTCTTTGGACCAAGTTCGTCTCGTTCGTCCATCTTTGCTTCGTCCTCCCATTTGATCCGTAGGCCTTCTTTGGACCAAGTTCGTCTCGTTCGTCCATCTTCGTCCTCCCATTTGATCCGTAGGCCTTCTTTGGACCAAGTTCGTCTCGTTCGTCCATCTTCATCCTCCCATTTGATCCGTAGGCCTTCTTTGGACGAAGTTCCTCTCGTTCGTCCATCTTCGTGCTCCCATTTGATCCGTAGGCCTTCTTTGGACCAAGTTCATCTCGTTCGTCCATCTTCGTCCTCCCATTTGATCCGTAGGCCTTCTTTGGACCAAGTTCATCTCGTTCGTCCATGTGCGTCCTCCCATTTGATCCGTAGGCCTTCTTTGGACGAAGTTCGTCTCGTTCGTCCATCTTCGTGCTCCCATTTGATCCGTAGGCCTTCTTTGGACCAAGTTCGTCTCGTTCGTCCATCTTTGCTTCGTCCTCCCATTTGATCCGTAGGCCTTCTTTGGACGAAGTTCGTCTCGTTCGTCCATCTTCGTCCTCCAATTTGATCCTTAGGCCTTCTTTGGACGAAGTTCGTCTCGTTCGTCTATCTTCATCCTCCCATTTGATCCGTAGGCCTTCTTTGGACGAAGTTCGTCTCGTTCGTCCATCTTCGTCCTCCCACCAAGTTCGTCTCGTTCGTCCATCTTCGTCCTCCCATTTGATCCGTAGGCCTTCTTTGGACGAAGTTCCTCTCGTTCGTCCATCTTCGTCCTCCCATTTGATCCGTAGGCCTTCTTTGGACCAAGTTCATCTCGTTCGTCCATCTTCGTCCTCCCATTTGATCCGTATGCCTTCTTTGGACCAAGTTCGTCTCGTTCGTCCATCTTCGTCCTCCCATTTGATCCGTAGGCCTTCTTTGGGCCAAGTTCGTCTCGTTCGTCCATCTTCGTCCTTCCATTTGATCCGTAGGCCTTCTTTGGACCAAGTTCGTCTCGTTCGTCCATCTTCGTCCTCCCATTTGATCCGTAGGCCTTCTTTGGACGAAGTTCCTCTCGTTCGTCCATCTTCGTCCTCCCATTTGATCCGTAGGCCTTCTTTGGACCAAGTTCATCTCGTTCGTCCATTTGCGTCCTCCCATTTGATCCGTAGGCCTTCTTTGGACCAAGTTCGTCTCGTTCGTCCATCTTCGTCCTCCCATTTGATCCGTAGGCCTTCTTTGGGCCAAGTTCGTCTCGTTCGTCCATCTTTATCCTCCCATTTGATCCGTAGGCCTTCTTTGGACCAAGTTCGTCTCGTTCGTCCATCTTCGTCCTCCCATTTGATCCGTAGGCCTTCTTTGGACCAAGTTCGTCTCGTTCGTCCATCTTCGTCCTCCCATTTGATCCGTAGGCCTTCTTTGGACCAAGTTCGTCTCGTTCGTCCATCTTCCTCCTCCCATTTGATCCGTAGGCCTTCTTTGGACGAAGTTCCTCTCGTTCGTCCATCTTCGTGCTCCCATTTGATCCGTAGGCCTTCTTTGGACCAAGTTCATCTCGTTCGTCCATCTTCGTCCTCCCATTTGATCCGTAGGCCTTCTTTGGACCAAGTTCATCTCGTTCGTCCATGTGCGTCCTCCCATTTGATCCGTAGGCCTTCTTTGGGCCAAGTTCGTCTCGTTCGTCCATCTTCGTCCTTCCATTTGATCCGTAGGCCTTCTTTGGACCAAGTTCGTCTCGTTCGTCCATCTTCGTCCTCCCATTTGATCCGTAGGCCTTCTTTGGACGAAGTTCCTCTCGTTCGTCCATCTTCGTCCTCCCATTTGATCCGTAGGCCTTCTTTGGACCAAGTTCATCTCGTTCGTCCATTTGCGTCCTCCCATTTGATCCGTAGGCCTTCTTTGGACCAAGTTCGTCTCGTTCGTCCATCTTCGTCCTCCCATTTGATCCGTAGGCCTTCTTTGGGCCAAGTTCGTCTCGTTCGTCCATCTTCATCCTCCCATTTGATCCGTAGGCCTTCTTTGGACCAAGTTCGTCTCGTTCGTCCATTTGCGTCCTCCCATTTGATCCGTAGGCCTTCTTTGGACCAAGTTCGTCTCGTTCGTCCATCTTCGTCCTCCCATTTGATCCGTATGCCTTCTTTGGACCAAGTTCGTCTCGTTCGTCCATCTTCGTCCTCCCATTTGATCCGTAGGCCTTCTTGGGGCCAAGTTCGTCTCGTTCGTCCATCTTCCTCCTCCCATTTGATCCGTAGGCCTTCTTTGGGCCAAGTTCGTCTCGTTCGTCCATCTTCATCCTCCCATTTGATCCGTAGGCCTTCTTTGGGCCAAGTTCGTCTCGTTCGTCCATCTTCATCCTCCCATTTGATCCGTAGGCCTTCTTTGGACCAAGTTCGTCTCGTTCGTCCATCTTCGTCCTCCCATTTGATCCGTATGCCTTCTTTGGACCAAGTTCGTCTCGTTCGTCCATCTTCGTCCTCCCATTTGATCCGTAGGCCTTCTTGGGGCCAAGTTCGTCTCGTTCGTCCATCTTCCTCCTCCCATTTGATCCGTAGGCCTTCTTTGGACGATGTTCGTCTCGTTCGTCCATCTTCGTCCTCCCATTTGATCCGTAGGCCTTCTTTGGACCAAGTTCGTCTCGTTCGTCCATCTTCGTCCTCCCATTTGATCCGTAGGCCTTCTTTGGACGAAGTTCCTCTCGTTCGTCCATCTTCGTCCTCCCATTTGATCCGTAGGCCTTCTTTGGACCAAGTTCATCTCGTTCGTCCATTTGCGTCCTCCCATTTGATCCGTAGGCCTTCTTTGGACCAAGTTCGTCTCGTTCGTCCATCTTCGTCCTCCCATTTGATCCGTAGGCCTTCTTTGGGCCAAGTTCGTCTCGTTCGTCCATCTTCATCCTCCCATTTGATCCGTAGGCCTTCTTTGGACCAAGTTCGTCTCGTTCGTCCATTTGCGTCCTCCCATTTGATCCGTAGGCCTTCTTTGGACCAAGTTCGTCTCGTTCGTCCATCTTCGTCCTCCCATTTGATCCGTATGCCTTCTTTGGACCAAGTTCGTCTCGTTCGTCCATCTTCGTCCTCCCATTTGATCCGTAGGCCTTCTTGGGGCCAAGTTCGTCTCGTTCGTCCATCTTCCTCCTCCCATTTGATCCGTAGGCCTTCTTTGGGCCAAGTTCGTCTCGTTCGTCCATCTTCGTCCTCCCATTTGATCCGTAGGCCTTCTTTGGGCCAAGTTCGTCTCGTTCGTCCATCTTCCTCCTCCCATTTGATCCGTAGGCCTTCTTTGGGCCAAGTTCGTCTCGTTCGTCCATCTTCATCCTCCCATTTGATCCGTAGGCCTTCTTTGGACCAAGTTCGTCTCGTTCGTCCATCTTCGTCCTCCCATTTGATCCGTATGCCTTCTTTGGACCAAGTTCGTCTCGTTCGTCCATCTTCGTCCTCCCATTTGATCCGTAGGCCTTCTTGGGGCCAAGTTCGTCTCGTTCGTCCATCTTCCTCCTCCCATTTGATCCGTAGGCCTTCTTTGGACGATGTTCGTCTCGTTCGTCCATCTTCGTCCTCCCATTTGATCCGTAGGCCTTCTTTGGACCAAGTTCGTCTCGTTCGTCCATCTTCGTCCTCCCATTTGATCCGTAGGCCTTCTGGGGACGAAGTTCGTCTCGTTCGTCCATCTTCGTCCTCCCATTTGATCCTTAGGCCTTCTCTGGACCAAGTTCGTCTCGTTCGTCCATCTTCGTCCTCCCATTTGATCCGTAGGCCTTCTTTGGACGAAGTTCTTCTCGTTCGTCCATCTTCGTCCTCCCATTTGATCCGTAGGCCTTCTTTGGACCAAGTTCATCTCGTTCGTCCATCTTTGTCCTCCCATTTGATCCGTATGCCTTCTTTGGACCAAGTTCGTCTCGTTCGTCCATCTTCGTCCTCCCATTTGATCCGTAGGCCTTCTTTGGGCCAAGTTCGTCTCGTTCGTCCATCTTCGTCCTCCCATTTGATCCGTAGGCCTTCTTTGGACCAAGTTCGTCTCGTTCGTCCATCTTCGTCCTCCCATTTGATCCGTAGGCCTTCTTTGGACGAAGTTCCTCTCGTTCGTCCATCTTCGTCCTCCCATTTGATCCGTAGGCCTTCTTTGGACCAAGTTCATCTCGTTCGTCCATTTGCGTCCTCCCATTTGATCCGTAGGCCTTCTTTGGACCAAGTTCGTCTCGTTCGTCCATCTTCGTCCTCCCATTTGATCCGTAGGCCTTCTTTGGACGAAGTTCCTCTCGTTCGTCCATCTTCGTGCTCCCATTTGATCCGTAGGCCTTCTCTGGACCAAGTTCGTCTCGTTCGTCCATCTTCGTCCTCCCATTTGATCCGTAGGCCTTCTTTGGACGAAGTTCTTCTCGTTCGTCCATCTTCGTCCTCCCATTTGATCCGTAGGCCTTCTTTGGACCAAGTTCATCTCGTTCGTCCATGTGCGTCCTCCCATTTGATCCGTAGGCCTTCTTTGGACCAAGTTCATCTCGTTCGTCCATCTTCGTCCTCCCATTTGATCCGTATGCCTTCTTTGGACCAAGTTCGTCTCGTTCGTCCATCTTCGTCCACCCATTTGATCCGTAGGCCTTCTTTGGGCCAAGTTCGTCTCGTTCGTCCATCTTCGTGCTCCCATTTGATCCGTAGGCCTTCTTTGGACCAAGTTCGTCTCGTTCGTCCATCTTTGGTTCGTCCTCCCATTTGATCCGTAGGCCTTCTTTGGACCAAGTTCGTCTCGTTCGTCCATCTTCGTCCTCCCATTTGATCCGTAGGCCTTCTTTGGACCAAGTTCGTCTCGTTCGTCCATCTTCATCCTCCCATTTGATCCGTAGGCCTTCTTTGGACGAAGTTCCTCTCGTTCGTCCATCTTCGTGCTCCCATTTGATCCGTAGGCCTTCTTTGGACCAAGTTCATCTCGTTCGTCCATCTTCGTCCTCCCATTTGATCCGTAGGCCTTCTTTGGACCAAATTCATCTCGTTCGTCCATGTGCGTCCTCCCATTTGATCCGTAGGCCTTCTTTGGACGAAGTTCGTCTCGTTCGTCCATCTTCGTGCTCCCATTTGATCCGTAGGCCTTCTTTGGACCAAGTTCGTCTCGTTCGTCCATCTTTGCTTCGTCCTCCCATTTGATCCGTAGGCCTTCTTTGGACGAAGTTCGTCTCGTTCGTCCATCTTCGTCCTCCAATTTGATCCTTAGGCCTTCTTTGGACGAAGTTCGTCTCGTTCGTCTATCTTCATCCTCCCATTTGATCCGTAGGCCTTCTTTGGACGAAGTTCGTCTCGTTCGTCCATCTTCGTCCTCCCACCAAGTTCGTCTCGTTCGTCCATCTTCGTCCTCCCATTTGATCCGTAGGCCTTCTTTGGACGAAGTTCCTCTCGTTCGTCCATCTTCGTCCTCCCATTTGATCCGTAGGCCTTCTTTGGACCAAGTTCATCTCGTTCGTCCATTTGCGTCCTCCCATTTGATCCGTAGGCCTTCTTTGGACCAAGTTCGTCTCGTTCGTCCATCTTCGTCCTCCCATTTGATCCGTAGGCCTTCTTTGGACGAAGTTCCTCTCGTTCGTCCATCTTCGTGCTCCCATTTGATCCGTAGGCCTTCTCTGGACCAAGTTCGTCTCGTTCGTCCATCTTCGTCCTCCCATTTGATCCGTAGGCCTTCTTTGGACGAAGTTCTTCTCGTTCGTCCATCTTCGTCCTCCCATTTGATCCGTAGGCCTTCTTTGGACCAAGTTCATCTCGTTCGTCCATGTGCGTCCTCCCATTTGATCCGTAGGCCTTCTTTGGACCAAGTTCATCTCGTTCGTCCATCTTCGTCCTCCCATTTGATCCGTATGCCTTCTTTGGACCAAGTTCGTCTCGTTCGTCCATCTTCGTCCTCCCATTTGATCCGTAGGCCTTCTTTGGGCCAAGTTCGTCTCGTTCGTCCATCTTCGTGCTCCCATTTGATCCGTAGGCCTTCTTTGGACCAAGTTCGTCTCGTTCGTCCATCTTTGGTTCGTCCTCCCATTTGATCCGTAGGCCTTCTTTGGACCAAGTTCGTCTCGTTCGTCCATCTTCGTCCTCCCATTTGATCCGTAGGCCTTCTTTGGACCAAGTTCGTCTCGTTCGTCCATCTTCATCCTCCCATTTGATCCGTAGGCCTTCTTTGGACGAAGTTCCTCTCGTTCGTCCATCTTCGTGCTCCCATTTGATCCGTAGGCCTTCTTTGGACCAAGTTCATCTCGTTCGTCCATCTTCGTCCTCCCATTTGATCCGTAGGCCTTCTTTGGACCAAGTTCATCTCGTTCGTCCATGTGCGTCCTCCCATTTGATCCGTAGGCCTTCTTTGGACGAAGTTCGTCTCGTTCGTCCATCTTCGTGCTCCCATTTGATCCGTAGGCCTTCTTTGGACCAAGTTCGTCTCGTTCGTCCATCTTTGCTTCGTCCTCCCATTTGATCCGTAGGCCTTCTTGGACGAAGTTCGTCTCGTTCGTCCATCTTCGTCCTCCAATTTGATCCTTAGGCCTTCTTTGGACGAAGTTCGTCTCGTTCGTCTATCTTCATCCTCCCATTTGATCCGTAGGCCTTCTTTGGACGAAGTTCGTCTCGTTCGTCCATCTTCGTCCTCCCACCAAGTTCGTCTCGTTCGTCCATCTTCGTCCTCCCATTTGATCCGTAGGCCTTCTTTGGACGAAGTTCCTCTCGTTCGTCCATCTTCGTCCTCCCATTTGATCCGTAGGCCTTCTTTGGACCAAGTTCATCTCGTTCGTCCATCTTCGTCCTCCCATTTGATCCGTATGCCTTCTTTGGACCAAGTTCGTCTCGTTCGTCCATCTTCGTCCTCCCATTCGATCCGTAGGCCTTCTTTGGGCCAAGTTCGTCTCGTTCGTCCATCTTCGTCCTTCCATTTGATCCGTAGGCCTTCTTTGGACCAAGTTCGTCTCGTTCGTCCATCTTCGTCCTCCCATTTGATCCGTAGGCCTTCTTTGGACGAAGTTCCTCTCGTTCGTCCATCTTCGTCCTCCCATTTGATCCGTAGGCCTTCTTTGGACCAAGTTCATCTCGTTCGTCCATTTGCGTCCTCCCATTTGATCCGTAGGCCTTCTTTGGACCAAGTTCGTCTCGTTCGTCCATCTTCGTCCTCCCATTTGATCCGTAGGCCTTCTTTGGGCCAAGTTCGTCTCGTTCGTCCATCTTCATCCTCCCATTTGATCCGTAGGCCTTCTTTGGACCAAGTTCGTCTCGTTCGTCCATCTTCGTCCTCCCATTTGATCCGTAGGCCTTCTTTGGACCAAGTTCGTCTCGTTCGTCCATCTTCCTCCTCCCATTTGATCCGTAGGCCTTCTTTGGACGAAGTTCCTCTCGTTCGTCCATCTTCGTGCTCCCATTTGATCCGTAGGCCTTCTTTGGACCAAGTTCATCTCGTTCGTCCATCTTCGTCCTCCCATTTGATCCGTAGGCCTTCTTTGGACCAAGTTCATCTCGTTCGTCCATGTGCGTCCTCCCATTTGATCCGTAGGCCTTCTTTGGACGAAGTTCGTCTCGTTCGTCCATCTTCGTGCTCCCATTTGATCCGTAGGCCTTCTTTGGACCAAGTTCGTCTCGTTCGTCCATCTTTGCTTCGTCCTCCCATTTGATCCGTAGGCCTTCTTTGGACGAAGTTCGTCTCGTTCGTCCATCTTCGTCCTCCAATTTGATCCTTAGGCCTTCTTTGGACGAAGTTCGTCTCGTTCGTCTATCTTCGTCCTCCCATTTGATCCGTAGGCCTTCTTTGGACGAAGTTCGTCTCGTTCGTCCATCTTCGTCCTCCCACCAAGTTCGTCTCGTTCGTCCATCTTCGTCCTCCCATTTGATCCGTAGGCCTTCTTTGGACCAAGTTCGTCTCGTTCGTCCATCTTCGTCCTCCCATTTGATCCGTAGGCCTTCTTTGGGCCAAGTTCGTCTCGTTCGTGCATCTTCGTCCTCCCATTTGATCCGTAGGCCTTCTTTGGACGAAGTTCGTCTCGTTCGTCTATCTTCGTCCTCCCATTTGATCCGTAGGCCTTCTTTGGACCAAGTTCGTCTCGTTCGTCCATCTTCGTCCTCCCATTTGATCCGTAGGCCTTCTTTAGGCCAAGTTCGTCTCGTTCGTCCATCTTCCTCCTCCCATTTTATCCGTAGGCCTTCTTTGGACGAAGTTCGTCTCGTTCGTCCATCTTCGTCCTCCCATTTGATCCGTAGGCCTTCTTTGGACCAAGTTCGTCTCGTTCGTCCATCTTCGTCCTCCCATTTGATCCGTAGGCCTTCTGTGGACGAAGTTCGTCTCGTTCGTCCATCTTCGTCCTCCCATTTGATCCGTAGGCCTTCTTTGGACGAAGTTCCTCTCGTTCGTCCATCTTCGTCCTCCCATTTGATCCGTAGGCCTTCTTTGGACGAAGTTCCTCTCGTTCGTCCATCTTCGTCCTCCCATTTGATCCGTAGGCCTTCTTTGGACCAAGTTCGTCTCGTTCGTCCATTTGCGTCCTCCCATTTGATCCGTAGGCCTTCTTTGGACCAAGTTCGTCTCGTTCGTCCATCTTCGTCCTCCCATTTGATCCGTAGGCCTTCTTTGGGCCAAGTTCGTCTCGTTCGTCCATCTTCATCCTCCCATTTGATCCGTAGGCCTTCTTTGGACCAAGTTCGTCTCGTTCGTCCATCTTCGTCCTCCCATTTGATCCGTAGGCCTTCTTTGGACCAAGTTCGTCTCGTTCGTCCATCTTCCTCCTCCCATTTGATCCGTAGGCCTTCTTTGGACGAAGTTCCTCTCGTTCGTCCATCTTCGTGCTCCCATTTGATCCGTAGGCCTTCTTTGGACCAAGTTCATCTCGTTCGTCCATCTTCGTCCTCCCATTTGATCCGTAGGCCTTCTTTGGACCAAGTTCATCTCGTTCGTCCATGTGCGTCCTCCCATTTGATCCGTAGGCCTTCTTTGGACGAAGTTCGTCTCGTTCGTCCATCTTCGTGCTCCCATTTGATCCGTAGGCCTTCTTTGGACGAAGTTCGTCTCGTTCGTCCATCTTCGTCCTCCAATTTGATCCTTAGGCCTTCTTTGGACGAAGTTCGTCTCGTTCGTCTATCTTCGTCCTCCCATTTGATCCGTAGGCCTTCTTTGGACGAAGTTCGTCTCGTTCGTCCATCTTCGTCCTCCCACCAAGTTCGTCTCGTTCGTCCATCTTCGTCCTCCCATTTGATCCGTAGGCCTTCTTTGGACCAAGTTCGTCTCGTTCGTCCATCTTCGTCCTCCCATTTGATCCGTATGCCTTCTTTGGACCAAGTTCGTCTCGTTCGTCCATCTTCGTCCTCCCATTTGATCCGTAGGCCTTCTTTGGGCCAAGTTCGTCTCGTTCGTCCATCTTCGTGCTCCCATTTGATCCGTAGGCCTTCTTTGGACCAAGTTCGTCTCGTTCGTCCATCTTTGGTTCGTCCTCCCATTTGATCCGTAGGCCTTCTTTGGACCAAGTTCGTCTCGTTCGTCCATCTTCGTCCTCCCATTTGATCCGTAGGCCTTCTTTGGACGAAGTTCTTCTCGTTCGTCCATCTTCGTCCTCCCATTTGATCCGTAGGCCTTCTTTGGACCAAGTTCATCTCGTTCGTCCATGTGCGTCCTCCCATTTGATCCGTAGGCCTTCTTTGGACCAAGTTCATCTCGTTCGTCCATCTTCGTCCTCCCATTTGATCCGTATGCCTTCTTTGGACCAAGTTCGTCTCGTTCGTCCATCTTCGTCCTCCCATTTGATCCGTAGGCCTTCTTTGGGCCAAGTTCGTCTCGTTCGTCCATCTTCGTGCTCCCATTTGATCCGTAGGCCTTCTTTGGACCAAGTTCGTCTCGTTCGTCCATCTTTGGTTCGTCCTCCCATTTGATCCGTAGGCCTTCTTTGGACCAAGTTCGTCTCGTTCGTCCATCTTCGTCCTCCCATTTGATCCGTAGGCCTTCTTTGGACCAAGTTCGTCTCGTTCGTCCATCTTCATCCTCCCATTTGATCCGTAGGCCTTCTTTGGACGAAGTTCCTCTCGTTCGTCCATCTTCGTGCTCCCATTTGATCCGTAGGCCTTCTTTGGACCAAGTTCATCTCGTTCGTCCATCTTCGTCCTCCCATTTGATCCGTAGGCCTTCTTTGGACCAAATTCATCTCGTTCGTCCATGTGCGTCCTCCCATTTGATCCGTAGGCCTTCTTTGGACGAAGTTCGTCTCGTTCGTCCATCTTCGTGCTCCCATTTGATCCGTAGGCCTTCTTTGGACCAAGTTCGTCTCGTTCGTCCATCTTTGCTTCGTCCTCCCATTTGATCCGTAGGCCTTCTTTGGACGAAGTTCGTCTCGTTCGTCCATCTTCGTCCTCCAATTTGATCCTTAGGCCTTCTTTGGACGAAGTTCGTCTCGTTCGTCTATCTTCATCCTCCCATTTGATCCGTAGGCCTTCTTTGGACGAAGTTCGTCTCGTTCGTCCATCTTCGTCCTCCCACCAAGTTCGTCTCGTTCGTCCATCTTCGTCCTCCCATTTGATCCGTAGGCCTTCTTTGGACGAAGTTCCTCTCGTTCGTCCATCTTCGTCCTCCCATTTGATCCGTAGGCCTTCTTTGGACCAAGTTCATCTCGTTCGTCCATTTGCGTCCTCCCATTTGATCCGTAGGCCTTCTTTGGACCAAGTTCGTCTCGTTCGTCCATCTTCGTCCTCCCATTTGATCCGTAGGCCTTCTTTGGACGAAGTTCCTCTCGTTCGTCCATCTTCGTGCTCCCATTTGATCCGTAGGCCTTCTCTGGACCAAGTTCGTCTCGTTCGTCCATCTTCGTCCTCCCATTTGATCCGTAGGCCTTCTTTGGACGAAGTTCTTCTCGTTCGTCCATCTTCGTCCTCCCATTTGATCCGTAGGCCTTCTTTGGACCAAGTTCATCTCGTTCGTCCATGTGCGTCCTCCCATTTGATCCGTAGGCCTTCTTTGGACCAAGTTCATCTCGTTCGTCCATCTTCGTCCTCCCATTTGATCCGTATGCCTTCTTTGGACCAAGTTCGTCTCGTTCGTCCATCTTCGTCCTCCCATTTGATCCGTAGGCCTTCTTTGGGCCAAGTTCGTCTCGTTCGTCCATCTTCGTGCTCCCATTTGATCCGTAGGCCTTCTTTGGACCAAGTTCGTCTCGTTCGTCCATCTTTGGTTCGTCCTCCCATTTGATCCGTAGGCCTTCTTTGGACCAAGTTCGTCTCGTTCGTCCATCTTCGTCCTCCCATTTGATCCGTAGGCCTTCTTTGGACCAAGTTCGTCTCGTTCGTCCATCTTCATCCTCCCATTTGATCCGTAGGCCTTCTTTGGACGAAGTTCCTCTCGTTCGTCCATCTTCGTGCTCCCATTTGATCCGTAGGCCTTCTTTGGACCAAGTTCATCTCGTTCGTCCATCTTCGTCCTCCCATTGGATCCGTAGGCCTTCTTTGGACCAAGTTCATCTCGTTCGTCCATGTGCGTCCTCCCATTTGATCCGTAGGCCTTCTTTGGACGAAGTTCGTCTCGTTCGTCCATCTTCGTGCTCCCATTTGATCCGTAGGCCTTCTTTGGACCAAGTTCGTCTCGTTCGTCCATCTTTGCTTCGTCCTCCCATTTGATCCGTAGGCCTTCTTTGGACGAAGTTCGTCTCGTTCGTCCATCTTCGTCCTCCAATTTGATCCTTAGGCCTTCTTTGGACGAAGTTCGTCTCGTTCGTCTATCTTCATCCTCCCATTTGATCCGTAGGCCTTCTTTGGACGAAGTTCGTCTCGTTCGTCCATCTTCGTCCTCCCACCAAGTTCGTCTCGTTCGTCCATCTTCGTCCTCCCATTTGATCCGTAGGCCTTCTTTGGACGAAGTTCCTCTCGTTCGTCCATCTTCGTCCTCCCATTTGATCCGTAGGCCTTCTTTGGACCAAGTTCATCTCGTTCGTCCATCTTCGTCCTCCCATTTGATCCGTATGCCTTCTTTGGACCAAGTTCGTCTCGTTCGTCCATCTTCGTCCTCCCATTCGATCCGTAGGCCTTCTTTGGGCCAAGTTCGTCTCGTTCGTCCATCTTCGTCCTTCCATTTGATCCGTAGGCCTTCTTTGGACCAAGTTCGTCTCGTTCGTCCATCTTCGTCCTCCCATTTGATCCGTAGGCCTTCTTTGGACGAAGTTCCTCTCGTTCGTCCATCTTCGTCCTCCCATTTGATCCGTAGGCCTTCTTTGGACCAA
Source organism: Glycyrrhiza uralensis (assembly GCA_030159175.1). Taxonomy (NCBI): domain Eukaryota; kingdom Viridiplantae; phylum Streptophyta; class Magnoliopsida; order Fabales; family Fabaceae; genus Glycyrrhiza; species Glycyrrhiza uralensis. The sequence continues at coordinate 33,543 of BRZY01000016.1, read as the reverse complement.
GTTCATCTCGTTCGTCCATATGCGTCCTCCCATTTGATCCGTAGGCCTTCTTTGGACCAAGTTCGTCTCGTTCGTCCATCTTCGTCCTCCCATTTGATCCGTAGGCCTTCTTTGGGCCAAGTTCGTCTCGTTCGTCCATCTTCATCCTCCCATTTGATCCGTAGGCCTTCTTTGGACCAAGTTCGTCTCGTTCGTCCATCTTTGCTTCGTCCTCCCATTTGATCCGTAGGCCTTCTTTGGACGAACTTCGTCTCGTTCGTCCATCTTCGTCCTCCAATTTGATCCTTAGGCCTTCTTTGGACGAAGTTCGTCTCGTTCGTCTATCTTCATCCTCCCATTTGATCCGTAGGCCTTCTTTGGACGAAGTTCGTCTCGTTCGTCCATCTTCGTCCTCCCACCAAGTTCGTCTCGTTCGTCCATCTTCGTCCTCCCATTTGATCCGTAGGCCTTCTTTGGACGAAGTTCCTCTCGTTCGTCCATCTTCGTCCTCCCATTTGATCCGTAGGCCTTCTTTGGACCAAGTTCATCTCGTTCGTCCATCTTCGTCCTCCCATTTGATCCGTATGCCTTCTTTGGACCAAGTTCGTCTCGTTCGTCCATCTTCGTCCTCCCATTCGATCCGTAGGCCTTCTTTGGGCCAAGTTCGTCTCGTTCGTCCATCTTCATCCTCCCATTTGATCCGTAGGCCTTCTTTGGACGAAGTTCCTCTCGTTCGTCCATCTTCGTGCTCCCATTTGATCCGTAGGCCTTCTTTGGACCAAGTTCATCTCGTTCGTCCATCTTCGTCCTCCCATTGGATCCGTAGGCCTTCTTTGGACCAAGTTCATCTCGTTCGTCCATGTGCGTCCTCCCATTTGATCCGTAGGCCTTCTTTGGACGAAGTTCGTCTCGTTCGTCCATCTTCGTGCTCCCATTTGATCCGTAGGCCTTCTTTGGACCAAGTTCGTCTCGTTCGTCCATCTTTGCTTCGTCCTCCCATTTGATCCGTAGGCCTTCTTTGGACGAAGTTCGTCTCGTTCGTCCATCTTCGTCCTCCAATTTGATCCTTAGGCCTTCTTTGGACGAAGTTCGTCTCGTTCGTCTATCTTCATCCTCCCATTTGATCCGTAGGCCTTCTTTGGACGAAGTTCGTCTCGTTCGTCCATCTTCGTCCTCCCACCAAGTTCGTCTCGTTCGTCCATCTTCGTCCTCCCATTTGATCCGTAGGCCTTCTTTGGACGAAGTTCCTCTCGTTCGTCCATCTTCGTCCTCCCATTTGATCCGTAGGCCTTCTTTGGACCAAGTTCATCTCGTTCGTCCATCTTCGTCCTCCCATTTGATCCGTATGCCTTCTTTGGACCAAGTTCGTCTCGTTCGTCCATCTTCGTCCTCCCATTCGATCCGTAGGCCTTCTTTGGGCCAAGTTCGTCTCGTTCGTCCATCTTCGTCCTTCCATTTGATCCGTAGGCCTTCTTTGGACCAAGTTCGTCTCGTTCGTCCATCTTCGTCCTCCCATTTGATCCGTAGGCCTTCTTTGGACGAAGTTCCTCTCGTTCGTCCATCTTCGTCCTCCCATTTGATCCGTAGGCCTTCTTTGGACCAAGTTCATCTCGTTCGTCCATATGCGTCCTCCCATTTGATCCGTAGGCCTTCTTTGGACCAAGTTCGTCTCGTTCGTCCATCTTCGTCCTCCCATTTGATCCGTAGGCCTTCTTTGGGCCAAGTTCGTCTCGTTCGTCCATCTTCATCCTCCCATTTGATCCGTAGGCCTTCTTTGGACCAAGTTCGTCTCGTTCGTCCATCTTCGTCCTCCCATTTGATCCGTAGGCCTTCTTTGGACCAAGTTCGTCTCGTTCGTCCATCTTCCTCCTCCCATTTGATCCGTAGGCCTTCTTTGGACGAAGTTCCTCTCGTTCGTCCATCTTCGTGCTCCCATTTGATCCGTAGGCCTTCTTTGGACCAAGTTCATCTCGTTCGTCCATCTTCGTCCTCCCATTTGATCCGTAGGCCTTCTTTGGACCAAGTTCATCTCGTTCGTCCATGTGCGTCCTCCCATTTGATCCGTAGGCCTTCTTTGGACGAAGTTCGTCTCGTTCGTCCATCTTCGTGCTCCCATTTGATCCGTAGGCCTTCTTTGGACCAAGTTCGTCTCGTTCGTCCATCTTTGCTTCGTCCTCCCATTTGATCCGTAGGCCTTCTTTGGACGAAGTTCGTCTCGTTCGTCCATCTTCGTCCTCCAATTTGATCCTTAGGCCTTCTTTGGACGAAGTTCGTCTCGTTCGTCTATCTTCGTCCTCCCATTTGATCCGTAGGCCTTCTTTGGACGAAGTTCGTCTCGTTCGTCCATCTTCGTCCTCCCACCAAGTTCGTCTCGTTCGTCCATCTTCGTCCTCCCATTTGATCCGTAGGCCTTCTTTGGACCAAGTTCGTCTCGTTCGTCCATCTTCGTCCTCCCATTTGATCCGTAGGCCTTCTTTGGGCCAAGTTCGTCTCGTTCGTGCATCTTCGTCCTCCCATTTGATCCGTAGGCCTTCTTTGGACGAAGTTCGTCTCGTTCGTCTATCTTCGTCCTCCCATTTGATCCGTAGGCCTTCTTTGGACCAAGTTCGTCTCGTTCGTCCATCTTCGTCCTCCCATTTGATCCGTAGGCCTTCTTTAGGCCAAGTTCGTCTCGTTCGTCCATCTTCCTCCTCCCATTTTATCCGTAGGCCTTCTTTGGACGAAGTTCGTCTCGTTCGTCCATCTTCGTCCTCCCATTTGATCCGTAGGCCTTCTTTGGACCAAGTTCGTCTCGTTCGTCCATCTTCGTCCTCCCATTTGATCCGTAGGCCTTCTGTGGACGAAGTTCGTCTCGTTCGTCCATCTTCGTCCTCCCATTTGATCCGTAGGCCTTCTTTGGACGAAGTTCCTCTCGTTCGTCCATCTTCGTCCTCCCATTTGATCCGTAGGCCTTCTTTGGACGAAGTTCCTCTCGTTCGTCCATCTTCGTCCTCCCATTTGATCCGTAGGCCTTCTTTGGACCAAGTTCGTCTCGTTCGTCCATTTGCGTCCTCCCATTTGATCCGTAGGCCTTCTTTGGACCAAGTTCGTCTCGTTCGTCCATCTTCGTCCTCCCATTTGATCCGTAGGCCTTCTTTGGGCCAAGTTCGTCTCGTTCGTCCATCTTCATCCTCCCATTTGATCCGTAGGCCTTCTTTGGACCAAGTTCGTCTCGTTCGTCCATCTTCGTCCTCCCATTTGATCCGTAGGCCTTCTTTGGACCAAGTTCGTCTCGTTCGTCCATCTTCCTCCTCCCATTTGATCCGTAGGCCTTCTTTGGACGAAGTTCCTCTCGTTCGTCCATCTTCGTGCTCCCATTTGATCCGTAGGCCTTCTTTGGACCAAGTTCATCTCGTTCGTCCATCTTCGTCCTCCCATTTGATCCGTAGGCCTTCTTTGGACCAAGTTCATCTCGTTCGTCCATGTGCGTCCTCCCATTTGATCCGTAGGCCTTCTTTGGACGAAGTTCGTCTCGTTCGTCCATCTTCGTGCTCCCATTTGATCCGTAGGCCTTCTTTGGACGAAGTTCGTCTCGTTCGTCCATCTTCGTCCTCCAATTTGATCCTTAGGCCTTCTTTGGACGAAGTTCGTCTCGTTCGTCTATCTTCGTCCTCCCATTTGATCCGTAGGCCTTCTTTGGACGAAGTTCGTCTCGTTCGTCCATCTTCGTCCTCCCACCAAGTTCGTCTCGTTCGTCCATCTTCGTCCTCCCATTTGATCCGTAGGCCTTCTTTGGACCAAGTTCGTCTCGTTCGTCCATCTTCGTCCTCCCATTTGATCCGTAGGCCTTCTTTGGGCCAAGTTCGTCTCGTTCGTGCATCTTCGTCCTCCCATTTGATCCGTAGGCCTTCTTTGGACGAAGTTCGTCTCGTTCGTCTATCTTCGTCCTCCCATTTGATCCGTAGGCCTTCTTTGGACCAAGTTCGTCTCGTTCGTCCATCTTCGTCCTCCCATTTGATCCGTAGGCCTTCTTTGGGCCAAGTTCGTCTCGTTCGTGCATCTTCGTCCTCCCATTTGATCCGTAGGCCTTCTTTGGACGAAGTTCGTCTCGTTCGTCCATCTTCGTCCTCCCATTTGATCCGTAGGCCTTCTTTGGACGAAGTTCCTCTCGTTCGTCCATCTTCGTGCTCCCATTTGATCCGTAGGCCTTCTTTGGACCAAGTTCGTCTCGTTCGTCCATCTTCGTCCTCCAATTTGATCCTTAGGCCTTCTTTGGACGAAGTTCGTCTCGTTCGTCTATCTTCGTCCTCCCATTTGATCCGTAGGCCTTCTTTGGACGAAGTTCGTCTCGTTCGTCCATCTTCGTCCTCCCACCAAGTTCGTCTCGTTCGTCCATCTTCGTCCTCCCATTTGATCCGTAGGCCTTCTTTGGACCAAGTTCGTCTCGTTCGTCCATCTTCGTCCTCCCATTTGATCCGTAGGCCTTCTTTGGGCCAAGTTCGTCTCGTTCGTGCATCTTCGTCCTCCCATTTGATCCGTAGGCCTTCTTTGGACGAAGTTCGTCTCGTTCGTCTATCTTCGTCCTCCCATTTGATCCGTAGGCCTTCTTTGGACCAAGTTCGTCTCGTTCGTCCATCTTCGTCCTCCCATTTGATCCGTAGGCCTTCTTTAGGCCATGTTCGTCTCGTTCGTCCATCTTCCTCCTCCCATTTTATCCGTAGGCCTTCTTTGGACGAAGTTCGTCTCGTTCGTCCATCTTCGTCCTCCCATTTGATCCGTAGGCCTTCTTTGGACCAAGTTCGTCTCGTTCGTCCATCTTCGTCCTCCCATTTGATCCGTAGGCCTTCTGTGGACGAAGTTCGTCTCGTTCGTCCATCTTCGTCCTCCCATTTGATCCGTAGGCCTTCTTTGGACGAAGTTCCTCTCGTTCGTCCATCTTCGTGCTCCCATTTGATCCGTAGGCCTTCTTTGGACCAAGTTCGTCTCGTTCGTCCATCTTCGTCCTCCCATTTGATCCGTAGGCCTTCTTTGGACCAAGTTCGTCTCGTTCGTCCATCTTTGCTTCGTCCTTCCATTTGATCCGTAGGCCTTCTTTGGACGAAGTTCGTCTCGTTCGTGCATCTTCGTGCTCCCATTTGATCCGTAGGCCTTCTTTGGACGAAGTTCGTCTCGTTCGTCCATCTTCGTGCTCCCATTTGATCCGGAGGCCTTCTTTGCACCAAGTTCGTCTCGTTCGTCCATCTTCGTCCTCCCATTTGATCCGTATGCCTTCTTTGGACCAAGTTCGTCTCGTTCGTCCATCTTCGTCCTCCCATTTGATCCGTAGGCCTTCTTTGGGCCAAGTTCGTCTCGTTCGTCCATCTTCCTCCTCCCATTTGATCCGTAGGCCTTCTTTGGACGATGTTCGTCTCGTTCGTCAATCTTCGTCCTCCCATTTGATCCGTAGGCCTTCTTTGGACCAAGTTCGTCTCGTTCGTCCATCTTCGTCCTCCCATTTGATCCGTAGGCCTTCTGTGGACGAAGTTCGTCTCGTTCGTCCATCTTCGTCCTCCCATTTGATCCTTAGGCCTTCTCTGGACCAAGTTCGTCTCGTTCGTCCATCTTCGTCCTCCCATTTGATCCGTAGGCCTTCTTTGGACGAAGTTCTTCTCGTTCGTCCATCTTCGTCCTCCCATTTGATCCGTAGGCCTTCTTTGGACCAAGTTCATCTCGTTCGTCCATTTGCGTCCTCCCATTTGATCCGTAGGCCTTCTTTGGACCAAGTTCATCTCGTTCGTCCATCTTCGTCCTCCCATTTGATCCGTATGCCTTCTTTGGACCAAGTTCGTCTCGTTCGTCCATCTTCGTCCTCCCATTTGATCCGTAGGCCTTCTTTGGGCCAAGTTCGTCTCGTTCGTCCATCTTCGTGCTCCCATTTGATCCGTAGGCCTTCTTTGGACCAAGTTCGTCTCGTTCGTCCATCTTCGTGCTCCCATTTGATCCGTAGGCCTTCTTTGGACCAAGTTCGTCTCGTTCGTCCATCTTTGCTTCGTCCTCCCATTTGATCCGTAGGCCTTCTTTGGACCAAGTTCGTCTCGTTCGTCCATCTTCGTCCTCCCATTTGATCCGTAGGCCTTCTTTGGACCAAGTTCGTCTCGTTCGTCCATCTTCATCCTCCCATTTGATCCGTAGGCCTTCTTTGGACGAAGTTCCTCTCGTTCGTCCATCTTCGTGCTCCCATTTGATCCGTAGGCCTTCTTTGGACCAAGTTCATCTCGTTCGTCCATCTTCGTCCTCCCATTTGATCCGTAGGCCTTCTTTGGACCAAGTTCATCTCGTTCGTCCATGTGCGTCCTCCCATTTGATCCGTAGGCCTTCTTTGGACGAAGTTCGTCTCGTTCGTCCATCTTCGTGCTCCCATTTGATCCGTAGGCCTTCTTTGGACCAAGTTCGTCTCGTTCGTCCATCTTTGCTTCGTCCTCCCATTTGATCCGTAGGCCTTCTTTGGACGAAGTTCGTCTCGTTCGTCCATCTTCGTCCTCCAATTTGATCCTTAGGCCTTCTTTGGACGAAGTTCGTCTCGTTGGTCTATCTTCATCCTCCCATTTGATCCGTAGGCCTTCTTTGGACGAAGTTCGTCTCGTTCGTCCATCTTCGTCCTCCCACCAAGTTCGTCTCGTTCGTCCATCTTCGTCCTCCCATTTGATCCGTAGGCCTTCTTTGGACCAAGTTCATCTCGTTCGTCCATTTGCGTCCTCCCATTTGATCCGTAGGGCTTCTTTGGACCAAGTTCATCTCGTTCGTCCATCTTCGTCCTCCCATTTGATCCGTATGCCTTCTTTGGACCAAGTTCGTCTCGTTCGTCCATCTTCGTCCTCCCATTTGATCCGTAGGCCTTCTTTGGGCCAAGTTCGTCTCGTTCGTCCATCTTCGTGCTCCCATTTGATCCGTAGGCCTTCTTTGGACGAAGTTCGTCTCGTTCGTCCATCTTCGTGCTCCCATTTGATCCGTAGGCCTTCTTTGGACCAAGTTCGTCTCGTTCGTCCATCTTTGCTTCGTCCTCCCATTTGATCCGTAGGCCTTCTTTGGACCAAGTTCGTCTCGTTCGTCCATCTTCGTCCTCCCATTTGATCCGTAGGCCTTCTTTGGACCAAGTTCGTCTCGTTCGTCCATCTTCATCCTCCCATTTGATCCGTAGGCCTTCTTTGGACGAAGTTCCTCTCGTTCGTCCATCTTCGTGCTCCCATTTGATCCGTAGGCCTTCTTTGGACCAAGTTCATCTCGTTCGTCCATGTGCGTCCTCCCATTTGATCCGTAGGCCTTCTTTGGACGAAGTTCGTCTCGTTCGTCCATCTTCGTGCTCCCATTTGATCCGTAGGCCTTCTTTGGACCAAGTTCGTCTCGTTCGTCCATCTTTGCTTCGTCCTCCCATTTGATCCGTAGGCCTTCTTTGGACGAAGTTCGTCTCGTTCGTCCATCTTCGTCCTCCAATTTGATCCTTAGGCCTTCTTTGGACGAAGTTCGTCTCGTTGGTCTATCTTCATCCTCCCATTTGATCCGTAGGCCTTCTTTGGACGAAGTTCGTCTCGTTCGTCCATCTTCGTCCTCCCACCAAGTTCGTCTCGTTCGTCCATCTTCGTCCTCCCATTTGATCCGTAGGCCTTCTTTGGACCAAGTTCATCTCGTTCGTCCATCTTCGTCCTCCCATTTGATCCGTATGCCTTCTTTGGACCAAGTTCCTCTCGTTCGTCCATCTTCGTCCTCCCATTTGATCCGTAGGCCTTCTTTGGGCCAAGTTCGTCTCGTTCGTCCATCTTCGTCCTCCCATTTGATCCGTAGGCCTTCTTTGGACCAAGTTCGTCTCGTTCGTCCATCTTCGTCCTCCCATTTGATCCGTAGGCCTTCTTTGGACGAAGTTCCTCTCGTTCGTCCATCTTCGTCCTCCCATTTGATCCGTAGGCCTTCTTTGGACCAAGTTCATCTCGTTCGTCCATTTGCGTCCTCCCATTTGATCCGTAGGCCTTCTTTGGACCAAGTTCGTCTCGTTCGTCCATCTTCGTCCTCCCATTTGATCCGTAGGCCTTCTTTGGGCCAAGTTCGTCTCGTTCGTCCATCTTCCTCCTCCCATTTGATCCGTAGGCCTTCTTTGGACCAAGTTCGTCTCGTTCGTCCATCTTCGTCCTCCCATTTGATCCGTAGGCCTTCTTTGGACCAAGTTCGTCTCGTTCGTCCATCTTCGTCCTCCCATTTGATCCGTAGGCCTTCTTTGGACCAAGTTCGTCTCGTTCGTCCATCTTCCTCCTCCCATTTGATCCGTAGGCCTTCTTTGGACGAAGTTCCTCTCGTTCGTCCAGCTTCGTGCTCCCATTTGATCCGTAGGCCTTCTTTGGACCAAGTTCATCTCGTTCGTCCATCTTCGTCCTCCCATTTGATCCGTAGGCCTTCTTTGGACGAAGTTCGTCTCGTTCGTCCATCTTCGTCCTCCCACCAAGTTCGTCTCGTTCGTCCATCTTCGTCCTCCCATTTGATCCGTAGGCCTTCTTTGGACCAAGTTCATCTCGTTCGTCCATTTGCGTCCTCCCATTTGATCCGTAGGGCTTCTTTGGACCAAGTTCATCTCGTTCGTCCATCTTCGTCCTCCCATTTGATCCGTATGCCTTCTTTGGACCAAGTTCGTCTCGTTCGTCCATCTTCGTCCTCCCATTTGATCCGTAGGCCTTCTTTGGGCCAAGTTCGTCTCGTTCGTCCATCTTCGTGCTCCCATTTGATCCGTAGGCCTTCTTTGGACGAAGTTCGTCTCGTTCGTCCATCTTCGTGCTCCCATTTGATCCGTAGGCCTTCTTTGGACCAAGTTCGTCTCGTTCGTCCATCTTTGCTTCGTCCTCCCATTTGATCCGTAGGCCTTCTTTGGACCAAGTTCGTCTCGTTCGTCCATCTTCATCCTCCCATTTGATCCGTAGGCCTTCTTTGGACGAAGTTCCTCTCGTTCGTCCATCTTCGTGCTCCCATTTGATCCGTAGGCCTTCTTTGGACCAAGTTCATCTCGTTCGTCCATCTTCGTCCTCCCATTTGATCCGTAGGCCTTCTTTGGACCAAGTTCATCTCGTTCGTCCATGTGCGTCCTCCCATTTGATCCGTAGGCCTTCTTTGGACGAAGTTCGTCTCGTTCGTCCATCTTCGTGCTCCCATTTGATCCGTAGGCCTTCTTTGGACCAAGTTCGTCTCGTTCGTCCATCTTTGCTTCGTCCTCCCATTTGATCCGTAGGCCTTCTTTGGACGAAGTTCGTCTCGTTCGTCCATCTTCGTCCTCCAATTTGATCCTTAGGCCTTCTTTGGACGAAGTTCGTCTCGTTGGTCTATCTTCATCCTCCCATTTGATCCGTAGGCCTTCTTTGGACGAAGTTCGTCTCGTTCGTCCATCTTCGTCCTCCCACCAAGTTCGTCTCGTTCGTCCATCTTCGTCCTCCCATTTGATCCGTAGGCCTTCTTTGGACCAAGTTCATCTCGTTCGTCCATCTTCGTCCTCCCATTTGATCCGTATGCCTTCTTTGGACCAAGTTCATCTCGTTCGTCCATCTTCGTCCTCCCATTTGATCCGTAGGCCTTCTTTGGGCCAAGTTCGTCTCGTTCGTCCATCTTCGTCCTCCCATTTGATCCGTAGGCCTTCTTTGGACCAAGTTCGTCTCGTTCGTCCATCTTCGTCCTCCCATTTGATCCGTAGGCCTTCTTTGGACGAAGTTCCTCTCGTTCGTCCATCTTCGTCCTCCCATTTGATCCGTAGGCCTTCTTTGGACCAAGTTCATCTCGTTCGTCCATTTGCGTCCTCCCATTTGATCCGTAGGCCTTCTTTGGACCAAGTTCGTCTCGTTCGTCCATCTTCGTCCTCCCATTTGATCCGTAGGCCTTCTTTGGGCCAAGTTCGTCTCGTTCGTCCATCTTCCTCCTCCCATTTGATCCGTAGGCCTTCTTTGGACCAAGTTCGTCTCGTTCGTCCATCTTCGTCCTCCCATTTGATCCGTAGGCCTTCTTTGGACCAAGTTCGTCTCGTTCGTCCATCTTCCTCCTCCCATTTGATCCGTAGGCCTTCTTTGGACGAAGTTCCTCTCGTTCGTCCAGCTTCGTGCTCCCATTTGATCCGTAGGCCTTCTTTGGACCAAGTTCATCTCGTTCGTCCATCTTCGTCCTCCCATTTGATCCGTAGGCCTTCTTTGGACCAAGTTCATCTCGTTCGTCCATGTGCGTCCTCCCATTTGATCCGTAGGCCTTCTTTGGACGAAGTTCGTCTCGTTCGTCCATCTTCGTGCTCCCATTTGATCCGTAGGCCTTCTTTGGACCAAGTTCGTCTCGTTCGTCCATCTTTGCTTCGTCCTCCCATTTGATCCGTAGGCCTTCTTTGGACGAAGTTCGTCTCGTTCGTCCATCTTCGTCCTCCAATTTGATCCTTAGGCCTTCTTTGGACGAAGTTCGTCTCGTTCGTCTATCTTCGTCCTCCCATTTGATCCGTAGGCCTTCTTTGGACGAAGTTCGTCTCGTTCGTCCATCTTCGTCCTCCCACCAAGTTCGTCTCGTTCGTCCATCTTCGTCCTCCCATTTGATCCGTAGGCCTTCTTTGGACCAAGTTCGTCTCGTTCGTCCATCTTCGTCCTCCCATTTGATCCGTAGGCCTTCTTTGGGCCAAGTTCGTCTCGTTCGTGCATCTTCGTCCTCCCATTTGATCCGTAGGCCTTCTTTGGACGAAGTTCTTCTCGTTCGTCTATCTTCGTCCTCCCATTTGATCCGTAGGCCTTCTTTGGACCAAGTTCGTCTCGTTCGTCCATCTTCGTCCTCCCATTTGATCCGTAGGCCTTCTTTGGACGAAGTTCGTCTCGTTCGTCCATCTTCGTCCTCCCATTTGATCCGTAGGCCTTCTTTGGACCAAGTTCGTCTTGTTCGTCCATCTTCGTCCTCCCATTTGATCCGTAGGCCTTCTGTGGACGAAGTTCGTCTCGTTCGTCCATCTTCGTCCTCCCATTTGATCCTTAGGCCTTCTCTGGACCAAGTTCGTCTCGTTCGTCCATCTTCGTCCTCCCATTTGATCCGTAGGCCTTCTGTGGACGAAGTTCGTCTCGTTCGTCCATCTTCGTCCTCCCATTTGATCCTTAGGCCTTCTCTGGACCAAGTTCGTCTCGTTCGTCCATCTTCGTCCTCCCATTTGATCCGTAGGCCTTCTTTGGACGAAGTTCCTCTCGTTCGTCCATCTTCGTCCTCCCATTTGATCCGTAGGCCTTCTTTGGACCAAGTTCGTCTCGTTCGTCCATCTTCGTCCTCCCATTTGATCCGTATGCCTTCTTTGGACTAAGTTCGTCTCGTTCGTCCATCTTCGTCCTCCCATTTGATCCGTAGGCCTTCTTTGGGCCAAGTTCGTCTCGTTCGTCCATCTTCGTCCTCCCATTTGATCCGTAGGCCTTCTTTGGACCAAGTTCCTCTCGTTCGTCCATCTTCGTCCTCCCATTTGATCCGTAGGCCTTCTTTGGACCAAGTTCATCTCGTTCGTCCATCTTCGTCCTCCCATTTGATCCGTAGGCCTTCTTTGGACCAAGTTCGTCTCGTTCGTCCATCTTCGTCCTCCCATTTGATCCGTAGGCCTTCTTTGGGCCAAGTTCGTCTCGTTCGTCCATCTTCCTCCTCCCATTTGATCCGTAGGCCTTCTTTGGACCAAGTTCGTCTCGTTCGTCCATCTTCGTCCTCCCATTTGATCCGTAGGCCTTCTTTGGACCAAGTTCGTCTCGTTCGTCCATCTTCGTCCTCCCATTTGATCCGTAGGCCTTCTGTGGACGAAGTTCGTCTCGTTCGTCCATCTTCGTCCTCCCATTTGATCCTTAGGCCTTCTCTGGACCAAGTTCGTCTCGTTCGTCCATCTTCGTCCTCCCATTTGATCCGTAGGCCTTCTTTGGACGAAGTTCTTCTCGTTCGTCCATCTTCGTCCTCCCATTTGATCCGTAGGCCTTCTTTGGACCAAGTTCATCTCGTTCGTCCATTTGCGTCCTCCCATTTGATCCGTAGGCCTTCTTTGGACCAAGTTCATCTCGTTCGTCCATCTTCGTCCTCCCATTTGATCCGTATGCCTTCTTTGGACCAAGTTCGTGTCGTTCGTCCATCTTCGTCCTCCCATTTGATCCGTAGGCCTTCTTTGGGCCAAGTTCGTCTCGTTCGTCCATCTTCGTCCTCCCATTTGATCCGTAGGCCTTCTTTGGACCAAGTTCATCTCGTTCGTCCATGTGCGTCCTCCCATTTGATCCGTAGGCCTTCTTTGGACGAAGTTCGTCTCGTTCGTCCATCTTCGTGCTCCCATTTGATCCGTAGGCCTTCTTTGGACCAAGTTCGTCTCGTTCGTCCATCTTTGCTTCGTCCTCCCATTTGATCCGTAGGCCTTCTTTGGACGAAGTTCGTCTCGTTCGTCCATCTTCGTCCTCCCATTTGATCCTTAGGCCTTCTTTGGACGAAGTTCGTCTCGTTCGTCTATCTTCGTCCTCCCATTTGATCCGTAGGCCTTCTTTGGACGAAGTTCGTCTCGTTCGTCCATCTTCGTCCTCCCACCAAGTTCGTCTCGTTCGTCCATCTTCGTCCTCCCATTTGATCCGTAGGCCTTCTTTGGACCAAGTTCGTCTCGTTCGTCCATCTTCGTCCTCCCATTTGATCCGTAGGCCTTCTTTGGGCCAAGTTCGTCTCGTTCGTGCATCTTCGTCCTCCCATTTGATCCGTAGGCCTTCTTTGGACGAAGTTCGTCTCGTTCGTCTATCTTCGTCCTCCCATTTGATCCGTAGGCCTTCTTTGGACCAAGTTCGTCTCGTTCGTCCATCTTCGTCCTCCCATTTGATCTGTAGGCCTTCTTTGGGCCAAGTTCGTCTCGTTCGTCCATCTTCCTCCTCCCATTTTATCCGTAGGCCTTCTTTGGACGAAGTTCATCTCGTTCGTCCATGTTCGTCCTCCCATTTGATCCGTAGGCCTTCTTTGGACCAAGTTCGTCTCGTTCGTCCATCTTCGTCCTCCCATTTGATCCGTAGGCCTTCTTTGGACGAAGTTCGTCTCGTTCGTCCATCTTCGTCCTCCCATTTGATCCTTAGGCCTTCTCTGGACCAAATTCGTCTCGTTCGTCCATCTTCGTCCTCCCATTTGATCCGTAGGCCTTCTTTGGACGAAGTTCCTCTCGTTCGTCCATCTTCGTCCTCCCATTTGATCCGTAGGCCTTCTTTGGACCAAGTTCATCTCATTCGTCCATCTTCGTCCTCCCATTTGATCCGTATGCCTTCTTTGGACCAAGTTCGTCTCGTTCGTCCATCTTCGTCCTCCCATTTGATCCGTAGGCCTTCTTTGGGCCAAGTTCGTCTCGTTCGTCCATCTTCGTCCTCCCATTTGATCCGTAGGCCTTCTTTGGACCAAGTTCGTCTCGTTCGTCCATCTTCGTCCTCCCATTTGATCCGTAGGCCTTCTTTGGACGAAGTTCCTCTCGTTCGTCCATCTTCGTCCTCCCATTTGATCCGTAGGCCTTCTTTGGACCAAGTTCATCTCGTTCGTCCATCTTCGTCCTCCCATTTGATCCGTATGCCTTCTTTGGACCATGTTCGTCTCGTTCGTCCATCTTCGTCCTCCCATTTGATCCGTAGGCCTTCTGTGGACGAAGTTCGTCTCGTTCGTCCATCTTCGTCCTCCCATTTGATCCTTAGGCCTTCTCTGGACCAAGTTCGTCTCGTTCGTGCATCTTCGTGCTCCCATTTGATCCGTAGGCCTTCTTTGGACGAAGTTCGTCTCGTTCGTCCATCTTCGTCCTCCCATTTGATCCGTAGGCCTTCTTTGGACCAAGTTCGTCTCGTTCGTCCATCTTCGTCCTCCCATTTGATCCGTAGGCCTTCTTTGGACGAAGTTCGTCTCGTTCGTGCATCTTCGTGCTCCCATTTGATCCGTAGGCCTTCTTTGGACGAAGTTCGTCTCGTTCGTCCATCTTCGTCCTCCCATTTGATCCGTAGGCTTTCTTTGGACGAAGTTCGTCTCGTTCGTCCATCTTCGTCCTCCCATTTGATCCTTAGGCCTTCTCTGGACCAAGTTCGTCTCGTTCGTCCATCTTCGTCCTCCCATTTGATCCGTAGGCCTTCTTTGGACGAAGTTCCTCTCGTTCGTCCATCTTCGTCCTTCCATTTGATCCGTATGCCTTCTTTGGACCAAGTTCGTCTCGTTCGTCCATCTTCGTCCTCCCATTTGATCCGTAGGCCTTCTTTGGGCCAAGTTCGTCTCGTTCGTCCATCTTCGTCCTCCCATTTGATCCGTAGGCCTTCTTTGGACCAAGTTCGTCTCGTTCGTCCATCTTCGTCCTCCCATTTGATCCGTAGGCCTTCTTTGGACGAAGTTCCTCTCGTTCGTCCATCTTCGTCCTCCCATTTGATCCGTAGGCCTTCTTTGGACCAAGTTCATCTCGTTCGTCCATCTTCGTCCTCCCATTTGATCCGTAGGCCTTCTTTGGACCATGTTCGTCTCGTTCGTCCATCTTCGTCCTCCCATTTGATCCGTAGGCCTTCTGTGGACGAAGTTCGTCTCGTTCGTCCATCTTCGTCCTCCCATTTGATCCTTAGGCCTTCTCTGGACCAAGTTCGTCTCGTTCGTGCATCTTCGTGCTCCCATTTGATCCGTAGGCCTTCTTTGGACGAAGTTCGTCTCGTTCGTCCATCTTCGTCCTCCCATTTGATCCGTAGGCCTTCTTTGGACGAAGTTCCTCTCGTTCGTCCATCTTCGTGCTCCCATTTGATCCGTAGGCCTTCTTTGGACCAAGTTCGTCTCGTTCGTCCATCTTCGTCCTCCCATTTGATCCGTAGGCCTTCTTTGGACCAAGTTCGTCTCGTTCCTCTCGTTCGTCCATCTTCGTGCTCCCATTTGATCCGTAGGCCTTCTTTGGACCAAGTTCGTCTCGTTCGTCCATCTTCGTCCTCCCATTTGATCCGTAGGCCTTCTTTGGACGAAGTTCGTCTCGTTCGTGCATCTTCGTGCTCCCATTTGATCCGTAGGCCTTCTTTGGACGAAGTTCGTCTCGTTCGTCCATCTTCGTCCTCCCATTTGATCCGTAGGCTTTCTTTGGACGAAGTTCGTCTCGTTCGTCCATCTTCGTCCTCCCATTTGATCCTTAGGCCTTCTCTGGACCAAGTTCGTCTCGTTCGTCCATCTTCGTCCTCCCATTTGATCCGTAGGCCTTCTTTGGACGAAGTTCCTCTCGTTCGTCCATCTTCGTCCTTCCATTTGATCCGTAGGCCTTCTTTGGACCAAGTTCATCTCGTTCGTCCATCTTCGTCCTCCCATTTGATCCGTATGCCTTCTTTGGACCAAGTTCGTCTCGTTCGTCCATCTTCGTCCTCCCATTTGATCCGTAGGCCTTCTTTGGGCCAAGTTCGTCTCGTTCGTCCATCTTCGTCCTCCCATTTGATCCGTAGGCCTTCTTTGGACCAAGTTCGTCTCGTTCGTCCATCTTCGTCCTCCCATTTGATCCGTAGGCCTTCTTTGGACGAAGTTCATCTCGTTCGTCCATCTTCGTCCTCCCATTTGATCCGTAGGCCTTCTTTGGACCAAGTTCATCTCGTTCGTCCATCTTCGTCCTCCCATTTGATCCGTATGCCTTCTTTGGACCAAGTTCGTCTCGTTCGTCCATCTTCGTCCTCCCATTTGATCCGTAGGCCTTCTTTGGGCCAAGTTCATCTCGTTCGTCCATCTTCATCCTCCCATTTGATCCGTAGGCCTTCTTTGGACGAAGTTCCTCTCGTTCGTCCATCTTCGTGCTCCCATTTGATCCGTAGGCCTTCTTTGGACCAAGTTCGTCTCGTTCGTCCATCTTCGTCCTCCCATTTGATACGTAGGCCTTCTTTGGACCAAGTTCGTCTCGTTCGTCCATCTTCGTCCTCCCATTTGATCCGTAGGCCTTCTTTGGACGAAGTTCGTCTCGTTCGAGCATCTTCGTGCTCCCATTTGATCCGTAGGCCTTCTTTGGACGAAGTTCGTCTCGTTCGTCCATCTTCGTGCTCCCATTTGATCCGTAGGCCTTCTTTGGACCAAGTTCGTCTCGTTCGTCCATCTTCGTCCTCCCATTTGATCCGTATGCCTTCTTTGGACCAAGTTCGTCTCGTTCGTCCATCTTCGTCCTCCCATTTGATCCGTAGGCCTTCTTTGGGCCAAGTTCGTCTCGTTCGTCCATCTTCCTCCTCCCATTTGATCCGTAGGCCTTCTTTGGACGAAGTTCGTCTCGTTCGTCCATCTTCGTCCTCCCATTTGATCCGTAGGCCTTCTTTGGGCCAAGTTCGTCTCGTTCGTCCATCTTCCTCCTCCCATTTGATCCGTAGGCCTTCTTTGGACGAAGTTCCTCTCGTTCGTCCATCTTCGTGCTCCCATTTGATCCGTAGGCCTTCTTTGGACCAAGTTCGTCTCGTTCGTCCATCTTCGTCCTCCCATTTTGATCCGTAGGCCTTCTTTGGACTAAGTTCGTCTCGTTCGTCCATCTTCGTCCTCCCATTTGATCCGTAGGCCTTCTTTGGACGAAGTTCGTCTCGTTCGTGCATCTTCGTGCTCCCATTTGATCCATAGGCCTTCTTTGGACGAAGTTCGTCTCGTTCGTCCATCTTCGTGCTCCCATTTGATCCGTAGGCCTTCTTCGGACCAAGTTCGTCTCGTTCGTCCATCTTCGTCCTCCCATTTGATCCGTATGCCTTCTTTGGACCAAGTTCGTCTCGTTCGTCCATCTTCGCCCTCCCATTTGATCCGCAGGCCTTCTTTGGGCCAAGTTCGTCTCGTTCGTCCATCTTCCTCCTCCCATTTGATCCGTAGGCCTTCTTTGGACGAAGTTCGTCTCGTTCGTCCATCTTCGTCCTCCCATTTGATCCGTAGGCCTTCTTTGGACCAAGTTCGTCTCGTTCGTCCATCTTCGTCCTCCCATTTGATCCGTAGGCCTTCTGTGGACGAAGTTCGTCTCGTTCGTCCATCTTCGTCCTCCCATTTGATCCTTAGGCCTTCTCTGGACCAAGTTCGTCTCGTTCGTCCATCTTCGTCCTCCCATTTGATCCGTAGGCCTTCTTTGGACGAAGTTCTTCTCGTTCGTCCATCTTCGTCCTCCCATTTGATCCGTAGGCCTTCTTTGGACCAAGTTCATCTCGTTCGTCCATTTGCGTCCTCCCATTTGATCCGTAGGCCTTCTTTGGACCAAGTTCATCTCGTTCGTCCATCTTCGTCCTCCCATTTGATCCGTATGCCTTCTTTGGACCAAGTTCGCCTCGTTCGTCCATCTTCGTCCTCCCATTTGATCCGTAGGCCTTCTTTGGGCCAAGTTCGTCTCGTTCGTCCATCTTCGTCCTCCCATTTGATCCGTATGCCTTCTTTGGGCCTAGTTCGTCTCGTTCGTCCATCTTCGTCCTCCCATTTGATCCGTATGCCTTCTTTGGACCAAGTTCGTCTCGTTCGTCCATCTTCGTCCTCCCATTTGATCCGTAGGCCTTCTTTGGGCCAAGTTCGTCTCGTTCGTCCATCTTCGTCCTCCCATTTGATCCGTAGGCCTTCTTTGGACCAAGTTCGTCTCGTTCGTCCATCTTCGTCCTCCCATTTGATCCGTAGGCCTTCTTTGGACCAAGTTCGTCTCGTTCGTCCATCTTCGTCCTCCCATTTGATCCTTAGGCCTTCTCTGGACCAAGTTCGTCTCGTTCGTGCATCTTCGTGCTCCCATTTGATCCATAGGCCTTCTTTGGACGAAGTTCGTCTCGTTCGTCCATCTTCGTGCTCCCATTTGATCCGTAGGCCTTCTTCGGACCAAGTTCGTCTCGTTCGTCCATCTTCGTCCTCCCATTTGATCCGTATGCCTTCTTTGGGCCTAGTTCGTCTCGTTCGTCCATCTTCGTCCTCCCATTTGATCCGTATGCCTTCTTTGGACCAAGTTCGTCTCGTTCGTCCATCTTCGTCCTCCCATTTGATCCGTAGGCCTTCTTTGGACCAAGTTCGTCTCGTTCGTCCATCTTCGTCCTCCCATTTGATCCGTAGGCCTTCTGTGGACGAAGTTCGTCTCGTTCGTCCATCTTCGTCCTCCCATTTGATCCTTAGGCCTTCTCTGGACCAAGTTCGTCTCGTTCGTCCATCTTCGTCCTCCCATTTGATCCGTAGGCCTTCTTTGGACGAAGTTCTTCTCGTTCGTCCATCTTCGTCCTCCCATTTGATCCGTAGGCCTTCTTTGGACCAAGTTCATCTCGTTCGTCCATTTGCGTCCTCCCATTTGATCCGTAGGCCTTCTTTGGACCAAGTTCATCTCGTTCGTCCATCTTCGTCCTCCCATTTGATCCGTATGCCTTCTTTGGACCAAGTTCGCCTCGTTCGTCCATCTTCGTCCTCCCATTTGATCCGTAGGCCTTCTTTGGGCCAAGTTCGTCTCGTTCGTCCATCTTCGTCCTCCCATTTGATCCGTATGCCTTCTTTGGGCCAAGTTCGTCTCGTTCGTCCATCTTCGTCCTCCCATTTGATCCGTATGCCTTCTTTGGACCAAGTTCGTCTGTTCGTCCATCTTCGTCCTCCCATTTGATCCGTAGGCCTTCTTTGGGCCAAGTTCGTCTCGTTCGTCCATCTTCGTCCTCCCATTTGATCCGTAGGCCTTCTTTGGACCAAGTTCGTCTCGTTCGTCCATCTTCGTCCTCCCATTTGATCCGTATGCCTTCTTTGGACCAAGTTCGTCTCGTTCGTCCATCTTCGTCCTCCCATTTGATCCGTAGGCCTTCTTTGGACCAAGTTCGTCTCGTTCGTCCATCTTCGTCCTCCCATTTGATCCGTAGGCCTTCTTTGGACCAAGTTCGTCTCGTTCGTCCATCTTCGTCCTCCCATTTGATCCGTAGGCCTTCTGTGGACGAAGTTCGTCTCGTTCGTCCATCTTCGTCCTCCCATTTGATCCTTAGGCCTTCTCTGGACCAAGTTCGTCTCGTTCGTCCATCTTCGTCCTCCCATTTGATCCGTAGGCCTTCTGTGGACGAAGTTCGTCTCGTTCGTCCATCTTCGTCCTCCCATTTGATCCGTAGGCCTTCTGTGGACGAAGTTCGTCTCGTTCGTCCATCTTCGTCCTCCCATTTGATCCGTATGCCTTCTTTGGACCAAGTTCGTCTCGTTCGTCCATCTTCGTCCTCCCATTTGATCCGTATGCCTTCTTTGGGCCTAGTTCGTCTCGTTCGTCCATCTTCGTCCTCCCATTTGATCCGTATGCCTTCTTTGGACCAAGTTCGTCTCGTTCGTCCATCTTCGTCCTCCCATTTGATCCGTAGGCCTTCTTTGGACCAAGTTCGTCTCGTTCGTCCATCTTCGTCCTCCCATTTGATCCGTAGGCCTTCTGTGGACGAAGTTCGTCTCGTTCGTCCATCTTCGTCCTCCCATTTGATCCTTAGGCCTTCTCTGGACCAAGTTCGTCTCGTTCGTCCATCTTCGTCCTCCCATTTGATCCGTAGGCCTTCTTTGGACGAAGTTCTTCTCGTTCGTCCATCTTCGTCCTCCCATTTGATCCGTAGGCCTTCTTTGGACCAAGTTCATCTCGTTCGTCCATTTGCGTCCTCCCATTTGATCCGTAGGCCTTCTTTGGACCAAGTTCATCTCGTTCGTCCATCTTCGTCCTCCCATTTGATCCGTATGCCTTCTTTGGACCAAGTTCGCCTCGTTCGTCCATCTTCGTCCTCCCATTTGATCCGTAGGCCTTCTTTGGGCCAAGTTCGTCTCGTTCGTCCATCTTCGTCCTCCCATTTGATCCGTATGCCTTCTTTGGGCCAAGTTCGTCTCGTTCGTCCATCTTCGTCCTCCCATTTGATCCGTATGCCTTCTTTGGACCAAGTTCGTCTGTTCGTCCATCTTCGTCCTCCCATTTGATCTGTAGGCCTTCTTTGGGCCAAGTTCGTCTCGTTCGTCCATCTTCGTCCTCCCATTTGATCCGTAGGCCTTCTTTGGACCAAGTTCGTCTCGTTCGTCCATCTTCGTCCTCCCATTTGATCCGTAGGCCTTCTTTGGGCCAAGTTCGTCTCGTTCGTCCATCTTCGTCCTCCCCATTTGATCCGTAGGCCTTCTTTGGACCAAGTTCGTCTCGTTCGTCCATCTTCGTCCTCCCATTTGATCCGTAGGCCTTCTTTGGGCCAAGTTCGTCTCGTTCGTCCATCTTCGTCCTCCCATTTGATCCGTAGGCCTTCTTTGGACCAAGTTCGTCTCGTTCGTCCATCTTCGTCCTCCCATTTGATCCGTAGGCCTTCTTTGGACGAAGTTCCTCTCGTTCGTCCATCTTCGTCCTCCCATTTGATCCGTAGGCCTTCTTTGGGCCAAGTTCGTCTCGTTCGTCCATCTTCGTCCTCCCATTTGATCCGTAGGCCTTCTTTGGACCAAGTTCGTCTCGTTCGTCCATCTTCGTCCTCCCATTTGATCCGTAGGCCTTCTTTGGGCCAAGTTCGTCTCGTTCGTCCATCTTCGTCCTCCCATTTGATCCGTAGGCCTTCTTTGGACGAAGTTCGTCTCGTTCGTGCATCTTCGTGCTCCCATTTGATCCATAGGCCTTCTTTGGACGAAGTTCGTCTCGTTCGTCCATCTTCGTGCTCCCATTTGATCCGTAGGCCTTCTTCGGACCAAGTTCGTCTCGTTCGTCCATCTTCGTCCTCCCATTTGATCCGTATGCCTTCTTTGGACCAAGTTCGTCTCGTTCGTCCATCTTCGTCCTCCCATTTGATCCGCAGGCCTTCTTTGGGCCAAGTTCGTCTCGTTCGTCCATCTTCCTCCTCCCATTTGATCCGTAGGCCTTCTTTGGACGAAGTTCGTCTCGTTCGTCCATCTTCGTCCTCCCATTTGATCCGTAGGCCTTCTTTGGACCAAGTTCGTCTCGTTCGTCCATCTTCGTCCTCCCATTTGATCCGTAGGCCTTCTGTGGACGAAGTTCGTCTCGTTCGTCCATCTTCGTCCTCCCATTTGATCCTTAGGCCTTCTCTGGACCAAGTTCGTCTCGTTCGTCCATCTTCGTCCTCCCATTTGATCCGTAGGCCTTCTTTGGACGAAGTTCTTCTCGTTCGTCCATCTTCGTCCTCCCATTTGATCCGTAGGCCTTCTTTGGACCAAGTTCATCTCGTTCGTCCATTTGCGTCCTCCCATTTGATCCGTAGGCCTTCTTTGGACCAAGTTC
Source organism: Glycyrrhiza uralensis (assembly GCA_030159175.1). Classification (NCBI taxonomy): domain Eukaryota; kingdom Viridiplantae; phylum Streptophyta; class Magnoliopsida; order Fabales; family Fabaceae; genus Glycyrrhiza; species Glycyrrhiza uralensis. Next base: position 12,434 of record BRZY01000016.1, on the reverse strand, counting down.
ATCTCGTTCGTCCATCTTCGTCCTCCCATTTGATCCGTATGCCTTCTTTGGACCAAGTTCGCCTCGTTCGTCCATCTTCGTCCTCCCATTTGATCCGTAGGCCTTCTTTGGGCCAAGTTCGTCTCGTTCGTCCATCTTCGTCCTCCCATTTGATCCGTATGCCTTCTTTGGGCCAAGTTCGTCTCGTTCGTCCATCTTCGTCCTCCCATTTGATCCGTATGCCTTCTTTGGACCAAGTTCGTCTCGTTCGTCCATCTTCGTCCTCCCATTTGATCCGTAGGCCTTCTTTGGGCCAAGTTCGTCTCGTTCGTCCATCTTCGTCCTCCCATTTGATCCGTAGGCCTTCTTTGGACCAAGTTCGTCTCGTTCGTCCATCTTCGTCCTCCCATTTGATCCGTAGGCCTTCTTTGGGCCAAGTTCGTCTCGTTCGTCCATCTTCGTCCTCCCATTTGATCCGTAGGCCTTCTTTGGACGAAGTTCGTCTCGTTCGTGCATCTTCGTGCTCCCATTTGATCCATAGGCCTTCTTTGGACGAAGTTCGTCTCGTTCGTCCATCTTCGTGCTCCCATTTGATCCGTAGGCCTTCTTCGGACCAAGTTCGTCTCGTTCGTCCATCTTCGTCCTCCCATTTGATCCGTATGCCTTCTTTGGACCAAGTTCGTCTCGTTCGTCCATCTTCGTCCTCCCATTTGATCCGCAGGCCTTCTTTGGGCCAAGTTCGTCTCGTTCGTCCATCTTCCTCCTCCCATTTGATCCGTAGGCCTTCTTTGGACGAAGTTCGTCTCGTTCGTCCATCTTCGTCCTCCCATTTGATCCGTAGGCCTTCTTTGGACCAAGTTCGTCTCGTTCGTCCATCTTCGTCCTCCCATTTGATCCGTAGGCCTTCTGTGGACGAAGTTCGTCTCGTTCGTCCATCTTCGTCCTCCCATTTGATCCTTAGGCCTTCTCTGGACCAAGTTCGTCTCGTTCGTCCATCTTCGTCCTCCCATTTGATCCGTAGGCCTTCTTTGGACGAAGTTCTTCTCGTTCGTCCATCTTCGTCCTCCCATTTGATCCGTAGGCCTTCTTTGGACCAAGTTCATCTCGTTCGTCCATTTGCGTCCTCCCATTTGATCCGTAGGCCTTCTTTGGACCAAGTTCATCTCGTTCGTCCATCTTCGTCCTCCCATTTGATCCGTATGCCTTCTTTGGACCAAGTTCGCCTCGTTCGTCCATCTTCGTCCTCCCATTTGATCCGTAGGCCTTCTTTGGGCCAAGTTCGTCTCGTTCGTCCATCTTCGTCCTCCCATTTGATCCGTATGCCTTCTTTGGACCAAGTTCGTCCATCTTCGTCCTCCCATTTGATCCGTAGGCCTTCTGTGGACGAAGTTCGTCTCGTTCGTCCATCTTCGTCCTCCCATTTGATCCTTAGGCCTTCTCTGGACCAAGTTCGTCTCGTTCGTCCATCTTCGTCCTCCCATTTGATCCGTAGGCCTTCTTTGGACCAAGTTCGTCTCGTTCGTCCATCTTCGTCCTCCCATTTGATCCGTAGGCCTTCTTTGGACCAAGTTCCTCTCGTTCGTCCATCTTCGTCCTCCCATTTGATCCGTAGGCCTTCTTTGGACCAAGTTCATCTCGTTCGTCCATTTGCGTCCTCCCATTTGATCCGTAGGCCTTCTTTGGACCAAGTTCGCCTCGTTCGTCCATCTTCGTCCTCCCATTTGATCCGTAGGCCTTCTTTGGGCCAAGTTCGTCTCGTTCGTCCATCTTCCTCCTCCCATTTGATCCGTAGGCCTTCTTTGGACGAAGTTCGTCTCGTTCGTCCATCTTCGTCCTCCCATTTGATCCTTAGGCCTTCTCTGGACCAAGTTCGTCTCGTTCGTCCATCTTCGTCCTCCCATTTGATCCGTAGGCCTTCTTTGGACGAAGTTCTTCTCGTTCGTCCATCTTCGTCCTCCCATTTGATCCGTAGGCCTTCTTTGGACCAAGTTCATCTCGTTCGTCCATTTGCGTCCTCCCATTTGATCCGTAGGCCTTCTTTGGACCAAGTTCATCTCGTTCGTCCATCTTCGTCCTCCCATTTGATCCGTATGCCTTCTTTGGACCAAGTTCGCCTCGTTCGTCCATCTTCGTCCTCCCATTTGATCCGTAGGCCTTCTTTGGGCCAAGTTCGTCTCGTTCGTCCATCTTCGTCCTCCCATTTGATCCGTATGCCTTCTTTGGACCAAGTTCGTCCATCTTCGTCCTCCCATTTGATCCGTAGGCCTTCTGTGGACGAAGTTCGTCTCGTTCGTCCATCTTCGTCCTCCCATTTGATCCGTAGGCCTTCTGTGGACGAAGTTCGTCTCGTTCGTCCATCTTCGTCCTCCCATTTGATCCTTAGGCCTTCTCTGGACCAAGTTCGTCTCGTTCGTCCATCTTCGTCCTCCCATTTGATCCGTAGGCCTTCTTTGGACGAAGTTCTTCTCGTTCGTCCATCTTCGTCCTCCCATTTGATCCGTAGGCCTTCTTTGGACCAAGTTCATCTCGTTCGTCCATTTGCGTCCTCCCATTTGATCCGTAGGCCTTCTTTGGACCAAGTTCGCCTCGTTCGTCCATCTTCGTCCTCCCATTTGATCCGTAGGCCTTCTTTGGGCCAAGTTCGTCTCGTTCGTCCATCTTCCTCCTCCCATTTGATCCGTAGGCCTTCTTTGGACGAAGTTCGTCTCGTTCGTCCATCTTCGTCCTCCCATTTGATCCGTAGGCCTTCTTTGGACCAAGTTCGTCCATCTTCGTCCTCCCATTTGATCCGTAGGCCTTCTGTGGACGAAGTTCGTCTCGTTCGTCCATCTTCGTCCTCCCATTTGATCCGTAGGCCTTCTTTGGACCAAGTTCGTCTCGTTCGTCCATCTTCGTCCTCCCATTTGATCCGTAGGCCTTCTGTGGACGAAGTTCGTCTCGTTCGTCCATCTTCGTCCTCCCATTTGATCCTTAGGCCTTCTCTGGACCAAGTTCGTCTCGTTCGTCCATCTTCGTCCTCCCATTTGATCCGTAGGCCTTCTTTTGACCAAGTTCGTCTCGTTCGTCCATCTTCGTCCTCCCATTTGATCCGTAGGCCTTCTTTGGACGAAGTTCCTCTCGTTCGTCCATCTTCGTCCTCCCATTTGATCCGTAGGCCTTCTTTGGACCAAGTTCGTCTCGTTCGTCCATCTTCGTCCTCCCATTTGATCCGTAGGCCTTCTTTGGACTAAGTTCGTCTCGTTCGTCCATCTTCGTCCTCCCATTTGATCCGTAGGCCTTCTTTGGACGAAGTTCGTCTCGTTCGTGCATCTTCGTGCTCCCATTTGATCCATAGGCCTTCTTTGGACGAAGTTCGTCTCGTTCGTCCATCTTCGTGCTCCCATTTGATCCGTAGGCCTTCTTCGGACCAAGTTCGTCTCGTTCGTCCATCTTCGTCCTCCCATTTGATCCGCAGGCCTTCTTTGGGCCAAGTTCGTCTCGTTCGTCCATCTTCCTCCTCCCATTTGATCCGTAGGCCTTCTTTGGACGAAGTTCGTCTCGTTCGTCCATCTTCGTCCTCCCATTTGATCCGTAGGCCTTCTTTGGACCAAGTTCGTCTCGTTCGTCCATCTTCGTCCTCCCATTTGATCCGTAGGCCTTCTGTGGACGAAGTTCGTCTCGTTCGTCCATCTTCGTCCTCCCATTTGATCCTTAGGCCTTCTCTGGACCAAGTTCGTCTCGTTCGTCCATCTTCGTCCTCCCATTTGATCCGTAGGCCTTCTTTGGACGAAGTTCTTCTCGTTCGTCCATCTTCGTCCTCCCATTTGATCCGTAGGCCTTCTTTGGACCAAGTTCATCTCGTTCGTCCATTTGCGTCCTCCCATTTGATCCGTAGGCCTTCTTTGGACCAAGTTCATCTCGTTCGTCCATCTTCGTCCTCCCATTTGATCCGTATGCCTTCTTTGGACCAAGTTCGCCTCGTTCGTCCATCTTCGTCCTCCCATTTGATCCGTAGGCCTTCTTTGGGCCAAGTTCGTCTCGTTCGTCCATCTTCGTCCTCCCATTTGATCCGTATGCCTTCTTTGGGCCAAGTTCGTCTCGTTCGTCCATCTTCGTCCTCCCATTTGATCCGTATGCCTTCTTTGGACCAAGTTCGTCTCGTTCGTCCATCTTCGTCCTCCCATTTGATCCGTAGGCCTTCTTTGGGCCAAGTTCGTCTCGTTCGTCCATCTTCGTCCTCCCATTTGATCCGTAGGCCTTCTTTGGACCAAGTTCGTCTCGTTCGTCCATCTTCGTCCTCCCATTTGATCCGTAGGCCTTCTTTGGGCCAAGTTCGTCTCGTTCGTCCATCTTCGTCCTCCCATTTGATCCGTAGGCCTTCTTTGGACGAAGTTCGTCTCGTTCGTGCATCTTCGTGCTCCCATTTGATCCATAGGCCTTCTTTGGACGAAGTTCGTCTCGTTCGTCCATCTTCGTGCTCCCATTTGATCCGTAGGCCTTCTTCGGACCAAGTTCGTCTCGTTCGTCCATCTTCGTCCTCCCATTTGATCCGTATGCCTTCTTTGGACCAAGTTCGTCTCGTTCGTCCATCTTCGTCCTCCCATTTGATCCGCAGGCCTTCTTTGGGCCAAGTTCGTCTCGTTCGTCCATCTTCCTCCTCCCATTTGATCCGTAGGCCTTCTTTGGACGAAGTTCGTCTCGTTCGTCCATCTTCGTCCTCCCATTTGATCCGTAGGCCTTCTTTGGACCAAGTTCATCTCGTTCGTCCATTTGCGTCCCCCCATTTGATCCGTAGGCCTTCTTTGGACCAAGTTCATCTCGTTCGTCCATCTTCGTCCTCCCATTTGATCCGTATGCCTTCTTTGGACCAAGTTCGCCTCGTTCGTCCATCTTCGTCCTCCCATTTGATCCGTAGGCCTTCTTTGGGCCAAGTTCGTCTCGTTCGTCCATCTTCGTCCTCCCATTTGATCCGTATGCCTTCTTTGGGCCAAGTTCGTCTCGTTCGTCCATCTTCGTCCTCCCATTTGATCCGTATGCCTTCTTTGGACCAAGTTCGTCTGTTCGTCCATCTTCGTCCTCCCATTTGATCCGTAGGCCTTCTTTGGGCCAAGTTCGTCTCGTTCGTCCATCTTCGTCCTCCCATTTGATCCGTAGGCCTTCTTTGGGCCAAGTTCGTCTCGTTCGTCCATCTTCGTCCTCCCATTTGATCCGTAGGCCTTCTTTGGACCAAGTTCGTCTCGTTCGTCCATCTTCGTCCTCCCATTTGATCCGTAGGCCTTCTTTGGACGAAGTTCCTCTCGTTCGTCCATCTTCGTCCTCCCATTTGATCCGTAGGCCTTCTTTGGACCAAGTTCATCTCGTTCGTCCATCTTCGTCCTCCCATTTGATCCGTATGCCTTCTTTGGACCAAGTTCGTCTCGTTCGTCCATCTTCGTCCTCCCATTTGATCCGTAGGCCTTCTTTGGGCCAAGTTCGTCTCGTTCGTCCATCTTCCTCCTCCCATTTGATCCGTAGGCCTTCTTTGGACGAAGTTCCTCTCGTTCGTCCATCTTCGTGCTCCCATTTGATCCGTAGGCCTTCTTTGGACCAAGTTCGTCTCGTTCGTCCATCTTCGTCCTCCCATTTGATCCGTAGGCCTTCTTTGGACGAAGTTCGTCTCGTTCGTGCATCTTCGTGCTCCCATTTGATCCGTAGGCCTTCTTTGGACGAAGTTCGTCTCGTTCGTCCATCTTCGTCCTCCCATTTGATCCGTATGCCTTCTTTGGACCAAGTTCGTCTCGTTCGTCCATCTTCGTCCTCCCATTTGATCCGTAGGCCTTCTTTGGGCCAAGTTCGTCTCGTTCGTCCATCTTCCTCCTCCCATTTGATCCGTAGGCCTTCTTTGGACGAAGTTCGTCTCGTTCGTCCATCTTCGTCCTCCCATTTGATTCGTAGGCCTTCTTTGGGCCAAGTTCGTCTCGTTCGTCCATCTTCGTCCTCCCATTTGATCCGTAGGCCTTCTTTGGACGAAGTTCCTCTCGTTCGTCCATCTTCGTGCTCCCATTTGATCCGTAGGCCTTCTTTGGACCAAGTTCGTCTCGTTCGTCCATCTTCGTCCTCCCATTTGATCCTTAGGCCTTCTCTGGACCAAGTTCGTCTCGTTCGTCCATCTTCGTCCTCCCATTTGATCCGTAGGCCTTCTTTGGACGAAGTTCGTCTCGTTCGTGCATCTTCGTGCTCCCATTTGATCCATAGGCCTTCTTTGGACGAAGTTCGTCTCGTTCGTCCATCTTCGTGCTCCCATTTGATCCGTAGGCCTTCTTCGGACCAAGTTCGTCTCGTTCGTCCATCTTCGTCCTCCCATTTGATCCGTATGCCTTCTTTGGACCAAGTTCGTCTCGTTCGTCCATCTTCGTCCTCCCATTTGATCCGCAGGCCTTCTTTGGGCCAAGTTCGTCTCGTTCGTCCATCTTCCTCCTCCCATTTGATCCGTAGGCCTTCTTTGGACGAAGTTCGTCTCGTTCGTCCATCTTCGTCCTCCCATTTGATCCGTAGCCTTCTTTGGACCAAGTTCGTCTCGTTCGTCCATCTTCGTCCTCCCATTTGATCCGTAGGCCTTCTGTGGACGAAGTTCGTCTCGTTCGTCCATCTTCGTCCTCCCATTTGATCCTTAGGCCTTCTCTGGACCAAGTTCGTCTCGTTCGTCCATCTTCGTCCTCCCATTTGATCCGTAGGCCTTCTTTGGACGAAGTTCTTCTCGTTCGTCCATCTTCGTCCTCCCATTTGATCCGTAGGCCTTCTTTGGACCAAGTTCATCTCGTTCGTCCATTTGCGTCCTCCCATTTGATCCGTAGGCCTTCTTTGGACCAAGTTCATCTCGTTCGTCCATCTTCGTCCTCCCGTTTGATCCGTATGCCTTCTTTGGACACAAGTTCGCCTCGTTCGTCCATCTTCGTCCTCCCATTTGATCCGTAGGCCTTCTTTGGGCCAAGTTCGTCTCGTTCGTCCATCTTCGTCCTCCCATTTGATCCGTATGCCTTCTTTGGGCCAAGTTCGTCTCGTTCGTCCATCTTCGTCCTCCCATTTGATCCGTATGCCTTCTTTGGACCAAGTTCGTCTCGTTCGTCCATCTTCGTCCTCCCATTTGATCCGTAGGCCTTCTTTGGGCCAAGTTCGTCTCGTTCGTCCATCTTCGTCCTCCCATTTGATCCGTAGGCCTTCTTTGGACCAAGTTCGTCTCGTTCGTCCATCTTCGTCCTCCCATTTGATCCGTAGGCCTTCTTTGGGCCAAGTTCGTCTCGTTCGTCCATCTTCGTCCTCCCATTTGATCCGTAGGCCTTCTTTGGACGAAGTTCGTCTCGTTCGTGCATCTTCGTGCTCCCATTTGATCCATAGGCCTTCTTTGGACGAAGTTCGTCTCGTTCGTCCATCTTCGTGCTCCCATTTGATCCGTAGGCCTTCTTCGGACCAAGTTCGTCTCGTTCGTCCATCTTCGTCCTCCCATTTGATCCGTATGCCTTCTTTGGACCAAGTTCGTCTCGTTCGTCCATCTTCGTCCTCCCATTTGATCCGCAGGCCTTCTTTGGGCCAAGTTCGTCTCGTTCGTCCATCTTCCTCCTCCCATTTGATCCGTAGGCCTTCTTTGGACGAAGTTCGTCTCGTTCGTCCATCTTCGTCCTCCCATTTGATCCGTAGGCCTTCTTTGGACCAAGTTCATCTCGTTCGTCCATTTGCGTCCTCCCATTTGATCCGTAGGCCTTCTTTGGACCAAGTTCATCTCGTTCGTCCATCTTCGTCCTCCCATTTGATCCGTATGCCTTCTTTGGACCAAGTTCGCCTCGTTCGTCCATCTTCGTCCTCCCATTTGATCCGTAGGCCTTCTTTGGGCCAAGTTCGTCTCGTTCGTCCATCTTCGTCCTCCCATTTGATCCGTATGCCTTCTTTGGGCCAAGTTCGTCTCGTTCGTCCATCTTCGTCCTCCCATTTGATCCGTATGCCTTCTTTGGACCAAGTTCGTCTGTTCGTCCATCTTCGTCCTCCCATTTGATCCGTAGGCCTTCTTTGGGCCAAGTTCGTCTCGTTCGTCCATCTTCGTCCTCCCATTTGATCCGTAGGCCTTCTTTGGACCAAGTTCGTCTCGTTCGTCCATCTTCGTCCTCCCATTTGATCCGTAGGCCTTCTTTGGGCCAAGTTCGTCTCGTTCGTCCATCTTCGTCCTCCCATTTGATCCGTAGGCCTTCTTTGGACCAAGTTCGTCTCGTTCGTCCATCTTCGTCCTCCCATTTGATCCGTAGGCCTTCTTTGGACGAAGTTCCTCTCGTTCGTCCATCTTCGTCCTCCCATTTGATCCGTAGGCCTTCTTTGGACCAAGTTCATCTCGTTCGTCCATCTTCGTCCTCCCATTTGATCCGTAGGCCTTCTTTGGACCAAGTTCATCTCGTTCGTCCATCTTCGTCCTCCCATTTGATCCGTATGCCTTCTTTGGACCAAGTTCGTCTCGTTCGTCCATCTTCGTCCTCCCATTTGATCCGTAGGCCTTCTTTGGGCCAAGTTCGTCTCGTTCGTCCATCTTCATCCTCCCATTTGATCCGTAGGCCTTCTTTGGACGAAGTTCCTCTCGTTCGTCCATCTTCGTGCTCCCATTTGATCCGTAGGCCTTCTTTGGACCAAGTTCGTCTCGTTCGTCCATCTTCGTCCTCCCATTTGATCCATAGGCCTTCTTTGGACGAAGTTCGTCTCGTTCGTGCATCTTCGTGCTCCCATTTGATCCGTAGGCCTTCTTTGGACGAAGTTCGTCTCGTTCGTCCATCTTCGTCCTCCCATTTGATCCGTATGCCTTCTTTGGACCAAGTTCGTCTCGTTCGTCCATCTTCGTCCTCCCATTTGATCCGTAGGCCTTCTTTGGGCCAAGTTCGTCTCGTTCGTCCATCTTCGTCCTCCCATTTGATCCGTAGGCCTTCTTTGGGCCAAGTTCGTCTCGTTCGTCCATCTTCATCCTCCCATTTGATCCGTAGGCCTTCTTTGGACGAAGTTCCTCTCGTTCGTCCATCTTCGTGCTCCCATTTGATCCGTAGGCCTTCTTTGGACCAAGTTCGTCTCGTTCGTCCATCTTCGTCCTCCCATTTGATCCGTAGGCCTTCTTTGGACCAAGTTCGTCTCGTTCGTCCATCTTCGTCCTCCCATTTGATCCGTAGGCCTTCTTTGGACGAAGTTCGTCTCGTTCGTGCATCTTCGTGCTCCCATTTGATCCATAGGCCTTCTTTGGACGAAGTTCGTCTCGTTCGTCCATCTTCGTGCTCCCATTTGATCCGTAGGCCTTCTTCGGACCAAGTTCGTCTCGTTCGTCCATCTTCGTCCTCCCATTTGATCCGTATGCCTTCTTTGGACCAAGTTCGTCTCGTTCGTCCATCTTCGTCCTCCCATTTGATCCGTAGGCCTTCTTTGGGCCAAGGTTCGTCTCGTTCGTCCATCTTCCTCCTCCCATTTGATCCGTAGGCCTTCTTTGGACGAAGTTCGTCTCGTTCGTCCATCTTCGTCCTCCCATTTGATCCGTAGGCCTTCTTTGGACCAAGTTCGTCTCGTTCGTCCATCTTCGTCCTCCCATTTGATCCGTAGGCCTTCTGTGGACGAAGTTCGTCTCGTTCGTCCATCTTCGTCCTCCCATTTGATCCTTAGGCCTTCTCTGGACCAAGTTCGTCTCGTTCGTCCATCTTCGTCCTCCCATTTGATCCGTAGGCCTTCTTTGGACGAAGTTCTTCTCGTTCGTCCATCTTCGTCCTCCCATTTGATCCGTAGGCCTTCTTTGGACCAAGTTCATCTCGTTCGTCCATGTGCGTCCTCCCATTTGATCCGTAGGCCTTCTTTGGACCAAGTTCATCTCGTTCGTCCATCTTCGTCCTCCCATTTGATCCGTATGCCTTCTTTGGACCAAGTTCGTCTCGTTCGTCCATCTTCGTCCTCCCATTTGATCCGTATGCCTTCTTTGGACCAAGTTCGTCTGTTCGTCCCATCTTCGTCCTCCCATTTGATCCGTAGGCCTTCTTTGGGCCAAGTTCGTCTCGTTCGTCCATCTTCGTCCTCCCATTTGATCCGTAGGCCTTCTTTGGACCAAGTTCGTCTCGTTCGTCCATCTTCGTCCTCCCATTTGATCCGTAGGCCTTCTTTGGGCCAAGTTCGTCTCGTTCGTCCATCTTCGTCCTCCCATTTGATCCGTAGGCCTTCTTTGGACGAAGTTCGTCTCGTTCGTGCATCTTCGTGCTCCCATTTGATCCGTAGGCCTTCTTTGGACGAAGTTCGTCTCGTTCGTCCATCTTCGTGCTCCCATTTGATCCGTAGGCCTTCTTTGGACCAAGTTCGTCTCGTTCGTCCATCTTCGTCCTCCCATTTGATCCGTATGCCTTCTTTGGACCAAGTTCGTCTCGTTCGTCCATCTTCGTCCTCCCATTTGATCCGTAGGCCTTCTTGGGCCAAGTTCGTCTCGTTCGTCCATCTTCCTCCTCCCATTTGATCGTAGGCCTTCTTTGGACGAAGTTCGTCTCGTTCGTCCATCTTCGTCCTCCCATTTGATCCGTAGGCCTTCTTTGGGCCAAGTTCGTCTCGTTCGTCCATCTTCGTCCTCCCATTTGATCCGTAGGCCTTCTTTGGACGAAGTTCCTCTCGTTCGTCCATCTTCGTGCTCCCATTTGATCCGTAGGGCCTTCTTTGGCCCAAGTTCGTCTCGTTCGTCCATCTTCGTCCTCCCATTTGATCCGTAGGCCTTCTTTGGACCAAGTTCGTCTCGTTCGTCCATCTTCGTCCTCCCATTTGATCCGTAGGCCTTCTTTGGACGAAGTTCGTCTCGTTCGTGCATCTTCGTGCTCCCATTTGATCCATAGGCCTTCTTTGGACGAAGTTCGTCTCGTTCGTCATCTTCGTGCTCCCATTTGATCCGTAGGCCTTCTTCGGACCAAGTTCGTCTCGTTCGTCCATCTTCGTCCTCCCATTTGATCCGTATGCCTTCTTTGGACCAAGTTCGTCTTGTTCGTCCATCTTCGTCCTCCCATTTGATCCGTAGGCCTTCTTTGGGCCAAGTTGGTCTCGTTCGTCCATCTTCCTCCTCCCATTTGATCCGTAGGCCTTCTTTGGACGAAGTTCGTCTCGTTCGTCCATCTTCGTCCTCCCATTTGATCCGTAGGCCTTCTTTGGACCAAGTTCGTCTCGTTCGTCCATCTTCGTCCTCCCCATTTGATCCGTAGGCCTTCTTTGGGCCAAGTTCGTCTCGTTCGTCCATCTTCGTCCTCCCATTTGATCCGTATGCCTTCTTTGGACCAAGTTCGTCTCGTTCGTCCATCTTCGTCCTCCCATTTGATCCGTATGCCTTCTTTGGACCAAGTTCGTCTCGTTCGTCCATCTTCGTCCTCCCATTTGATCCGTAGGCCTTCTTTGGGCCAAGTTCGTCTCGTTCGTCCATCTTCGTCCTCCATTTGATCCGTAGGCCTTCTTTGGACCAAGTTCGTCTCGTTCGTCCATCTTCGTCCTCCCATTTGATCCGTAGGCCTTCTTTGGGCCAAGTTCGTCTCGTTCGTCCATCTTCATCCTCCCATTTTATCCGTAGGCCTTCTTTGGACGAAGTTCCTCTCGTTCGTCCATCTTCGTCCTCCCATTTGATCCGTAGGCCTTCTTTGGACCAAGTTCTTCTCGTTTGTCCATCTTCGTCCTCCCATTTGATCCGTAGGGCCTTCTTTGGACCAAGTTCATCTCGTTCGTCCATCTTCGTCCTCCCATTTGATCCGTAGGCCTTCTTTGGACCAAGTTCGTCTCGTTCGTCCATCTTTGCTTCGTCCTCCCATTTGATCCGTAGGCCTTCTTTGGACGAAGGTCGTCTCGTTCGTGCATCTTCGTGCTCCCATTTGATCCGTAGGCCTTCTTTGGACGAAGTTCGTCTCGTTCGTCCATCTTCGTGCTCCCATTTGATCCGTAGGCCTTCTTTGGACCAAGTTCGTCTCGTTCGTCCATCTTCGTCCTCCCATTTGATCCGTAGGCCTTCTTTGGACCAAGTTCGTCTCGTTCGTCCATCTTTGCTTCGGTCCTCCCATTTGATCCGTAGGCCTTCTTTTGGACGAAATTCGTCTCGTTCGTGCATCTTCGTGCTCCCCATTTGATCCGTAGGCCTTCTTTGGACGAAGTTCGTCTCGTTCGTCCATCTTCGTGCTCCCATTTGATCCGTAGGCCTTCTTTGGACCAAGTTCGTCTCGTTCGTCCATCTTCGTGCTCCCCATTTGATCCGTAGGCCTTCTTTGGACCAAGTTCCTCTCGTTCGTCCATCTTCGTCCTCCCATTTGATCCGTATGCCTTCTTTGGACCAAGTTCGTCTCGTTCGTCCATCTTCGTCCTCCCATTTGATCCGTAGGCCTTCTTTGGACCAAGTTCGTCTCGTGTCGTCCATCTTTGTCCTCCCATTTGATCCTTAGGCCTTCTTTGGACGAAGTTCGTCTCGTTCGTCCATCTTCGTCCTCCAA